>OX123184.2:87144964-89544964 GCA_944739405.2 Euclidia mi
AGAGTGTAGTGAAGTGCTTTCAAACAGTGACTTTAACTTGTGCGACCGTATAACGTATAACCAATCGAGCCGCATTTATGATCTGCGTACAAAACGGCACAAGAAAAAGTTTGATAAATTGATAAACCATCGTGAGAGGATAACCGGCAGAAATGGACACCCCACCCAACAGCAAACGGTTATCAATTTATCAGATCAGGTTATTGATAGCGCTACACAAAGCGTGTTGGCGAAGGGATTAAATTATGCTTTGACACCTAAACGGATTCCATATGAAAACGTCATAAGTAGCATAGAAGAGGTTATAACGCGCAACAAGTTACCGTCTAACGATGCGGATACACTTAGACAGGATGTTGCCGTTATTTTACGTAAGTCTAAGCCACCTAAACCCAATACTACTGCAGAAGAGCGTCAAGCACTAAAAACGCTGCGTGATTACACGAATATTTTAGTGCTAAAGGCCGACAAGGGAAACGCCACTGTGGTAATGAATACTTGTGATTATGACAGTAAGATAAGGAATCTGTTAAGTGACACATTAGTATATAAGGTTGTGTCATATAACCCGACCGCCAGAGTGACAAAACGCATTCGAGCCTTAATTAGGGACCATAAAAGCTTATTTACGGAAGAGGTATTTGAACGGTTACATAAACCTCACATTGTGCAGCCGCCTAAGATGTACGGATTACCTAAAGTACGTAAGACTAACGTACCTTTGCGACCGATTGTGAGTCAAATAAATTCACCTACATATGGTTTGGCGAAACACATAAGCAAGGTACTACAACCGTTAGTAGGCAAGACGCACTCTTTCGTAAAGGACTCTCGCCACTTTATTGAAATCATCAAGAGCATGAAAAGGGAACCGGACGAGGTGATGGTGAGTTTTGATGTCGAGTCACTATTCACCAATGTTCCTATTCAAGATTGCCTGGACGTCGTAGAGAGAAAATTAAGGGAAAACGGTCTGTCTAACGAATACATCGTTCTACTTAGGAATTGCTTGGATGGAAACTACTTCCTATATCGTGGACAACATTACCTCCAGATCGATGGAGTGGCTATGGGTAGCCCTATAGCACCGGTAATGGCCAACATCTGGATGGAGCACTTTGAGGAATCCATAGACATGCAGGCGTCAAATGTGAAACTATGGAAAAGGTATGTCGACGATATCTTCTGCATCATGAAGGGCAACAAGCAGGACGTAGAACAATTCGCAGACAAATTGAACTCCATACATCCGAACATCCGATTCACTTTCGAAATGGAGGTAGACGGATCGTTACCCTTTCTCGACGTTAAAGTGACAGTGAGAGATAATGGTACCATTGGACACACTGTGTATAGGAAACCGACACACACCGACAGGTATCTCAACGCGAACTCGCACCACCATCCGCGGCACTTGGATTCCGTTGTGTCCTCGTTAGTGAACAGAGCGTATGACCTATGTGACCCTGAACAATTAAATAGTGAGCTGTCACATGTTCGGGAGGTACTTAGGCGCAACGGATACAAGAAAAACATACTCCGTCGGAAGAGGAACGAGCGTAAACCTGAAGTAAGCAGAGTGCCCGCTTACATGCCGTATCTAAAGGGAGTAACGGACAAAGTTGGAACAGTACTCAAGAAATACTCCATCAAGACTGTATACAGTCCGCTCTCTAAGATAGCACACAATCTGCGTACCCCAAAGGATGTCATTCCTCTCCAAAACCTGGCGTCTACAAAATCGATTGCAGCTGTGGTAGTTCATATATCGGGCAGACTAAGCGTACAATCGCTGAAAAAGTAAAAGAACATATCGCAGCTGTAAAAAACCGACATATTAATAAGTCGGCGATAGCTGAGCATTTGTTGGAGTCTGGACCAAACCACTGGATAGAACTGCATCAACCACAAGTCTTATCCACCGATCGTCACAATTACACCAGGATAGTACGTGAAGCGGTAGAAATCAAGAAATATAACAATTTCAACCGGGAGGATGGATATAGATTATCGGCTACTTGGAATCCAGTCATCAGCAAGTGTAAACACCGCCGCAGTGATAAATCTCAACAGTGTGTAGACGTCATTAGTGTAGTGTGTCGGAGTACCGACATTGCGAACTTAAATAAAGACCAAGTGAGGGTAGGTGCCGAAACCCGCACTTCCACTAGACGGCGCTGAGCTCTCATCAGTCTCTCCGCGACCAAGCTCGGTGCAAGGCGAGCGAAACGTCGGAAACAAATAGGTATTTATACCTTAAATAAGTTAAGTTAACGCGATTAAGACCCGCTAAATTATTTTGTATGATGATATATTGTATAAATAATTCTAATGAAAACACGGAGCTAAACTGGCATTGAGACGAAAAAAGGTAGGAAATTGTGTTTTATTCAATTATCTAGTATTTAGGCTAAATAATTGAATAAAACACAATTTCCTTCATGTCAACAAGCCCTTTCTCATGCTTAAAACAATGGTGTTTACATGTTTACTACACAGGGACACGACGTAATCGAAGACGGTCCTATCTTTCGTATTTATAAATGTATAAAATAACGATACAAAAATAATCAATACAAATGACTCAGTAAACACTCCAGAAATATATTTATTTTCTTTCCTATAGCAAAACAAAATACGTCACGTTTAAATAAATCCACATGTGTGCCTGTAAATAAGATTGACAACTGCGTCTCGGCTATTAAAAAATACACAATTTACACGGCATTCACAATCCAAATATTCATTCGTAAAGTGAACAAAGAAACAACGCCGGAAACTCACAGAAATGTGACAATAATGTTCTCGGGATATGGCACAGAACGTTAATATCATATAAAAACATTTTCTTCTAACTACGCAGAGAATAACTGCGAACAGGATTTCAACAACTCATTAGCTAAAATTAAATTTATATAACATGACATTCTCTGCGAGGAATTTCGTTTAAATGTATTTCAGGGCTGTAAAATGTCGGCCGTGGGCAATGGCCGCTTGACTCGTCCACTCGACAGTCGGCAATTGCATGTCTACAGCATCCACAGAAGTTAAGAAAACGGATGCTACGCTTCTCGTTATTTCACATCACAAAAAATGAAAGTTTTTATCGCTTGTTACCCGAAATGGTTAGGGTTAATAAATGGGAAAAGTCTATAATTTCCATTTCACAAAGTTGGTTCCATGCGCCGCGCCGTTAACAAAGATGGACCATTAAGAAACTGCCGTTATTATCGTAGAGAAGATGTCTCTTCACATTATCGTCAGAACGATGGATATACTTATTAAATATAACCGCCTGTCAGACATTATCTTGATCCAAACGATATTTTCTTAAACTTTTGTTTGTCCATTTGTCGATTTGTTATCAGAGATCACGAGAAAATTGCGAAATGGATTCCGAAGGCTCAAGGTCTCAAATCCGAAAAATCAAAAGCCAACTTAAACATTGGAGTAAGTATCAAAAATGTTCTTTCGCTGGGAATAAAGCCATTTGATATTTTGTTAGTCTCTGTTCAAACCGCCGTATGGATTTTGACAAAAGTTTCCACAGTTGGATAGATAAAGTAAATTGAATAGGGTCGGGCTCAGGCGGGCCCTGTTACGATCGCTAGTTTTGTAATAATTATGTTAACCGTGCTCAAGTTCCAAAATAGGCGCGAGTAAATGTAGATGATACCTATTCAACTTTTAGCGAAGTTTTCCCTGTCGGGCAAGATAAACAATAGTGGAATGAAAAGGAAATTAGAGGGGAGTATTGTCCTTGCTAATTAGTGCAAGGGTTCCGGTTCACGAGTCTAACACAAAAATGAGATTATCAAGTTTTATTGAGATAGTAAGTTGTGTCGCGCCGCCCGCGCGTCGCACCCTCGCGCATCCCACTGTTGTCACCTACCGCCTTTATTTGTTATTTAAGGTACTACGAGGTTTCGGAATTCATAACTTTTAAAATATGCCGTCTGTTCTTTGTACAAGGGTTAATTATATCTACTTAGAATTTATTATATCGTTAGCATTGTGTCCGCTTTTTGTGTTTGCGAGATTTGAATGAGTAAAATATTCAAGTTACTAAACGTCATAGTCGAAAGAGATGGTTATGAAGTATTTTATAAAATAACAAAGGAGAATATTAGAGAGATGAACGTTTGATTTGCAGCTAAATTGTGTTGTGAAGAGTGAGCGACGGGGTGGGTAATCCATTTAAGAGTGCAGGGACATGCCGCGCGTCACTGCGAGTAGCGGCGGGGCGGCGTCTGTCGGTCTGCGACGCGGCGAGTGCACAGCCGCCGGTCACGACCGACGCGCTATTGTATCAAGGCCCCGCAAAAATACGCCACTCGGGGAGAACCCGCCTGCGCGCCTGCACTACACCTAACGTAGCCTCATGTTTGTCACATTCAATGTCGTTCTTTGACTTTCCTTTTAGATAACTATTCTTGGACTATACTACTCTATTGTTATTACACTTAGCTTGCTACCGACGATATTGCTAGGGTCGTGGAAAGCGATTGGATGGGAGTGGCTCAAAATGTATCTTTATTGGACCTTGAGTGAGTCCCATGTTCAGCAATGGCAGAAATGGTATTTGGCAACTGAGACTTTCGCCTTGGAGATTGGGGTTCGCTTTCTAGTTTAAATTACTCTAACAAAATATTTTTCTAATAAAAATAATGAAATAGGTCAACGACTTAAAGCTTGTTGGCACAATTTCATTAAAGAATTAACAAAACTTTTGTAAATGTGTATTAATTAAATATAAAATCATGCCTGTATCTGGCAACAGTCGGTACTTTATTGAAACTTCAAACAGCTAATTAAAAAATTACTTCAATGAAAATATGTAATACCTTGTGTTTGTGGCGTCGATGATAAGAAAATGCTTAAAACTAGCTTGCCTGTGTAATTCATAAACTTTCATTGCTAAGTTCGAAATAAATAGCATCAAAGTGTACGTTTTATTTATTTTTGACAACTTTTGAAAACAGCGGTAGCTACGATACCGCTGTTGCGCGACTGCGGATTGTGTTCGATTCTCGAATCGATCAAAAAGATTTTGGGATTTTCTGTAATGAATTAGTTAATAGAAGTTAGGAAGTTGATGCTAATGTCTCGTGCATTGAAACTATGAGAGTGAGGGATTTGAAAGTGCACTAGGTTGTACACTATAATACTGAAGGAAGAACACGTGAAGAATTTATATAAAGTATATATATCTTCAATGTCATATGACATACTACTTGGTACCGAGGCATGTCGGAGTATTTTTCCAAGAATGGAATTTCAACTTTATTGCAGTTCTGTTCAATAAAATTCGCCTTTGTTGCAAAAAGAATCCTTTGTCGTCTCGTGTTTATAGTGCAATGAGCCTTATTTTTCGTAGAATATCGTTCTTCAACTACACATATGCGTGTATAATGTAATAGGTACTCTCTACTGATGATAGATAGATAGATAGATAGTAACTCTTTATTGTACACCAGAAAAAACAAGAATACATGGATCAAAAGAAGAACTTAAGTCTAGTGGTACAAGGGCGGTCTTATCGCAAAATGCGATTTCTTCCAGACAACCAAGAATGGAATACAATGATTTAGTGACTGAGAGAGTGGGTAAATTATGGTGTACTTTATGGAATAGTGTATTCATAGGAGCTCAGCAAAACTAATGACAATACTATTTACTTACATACTAAAATTACTAAATACATAAATACATACATTATAAAATATATTAATAGGTAGATACCATAAGTATATATATACATACATTATAAAATATATAAATAGATACCATATATAATATTAGTGCAAGTTTAAAAGAGCAGTCAAGGAATATCTGCCAAGTAGTGATTGGTGACGAGTTTCTTAAATACTGTTAAGGACTGAGCCTGTCGGATTGTCTCAGGCAACGAATTCCACAATCGTACAGCCTGTACAGTAAAAGATTTGTCGTAAAAACCGTAGTGTGTGAAGGAACTTTCAATCTAAGATTCTCCGATGATCTTAAGCACTTCGTATGTGTGTCGTGAAGGTATTCAAAGCGTGTTTTGAGATATAAGGGAAATGAAGGATTGTATAGAATATTATAGAGAAGACAGAGAAGGCGGATAGGCAGCCACTTGAGCTTCATGCGAAATTCGGAGATATGATCATATTTGCGTAACCCGTATATGAATCGTATACAGAAATTTTGGAGTCGCTCAAGTTTATCAAGCTTATCATTGTTGAGATCGAGATAGCTGGCATCGGCATAGTCAAGAATGGGAAGAAGAATAGATTGCACAAGTGCAATTTTAGTGGCAGTCGGAAGGAAATTACGCAGTCGTCTATGATGCCACGGCAGCAAAAAGACGTCGACTGATGTATTGTAGCTGGATGGTCCAAGTAAATGTTGTGTCTATGTATATCCCCAGTTTCTTAACATCTTTACTGAAAGGTATAGAAGCACCTGCAAAAGACACCTGGGGAAGCATAGACCAGTTAATCCTAGAAATAAGTCTAGAGCTGCCGATAATTATAGCCTGTGTTTTAAGGGGATTAACCTTAAGACCATACGTTTCAGTCCATTCAGATATAGCAACTAGATCCTTATTAATACTGGCGACGCCTAACAACAAATTTTCAAGCTTCGCTTGAGTGTAGATTTGCAAATCATCTGCATAGAGGTGGTAGGAACTAGAAATAGAATTAGATATTGAATTGATAAAGATTGAGAAGAGCAGAGGAGAAAGAACGCCGCCCTGAGGTACACCCGCAGTATTGTCACACCAGGACGAATAAGTTTCATCTAGATGGACACGCTGCCGGCGGCCAAACAGGTAACTACGAAACCAGTCAATCACTGATGGAGATATGCTAAGAGAGCTTAGAATGGCAAGGAGAACATCGAAGTCAACGGTGTTGAAAGCATTGCTGAAATCCAACAAACAGAGAATTGTGAGCTTGCCATCCTCCATGCCTGACCTGATATCATCCGTAATATTGACAAGTGCAGTCGTGGTACTATGACCTGAACGGAAACCTGATTGAAAAGGATTGAGGATGTTGTTTTTAATAAGGAATGAGTTGAGTTGATTATGGATAAGACGTTCAAGGACTTTGGAAAGGAAGGGTAGTATGGATATGGGCCGGAATTCTGAGAAGGATACAGGATTGGATTTTTTAGGTAGAGGAACCACACGAGCATACTTCCAAGCTGTAGGAAACACGCCACTAGTTATTGAGAAGTTGAACATGTGCGTGATAATAGGCAGGATAATATCAAGGATGGGGAGGATCATACTACGGGTGATACCATCAGAACCAACAGCGTTAGAGCTAATGGATAAAATGCTCTTCTTAACATCACATGCAGTAAACTGACTAAAGACAAAAGGAGTATAATCAGGAGTTGAAAGCAATGACAGATAATTAATTGTACTCAATTTGATTGTCCTTTCAAAATTGGACGAAGCAGAGAAGTGCTGGTTAAGCAAATTAATATCAAAGTTGTAAGGATTAATATTCTGACTTTGCCTTCCAACCCCTAAAGATTTGAGAAATTTCTATACTTTCGCTGGATCTCCGTTTTCTACAGAGCTATGGATATGCTGGCGTTGTGCATCCCTACACACCCTGTTGCAGTGATTTCTGAGTGTAATATATTTTAATTTATTTACCTCAGTAGGTTTTGATTTTAACTTAGACTTAGCAGCTGTTTTTTTCTGAATCAGTACTCTTATTTCCTCAGTAAGCCAGGGTGAAGGCGCATGCTTTAATTTAATAGCATGAACAGGTGCATGAGCATCGTAGAGGTCGATAATATTTTCTCAAATAACTCGATTTTGTGGTCTACAGTTTCAGCATCCAGTAGTGGTTTCCAGTCAATTGCCTTAGCATCATCAATGAGACTATTAATATCCATACCACTAAAATTGCGAAGCAAGACAGTTCTAGACTTTGCCTTGGGGGGACGAATTTTATAGGACAGATAAATGAGATCGTGGTAGGAAAATGCATCTGCACTACATTGGCCATGTTTAGCAATATGGCCAAGCGATGAGACAAATATGAGGTCTAAAAGTGAAGGTGTAGAATTTGGAAAGTGATGAGTGGCATTCAGGGGAAGTATATGCAGATTAGTGGAGACAGCTATAGAAGAGAGAGAAGAGGAACGTGAATCGTTTTTAAGAAGACAGGTGTTAAAGTCACCCATGATTATGGTTTGACTGTAAGAGGGTGATAGATTAAGTAAAAGATTCTCGAAGGATGAAAAGAAATCAACACGCAAAGATGGACAATAGTAAACACCAAGGAGAATTTTTGTATGGTGCAGCTCAACTTCCAGGAAGAGATGCTCACCGGCATTGGGTGGGGGCGGTTGTGGGGACATGTTTAATACTGAATAAGCAATATGTGAACGGAGATAAATGGCAACACCACCGCCACCACTCCAAGTCCGGTCATTCCTAATGAGCTGGAAGCCAGGCAGAGTATACGAAGCCGAAGGAATGCATGGCTTAAGCCATGATTCAGAGACTAGAATAGCATGGATATTCTTACAGTCAAAACTAGCCAGCATATCAGGGAAATGGGCGGGAATACTCTGTGCATTAATATGGACACAATTAAAGTCTCTCGAAACACCAGAGAACAATGATTGCAAGTTTTCTACCAAAGAAGGAACACTTATGTAACTGTCTTGATCGCTTCTAGCAGAATAAAAATCGTCACTGTCACTATCCATGCACTAATTAATAAATAATATATATAAAATAATATAATATAAATAAATATGGGTTATATATAAATACTTTATCTAAGTCAAATAAATCAGTACTA
Source organism: Euclidia mi (assembly GCA_944739405.2). Classification (NCBI taxonomy): domain Eukaryota; kingdom Metazoa; phylum Arthropoda; class Insecta; order Lepidoptera; family Erebidae; genus Euclidia; species Euclidia mi. The sequence continues at coordinate 87,153,781 of OX123184.2, forward strand.
CTAATCGACACTACTCAATTAAGCCCACCTGCCAGTTTTTACAATTTAAAATACATTATTTAAAATACAATATTTTTACAATTTAAAATATAATATATACAACGATCTCCGTTTTTCCCTGAGATGCGGTGATTATGGTAACAACATAAACAGACTATTAGATTTTATGATGATTTATTATTGCCAGATAAAATCGGGTATCTAATGTCACTTACTTAATTTGACGGAGGTATCGTATTGTTTGGTTCGCCGGTAAATATATGCAAGGTCGGCAATACCCGGTCCCGGTCATCTATATAATAATCGTACTATGCCCAATTATCGTATGCGTAGTATTTATAGCACTAGATCAGTTATTTTATTGTAAGCTTCTAGTAAAATGGACTGGAAAATGATGCTACGTTGCTTTTGTAGTATAGATTTGCATCAATCGATTGTCTTGCTAGATTTCTGTCCCAGGAAAATATTTAGAAGTTTGCCTTATAAACAGTACCACAGGAAGCCTGCAAGAGCCTCAGATTCAAAATACATCCAATAGAGGATAATATTATAAGCCTCTTACTACGTGACATGAAAGCAAATTCAATCATACGAATTCTTATTAACCTAAATAAAAACTGTATGAACTTTCCATATTTCTCAAATCATCTTAGCGGTAGTTCTATTACCGAGCAGGTATTCGCGTGAGAAATCCGCACCTGCACAATATATTAGATCAAACGTTGTTATCGTGTGCAAGTGCAAGCAGAGTAATGTCGGGGGAGGCTATAGCGGGCACGGCTCGCCTGTGTGGTGTTAGTGCCTGTCCATGGCTGCATTCCGCACGATCTAGAATCTAGACAAATAACTCGACGCGCTCCCGCCCTTACCGCGATACACACCTTCCGACGACGTAACACATTCGTAGACTCTACATTACCGCTTTCCTACAAACCTTCACGTAGCTCTACTTTACTGCAACAGCAATGTATGTTGAAATGTTATTAATGTTGTAAGTGAGTAGTAGAACTTAAGTTGTAGTAGCGGTTATCACGTCCGCAGCAGTCGTCGGAATGGTTACGTGACGGCACGAACACACCGCCGTTGGCACGAACCCCATACCTTCTCGGTTTCTACAAATACTATAAGTATAGAGATCTGAACCCACATACTAATAATTCACCGATACTTTTATTTTAATCAGGCTTAGTGACATCGGAGCCTTGCTTTAGTGTCTCATAGCTTATTAAATAAGTACCTAAGCGTATTAAGTAAGTACCTAATCTTGCCACACGTAAGTTTATCTCTGTGCTGCAGTCGAGTAATATATGTATACCTGGTTTATGTACATACATAATATGCTTTAAGCTTTGCATTGATTTACTATTTTCTGAACGCAGAGGTACTTCTGGAGTAGGTAATACAATTTTATTGTAAGAGACCTTAAAGGCGATACCCTTCTGGCATTATTCTAAATATTTTTTTTTTATTTATGGTCTCACGCCTATATATCCTCAGAAGGGGTAGGCAGAGGTGTAATATTACACCCACATTTCGCCATGAATTTTTAGGTCCCACGTAATAGGGAGCGAGCCTATTGCCGTTACCAGGCACATCACCAGACTCCAATCAAATATAATTTCATCGATTAATACTTTTCTCTTGATTATACAAGTCCTGCTATAGTAAAATTAAGGGCATGACAAAAAAATTACACCACGAAGAGCATTTAATTCTATGTGGGCTATGCCTAGTAGCAGAGCGTTAGCTTTAAGAAAAAATTGTAAATTTGAGTTATAATTTGTCCAGCGTTAGGCATTTTTTTATTTCAGAGGCAGCTATGACATCGTTCAGTCAGAGCTTCTGTGTACTTAGGCTCTAAAATAAATCTTAGGGACAAAGCACACACATTACTCGATGATCATGTATCAGAATTTTGAAGCAAACTCAAGTAGCTCCCAATTCGTCTTCGCAGGAATACTCACATTCTTACATTACTCTGTAATATCCTATTCAACCCGGACAGGGATATTACAGAGTATCTCAAAGAACGTTTTACGTTCATGCATGACACACATGCAAAGTTTCTGAGGTCGTCTGAGGATCTAAGAATGCAGATGCCAATACATACCACAAATTGCTATGACAAATCCTTTACTGTGCAAGCAGTACGCTATGCGATACACACTAATTTCTATCGGCAACGCATTCCGTGGAATGCGTTGCCGATAGAAATTAGGCAAGCAAACTCGCTTGGCATATTTAAAAGTGCATTAAAACAGCTTTACTTGATATTCTGTGTGCATAGGGTTCCCACCAAGAACTTAGGGTCCCAAGCCAACCTCACCTGCCAGTGGTGCACCTGCCGATCAACCGATGAGGATCTGGCAAACAAAATATCCCGATAAGCGGCAATAGGCTCGCCACCTATTACGTGGGATCAAAACACTGGCGAAAAGTGGGCGTTTAATATGCCTCTGCCTACCCCTTCGGGGAAACAGGCGTGAGTCTATGTATGTATGTACATGATATTCTATTTAGTTCAATGTACCTATGTATTTTGTGTATATATATATATATCGATCCTTACTTTATTTTATGACTACACCACTGTTCTTATGCGATAAGGCCGCCTATTTGTAAAATTGTATAACGTTATACGTAGCTTTTGTATTGTATCTGGAGTACGATAAAGAATTTTCTGTCTATCTATTACTTATACGACGTGTGAGTGTAGCACCCTATAAAACAGGCGATGTGGATCTTCGTCTTTCCCCACTTTGTGACACGATATTATAGAGATGGTTGCTATAGATTTTTTATAAAAATGCACTAAAGGAGCTCAGCGTCTTCGCTTCGTCATCTTTACGACGCTACTGTGTTGTCTTCAACACTGCAGAAAGGCAAAATGCTAAACTGCGCTGAAGGATGAACTGTGCGTTCCCTTGAAAGCGTTCGAGTAAAATAAAAAACTTGCGAAATAGATATACCATTGAAATGTAAAATTTTTTTGGGCTTTACGTGCATTTGTCAGAGGACGCAATTTTATTACATAGATGTCAGGAGAGGGGTTAGTGTAATGTTTAATCCAAGTTTGTGGGGTTGCAGCCCTTGTCCTTCGGCCGCCATCTTGAAAAGAGTGGTACATTTTCTATTTTATCTGGCAAACTATTGGCCGCCCAGCAAAAATCAAGGCATGCTTAGTTGCAAATTAAATTCTCTATAAGTTTCGTTCTGTAGCATTTAGTCGTAAAATAAATAATAACAAAGTTACAAACGTAAATCGATGAAATTTGCATCAAAGTTTATTTTCAATGTATTGTAGTTTTTTGTCCTTAGTTACAAAAAAAATGTTTTAATTTATCTTTGCTGCCTCCAAAACAAGAGCCAATCCTCAAACTTGAGACTCCATAGCCTTCAAGACTACCATAAGCTCCAATGTTTACTCATTACAACGACCATGAAAACAAGGGTTGGCAAAATTTGGACAAAACTCTAAAACTACGGCACTCTGTGGGCTTTTGAAGTTGATGTTCCGCCCATGCAAAGGAAACTGCAAAGTTCAGTAGCAACTCAATGTTCTAGGGAGAGATACAGCAAAATAATTGAAAAATAAATGGCAGTTATGATATACCGACAAAATGCAGTTTTTCTATAGTTCTTCATCAATAATTGAATACCGAAGCTCTATTAGATCATAAGGCGCACCATGGCTCATTTAAATACTAAAAACACTGTTATCATGAAGAAACGTTATAATAACCTAAAAAACATATCAAAATCTTTTTTATTTATGGTTTAACGACAAAACGTATCAGAATCAAAGTATTTTTTTTATCGACTGCTACATGGCAATCTGTTGAACATAACAATAAGCCATTTCTCTGTTCGATATTAATTTATCTGGTAGTATTCGTTAGCTTGGTGAGACACGACTCAGTACTGCCTCACTACTAGCCTCATTCCGTCCTGATAAATCTATCTATGAGTGTTGGAATACTATATCTCTTTAATCGCCTATAGCGCAAACTTCCTTCTCCGCTCAGCTTGAGGGCGAGCTCATTTTTATGATTTGCAAGTATTTTCTGATAGACATTGCTGTACTTCGCAATCTCTTGTTTGACAGTTGGTAGCTTTAAATCGTCATAAATAATTTTATTTTTTATGTACTGTGGTATATTGAAGATGGCTCTAATTGTTTTGGTTTGGAAACGTTCCAGTATTTCGATGTTACTGTAACTGGCTGTACCCCAGAGCTGTATGCTATAGGTCCAAACTGGTTTTAAAATGGCTTTGTACACTGTTAACTTGGTGTGAGTACTCATTTGTGAGAGGCGTCCAATAAGCCAGTACTTGTTCCGCAATTTTAGGTCGAGTTGCTTCCGTTTGGCGTATGTGAGTCGTCGGTCTAGGTGCATGCCTAAGTACTTCGCGTGATCGTCTTGGGGAATTTCATCATTGTAAATTGTCACAGGCGGACAAGTATCCCTCCTGAGTGTAAATGTTACATGTGTTGACTTGCTTTTATTGGCTTGCATTCGCCAGATTTTTAGCCATTCTTCAATTTTGTCAATGTGATGTTGTATGTGTTCAGATGCGATTCTTGGATTCTCGTGTGTGGATAATAGGGCAGTGTCGTCTGCATATGTTGCAACTAAAGTGTTGTCTGATTTTGGTAAGTCAGCAGTAAATATAGTGTATAGTACAGGACCCAGTTTACTGCCCTGAGGCACTCCTGATTTGATTTCGTACAAGTCCGAAATTCCCTCGTTGAATTTCACTTTAAAGCATCGCGCAGTAGTAAAATGAGTGCGGGAGCACTTTTTTGACTTTATAAAGTAATTCTTCATGCCAAACTTTCTCGAAGGCCTGGTTAATGTCCAAAAAGACTGCCGAACAGTACTTCTTCGTCTCTAGCGCTCTGCTTATTGCGTCAACGATACGGTGGACTTGCTCAATGGTACCGTGATTCTCTCTGAAGCCGAATTGATGGCCTGGAATTACGTCATTTAGGTGAGCCTTCATCCTCTTCAGTAATATATTTTCGAATAGTTTTCCTAATAATGGCAGCAGACTAATCGGGCGGTATGCAGCTACTTCATTAGGTGGCTTACCGGGCTTGGGCAACATTATCACCTGAGCTATTTTCCATTGTAGTGGGAAGTGGTAGAGTCGGAGGCAAGCATTGAATATGTTTATTATTGCAACAATTCCTTTTCTTGGCAGATTTTTCAAAATGGCGCTATCTATTAGGTCATATCCCGGTGCTTTTACGTCTTTTAAGTGTTTAATTTCGCTGGCTACTTCGGAAACAGTAACATATTTTATTGGGAGACACATTTGTTGTGCACTGTCTAAATGTCGTTTTACCTCCGAGTTGCGGTCTGTTGTCAATTCAGAAAATGATTGAAACACTTTACTTAGATGTTCAGCAAATGTTTGGGCCTTTTCCATATCTGATCTTGCCCAATGACCGTCATTTGTCCTGATTGGAGGTATTTGGTTGTTAGGGCGTTTTAGTTTGCGTGTTGCCTTCCACAGTGAATAATTAGTATCTAGGCTTGGAGTCAAGTTAGAAAGAAACATTTGGAGGTTATCAAATAATCAAAGTTGTAGAGAATTTAATTTACAGAAAAATTTGCTTGAACAAGATCTCTGTATGATCAATAGTTTACCAGATACATAAGAAAAATCATCCGCGCCTGCACTCTTTCCAAGATGGCGGCCGAGGGACAAGAGGTATGACCCCACAAATTTGATTCAAGCTTTACACTAGCTCTCTCTACACAACTGTAAAATAAAATTACGTCCTCTGACAAATGCAACCCCAAATGTATCTTTTCACTGGACTAATACTCTTGTGTTAAGTTGGTGGTTTTCTCTTTTCTAGAATTCTGAAAGTCATAGAACAAAATGGAGCATCGTGTCTAGAAAGTTGCTTTGTATAGACAATGTTAAGAAGATATAAATTTAAAGTCTTTGCAAAAATAACCATAAAATGTTACATTTTTGAAGCCATCACGCAGGTCCATTTAACCTTTCTGAACATCCTGAAGCCTGATTCCTTTACCAGCTGTCTTCGCGATTTATATCTCAATTACGAGGCAGTGATTTGTTGAGTACAAGTTTACTTTATGGACTTTCGCGTTTTTGTTTCTACTCAATTTGCTGGCAACCCCTTGTGGTGAAAAGTTTTACTATGACCGCGGTGTTTCCATAAGAACTACTTTGAGTGCTGCCACAGTTAAAACAAGAAATCAAGCGAGTTAAGATATTATTATTAATTATTATTAATGTCAACTATCATAATTAAGAATGTTTGTTATTTGTAACATTACTTGGCATCTGCGTTCATTTCTTTTTATTAATACTTAACTTTTTTGTTTTAGTTACTTAAGTTAAATTGTTTCAAGATATAAGCAATTTGTGAGCATTTTATTTTCATTTGTGATTTGTTGATGCGAAATAAATTACTATAGGAACTTAAGGAAAAGTTTCCGCCGATTCACTGCAAAGTTAATTGACTATTTAATACAATGGAAAACATACAACATATCGTTCAATTACTTTTGAATGATCAGTCAATATGGCTCTCTCCAGGCAGTAAAGCAATAAATACATATTATCCTCGTAACAAGTATAATTGTTAAATAGCCTCCTAACAATTATAATTGTTAGGAGGCTATTTTGGTTGAAAATAAAAATTCAAACAAAAAAAGCAGTAAATTAAATTAACAATATGTACAACATTTTATATCAAATAATATCTTAATAGCTAAATAAAAAGATCTATGTATTTAGTATTTTTTATTTTCTAGCAACTTTTCTTTTTAACTAATTTCACAACTCTACTATAGCCCACAAAAAAGTGTTTCATATTTTCACATTGTGTGGCAGCGTCCTTAATGAGATGACATTCTCCGAGGAATAGTTTACGACTCACGTTATATTTATCGTGCTCGGTTTGTCTTCATCTCATGGGATCAAACGGGACGATGTTTTTTTCGCAAGAGAACATATTTTATGTACAGATAATCAGAACATCAATACTGATATACTAATGTTATATATGAGGATGTTACTGTGTTTGGTAAGTGTTTTTTAGCTTATAATGATAAGCTAAACTTGATACTAATATGAGGGATGACTTAGATTAAACATTTATATAAAAATAAAGTGAAAACGTTATCATCATTCTGACCTACTGTCTGACGTCCACTGTTGGACATAAGCCTCTCCGGGGATCTGAGCTCGAATTGGCATTTCGTGTTCAGCCGCTGCCAGCCACTTGGCGTATACCTATTATCATCTTCATGACTTGGTGAAACATTGTTATGAAAATAAATTTAGTATTTTCAACTACTTACTATTTGAGGCATACAGACTTGATATTATGAGTAAATTGTATTTTTTAAAACCCCTTAAACGCAGATGATACATTACCTACAATTTTTTGTTGGACAAAAACCCTCGCATTAAAACTAGCCACAGTAGCGGAGGAGAGAAACATTGAAACAATAGGAAAAAAGAATCATCCAACGACTCGGTACAACTCTTTGTGCACCGAAATTTAACTCTTTGCGGGAATCAAGCTCACAATATTAGTTACGAAATATTCGTTTGAGCAGCAGAAACGTGAAGGAAATACATACTCGTGTTTGCTTTTGAAATTGCAGTTGAGGATTCAATGTATGATTAACTGGAATTGGCCGAATAATTTCATTATCAATGACTTGAAGGCAGAATCAGTATTTGATGAGTGCATACAATTAACAGGTATTAAAATATCAAAAACGTGTAGCTAGTGATGTTCCTAAAGTATGACCACCTCTTTTTATTCCATGAGTGTCGTTAGGAAAATACACGAAGTAAACTATAAACAGTACCTTTGGGAAAACTCTACCTCAAACCCTATACCAGCCGCCTGGCCAGCGTGGTAGACTAGGCCAAATCCTCCTATTGACTCACAATAATATTGTGTCGTAGCATAGGCCCACGACCAGCACAGGACTGTGATTAGTCTGTAAGATGTTTTTTTTTAAAGACAACTCCCGCATTAGGACTAAATCCTGTGTCGCAGGGGACTTTGCAAACATAGAATTAACGGACACAATGGACACCCAGACTCGAAACAACAATTTATGAATCACACAAAGTGTTGTCTCGTGTGGGGATCGAACCAACAGCACTTGGCATAGTGTCAAGCGTGGAGGCGACCGCTTAAACCACTACGCTAACCGTGCAGTCAAAAAGGATCATTTACATGATTTCGAAACATGGAATCATCTGTACTCTTGCTCTAAAACCGCACTCCCAACAAAAAAACATGCAAGTTTTGCTTGTAAAAGAAGCAAGTGTCTAACTTCTACCGAAGAAAGTCATTATTGTATCATAACTTTCACAAATGGCCCACCATATAAATTATATTTAAATCGCTTTTTAATAAGCTTAGAGTGCGCGACAATCGGCATCGGCACTGCCCCCTTAGCCAAATGGCATTTGATTAACGATATCGCTAATCGCTAAGTACAAAAATGTATGGAACTGACATAGGCTTGCGAGATGTCACGTGGTCAACGAAGAAGAAATCCTTTATGTTGCCATGGCAACCAAACGTTAGCGAAAGTAGAAAACTAAGCGAATGCCATTTGGCTAGGCCCTCTGATTTCATTACACAGTATCTGAAAATGAGCTCAATTCACACCGCACGTTACGCATTACGGCCCATCAAATTGTAATTAAATGACCGTTGATCCGTCATGCTTTTAATATTCCACGAGTATGTACATTCCATTAGCTGGCTTTTGAAGTACTTGTACTACGGAACAAAGCATGAGCATTGTGCTCATGTTTGAAATGAATGAGTTTACAAATAGCTGTGTAGAGGGCGCTGCAAAACACGCTGTGTTTACCCACGACTTCATTACAACGCGCCGCGTCGCTGCGAGAACAATTACACGTCCGCGGCGATTTCAAAACATTTATAAACAAATAAAAATCTTCTTAAAGTCTTTGTTATGCACCGCTGCTGGCTGCCCCATACAGGTATTGCGATAATTAAAAGGTTAACGTCAAAGCAAACTACCAGTTTCTATAACTTTTGTTAATGTTAGGTGACGAAAGCAAAAGGCTTTTGGAATTAACTGTAGGCACCGGTGCTTGAATTTGATTGAATGTCTACAGCGTCTAAGGCTTCAAAGTCAGGCTTATAAGTATTTCTAAGGGCCTATGCAAACCACGCGTTAGTATTGCGTTTGCTCAGATTATTAGAACAAAAGGCAGATGTAGCGCATTCATCAAAGTGAGGCACGTTGACAGCTATGTGTGCGTGACATTTGGCGACTGCACTGTACGGACACGAGCGTCTATGTGCGTGTAAAGTTGCCAGATTATGAATAATCTCCCACTCATTATCATCAGCCTTTAACAGTCCACGACTGGACTAAAACTCTCCTTTGAATGGAAGAATTGGCCTCCTATACCACGCTGGCCAAACGGGTTGGTGTAGGGTTTGTATCAAGGTTTCCTTCTCTTACAGTGCTGTTCCCTGCATAATATGCTCCCTCCGTCGGCTCTTACGACACCCATGGGATGATATATATTGTTAATCCGTCACCCAATCTCCCACTATTTTGTAGTTTTGTAATGTTTTTATGGTAGTTATATACTGACATTAGTTTGCGGTCCTGAATAATTTACTGTATAACCGTAATAGATTTTTCATTACATATAATATTCATGCACCGGAGACAGTGAACATTAATGAAAGCGACGTACACTATACAGGTGAATATAGATCAATTCACTCACCCTTGTAAAGGTATTCATAAACCGGCGAAATTTTGTCAAGTACACAATAAAGTATAAATATTATGATTTGTAGACAACACTAACATTACTTTTAAAAAAATTTAAATATTAGAAGCGCAAACTCATGGATATGATTGTTTATTCTGACCATTCCAACGTACGGTTCTCAAACCTGGTCACCTACCCAGCTTCACAGGTCACGCCTAGGGGTATGCCAAAGAGCTATAGAGCGCTGCATCCTGGATCTTAAACCTAAAGACAGGATACGGAACACCGAGCTGCGTTCTAGAACAGGCCTCAAAGACGTGGGCAGAAAGGCTGCCAGTCTCAAATGGAACTGGGCGAGCAGCATCAGCCGTATGTACGAGGCTCGTTGGGCAAGAGTATCAACACTGTGGGTACCAGAGGATAGACGACGTCGCCGAGGCCGGCCACGAAACAGGTGGCGAAATGACCTATACGCCTACCACAAGAGCTGGCTTGAGATTACGTGCGACAAGCATACCTGGAAAGATTTGGGGGAAGCCTTTGCCCAGGAGTGGGACAACGAAAGCTATTAAAAAAATGAATGCCAATCAATTATTTCTGTTTCTAAACATTAAGTACATGAATATTTAGATCGTATAGGGATCGAACCCAAAACAATGTATACATATTGGAAATCCTATAACAATATTTGCTAATAAAGATATATCTAAAATATACTTTTATAATATGTTGATATATTTTTCATTAAAATGAATCAATTCTTATTACATATTACAAAAATCAATTGACAAGTGCATTTTCCATAATACAGGGAAAACGGCGTTGACGTAAACTGGCAACACTTACACATTTTTTGCAGAAATACGAATTTTATCTAAATTAAATTATGAAACAGTCAAATAATCCATAGATAACTGTGAAAAGATATTCTATCTTTCTGTTTTTGCTTTTGGAAACAACTTTTACAATGTTTTAAAACGCATGACGGCATTTATGAATTTAAAAGTTTAGTTGATCGGGGCGCGTGAACTGTAGGATACTTCGTATAGCACTGAGCCGGATTTGTATTCGCTTTTCAATTTGTATTTGCTTAAGTGGCCTCACGCAACTGTTCCGCGCGCTACATCTGATTCTTGTTCTATAATCTGAGAGCGTCTATATTGCTACACACGCGCGTGCGCCTCGCGTCTGTATCGCTACACACGCGCGTGTGCATCGCGTCTGTATCGCTGCACACGCGCGTTTGAATTTATACAGGTGTGCACAGGTCTACAGGCAGCGTCTGACTTGCGTGCGTATCGTGTCTGTATCGCTACAAACGCGCGTCGACGGCGCGTTTAAAAAACGTGGTTTGCATAGGGCCTAAAAGTACGGTCCGTGACATCGGAGTTTAGCGACCATTAGATATCAATATTTAGTAACTAGAGGAGCCCCCGGTTACACCCTCGTTATTCAAGGCTACTGCTCCGCTCTCGTGGTTCATAGCGTGATAACCTAACCTAACACAATCTATCTGAAAAAATGTTTCAAATGGGACCAGTAGTTTCTGAGATTAGCGCGTTCAAGTAAACAAACAAATAAACAATCATCATCAGCCTTTAACAGTCCACTGCTGGACTAGGCCTCTCCTTTGAAAGGAGGAATTGGCCTACTATACCATACTGGCCAAACGGGTTGGTATAGGGTTTGTATCAAGTTTTCCTTCGCTTACAGTGCTGTCCTCTGCATAATATGCTCCCTCTGTCGGCTCTTACGTCACCCCAAATAAACAAACAAACTAACAAACTCTTCAGCTGTATATAATTAGTATTAGATTCTATAGCTATAGTTATTACAGGCATTACCATATTACATTTCAAATAGTAAAAGGAACAGTGACCAAAATTAATCAAGAGAAAAGTCCGTTTCAATAGTCAAGTCACACAATAAAATGACCTAAAACATACAAAGCTAATCATATAAACACAAATTGTACATTGTCAACACTAAGCCATGTGGACAATGTACACACGATATCGTTACTGAACATAAAACAACCTTGTGTCTACGTCAGTTCAAAGCTACGGATGTTCAATTTATCAGTCCTTGTGCGATCAGCCAATACACAAAAACTAACTAACCGAAATACGTCCGGGTCAAATTCATCCCAATATTATCCTCCATAACGATGTCGCATCGGTTGCTATTTTTTTTTTCAGTGATATGTACATCGATCGTCTAGTTGACTGCCAATATTTCTGTATTATCAAAGAGTTTGTTTGGATAAAAAGGCCTATGTTTATCTTTTTTCAGGCAAAGTAAAACATGAAAAAATATTGTCTGATTATTGGAACCTAAAGTTTTGTGAGCCACCATAGAATATAACTCGTTTAAAGCAAGGCTCAAAGAACGCTTATTGGAGTATTTAAAACGCACTCACCGCAAAAACACAAGGCGGCGTGAGGAAATATTTTCTAGAATAATTTGCCCAGCAATTTCCTTACTTACACCCGGGATTCCAGGGTACGTTAACCTTCCCCTTATTTACAATATTTATGCCTACGAAAAGTACTAAAATACATTTTATAGAAGTATCCGATAAATACCCAAGTCAAAAACAATAGGCGAGTAACGTAAGTACCAGTCGGTCACCAGTTAGGCGCACAAGTCTAAAAGAAACAAGTCAATAAATAAGGTCAGAGTTAAGCAAACTACTCTTAGCTCGTACCTTACTTATTCATACCACGCCGGTACTGGCCATTTGGATTCATAGACTGCAAAACGTATAAAATATTCTTATTTGTGTTTTTTTTCTTTTTCTCTCCCCCGAGATTGCAAACAAATTCACAAATAGAATCTTACCGGCAATGCGAATAGAAATGCAATAGAATTAACACTATCGCTCTAAGAGAAGCACATAATGTAATAATACCGTACTCCGCTAATTTTATTTTCTGTTTCATCATCGGTTTAATTATTATACAACCCAGCGAACTCGGCAGGCATGATATTGGATACTCGAGAGAATTTTCAGGATTCCCATGTCAATTTTACCGAGATATTATATTCTTATATTTTGCGAAATTATATGAACTTTAATAATGCGGGTACATTTTGTGTGTGTTTTCTTGATGAAACAAAAACGTTGTTTCTATAATGAAGATAATAATCAAGCGACGAAAACAGTTTAACTGTATTTTTTGGTTTTCCAGTGATGATCATTTAAATTCTGAACAGTATCTTCTGAAGTTCTGAAGACAATCTGACTATATAACGCGAAAACGATAGATAGATATCTATTTATCGTTTTTGCGTTATATCTAACTATGCGTTTTATTAGACTACAACAATATTTTGCTGAAGTCGTATCTTTTTCTGTAAAAAAATTGGTTATTCAAAATGGTAGTTGTGGGTTAAAACGTTATTATATTCAGCTACCCAATTCCATGAATATCAACTAGATTACAAGATGGTATTGTATCGTTTGCATATAAGCGTGTACGATCTTGCTTTATATTGTATGTCCATATAATGGTCAGATAGTCTATGGTGCAATCCGCTCCAGATCGCTTTCTCCTTTTTGCCAAGTTTAATAAGTTTAGGTTTTGGGCAAACTGACGATATTACGACGATATTAGTTCAACGCGCCGGCAAAAATTGAGCCGATCGGGAGCTTTCCTCGAAAACGCTGCCAAAACCTTTTGAGTTATAACAAAACAATGTATGGTGGGATTTTACCTCTTTAATAGATCTACAAAAAAGTCTGCAATGGTATATTATGTCTATCTTCTGTAATGGTGTTGCTGGCTACACCAAATTAATTCATAATATATAGTTCTTAGGTCGCTTACTTGTTTCCACATGTGTTTGTCTTATCGCTACGATGGCGCCAACGTTCTGCAATTAGTAAACTCATAAATTCTAAGAGGTTGACAAATTTATAAGAATTATGTGACAGGCATATGAGTAAAGAAATATAATTATATAAGAGCCTATGCAACTTAAACCTTCGTTTAATATTGTATATCTGTGAGTTCGGATCAGAGGGCTTGAAGGTACTCGATGTGCGCCTTTATAGTTTGTATAGATAATGGAAACTTAGCTCTGTGTAAGATGATCCGATGTGAGATATGTCCGTCGACGCATACTGCAGCTGTTTTGCACGTTACTGGAAAGCCGCTGCATTGTAATCACAGCTCCACGGTCGCAACACAACGTGCGGTAGATGACGTAGGGTCCTGGAATTTTAAATGAAATGCCACGAGTATCAAACTTCCAAGATTAGTCATATAATATACGACTTCTATTTGAGTACTAAACCCGGATACAAACTAACAGATAATTAGAAGATGTGATGCGGATCACCAATGAATATTTTTCAGTATGCGTATTAAGTATTTTTGCATGAGTCTAGCAACAAAATATTATTTTTATTTGAACTCCAGAATCAAGTTAGCTGTTTACGAATATCACAGGATAGGGCTAAACTATGTCTACGAGTCTAGTATGTATCAAGACGTTGTTAGCATACCGCTTACACACCTCTCAAATCTCATGAGGAATATGAACTCAATGTCAAGCTCTAAGTAAACCCGGGGCTCGAACCCTTGTACATTGAGTGCTCTTAAAAGGTATGTGTACAATATACCAGGCATAACAAATACATACTTCATTGCCACTGGCAATCACATTGTAACACAGATGAATAAGTATTGTGAATACTCAGCTAAACCCAATTCTGAGATGGCTTAAACTGTAACAGTTACGTTTAATACAGATGTTTAGAATTAACACGTGTAGAATATCTATTTCATATGACGCACGGCGGGAGTCGAACCCATGACGGCGGAAATGACTTACAAAAGCCATTCAGTTTTTCAAAACAATGCGGCACATGTGCAGTCATATCTTAACAAAGTAGCCGATCTTGGCCCTTGGACAAAGCACACCAATAATACAAAAGAACTATGGTTCCCTTCACGGTGGGAATTGAACCCACCCTAAAACGGCGTAAATGACTTACTAAAGCCATTCAGTTCCTTAAAACAATGCGCCACATGCGCAACCATATCTTAACAAAGTAGCCGATGCTGTCCTTTTCACGTGTGCGTTGGCGCGTTTGGACAAAGCACATCAATAATACAAAAGAACAATAGTTCCTTTCTAGCTTTCTTTCCTTTAACTAATAAACATCTTAAATTTATTTCCCTTTTTGTTCTATCCCTTTTTTTTCACACGCTGATATTTTGAAACAACAATTATGCCAGATGTCGGCTTATTGCATTGCCTTTCTAGTTTGGACAACAATTTTAAAACAAAACATTTTAAAATAATGGTCACTAAACCCAGCTCCAGACGCACATTATCGGCGAAGTATTAATTCCTGCTATAATAACAACAATTAACAAAATAGTTTCGTGTGCAACAATAGTGTGGATTCTTTTTGTGTTTGGGAATCGAACCCAAAATATTTAAAATCACATTGTACGACTTCTATGAAGCCGACGCCGATCATTAGGTGCATGTGTATAATATCTGCCGACTTTCACCAATGCTCAGGAATCGAACCTAGAGCAATTATAAAGTATACAAAAATACTGCAGTGGACAAATATTACCCTTTATCTACTTGCTAACACGTTAGAAAATTAAGTTTACTGATAAGTATATGACCTAAGAATAATCCTTTTCTCAGTTAAAGCTCGTGTACACTTCATCAATAAAAACCATATGCATTGTGTGAGAATCTCAGCTCAACCAATGTAATAAACTAATAGATGCTTGTCCAAAGAACGCGTATGCATAAGGTAGATATTATTACTAGATTTCGTAATTTAATACGTTTGTTGACACCATTTTGAAATATCGTAGCAACAGGAATCGAACCCGCTATTTCAGTAAGTCTTTTGAAACATTTTATAATATCGTAGCAATAGGAGTCGAACCCGCTATTTCAGTAAGTTTGTTGAAACCATTTCAAAATATCGTAGCAACAGGAGTCAAACCCGCTATTTCAGTAAGTTTGTTGAAAACATTTCAAAATATCGTAGCAACAGGAGTCGAACCCGCTATTTCAGTAAGTTTGTTGAAAACATTTCAAAATATCATAGCAACAGGAGTCGAACCTGCTATTTCAGTACGTTAGTGTAATAAATTCCTGTCCCGCAACTCCAACAAAATATTATACATTATTTATCCTTAAATAATTCCCTCTTATTATATACAGTTATCGAACACGCTATTAATAATACGGCGACTAGTTTGTTGACGTTGCACATCAATATAGTTATCGTCACAGACATTACTCAGGAGTCTAACCTGATTTAACTACACCTAGGTGTTCCACGGAATATTCTGGTGTGCATTATATATTAATCTCAAGCCATGTTAATGTCCTACACCAGATATCCTATAAATATAATCTATATAATATAAAATCCTTCTCTTTCCTTATCCAAAATTAGTTCTAACCATCGCTAGTCTGCATCACGAATCGGACTCAAACAGCGAACCTGATACGCAAGTGCTTGTAACCAATAATATGCTTATTATCGAGAGTCGAACTCGATATATTCAAACGTAAAGCATTTTCTGTAGCCAATAATATAACCACTGTCGAGACTCGAACTCGACATACAGTATAAATGAAACGCCTGAGATTTATGTAAAGCGTTTGAACCTATGTGGTCAATAATATGTTTACTTTCGAGATACTGCGATGCTACAGGAGGAATCACTTTGCTATTAAAATAAATAACACGTGCGAGAGGGCTCCCCCCTCCGATTATTAAATATTAAGATGATTGCCGCGCTTTATCAAAAGCATTTCTATGTACCCAATAATCTAACTACTGTCGAGACTCGAACTCGACATACAGTATAAATGACACGCATGAGCAGCATTTATGTAAAGCGTTTCAACATATGTAGTCAGTTATAAGTTTACTTTCAAGATACAGCGATATTATAAGAGGAACCACAGTGCCATAAGAATAACTAACACATGCAAAAGTGTGGCACTTAGGCGCAATATCGCCCCCCTCGGACTATTATAATATAGTATTCGTTTCACGAGTGACTTACATTTTAGGAAGCACATCTCTAACATTTGTAAACAGGCATACCGTAACCTTGGATTTATTTTACGTCAGGCAAATGAATTCACAAACATCTGTGCCGTAAAGGCTTTGTATGAGGCTCTTGTGAAGAGTCATCTCGAATATAATGCGGCTATCTGGAGTCCTAGTGAGGCAAAGTACTCAGCAATGGTGGAGCGGATACAAAATAAGTACACCAGATTTATATATTTAAAGCTGTATGGAGTTTATCCTGGGTATCCATTGTTATATCCGTCTTTGTTTGTTCTCGGCATGGTAGGTTATTATAAGTTAGAAGTAAGGCGTGAAGTGACACTTGCTATTTATTTGTTTAAGGTATTAAATGGTAGGATTCAAAATCCGTCGATTTTGTCCCAGTTTTACTTTTGCGTTCCAAATCATTACGTTGGGCGACGGCAGAGGCCGCCGCTTCTAGTGGTACCACGGGCGCGCACCAATCTGCTACAGAGGGCGCCACTCACGCGTGCATTGCGCGCGCTCAATGCGGTGGCCGATGTTATAAATATATTTACATGTTCACTGAGCGAATTCACTAAGGTCACCTACCGTGTTCTTAGTGATAGTTGATATTTTATATAATTTCAAACCCAATTGTCTACGTTTACCGCATTAGAATTTTCTGTAATGGTAGATGTAAGTATGTTATAAATAAATAAATAAAAATAAATATTAAATATTGAGATAATTGCCGTGACTTAAATATTATTTCGTCTTTCTAAAATGAACATGATCGTCTATCGATTATTGAATAACAAGTTGTGCTTAATTAGATCGATATTTTCCTACGTTGTGTTTGTATTTTTCTACGTTGTGTTTGTGTTTTTCTACGTTGTGTTTGCATTTTTCTACGTTGTGTTTGTGTAGTAACTCTTTAGTTCTTCCTCGTTGTTCTGAAGTGAATCAGAACATTTTATGACGAGGATCCTGGTCACGTCACCAAATGTAACGGAATCCTATGGACCCCAGGCTGATTAAAATTTTAGTTTTCTTACTAACTGGGTCTAAAATATCAATTTCAGCCTGGCCCCGCCAAGTAATTTGTGGCCAGGGTTCCCGCGCCCCACGCCCGCGCAGGAACTATGGAATTCGTCCCTTCCTCTATATTCCTCTACTGACAGCATTTACCAAACGTAAACGCTTATAATTGAATGAAAGGTGGACATTAAAATACTAAAGACAGCGATACATTAGTATTGGTTTGTCATCACAAAATCACTCTCCATATATTCATGCTTCACATATTGGTACTTGAGTACAAGGCAGCGTATCTCAGAGACGGCAGCTCCAGGGAGACGGAGAACATGATCCAGGTATATTAGTCATATAGTATTATCGGCGCCGAGTGTTTCAGCGATATTCAGTGTATAGTATTGAGCGTACAGTAACAGTCTCCGAACTGATGTCACAAAACGCCTCCTTGCCGCAAGTCACAACATTGAAGCCCATACAAACATAGTCAATTAGAACGTATTAAGCCATCGCGCATAGTTTGCAGGGGAGCTCTCGTTACAATCGCCGCTAGATTAGCCGCACGGTCTTACTGCTACCGCGTGACCGACAGGTGGCTCTTCTTTCGCTCTTTAAAAAGTTGTCAGCTGCTATGTACTGGCCTGTACGCAGGTTTAGACAGCGATTGTGAAAGTCCTGCATTCTACCACCTGATCGCGAATACGGAGACTCCCATCATACATCGCTCGTCTTTACATCCATCATCAACAAGGTACGAACCACTACTAATGGTACACGCGGTTATTAATAATATAACTATGTACAATATCTCATAGAGAACTTTATATTTTAGTCAGCCTGGTATATATTATGGTGTGATATAGACATAGATACACAACAGAGTTATTAATGTTATACAGTTCATGCAATAAATTACAGTAAAGTGAATAACAGACACTCATCGGACTTTTAGCTGCGTCACTGCCAAACTTACCCCTTGCCCTGTGCTGATCACCTTCTCTTGAAGCCGCTCGCCTTGTTCTTCGATATCACTAAGCACTAATTATCGACCAACACCGAACCTCTTACGCGCTAGGCCAGGTCCGATCTCTCTCGCGCCATAAGACCAACTGTCTAAAACACCACGCTAGAGCGTTCCCGTGATCTGCCCTCTTTCGCGCCATAAGACCGACTGCCGCCCGAAACCCCGCTCTTTCAGTATTGCTTAAACTACCACGCTACGCGTGCCCGAGATCTGCCAACCTTCGCGTCCTAAGACTCCCTGTCCGAGATCCGCCCGGTTCCGCGTCCCCACATTGACTGTCCCATCCAACACCACCACTACCACGTCACGCTGTCCTGGGACCCGACTAGCCCCGCCTCCTAAGGCCCGACTGTCCAGTCAAACACAACTAACGCAACGCCTCTCGAACCCTTACTACCTGATAGGGCCCGTTTCTTATCGTTGATCCCCTTTTTTATGATCCTCAACTATACCGCATGTGAACACTACAGTGCCAATATTTTCTCATATTTCATGGCTATTTCTTTACTCATATGCCTGTCACATAATTCTTATAAATTTGTCAACCTCTTAGAATTTATGAGTTTACTAATTGCAGAACGTTGGCGCCATCGTAGCGATAAGACAAACACATGTGGAAACAAGTATGCGACCTAAGAACTATATATTATTAATTAATTTGGTGTAGCCAGCAACACCATTACAGAAGATAGACATAATATACCATTGCAGACTTTTTTGTAGATCTATTAAAGAGGTAAAATCCCACCATACATTGTTTTGTTATAACTCGAAAGGTTTTGGCAGCGTTTTCCAGGAAAGCTCCCGATCGGCTCAATTTTTGCCGGCGCGTTGAACTAATATCGTCGTAATATCGTCAGTTTGCCCAAAACCTAAACTTATTAAACTTTGTATTATAATATACACACACACACACGTGTGTGTGTGTGTGTGTGTGTGTGTGTGTGTGTGTGTGTGTGTGTTATAATACAAAGTTTAATAAGTTTAGGTTTTGGGCAAACTGACGATATTACGACGATATTAGTTCAACGCGCCGGCAAAAATTGAGCCGATCGGGAGCTTTCCTGGAAAACGCTGCCAAAACCTTTCGAGTTATAACAAAACAATGTATGGTGGGATTTTACCTCTTTAATAGATCTACAAAAAAGTCTGCAATGGTATATTATGTCTATCTTCTGTAATGGTGTTGCTGGCTACACCAAATTAATTAATAATATATAGTTCTTAGGTCGCATACTTGTTTCCACATGTGTTTGTCTTATCGCTACGATGGCGCCAACGTTCTGCAATTAGTAAACTCATAAATTCTAAGAGGTTGACAAATTTATAAGAATTATGTGACAGGCATATGAGTAAAGAAATAGCCATGAAATATGAGAAAATATTGGCACTGTAGTGTTCACATGCGGTATAGTTGAGGATCATAAAAAAGGGGATCAACGATAAGAAACGGGCCCTATCAGGTAGTAAGGGTTCGAGAGGCGTTGCGTTAGTTGTGTTTGACTGGACAGTCGGGCCTTAGGAGGCGGGGCTAGTCGGGTCCCAGGACAGCGTGACGTGGTAGTGGTGGTGTTGGATGGGACAGTCAATGTGGGGACGCGGAACCGGGCGGATCTCGGACAGGGAGTCTTAGGACGCGAAGGTTGGCAGATCTCGGGCACGCGTAGCGTGGTAGTTTAAGCAATACTGAAAGAGCGGGGTTTCGGGCGGCAGTCGGTCTTATGGCGCGAAAGAGGGCAGATCACGGGAACGCTCTAGCGTGGTGTTTTAGACAGTTGGTCTTATGGCGCGAGAGAGATCGGACCTGGCCTAGCGCGTAAGAGGTTCGGTGTTGGTCGATAATTAGTGCTTAGTGATATCGAAGAACAAGGCGAGCGGCTTCAAGAGAAGGTGATCAGCACAGGGCAAGGGGTAAGTTTGGCAGTGACGCAGCTAAAAGTCCGGTGAGTGTCTGTTATTCACTTTACTGTAATTTATTGCATGAACTGTATAACATTAATAACTCTGTTGTGTATCTATGTCTATATCACACCATATATATATACCAGGCTGACTAAAATATAAAGTTCTCTATGAGATATTGTACATAGTTATATTATTAATAACCGCGTGTACCATTAGTAGTGGTTCGTACCTTGTTGATGATGGATGTAAAGACGAGCGATGTATGATGGGAGTCTCCGTATTCGCGATCAGGTGGTAGAATGCAGGACTTTCACAATCGCTGTCTAAACCTGCATACAGGCCAGTACATAGCAGCTGACAACTTTTTAAAGAGCGAAAGAAGAGCCACCTGTCGGTCACGCGGTAGCAGTAAGACCGTGCGGCTAATCTAGCGGCGATTGTAACGAGAGCTCCCCTGCAAACTATGCGCGATGGCTTAATACGTTCTAATTGACTATGTTTGTATGGGCTTCAATGTTGTGACTTGCGGCAAGGAGGCGTTTTGTGACATCAGTTCGGAGACTGTTACTGTACGCTCAATACTATACACTGGATATCGCTGAAATACTCGGCGCCGATAATACTATATGACTAATATACCTGGATCATGTTCTCCGTCTCCTTGGAGCTGCCGTCTCTGAGATACGCTGCCTTGTACTCAAGTACCAATATGTGAAGCATGAATATATGGAGAGTGATTTTGTGATGACAAACCAATACTAATGTATCGCTGTCTTTAGTATTTTAATGTCCACCTTTCATTCAATTATAAGCGTTTACGTTTGGTAAATGCTGTCAGTAGAGGAATATAGAGGAAGGGACGAATTCCATAGTTCCTTCGCGGGTGTGGGGCGCGGGAACCCTGGCCACAAATTACTTGGCGCGGCCAGGCTGAAATTGATATTTTAGACCCAGTTAGTAAGAAAACTAAAATTTTAATCAGCCTGGGGTCCATAGGATTCCGTTACATTTGGTGACGTGACCAGGATTCTCGTCATAAAATGTTCTGATTCACTTCAGAAAAACGAGGAAGAACTAAAGAGTTACTATACAAACACAACGTAGAAAAATGCAAACATAACGTAGAAAAACACAAACACAACGTAGAAAAATACAAACACAACGTAGGAAAATATCGATCTAATTAAGCACAACTTGTTATTCAATAATCGATAGACGATCATGTTCATTTTAGAAAGACGAAATAATATTTAAGTCACGACAATTATCTCAATATTTAATAGTCCGAGGGGGGCGATATTGCGCCTAAGTGCCACACTTTTGCATGTGTTAGTTATTCTTATGGCACTGTGGTTCCTCTTATAATATCGCTGTATCTTGAAAGTAAACTTATAACTGACTACATATGTTGAAACGCTTTACATAAATGCTGCTCATGCGTGTCATTTATACTGTATGTCGAGTTCGAGTCTCGACAGTGGTTAGATTATTGGGTACATAGAAATGCTTTTGATAAAGCGCGGCAATCATCTTAATATTTAATAATCGGAGGGGGGAGCCCTCTCGCACGTGTTATTTATTTTAATAGCAAAGTGATTCCTCCTGTAGCATCGCAGTATCTCGAAAGTAAACATATTATTGACCACATAGGTTCAAACGCTTTACATAAATCTCAGGCGTTTCATTTATACTGTATGTCGAGTTCGAGTCTCGACAGTGGTTATATTATTGGCTACAGAAAATGCTTTACGTTTGAATATATCGAGTTCGACTCTCGATAATAAGCATATTATTGGTTACAAGCACTTGCGTATCAGGTTCGCTGTTTGAGTCCGATTCGTGATGCAGACTAGCGATGGTTAGAACTAATTTTGGATAAGGAAAGAGAAGGATTTTATATTATATAGATTATATTTATAGGATATCTGGTGTAGGACATTAACATGGCTTGAGATTAATATATAATGCACACCAGAATATTCCGTGGAACACCTAGGTGTAGTTAAATCAGGTTAGACTCCTGAGTAATGTCTGTGACGATAACTATATTGATGTGCAACGTCAACAAACTAGTCGCCGTATTATTAATAGCGTGTTCGATAACTGTATATAATAAGAGGGAATTATTTAAGGATAAATAATGTATAATATTTTGTTGGAGTTGCGGGACAGGAATTTATTACACTAACGTACTGAAATAGCAGGTTCGACTCCTGTTGCTATGATATTTTGAAATGTTTTCAACAAACTTACTGAAATAGCGGGTTCGACTCCTGTTGCTACGATATTTTGAAATGTTTTCAACAAACTTACTGAAATAGCGGGTTTGACTCCTGTTGCTACGATATTTTGAAATGGTTTCAACAAACTTACTGAAATAGCGGGTTCGACTCCTATTGCTACGATATTATAAAATGTTTCAAAAGACTTACTGAAATAGCGGGTTCGATTCCTGTTGCTACGATATTTCAAAATGGTGTCAACAAACGTATTAAATTACGAAATCTAGTAATAATATCTACCTTATGCATACGCGTTCTTTGGACAAGCATCTATTAGTTTATTACATTGGTTGAGCTGAGATTCTCACACAATGCATATGGTTTTTATTGATGAAGTGTACACGAGCTTTAACTGAGAAAAGGATTATTCTTAGGTCATATACTTATCAGTAAACTTAATTTTCTAACGTGTTAGCAAGTAGATAAAGGGTAATATTTGTCCACTGCAGTATTTTTGTATACTTTATAATTGCTCTAGGTTCGATTCCTGAGCATTGGTGAAAGTCGGCAGATATTATACACATGCACCTAATGATCGGCGTCGGCTTCATAGAAGTCGTACAATGTGATTTTAAATATTTTGGGTTCGATTCCCAAACACAAAAAGAATCCACACTATTGTTGCACACGAAACTATTTTGTTAATTGTTGTTACTATAGCAGGAATTAATACTTCGCCGATAATGTGCGTCTGGAGCTGGGTTTAGTGACCATTATTTTAAAATGTTTTGTTTTAAAATTGTTGTCCAAACTAGAAAGGCAATGCAATAAGCCGACATCTGGCATAATTGTTGTTTCAAAATATCAGCGTGTGAAAAAAAAGGGATAGAACAAAAAGGGAAATAAATTTAAGATGTTTATTAGTTAAAGGAAAGAAAGCTAGAAAGGAACTATTGTTCTTTTGTATTATTGATGTGCTTTGTCCAAACGCGCCAACGCACACGTGAAAAGGACAGCATCGGCTACTTTGTTAAGATATGGTTGCGCATGTGGCGCATTGTTTTAAGGAACTGAATGGCTTTAGTAAGTCATTTACGCCGTTTTAGGGTGGGTTCAATTCCCACCGTGAAGGGAACCATAGTTCTTTTGTATTATTGGTGTGCTTTGTCCAAGGGCCAAGATCGGCTACTTTGTTAAGATATGACTGCACATGTGCCGCATTGTTTTGAAAAACTGAATGGCTTTTGTAAGTCATTTCCGCCGTCATGGGTTCGACTCCCGCCGTGCGTCATATGAAATAGATATTCTACACGTGTTAATTCTAAACATCTGTATTAAACGTAACTGTTACAGTTTAAGCCATCTCAGAATTGGGTTTAGCTGAGTATTCACAATACTTATTCATCTGTGTTACAATGTGATTGCCAGTGGCAATGAAGTATGTATTTGTTATGCCTGGTATATTGTACACATACCTTTTAAGAGCGCTCAATGTACAAGGGTTCGAGCCCCGGGTTTACTTAGAGCTTGACATTGAGTTCATATTCCTCATGAGATTTGAGAGGTGTGTAAGCGGTATGCTAACAACGTCTTGATACATACTAGACTCGTAGACATAGTTTAGCCCTATCCTGTGATATTCGTAAACAGCTAACTTGATTCTGGAGTTCAAATAAAAATAATATTTTGTTGCTAGACTCATGCAAAAATACTTAATACGCATACTGAAAAATATTCATTGGTGATCCGCATCACATCTTCTAATTATCTGTTAGTTTGTATCCGGGTTTAGTACTCAAATAGAAGTTGTATATTATATGACTAATCTTGGAAGTTTGATACTCGTGGCATTTCATTTAAAATTCCAGGACCCTACGTCATCTACCGCACGTTGTGTTGCGACCGTGGAGCTGTGATTACAATGCAGCGGCTTTCCAGTAACGTGCAAAACAGCTGCAGTATGCGTCGACGGACATATCTCACATCGGATCATCTTACACAGAGCTAAGTTTCCATTATCTATACAAACTATAAAGGCGCACATCGAGTACCTTCAAGCCATCTGATCCGAATTCACAGATATACAATATTAAACGAAGGTTTAAGTTGCATAGGCTCTTATGTATGTATGTCGTTCGTTATATAGAATTTCCTTAATGACATAATATATTTGGAAACTGCATCCAACTGCACGAGTAATAATAGTAATTGTTATTTAGGCTGTAACTAAAATCAGAGGCTTAATAATGAAGCAGATATCATGTCGATACGCTTGATGATCCGAATGAAGAACTGATTGGCGGCCATCTCGCCGGACGTTGTGGGTTCGATCCCCGTGCGTACAATTTTAGTGTGGGACCGAGTTGAGAATTGTTTAGTTGTAGGGACTGTCGAGCTATCGACTGGGGAAAACGACTGCTGCACTGTACTATTATTTACGACTATTTAGCTCATTATATAAAACTATTGCAACTACTTGTCTGGCAAATTTGATAAGGCAAGTGTCTTATACGAGTGTGTGCGAACTATTTCAGCCACTGCTACCTGACGTTATATACACCTACTACTGAACTCGATTTCGACGAGTGAGAATGGCGAATCAGGTACCTCGATCATACCACGCTGCCCGTTTATCAAGAAGACATCTGGTATGTACACTTCCATTCTAAGCATGGATAGGATGTCTTATATAGATTATACTACTATTTTGAGAATTTATTGCTAAAACGCCATTTGGCTTATTGGAATACATAGGTTACGGGCAACTGGTGATCTTGGTTATGTGCGCTAGTTCTAATATGAAATTTTGGTCTGGTAGGAGAAGTAGTACATAGACGGATTAGAATAAGCTTTTCAATTATTTTTCATAAACTTTAGATGGTAAACGAGGTTGAGGCAACAATTGCAATTAGATTCCTATAAGTGTCAATGTTGTCATAGTATAGGGAAGAGCGGAGTATAGTTAGTTAGTGCATCGTACGGTACGGCCTTAGCAAGAGTATAGTAGGGTTATTATTGTCAAACAGCTATAAGTTAGGATAAGTGGTATTGAAGCAGTGGTTATTTATTGGAAGTTGTATGATACTTGCCGACAGTTAATGGTGGAAGACAAGATGCAGTTTTAACTGGCGTACTCTAATACATATGCTGTTGTACCTGTAGTGAAAGCTCATACGCTATGACTTAGTCTACGCGTCTGATTTTCAGAGGGGGGAATGTAATGGTGTTGCTGGCTACACCAAATTAATTAATAATATATAGTTCTTAGGTCGCATACTTGTTTCCACATGTGTTTGTCTTATCGCTACGATGGCGCCAACGTTCTGCAATTAGTAAACTCATAAATTCTAAGAGGTTGACAAATTTATAAGAATTATGTGACAGGCATATGAGTAAAGAAATAGCCATGAAATATGAGAAAATATTGGCACTGTAGTGTTCACATGCGGTATAGTTGAGGATCATAAAAAAGGGGATCAACGATAAGAAACGGGCCCTATCAGGTAGTAAGGGTTCGAGAGGCGTTGCGTTAGTTGTGTTTGACTGGACAGTCGGGCCTTAGGAGGCGGGGCTAGTCGGGTCCCAGGACAGCGTGACGTGGTAGTGGTGGTGTTGGATGGGACAGTCAATGTGGGGACGCGAAACCGGGCGGATCTCGGACAGGGAGTCTTAGGACGCGAAGGTTGGCAGATCTCGGGCACGCGTAGCGTGGTAGTTTAAGCAATACTGAAAGAGCGGGGTTTCGGGCGGCAGTCGGTCTTATGGCGCGAAAGAGGGCAGATCACGGGAACGCTCTAGTGTGGTGTTTTAGACAGTTGGTCTTATGGCGCGAGAGAGATCGGACCTGGCCTAGCGCGTAAGAGGTTCGGTGTTGGTCGATAATTAGTGCTTAGTGATATCGAAGAACAAGGCGAGCGGCTTCAAGAGAAGGTGATCAGCACAGGGCAAGGGGTAAGTTTGGCAGTGACGCAGCTAAAAGTCCGGTGAGTGTCTGTTATTCACTTTACTGTAATTTCTTGCATGAACTGTATAACATTAATAACTCTGTTGTGTATCTATGTCTATATCACACCATATATATATACCAGGCTGACTAAAATATAAAGTTCTCTATGAGATATTGTACATAGTTATATTATTAATAACCGCGTGTACCATTAGTAGTGGTTCGTACCTTGTTGATGATGGATGTAAAGACGAGCGATGTATGATGGGAGTCTCCGTATTCGCGATCAGGTGGTAGAATGCAGGACTTTCACAATCGCTGTCTAAACCTGCGTACAGGCCAGTACATAGCAGCTGACAACTTTTTAAAGAGCGAAAGAAGAGCCACCTGTCGGTCACGCGGTAGCAGTAAGACCGTGCGGCTAATCTAGCGGCGATTGTAACGAGAGCTCCCCTGCAAACTATGCGCGATGGCTTAATACGTTCTAATTGACTATGTTTGTATGGGCTTCAATGTTGTGACTTGCGGCAAGGAGGCGTTTTGTGACATCAGTTCGGAGACTGTTACTGTACGCTCAATACTATACACTGGATATCGCTGAAATACTCGGCGCCGATAATACTATATGACTAATATACCTGGATCATGTTCTCCGTCTCCCTGGAGCTGCCGTCTCTGAGATACGCTGCCTTGTACTCAAGTACCAATATGTGAAGCATGAATATATGGAGAGTGATTTTGTGATGACAAACCAATACTAATGTATCGCTGTCTTTAGTATTTTAATGTCCACATTTCATTCAATTATAAGCGTTTACGTTTGGTAAATGCTGTCAGTAGAGGAATATAGAGGAAGGGACGAATTCCATAGTTCCTGCGCGGGCGTGGGGCGCGGGAACCCTGGCCACAAATTACTTGGCGGGGCCAGGCTGAAATTGATATTTTAGACCCAGTTAGTAAGAAAACTAAAATTTTAATCAGCCTGGGGTCCATAGGATTCCGTTACACTTCCAAGGATAACCCACAATAAACATATTTTGCTTTTACATTAGATAGATGTATCTATACTAATATAATAAAGCGGAAGAGTTTGTTTGTTTGTTTGTTTGTTTATTTGTTTGTTTGTTTGTTTGAACGCGCTAATCTCAGGAACTACCGGTCGGATCTGAAAAAATCTTTTTGTATACGATAGCCCAGTTTTTCCGGAAGGCTATAGGCTATATAACATCACGCTTCGACCCTTTGGGGCCAGGGAAAAGGCTAAAAAGATTAAAAGATAATGTCGGTTACTCTCGGGGACTAGCAGTAGGATTAGAAAAATTGTTATTGCCTATGATAGCCCAAGTATTCCGAAAGGCTATAGGCTATATAAAATTACGCCACAACTTTTAGGGGCCAGACAAAAAATATAAAATGGTGGTCAAACGAGAAGGGGGAGGGTTGGGTCAAAGGCAAAAAAAGGCTAAACGAATAGGATACAATCTATATGGGTATCGTTTTCAAAATTTTCGGGACGCTGATTAATAATATGAAATTCATTTAGTGATCCAAGATGGCGGACGGGAAATCAAAGATGGCGGATGAGAAAATTTAAAAAATCAATATGGGTATCGCCTTTGTTATTTTAGGGGGTGGGGAATCGAAATACAACATCTATTTCGTGATCAAAGATGGCGGATTGGAAATCAAAGATGGCGGATGGAAAAAAATTATAAAATCAATATTGGTATCGTCTGCGATGTTTAAAGGGATGTGGAATCCAGGAATCCAAATACAACAGCTGTTTCGTGATTCAAGATGGTGGATGGGAAATCAAAGATGGCGGATGGCAAAAATTTTAAAAATCAATATGGGTATCGTCTCTGATGATTTAAGGGATGAAGAATGCAAATATAACAACTATTTCGTGATCAAAGATGGCGGATAGGAAATCAAAGATGGCGGACGGGATCTTTTTAAAAGTCGATATGGGTATCGTCTTCGATATTTATTTTCGAGATTTTCGGGACGCACGGAATATGAAATTGATTTAGTGATCCAAGATGGCGGACGGGAACTCAAAGATGGCGGATGGGAAAATGTTAGAAATCAATATGGGTATCGCCGTCGATATATTAAAGGGTGGGGAATCGAAACACAACATCTATTTCGTGATCAAAGATGGCGGATGGGAAATCAAAGATGGCGGATGGGAAAATTAAAAAAAGCAATATTGGTATCGTCTGCGATGTTAAAAGGGGATGGGGAATCCAAATACAACATCTGTTTCGTGATTCAAGATGGCGGATGGGAAAAATTTAAAAAGTCAATATGGGTATCGTCTCTGATGATTTAAGGGATGGTGAATCCAAATACAACATCTATTTCGTGATCAAAGATGGCGGATAGGAAATCAAAGATGGCGGACGGGATTTAAAAAAAAATCAATATGGGTATCGTCTCCGATTTTTAAAGGGATGGGGAATCCAAATACAACATCTATTTCATGATTCAAGATGGCGGATAGGAAATCAAAGATGGCAGACGGGATTTTTTTTAAAGTCGGTATGGGTATCGTCTCCGATATTTTAAGGAATGGGGAATTCAACCTTAATATATAAAATCCTTGCGTTACTGACTGACTGACAGACACGCTACAGCCGAAACTATTGGGCGCAGGAAGCTGAAATTTGGCATGTATGTTTCTTGGGGACCGTAGGGGTGCACTAAGAAGGGATTTCCCGAAATTCCCACGGAATCGGCCAAAACGGATAATATTATATAAAAATCTATGTTTGTTTGTTCATCATTTATAGACTCTGAAATGATAAGAGATTAAGCTCTAAGTCAATGGTAACTTTGGAAAAGGGGCTTGGAAAAAGGGAATTAAATAAAAACTCTTAAAAAGCGATACGGAGTTCGCCGGGTCAGCTAGTTCTATTATAAAACAAAGATCGTTATCCAATTCTCCAAACTTTCTATATCTCCCATCCTGGTATTTTTCTCTGTTTCATTCTTCTTTCACTTATCTCTCCATCTCACTTGCTATATTTTTCCTATTATATTTTATTCACATTTTAAAGTCTTTTTTTATTCTACAGACATAACACAAGGGCGGACGTGTTATGCCAAACTTTAGACTAGTTAGCCAGTGTTACAGGGAATAATAGAGTAGTACTTACTATGTGGACTGGGACTTAATTGAGACTCAGACAACCTTCGGTTCTGATCAACACAAACTTTGTACAAATCCACGTAAAAGGCAACAGATAATATTAGGTTATCTACGTGTTGGTTACGACGTGTTACATGAATAAATACCTAATTTTTATTTTTTTATAGACTCACGCCTGTATCCCCGAAGGGGTAGGCAGAGGTGTAATATTACACCCAGCTTTCGCCATGAATTTTTAGGTCCCACGTAATAGGAGGCGAGCCTATTGCCGTACCGGGTACATCACCAGAATTCGGAAAAACCCAGTAACACTTTTGCCCAACCCAGGAATCGAACCCGGGACCTCCGGTCAGCAGTCGCATACGCTATTCAGTAGACCACGGAGGCAGTCAAATACCTAATCTATTGACTAGTATAGTATTACTATTATATTATCTGTGCTATTGATCATTGGATAAAGTCAATTCTTTATTTATTCTTATTAGTGTGAGTGTGTGACCGACTCTGGTTTTAAGACCGCCTGTAGGCTTGCAACCTGGCTCAACAATTCTTGTTCTAAAAACAAGAATAGGTACTGACAGTTTTACTTGGCTTCTGAAGCACGGTAGCGCTATGATGTAAATGCTATAGTGACCGGTCACCCAGCCGAGTGGAAACATACGCTAGAACTAACCTTTGCTGATATATTTAGAACAGCAAATGAGATCACGCTATAATAAAGTCAATAAAATGAAGTTATTGAAAACCATAACGACTATAATGATACACTACGTAATAGACGTATCGCAAAAAAACAGAATATTTTTTGTTCAAATCACTGAACTCTGTTACCTTCTGAAGCAGAGCTCGCAATTGGTTTCGTTTGATTCTTTCACGAAACGCTCTTCAATAATCTTCAGGCGTGAAATGATATATTTCTGTAATAAGCATAGTAATGAGATACTCCACACTTATCCATCTTCAAAGGTGGCGAGAATTGGTACTGGAAGAACACAAGGCTACCTGTACTTATCTTACTGGTGAACCGTATTTATAAGTGCAGCGACACACCTCCTGAAAGTTTGGCGCCGAACCTACAGCGACTGAACTATCGGTCGTAATATTCGGTCGGCATGACATACCAAACGCCCAAACACTCAGCATTATGTGACGGGGGCGGCTAACATTTGATCGCGTAACGCTCCGCACGATGAGATGCTTGATGGAAGTTTCGCTTCGCCTATCGCGACGTAATTTCAGCTGATGTTCCATATGAGCTTTGAAAAACACTATGAGCGTATTCAACCGAAGTTTGGCGCGGTAAGTAACGCAGATGCTTCCCGACACTAATAGTTATAAGCAGTTTGACGAGTCATTAAAATATCGTCTCGGGAGCACGCGCAAACTTAGATAGTTCTGAAAAAGCTTTTATATAATGTTATGAGTTTGATTAGATAACCGACCGGTTTTGTTGCTATAGGACGCTGTGTGTGTTTATGAATAGATTAATTTTTTTATGACGTAACTTTACACTTTGGCTAGAAAGTTTTCAAATTCAGAAACGTAGGTAGATTGTGTTTAACACAAATCTTACAGCAGCCAACTTTACAGCCGCGAGTTCTCTTTTAAGAATGGGATGCAAATGATGATAATGACTAAAAGACCGTGATGTAACTTCTGCACGGCCAAAAAGCTACTGGTCTATATCCAAAAAGGGCTCCCTTTAGCCACGAAAAAGCACGTCCGCTCCACATACAATGGCCACATATATATACGGCCAACCACTTAACATCTTAACTGCAATAGGAGAACTTTGCATACTATACAATGCTGGCTAAACAGGTTGGTATGGGCCCTATACCAACCCGTTAACTCGAAAACAAACCCTATACTATAGGGTTTGCTGTCGAGTTTGCCTTCTTTTCGCAAAGTTACGATTTGGCAAGAATATAAAGTATACCACGCATTTCATTTCGTGACTCTCGTAAGACGTGTTGGTTGGTAGGTGGTGTGTCTCCGAATTTATTTTTGAATTGGTACACTTGGCATAATCTTCTTTAATCAAATATTTTTAAGGCATAAAAATTATTTAGCATAACTACTGAATGGCAGAATGTTTACATGTCCGAATTTGCAACGGTATTCTTTTAACATGGCAGAACTTTTGACAGAAATGAATCGCCGCAAAACCGACTTTACGTAGTCTTGTCCACAGAGTACCTTTGTATATAGGAGGATAGAGACGTCACTCAAGCTATTAGCGCTACCTGGCGGCCGTTTTAAGCATTTTTTAACTATAGTACTTAGATATTATTAGATAAATTTATTTTATTATGGTTCAATAACATATACATCCCTAAGTGAAAACCATGGTTTTCGCTTATGGATGTACATGCTACTGAACCATTTAATTTTCACCAGGTGTGTAACTGCGTACTGTACAATTATATAAAATAAAACATTGATTTAATAGCATCCTTTATTTTACAAAACGTTTTTTACAATATTCATAACATTTTAGTTGTATCTGAGATTTTTAATCATAGTCAATTCTGGACCCAGTCAAAACTTTATTGATGTCTTTACACCAAGTAAAAATAAATAAGTTCGTGAATATTTATTCAAAATTTTTGAGATTTTTCGATTCAATATGCGTGGGTTCCTTAATGCAGTCCTTTCGCGTGAATGCACTCATCCAGCGCATCATATTCATCTCATTGACACGCAGGCTGTGCGATACAATCGCTGGCAGCTATAGTTCGGCTAAAAAGCTGTGTTGCACATTTTTTGGCACCAAGCAAAGTCCTTGCTATGCAGGATTTTCACTTTATAGAAGCATAAAATGTTTTCTTTTGCGAAATTTTCTTGCCCATCATTAATTACTTTAAAATTTATTTTTATTATTTATCTCAAATTGACCAAATATGTTGTCATTCAAGCCGGGTTTAAGGGAAGCTGTTCGAATCATTCGACTAAGTGTTATTAGTGATGGTAATACAAAAACCTTTCTGAGCCATCAATATGCTCTTGGACCCTATTTCTAATAGGTCATCACTTTCTCGCCTTTTTTAAACCGTCTGCCCATTTTTCATTTGCCAATCTTCCTGATACTGTAGCATAGTGAAAATCATTGCAGGGGATGTATACATTCAGTGTCTTTAAAAAAAATGGGTTTCCCATAGCTTTAATCATCATCATCATCCTCCTAGTTTTCAACCTGGGGTCCGCTTACTACTCTAACCGGATTTGGCTGAATATGAGTTTTGCCACAGAGCGACTGCCTGTCTGACCTCCGCAACCCAAAGGGATAGCACTATTCCATGGTTTAGACTAGTGTCAGTTTATTTTGAAGGTACTGATGCCTTAAATGACCGCCCATTACTTTAAGGAAACTTTACATACAAAACGATATCCTTAAGATCAGTAGGTGACTTGTGGCTTTAGTTACTTACAAATGTTATTACAGTTTCAAACACAACATTTTCTTGTGGACATTGCTGTGAATGTGGCTGAATTCCAGTGTAATGCAAAATTATGTGAGTAAGAAGTCGAATATATTGCCACAGTAGTTGATGAAAGAAGGATCGTCAGAATCACAAGCTGGGTCGTCGTTAAGAAATAAGAAACATATCCATTCACACAAAAGAAAATAACGGAAATTTTAAAATTTTCAAAAAGCTTTTATGTCAAAATTGACATACATGTTTGATAATGTACTTTACTCTATGGTTTGACAGCTGCTCATAGTTTGAAACTCAGGAAATTGAGAAACATTAACATATAAATGTTGTTTTCAAAATAAAAATTGTTGTTTAAGATATTTTTATGGAGAAAAGTTTTGTTTTGGATTTAGATTTTTTTTTTTTTTTATAAGACAACTCCCGCACTAGGAATAAATCCTGTGTCGCGGGGGACTTTACAAACATACAACCAACGGACACAATGAACGACCAGACTCGAAACAACAATTTATGGATCACACAAAGTGTTGTCTCGTGTGGGAATCGAACCCACAACACTCGGCGCAGTGTCAAGCGGCGAGGCGGCCGCTTAAACCACTACGCCAACCGTGCAGTCATAAAATATTATAAGAATAATTAAACGTGAGTATAAGTGATTATGTAAAAAAGTGAGTTCTACTGTCATCTAGCGTTCATTTTATGTAAATAAATGAGGTTCTATTCAACTTTGTTCTAAGCTTTAAAACTATGGTCTTGTCTGTCTTACCCCTAGAGTGTAATTTAAAATCGCGTAGGCGCAGAGAGGTAGGGCGACCTGTGAGCTGAGGAGCAGGTGCTGTGCCGGTGCCGAAGCTGCGGCGGTGAGCGTTGAAACCATCTGCGACGATTAGCTCGCGGGGGGCCGCCCAAACCCCGCATCGCCGGAGCCGTGGCAGAAAGATGCTTGCTGCATGCTACATGCCTACTTTTCAATTATTATGGACATGAAATTTATGCCTAAAGGTGATTCGGACTAACAAAATTATGAGTTTCGAAGTTGTGATAAGTGAGTGTATGCCAAACAACTTTCTGCGAAATGAACATTATGCTATGCGTTGTTATGCAAAATAATATTATAACGAAAAAAGTTCTGCTTTAAAAGGTAGACCCGACTAAGCCTATATGCTAGATCAAATGCTCCTATTGACTCACAATCATTGATCTATTACTTACAACTAGATAAGCAAACAGCGCTGATATGTGTTGCCGTTTATTATGGGTCTGGACCTAATACTGTTACAACAATGTTATTGTGTCAAAATTTCCGCACACGACAATAATACGAACGTGAAATGGGCAAATGCGTTGTGAAATCTTGTAATTCTCGTAACGAAAATAATTTGAATAAGGACGGCATATCATTCCACATGTATTCATCATTGTTTTTCACGATATTTGGTTGAAAATGACAAAGAAAATCGCACATATTCGTTTTAATTTACAATGATACCAAGTAATAAAATTTTGGATCTCCCACTTTTGTGGGAGTTTTACTCCAGGATATTATGTGAAGCGGTAGAAATTAAGAAATATAACAATTTCAACCGGGAGAATGGATATAGATTATCGGCTACTTGGAAACCAGTCATCAGCAAATGTGAACACTGCCGCAGTGACAAAACATTAATTCATGTTTTGAACCAATTTTCAGGCGACTATTACCACGTTTCTTTAATACAACTAGTATGCAGTATCTAGTAGTATTAAAGAAACGTGGTGGTAATAATAAATACACTCGAGATATTATGGAACTCAATAATTAGTAATATTTTGTTATCATGTAAAGTAATTGTAAGCATAGATCAATACTGGATTTACTGACACTGCTTATAAATATATAAGTAGCAACGAGGGAACAAATTAACATTCCCACATATTAATATACATACAATAAACTATACATACCCATAAACACAACCTTCTGTTATGTATAACTAATAATAAAAAAATGGGAAAATATTTTTAAACTAGAGAACACCGCATTTCTCGATGAAAGTTCAAATGTCATCACTTTTGAAATGACATTATGGAACTTGCTTTTAACGAGTGCAAAAGAGATAAATATAGTTTTTTTCTAACATGCTTATTGGTTTCAAAGCTACGTCTTCTATCTCGGCTGGTCACCACGCTATTTTGAACGTCGACCGTAGGAGTTTGCTACTCTCAAGGAGCAAGCATACATGGACGGATAGCTTTAAGCATAATCAAGAAACCTATCCTAATTTCTTTTTACTTGTAGGAAATGTCATATGTGTAACCGAGACAGATGTATTGTATTTATTACATCTTGAAATACTCATGTCGCAATTTTTTCAAAAGAAGAAATGACTGTCAATAGTGATGTACTCATGCATTAATCTTTGATTGGTGATTCGGTGATGTCTTTCGGCATGTAGAGACAAGATAAGCATTTGATTAAGTAATATACCAGTAGTATATTATTTTACGAGCTTTTATTTAGAGTATAGTACTTAGGTGCCTACAAAGAAACAAATACTGTAAAAAGAGAGGTAATAGTAAGATATGATTACTATCCTGAGGAGACTTGTCTTATGTCCGGCAAAGATAGTATTTTGGCTGAAATAATAATGCAATAATAATCGTAAATTAAAATTTTCTCATAAAATTACGAAGTCGGCAATTGAATTGACAATGTCCTTCGCGAAGCTCCTCTCCTACTGCTTATTCACAGGAGGAATTCAAGTATCCACTTCGAACTGGTGGTCAGAGTATAATTTATCCACCTCTATGATGATTCGTATTTCAGAAATTTCCAAATAATATAAAGTACTTGCATTACAATAAAATGAAGTTTTGTCTTAACCGTACATTTGGTACAATAAGTAGGTTACTTGTAATTTGTAAACGAATCCTCCAGGTATGTGCAATCAAACAAGTCGGCGGCGGACCAGTTCGAAAAAAATCCCTTGGCTCGCTCATAGAGTCGAAGCACACTAGAAACTGGTTTTGTATACGAATGTCAATGTTTGTGTAAAGTGATGATTCTCAGCCTTATTGTGGTCTAGCGGAAAGTTGTTCGACTGTACCTAGATAGGAACAGTATACAGCGCAGTCTAGCATTGCTCGGTATCACAATATGACAATTTTCTTGTAATCCGACAGAATATAATTACCTTGATTTCTCTTAAATTGACAACACTGAAATATAAATACAATTTTTGAAGGAGTGAAAAACTGCGCTATTAGGTTTATTTAACTAGTTGAATGTTGCAATACCGACTAGACAGTTAGACACAATTAAAAATCTATTATGTCTCGCAGTTCGCACTGATCAGTGCATTTGCAGTCAGCAAGTTATTTTATGTTCTCATACTTTGTGATATTGTGGTATTGGAAAATAATTGAAATAAAGTTTAAATAGTCAAAATCATTTATTTATTCCACAAGGTGACGCACACGATAACTGGCAGGTATGATACCATATGTTATATACTACATATATATGTTACCAAAATGGGATGTACATGGACGGAAACAGTTAACATTTACGAACAATATTTTCATCCTGAGTTCCAGAAGTGCAAGCCATGTTCTCTCTTGAAGCTTTATTATCGTTTCTAAAAATAAGGTTTCGTTATTTCGGACATTTCTGAAAATTACAACACAAATCTGTTAATGATATACATATATGTATATATGATTACTATAGCATATTTTAACAGTTGCAATGTTGGTATATATTGATTGATAAAAATATAAAATAGAAGTACAAAGCTCAGTATTAGATATCTGGTTAGTAAAAATAGTAGGCACAGCATAAGAATGCAAAACTTTTCTTTGAAATCCTTCTTGATAACAAGCAGACACAAAATCAAGTGAACAAAGTTTAGAAGAATTGGACTGTTGCCATTCTCCTTTTCTCATATTTCGGACCCAATTTAGTTTCAAACCTTCATTCTTTGGAAATCTACAAAAAATCACAATTAATAACTAATTATTCAAATTATAATCTTCCAGAAACTGGTTTTCTAACTGGCAATTGTATTACAACACTATCCTCATATTTTTTATCTAAATATTTCTATTATATTTATTTCATTGTGACTAATGGAATAAAAATATGTGTCAACGGTGGTCATTATCTTTATCTTTAAATATAAGCTTTACAAATATCATTGTAGAATTATTACGGCAGATATCTACAATTTTACTTATTATGACTTACCGGTGGTAGGATATTTTTTGACCATGTTCGGTCAATAGTCCCATTCGGCTTTTACATCCGACGGCATTACAAACTATGGTAATTTTTTTTATGTTTAGAAGTGATAATATCTTCAATTGAAATATTTTGTAGCAATTAAAATTGCAGTTTATTTCGACACGGCTTTCACTCCAGCTGGACGAACATCGACATGACATAACATTTTTTTTTGGCATATGTCATTCAAGGCTGTATAAAAGCTCTATGACTATCACCCTCGAACATATGCAGTTCTGTAATTAGAGAGAAAAGAGATGCATATACGATTTCTACTCTTTTTGAAATGCTCCCTCCATGTTTACTTGCTCCTTGGCTACTCTAGTGTTAATGTTACCTCGATGCTCACAATGGTATTGTGACGCAGATGATTACTGGCAACACTGGAAACGTCAGATGTAAAATTACGTAGCTCCGTAATTTTTAAAAGTTTTATTTAATTTTAAATGAATATTTAATGCTTATATCTCATTATTGTTGTTAAATAGAAAGTAAATAGTAAAGTAAAGTGTGAAAGATATTCAGTTTGGTGTTTGAAACCTCGATACAAACAGTTTTTGGCGGACAGATCTACTACCAGCTGTCAACGGACGGATTTGAAATCATCTTTAAACCCGGGGAGTATTTTACTTATTAACTTACACTCCTCATCACACATTTACTCGGCTCACACAAACGTGAGCTTCGTCCATCACACACTGGCACAGTTTCTGTCTCCTTTTGCATGACAAAAACGTGGAAGCAAAATCAAAGACTGAACAAACGCCCCATACAAACACCTACTACACTTACACTTCACATTTATTTAAGTGTTTATATCTTGAACAAGGCCCATATATATAATATCTTCAGAATTTAATATAAAAATTGGTTTAAATTAGTAAATTAATTGTCAAGATTAGATTTTTCTTTTTTCTACCTACATATTTTGCCTAATTAATAAAAAATTGAATA
This sequence comes from Euclidia mi, assembly GCA_944739405.2. Taxonomy (NCBI): domain Eukaryota; kingdom Metazoa; phylum Arthropoda; class Insecta; order Lepidoptera; family Erebidae; genus Euclidia; species Euclidia mi. The sequence goes on from OX123184.2 coordinate 87,192,529, forward strand.
GCACCTTTAATTTCTTTCCTTTAAATAATATGTTCCCTTTCTGTTGTTTATCTACTGTCCTTCTAGCTATAATATAATTAATTTTTATATATATTTATTTACTTATTATCTATAAACTTCTACTCATTACTGTTTTATCTCTTCTCTAACATCTTGATTATTTTTCTGTCCATAGGTGTTTGGCATAGCCTTGGCTATGAGCCATTCCACAATGAGCACTATGATGACCAGGAAGGCCACAGCGAAGGATCTAGAAAACAAGCTGAGAGTAACCTTGGTGGAATTAAAAAAGAGCCAGGAGGAGAATAATCATCTACTGAGGGAGCATGCAGACTGTGAAGAGGACATCAGGATTGTCAACGATAGGGTTTCCAACCTGAAGGCTCAACTCGCAGAACTCCATATCGAGTATATGGACACACTGTCCCAGCGAGATAAGTTACAGGAAGAAATCCATTTATTGACCGCTAGCAATGATGACCATTCATGGTCTATGAGTCGCATTAGGGAACTAGAATGCTGTTTAGAACAATCACTCACTAAGATTAAATCTAGTTTGTCTATAGAACGCACTGTGGAACTGTCATGTGTAGAACTTGAGCAGCATATTATCATATGTGTATATTGTCCACCGTTAAGTAACTTTAGCTTGTTTGAATCAGTTATTGAAGATGCAATTACTAAAATTAGGAGCAATAAGAAAGGTATTATAGTTTGTGGTGATTTTAATGTAAATATTCTTGATCATTCAGTAATGACTAGTAGATTTTTAAATCTATTTAAATCATTTAATTTAAAAAATTTGTTCCTTGAACCAACTAGGATTACAGCAACATCATCCACCTGTCTTGACAATATATTTAGTAATTGTACAGTTTCGAATAAATTAGTTAGTTCTGAATTAACTTCGGATCACTGTGGTCAATTAGCAAGGTTTCCGTATTATAGTGATAGCATCATACAGAAAGTGTTAGTTAGGCCATTACCTAGATATAAGTTTAATGAATTCCAGAATAAAAATTTGATTGGAATGAATGCTATGAGTCCTGATGTAATGGAGATTGATTTGCCAAATGAAAATTTCAATAATTTATTTAATGTAGTTAACAATGAATTTCAGAATACTTTTAGGACTATGGAAAAAGTAGTTAAGGAATCTCGAGCTTTTAGTGAGTGGGCTACTGCAGGTATTTATAAAAGCAGAGCAAAGATGTACGAGTTGTACGGTATGAAGAGATACAATTCTGATTCGAACTTCACTGAGTATGTTAGGAATTATTCCAAGATATTGAAAAGAGTGTGCAATACAGCTAAGGCATTATTCGTTAGGAACAAAATTGAACAATCCTCGAAAAAAATTAAGGCAACCTGGCAAGCTATTAATGAAGCAACAGGTAAGACAACACTAAGAGGTAATAGTTTTAGTTTATTTGATAGTGACAGATTAATTCATAATGACAAAGAAGTCGCACACACATTTAATAAATTCTTTGCTAGCATACCGATTACTACTACTAGAGAATTAAAATCATCAGCTATAGTCGCAGAAAACCTATTAGAATCTAGTGTAGGAAAATGTGATGTATTATTTAAGTTCCATTGTATTAATTCTACCGACATTATAAGTACTTTTCTCTGGGGCATTTCTGTTAAGGTTTTAAAAAGTATAATTGATGTAGTAGCTCCTTATTTAAGCAACTTATTTAATAAGTCTATTGAATCAGGTGTTTTTCCCGATCTTATGAAATACAGTAGGATAATACCTCTTTTCAAATCCGGCAGTAAGACTGATCCTAGTAATTTTAGGCCAATATCGATATTACCTGCCTTTAGTAAGATTTTTGAAAAGTTCATACTCAAGCAATTACTTAGACATTTTAATCTAAACAGCCTCCTTCATAGTGAGCAATATGGATTTACCAAGGGTCACTCGACAACAGATGCAGGAGTAGCGTTACTTAAACACATATTCAGTGCATGGGAGAGTGCCCGAAATGCTATTGGTGTGTTTTGCGACCTTTCGAAAGCATTCGATTGTGTCTGCCATGAAAGGCTCTTATGCAAACTTAGACATTACGGCGTACAGACTAAAGCATTGGAAGTCATTAAGTCATACTTAAGTGACAGAATCCAATGTGTTGAAATAAACGGCTCAAAATCCAGTGGCTTACCTGTTGATTTAGGAGTGCCGCAAGGCAGCATCCTAGGGCCTTTCTTGTTTCTTGTTTACATAAACGATTTACCTTTTTACTTGAAAAACATTTGTGACGTTGTACTGTTTGCTGACGATACTTCTTTGATATTCAAAGTAGATAGAAATAAGGAACATTTTAACGAAATAAACAGTGTGCTCATTCAAGTAACTAAATGGTTTAATGTAAACAATCTAGTACTGAACGCCAAAAAAACAAAATGTATTAAGTTTGCTCTGCCTAATGTCAGAAACCTTGGTCCTAGTATAGCTCTAAATGACGATGTTCTCGAACATCTGAATCTACATTATTTCTAGGAATAACACTTGATTCAAAATTACAGTGGTGTGCGCACGTTACATATCTCTCAGGGAAACTTAGCTCAGCTGCTTATGCCATTAAGAAGGTTCGTAGGTTGACTGATGTCGATACGGCTAGATTGGTTTATTTTAGCTATTTTCATAGTGTTATGTCATATGGCATATTATTATGGGGTAGGGCATTTTTATATTACAAAAACGGGCAGTTAGGACCATTTACCAGTTAAAGGCAAGTGTCTCACTTAAAGAAAAATTTAAAAAATTTGGTTTTCTTACTGTAGCATCACAATATATTTATGCCAGTGTTATGCATGTACGACTACATATAAATTCTTACAAAATGAATAGTGACATACACAATATTAATACTAGGAACAGGCACAAATTATGTGTACCATATTTCCGTTTACTCAAAACGCATAGCTCTTTTATTGGGCTTAGTATAAGAATGTATAATATAATACCAAGTAATATTTTAGACTTGCCTTTAAGGTCGTTTCAGACAATTGTTAAAAATAATCTTTTACTAAAGGCATATTATAGTTTAAATGAGTATCTTGACGACAAGTACGCTTGGAAATAAATATTATTTTATTAGGTCAATTTCTTTTTATTATTAGGTCAATAGCACAGAATAATTAATAGTACTAACGTACAGAAGCTTCACTTTTCAAACCAATTTATTGAAATTGCGACTCTTAGTACTAAGCAATAAAGTTCAATTCAGCTCGCATAAGCACTCAGTGCCTAATGCGATATTAACCTAACAGTTCCCGTTCTTTTCTAACACATAACGCTGTCGCTGTCTGGCGCGGAGTGGCGCGCTAGGGTTGTCGACTTGGCGCTGCTACTATATTTATTCATCGTCTATCTACCTACTTGACCACGTACCTAATAATAAATAATTATCCTATAAGTATCCTATCCCACTATTTGAGCTAGTAGAACAAAAGCACAAAAATTCTGGTCGTTTATATTTTTACTATACAAATTCTTAGTTATTTCCTAAACGCGTGGACCGATTTACATGATTCAAACAGATAAAATGGTTTTTGAACTAGATCTTTAATTTGACACCATAATCGTTGAGATATCTCAACAAACAAAAATCAAATTTTCAAGTTGCTCTCGTAATATAAATAAAATCTAATTTTCAAGTCGCTTTCGATACACAGTTAATTAAGCAATACTTTGCATTAGACTTGTGATGATACATTTTTGTTGTTAAAGGCGTTTAAGTATATAATTTGAACAGTGTATGAATACGGCGCGTGAGAATACGGAGCGGTCGCACTCGTTGCGTGACGTCTAATGTGAGCGGCGCGCGGCAACCTACTAAATCCAACCATGTCGACATGGTCGGCCGAGGTACTTGTAAGTTTGTACCTAAAATGCGAAGTGCGCCCGGCCTGTCAATAGGCAGTTTTATAGTGTAGTTAATTACCGTATTCTCTTTAATACTACATTTGCATTCTTGTTCTACTCTTTTTATTATAATTTATCGGATTTGTAAGGTGAGGGTAACTCGTGGTCATGAACTGCTAACTAATAGATTTTAAATTGCTGCAGGTTCATATACCATTACTTTTCGGAACATACTGTTCCACTATAGATCAGAAGAGTCATGTTTGCGAGTTGCTTACATCAAAAGACGTAAGTGGATGCTCCTGTTTCACCATATTCACTTTGGGAGGCTTACTAAATGAACATAATTTATTGCTTGAGTATGATATCAATAACTATTAACTTTTGCAATAGTAGATACTCACAATGTGAAACAGTTGCAGCTCCTTACAAATATAACATGTAAAAGAATTATACTGGCAGTTAAAAAGAGTGGCCACGAGTTTTATTGCCCGTTCTTTCTCGTGGTTCTACCTATTGCATTGCGAACGTGGCAGTAAATGTTGAATCATCTAGTAATTAACTTGAATCTTTGACGTTCATAAGCGTCACTTTGTGACCTAAATGAATAAATGATTTTGAGTTTGAGTTTTGAGTTTCAAATTAGGAAACGTTTATGGCCAACAGTGGACTGTGGAAGCCTGTAAGATGAAAGAGAATCATTTACAAAATCGCGTAACTAGCAATCATCTGTACTCTGGCTCTAGTACCGTTGACTCCCAACAAAAATGCATGCAAGTTATGCTTATAAAATAAGCAACCTCTAATGAAGAAAGTCATTATTGAATAATAAGTTTCACAAACGGTCCACCATTTTTTTTTATAGTATTAGGCGGCAATTGTCGTTGGTGGTGGTAGCCCGATCTCTTCCGGAGATTCTTCGCACCCCTTGCCCCGCCGTTACCATGGCCGCTACCATAACCAGGACTAGCGGGGCCGCCGAGGACTAGGGGCTGGTTTTTAATTGTGTGATTAATATTTGGGGGGATATGCCATAATCGCCACGCTTGGCAGGCGTATTGGCGATCGCAGTGGCGGAAGTTTTTAGTGCTGGACGCTGCTGCCCATCTAGCATCTTGGGATTTACTTCCGCCAGGTTCGGATGGTTTGACAGCCATCTTTCGGTTGACTGCTTGCGTTGGGGGAGATATTATGACGAGTATCTACTCGTCAGAGTAACTCCCCCAGTGGGCGGTGGGGTCGTCACGTCCCGACGCCAATTGGCCCTGGCAACACTGAACACGCGCACACTGCGTACCGACGAGAAGATTGTCGAGCTGGAAGAAGAATTGAGCAAGTTGCGATGGGATATTATAGGCCTATCTGAAGTCCGAAGACAGGGGGAGGACTCGATAGTTCTCAATTCCGGTAACTTGCTCTTCTACCGGGAGGGTGACCAACAGTCCCAAGGTGGTGTCGGGTTCATCGTCCACAAATCTCTCGTGACCAACGTGGTAAATACCGGGAGTGTGTCGAGCAGGGTAGCGTACCTTATACTCAGAATATCCAAGCGGTATTCGCTGAAGGTCATACAGGTATACGCTCCGACCTCGTCGCACCCCGATGAGGAGGTGGAAGCCATGTACAAGGACATATCTCGGGCTATAAATGGCTACAAAACCCATTACACCGTGGTCATGGGAGATTTTAACGCGAAACTGGGCAAACGCGACGGTGATGAGCTGAGAGTGGGGCAATTTGGTTATGGGCATCGGAATTCCCGGGGTCACTTGCTGGCTAGCTTTATAGAGAAGGAAGGACTCTATATGATGAATTCCTTCTTCAAGAAGCGAGAATGCCGCAAGTGGACCTGGGTAAGTCCAGACGGTGCAACCAAAAATGAGATCGACTTTATCATGTCGACGAAGAGGCAGATATTCAATGATGTCTCCGTGATCAATTCACTTAAAGTGGGGAGCGATCACCGAATGGTAAGAGGCACATTGAATATCTGTACAAGCCTCGAACGGTCGAGGTTGATAAATTCCACGCTCCGACCGGCACCGGTTCATATCCAAAACCCCGAGAGCTTTCAGGTCGAACTCAAGAACCGTTTCGAATGCCTGGGTGAATGCGTAGATGTGGACGTGTACAGTAACGGGTTCATGGATGCTGTCCATACACAGGGGCAAAAATTTTTAAGCCCCAGAAAAGCCAGAGAACCAAAACGATCTCGGATCCGACCCTCGAGCTGTTAGAGGAAAGGCGCAAGATGGTTCTGCTATCCTCCGACGACATGCCGAAATATCAGCACCTCAACAGACAGATCTCTAAGTCTCTGAATCCCGATCTCCGCCAATACAACACAAAATGTGTTCGTGAGGCGATCGAGCAGAATAAGGGATCCAAAGTGTTCCAGAGGGATCTGTCTGTTGGGCAGAGTCAGCTGACAAAGCTGAAGACGGAGGATGGCAGAATCGTATCGTCCAAGCCTGAGCTCTTGGAGGAGATCGAAAGGTTCTATGGACAGCTATATACGACAACGCAACAACCCGCAAGCACTCCAGCGTCAGACCCTAGAGCTGGATTGACCCGACACTATACCGAAGATATCCCGGACGTCAGCATGCACGAGATTAGTGTGGCTCTCAAACAGCTCAAAAACAACAAGGCGCCGGGTGATGACGGAATTACGAGTGAGCTTCTGAAGGCCGGCGGTGCACCCGCTAGAAGCCCTCCGGAAGCTATTTAATTCCGTCATTCTCGAGGGTAAAACGCCACAGGCGTGGTACTGAGGTGTGGTGGTGCTTTTCTTTAAGAAAGGGGATAAAACCCTCTTGAAGAACTACAGACCCATCACACTTCTGAGCCACGTCTACAAGCTGTTTTCGAGGGTCATCACGAATCGTCTCGAGAGCAAGCTAGACGACTTCCAGCCTCCCGAACAAGCCGGTTTCCGTAAAGGCTATAGTACCATAGACCACATACATACGCTGCGGCAGGTTATACAGAAGTCCGAGGAGTATAACCAGCCCCTATGCTTGGCGTTTGTGGACTATGAGAAAGCCTTCGATTCGATCGAAACCTGGGCGGTGCTACAGTCTCTCCAACGGTGCCGGATTGACTACCGATATATCGAAGTGCTGAAGTGTTTGTATGAAAACGCCACTATGTCAGTCCGCCTCCAGGACCAGAGTTCGAAACCTATTCAACTCCAGCGAGGGGTGAGACAGGGGGATGTCATATCCCCGAAACTGTTTACCACTGCGCTGGAGGATGTTTTCAAGCTTCTGGACTGGAATGGACTCGGCATCAACATCAACGGCGAGTACATCACTCACCTTCGATTCGCAGACGATATCGTAGTCATGGCTGAGACCATGGAAGACCTAAGCACAATGCTCGATGGCCTCTGTAGAGTCTCCCAACAAGTAGGTCTTAAGATGAACATGGACAAGACGAAAATCATGTCGAACGTCCATGTTGTACCTGCTCCTATTCAGGTTGGGAACTCTACGCTCGAATTTGTCGACAAGTATATTTACCTGCGACATGTGGTCCAACTTCGAGAAGGAGATCAATCGTCGAATCCAACTCGGTTGGGCAGCGTTCGGGAAGCTACGACATATCTTCTCGTCCGATATCCCGCAGTGTCTCAATACGAAAGTCTTTGACCAGTGTGTGTTGCCAGTGATGACTTACGGATCAGAGACGTGGTCGCTCACTATGGGCCTTATCAGAAGGCTCAAGGTCACTCAGAGGGCGATGGAGAGAGCTATGCTTGGAGTTTCCCTGCGAGATCGAATCAGAAATGAGGAGATCCGCAGTAGAACCAAAGTCGCCGACATAGCTCTCCGGATAGCCAAGCTGAAGTGGCAGTGGGCAGGGCACATAGCTCGAAGAACCAATGGCCGTTGGGGCAGAAAGGTTCTGGAGTGGCGGCCACGTACCGGACGACGCAGCAGAGGTAGGCCCCCCGCAAGGTGGACCGACGATCTTGTCAAGATCGCGGGAGGAGGTTGGATGCGGGCGGCTCAAGACCGGTCTGTGTGGAGAACCTTGGGGGAGGCCTATGTCCAGCAGTGGACGTCGTTTGGCTGATATGATGATGATTAGGCGGCAAACGAGCAGACGGATCGCCTGATGGTAAGCAATTACCGCCGCCCATGGACACAAGCAACACCACAGGAGTCACAAGTGCGTTGCCGCCCTTGGGGTTGGGAAAGGGGATAGGCTGAGGAGTGGGATGAAGGAGAAGAAATAGGGGATAGGGCCTCCGGCACTCTCACTCACCGAACGAAACGCAACAGTTTAGGAACTGTTACTTTACGTCGATTTTCTGTGCGAGGGTAGTACTTCCCCGGTGGAACCGGCCCATTCATGCTGAAATCACCAAGGCTCTACTACCTTATAAACTATATTTAAATCGCTTTTTAATTAGCTTGGGGTTCGCCTGCGAATTGGCAATCCTACACAATCAGCATCGGCACTGATTTTATTAGGTACGCAGTATCTGAAAATTAGCTCAATTCACACCGCACGTTACGAATGAGGGTATCGCGCCCATCATATTGTAATAAAATAACCGTTGGTCCGTCATGCTTTTAATATTCCACGAGTATGTACATTCCATTAGCTGGCTATTGTAGTACTTGTACTACGGAATAAAGCATGAGCATTGTGCTCATGTTTGAAATGAATGAGTTTACAAATAGCGCCGCTGCGAGAACAATTACACGTCTAGTCCACCGCGGTTTCAAAACATTTATAAAATAAAAAGTTTTGATTCAACTTTACGTCTTTGTTATGCACCGCTACTGGCTGTCCCCGAAAGGTATTGTTGTAATTAAAAAAGTTAAAGTCAAAGTACACTACTAGCACCCATAATTTTTGTTAATGTTTGGCGACGAAAAGAAAAGAGTTTTAAAATTAACAGGCAGAATTCCGGTGCATGAATTTGATTGAACGCCTACAGCACCTGAGGCCATAGATAAGTATATTGTGGGTATAGATAGCCATCTCTCGATTTCGTTCGACTAGAGCTGCCATCTAGGTACCAAACTCATTACTGCTAGCGAGTTAGATTCTCGGTTCTTGGTACTTTGCCTTTTCCGGTTTGATGTTGTTTTATTTAAAAGGAAGTTTTTGACCTTTAAAGTCAAAAACGTATTTAGTTTCAATTTCACTTCATTCAATACAAATATGTATTAAAATAACAAACTTGTTAACAAAAATGTAGAAATTAAAAGCAAATACATTTTATTGGCATATGAGTCGTATAGAATCAAAAACAGCAATCTGTCCATTTTACGCAATTCGAGTTATGACTATGGTAACATTGTATTTTTAAAATATGTTTTACTTATTTAGTCACATCGTATCAAAAACAGCAATATTCCACTAAAACCTGAATGTAAAACCCATATTGGTATCAAATACAGCAATCTGCATACGATGAGATGCAAAAACAGCAATCTGCTAGCTTTGACCAATCACAGGCGTTCATTGATCATGACGTCAAGATGGCGTCTGATTGATTTTGTCGTAAGATCCGTGTGCGTGTTTTGTAATTTTATTGCAAAAATAGTGTTAAATAATTAGTTTGGAGGTTGAAAAAACATAACATAGATGTGCATCCCACACGTGTAACTAATAGATACGCGAGAAAAAAGAAAAGAGATCCCGTAAATTGCAAAGTAAATGTCGCCAAACTTGCAAGGACCTTACCTTGCATTTTTAATTCGAGGGTGGTCAAATGATAAAGTTTTTTGATGTGAAAATCTCCTTCTTCATAACTTTAGTGATAGCAAACCAAATAAAAATATTGTATTCAATTATGAAGTTTTATTTATTGACAACCCTATGTGTGTTTCATTTTGGCAAGAATCAAAGACAGCAATCTAATCATTGTTAAGTATCATACTCAGCAATGTTTGGAAGTCAATGTCAAAAACAGCAATCTGATAATTTTAGTTAATGACTATTAATTTAATTCAATTTAAATCTATTTTAATCTTAATATAATTAATTCAAAAATCTAAAGCATTATAAACACACATTAAAAAAAAAGATGTAGTTTGTAATAATGAAACTACTTTTCCTAATTACCGTTAATAAGTCAAAAGTCAGATTGCTGTGTTTGATTCTATATGACTCATATTTAGGCAGAGTAAATAAAATAAACTAAAGAATAAATATTACTTTTATTTAGTTATTCCTGGTTTTATATTTTATGTTATGAATATGTGCTAATTCTTTAATCGGATCACTTTTATCAAAATCAACTGACGTGACTGTCAGACTCTTAAGATAATTGATTTCTCTGCACTAGTCATTTAGGCATATATGAGGCATTTTAGAGTCAGTATCTCACTATTTCACAAAGTAAAACTTCCAAAATTCCACTGATGTACAGTAGCGCGTGTCGACGTGAAGACGTACTTCGCGGAGAAAACACAAACATAACTACAAAGTACCAACAAAAGCAACAATAAACAGAAAATGAAAATAACAACAAGAATCAAGCGCTGTCGCAGGATTCAACAACTACCCACAATATACTTTTTTATGACACTAACAGCCATGATTCAAGAAATGTTGCCATATATTTTACAACAAATAACTACTAAATTCAAAGTAAACGATAATTAACTTATAAATCGTATTTGTGTACCTATGTATTTATATTATCGTTATTTATATTAATTTGAAATGTCTGTACCTATATGATCTGTAAATGAAAGTATCAGTTACACAGTGGAAATATATCATTGAATTACGATATCATATATTAAATGTATTTATTTAAGCAACAAATCTAACACTACTATAATGTACTTCTTATTTAAATGTAATGTACAATACAAATAAATAGAAAAGCTATCTAATAAATAACTCCCTCTTTAAGATAAGAAAATATTTTAACCTACTATTCCTATTCACTTAGTAGATAGGGGCAACCCATTAACATGGCGAAACTTTAATAGTTGCGTTCTGGTGTAATAAAATTATATCATATTTTAAATGTAATACATAGGTCTAGAAAGTACTAAAAAAAATATTGTTACTAAAACGTGAGTAAAATCGAAAACATAATGCGCTATTGAAAAGCTTAGTAATTTAATTTAGCAATATACTGAACGCATATTATAAACCAAATAGTACTGAGTTTAAGTAACAGATAGCGCTAGTCACTAAAGAATTTAATGTTACTATGGAAGACAAACAAGCATGCCTGAGGCTTTAAAGTCAGGTAAATAAGCACTTCTATGTTAGGTCTGTATTGTCTAAGTTTAGCGACCACTATCAATTTTTAATCTTTCTAGGGCTTGAAACCATTAGAGTCTTTACCTACCATATTATATTTAAAATTGTAAAAGGAACCGTGACCGATAATGAATCAAGACAAAGTCCGTTTTAATAGTCTACACAACAAAAACACCTAAACATACAAAGCTAATCATATAAAGACTAAACCATGTGGAAACGGTACACATGATATCGTTACTGAACATAAAACAAGCTTGTGTCTACGTCAGTACAAAGATACGGATGTTCAATTTATCAGTTCTTGTGCGATCAGCCAATACACAAAAACTAACTAACCGAAATACGTCCGGGTCGAATTCATCCCAATATTATCCTCCATAACGATGTCGCATCGCCTGCTATCTTTTTCTTTCACAGTGATACATTGACTGTTTAGTTGACTGTCAATATTTCTGTATTATCAAAGAGTTTGTTTGGATAAAAAGGCCTATCCTTAGCTGTTTCTTTTTTTTCAGGCAACGTAAAAAAAATAGTGTAGTTATTTCGTTCTTAAGTTTTATGAGCCACCAGAGAATAAAACTCGTTTAAAGGAAAGCTCAAAAAACGCTTATTGGAGTATTAAAAACGCACTCACCGCTAAAATACAACGCGGTGTGAGTAAATATTTTCTAGAATAATTTGCTCAGCAATTTCCTTATTTGCTCCCGGGATTCCAGGGTACGTTAACCTTCCCTTTATTTACAATATTTATGCTTACGATAAGTACTAAAATACAGTATAGTAGTATCCGATAAATACCCAAGTCAAAAACAATAGGCGAGTAAAGTAAGTACCGTACATAACGGTCACCTAACTAGCTGCACAAGCCTAAAAGAAATACATACATACATAGACATATTAAACGCCCACTTTTCGCCAGTGTTTTGATCCCACGTAATAGGTGGCGAGCCTATTGCCGCTTTCTGGATATTTCGTTTGCCAGAGCCTCGTCCGTTGACCGGCAGGTGCACCACTTGTAGGTGAGGTTGGCTTGGGACCTTAAGTTCTTGGTGGGAACCCTATGCACCTAAGAGTCAATAAATAAGGTCAGAGTTAAGCAAACTACTCGTAGCTCGTACCTTACTTATTCATACCACGCCGGTACTGGCGATTTGGATTCATTCCTGTTACGAAACTTTTGAATGTGATGGAAGCGGAGATAGACTGCAAAACGTATAAAATATTCTTATTCCTGTTTTTTTTTTAATTTTTACTCTCCCCTGAGATTGCAAGCGAATTCACAAATAGAATTACTGGTGATGTGAATAGAATTGGAATAGAATTAATACTATCGCTCTAAGTGGAATGGCCCTAGGAAGCATATAATGTAATAATACCGCACTCCACTTATTTCTTTTTCTGTTTCGTCATCGGTTTAATTATTTTATAACCCAGCGAACCTGAAACAGGGCATGATATTGGATACTCGAGAGAATTTTCAGGATTCCCGTGTCAATTTTACCGAGATATTATATTCTTATATTTTGCTAAATTATATGAGCTTTAATAATGCGGGTACATTTTGTGTATGTTTTCTTGATAAAACAAAGCCGTTGTTTCTTTAATGTAAATGATAATAAAGCGGCGTAAAACTGTTTCTCAATTTGGTATTTGTGGCCAGTGGGTTGATCCGTTGCAGTTCGAATATAACCATTCCATGAATATCAACTATATTACAAGATGGTATTGTATCGCTTGCATTCAAGCGTGGTTACAAACGCAAGTCATAGTTTTCTTAGCCGATCTTTTAGAAACGGCAAATCAAATTACGCTATGATAAAGTCAATAAAATATAGTTATTGTATACCATAGCAACTATAATGATACACCAGATAACAGACGTTTTGCAAAAATATCATAATATTTTTTTGTTTAATCTCTGCAATAATAACAGAACTCTATTATCTACTGAAGCAGAGCTCGCGATTGGTTTCGTTTGATTCTCTGACGATACGCTCTTCAATAATCTTCCGGCGGCGTGAAATTATGTATTTTTGTAATAAGTAAAACATATTCTCATTACTCCACACTTATCCATCTTCAAATGTGGTGAGAATTGGCATTGGAAGACCACAAGGCTACCTGTACTTGTCTTACTGGTGAACCGTATTTTTAAGTGCAGCGACACACCTCCTGAAAGTTTGTGGCCAAACCTACAGCGACTGAACTATCGGTCGTCATATTCTGTTGGCATGACATACCAAACGCAACAAACACTCCGCATTATATGACGGGGGCGGCTAACATTTGATCGCGTAACGTTTCGCACGATGAGATGCTTGATGGAAGCTTCGCTGCGCCTAACGCAACATAATTTCAGCTGATGTTCCATAGGAGCTTTGAAAAACACTACGAGCGTATTCATCCAAACGTTTGGCGCGGTAGGTAACGCAGATGCATCCCGACACGAGTTATACGTAGTTTTGAAGAGTCATTATATCGTCTCGGGAGCGCGCGCAAACTAAGATAGTTTTGAAAAAGCTTTTTATATAATGTTATGAGTTTGATTAGATAACCGGTTTAGTTGCTTTAGGACGCTGTCTGTTTATGAATAGATTACCAATTTTATTACATAACTCTATAATTTGGCTAGAAAGTCCACAAATTCAGAAAAATAGATTGTTTACATTCGTAAGTTTCCTTTTAGGAATGAGATAGAAATGATAATCATGACTAAAAGACCGTGGTGTAGATACACCACGGTCTTTTAGTCATGATTATCATTTTGGCATGACATACCAAACGCAACAAACACTCCGCAAAGTTAGATAACTTTAAAGTGGCAAGACGAGCTGAAAGTCACGGGAAAAGCATGTTCCCTTCACTCACTACGGCCACAAATGCCTACTTCCCGCTTGACATCTAGTAGGCCGGCAGGTCCATGAGGGCTCGAATTTACCACGGTTACTTAATAGCATAGTTATGCTACAGCCAAACCAGGTATACCTATAAAATCGCTTTTTGCTGACCAACAGAAAACAATTGCAAATCGGGCTACTAACAATGTCGGGTTCTGTAGTTATTTTTACCAGTGCTTTTTAAAACACAAACTACTAAGTGATACTGCACTTAAAAGACTGTTAGGTAAGTATTTAGGTACTTATATAACTTTTAGGGCCACATATCACTATGTCAGGATCATTGCAAATGGCGTTCTATAGTCTCTGCCTGCCCCTCTGGGAAAAAGGCGTGACTCTATGTATGTATGTATGATAATATTAGTAAATGTTGTTGATATATATTAATATTTGACTATTTTGAACTATACAGTGTCTCAGCCGCAAATAAATATGACTGGCAACAGAGCAAGTAGCTAATTACGTGACCGCATTGAACACGCTGACGCAGCAGACGACGTGTGTGAGACGCGTCGCGTATTTACTAAGTATATATTCATAACATTCGAGTGGATTGTAATAGTTTGCTCAGACGTATTTGACAAATATGTACTGAGCAGTGTAATTAACAGATTACGTTTTTAAACCAAGATAAAATCTTGAACGTCAGTTATTGGCCGGCGAATGTAGAATTGTGGATTATGATTAAGGTAAAATAATAAGTTGGAGCTTAATGATATGAATTGTTTCTACTGAGTTTCAAAATGTCACAGAGTGATCTTTGAGGTTTCTTTTTCTTTGATCACTTGGGTGAACAGAATAGACTCCTTGGTGTTCCCATTTTAACTTGGAATTACCTTACTTTATCTTACTGTCTAGAATACTTGGCAATGCACGCATGTTGCAGTGATGTTATACTTGTGTCACCACTACAGTACCTATTCGGATCACATCGAATGACGGATTTGCAACTGACCCAAGATTGGCATAATCTAAGAACAGACGTTTTGGGTTCGAATGTTATAATATCTCGTTAGGTCATCTTTTCAAAGCTCGGAGAGTTGGAATTTTAATATTTATGAAACGGTCAAAAACCTTGTATTTGCTGCAAGGTCTCGGCACGGGTTACCTCAACCGGGGTCACGAAAAGACTGCAGACGTCCTGCAGCACCGTCTCCGAGAAGAGCTAGTTTCGGCGTTTTGTCTTTGCGATTATCTAGGTTGAACACGAGATATGTAAGCATAAACAAGTATATCTCAGTACTGGAAAGGCCAATAACATAAATATATGTACAATGTACATTGAACGTATTTCAGCAAAGAAGTCAATCGGTCAAGCAACCTCGTTTCCGTCTCGCGTCGAGTGCTCTGCGGCCTGATAACTTATTGTCTAACTTTACGCAGATAACGCACAAACTTCGCACTTTACTAGTTGTTCAACACCCCAAATATGTGCCTCATACACATTTAACTTGTTACTTACTACTAACCCGTTCCTACCCTCGGCGGGGCATTAGCCTTCACTGTAGATCACAATTAAAAATAAATTTAAAACGAAGCCACGTCAAACATGATTAAGTTATTTCTACGTAACATAGCACTCTGCTTTTTTATTAAAATTCACTACTGGAAAATACTATTCCCGGCTCTAAACATTGGTCACGCGTTATGAACGTTACGTTAATGCGGAAAAATTGGAAAATTCAACGCAAAAACGTGGAGCGAGCGAACTAGAACAAAAATTGGGCAAGTGCGAGTCGGACTCGCGCACGAAGGGTTCCGTACCATCATCTTTAAAAGAAAATCAAGTTTTTGTATGTATACTTAAATATTTTTTAAGTTTCTACCGGAAGCTGTACATTGCCAGGGTAGTGTCTGCTGCTCATAGAAATGTGATAAATTCTGACAATTACGACGATATGTACAAAAAACGCACTTCCAAATTAAATTAAATACGTACTACTTCTTCTTTTGCGCATCGTTTTGGAAGCTTTCTTTATCCATATATGTATATAAAAAATTTTCAAATATTCTAGACTGCACTGTAAAAGAAACCAAGAGACTGATTACGACTACGTTATTGAAGTGGAGTTATTCGCAGACTGAAGTGCTACGGAAAATTAAATGAGGCTGCCGCAATCTCTCACACACACAACCTAATATTCTCACACAACTGCGCACACACGCGCTCACGCACGCACTCACGCACACACACATACACAAACACTCAATCACACATGCACACACACACAATCACGCCCAGACATACACACAATCACATACAATTAAAATATTTTTTTGTTGATAATTTTTGTACTTAATTTCACCATCATTTTTGTTTGTTTTGTTGTATTCTATTATGCCGTGATTTTGAATTTAAATCGTTTATTTCCCCCACAGGACAGGCTATGCCTAGTGTGTGGAATAGGAATGTTTTATTATTGTAAGGCTCAATGGAAATAAATATTTTATTTATTTATTAAGATCGAGTAACAAATTGCTTAAAAATTACGTTTGTTGTATGGGAGCAGCTCTTTATTATTTACTTTTTCTTAATTTAATTTATTTTGAAAGGTAATATACAAATAAATATTCTGTAAAAAATTTAAGCGTCTACCTGTTACCATTAGTAATTTTAAGCAAATATAAGAAAAAAACACGTTTATTGTGTGGGACTCCCCTTAATATGTTCATTTTTTTATTTTTAGTATTTATTGTTATAGCGGCAATCAAAATACATAATTTGTGAAAATTTCAGCTTTCTAGCTATTACAGTTTATGAGATACAGCCTGGTGACAGACAGACAGACACACAGACAGACAACGGAGATTTAGTAATAGGGTCCCGTTTTTTTTCTTTTAGGTACGGAACTCTATAAAACATCAAACGCTGAATATCGGGATTGTATTATTTTATACGTAGCAAAAAGTGCACCCGCCGTATCAGAGCTAAAACAAGCGCGTAGCTGCCCGTAGCTCCCGTAGCGCTCGTAGCGGTACGTCCAGTAGACAAAAGCGTAGCCATCCAATACAGGGATCGTTGAAAGCCGTTTGATATTTGATGGGAATTCTTGTTATACAAAAATGACGTTATGAAAAAATATCGATTTCGATGTACTTGCGTGGGAGGCCCGACGTCGTTTTGTTAGCGAATGGAATTAATCAAAAAAAGATTTGCTTGTTAGCGTAGCTATTCGAACAGATTATAACGTCGACGATAACAGAATGAGAGGAGGACGTAACGGTTCTCTCCCTCAAAATACACATTATTAGAATATCAAATATCAAAAATCCTTACCGTGATTCGTCTAATTTGGAGTGCTTTTTGTTGGATTATCCATAAAGGCACGTGGGTCATTCCATATTTTATTCATGGCCGTCGTTAAGACTAATTACTTTATGACTCCGCCATTTATAATGGAGAGCCATTATCGACATTATTACATAGTTTATAAACGGTTCTAGCGGAGGGCGTCGGCGAGCGCAGAGGTCGCGGCTCGGTACGTGCGCTCGTAAAAGGGTTTGAAAGTTGTATCGATGTCGTAAAAGTAACAGCTTTTTGCAATTTTTCCGTCACGCCGCCGTATTATATTACCAAAACGTTACGAGCGCAGTCTCAGCTCAATCTCCGCGAGCATATGTTGAGCTGAGATGTGAGACACACTACGAACCGTCGCGTAGTCGATAGCTCGATAGCTGGCAGTTTGCTGTGCGGATGTGCTCGCTGGGAAGGTTTGCCAGCATCGCTATAGATTAACATGCCCAATTTACAATATCAATTTACGGGCGCAGTGAATAACAGCGCGATGTCCTCATCCCTCCTGACCCCCGCTGTCCTCGCCCCGCCCCCTTATATTCAATATCGTTTATGCGCTTTCAAATATTCATTAAGCGTCGAATTATCTCGCGCTAGAAATACGACGGCTTTTATTATGTTTAAGAATATTTTATGTTTAAACATCGGAATGAGACGGTTGCTCCACCCGACGAATTGGATAACATTAAAATTGTGAAATTTATAATGTTGTTTGGATGTTTTATGTATCGATAGTAACCACAAATGTATTAATTTCACACAAATCGAGATAAATTAGTGCGTAGGGTCGCCACAGCAATATTAATATTTTAATTTGTGACATGCCTTTCTATAATAATACTATTTTGTTAGTCAAAAGCATATTTGATGCTCATTGTTTTATAATATATTATCCAAAATAACCGAGATAAAATCAATGGTCTGCTAGCATGGTTGGGTAAGGATTCCTGCAAACAAATCGGCTGCTGCAATGACAATGTTACGGTGTCCAAGTCTTTTCACCAATTTGTGCAGTGCCGTGTCATCTACAGGGTAGGGGCAGCTTCTAAAATTATGGAATCTGAGCGTGCCCAGGCTAACCCCCACAAAAATTGAAGAACTACGACAGAAATCCTATGCCATTGTACCTTGATCAGATGCACCGTGCACCGCGATGGTGGCATCTGATCTGGGTCACAAAAGTCTTGCTTTATCTTTCTTTCGTTTAAAAGACATCTCCCGCACTACGAATGAATCCTGTGTCGCGAGGGACTTTACAAACATACAACCAACGGACTCAATGAACACCCAGACACGAAACAACAATTTATGGATCAAAAGTCAAAAATCATTTATTCATCTAGGTCACAAGGTGGCGCTTATGAACGTCATTTTTTTAAAGTAAATTACATAATGCTTCTACATTTACATTTACTGCCTCGTTCGCAAAGCAATAGGTAGAACCACGAGAAAGAACGGGCAATAAAACTCGTGGCCACTCTTTTTAATCGCCAGTGTTATGGTACATATTTTGTTTTTGTAAGGAGCTGCAACTGTTTCACATTGTAATTAATTACTTGTAAATAGTAAATAAGAACATACATAATATGCAGTTACTAAATTAAGTGCTGTAGTAGCCTTCCAATGTGAATCTTGTGTAACAGGAGCATCCACTTACGCCTTATAATGTAGGCAACTCGCGATCATGTTCAGAACTATGGTGGAAAAGTATATGTATTCATATAAGTGACGGATGAATACACGAAAATTACAAAAAAGTTAGTATCCAGCACATGATAACAAGTTATCTTCATCTAACACTGTAGCAAATTTTAATAAAATTAGTGGAACAACAATGCAAATGTAAATGTAGTAAGTTGAATGACCTAATAATATATTATGAATATTAAATTAATAGAACTAGAGATATTATATAAAAAAACCTGAAAAGCAAGGTATCTATATAAATTCAAAATAATCGAGAGTTAGCCAACTTTCGATTATTTTGACCTTTGATTTAGTGTAAGTGACCATCTATCCTTATCACTGAAATAATCATTAATGGTATAATAATCTTTTCTAATAAGGCAGTCTTTTATTTTACTCTTAAACGTACTAAATGGCAATTCTAAAATACTAATTGGTATTTAATTGTATATACGAATACCTAGCCCTACAAAAGAATTATTAACTTTATGTAAACGATGATAAGGGGCATATAACTTACAAAGTGATCACACAAAGTGTTGTCTCGTATGGGAATCGAACCCACGACACTCGGCGCAGTGTCAAGCGGTGGGGCGGCCGCTTGACACTGCGCCTAAACCACTACGCCAACCGTGCAGTCAGTTTATATTTTGAAATATTCTAAAACTGGTCTGGGGCCCTTAGACTATATATATTAAGTAAATAGACGGAGGAATCCCATCACTCAAAGGCCTGAGACTGGGCTCCGGTGTGGGCCCCATTACCCGTCAAAATTTAATAGAACTTCATTTGAAACTTTGATACTTCGTTCATAGACATTTTGATTTATTCGTATAAAAATGTGACGCATAAACATAGTGACGTTATAACTTTATCGATACTTTTATTTTACAGACTAGCCTCGGCCCACGTATTCGCCGATGTGGGTGACAGTTATTGCAAAAAAAGGTAGCCTTTGCACTATTGTGATGTAGAAGCTTGTTGTCCTGGGAATGGTCTATCATTACAGACAGGTTTATTGTAGCCAATAAGCTTGATATTGTAGTGATCGACCGATTCGCGTTGATAGGCGTTATAACCACATCGCATGACAGCAATCTCGTAAAAGCAGAAAAAGAGAAGGAGATCAAATATTTGGTTCCAGCTCATGAGATTGTCGATATGTGGGATGTGAACTCGGCGATCATTGTGCCGATAGTTGTGTCAGTAAATGGACTAATCGCCAAGAGCCTTCACCAACATCTAAAGATGCTCGCACTAGGCAGCAGAAAAACTAATATTTTTAACAACAACACTTTTTGAGTTCAGTGCCAGTTAGAAGTACGCACACAATTTTATTTTCTTTCTTACTCACCATGCGGGCTCCTGGTTAAATTCTTTTAAATTATTTTATTTCTCACTTATTTTAGACCTAGGCGTATCTGTAAGGGTGTAATTAATTAGACCTGTATATATAATATGATTTTGTAAAGATTTGAGTTTAAATTTTCTAACTAAGCCAATGACATTGTCAGAGACTTTTTTATTTTACATTAAATAAATGTGATTCATGATGTGTGAAATATTTTATTTTAAATTGACCCTGAAGTCAAATTTTATTTATAATCTACGTATTAGTTAACTCACTTATTACTGTAGCCTGCTCTCGATTGGTGATTTAATATAATTATGTAAACCAAGCATACTGGGATCGTGCCTCCCTTCAATTTAAGAAGGCCTAATTTAGTTTGGAAGATTTTAGACAAACACTTGACGATCGTGATAATTTGCTAAATAATAAGCATATAACTTCCAAAAGTCTGAAATACGTAACGTGGCTTTGTATTCGAAAACCATTACGTGGTAATGATCTCGTCATTGACCCTATCATTGCATATAGGTGGTGATTATTAGTGATATTATGTAGGTATATCAATTGTTTTATTCACCTTAAAAAGGTGATTTAAAATATATTTTTATCGTAACTTATTTACTAATGTTTAAATATAAGCTGTATTTATTCACATATTTTTCTTTATCTGAGGATTTATCAACATTCAATTGATATTCATTCTGAGTAAACCAAATCTAAGGATTTATTGCAAACATTATCGATATTTTATCGAAATTCATTTTGAGTAAGCACATCACTAGTCTAGTTAATATTTACGACAATTTCGAAGAATGTTCGAAGATTCGAAATGACATTTGTGTATTTATCTTTCTCTTACATGAGAAAAAAATCATAAGTCAGAGTGAAGTGCATATATTGGGTAAGGTTGCTATTTTAATGCGGTCTCCATTACTAGGCCAACCCCTCTGCTGGAGCCCAATTCTCCTAAATAAATATAGTTTCGATATCATGTCAGTGTCATACTTACGTCCGTCACAAAAAGTGTATTCTTCTAAATTATCTGATAATTGAACGAAGTTGTAACGAGATCGTAATTTGAAACAAATGTCAAAATATGTGTCAACGACGAACTGTTTATTTCATATTATACGATAATGACATTAGGTTATCAGAATACCGCTTCTGAGTCAATTCAAAATATAATATCCATGTCATATAAAAATAGGAGAATTGGCCCCCTGAATATAGAATATCACCTTCCTGGCATTGGCATGTAGAATATCCCGCTCAAATTCAATATTTTCTTAAAAAAACTTATAATCTGTCTTTCTAAAAAGAAGCAGACTATAAGATAGCATAGAATAGGTACTGTAGAGAACTATGGCGCAGTATCAAGTTTTGCAAAAGTGGCGCCCAGCTTCTTCTATTTCACGGGAGCATATCTAGTGTTGTGCTTCTATTTATATCAGAAATAAACATAGAAGAGCAATCTCATAATACGAGTAGGTTCAGCATTTTATGGAAAATTATTTTCATTTTCATAATTGGCACGTCGCGTCGGTCCGTACATAAAGTCGTTGTGTTTGCGGTGAACAAGGACACATTTTTTATAGAAAAAAAGAAAAAAGAAAAGAAAAACACATTTATTCTATTTATGAAGGCACATACAACATATAGCGGGATTAGTACCGGAACCACCGGAACTAACTTAATTATGTACTAACTTAACCTAACATAAACAGAATCGGATCCCAACTCAGCATAATGCCATCTTACAACACAAGATGGCGCTGGTATTCTGTTGGGACCGTTTTTATATATAAATAAATAAATAAATAAAATAAATAATAATATATAATGGACACCAGTCAATAAAAATATACATAACTAATATAACTCAGATTCCAGATAAACTTACAAAAATGAGCAATTGACAAACCTCCACCATGGTCACCCGTCTATGACGCGTACGCGCACGACTATTTATTATCTGTGCACGCGCTGAACGCGCGGAGTTCAAATGTTCAAAATAGACGCCAAGCCAATGTCAGATCACCATGGTGGAAAATTGGAAACTGAGGAAGCAACATATTAATTTTCATTAGCATGTCGGACAAATTGGTATTCTCACCTTTATAAAAATCTGTGTAGAGAATCCGTTGTAGCTTATTTTTACGTGAACTCGAATATGGCATCCACACAGACCACTTCTTGGTGTTGAGCCGGATAAGTGGGCTCTTTAAAGGATGGCGACACCGAGAGCGTAATGAAAATAGGGTCTTGGAAAGAATTAAGGTAGAAAATCTACAAGAGAAAGATGTGAAAGATGAGTATAAACGAAGATTGATAGCAAAATTTGAGAGGTTCGATTACATAAATGATATGGAAGAATTATGGCAGGCCTTTAAAGAAGACATACTACCTGTATGTGTAGCGTCTGAAGTATGTGGTGTGATCAAGAGAAGGAAAATACGAAAGGTTAAGAATACATTGTGGGACAAGGATGTACAATCAGCAGTGTCAGAGAAGAAGAAAGCTTGGTCAGATTGGTTGGCTGCCAGATCAAATGAAAGAATGGGAAAAGCAACGAGTGTAGACATAGATGAAGCAAGAAAGGAGTTTGTTAGGTCAAAAAGAATAGTGAAAGAAATGGTTAAAAGGAAAAAAGAGGAAAAAAAAGATGAGTTTGATAACAGATTATCTAACGATTTCCAGAGAAACATTAAGTTTTTCTGGAAATCCGTTCGTGCAGTTCGAGGAAGAACTCAATCCTCAGAACACACATCCATCAGAGACGAGAATGGAAAGATAGTAAATGATGAATCTTGCGTGCTGAAGAGATGGAAAGAGTATTTTGAAAGTTTATTTGAAAGGGCGGCGATAGAGACACCGATAGCTGAAATGAATGGTAACGATAGCAATGATGAAAGCGTTATTGGCGTGGATGAGGTCGTGAAGGCACTGGGAAGAATGAAAGTAGGTAAGGCTGCAGGATATGATAGGATTACAGTCGAAATGCTGAAGGCTGGACAGGGCGTCATAGTTGGTCAGTTGCAGCGGTTATATAACTTGTGCTGGACCACCGGCCGAGTACCTAATGACTGGGCCACAGCTGTAGTTGTGCCTCTTTATAAAGGAAAAGGCTCGCAACAAGACTGCAAAAACTATAGAGGCATTAGCCTTCTCAGCATTGTTGGCAAATTGTATGCAAAGGTACTTATTGAAAGAGTTATGGAAGTAACCGACAAGAAAATATGGGATGTACTAGCAGGATTCCGAAAGGGTATGGGATGCACGGATCAGGTTTTTTTCCTTGCGAAGCATAGCCGAAAAGTTTTTGGTCAAAGGTCAAAAGGTCTATTGCGCATTCGTGGATTTGGAAAAGGCTTACAATAAAGTGGTGAGGAATGAAATGTGGTCGGTGCTGTCAATGAATGGGGTGGACAGCAGCCTCATTCGAGCTCTGAAATCCCCTTATGAGGATTCTAGAGCTTGTGTGAGGATAAACGGGGCATACACTGACTGGTTTACCATCGAGAAAGGTGTTAGACAGGGATGTGTAGCGTCGCCGTGGCTGTTTAACCTCTTCATGGACAGTTGTTTGCAAGATTTAAAACAGTGTGACTGCGGATTAAGGATGAATGGGTTACTCGTCAAATGCCTCCTTTATGCTGATGATCAGGTAATACTTGCATCTTCAGCGGAGGAGTTGCAGGAGATGGTTGCAATCATGCATGGTGCGTTAGAGAGGAAAGGAATGAAAGTGAATGTAAGTAAAACGAAAGTTATGGTTTTTGAAAAGGAGGAATGCGTTACGGCTTGTAATGTTTTGATCGATGGACAGCGAGTGGAACAAGTGAATGAGTTTGTTTACTTAGGTACGTTGTTTACAAGAGATGGTAAGAATGAAGAAGATATTGAAAGGAGAGTTAATGCAGGTAATAGTGTGAATGGAGCTCTGAAAGCGTTTATGAACAGTCAAAACGTGTCCAAAAAGGCACGTTTGGCTGTACATAGAGGCGTGTTAGTGCCTACCCTTATGTATGGTAGTGAAAGTTGGGTATGGCAGAAGAGATTTGAAAGTAAAATAAATGCTGTAGAAATGAGAGCACTGAGAAGTATATGTGGTGTGTCTTTGACCGACAGAGTAAAGAATTGTGTGATACGAGAGTGGTGTGGGGTAAAAGAAGATGTAGTGACAAGCATTGAGAAAGCCATGTTAAGATGGTTTGGACACATGGAGAGGATGGATGACGATAGACTGACAAAGAAGATATATAAGGCAAGTGTGAATGGAACACGACAAAGGGGAAGACCTAGGCGGACGTTCTCTGACCAGATTGGAGACATCCTGAAAAAAGGACAAGTCAGAAGTACCCTTAACAGAAGAGCATGCATGAGAAACTTGATGGGAGTGAGTGAAGCAAGTGAGGTATGTCAGGATCGTTGCAAATGGCGTTCCGTAGTCTCTGCCTACCCCTCCGGGAAACAGGCGTGAGTCTATGTATGTATGTATGTATGTTATTGTTTATCATTTTAGTTATTAAATTTTTTGCACAATATGAATGATGAACGACAAAATGCCAATGACATTCGTAACAATCAACCTAAGGTGATATAGTAATAAAAGTTGGTGTATCACAATTTTTGTCGCTACAGATGAAAAATTTATTAAATAATAGATGTTGTATAACATATATTATGTATAAAAACTTGTTTTACTACGTACTTTTATTCAATTCGTGCATCTTGTTTTCAGAACAGAAAACTCAAAAGTTGTTTGCCTTCACTGTAGTCCGCCTACAACTGAGTCTCGAGCAAACTATTCACAATGAGCAATAACTCGAAGCACTGAGAGTGATTTTATAGAACATTAAACTGGCTTAGCCGCTGAGCTTGAAAGATTGAAAGTACATTAGGCGCATTGCCTTCCATGAGCAATACTTACGTTCCATTTCAGATATATTCAATTTTTCTTCTGGACCTGTAGTTTCTTTAAAAAAAGTATTAAGTGGGTTTTGTTGCTACAGCAGTTTTTATGGTGGATAATATCCACCACAAGCAATAATATAACCTTAAACAAGACATATCCACTGGATATGTCTTGTTTAAGGTTATATTGGGTTTCTTTGGGATGTTTTAGTCAGTTGATCCGAGAAACCCAATATAACCTTAAACAAGACATATCCACTGGATATGTCTTGTTTAAGGTTATATTGGGTTTCTCGGATCAACTGACTAAAATATCCTAAACGTTTTGTGGTCGAGAAACCTTCGCGGCTTAAAAGACTTTATGCCGATAACTCCAGAGTGGCCTGAATTACCATACCGAGCAAGCTTGGTCAGGGAATAATTACACG
This sequence comes from Euclidia mi, assembly GCA_944739405.2. Classification (NCBI taxonomy): domain Eukaryota; kingdom Metazoa; phylum Arthropoda; class Insecta; order Lepidoptera; family Erebidae; genus Euclidia; species Euclidia mi. The sequence goes on from OX123184.2 coordinate 87,218,225, forward strand.
CGTTACCTTTTTAAATCACTCTTTAGGGATGAAATAAATTCCACGTGCCACAACTAATACCATCAAATGTTTTTATTATTGTTTTACTTACACGCCTATATATAAAAATATGGTTCAAATTGTTCAATTGGAATTCATTCACTCACAAATACTAGTGTTGTACGAACATTGAATGTTTGTTATGTGTAATTGAATATTGAAGAGATTTTTGTTATTCTGTTTTTGAACGGACTGTAGTGATGTTTTGAATACGGGTGTTTGTTTGTAAATATGAGGGTTACAATCATGTTACAATCGTTTTTGTACAAAAGGCTGTACATGCGTATAAACATATGCACATATACTTATCAAAATAAATCTTTCTTTTTTAGGGTTCCGTACCTCACAAGGTAAAAAAAGGAACCCTTATAAAATCACTTTCTTGTCCGTATATCTGTCTGTCTGTATGTATTTCTGTCCGTGTGTCACCACCGATTTTCTCAGGAACGGGTGGACGTAGCAAATTGAAATTACTTACCAGATACTGAGGTCTATGGTTCCTATTAGATGTATAAAAATCAGGCTCCTGGGTCAACCCGATAAAAAGATATGGTCAAAATTAGATTTTTGCGAAAACTTGTAAGTACCAAAATTAACCTTACTTTTCAACTTTTTTTAATTTTCGAAATTTTTCCTTTACTTATGCTGTAAGACCTTGATTTTAACCAAAATGGACAATTCTAGGTCAACCGTAAGTACCCTATAGGTTTTGGGTCGAAAACCTTTATGGTAGTTCCCGTTGAACTAGAATCACGAAATTTGGCCAAACGCAGGGTCTTACAGCACAAATAAAGGAAAAATTACAAAAAATAAAAAGTGGAAAATTCAAGGGTGTCCCCATACATAACATAGTAGACTCTATTTAAGATAGTCCTCTAAGTTGTATGGGCGCTCATACAGATTTAGAGGACAAGGTTAATTAGCACCAACCTCAAATAAGGTAAAATGCGTAGGGCACCCTCGGTGTGCGGGTCAGACTTGCACTTGCCCGAATTTTTTCTCGTGAGCCAACTCTCGTGTCTGCGACTTCAGACCAACCAAAGGTCTCAAACATGGCCTAACGATACTTGTCCTAAGACTATAACCGCAACCGACAGCTTTACGTTCCCGGTAAAGCACGGTAGCGTTCTGATATAAATGCAAGCCAAGTAACGCTGTGAGTGCTACATCAAATAATATAATACCACACGATCGTAACAATCTACTTCTTGTTTGATGTCTTTACTCAAAAAGGATCGACAGAACAGTTTTTATGCAGAGATTTTCTAAAATCTCTGTATAAATACTTCTGAATTATACACAATTCTCGCCTACTAAATTAAAAACTATGATTTCAATATTTTCATACGATTATCAAAATTTCTCTATGCAATAATATTACAGAATGGATTCTGGATATAGCGTGATGAGAGATAGTATATTATATCATCAAAGGATGTGATGGCCAGTGACAAATACATTCATCTTTTTCTCTTCTTTATTTAGCAATTTTATAGGTGGTAGGGCCACGCTGTTTACAGCACGAATGAGCCGGCTCGACCGGGGCAGTACCACCCTCCCACAGAAGATCGACGTAAAGTAACAGTATGTTCTATGCTGTTGCGTTTCGTTCGGTGAGTGGGAGAGCCAGAGGCCCAACCATACCCTCCCCATCCTCTCTTCATTGCCCAAATGGGAAAGGAGGAGAGGATGAGGAGGATAAGCTAAGGGGGCAGTTACCGCAGCATACGTGGGACCAGAAGTTGTTGGTACCACCGTCACACCAACTGATCCTCGGGACATATACCGCATTCCCGGCAAACCCGGACTAACTCGACCAATCGTTGCAGAGTTTCAATCGGTCCAAATGAAGCACAAAACCTTATCTGCCGTGCGTGACTTCAACAACAGCAGAAAAGCAGTCGTAGACAAACTGAACACTGAACTAATAGGCATCCCTGGCAAGAAACAAGCAGTCTACATAGCGGATCATCTCCCCGCAAGTCTAAAGAAATTGTTCTTCCAATCTCGGGAATTCGCTAAGCAACATGGTTACCAGTTTTGTTGGACGTCGAACGGAAATATCTTTATTCACAAGGCTCACGGTGAAAAGCAAATAATTATCTCATCTGAACAATCCCTGATGGACCTGAAATCAAAGCAATGACTAGAATCGATTTACTTGTTCATCAACAGACGTGTCTTATTTAAACTGATATATGGCTTGTTTATAATAATTCTTAGATATAAGATTACTAAACACTCATACCAATACCTTTCACACTGCACTATCAAACCTCCACACATACATATCACACATTCACTTACTACCGTAAAACACATACTGACACTTACATACTCACACATAGCTCACCCGTGTCTCCTGCTTTCGCTTTACCTACTGGCTATTAAGGTTGCAGAAAATGATTCTTATAAATCAAATTCACAAGGTCACAACTTACAGTGTGTGTTGCCCAGCTTTTGCAAATCCCTTTCTTATTATAAATGGCTAACATAAACAACATTAATTTTAAACTCGACCGTCTAGAAGCGACATCTTCATATAGTTGTATTCCTGAAGACTGCAAATTGTACATCAATACTGAAAAAGGTATAAAACTTTTCTACTTGAATATTCGTAGCTTAAATAAAAAAAATTATCAACTACGTATACTATTATCTGCTATAAATATTAATATTGACGTATTAATACTAACTGAATGTTGGCTTAGAAAAATAACTAACTTACCTACGTTGAAAGGTTATACGACCCACCATACTACCACCACTCTAAACCAGAATGATGGCGTAGTAGTTTATACTAACATTAAACTAAAGTGTAGGGTATATGAACCTGTCTTTATCAATGGCAACTGCCTGGTGTGCAAAATAGATAATTGCGTTGGCGTGGTGGCTATATATCGGTCCCCCTCTTTATCTAGCAAAGATAAATTTAATAGTTTCATAAATAGCCTTAATGATGTTTATAATAACCTTAAAACACGTAATAAAATCCTAGTAGGTGACCTAAACATAGATGGAGGAATGTGGAAGAAGGGCCTATGGCCCTTCTTCCACAGACCCCTTTTGTGAAGAGTACCTAACATTTAAATGCCTCGCATGGCCTATATAGTTCACACTTCTTACCAACAAGAGTAAATTCATGCTTAGATCACTTTCTTATCAAGTCAGATTATCCATCTACAACAATTATCTTGGTGTCCCACATAACGGATCACATGCCCATTGTTTTACATTTAAAAGAAAATATATCCTACTCAACGCACCTTCAAACAAGAACCTCTGTTTGTTATGAAAGTATCAAATTAGACTTAGAAAATGCCGACTATACAAACATATTATCAGCAACTGATGCCAACATAGCGGCAAATATGCTTATTACACTGCTTTCAACCACAATAGCTAAATACACTAAGACATCTACGGTCTCGAGAAGATTTAAAGTTTTGAAGCCTTGGATGTCACCAGGCCTGCTGAAATGTATCTGTAACCGCGACAGACTTCACTCTTAGTCCAATAAAGCTCCTGGCAACATGACTCTAAAATTAACTTATACACGCTATCGCAACTTCTGCAACAACTTCATTCGTAAATTAAAACTGGAATATAACAAAACCCAAATTAACAAAGCCGGTTATGATCCTAAAGCTTTATGGAAAGCTATTAGAGATATATCATCTTTACAGAAATATAAAAATTCTTCAAAAGAACTTTTGAAATTATCTAGTGACGCAAAGACGTCTACTAATTATGTCAGTAACTACTTCAAGGACATTGGAAAAATTTAGCCGAAAAGGTGCGACAGTCAGCCAACGTCACCGACAATCACACCTCCCTATCATCACTCGACCATAATAGTCCCCTGGGTTCACTGGCTCTCTTAGATGTAACCGACTCTGAGATTGAAGCCATGATCTTAGAGCTTCGTACAGACTGCGCCACAGGGTGGGACGATATCCCATCTCTAATTTTGCGACAAAATCGCCACTTACTAACACCAGCAATAACGTACATCTGCAACCTCGCCATCCATAGCGGCGTTTTTCCCAGACGCATTTAAAAAATCAATTATACACCCTATATATAAGAACGGGGACAGAGACTGTGTAAACAATTACCGCCCAATTTCGGTGTTATCAGCTTTATCAAAAATTTTCGAGAAAATACTAAATCGGGCTCTAATGACGTTCTTGGAGAGGTTTAGCATTCTGGCTCCGAATCAGTATGGCTTTCTTTCAGGCATAACTACGGAAGACGCCGTAATGGACTTGACCAATGTAATCGTGGAAAATTTAGATGCAAGGTATAGATGCTTATGCATTTTCCTCGATTTATCGAAAGCATTCGATACAGTCTCTGTCCCTCTTCTACTAGAAAAACTACAGAAACTTGGTGTTCGAGGTCTATCGCATCAGATTCTTAGCGATTACCTTACAAACAGACGACAACAAGTTAAAATTGAGACCTATCTCAGTAATGAGGAATCTACAAGCTATGGTGTTCCGCAAGGAAGTATTTTGGGCCCTACTCTTTTTCAGTTGTATATTAACGACCTTTGCTCCATCCAATTACCCAACACCAAAATCTTCACATATGCAGATGATACTGCCATTTTTGTATGGGGTTCCAACTGGCAAATAGTTAAAGAGCGAGCAGAATTTTCACTGTCCAGGGTTATGAGCTGGCTGGCCAATAATCTTCTAACTTTGAACCTTATCAAGACCCACTATCTAGCCTTCTCACTAAGTAAAATTACCGATCCTAGTCATGATTTTTCAATAAAAGCTCACACCTGTACGGACTATCACGCATGTACATGCTTAGAACTTGAAAGGGTTAATCAGGTAAAATATCTGGGCATACTTTTCGATCACAGGCTAAAATGAGACAAACAGATAGGTCTAGTCACAACAAGAGTTAGGCGGCTAATAGGTGTCTTTAAGTCCCTACGTGATGTCTTACCTCAGGACAAACTAACTCAAGTTTATCTTGCTCTATGCCAATCCGTAGCCCAGTACTGCATACCAGTATGGGGAGGAGCGGCTAAGACTCATCTCATCAAGCTTGAGCGGGCGCAGAGAGCTGTTTTGAAAGTGATGACCAAGAGACCTTACAGATACCTGACTACAAGCCTTTACGCAAACTGCAAGGTCCTCTCGATCCGACAATTGTTTATTCTAAAGACAATTCTTAGAAAACATCGAAATGTGCCATTACCAGACCAGAACAAACGTAGTTTATCATCTGTATGCCCTCGTATGACCTGCAGAACTACCTTTGCTAGAAGACAATCACCTAGTATAAGCATCAAATTATATAATGACATAAACAAAAAACTTAACATTGTTATACTAAGTAGACGCGAAGTTAAAGTGAAACTTGTTTCTTGGCTTAAACAACTAGATTACCAAAACACGGAAGACCTTCTTTCTTTCATAGCCTAACACCCTCCACACATACTTAGAACGCTTAATAATGCAAACACACACACACACGCGCACACACACACACACACACACACACACACACACACACACACACACACACACACACACACACACACAATACACACAATAGGGTACTAATATAATAATAAATAGCACGACTGAATACTGCTTCCCAAGATACAGGCTATCTGCCTAGTTTGGGTATCAGTTTCAGTACCTCCTATATCATTAGTCAATGTTTGTGCTTACCTTTTAAGTTTATGTTGTATGTAACTACTGTGTCCAATAAACGATTTATTATTATTTATTATTTTATTTAGTAGAGTATCCGTGGAGTCATTGTGTGGGTAGTGTGGGTCGACCCGCCGGCCAGGGAGACCCGTAGAAACGGTGGTGCCGCTGGCCGCCCGCGGCATAGCATAGGGGCCCAACTGGGACTAACCATCTCGGAAGGCTGCCCCACCAGGCCGCGCATAATCTCGGGGTGGCTCGTTGTGCCGGTTGGTAACCGGACGGTGGGACCCGGCGACCACTTGAGGGTACGGGGGCCCTTCCGTCAGGCGGGTCGGCCACCGCTATACCTCACAGTATAATGGCAATACAATACTCTGCGCTTTGTCACGCGCTGCTGCGTTGACTGCCTCCTCTTTTCACGCCCCCTTTTCTTCTTGTATGGCAGCTCCAAGAAATGGTTCCGGTCAAACAGCGGCGTCTTCGTTTTTGAGGTGGAGTCCGCTAACATCCGCGGACTCCATTTGAACCTCAACGCCGTCCACCATCATCTCGAGACGACACGACCGGCCATGCTTTTCTTGACCGAGCCTCAAATACGCCGTTCTGACGACACGACTTATTTGCATTATCCCGGTTATGCACTGGAGGATAACTTCCACGCAAAAGCCGGGGTATGCTTGTTCGTCAGAGCGGATATTTGCTGTCGACGTCTACGCTGCCGAGAAGACCCGTCCTTTTCTGTCCTATTGGTAAACGTAAGTCTGGGTTCATTGGCCCGGATTTACGTGTGCCTTTACCGGTCCCACACCGGAGATGCCGAGACAACTCGACTGTTTGACTACTTAAGTCAGGCAGCAGATAATGCGCAGGAGCAGTTCCCGACCGCTGAGTTGGTCTTTTTGGGAGATTTCAATGCCCACCATGAGACCTGGCTGAGATCTTCCAAAACGAACCACGCGGGACGAGCTGCTCACGAATTCGCTCTCACGCATGACCTGACTCAACTGGTACTCCAGCCTACCAGGATACCAGATATATCGGGTCAAGCGCCCTCGTTGTTAGACCTTGTGCTCACAAGTAAACCCGGCCCAGTATAGTGTGACGGAACAAGCTCCTTTGGGTTCCTCCGACCACTGTCTGGTTCGCACTACAGTGCCATTCGCTTCACCTGCACAACCAGTGAAGTCAAAGCGACGCTTGTGGCACTACTCGTCAGCGGGTTGGGATAGCCTGCGAGACTATTATGCGTCCATCCCGTGGTCTCAACGCTACTCTGGTGGGAGGGATCTATCGGAGAGTGCGTCTGCTGTTGCTGGGGAAATCATGTTGTGCTGGGGAAATCATGTTGGTATGGAATATTATATTCCATCCACTGACGTCTCCAGCAGCAGCGGAGTACGGCCCTGGTTCGATAGTGAGTGCGCCGATGCTGTTAAACAAAAACATTCGGCTTACCGTGCTTGGATCAGGGTCTAGCCGACTGTTAAGGTCGGTCTCGTCGCGATCCGAATGTCCATCTCATCAAGGCAGCCTATAATAGAGCCACCAAGGTCTGCAAGTGGGCAAACATAAGAGCGGATGCCCAGCGCATTGCACGGTTTGGTCAAGAACTCTTGTCGCACCCCACGGGCAGCCGGGGATACTGACGATTGGCCAAAGCCGTGCAATCTAATTTCTGCCAGCCTTCACTGCCGCCGTTGCGATGCCCTGATGGATCACTGGCCCATGGGCCGCAAGAGAAAGCTGACCTGCTTGTCAATCTCTTTGCGGCCAACTTCCGAATCGATGATGAGTGCGCAGCCGCCTTCGATTCCCTACTGCGGCCACTCCATGCCTGATATTAAAATCAGGCAGTGCGATATTCGCGCGACACTGCGATCTCTCGATGTCGGGAAATCCAGTGGACCTGACGGAATTCCAACGGTTGTGCTTAGGAAATGCGCAGCCGAGTTGTCTCCAATGCTTCCACGCCTGTATCGTCTATCATATGCCTCTGGCGTAGTGCCGCAGGCTTGGAAAGAGGCGAAAGTACAACCAATTCCCAAGAAAGGGAATCGTTTTGATCTGGGCAACTATCGACCCATTGCTATCACTCCTATCCTCTGCAAGGTGTTTGAACGATTAATCAACAACCAACTCGTTCGCTACCTAGAAGATCACTCTCTCATCAGTGATCGTCAGTATGGCTTCAGGCCGAAACGATCAACGGGTGATCTTCTAGCATATAACTCACCTTTAGGGTGAGGCGATGGACAGGCATGGGGAGTCGTTGGCTATTAGTCTCGACATCTTCAAAGCCTTCGATAGAGTCTGGCATCGTGCGCTTCTTTCCAAGCTTCCAGCCTACGGCTTGCCGCCTCGATTTTGCAACTGGGTTGCCAGCTTCCTGCATGAGCGCCGTATACGAGTCCTTTGTGACGGTGAGTCATCGAAGTTTCTCCAGGTGAATGCTGGTGTGCCTCAGGGGTCCGTGTTATCGCCCACGCTTTTTCTTCTACATATCAATGATATGCTCACTTTTGGGGGCATACATTGCTATGCAGATGACAGTACTGTACATGGGCGATATCTCGTACACCCTGCGGCTAAGCAAGCCGATACTGAGGAGTATAGGCGAACACTTGTTGCTGAGCTTGACCGGGTCCTGAATTGCATCTCGCATTGGGGTGATGAGAACCTGGTCGAGTTCAACGCAAAAAATACAGGTGTGCGCATTCTCGGCCAAGGTATCTCCATTCCTTCCCCATCCCTCTCTTCTGGACACTTCACTACCGATTCAAGACAGCCTCAATATCCTGGGTATGGACATACGCAGAAATCTCAACCAGAAGAACTACATCGAGGGTGTCATCACATCCGCATCTCGAAAACTCTGAGTCCTGAACAAGGTGAGGAGGTTTTTTGCGCCGGAGCAGTTGTGTATGTTATATAAGACCCAGGTTCACTCCTGCGTGGAATACTGCTCTCACCTTTGGAATGGCTCCGCTCAGTACTTATTGGATAGGTTGCAGCGGCGTGCTGGCCGTATCATTGGGGATCCCGAGGTCACTAAGACTCTTGAGTCACTGCAGTTACGCAAGACGTGGCCTCAATGGCTGCCTTCTATCGCATTTATCACGGTGAGTGCTCCGAAGAGCTCTTTCAACTAATCCCACCCTCTCCTTTCCTATCCCGAACGACACGTGCTGGGTTGAGGTGCCACTCTTACACGGTAGAACAGATACCGTCACGCACCAAACGGTTCGGCGCCTCTTATCTTTGCCGTACCATTAAGATGTGGAATTCTTTACCAGCCCACGTGTTTCCCTCCACTTATGATCCTGGGTCCTTTAAGTGGGGCGTGAAAAAGCTTTTCTCAAGGCCGTCAAGGTGAGGGACATCATGCCATAATGCCATGCTGGCTGCTGAGATGATGGCCATCACTATAGGACTTCACTGACTGCTTAACATCAGGCAGCATGGAGTCAATTTATTCGGTAGAAATAAAAAAAAAGCAAGCGATAATTAACAATATACGCACTTAAAAAAGTCATCGATGCGTTCCGTGGATTTGAACCCAAAACCCCCTGCGTAGCAGTATGCCGGTTTCTCTACTTAGCTATCGCTGCTTGAATCACAACATCATTCATAACTATAGATTTCTTATTTTGTTTTTTTTTATAGATAGGGACAGCATCCATGTAGCGATCAAGCAATCACGACGCTACCCTACTTTACTCCAATAGCATTAATACCTGACGCAGTCGTCATATATTGATCTTTTGGGACTGTTATCTACACAATATTATGTCTGAAAATGAACTACATAGTAGCATTTAAAACATGCTTTCGTAAAACATGACACACGCGTGCTTGGCCAATGTGCGGCCAGCTGCAGTCCAAGTTACTGGTCTCCCCACTATGCTTTTGATACTTAAATTTCTAGCAATATCTGATTTAATCTCTTGTTATAAATATAATCTAATAACAAACGGGAACTTAGAACTTGATTTTATTGTAATTGTATGTGAAAACAACATATCATAGTGAGAGTTAAAACCGTTTTTCGGTTATAACTGAATTAGTTTACAGTTGGCTGTTGCTTTAGGCGGACGGCGGCTATCAAGCTGATTAAAGCCAGCTCCTCTGGCGTCATATTCTCTATCATCAACCAACATAACAGGGTTAGCTAAATTGTGAGATTAATGTGTTGGATGGAGTAGAGATATGTCAGATATGTGATATTTTGAACTATCATTTGGAACTTTAGTAAGTAAGCAAACTATACTTGATTGAATAAAGCTGGAGAGTTTGTTTGTTTGTAACTACTGGTCTGTTTTAAATTTTGGATTTTTATATTGGATACGTTAGATGCAGCGATAGCCTAGTGGAGAAACCGACAGACTGCTACGCAGAGCGTCTCGAGTTCTAATCCACGGTGCGCACCAATAACTTTACGAAGTTAAGTGTGTTAAATACTTAATTATCGCTTGCTAAACGGTGAAGGAAAATATTGTGAGGAAACCTGCATGTCTGACAGTTCTCCATAATGTTCTCGAAAGACATGTGAAGTCTACCAACCCGCACTTGGACAGCGTGGTGATCTATGGGCTTATCCTTCTCATAGTGAGAAGAAGACCGAGCCCAGCAGTGGGACTGTTTATATACGGGACGTTAGCATCAATTCAGATTGAAGCGAGCACGCTATGAACCTTGGCTTAATCGCTTGCCTTTGCTACTAACTAGTAGCAAAAAAAAAGTAAAAGTATCAACTGATACTTTTATCGAATAATAACACTTGAAACTGAGTGTACCATATGGAAAATGTGTCGCAGATGGAACAAGCGTTGACACGGACTAGCTGTCCACTATTCTTATTCATGTTTCAGCACATTTTGTCCCCAGTGTTTAGTTTACTTATACGCTCTATTGTGCCGCTCGACAAGCTAAACACGACCAAACGTTTACACAACCATAATTGAACGTAAGAGGCTAAAGTGAACCAAAACTGAATTCATGAATGTACATATTTACGACGCTTTTGTTTTCATACGCATTGTGATGTGAGTGCCAGTCGCACTTCAATGATATGATAATAGGTACGTGAGATTAGCAACGGGTCAATTTTATTCTCAGAAATGCACTCATCCAATTATAGAGGGCTAGAGGACGCCAGCAGCCACGACTGCAATTTTTTAAATTTACCCGTTTTGCCGATTCCGTGGGAATTTCGGGAAATCCCTTCTTAGTGCCCCCTTACCGTCTTCAAGGAACATACATGCCAAATTTCAGCTCCCTGCGCCCAATAGTTTCGGCTGTAGCGTGTCTGTCAGTCAGTAAGTAACGCAAGGATTTTATATATTAAGATTTCGATTTAGCAGCGTTGCGTCTCGTCAACTTTGAAACCGAGTTACATATAACTCGGTTTCAAACCATCGTCTACTGGGGGCTTATTCACTATGACCACTGAAATACCATGTTCAAGACGTGTGTCGTCGTGACGTGCACTAGACGTTAACGTGATTCAGTGACAAGACGTACCACGACAATCAAAATATTGTATAGTCCGTTCACAGTTATTTTACCTCTAGCTGTTAGATTGGCCAACCTGGGCGTTGTGTTGCTATATTTGGTATATAATACTCCCATTTTAAATACACATTATTGCTAAAATGAATTTATTTTTTTATTGCCTAAGCGATCGTATTAAATATTTGGAAGTAATGTTTGTAACAAAACCTCTTGATATTGGCATGGCTATATGCATGTACATTTATTTTCTTACGAAATAACTAATTTCCTATGAAGATAAGTAGTTATAATAAAAATGTTGTCTATTTAATATATAAAGGTAAACGCATCATAATTACGCCAACGTGAGGTTCTAATTATCAAATACAAAAACTGTAAATTTAATTTTCATATTTATTTTGAATAAAAATGATGTGGGTGTTATATTACACCTCTGCCTACCCCTGCATGGAAACAGGCGTGAGTCTATAAGAATGATCCATGTGGACTGCCAATGTTATGATGATTCGTAACTGCTGTCATATTCTGCATCAGACTCAGAATTTAATCTATTATGAACCTGTCCATTTCAGCATCCGTAGACCCATCTGTTTCACGAAGCTTGTCTTCAATGTGGCGCTCATGTTTGCATTGTTTTTGTCAGTCTTCTGCAGTGCTAGATTGAAAAGCTTCTTCAGCTAAATTCACAATGTTGGTTGCCTCTTGTCCTTTTTTGCTTGTGACTCGCCTTTTAATGAGACTCCACATAAGTTCAATTGCGTTTAGCTCGCAGTGGTATGGCGGTAATCTAACCACTTTGCGGCTTTTGAATTTTTGAAGCATTTCCACTAATATTGGGTAAAATGTTATGCACGGGTAACCCTATTTTACTTTCCTGTCATCACAGAGTACAATTCCAACATAAAGAAAATAAACAACGACATCTGTCAGAGGTAAAATAACTGTGAACGGACTGTATTCAGTATGCCATACGACAGCTTGTCTATGCCTAGTTATCAATTTCACAACATTCGTTCATAAATTCTAATGCCGGTTTGCCGGCTCAATTTCGATTTTTTAAATATTATTTTACCAACTTGTAATTTTCACTATAAGCTACAGTACAAATAAAAAGGTTAATAAAACTTAAATTATATTATTTTAGTTCAATTTCGCCAGGAACAATCTCAAAGTAAAAAAAAACCGGTCAAGTGCGAGTCGGACTCGCGCACCGAGGGTTCCGTACAAACCTGTAGGTATATAAGTAAAAGTTCACCAGTCATAGTTATGGTATTTTTATTGCCAAATGAAATCCATAACATTACAGTATGGAAAGCTGGAGGAGCATTAATTAAAGAAAAAGGGGTTTTTGTCGTTTGTAATCAGTCAACCTTTATTTTATAATAACATATATAGCTTATTTTATAATATAACTTAAATACCTATACCAGCCTTGCAGCAGTCTTGCAAAAGTCTGCTGATGAATGATGGTATGATTTTTTATCAAAGTTATTGATTTACAAAGTTTTTAGTGACTATTAGAAATCTGTTACAAAAATACTTATAAAGTACAGAATAATTAGCAAAAAGGTTTGAAGACTATGTAATTATTTGAAATCTCAATCTCAATCAGCCTATCGCAGTCCATTGCTGGTCATAGGCCTCTCCCAACACGCACCACAGCACACGGTCCTCAGCCTTCCGCATCCTTTATCGGGGGGCTTATTCACTATGACCATTTTGAAGTCTTAAAATGCTAGTTACCCACGTCGGCACGTTATTGGCTTAAACGGTATTCACTATGACAATTTCAAGTTTGACAATCACGGTAGCGCACGTTTCGGACACGGTTTTAGTTGTCAAAATTCCGTGAGCTAAGAGGTCACGTAACGCGTTTATTGTAAAACGATAGAGGATAAATAAGTACTAAGTTTATTTGTTTTATATTATTTTCAGTGTCCGTTAGTGGTTAAATACTAAGTTTATTTGCTTTTTTATTTACCAGTGTCAGGGTCAAAGTTGTTTAATTAAATATTATGTTAAATGAAAATTGACGCCTGTCGCTGGCGCCAGCGTCTCACTCGTCTTCGGATAAATAATAAATCCTTTATGATTTATTAGATTCTGTTAGAATTGGGCTATTTGCTGCACTAACCGCACTTATATTTTTTTATATTGTAGCGCGACTGCAACTGTCATGTCTGTCATCAATGTCATCATATATGTTATCATTCAAAAATTGACTTAAGTACAAAATATGAAAGAAACTTTTAAGATCTTTTTTTATTTTGAGGTTGCCCTGGCGAAATTGAACTAAAATAATATAATTTAAGTTTTATTAACCTTTTTTATTTGTACTGTAGCTTATAGTGAAAATTACAAGTTACTAAAATAATATTTATAAAATTGAAATTGAGCCGGCAAACCGGCATTAAGATTTATGAACGAATGCTGTGAAATTGATAACTAGGCATAGACAAGCTGTCTTATGGCATACTGAATACAATATTTTGATTGTCGTGGTACGTCACGTTGGTTATTGAATCACGTTTACGTCTAGTGCACGTCACGACGACACACGTCTTGAACAAGGTATTTCAGTGGTCATAGTTAATAAGCCCCCTGGGCTATAAGACGTTGCATCGTACCAAATTTCAAGATTTTGAGTTCACGGTAAGTACACCGTAGGTTTTGATTCCCTTGCGAGTAGTCGCGAGTTTGAAAATATGATGATATTGCTCTTTCTTTTGATTGCGTAGATATAGAAGTTTGATTTTGTTACAGCCTAACGGTGTTATATACCTGAGTATTTGATATGAATTTGAATTTATTACCTCTACGCGTTCAAGAGAAAGGGCTAGTAACTTTAAATGTAATAAAAATATTTTTTTATATGCTGTAACTAAAAATGTACGGTTTTCGCAATTTTTCCTTCATATGTGATATAAGACGTTACTTCGTACCAAATTTCAAGATTCTGAGTTCACCGGAAGTACCCTGTAGGTTTTGATTCACTTGCGAGTAGGCGCGAGTTTGAAAATATGCTTATATTGCTCTTTCTTTTGATTGTGTTGACATAGAAGCTTGATTTTGTTGCAGCTTAACGGTTTTATATACCTGAGTATTTGATATGAATTTCAATTTAATACCTCAACGCGTTCAAGAGAAAGGGGTAGTAACTTTAAATTAAATAAAAATATTTTTTTATATGCTGTAACTAAAAATGTACGGTTTTCGCAATTTTTCCTTCATATGTGATATAAGACGTTACTTCGTACCAAATTTCAAGATTCTGAGTTCACCGGAAGTACCCTGTAGGTTTTGATTCACTTGTGAGTAGGCGCGAGTTTGAAAATATGCTTATATTGCTCTTTCTTTTGATTGCGTCGACATAGAAGCTTAATTTTGTTGCAGCCTTACAGTGTTATATACTTGAGTATTTGATATGAATTTCAATTTAATACCTCCACGCGTTCAAGAGAAAAGGGTAGTAATTTTAAATTTATTAAAAATATTTTTTATATGCTGTAACTAAAATTTACGGTTTTCGCAATTTTTTCTTTATAAGTGATATAAGACGTTACTTCGTACCAAATTTAAGATTCTGAGTTCACGGGAAGTACCCTGTAGGTTTTGATTCCAATGCGAGTTTGAAAATATGCTGCAATTTACAGCATATACAGCTGTATCTTTTGATTGCGTTGGATTAGAAGTTTGATTTTTTTACAGCTCTATGGAACCGTAGATTGGAGTATTTAGTATAACTTTCAGTTTGATACCTCCACGCATTCCTGAGAAAAAGGGTCTTGACAGACGGACGGACAACAAAGTGATCCTATAAGGGTTCCGTTTTTTCCTTTCGAGGTACGGAACCCTAAAAATGATCTAAAAGTTTATTTCATCTTTTGTACTTAGGTCAATTTTTGAACGATATGATATATGATGACATTGATGACAGACATGACAGTTGCAGTCGCGCTACAATATAAAAAATATAAGTGCGGTAAGTGCAGCAAATAGCCCAATTCTAACAGAATCTAATAAATCATAATGGATTTATTATTTATCCGAAGACGAGTGAGACGCTGGCGCCAGCGACAGGCGTCAATTTTCATTTAACATAATATTTAATTAAACAACTTTGACACGGACACTGGTAAATAAAAAAGCAAATAAACTTAGCATTTAACTACTAACGGGCACTGAAAATAATATAAAACAAATAAACTAAGAACTTATTTATCCTCTTTCGTTTTACAATAAACGAATTTTGACAACTAAAACCGCGTCCGAAACGTGCGCTACCGTGCTTGTCAGACTTGAAGTTGGCATAGTGAATACCGTTTAAGCCAATAACGTGCCGACGTGGGTAATTAGCATGTTAAAACACGTTAAGACTTAAAAATGGTCATAGTGAATAAGCCCCCTGAGCGGCTTAAGTGCTAACAATAATATGCAGCACGCTGATTGTTAATTTCGAGTGCAATGCGCGCGTTGATTCCATTAGTGAGGGAGCTGGTAACCGCATTAGTTCCGCGCCGCACATACTCTCACACACCTCAAAGCATCCCTACAAAATGCGCTTTGCAGTTTAAATTCATCACTTTTAATTGTACGGTGCCAGCACATTTTATTTTCAACACGACACTGACGTAATATAATCTTAATATATAAAATCCTTGCGTTACTGACTGACTGACAGACACGCTACAAACGAACCTACTGGTCGCAGGAAGATGAAATTTGGCATGTATGTTGCTTGGGGACTATAGGTGTGCACTAACTGCGGAATTCAATATTCGAATTATAGATAGATCTGTAGATTTTAGATTCGTTTTTGACAGTTTTTGACATAAGCTCCATACAAAATATGTCAAACACGAATCTAAAATCTACAGATCTATCCATAGTTCGAATATTGAAAATGGCCGTATGACGGGATTTCCCGAAATTTCCATGGGATCGGGCAAAACGGGAAATTCGAAAATATATGCGTGCGAAGCCGCTGGCGTCGACTAGTTTTATATATTTAACGCGCCCGCTCTTGCTCTACCTACAGAGGTGGATTTTCTAGTTTCGTGTTGTTATCCGTAGACAAATTTATGTAGTTGTGCGTCACAAACGTTTTGATGCGCTGCCAATTTCGTATGGAATAAAAGCGAAAACGACGAGTATATGACGTTGACACACATAAAACCGAATAATTACAGCAGCGCAATACAACCTGACATGTCCGTAAAAGCTTTGTACGGATATTGTGACGTTAAGTCGTATCGAACAAATGATAAATCTGTTCATAGTGAGCTGTTATAATATATAACGGCTTTATTAGGCAAGTTGGAGGACCGTCGCGCCTCTTAATGCCAATCATAGACGTAATTTGTCGTCGCCCTCGGGCCAGGAGTGCCAGCAGTCGAGTCGGCCCCAAGCGGCGCTCAGTATGCGCCCCGCGGCACCCTGTGGCTTATTTTGCGATATCTTGTTCAAAATCCAATCAACGTTTGTCATTTAAATGAGAATTACCCTCAACGGGACCTCCATCTACATTTAAATTGGGGATCAAACAAAAATTGTGTCCTTTATGGCACGGCAGCGTCGCGGGGTGTAGTTGGGCGAGCGTGGGGTGTGGCGGGTGCGGGACAACATTGGGCTGTCCCCTCCAGACGATTTATCGTGCCGCTTCCACGACGCACGATGCAGTCTTCAAGCTGTCAAGTGTCCGCCGCTTTGTGCCACGAATTCAATTTTGTTTTTCTTTTGTTCATAACGGTTGCTACGTCCTTTGTAATGATTCCCTTTCCCTCACAAAACAATTTATTGACTAAATTATGTACAAGGAAGCAAGACGTACATATTTCGGAATTCCTTTTCTGAGCAGAAAATTGCGAAAGAAATTGATATTTGTTTCAACGGAACGCCATAAGCGCTATACGAAGCGACAAGTGTAATATTTTAGAGTATTACTAAGTTCGCTCGAGAAAGTCGTCTTCCTGTGATCACACTTCGCCATTAGTGAGATCGTTCTTATAGCATGGTATAAAAATTCCGACGTCGTTTGGTTGTGTAAATACAGGGCTTCGAAGGTAATCGAAGTAAAAGACCACTTTGTATTAAGCCGACCCGAAGTGCCGAGTAAGTCTAGGGCTGTCGCTGTCCCTTATAATGGCACTCACGTGCAAAACGCCAGCTGTATTTGCGTAGGTACTAATTTTATTTAAAACGATGTTATTTATCATCAAGGGTCAAGAATGTAGATCGTGATAAGCAACTGCTGCATATTTATGCATAGGATTTATATTGTTGTATAAAAGAGAGCCATTGTTTTGTGAATTTTAACGAGTTAAAGTTTAGGGGGATTCACTTTAAAACTATTGTATCCCAGCTGAGGAAGGGTATTGAACAGCAACATTTTTGTTGCAAGTAAGATGAATAGGGTCTTTAAACCTAATTTTTTTCAGATAGTACGTAAGCGACGGCGACGTACTATAAGAAAGAGGTCATTAATCATTGTCTGTTGCGTTCTTAGCCCCAGATACTGTCGGGCGTAGTTGTAGTTAGAAAAGTAATTTCATTGCTAAAAATAGATTGACCACAGTTTTTTCTAAATAATGTTTCTATGTTATATATTTTGCAGTGGCAAAACATGGTATTGTAAACAGTTTGATGGAAAGCAATTTCGACGTCAGAAGCAATTATACTTGTCTTTAAGCATATAATGTCAAATTATTTTCGAAGTATCCTTAGTGCTCTCCAGAGAACACGTGAAAAATCTGATAAGAGTGAATGAAGCAAGAGAGATACGTGAGGATCGTTGCAGATGGCGGTCCGTAGTCTCTGCCTACCCTTTAAGGAAGTATGTATGTATATTTTTTTACTTACTAGCTATAATTAATACTTTTAAATTCTCGCGAATTGTACACATACCTAGTTATCTTTAAGAAACGACTAGAGCTAATCACGAGATGACCACGGCTGGAATAACCAATGTCGAAACGTCGAGAGAAAAATAAGGTATTTTACCCATATTTATACATAACTAGAGGACGCCAGCAGCTACGCCTGCATTTTTTTGAAATTTACCCGTTTTGGCCGATCCCGTGGGAATTTCGGGAAATCCCTTCTTAGTGCACCCCTACGGTCCCCAAGGAACATACATGCCAAATTTCAGCTTCCTGCGCCCAATAGTTTCGGCAGTAGCGTGTCTATCAGTCAGTCAGTAACGCAAGGATTTTGTATATTAAGATTATGGGATATAGACCCGTTTCATAAATATTACTATATTATTGCTATATTTCATATTTAAGTATCTAATTTAATACCTATTCGTGGTTCGCGTGCCAGCCCTGCACTTGGACGTTTCGGCTCGTTAATCGTGCGACACCTCGTTACTGCTGATTTGCTCGCAATTCTTTACATCGCCTTGAAAGTTGCAGTCGGGTCAGCCGAGTCCGTCCCTGAGGCCCGCATGCTGCCGGCGGGTAACATCACTAACCGCCTACATGCGCCAATATTACCGATTGCTCCACTTTATTATGTTCACCAGATTTGTCCGAGTAAAGACCCGCATTTATGATGCCACCCCGAGACGG
The DNA here is from genome assembly GCA_944739405.2 of Euclidia mi. Lineage (NCBI taxonomy): Eukaryota > Metazoa > Arthropoda > Insecta > Lepidoptera > Erebidae > Euclidia > Euclidia mi. The sequence continues at coordinate 87,237,024 of OX123184.2, forward strand.
GATAGTGGTCAGTCGGGTAAACCGGTTAAATCGCGTGTACAATACAAGCGAAATATTCGTATACATCTGTTGTACGCGGTCGGGATCGTATCTATATCTAATTTGAATATAAGACCGTGAAAAAAGCTCAGCGACGAGCGGGTGTGATATTGTGTTGCGGATGTATAAAATATTATACTGCTTGAAGACACGACGGTAGAGACCGCCCTCACAAGTGTCACGTGCAAATACTAAAATTATTAATAGAAATCGAAAATAACTAGCTTCTACGCTATGCTAAAACCATTCGCCTAAAAATAAAAACTTTATACTATAGGCTGTGTAAAACTTGTTTTCAATATCTGACTGTTTACCAATGTTCTCATAAGCATTATTCAAAGTTCTGTCTCTTCGTTTAAAATCTTACAAATTTTTAAATTTCATCAATTCTGCTTTGTAAAAAATGTACTAAATTCAAACGTTTTACTACACACTACATAAGCACATTGCTGTATAAAAAAGGTGACGACACTTGTGTTCCTTATGAAGTTTCAAGCCCCGTTGGTCCCACTATTCCACGTTATATATGTAGCAGACCAAGTTACCGGGTAGTAAGTACTGTGTTCTTTTTAGTTGGGAGTAAGTCTCTTAGTACTCCCCTACACTCCTCAAGATACATACATACCAAAATTTACCTTCTTGCGCCCAGTAGTTTCGACTGTAGCTTGTCTGTCAATCAGTCAGTAACGCAAGCATTTTATATAAGATGTTTGGATACACCGAAGGGCATTTTTATGTCTAATTTATGGTAAGTTGTGCAACTTTTTATATCAACGTTCAAAAAAGAAGATAGATCGGAAATATTTGACGCATTTGACTCGCTATTGTAAGGTTTTTATAATACCAGCATAAGCCGCTCCAACCATTAGCATTCTGCTAAAAAAAGGCGCAAATGAAAGTGCTGATAATTTGAAAGTTAAATTGCTGGTGACTATTACAAAAATAAATAATTTACGTCACAATTGTTGCCTAAATTATTCTGTTAGCATTACTTATACACACATTTTAGAATGAATTAAATAAGTACACAAATGAAGTATCGTTGTGATGAATCGTAAATATATTTTTTAAGTGTAAAGAAAAATATATTTAGATATATTTTGATCGCTAGTTTTTTTTTAAACAACGGCATAAAATATTTTGAAGATAAAACAATTTTATTAGTGTAAAGTTTCTAATAAAATTTACCGAGACCGAAAGATGAAAAGAAATATTGTGTATACCAAGCACAATTCTCAAAGACTTTACTTAAATAAATTTAAAAGGTGAGACGTTTGCAATATTCCTTTTCAAAGACGCTTGAAAATATTTTATTTTAATTTGATTGATATTTTACAGTGCTTCGTTATGTTGGTATCGATATTAATAAGTTTTATTCTCTATCTAAATTTAGATTTAAATGTAAACTTTAAATACTAATTGAGAACCAAGTTTGTGTACTAAGTAAAATTCTGATTGTTGGATGCAGCAAACTCTTTATATTTTACTAGATGATGCCCGCGGTTACACCCGCGTTATTTAAGGCTACTGCTCCGCTCCCGTGGCTCATAGTGTGATGTTATATAGCCTATGGCCTTCCTCGATAAATTACCTATCCAACACTGAAAGAATTTTTCTAACAGGACCAGTAGTTCCTGAGATTAGCGCGTTCAACCAAACAAACAAACTCTTCAGCTTAAAATATTAGTATTAGATGCATTTTGTTACTATCATCTTCATAGTCCTAGCGTTATCCCGGTTGCGTTCGCCTGCATTCCCAGACATTTTCTAGGTGCTTTTAGCAGACAAGAGCCCACTTTCTCAAGCACACAAGCGGGCTCTTGTCCAAGACCCTGGCCTGAATGATTAGTTATTGGCGTATATACGATTATTTCTCAGGGTGGGCTTGGGTAAGACCAGAAAACAATGGTGTAAAGTTTTTTTAGGTTTCCAGCTAAGAATTTCGACCAGGACCATATTGGGGTGGGCACGGTTCTTTAAACGCCTATATTTTTTTTAATGGACTCACGCCTGTATCCCGAAGGGGAAGGCAGAGGTGTTATATTACACCCACATTTCGCCTATATTTCTAGTTTAACCTAGTTAATGTAACATGATGAAAGATTGTCTAAGCAGATATACAAGGCAAGTGTGAATGGGACAGGACGAAGGGGAAGACCTAGCCGGAGGTTCTCTGACCAGATTGGAGACATCCTAAAAACAGGACAGGTTAGAAGTACCCTGAACAGAAGAGCATGCATGAGAAATCTGATGGGAGTGAATGAAGCCAGAGATATATGTCAGGGTCGTTGCAAATGGTGTTCCGTAGTCTCTGCCTACCCCTCTGGGAAACAGGCGTGAGTCTATGTATGTATGTTAAGTTTATGGATATATCTAATATGTGCCTATCTCAAAATAAAATAAAATCGTTTTATTTCGTCAACAAAGTGAAAATTCGTTACACCTGTGCCTTTCCTTTTGATCTTCGTCAACAGACAGCGAGCACTGTTGTGCTGTTCCAGGTCATTGGCATCATACAATTATTTTGCCTGCAGCTTACCGCCGAATTCAGTATTCGATCTATCCATTTTTTTAGATTTTAGATTCATTTTTGACATAAGCTCCATACAAAATAGGTCATCAATCTCAATAATCAATCTCTTAATCTATGGAAAGATCGAATATAGAAACCGACCGTTATTGTATTCATTATGGGCTCTGTCACAGGACTGAACATGTATATAATATGTGTAGGTTCATTCCGGTAGATAACAACCAGCCCTATGTTTAAAGAGCAATCCCATGTTCCAGGAATATTAAAATTCAAATCGAATAGTCACTGTGTGAACGTAGTCTAAAAATAAACGAAACTTATACAGCAGACAACCATTTTAAAACCCACCTCAAATATAAGCGTAAAATTCTACTACTAAAGAGGTTCGAATAAGAGCGGTTTCAGACTTGCGTTTTATACGTGCGTATAAGCTCGCTTTTGGAAGCGCATGTAGGCGCGTATAGGTGCACCTCTTGGCACACGCGATACTTGTACAACCGTTGACGCGCTTCTAAGCTCGTATAAGCGCGAGCCGCGAGATTCACCGCCTGATGTCACTACCGTTTTGAGCAAACACGCCGAAATATGCCCGTTTACGCGAGTGCGATTTTTTGTAGCGCGTTACGTAGCGCGCGTGTAAGCGCGTATGCTGAAACCACCGTATACGCACAGAAAAATATGCTAATCTGAAAGCGCCCTTAAACCCATCTCAAACATAAACAAAATTCTACTACTAAAGAGGTTAGATATAGGTTCAAATCAGTATAAATAAAATCAAGAATTGCAGTTCTGAATTCAATTTACGTGAACTCTACCCATTCTTAGAACTGGCGAAATTCTTTTAATGACATTTCAGCGCCAAACAATTAACTGAAATTGTTTCAAAGAAAATTATATTAAATCTTGATTCGAGGAAGTTGGGGTAAAATTACTAATTGATCTGATATGCACATACGTGAACTTTACAGGCGGTTTCCAGAAGGTATGTGAGTTTTGGATTTCATATATACATGGAACGTGACATGGAGCAAGTCTGCTGCGACATCCACGCAGCAGATCAAGAAGAAGGAGCAGTCTACTGCACCTGTGGTCACTGCCCCCTCAGGGAGGACGAAGACGAAGCAGGCTGCAGCGCCAGCGCCGGTGACCACCACGCCGGCGCCGGGACGAGTAGACCCGGTGATTACCGTGGCCATCGGCGCGCTCAAAGCCGTGTTACAGGCCCTGCAGGACGGGCAGGATCCGGTCCCGCTCATCCTCAAATGCGTAGGCGAACTATGCGCTTATGGCCGCTAGTAGCCTACGCATTGTCTACTGGAACGCCGACGCAGTGTCCCCCGAGAAGACCAGGCTCTTAAGGTTGCTGCTCTCCCAGCGGCAGGTCGACATTGCCCTCGTCAACGAGACGCACCTTAAGACCAGCTCCTCTTTTAAGATGCCAGGGTACCATGTGTACCGAGAAGACCACATTTCTCCAACCGGGACTGCGTACAGGGGATTAGCAGTCCTAGTGAAGAGACGGATCGTCCACCAACCGCTGCCTGTACCAACACTGCAGCTGTCGTACGCCCTCCGCGTAGAAGTCTGCATTGACAGCCGCCCCATCCGTGTGTTTGCTTTCTACAAGCCGCCCAGCAACAGACTAGCGCCAGCTGACGTTCACGCCCTGCTGGACTCGCCGGTCGCTACCATAGTCGCGGGCGACTTCAACGCTAAACACACGGCTTGGAATTCCACCACCACCTGCCCTGACGGCCGCCGTCTACTGGACGATGCAGACCGCAACGGCTACGACGTGCTGGAGCCAGAGGTCCCGACGCACTACCCGTACCAGACAGCCCTCACACCAGACGTCATCGACCTGACGGTCATCCACGGCCTGCCGACTGCACCATCGATCGACGTCCTGGACGATCACCTCCTCTCGGACCACCAACCCGTACTCCTCACACTGTCGAGTGCTCCGGCTCGAACAGTGTTGCCAGCCTCTTGACACCGCCAGTATTGGCAAGCATTCGCCGACTACATGGAGGAGCACGCGCCCTATCGCCGGATCGAGACCCACGCAGACGTCGACACACTCGCTGAGCAACTCAGCACTGTTATCAACACAGCGCTTCGAGTCTCGCGTCTGGACGCTGCGTCGACACGCCGGCCTCCCCAACTCCCGGCCCACATCATGGCGATGATCGAGAGGAAGAGGAAGCTCAGACGCCAATGGCAACGCACCTGATGCCCGACCATGAAGTCTCAGCTCAACGCTCTGGCTGCGAAGATCTCAAGTGCACTGGAGACAGTCGTCTTTTCCCCGGGTCAGGTGCAGCAAATGATTCGCCGCACCAAACTGCGGAATGCCCCTGGTCCCGACCGGACCACCAACGAAGCCCTGCGTCACCTACCTACGCGAGCAATCGCAACGCTGACGCAGCTATTCAACGGCATCCTCCGCACAAGCCACTTTCCCGCAGCATGGAGACTCGGCCGAGTCATAATGCTGCCTAAGCCCGGGAAGAATATACTGAAGCCCGAAAGCTATCGGCCCATCACGCTGCTGTCGACACTCTCGAAAGTCTTCGAGAAGCTTCTACTGCTGCATCTTGTACCGCACATCCAGCCACGCGACGAGCAGTTCGGGTTCCGAGCCGAACACTCCACGACGCACCAGCTCGCGAGAGTACTGCACCACATGACGGTGGCCCTTAACAAGAGGGAGAGCCCTGTCGCAGTACTTCTCGATATGGAGAAGGCGTTCGATCGCGTCTGGCACGCCGGCCTGGTCTATAAGCTGTCCACGTCTACTACTCCCCGCCGAGTAGTCAAGACTGTGGCCACCTTTCTTCAGGATAGGCGCTTCCAAGTGACAGTCGACGGCGTCCTGTCAACAGAGCGCCCCATCAGAGCCGGCGTCCCTCAAGGGAGTTGCCTCTCGCCCGTGTGCTACAGCAGGTACACGGACGACATCCCCGTCGCTGGAGGCGCCATGCTGGCGCTGTACGCAGACGACGCTGCCTACATCACCACCTCCCTTAACCCCGTTCACGTGGCGGTTAAGATGCAGCGCGCACTGGATGCACTCCCACCCTGGCTGGAAGACTGAAGACTGACGGTCAACGTGGCGAAAACCCAGGCAATCTCCATGGGTGGACGGAGACTGCCCCCGCCTCTCACCATGCTCGGACACCACGTCGACTGGTCGCCGTCGGTGAAATACCTTGGCGTGATCATAGACCGTCGTCTCACACGTCAAGAACGTTGTTGGCCAAGCACGAACCGCTCGAGCTCTCTTGCGTCTTGTCCTGGCGTCCGGACTTCCCCTCAGTACGAAGCTGGCTGTCTACAAGGCATACATCCGCACCCGACTCACCTATGCCTCCCCAGCGTGGTACGCGCTGGCTGCGGAGACCCTCCGCAAACGGCTGCATGCGCAGCAGTCGCTCGCTTTACGCGCCGTTGTAGACGCCCCTTGCTACGTGAGGAACGACGTCATCTCCAGGGACCTACGAATGGAGAGCCTCGACGACTTCATCGGTCGCCTGAGCGCCAACATGTTCGCCCGCGCTGACGGGTCATCCTTCCACCACCTGCGGGAGCTGACGCCATACCATCGGCGCCCACCGGACCGACCACTGCCGCGGGGCTTGATCCCCGCAGCAACCACACCGGACTGACTCCAGCTCGCTCACGTCGGCTGACGGGCGCTTGTCGGGAGCCTCCCCCAGCAAGCTCGACCTCGCCAACGTAAGTGAAGCCCCCACCGAACAAGCCGCCGCTGGCTCGTAGATCGCTCACCGGACGTTCCCATCTCGGGAATACTGCCGGTGGGGTCAGGCCTCGCTAGCGGCGTGAAACACACCCGGACTAGACGCCCGGATACGACGCCAGTGGCAAGGACCACACCCACGTGACCCGTCTGCAGTTGCAGGCGGCGGCTGACTCCATTGAGACAGGACACGACCTGTATCAGTTTCCCCCCGGTTTCCCTAGGGGAATCGTGAGAAGACCCACAAGCGTCGTCGTTGCACATAGTACCTTTTTATATACGGAAAGTCGACAGTCGATGGATTACTTGGATTGATGTCTCTTTTGAAATTTGATTATTGAATGTGATTGTGTTTCTTTTATTTCTTTCGTTCATTCGTATTCTGTTCTTAACTTCCTTTACAGGGGTCTCATCTCTTTAATCCCAATTTCCACTCCTCACTTCACGCACGTAGGAATTTTTGAGCGGGAGACTGAGGCCTGAATTCAGATACCTCTTGATTTACTCAACGGGGCTTGCTTATATTCGGCAGGGCTGAATATTCGTAGTCCTGTGTGTATTTTCTAAATAAATCGCAGGGACAGACACTTCAAAAAGCTGGAATCGACCTCCGAACATGTTGTTTTTCACATGATCAGTTGTATGTGGCATGTTCACGAGTGAGCGGTAAAAATACTTTATATGTTCCATGTGAAGGTGGTAACACAGTTAATGTTGTGTATAAAGAAAATCTCTAAAGATATATATTAGGCAGGTATATAATATACATCCCCCCCGTGGGATCTCCACCTTGTCGTGGTGGGAGGGCTTGGGATTAGGACCGTGGATTTGTCACCCGCGGTGAAGCTAAGAGGGATCCAGGAGGAGACGCTCCGCGTGGGCTTGCGCAGGATGCGTCCAACGGTGCGGGTGCGGGGGACAAGTTCTGTCAGTCCCTCGCAGTCGGGTGCGGTCGCGGGAGGAGAGGCGTGTCGGTGTGGCGTTGCCGCGCGCCCTATCTCCCGCGACCAAATGGGGGCGCACCATTCGATGCGTCGCGGTGGGGCCACAGACGAAGAGGAGATGCGGTGTTGCGTTGCCGTCCTCCCTATCCTCTGCGGCCGCTGGGTGTTTTGTTCGGGGCCCACGTAACCATCTGGCGGGCCAATGCCCGTCGGAGGGTGGCGACGAATGCTTTGGCGATGCCCTACCCTCCGACACAGGGGTACATGTAAAAAAAAAGAAAAAAAATAGGTATATAATATACATATAAAAGTTATAAATATTATATACTTTTTGCATAAACGTCATGATAATTAAATTTCAACATTTACGCGAACGAAGTCGCGGGCACAGCTAGTTATACATAAAAACACCCTGACCAAGACTAACATCCATGTTCATGCACACAAACGTTTGACTTGAGCGGGAATCGAACCCGCAACCATCGGCGTAGCAGTCGCTTACACTCCCGCTGCACCAACCGGTAGTCAAATCAGTAATGTTTATGTACTTCTCACTGCCGTAACGTTGAGATACTTTGTAATCATAGGATTGTTCTCGGTGGCCAGCCTTCTCGGGATTAACAAACAATGATGAAAAATAAACTAAAATAATACCAGTCTAAATAAAGAACCCGTATTATAAAGGTTAGAGGAAATATTGTGATTTGTAATCGCTTCGCTCCGTAAATCTTCATAAGTAAGTACATGAATTTGCTTCGGATCGGTGGCACGCACATGGAATATTTTTGTAGACCTTTCTCATAAGTCTTACTGAGGGATGACCAATCGGAGCATTCTCGTAGTCGACGTGAAGTTTATTGTAGCGTTTTCGTAGCAGAAACTTGTAGCACACGATTTTCTGGGCATTAGTTGTTAGGAGAGGTAGAGGCAGTAGTTGAGGATTGACTAAACAGAGAATGTTGTTTATGGTAAACGGAACCAAATGAAAGTATATTCAACGATGCGATGCGAAAGTGTGTTTGTTTGTGTTTATTTCACGTCGCAACGGAGCGATTTGATAGTATAATTGCCGTTTTTGGAGATAGTTAGACGGGTAGTGACGCTACTTTTTACCGAAATAACCGACTTTCATGCGGGCGTGGCAGCGGATGAAGTCCAATATATCTTACATTACAAGGGCATTCTCAGAAAATACTGATGAAGTCCGCACTACGTACCAATCGATACACAGTGAGTAGTAATAAATACCTCACGTAAGCCCCACTTCTCCACGCTACTCACGACGCGCGAAGTGTCGATCATTTCTAAAAAACATAGACTGATAAGTGAGTTTTCTGGTCCCTACCAAAGTTTTCACAGCACATGTAAAGAATGAAGTGCCATATAAGAAAAGCTATATAATATTTGATATTTCTCACTTCTCTCACAATGTTCATGTTATAGTTAGTTCAATATTTTCATCAGAGTTTACGATCGCGGTATCATGAATTATTTTTATGGGCAATTTTAAAAGATTTTTTGCACCTAATAAAAATATTGCGTACCTTGTAGATGGTTTACGCGTTAATATATTTTAGTGTTCAATGCGAGCGAAACGATTGTTCTCGGTCTCTGGCGCTTCACAGTAAACACTGGTTTACGGTTCGCCATCGTTCAAAAGTTGAAGCGCGCTGTAATAAATGTCTGCAAAAAATGTATGATTCAAATGGTTATTGTGCACAAATTACATTGGCATTATTTGATAGGGGGTGGGTGTGAAGTGAAGTGGCGCGGGTTGTGTAGAGGTGGGGTATGAAGGATGGTACCGCTCGTCAATCAAACCCGCGGCCGGTTACCGCTTGACCCTGTACACGCGGAAACCAATCTGCGGGCCTGATATCAAGTCATATAACAAGGTACGGATATAATATTTACATTGATTCATCGAACTCCATTTATTTTGTTTATTATTTTATATACACAACGTATACACGCGGACTTAATCTATGGGCATTAATTAACTTGTTTATAAGTTTAAGCGTTCGCTATGCCAACCGGCTAAGAATATAATAGGTCGGCGGTCTCCGAACCACTTTTTGTAGGCACCGATAGCCTCGTGGAGAGACCAACAGAGTTCGGTTTTACACGGTGCGTGTCAATCAATGACTTTCAAATGTGTATTAAATTGTTAATGATCGCTTGCTTAGCGGTGAGGTGAAATATCGCGAGGAAACCTGCATGTCTGTGAGTTCTTCATAATGTTCTCGAAAGTCATGTGAAGTCTGTCAATCCACACTTGGCTAATGAGGCGGACTATAGTCTTAAACTTTTCATAGTAAGAAGAGGTCCGTGCCCAGCAGTGGAATTGAGTATATACAGAGCAGATCATTACTATACGGTCTACACACTGCGTTATTAATTTGGTATTAATAGTCCATCATCGTATACATATGCGAATACTTTGCTGTTTCACGTATATATTTTATTATCTTACAGTAAACTTATAAGATCACATTTTTATCATAATACAGAATAGTATGTTTGCCAACGAGTCATTTACAATGTGCGATACTGTTTTAATATCATAAGTGGGTCGGGTCGACGGTGAGGGATCGGCTTGTAAAAATATTGGCAGACGATTCCGGTATAAGTTATCCGCTGATATTTGGCAACTAGAAGCAGGTACCGAATATTGCCAATGTATCACGTACATTATACAAACCTTAAACTTATTTAGCTTTTGTAAGAATATAATTTTTAAACAAGGTATCAAGTTTTATCACGCAGGGACGTAAATTTACCGTGTGGTTGACGGCATAGAATACAAGTGTCACCACCCCCTATCTTCCCGTGGGTGTCGTAAGAGGCGACTAAGGGATAACACGATGCAAATAGCATCTTTGCGTAGAGACGGAAAACTCGATATCAAACCCTATAAATAAAATATTGTGTGCGTATTATATTATAAATACCTGTACCTAAGCAGGGTGCTTAATTTCTTCCAAATACTTATTAATAATTTGACGTCCGCTTAGTATGACGTGTTTGTCATTCCCCTTCGACGTCATTATAAACGGATTCCACTGTAGTTATCTTATGAGGAAATTGAAAGAATTTGGCGAATATTTTGTAATCCTGTGTTAAAATACGTATTATAATCTTACTAATATCTTACTAATATCTTACTTGAGCTACTCACAAATATTGATAAAACTTTCCAATAATGTATGTAGGTACATCAGAATAACACACATGCAAACTTGACGAAATCACGGAAGAAAACTCGTGAATTCTATTTTGCGTACCCTTATTTTCTCATTTGATTATATTATGATCAAAGGTATCTTTGATCGCTGTGCTCTAGTGAACAAGATCACTGTGTTCTAAATCACTGTCTTGTATGAGTAATATTCTTGATTCCCAAAACATCGTAGTACCAGATTTGTGCAAGTACCTATGGTAAAAATATTGAATCAGACAACTCTGTTTAATTTAGATTTTCATTGTAAAAAGAAACAGTTTCAAACTTTTGTGTAATTGGGATTACAATCAAAAGTTGTTTTTTTTAAACAAGCTTCCTTTTAAAACTTAATGAAATTTGCAGAAAGAAAATTCTTCGAAGAGTTTAAAAAAGGCAAGGAAATTACTCGGAGACGTAAAGGCTTGGTATTATTTTTAATCTTCCATTTGCAATCTCACTAACGATAACGACGTATATCGCTGTCTGTAACACTTACGACGATATAGTCTACTCCATTATACACGTTGGCCTATGTCTGTTCGATGACTAATCTTTTAAAAGACTGAAACATTATTTTTTTTTGCGACTGTAATCAACCGAGGTCTTACCCTAATCAGGTACCTGTATAAAGCTCTACATACGCTGATACAATACAATACTCGTAAATACTTAATAAAGTAGGTTGTTGTTTTCTTTGCCATTATTACACAGTACTTGTGGAATATTCACACATATTGTCTGCTTCTATTGTGAGAGGGCTGTGTTATTTGTTTCTTGTACAAGTAAACGGAGCGTGTTCGTTCTAGATGTTGCTTTTGAAGTGCTAAATACGTGGTAGGTTAACATGGCGAGGAATATACCCAGTGTGACTTTCATCCTATGGAGAGTTCAGATTTAAGCCCCTATATGTTAATTCAATTTAGCATAAGAATTGTTGAAGGCCCCGAGTCTTCATTAAACATAGCCATCAAACAAGGGCAATTTTTGTTTTGCAAAAGCCACATAACCTCTTGGTGACGTCAATATATCTATATACATCGATACAGCAAAGCCAAATATCAATGTAATGAAAAATACAAATGTCTCTTGAGAAATAAATGTAGTTAATGGTGAAGTGTTGAAACAGCCTAACAAAGACATACGTGGGGTGCTTTTCTGTGCGTCCCAATAACAGCTCTATAGTTCCTGTATAGGCAGTGGAGCTACAAACACTTCAACATTTGTGCTATAGGGCCTCTGAAATTTGCACGTAGACAAAATCTATGAAACCTGCTTTTTGAGGACAAAATCGCTTGCATCGGTGCTCTAAATCCACCGCGTCATCTAAATATGTAATACTTGTCACTATTCCTAGCTCGTTCTGATACCTAAGACAGGGAAGAGTTTTTATATTCAACGCGTATTTTTTATATATGGACATACATAAGTATGTCCACAAATGTCTCTGTCATTTGTAAACCGATTATTTTACTAGTATTATGGGCTACTTTACGAGTCTGGTATTGCAGATTTTTTATAGTAGTATTTCAATATTTTGTGTTTCTACGAATATCTTTACGGCAACATATGTAAGTACATAATATGTTTCTTCAAACATATTATGTACTTACATATGTTGTGATTGTGTCTTCACACATCGACTCAGACTTGTATGTACATATTAAATAACTAACTTTGCCTATATCATAGCTATAATAAATCGAGTTTGGATCGAAGTAACCCGGTATTTTCTTCCACAGATTTATTTCATCATTATTTATTTAAATACAACTTTGTAGTACAAAATAACGATGTAAATACTAATCACTTGCTGTATCTACAGCGAATATTCACGTAGTGTATATTTATGTGTACTTCTGGAAGAATTAGATTTATGAAAATTCGGTGTATGAGATCTTTCTTGAGAGAAACAGAAATGACATGAATAATACCGCGACGGGAAGATAGTAAAAATATATTTATGAATTATATGAGGAAGGCTCCCAGTACTTCCACTACATAGTACAAGGACATATATACATAGACTCACGCCTGTTTCCCGAAGGGGTTGGCAGAGACTATGGAACGCCATTTGCAACGATCCTCACATATCTCTCTTGCTTCATTCACTCCAATCAAGTTAGTACTAGGACATGTATTGTAAAGCCAGATTGGAGGCTTTCGGGCATTCCAATAACTCGGATATTACAGTTACCCACATCCTCGTGAAAGAAGAATGAAGAATGCTAACTAATTGAAAATGACTACATGGTGACACCTTCTAAAGCGTACTTATCGCTCCTACTTTTAGAGCTACGTCTTAGGCTGTCGATTATAATAGGGACGAAAATTATCCATGGACATTGCCATACACCATATTTTAATGTCTACGTCTATAACAAAACACGAAATCCTTATAGGTAACACAGAGCCCTTCTGTAGTTGAACTCCTATAAAATAACTATAAACTGATACATAATTTTTTAGTTATTCATAATTGTATAAACTTGCTTATTTTTCTTTCAGAAACCGACGAAGAAGGTGATGTTGAGGACGATCATGCCATCGACTGGAGTAGTAGTGATGAAGAAAATGAAAACATCGACGACAATGCTTAAATTAATAAACAAGTTTAAATATTTTTTTACTTGTAATCATACTTTTATTATATTTTTATGATATTAAACTAATATTTTTTACTTTATACAACATGGCTATGAACGTAATAAAGCTATTTTTTATTTTTTTTTTTAGGAATTTACAGTTTATTTATAACTTAATTTATAGGGACATAATAATAAAACATAATTTTGTATCTGAAGCTTAATCTAATCTAATACAAAAAAAACATAAAACAAAGATATCTTAAAAAATAGTAATCGAATAAGCATTCGCGCTCGCACCTACAGTGGACTTTCGATGTGTCTGGCAAGATGTAAAAACTATGAAAACTGTCCGGCTATTGAGGTAACATCTTTTTATAGGTCCCCAAGTAACATATATAAAATTTAGCTTTTATACTATAACGAAAGTATAATTGTAATTTATCAAAGTTTAGGGGTGTCTGGCAAGGGGTAGCAACTGTCATAAGTGTCCGGCAATGGATGACGAGATTTCTAAAGTTATCCCGAAGAAAATATAAAAAAAATGAGCTTTATGCTCTAACAAATTTTAAGTACAATTTTATACACCTTTACTACCTGTTACCTGCCCAGGTAACCACAACCCAAACTCTATAGTCGCTGGTCGTTCTTACCTGTATAGGAGACATGTACAGAGAAAATTTCAACTTTTATAAAATAATGAAGGTCTGGCCGTCGTGGGCTCTTGGGCTATGGTGGAATAAACTTCCAGTCAATATGATCTATGGAAAGTTCTTCCTGAAGACGAGTACGATAACCCGCGACGTGATTGAAACAAGTAGCGATCAAGAGCTTGGCGTACAAAATTGTGGGAGCCACAAAAACCATTATGTCCCATAGTCGAGCCACTGTGGACAGCATAGTGCGTTTGGTGCACTTATCATCTGGTGGTGAGACGTCAAACCGAAAACTATCGCAGGATTTGTCCCAGCGTAAACCGAGAACCTTATGCGGTACAGACTTCTCAAACTCAATGTCTGGAGAAGCCTTATGAGAATCTGGTATGCGTGCGAGAACCTCCTTAGAGTTGCTTGTCCATTTGACAAGATCAAACTGGCCTCACTTGAAAAGCTGAATGAGCTCTTCACAAAGCGAAATTGCTAGCGGACGGGTATGACACTACAGGCAAGGTCATCCATATACAAAGCGGAAGTGTAGTATAGTATAGTGTAGCGTAGCGTAGCTTAGCATAGCATAGCGTAGCATAGCATAGCATAGCATAGCATAGCGTAGCATAGCGTAGCATAGCGTAGCATAGCGTAGCATAGCGTAGCATAGCGTAGCATAGCGTAGCATGGCGTAGCATAGCGTAGCATAGCATAGCACAGCATAGCACAGCGTAGCATAGCATAGCTAATTAGTGCTTTAGCACCCACCTTGATATCTTGAAGAGCAGAACAACAAAAAGAAGTAATACAATGAGAAGTATGTAACGTAGGTACGGTACCCATAATCACATACCCAAATACCGTCTCAATAGCGGGCGGTAAATCATATAGCTCACTACGTACTATGTTAGTTAGTAGCAAGTGCGGAAATATTGAAGCTCCGATCAAAAGATCAATGCCTGCCGGATTTGCAAACTCCGCGTCTGCCAGCGGCAATGACTCGAGGTGAGTGAGTGATGCTACGTCTACATTAGCGTTCGGCAATGCGTCCTTAATACGCTCCACGATAAGCGAAGAATTGTTAAAATTAATGTCTCCATCAAAACGCGAATGTATTTTAATATCTACGGAACCCTTGCAATGTTTTTCTGATCCGCCTATCCCTTTGACCGCTGAGTTAGCATTTTTAAAGTTTTTCCACAAGCCGAGTCGTTTGAAGCATTCCGATGTTATTAGATTGGCCTGAGACGCGCTATCAAGTAGACAACGTACCATGTGCGGCGACCCATTAACATCATAAACGATAACTTGCGCTGTCGCTAACAGAACAGTCTTAGACGTCATACACTGCGTTTTGGCCATGCGCGGATCATTATAGATGCGCGAGTGCCGTCCTCGCGTGCGCGTCGCCCGCGCAATTGACGTCGTACACAACGATACTTCGCCCTGAGGCGTGGAGGGGGAAGTCACCGTGGCCTGCACCTGCGACGTAAGTGTGTCAAGGTTAGCGGGTTGGCTTGACAACGGGTTATATTTATCGAAATGTAGCAATGAATGATGTTTTTTATTGCATAAGCGACACTTTGTCTTACTAGAACAATTACTTGTTTTATTTTTTATGCTTAAGTAATTAATGCAAGCTTTGTTACCTTTTACGCATTTAAAACGAGAGGTTGGATTCAAATTATCGAAGGCGGGACACTTGTATAAATGGTCGTGCACTATATTACTGCACAGACACTTCTGTGAATTAATTTTATTACATTCCGAGCATGTTACGTAAGATTGTGGATTAGGGACCGAGTTATTGTTACTATTTCGCGATTTATTCAACCTTTGTTTGCTGCTGTTAGTGTTAGACGGGCTAGGTGAACTAGACTGTGTATTATGAAATATTCGACACTGACCTTTGATGAACGAAAAAAGTAATCTAGTGTAGGTATTTTATTATTGCGTTCCGTCATCTCGAAAGCACAAATTGTATCAGTGTCAAACTTTTTTAAAGCGAGTTGAAGCAACATAAGGTCGGAAAGATCTTCTAAATTTAAAATCCTAAGAGAATTAACCGCCGTTACGAAGTTATCTTTAAACAGCTGGAAATTCGAGACAGATGCGGCACCGGACAGTTTAAGATTTAAAGCTTGGTCAAAGTAGGTAGACGCTAGGACGCGCGTGTCTTGAAGTAGTGACTGAAATATGACCTGATAATTCTCAGCACTGGGTGTGACACCTGCAAATACGGACTGGGCCTTCGGTGATAGTATACCTATAAAATAATACAACCTGTCAGCATCTGTCAGAGAACCATTATCGTGCACTGAAGACTTAAAACTCCCATAGAATAACGGCCAATTTCGTATATCTCCGTCAAACGACATAATCTCGATTGGCGGTAATTTCGGCTTGCGAGCCGCGGAAACGGGCTGTGCCGAATATTTACCCTCCATTTGCGATTGTATACGCTTAATAATACAAAAAAGATCTTCGAATGAGGTGTACGCCTGATAATTCGGTTGTTCATCAGGATTGATAGAAAGTAATCTTGTGTTATAATCGTCTAACAACTTATGAAAATCTGTTCAATTATTATCTACTGTCATACAATAGCTAAGGAATGATTCCCTATTACTATCAGAAATAGCGGCGGTTTTTGAACGCTCGTAAATGTTTTGAATGCGCTCAAATAAAATATTACGTTTTGCTTCTAAGATTGTCATCTCTTTGTCTTCCGACACGCGTGACTTCTTTTGTTGTGACATGCTTACGTAAGTATAAGCTAATGAGACTGAAACAAAATAAGAATATCTAATGTACCTATTATTTTACCTAAGTAGGCTAAGTAGGCAACACTTTAGAGCTGTGGAATTAAAGGTTGCTCGAAATATGAGATTTACAAGACAACTATGATAGTTCCAGAAATAATAATTGAGTAAGTAGGTAGCTACATAAAAGTTTACCTACTTATGCGGGCGGAAACAACCATGTGACGGTTATGTGAATATATTAGGAGTATAGCTAGGTGCTATAACTGCCTAGGTATAGCGATATAACGTATAAAAACGTAAATGAATCCGACCCGTATGGATAAAAAAAATGGTTCGGCGATACACCGAAACTGTAGGTTCTAGGTGACTTGGAGAAGGAAATGGACTGTATACAAAGGATAGCGGGTTTAAGTCGCCTAGGATTGGATAAAGGAAGAGGATGTGGAAAAGGATTGTGAGTGGGTATAGGATATTCTAATGATGAGGGGCAAGTGCCCCTCATCATTAGAATATCCTATTTATATCGCAAGGTAAGTACCTTGTGCGTCAGTCTTCTTCTTCTCAGAAGGGCAGTCTCTCGATGTCTTCGGGAATCCTGAAGCTGCTTGAATCACTACACTTCACAAATCACTTTCACTTGCGAGCGGTTTTGTCTAAGCGGTAATAATTATAGCGGGAGCGGCGCGGTGCGGTACGGTATGGCCGATACGTATTTAGCGGATCTCGAAAGTTCTAGACTGTTTTTCGCGGCGTGCCCCTTCTTGGGAATGGGAGACAGGGACGGAAACATGGTATCGCTCGCACTAGACAAGCGCGGAACGATTGACGTTGATGCGATTAGTTATAGATAGGAAGGTAGATGGCGCTACCATACGTGATAGGTATAAGTTCCTAATTCAGTGGGATCTGGCGACCGTCCAACAAATAAAATCTTGATGCTGTTTGCATATGATGCGTACCGGGCGCTCAGCGACGGTGAGAGGTGGCTCGATTTGAGCGGAACGTTCGGCATGCCGAGCGTTCAGGAGCGGTTTAATCGAGCTGCCCTTTAATAAGGCCGCGCTAAATATTCGTGACGACGTGTCCGCCCATAAGCCAGCTATGTGATGGCGCTGGAGGAATGTTGCGTGTAATTGCTCGCATCTGAACGCCCACACTGCAGCGCTGCAACCGCTCCCATTTGTTCTACTTTAACAGCGCCGACATCACCATTTGTTCATAGCGAAAAAAAAAACAGCGCTAAGGTCTTTCTCGCAGCGTCATTTTTTCACTGTATACATTTTAATTGACTTTTTGTGTAGACACAAATCTTCCCTCGTGTCCCGGTCTTCTCCCGGGATGTTACAGATTAAACTCCTTAAAATGATCTTATTTCGCGCGAGCGGCGGCGGCATGCCGGCAGCGAACAAATTAAAAAATCCACCTTTCTTTTTACGGACAATTTGATACGGGTTTCGGATTTAACTTTTCACCCTGCGGCAAAGGGAAAGGAGGAAAGTTATCTACTTATTATATAGGCAAGTGTCGTTGTATTCAACAGTGAAATTATACAGGCGCTCTAAATAACAGTTCGCGGTATGAAGTGCCACAAGCCTGAAAGGGATGAGTGGCTGTGCCACCGGAGGCGGCGCGTGCTCGGCCGGCCGGAACGTTCGACAGTCAGTACGAGTATCAAATCGTCGGCAGTGATATGTGGTTTCGTTCCATTCGGCTCATCGATTGCTCTAGTTAAGAGTTAGATAGGGAGCGTTCGGCGCACAAAAGTAACGTTATCTGTGTGCGGGGGCGACGTGGGAGGCACGGGAGTACGGCGCGGCGTGGTCGGAGCGGGGCGACTCGCCAACTATTTACACAGAAACAAAAGGGATATCGCTGAATGAGAATGTATTTAAATAGCGCGATGTGCTGCGTCACTACTCGCACCACGTAATTAAATGCATTGCGAGCCTGACCGCGTCATTGATTCCGCAGTTGGTGCTAGATACATATCTGTCATATCATGTGGGTGCACTATGTTTAGTTAGTGTACGACCACACAATCATATGGCGCAACCGACACAATTATGACGTCGAAAATAATTGTGCTGCTATTAAAATTTGGATATCAATAATGTCGCTATCCCATTTTTGCTAATCAAATGCTACTCTTCTGCTTTTTCTACTTACAGACTCCAGTGAGGTGTAAGCAAACTTATGCCACGTAACGAATGGCCGACCAGAAAACATGTAAGCATAGTGTTTAGGCAATTAAACTAAATATATTGTTTACTTTATTAGCCCAGTGACATGACGAGGGTAACGTTACAAGATACTCTAACCTGTCACTCACATCAATACTGTGACTGACGCTAACGCCCATCGCCAGTATATTCAAAAAACCAATCCCATTAACAACGAACAAATCCCGTCTCAATAAGTCGTATTGGCAAAACCGGAAATACAGCCTCCCTCGGAGCCACGCCAAAAAATACTTGTTATTTTTGTTCTGCCTAACCTCATTTCCGGCACACAATCCTATAAAAATTACGTCCTGAAATATCGTCCGAATTGCTTAGCCTTCAAATGAGTAGAAACATACGAAATTCATACTCACAAATGAAAATCTTTGTTGTATTATAAATTAGTTTGTTTGCATAAATTTAATATCAATTATCGCGTCGCAGGTGAGCAGAATGCCAAGCGCTCTAGTACTTAACCCTTTATGCAAAACAAATTGAGCAATGTTTTACATAATTCAGGCGGCGGGTTACGAACGCTTACGAGTTAGTACTGAAGTGCAATGACTGCAGCCTCGTAAAACACATATTATTGTTTTGTAGAGCTGGCTTAGCATAAGGACGCTAGATCATACGTGTGACGAAGATGTGTGAACATACTGAGTGAGACTATAGCTTTTTCTATCAGTTTTATGTATCAATGTCAGATCGTATTGGTAAGTTTTCAGACATTTCAGTGTTTTAAAAATTTGTTTAAACTTATAGTACTTGCAAATGGTCATACTGCAATAGGGTTGTGGCATGTGATTTTACTATCCGCCTGCCTTGCCTTGAGAATGATATTGTTATTGGTTCGGCGTTACACCGAAACCGAAGGTTCCTAGGCGATTTGGGAAAAAATGGACTGTATCTAAAGGATGGCGAGTTCTGGTCGCCTAGGATTGGAATGGGAGAGAAAGTATGGTGTAGAAAGGAACCTCTTACCTTGCATGGCAATCTTCTTCTTCTCAGAAGGGGAGCCTCCTGGTGTTTTCGAGATGAAGCTGCTTGATTCACTCCACTACACAAATCACTTTCACTCGCGAGCGGTTTTGTATAAGCGGTAATAATTATATATGGCGGATGCGGTGCGGTGCGGTATAGTATGGCGGACACGTTCTCAGCGACTCGAATGTTCTGCGTCGCCGTTGAGCAAGGCGGCCAATAGCGAGGTGTTTCGGGAAGGGATTTATGAAAGGGATCGCTCGGATTGGCCGAGCAGCGACGAACCATTGACGTTGACGTGATTAGTTCTCGATGGAAAGGTAGATGGCGCTACCATATCCCCCGGACCCTAAAGGATTGCCTTTAAAAGAAATAGAATTGAACTTAGCTATGTTGGGTGTACTACCGCATAACCCATCAATAGGCTAAGACAGCGATATGATAATAAAATTAATCTAAATTAACTTTAGCGAAAACTACAAACGCAATAACAGCGAAAACTACTAACTAAATACTTAAACCAAGAGGTAGATCCAACTTCAGGCTAGATCTCACTGAGTTGGAAGCGGACAGAGACGTACAACAGGGCGCACGTAGCTCCCCTTCGCGGTTTTCACGGTAACAACGCGGGTTGTACCGTCCTTGGAAGTATGCAGTTTCTCTACGATGGCTAACGGCCATGAAAGCGGCGGAGCATTATCATGTATTATGACGACCAACGTACCCTCCTGTATAGGGGATGCAGGACTATTCCACTTGGATTTAGCCTGAAGCTGGTGTAGATATTCCGCACGCCAGCGCCGCCAGAACGACTGCACGAGTTTATCCAGCAGAGTATGTCTCTAGAGCAAGCTTGAAGAGTCTGCTTCAGGAGCCGGAAATGACGATAATGGCACTGTGTTAAGAAAATGTGCTGGGCTTAACGCGGATGGTTCTGCAGGGTCACTACTCAATGCCGTGAGCGGACGCGAGTTGATCGGTGCCTCGACTTGTGCAAGGACAGTTAAAAGCTCTTCGTAAGAGAGGATCTGTTGACCTATAACCTTGAAGAGATGCGTTTTAATTACTTTGACCATGCTTTCCCAACATCCACCAAAATGTGGAGACGCTGGTGGAATAAACTTCCAGTCAATATGATCTATGGAAAGTTCTTCCTGAAGACGAGTACGATAACCTGCGACGTGATTGAAACAAGTAGCGGGAACAAGTTCAATCAATTTACTAACGCGGTTGGCGACAAAAGTCTGCCAGCGGTGAGAAGAAGAATGAATCCAAGCGAGCACTACTTTGGAGTCAGAAAATGCGTATATTTTATTAATAGGGTAGTGGGGCAAAACTGTGTCTTGAACCTTGCGGAGCAACTGAGACAGCAGAAGGGCCGCGCACAACTCCAGTCTCGCAACCGAAATGGTTTTAACAGGCGAGACCTTAGATTTGGCACAAACTAACTGCACCGAGTAGTTAGAACCAATGCGGACTTGCAGATATATGACTCCGCCGTAAGCACGCTCGCTGGCGTCAGCGAAACCTATTAAGTTGATGGTACATCCATCTACCAACCCAAGATGACGCGGAATAGTAATTTGATTGAGCGCGGTAAGCTCAATACAAAACTGGCCCCAAGCGGCGACAATATGGTCAGGGGGTGTTTCATCCCACTCACACTTTGATAGCCAAAGTTCTTTGATCTCGAGCTTGGCGTTCAAAATTTTTGGTGCCACAAAACCTATTATGTCCCATAGTCGAGCCACTGTGGACAGCATAGTGCGTTTGGTGCTTATCATCTGGCGGTGAGACGTCAAACCGAACACTATCACAGGATATTTTGTCCCAGCGTAAACCGAGAACCTTATACGGTACAGACTTCTCAAACTCAATGTCTGGAGAAGCTTTATGAGAATCTGGTATGCGTGCGAGAACCTCCTTAGAGTTGCTTGTCCATTTGACAAGATCAATTTGGCCTCGCTTGAAAAGCTGAATAAGCTCTTCACAAAGCGAAATTGCTAGCGGAGCGGATATGACACTACAGGCAATGTCATCCATATACAAAGCGGAAGTGTAGTATAGTATAGTGTAGCGTAGCGTAGCTTAGCATAGCATAGCGTAGCGTAGCATAGCATAGCATAGCGTAGCATGGCATAGCATAGCGTAGCATAGCATAGCATAGCGTAGCATAGCATAGCATGGCATAGCATAGCATAGCTAATTAGTGCTTTATCTTATATACAGTTTTAGCACCCACCTTGATCTCTTGAAGAACAGAACAACAACAACAAGACGTAATACAATGAGAAGTATGTAACGAAGGTACGGTACCCATAATCACATACCCAAATACCGTCTCAATAGCGGGCGGTAAATCATATCGCTCACTACGTACTATTTTAGTTAGTAGCAAGTGCGGAAATATTGAAGCTCCGATCAAAAGATCAATGCCTGTCGGATTCGCAAACTTCGCGTCTGCCAGCGGCAATGACTCGAGGTGAGTGAGCGATGCTACGTCCACATTAGCGTTCGGCAATGCGTCCGTGATACGCTCCACGATAAGCGAAGAAATGTTAAAATTAATATCCCTATCAAAACGCGAATGTATTTTAATATCTACGGAACCCTTGCAATGTTTTTCTGACCCGCCGATTCCTTTGACCACTGAACTAGTATTTCTAAAGTTATTCCACAATCCGAGGCGTTTGAAGCATTCCAATGTTATTAGATTGGTCTGAGACGCGCTATCGAGTAGACAACG
Organism: Euclidia mi; assembly: GCA_944739405.2. Lineage (NCBI taxonomy): Eukaryota > Metazoa > Arthropoda > Insecta > Lepidoptera > Erebidae > Euclidia > Euclidia mi. Next base: position 87,259,460 of record OX123184.2, read on the forward strand.
TACCATGTGCGGCGAACCATTAACATCATAAACCATAACTTGCGCTGTCGCTAACAGTACCGTCTTAGACGCCGTACACTGCGTTTTGGCCCTGCGTGGATCATTAAAGATGCGCGAGTGCCGTCCTCGCGTGCGGGTCGCCCGCGCAATGGACGTCGTACACAACGATACTTTGCCCTGAGGCGTGGAGGGGGAAGTCACCGTGGCCTGCACCTGCGACGTAAGTGTGTCAAGGTTAGCGGCTTGGCTTGACAACGGATAACTTTTATCTGAATGTAATAATGAGTGATGTCGTTGATTACATGAACGACACTTCGTCTCACTAGAACAATCACCCGTTTTATGTTTTATACTTAAACAATTAACGCAAGCTTTGTTTTCTTTTACACATTTGAAACGAGCGGTCTGATTTAAATTATTAAAAGCGGGACATTTATAGAAATGGTCGTGCACTATATTACTGCACAGACACTTCCGTGAATTAATTTGATTAGATTTCGAGCATGTTAAGTAAGATTGTGGATTAGGGACCGAGTTATTGTTACTCTTTCGCGATTTATTCAACCTTTGTTTGCTGCTGTTAGTGTTAGACGGGCTAGGTGAACTAGACTGTGTATTATGAAATATTCGACACTGATCTTTGATGAACGAAATAAAACTATCTAGTGTAGGTATTTTATTATTGCGTTCCGTCATCTCGAAAGCACAAATTGTATCAGTGTCAAACTTTTTTAAAGCGAGTTGAAGCAACATAAGGTCGGAAAGATCTTCTAAATTTAAGTTCCTAAGAGAATTAACCGCGGTTACGAAGTTATCTTTAAACAACTGGAAATTCGAGACAGATGCGGCACCGGACAGTTTAAGATTTAAAGCTTGGTCAAAGTAGGTAGACGCTAGGACGCGCGTGTCTTGATATCTATCAAGTAGTGACTGAAATATGACCTGATAATTCTCAGCACTGGGTGTGACACCTGCAAATACGGACTGGGCCTTCGGTGACAGTTTACCTTTTAAATAGTACAACCTGTCAGCATCTGTCAGATAACCATTATCGTGCACTGTAGACTTAAAACTCGCATAGAATAACGGCCAATTTCGTATATCTCCGTCAAACGACATAATCTCGATTGGCGGTAATTTCGGCTTGCGAGCCGCGGAAACGGGCTGTGCCAAATATTTACCCTCCATTTGCGATTGTATACGCTTAATAATACAATAAAGATCTTCGAATAAGGTGTACGCCTGATAATTCGGTTGTTCATCAGGATTGATAGAAAGTAATCTTGTGTTATAATCGTCTAACAACTTATGAAAATCTGTTCGAATATTATCTACTGTCATACTATCTAAGGAATGATTCCCTATTACTATCAGAAATAGCGGTGGTTTTTGAACGCTCGTAAATGTTTTGAATGCGCTCAAATAAAATATTACGTTTTGCTTCTAAGATTGTCATCTCTTTGTCTTCCGATACGCGTGACTTCTTTTGTTGTGACATGCTTACGTAAGTATAAGCTAATGAGACCGAAACAAAATAAGAATATCTAATGTACCTATTATTTTACCTAAGTAGGCTAAATAGGCAACACTTTAGAGCTGTGGAATTAAAAGTTGCTCGAAATATGAGATTTAAAAGACAACTATGATAGTTCCAGAAATAATAATTGAGTAAGTAGGTAGCTACATAAAAGTTTACCTACTTATGCGGGCGGAAACAACCATGTGACGGTTATGTGAATGGACTAGGAGTATAGCTAGGTGTTATAAGTGCCTAGGTATAGCGATATAACGTATAAAAACGTCAATGAATCCGGCTCGAAGGAACAAAAAAAATGGTTCGGCGTTACACCGAAACCGAAGGTCCCTAGGCAATTTGGGAAAAAATGGACTGTATCTAAAGGATGGCGAGTTCTGGTCGCCTAGGATTGGAATGGGAGAGAAAGTATGGTGTAGAAAGGAACCTCTTACCTTGCACGGCAATCTTCTTCTTCTCAGAAGGGGAGTCTCCTGGTGTTTTCGAGATGAAGCTGCTTGATTCACTCCACTACACAAATCACTTTCACTCGCGAGCGGTTTTGTATAAGCGGTAATAATTATATATGGCGGATGCGGTGCGGTGCGGTATAGTATGGCGGACACGTTCTCAGCGACTCAAATGTTTCTGCGTCGCCGTTGAGCAAGGCGGCCAATAGCGAGGTGTTTCGGGCAGGGATTTATGAAAGGGATCGCTCGGATTGGCCGAGCAGCGACGAACCATTGACGTTGACGTGATTAGTTCTCGATGGAAAGGTAGATGGCGCTACCAGTTATAAAGGAGGAGGAATAGGTAGATATGGAAAAATATAGGATGTGTTGTAGGAAATTAATGTATGTAACCGAAGCAAAGACTGAAGGGTTCTTATTGGTACATTGCAGCAAAGATGAGAATGTTACAATGGATGCGTGGAGCGACGAGAATGGACATAATTAGAAGGAACGAGTATGTAAGATAGTACATATATTTGAGGTATGTATATACATATATGTATATATGAGGTAGTCTGAAAGTAGTGCCCATAGACTAAAAGTGAAGGAAAATATCGGTTGGCTTGGTATGGACATGTCATGCGAAGAGATTATTTTGTGTGGAGGTAAACAAGTGAATATTTTCTTTTATTTCTTTTAAAGACAACTTTCGCTCTAAGAATAAATCCTGGGTCGCGGGGGCTCACCCTCGAAACAATATTTCATGGATCGCACAAGTGTTGTCTCGTGTGGGTATCAAAACCACAATACTTGCGCAGTGTCAACCAACTATGCAGTCTTAAATAAAGACGAAAGGAGAGGGACGAATAGCAAGAGTGTTTCCACAGAAAAGATGGATAGACAGTGTGAATATGAAAGTAGAGGCACGAAAAGGATGATCAGGCCAACGAAAACATTAGTCGACTGTGTGAGGATGGGATATGGATGAAAGAGATTTACTCCTTTGTACATAATTAGATAACAAAAAGTATAGAGGCAAAGGACATACTGAGCAAGGGCAAGAGAATTACATTTTTATAAAGTAAAAGTCTATAATGTTAACATATGTTTAAGAGTTTTATAACCAAGAAGAGTATTTAATAGCCGTTCCAGTAATTTCATAAAAGTTTTCTTTATTTTTATTGTGCGGCCAAGTCTGTGATTGTAGTCTTTGTCAGTACAATGTTAATAATGTAACTTTAAATTTTAATAAATTATGGTCGAATTTCGACCACTGGGCGACCTTTAGTATATCTGATTCGTTATTATTTCTTCACTCATTCGCTTCACGTGTCCAAACCATCCAAGCATTCCTTTCTCAATCCTTATCACGACATATTCTTTCGGTCCACTGCTCTTGCGTATAGTTGCATTCGGAATTGTATCAATACTAAAATAACTTTGTTAAATGTGAATTTGTAGAATCCTAATGGCTCTCCTACATATTACACTGAACCACAGCATACTCGAACAAGGATCTTGTATCCTACAAGACGTGCGATAAACCTGAATGAACAATTCGGCTATAATATGAACAGGCGTTAGATTGTGTGAATTTGTAGTGTGTTCACGACACAATGGAGGTACGGATACAAGATATATGGATATATGCGTGGTTAGTTGACCTTGCGACAGTTTGCCTTGGAGGTCTGTAACGAAGCCTAAAGGTATATGGGACTAATTTACTGGGCAATATCCCACGTCAATGGCAAATTCAAATTGAATTTGCCTAACTACTTTACATGACATATTTGTAACAATCAGTGAAATTATAATTATATAATAATAATAATAAGATAACCTGGCAACACCTTAAAGTCAACAACAAAATTTTCTTGCATATTTTTATTTTAATTTATATTACAGTTTTACAATACAATTTATATATTTATTTATCAACAAGAAGTAACAATACCGACTAAATATACGGATTTACATTTAAAAGCCATTAAAATTTAAGAAATAATATTAGATAAATATAGTGAAGATGACACCATATGTCAAAACAAACATTACAAACAAAAACAAATATAAAAGCAAGAAAAGTTGGTATAAATGTTGACCAGAGCCAGGAAAGCAGCTGCAGCACGCGTAACACCTCCGGACTCGTCGCTCAGCTCCGCCTCACAGCCGCCGGCACCAGCAACAGCATCGCCGGTGAGTGTTGAGGCGTCGAGCGTATCTAGCAACGAGTTTTTCTCCCCGCCGTCGTCGCCACCACCTGTCCGCCGGCGAGGGAGAGGCCGGCCACCGAATGGCTTAGGACCCCGAGGCTCATCGGACTCGAACAGGGCCCCCGCTAGCGGTGGTGATGTGCACCGCATGAGGTGGACTAGATCCATGAATGAGAATGTCATGCGGGCATATTATGTGGCTACAGAGGAGGGTACCAACCTTACGGCGTACCGTGATCGCATGCTGCCTCTGTTTCAGGACTTGGAACCGGCCATCAACGTTTCGGCGCAGCGACTGTCGGATCAAGTGCGCGCATCCAGCGCTGTCGTTTGCTGGATGACGATGCACTTGAGAGGCTACGCTCAGGCTTGCAAGGTAACCCTCCCATTCCTCCTTCCACACGTAAATGTGTAATGGCAGTGACAATTGACGTACTAAGGCCACAAAGTGTTGAAGAAGTGAATGGTGGGGATATACAAGTAAGTGCCCAGTACATGGATAATGTAAGGAGTACTTTGGAATGTGCCATCAGGGCATATCGTTACGAGGCCTTAGTAAATAGGCCTCGTCTGCCGCGTTTGCCCACGCGTAAGAAAATTTGGCGCTGGTGTGTGCCCTGGATTCACTGTTGTCTACATACCTAGACAATAGTGAAAATCTCAGTGATACACACTCAATTCTGTACTGTGCGGCTGTAGCGGCATGTCGGATAGCCAATGTCAACATACAAAGCAACATTGATATGGCTACCCGAAATAATGCTGTGCTGGCTTGGCGGTGCAGGATTGAGCGTCGTATCGCTGAGTCTAGGGCACTCATTTGCAAGCTTATCTGCTTCAGGTCGGGCAACACTCGCCCGAGAGTGATGCGTTTTGTGAAATTGTGACCCGCGCCTTTGCAGGAACGGGTATTAGGCCACGAGAATACGCGTCGCGGGTCACAGAACGCATCGACTTCCTGAAGCAGAAGATTTATGCGTGGGCAAATCGTATCAAACGTTATAAAAAACGTATAGGCAGATATTCCCAGAATCGCACATTCCAAAAGGATGAAAGGTGGTTGTATAGAAATTGGGAGCGTCCCGGTCTAGGTGTGGATGATGGGAGTCTACCAGATAATGAAACTACAAATACGTTCTGGAGTAGCATCTAGTCGACCCCCGTTAGCCACACGGAAGATGGTTGGTTAAGGGATGTTGAGCGATCATGTGCGGCAATCCCTAATATGGATGCCGTAGCTATTACAGTTACAGATGTTAGTTGTGCAGTCGGTCCGTTACCAAACTGGAAAGCGGCAGGTCCGCACAACATTGCACTGCACAACTTTTGGTTGAAGTGGCTGCGTAGTGCACATGCTCGTTTGGCGTACCAATTCCAATCATCTCAAGAATCAGGAACGCTGCCAATTTTCTTAACAACTGGCATTACTCACCTGCTCTTTAAAACAGGAAGTACCACGGACCCAAAAAATTATAGACCTATAACCTGCCTACCGACAGTCTATAAACTTTTTACATCCATTTTGAGAACTAAACTGGCCAAACATAACTATATATACTAATAAAATCATGTCTAATTTTCAAAATGGATGTAAAACTGGGTCGCGTGGTACTAAAGAGCTACTCTTTATAGACATGACCATTAGCCAACAGGTTCGCCGTAGCCGAAAGGGTCTAGCGACATGCTGGATAGATTATAAGAAGGCCTACGACTCTGTGCCACATACATGGCTCTTGAGAGTGCTAGAGTTGTACAACTTTGTACAACTCTATGCACTTTCCTGAAGACGTGTATGGGGCAGTGGATTACGGTTCTTCGCTATCCAGGATGTCGACGGACTCTCGGATGCGGCGATCCTATTAAGATCCAACGAGGGATCTTCCAAGGTGACAGTTTGAGTCCCTTGTGGTTTTGTCTAGCACTGAATCCTCTTAGCACTTTGCTCGAGAATTCAGGGCTAGGCTATCGGTTGCACAGCAGAGGTCAAGTAATATCTCACCTTCTTTTTATGGGTGACTTAAAAGTATTTGCCTCCACTGACCTCCAGTTGATAGACTTAATAAAAGTAACTGAAAACTTTAGTAAGTCTATCAAGATGGAGTTCGGTGTAGATAAATGTGCGGTCTTGCATGTAAAGAAGGGCAGGGTTGTGGAATCTGATGGTATAGAACTTTCAGATTTCACACAACTTAGATCTCTCTCTGCAACCGAAACCTACAAATATCTAGGTATGTCGCAGGCACTAGGTATTGCTGAGACTGGCATGAAACAGGCGTTGCAGGAGCGCATCCTTGGCCGTTTGAGAAAAATCTTAAACAGTTTTTTATCAGGCGGCAACAGGGTGCGCACCTGTAATGGTTGGGCCATGCCTATCTTAACGTACTCCTTCGGCTTACTAAGATGGACTTGTAACGTATGACCGGTACCTACCGAGTGTACGTCATACCGTCCATATGCTCGGCCAATCAGAGAAGGCCATCGTCCGCGCTCGTGAGTTTTGTCCATATTTGGTTATGCGCCGACACGAACTCTGATGGAGGGCCCAGTATATATAGGGGCCGACAGAGAGACCGGCACCGCTAATGATTGTTACCGTGCCTAACTACGTGCCACTACTACTACTTCATACGTGTATCCTGGTCCCAGCTACGGGTGAGTTACTACATTTACTGCACTAGCGTACTGCCCATCTCTCTACCTGCTAGCTGAGGCCGGCTGACGCCGCCTGCCTGACTCTATTGGTTGTGGCTTTCCTCATGCTGTTTCCCTTCAGGTTCCAGGTCCACCTTAAGGCTCCGGGCTAGTCTATCTAGACCGCTACACTTCCTGCATCGTCATCGACGTCACCTCTGCCGAAGAGTCTGGCCTGCCCTGCTCATCATACTCAGACCGCCGGCGCCTGCCAGCTGAACCATCGGCCTGCGTGGATCTGCCACTACGCGCAGCCCTTCGAGCAACCTGCCCTGCACAGTACCGGAGGGAACAGCGTGGGAGACTGCAGCCCTTAGTGTTCAGGCCAGTGTCGTGTTGTTGGTCGGTCATACTCGTGCAAGGGAAGTGAGACAATACTCGGCAATAAACGCATCTAGAACCTCTACTGCGTTTCTGTTCTAGAACCCGTTACAGTGGCGCCCACGTGGGTTATTGTCTCGCTTTTCGTGCTCGAGTTCTCATCTAGCAGGTCTCCATTATTGTAAGCGAGGAGGTGCGGCTACAGCAAACCGGTACGTATTGCTATACTAATTGTCTACCTTTTAGTGTAACTACCTACTACGTAATAGTTCGCAAATTTGAATCTAACGTTTTTTCTAATTAGTCCTAACGGTCGAACTTTTACGCCCAATCGTAAAGTAGGCCATTTGTAAGGGCAGAACGCTTGCGCACTAAGTGTAGTGTGTAGTGTTATACTTACGCGGTACTCTTTCATACACAATGGGCTCACACCCCATAGAATACTTTCTTTTAAATATAAGCGAGTTAGCCTACGAGGTTGCGATTAGAGGTGAGGAGCCGGCTACCTCTGTCCTAGGTCTGCGGAAGCAGCTCCCTAAATTACTGGAAGCCATTCCAAATGATGACATTTTGAAGTCTGGGCTAGCCATCGCGGTGGACTTCGAGGGCGCTTGCGAGGCCGTCTCTGAGCTGGCCAAGCGAGTGAATTCGTTAACTATTTCTTACGACGTGGACCTAGCTAGGAGGTCTACCGCACTGCACAACCACTTATTCCACAGACTCCGTAGGATGGAACGTCCTACGGCGTATTGCAAACGTATTACCGAATTATGCAGCCGGTTCGACAAGCTCTGCGCGGAGCTGTCCGCCATTGAGCAATCAGGTGTTCGCTCAGCTGATGCTGTGGCAGAGGTCCAACCTGCGCCGCCTACCTCGACGCAGGCAGGGTTAGCCCCAGTATTGCATTGCGAGCATTTGAGAGTTAGCGAACTGTCTAAGCTAAAATACGACGGTACGGGATGCGTCCGAGCGTTCCTACAACGCGTAACCAAATTCCGAACCGCGCGTAATCTAGCTTCCACAAAAATTTTATCGTATGCCTCTAAAATATTTACCGGTAACGCACTTCACTGGTACCGCGGCCTAAAAGAATATTTCACTAAATGGGAAGAACTCACCACTAAATTAATAGACGATTTCACACCGTACGATTATGATTACCGGTTATTAAATGAAATCCGCCGACGTACTCAAGGTGCTACCGAAACTATAATTATTTATCTCTCGATAATGAATCAGCTGTTCGCTAGGCTGTCACCGAAAAAGCGATTGTCCGAACGCGAAAAGTTAGACATTCTATTGCTTAACATACGTCCATGCTACTCGCTAGTGCTAGCTCCGTCAATATCTTCAATAGACAGTATAGCAACACTGCAGACGTTATGTTTAAACTACGAACGGATGAAATGTTTGAACTCTCAATTCCGCGAACCGTATTATAGTAACGACACGTTGGCACCAGACCTAGCTTACAGTCACAAACCTAATAACCGAGCGCGTAATAATTCCTACAATAATTATCTCGTTGCCACTATAGAGGGTACGCCTGGAAAACCCGAATACACTAAGAACAACGAACCTAGGAATCCTAAGTCTAAACCTAGCTCTGTCGCTCTAGTCACGTCCAAGTACTGTCCGCGCTGCCGTATCAATAGTCACAGTTTGAATGAATGCAAACGCGATCGGTTCGCAATTTGCTTCAAGTGCGGCCGTAGGGATGTAACATTCCCTAACTGCCCGAACTGTAAATCTACGAAACCAAAAAAGTAGTTGGTCAGGGTCGGGGCGTGTCAAAACCTAAATAAGGTTCTACAACCTATGCAACTAATTTTGACAAAGATGGTTGGAGAAATTGGCTAAACACTCTAAAAGTGTATTTCTCTAGTTATTCCGTCGCCTCGATCCTGGATAATAAACCTAAAATTGACCTACGGCCCTATGTTAACGTAACGATTAACAGTTTACCTATTTGTGGATTACTCGATTCCGGTTCAGCCATTACAATTCTAGGTAACAACTCCCATATGGAGGTAATGACTAAAACCGGGTTAGAAATACAGCAGTGTCACAACACTAATTCCATTCAGTCCGCGGGTGGAAATATATTGTTGCCGCGCGGGTTTATCAACTTACCCACTACTTTTAATACCCACCCCCCCATAGTTGAAAAAAAAATACATGTGGGTAGTTGTAGGATCAACATCAAAAGTTTAAAGCTCTACATTTGAATATTTAAATTAATTAGTAAATATATTGTTTTAATTAATTAAATGATAATATCTTATTAAATACAATTAGTACCTGCCAGTATAGTGTTAGCACTCTCCTAAATACACAAATTTCAAATTTTATTCACATCTCAAAACAATGTCTCAATCCCTGCAAGAATCGATGAACAATTTGAGGGATATGTTCTTCAAGCGGATGTCAGAGTTTGAAGCTGAGCTGCCAAGATCTCAAAGCACTCCATCATTGCCAGGACTGACCGCCGAGTACAATTCATTCAAGACATTTGTGATGGAGGCTCTGACTGGATTTCAACACCAAATTGAGCTTCTTGCACACACCGTAGACACAATGGAGATGAGGAGTAGACGGAAAATGTTGCTGCTCCACGGTATTCCTGAAGGCAGCAAAGAGGACACAGCCAAGGTGGCGGTGGAGGTAATCAGGCAACACCTCAAGACTGACATATCTGTTGCTGATGTGCGGCGCTGCCATAGGATGGGACGCACATCAGGTAACCTCAAACCCAGGCCCATAGTTCTTAAGTTTAACAGCTCCTCCCTGCGAGACAGTATTTGGTTTGCCAAAACAAAGTTTAAGGCCACCGGAGTCACAGCGTCGGAGTTCCTAACCAAGCAGCGGCATGACACTTTCATGGCCGCGCGTCAGAGATTTGGTGTGTCTCAATGTTGGACCAAGGAAGGCATAATACACGTGCTGGCGTCTGATGGTTCGCGTCATCGGGTGGTCAATCTCGGCGAATTGCACAGAATTGAGCAGAAGGATGGCGTGGAAAAACCACACACAGCAGCGAAGCCAGCCACAAAGTCCAAAAGAACTGTTGCCCAAAAAAAAATAACTTATTGTTTGTTTTGGTCAACCGCCGGTCCGGGTAGTAGTATGTAACATTTTCTATCATACTAATAAGTAATTGAAACATGTTTTTATTTATATAATTACTGTCGGTCACCGATACTTTTTATTTGTAAATGTGATCTGTCATCTGTCTTATCTGTCAAATCTTCACTTCTTTGGGTACAAGGCTTTTGAGCTATACTTTTTTTTTTCTTCTTCCTTTCTTTTCTTGTTTTTTTATTTTAACGTGTATATTTTATTTCTATGTATTAATTATCAATCATTTCTTAAGAACCCGGACCGATGCTGTCATGTTTAATTTTATACAATTTTTTATTTTTTATTATGTCCCTCTATTATTGTTGGCACTGCTGGCAGGTGGTATATTATTGGTTGATTTTATTTTTTTTATTATATTATCACATTATATATTTACATATAATATTTATTAAATTTACATAACGTTTATTTATAGATACATATAATAATATTTATATTTAAGTCTATCATATTATATTATCGCCATTGATATCAACGACATAAGCGGCGATGATAGTTTTCACTCATTAAGTAGTGTAGATAGCTTTTCCAGTGTACCGTCCCTTGCTGACTGTCTTAATTCACAGTTTTCTGATGTGCCCAAAAATTTCAATGCCGTTCATATCAACGCCCAAAGCATTCCGGCACATTTCTCTGATATGCTGGCTAATCTAGACTGTAAGAGCATTCATGCTATCCTTGTTTCTGAGTCATGGCTAAAGCCCTGTCTGCCTTCCACATTATACGCCCTACCCGGTTTCCAACTTATCAGAAATGATCGAGCGGTTGGGGGCGGTGGGGGTGTTGCCATATATTTGCGCTCACACATCTCCTATACAGTTGTAGATATGTCTGCACAGCCACCGCCGCCTAATGCCGGCGAACATTTATTCCTGGAAGTTGTACTAAACCACACCAAAGTCCTACTCGGCGTTTACTACTGTCCCTCATTACGTATAGATTATTTTTCTAGTTTCGAAACCCTATTGGTTAATCTCGTGCCCTCTTACAGTCACGTAATCATAATGGGTGATTTTAATACCTGTCTACTTAAAAAAGATTCCCGCTCTTCTTCTCTTCTTTCCACTACTATTGCCTGCAATATGACAATACTACCTTCAAGCGCAACACATCATTTTCCGAACTCCTTACCTTCCCTTCTTGATCTAATCATGGTTTCTTCAAGAGAACATGTTGCCTCGCACGGGCAATACCCAGCAGATATGTTCTCCTACCATGACTTGCTGTTTATTTCTTATAAAATCCGTCCTCCTAAAATCAAACCTAAAATTCTATTGCAACGCAATTTTGGTAGCATAAACACTGAAAATCTTCGTGAAGATACCGCAAATATCGACTGGACTCCACTTATCATATCTGAAACTGTCGATGAAAAGGTCTGTGTTTTCACAAAACAAATTATAGAGCTTTTCGACAAGCATGCACCAGTTCACCCCGTGAAAATAAAACATCATCCCTCACCTTGGCTTACTGATAACATCAAACAGCTAATACACAGGAAAGCCGCAGCTAAATTCAAATACAAAATCAGACCTGATGCTTCCAACTTGCAAAAATATATCGCGATTAGGAATCATTGCAATAGGGTGTGTAGGGATGCACAACGCCAACATATTCATAACTCTGTGAAAAACGGAGATCCGGCTAAAGTCTGGAAATTTCTTAAAACCCTGGGGGTCGGTAAAACTCGTCAACACACTATTCCTAATGACTTCAATATTGACTTGCTCAATCAACATTTCTCTGCTTCGTCCAATATTGATAGGACTACTAAAGCAAGCACTATTCATTATCTTTCATCACTGCCAACCCCTAGTTATCCTTCTTTTGTCTTTAATCACTTCACCGATAGTGATGTTAAGAAGAGTATAATATCATTATCTTCCAACGCTGTTGGTAGTGACTGTGTCAGCCGTAATATGATCCTTCCTATCCTCGACTTAATCCTACCCATAATTTCTCACATCCTTAATCACTCCTTGTCCAGTGGCGTATTTCCATCGATGTGGAAGAACGCTCTGATTACACCAATTCCAAAAACTTCTCATCCTTCTTCCTTCTCTGACTATCGGCCCATTTCTATCCTACTATTCCTCTCCAAAGTCCTCGAACGACTGGTCCACAACCAAATTAACACGTTCCTTTGCAAGAATAATCTCTTAAATCCATTCCAGTCTGGTTTCCGGTTGGGTCACAGCACTGTTACATCCCTAGTCAATATTACGGATGACATCAGAGCTGGTATGGAAGGCGGACAGCTAACAATTCTTGCTCTTCTAGATTTTAGCAACGCCTTCAATACAGTGGATTTTGATATTCTACTCAGCCGTCTTAGCTCTCTTAACATATCTCCTACGGTGATTGATTGGTTTCATAGTTACTTGTGTGGCCGCCGACAGCGTGTACGCGTTGAAAATTCACTTTCTTCTTGGTGTAACACTACTGTTGGCGTGCCCCAGGGTGGCGCACTGTCTCCTTTACTTTTCGCAATTTTTATAAATTCTATATCAAATAATCTTCGCTCTTCCTACCACCTTTATGCAGATGATCTCCAAATTTATACGCAGTCGCCATTAGCTGATTTGTCACTTTCTATAAATAGCATTAACAGTGACCTGGCACTGATCAGCAGTTAGAGCAAATCTTTTGGGCTAAAAGTGAATCCTTCCAAAACTCAGGTCATTGTTATCGGGAGTTCAAGAATGACATCCAAAATTGACTGGTCCCAACTCCCTCACGTCATCTTTGATAACACTGTTATTCCCATTCAGGACAAAGTAAAGAACCTGGGTGTAACTATATACTCTTCTCTTACTTGGCGATCGCAGATCCAAGAAGTGAGCCGCAAGGTATTTGCCTCAGCGGGTTCACTTAGAAGACTAAGAAATTTTCTACCAACTGCTACCAAAATTGCACTTGCTAACTCTCTTCTTTTACCCATTATTGATTATGCAGATGTCAGCTATCTAGATATCGCCGAAAATCAGCTTGAAAAACTTGAGCGCCTTCAAAATGTCTGTATACGATTCATATTTGGATTACGCAAATATGATCACGTTTCACAATTTCGAGCACAGCTCAAGTGGTTACCCATACGACATCGCCGGAATGCTCACATTCTCTCTTTACTTTATAATATATTGTTTAACCCTTCTACTCCCACCTATCTTAAAGGAAGATTCGAGTTCTTCCATGACACGCATAACCGTTATTTAAGGTCATCAGAAAATTAGAAACTGAGAATGCCGGTTCATTCCACAGCATTTTATGACAAATCCTTTTCAGTTACTGCTGTTCGCTTATGGAATGCCCTACCGTTACACATAAGACAGGCTCAGACTATCACTAGATTTAAAGCAATGGTAAAGGATCACTATCTATCATTATAACTTTTCTCATTCTACATTATAGGTATATGTATGTATTTATTTAAATATTGTATACTTATTTGTATGTATGTATTAATATTTTATACTATTTATATTATATATTATTTGTATATATTAATATTTAAGTATTTATTTGTATGAATATATGTTATTACACGAATTTATATATTTAATATATTTTTACAAATGTACACTTGCAACTACCATTTATTTCCAACCAATAATATCCATCCAAAGGTTGCCTGGTAGAGATCGCTGTCAGCGATAAGGCCGCCCTTTGTACTTACTTGTTCAGAAAATTTCTACCAATGTATGTATAAGTGTACAATAAAGTATAAATAAATAAAATAAATAAACCCACTTATTGAAAGCTTATATTATTCCAGAAGTTACAAGTAATTTAATTTTAGGCATCGATTTCTGGAAACTATTTAAATTACTGCCTAACCATATCGCATCCGTATGCATGTCTAAAACATTGCCGTGTAGTGTGTTAAGTGAAAATAAGCCAAGTAACACGAACGTATTGCAATCTTTTAGTGAGTTGAGTGAGTCACAACAAAGAACGGCTAAGTTAATTATAAAGCAATACGAGTCGATTTCTACTGAAAAAACCGGGTTAGGACGAACTCACTTAATAGAACATGCAATAGACACTGGCGATAGTGGCGATTCTGCGCCGATACGCCAAAGATATTATAGGTTACCGCCGGCGAAATTAAAAATAATTATTGACGAATTAGACGAAATGCTTGCATTGGGAGTGGTAGAAAAATGCGAAAGTCCGTGGTCGTCACCTATTTTACTAACGCCTAAGAAGGACGGTAAACTAAGGTTTTGTTTAGATAGTCGGAAACTCAATTCTATTACTAAAAAGACGCCTACAAACTACCTTACGCATCCGAAATTTTTGACAATCTTAAGAACGCTAGATATCTAAGTAGTAAAGACTTATCTAAGTCCTTTTGGCAGACGCCTCTTCGCGAATGTGATCGTGATAAGACTGCGTTCTATGTGCCTACTAGAGGAACATTTAGATTTGTGACTATGCCGTTTGGTTTAACGAATGCGCCTGCGACAAAACAGCGTTTGGTGGATCACTTGTTTACGAACAGTCCAGAGTTCGAAAACTCTGTATTCGTTTTTTTAGATGATATCGTGCTTATATTGCCATCTATTAATGCTTATGTGTCACTATTAAATGAAGTATACGAAAAATTAAAATCGGCCAACCTTATTATTAACTTAGAAAAATCTAAATTCTTCCGTGATGAATTGAAGTACTTGAGCTACGTAGTAAACTCTAAAGGATTACAAGTAGACCCATGTAAGGTGGAAGCCATTCTTCAATATGCTACGCCTAAGAATAAAAAAGAAGTCAAAAGGTTTTTAGGCATTGCATCATGGTATCGGCGATTTATTCCTAATTTTAGTACTATTGCCGGTCCTTTGAACAAACTTACTTCTACCGGCAGGAAAGCTGCACCATTTCAGTGGTCGGCGGAAGCTGATGACTCGTTTTGAAGTTCAAGTTCACACAGATGCGAGTGCCAGTGGCATCGGTGGGTTGCTTACACAAGAAATAGGTGGCGTGGAACTACCTATCACTTACATGAGTAGGTCACTAAATGCACAGGAACAAAACTACAGTATATCAGAACGGGAGACATTAGCAGTTCTAACAGCCCTCGAATATTGGCGCTGTTATTTAGATAAGTTAAAGTTCGTGGTGTATACTGACCATTCTGCACTGAAATGGTTCCTAAACTTGAGCAATCCGACTGGTAGATTAGCTCGGTGGTCGGTTCGTCTGTCAGCCTTTAACTTCGAAATAAAGCATCGGCGCGGCGCAGATAACAATATAGCAGATGCGTTATCACGATCCCTACCTGTAAATATAATTAACACGAATAATAATAATAATAATAACGTGAACAAGCCTAATGTTGACACTGATCAATGGTATTCAGCCACCTACAATGGTTGTTTATCTTCGCCTAATGACTATCCAGACTATTCTATTAAAAATAATAAATTGTATCGTATGATAAAATCTAGGTGTATGCTACGTAAGGAGTTCGCATGGAAAGAAGTACTACCTTCTTCTGATCGAAATAATGCCATATTAGAGAACCATGCCGAACACATTTCGGGGCATTTCGGTATATTTAAAACTTACAAGCGCTTAGCACTGCGTTACTATTGGCCCAAAATGCACGATGACGTGTTAAAGTTCATAAACTCTTGCGACACTTGTATCGCGCACAAACATCAGAACCATGCACCATTGGGAACGACACAATGTTCACGACCCTTCCAAACCATTAGTGTAGATTTGGTGGGGCCATTACCCGTCACAAGAAAACAAAACGCCTACGTCTTTGTAGTAACTTGTTGTTTTAGTAAATACTGTCTACTTTTTCCTATCAGGCGCGCAACTGCTGAAATAATAACTAATATTTTGGAAGAAAAAATATTTTAAGTTCATGGTATACCATCTACAATTATATTGGACAATGGTAAACAGTTTGTAAGTGCTACTTTAAAAGCTATGTTGCGCAAGTACAAAATCCCTAATCTTCATTATACTCCTAAATATTCCCCACACGTGAATACGGTCGAACGCAATAATAAAACCATTGGTTCTACCTTAGCGGCGTTTGTAGGAAATGACCAGAGATTATGGGACACTCTCCTACCTAAGGTGCAGTTTGCATTAAATACTGCACCTAGTTTTTTAGTCTATGGACATGAATTAGTTCCATGCGGCTCACACTATGTCGACACGGACGCTGATGATATAGTATACATACCTAGGAATGATTACGCAGAAAACATAGGTCACTTATCAGGCATATTTAAAAAAATGTTCAGGCACTCCTCATTCAAGCTCATGCTAGGAATTCCCAAACGTATAATTTACGCCGTAAACCAGCTGAGTTTAATATGGGAGACACTGTGTGGAAAAGGACTTTTTATCAGAGCGACAAGGATAAGTCCTTCTGTAAGAAACTAGCCCCTAAATTCGTGAAGTGCACAGTGATTAATAAAAAGTTGCCTCTCGTTTACGAGTTGTCGGACGCGTCTGGAAATTCTATTGGGTTTTGGCACATAAAGGACCTAAAACTTATACACTATGGTGCCTAACTATTTTGTACAAACCGTTAAAAGACTTTCCCTTCCTTCTTTCTATATGCCGTCTTAGCTTGAACAATAGCGGACTCATAGACCTAACGCAGCTAGTCGGATTTTTCTTGTTAGCCACGTAAAATCCTCTCCTAAGGCGGGCGGTATTGTAACGTATGACCGGTACCTACCGAGTGTACGTCATAATACCGTCCATATGCTCGGCCAATCAGAGAAGGCCATCGTCCGCGCTCGTGAGTTTTGTCCATATTTGGTTATGCGCCGACACGAACTCTGATGGAGGGCCCAGTATATATAGGGGCCGACAGAGAGACCGGCACCGCTAATGATTGTTACCGTGCCTAACTACGTGCCACTACTACTACTTCATACGTGTATCCTGGTCCCAGCTACGGGTGAGTTACTACATTTACTGCACTATCGTACTGCCCATCTCTCTACCTGCTAGCTGAGGCCGGCTGACGCCGCCTGCCTGACTCTATTGGTTGTGGCTTTCCTCATGCTGTTTCCCTTCAGGTTCCAGGTCCACCTTAAGGCTCCGGGCTAGTCTATCTAGACCGCTACACTTCCTGCATCGTCATCGACGTCACCTCTGCCGAAGAGTCTGGCCTGCCCTGCTCATCATACTCAGACCGCCGGCGCCTGCCAGCTGAACCATCGGCCTGCGTGGATCTGCCACTACGCGCAGCCCTTCGAGCAACCTGCCCTGCACAGTACCGGAGGGAACAGCGTGGGAGACTGCAGCCCTTAGTGTTCAGGCCAGTGTCGTGTTGTTGGTCGGTCATACTCGTGCAAGGGAAGTGAGACAATACTCGGCAATAAACGCATCTAGAACCTCTACTGCGTTTCTGTTCTAGAACCCGTTACAGACTCAAACAGAACTTGATGCCTTGGATAGAAAAGTCCGTTGTCTACTAACTACATACCGGCTGCATCACCCGCGGTCGTCAGTTATAAGATTGTACATCCCGCGGAAGTGTGGGGGTCGCGGCTTATTACGTGCCAAGACCCTCAATAACCGCGAGGTGTGCAATCTCAGGGAATATTTTCTCAGCACTGACGCGGGTGTCCATCATGATGTGGTTACAGTGGACAACGGGCTTACCCCGCTGGGTCTGGCTAAGGAGAACTGGCGCAAACCTGCCGTACTTGGTGTTGAGGAGCGCAAGGAGGTATGGAAAGGTAAAGAGCTGCATGGACGTTTTTATCGGGCCCTGCATGGACCCGATGTAGACTTACCAGCTTCTGTGTCTTGGCTACGTTTTGGCGATCTTTTCGCCGAAACAGAAGGTTTGGTCTTTGCGATTATGGACGAGGTTGTCATGACGAATAACTACCGGAAGTATATCCTGAGGGATGGGACGGTTGACATATGTCGGGCATATCACCAGCCTGGTGAATCTCTCAGACATATAGTATCTGGTTGTTCTCGTCTTGCCAACGGCGAGTATTAGCATAGACACAACCAAGTGGCCAGGATTGTCCACCAGCAACTTGCCTTAAAGTACCAACTTGTCGAATCTGATATACCGTACTACAGGTATGTACCCAACCCAGTTCTTGAAAACGGTCGTGCCACCATGTATTGGGATCGATCTATCACTACTGATAGAACTATTGTGGCTAACAAGCCAGACTTAGTAGTGATAGATCGATCTAAGCGCCTTGCAATGATCATCGATGTCACCATTCCCCATGACGAAAATCTCGTGAAAGCCGAGAAAGATAAACAAATAAAATATTTGGATTTGGCTCACGAGATGGTCGACATGTGGGATGTGGACTCGGCGATTATTGTACCAATAGTCGTGTCAGTTAATGGTCTCATTGCCAAGAGCCTTGATCACCACCTCAAGAGGCTCGCGTTAGACGGCTGGATTAAGTCCTCTATACAGAAGGCAGTATTGCTGGCCACGGTTCGTATCGTCAGGAGGTTCCTCTCTCTAGAGCCCTAACCACCGGTAGCTTGGTCCCTGCACCCGATACCGGTGAGCCCCGTAATTTTATTTTATATTTTTATATTTGTTTTTTTCTAAATAACATAGAAATGTAAAATATCATTATGAGAAAAAGTTAAAATAAAGAGAATAATAATAATAATAATCATTTATTTTCAGGTAATAAGAACCCATAGATATATACCTTATAGACTAACATACATTAAATAACATTATAATATTACATGGGTAATATTACATTATATGGGTACATAAGTCAGTAGCGGATTCTCGCAGCTATGTCCGGTCGCACGCACATATTATTTTTGTTAAACATTTGATCCCGTGGGCAATTCAGGAAACTGTTTCATAGTGCACCCCTTCGCTCCTCAAGGGACATACAGTCCAAATTTCAGCTCCCTGTATCTTCGGCTGTGCGTTGTCTGTCAGCCAGTCACTGATGTCAGAATTTTATCTAAATTGATTCATGATGATAGAAGTGATATAATATAAAGTAAAAACATTATTAGACTAAACAATATCACTTTACAATAATTTAGTAGGTACCTATGCTATACGGTTCACACGTTTACTGTAAGACAAAAGTGCGATACACATACATACAACATAAAGTAAAAGATTTTTACGGAACAGACAGATGCCTACGAATCTTTAATACCGCTCTGTTGCTGGTCGGCTTAGCGTAGAGCCGTCGTTCTTAGAAGCTAAGGCGTGTTTTGCATGGTTGAAAACCAAACTCAAGGCAGTGACTTGACTAAACTTTTAAGTAACCTTTTGTGCTTGTCTACTCGTGCGTTTTAAACAACAATGTACAACCAATTCAGAAAACGCCTTTATGATTTTGAGTCAGGTTTTTCAAATTGCTATGGTTACTTGAAGTACTATCCATCAAGCAGAGTACCATTCGACGCAGCAGAGTTAAAAGGTTGTACGAAAAATTGTTATGGATGGACCTTCGAGTACCAGTGCTTTCAAGGAGTCGGAATTGCCAGCGCTCTCACACACCGAATACAAGTTAAAAACATTCACTTTACATCGTCATTCGATATAGTTGTAGTATCCCAATCGTGTCACAACAAAAAATTAAAAAAATGGCGCGAGTCTAACAAATGTCCGCGCGGAAACATAAAAAGCCATATTAAGAATTTATACTAATAAGTGACTCAGTGGCGTTTGTGCAGTCTGTAGTCGGCAGTGCCACGCTATTATAAAGTGTAATGGAGTCGGGGTGGAACTGGGACGTGCGCTCGGGCCGCACCCGCTGTGCATAGCGCGCTGCGCGCTCCATGCCTCGACCGAGTAAAGGCGGTACATACACTATGCAGAGCGATATACATTTCGCAATATACCAAAAAACGCGCGACCTTTACGTAATGTTGGCGGAACGAACAAAACCGAAGTTACATGCTACGTGTTTAACGTGAAATCTTCTTGAATTATAATCATCGTTCATATTACCGACTGTCCAGGTTATTTAATATAGAGCTCAAGCTGTCTACCGAGGTAAAGTACCTGGGTGTCACTCTGACAGCAAATTGACATGCAACAGCCACATGGAAAATAAGCTCAATAAAGCCAACACCGTCTTCTGGCAGTGCAAGAAGATGATAGGTAAACGCTACCCCCAAAAACGACCTATCCCCCAAAATTGTTTTATGGCTCTATAAGACAATAATACGTCCGATGATAAGGTACGGTGCAGTAGTGTGGTAGGCTCAGACAAACCTAACAACGGCCGCCAACAAGCTTCAAAAGCTTCAAAGACTTGCATGCCTAGCGGCCACGGGCTGCATGAAAACTACACCTACAGCGGCACTCGAAGTGTTGCTGGACCTGCCTCCATTACACCTGTTCATACAACAGGAGGCAACGATGTCAGTGATCCGGCTAAGAGCTCTGAAGCTCTGGAAAGACACTAACACACCGCACACCAGTTACTTAAATACAGAGTGTATTTAAAGAAGTTCCTCTCACACAATTGGCGACCGAATACCGAAACAATTTGTGTTCGACAAGAAATACAAAATCCAATTGTACGAGGATCTACATGAGGGAGCGGTTGGCCACAACGAGCTCTCGATCTTCACAGATGGGTCTAAGACGGATACAGGTACGGATTCAGGAGTATTCTCCGAGGACCTAAACATCAACATCGCAGCACCGCTGGGAGCCTACAACACGGTCTACCAGGCCGAATGTTTTGGCATAATTCTAGCTGCCACAGCAATGATGGCACGTGAGGTAAGGAAACGATCCATTAGCATCCTCTCAGATAGTAAAACTGTCCTCTCAGCCCTCAAAAGCCATACTATCACCTTGGCACTCACGCTTGATTGCCACCAGAATCTAACAGAGGTAGGTAAACTGCAATAAATCAAGGGCCACAGTGGCTCAAGAGAGAATGTCGCAGCCGACGTACTTGCCAGAAGAGAGGCCACTTTAGAGGTGGTGGGACCCGAGCCCATTATTCCCCTCCCTTCTAGTTTTTATCGCAACCTGGTAAGCAATAGGACCAGGACCTAACACAATCAGTCCTGGATTGGTATTGAAACATGTAGGCAGGCCAAGGAGGCTCTTCCCGCAGTAGACGGTAAGATAGCCAAACAAATCCTCCGGCTGTCCAAACAACAACTGCGGACAGTCACGGCCGCCTACACAGGTCACGGATTCTTTAATAAACACCTATTTACTATAGGTATCACCGACAGTCCGCTGTGCAGGGCCTGTATGGCAGCAGACGAGACGGCAGCCCACCTGCTCCTCGACTTCCCTGAGGTCGCACAGTACAGGCAGCAGTACCTGTCCAGATACAGCACCCTGAGGGAAGCAGTGGGCCCCATCAAGAGTCTACTGGCCTTCCTCGAAGAGCTAGGGTGGCTCGAATGACGACACCATTCCCACCCGCACGCAAAATACACGCCAAGACGTGGAGTTGCGGTAACAGCCCGTGCCATCAAGTATCAAGTATCGTTCATATTCCGATACAAACACGAATTTTCAACATTGTAATACTAAACCGATGTACTCACATACAGCAATAGCGTCATGCTGCAATAAAAAAGGGGCCATGGTTAAGCTTCAATCATGCTCTGCTCGATGCATCTCGAGCGACCGTAGATTTTCACGACGAATTGTGGACAAAGCCAGCCGAGTCTTTAAAATCCTGAAATTGTTGCCCTGCCTCTGGTACACTTAGTTAGCATATCGCAGTGTCCAGTGCAATGTGATGTGATCCTAAAGCTCGTGCTGTAACGAGTAACGCAGCTCGCCGCCGGCGACCGGCTACTTCCTCATTTACTCTATCGTATTTTTAACAACCAACTTTGATATTGCAAAGTATTTTCTTTTACTTTGTTATATACGGTAAGATGCTTATTAAATAAACGTTGTCTGAAACTGTTTTTCTTTGAGCTAAGCTGGTTGGATTTGTGTTAATATACTATGTATAGAGCTAGTGAGATGCCAGTTGTTGTAGAATGGAAAGCTATTTAATTAGGTTGGCAATTCGTTGGAAGTTTGACTCGACATATGTTGAACAAACACGCGACGGTGTTGTGGCAACAAAACGAAGTTTACTATAAAGGCCGTGATTTGTTTGAGCTTTTCATAATGCGTAATAAGTGTAAACTTAGTGTGTTCGGTGTGTGAGGGTGAGTTATGAGGTCGCTAGTCGTCTTCACGCCGCGCCCGTGTGCCGACTCATCTAATTTATGGGCACCCATGGGCCTCGACCGCCACTGACTTATGACCCTCTGACAGACTACCAAACGGTTACCCTATAAATAACGATTCCATATAAATCTGTTATTGAATAGGGTAAGACCTTTCATCAACACACTGGTGAGGGTTTATTCAAAATGGTGCGTTTTGAGGTAAGCAGAGAAGATTTCTATGCTGAGAATAATATGAGCTAATTACATAATCACTCGTCTATCATAAGGTTTCTTGTTATTTGCGATACTAATGTAGGGACGTTTTTTTTACAAATGCTCAGTATTGTGTATTCAAGTTTAAATAAATTGGAGTCTGCAGGACGGGGCTCTTGGTGATCGGGGCCTTCATGGAATAACGCGTTCTGTCACAGTCGTGCACTTAAGCGTTAGTGACACTCAAGTATAGTCTGTGAGCCTTTGGCCTATGGTCTGTAGACACAAGACTGTAGTCTGTAGGCAAAATTTGTTGCAACGAGCAGATAAACCAGTTGTTTCATCAACTTTAAATATAATTTATCACATCATTATCAGCTTGCAATAGTCCACTGCTATATAACCCTTTTTAGGGCAGAGGGGATATTTTTCCCACCATGGTTTAATTTTTTTTTAGTAACGAAACCTCATCCTTGCGGTACTTATTTTTACTACAGCTACTTTTTTATTAATCTGTCATTATTTTGACGTAAAGAAATTGTAAACTGTCAAGTATATTTTTATTCAGTAGTTCGTTGAAGTTTGAAAAGTAGCAATTTTACGTATTAAATTTTCTAGTTAGGTCTATCTCTTGAATCTTTTTATTTCTGAGGCAAGTTTTATTTTTAGCATGTGTTATTATATTTCATCTGAAGGATTTTACGCAAATCTTTTTGCCTGGGTGTCTTGATATTTTATAATATTCGTTTGTTATGGTGGGAAACATATTCCCTCTGCCTGTGGGTAGCTGTAGCATATTTTTTGCTTTGTATCTGTAGAGTTCAAAACCCATGCATAGTAAGGGATTGTCTGCATTAGAAATAGAGCATGTTCTTGAAGAAACCTTTGGCTTGCCAGACGACCCAAAACATGACCCAAAACATTCTGAGGATGACCTGGAACTTGAAGAAGAAGAAGCTCCATATACTACAGCCAAGGGCGTCGCCAGCCGATGGTCTAGGGGGGGGGGGGGGCAAGGACGCCAGCCGATGGCTTAGGGGGTTTTCAAGTGGATATGGAACGTGAGAAAAGTATGGAGAAAGTAATAAATTGTAGGGTTTCTGAAATCTCAATGTGCGAAAAGTGTGCTGTGCCTCTATGAATAGTGCCATTTTTCACGGCTTTCACATATCAGTAGTCTTTGCTCCTATGAATAAAAGTTGATTTCTAATTATATTTGTTGTTTACGTACACCACAGACTAACCTATAGTACATTAGACTAATTCAAGATCACCTTTTCCATACTCGTACTGTTCTATTCTGTCCTCCTACATGGGCAAAGGGAAAATATTTCCCACCATATAAAAAATAATAAAAAAATTAAAAAAAAATTATTTATCATTTTCTACCCCCATATTATACCTAAATCCGTCATCAGTGAAGTTTTTTCACCGCAGGGTCACTATGCCCTATAAAGGGATAAAGACCTAATTTTCGGCTTTTGGTGTCGTTTTCTTTAGAGATAATAGTTTTACAAAAATGTTTACAGTTATCCTGCCCATTTTAATGAATTTTACACAGGCAAGGCTCGAAATAATCTTTGATTTATAATAAGCCCATGTTATCTACTAAGGCGGGTTATGTTTTGCCCCTGAGCCACGAGTATACAAATGAAACGAACGGTTAAAGTAATCACGTAAGTCTACCCACTAAACTGTCAAGCCGACAATACACTTTACAATTGTGTAAAGCAACGTGACGTATGTCGCAGTGTCGTGACGAGGGCAATGTGATGACGTCTTTGTACTGAGCACGATTACCCACGCAATTAAAATATCGTTATGAATATAGTTTGTGCTTTATTGTCTTATAATAAGTTGGCTGTTGCCGGACGGGAGACAAATGAGTCTGTATATGGGTTAGGGTGTTCATTAAAATTCTAGGGAATAATAAATATATAGTTACATATTACTAAAGTCGTAGCAATAGACAATATGGCTCCTTTCTAATGGTTTTGGCATGCTGTTTTTGTCATAGCAGTGTGAGAGTCAGACTTAGGACAGATTAGGTATCACATGGCGCCATTGTAGTAAGATTTGTAGCATGTTGCAGAAAGATAAAGTAAATATATCTTAGCGGTACTTAACAAGATAATAGTAGTATTACCGAGTATATTAACTGTAAAGAAACCTACACTGAAACGCTATTCAAAACTGACGCACTATACTTAATATGTAAAATCTTAATCAATTGTACTATTCTATCACCCGACACTGCTAGATAAGGGCCTCTTGTACGCCATAATTATTGGCAATTATACTATATTATGGCGCTGATGCACTTGAGCATTCACCTGTAATGAACATTCTCGCGAATGTTACAAAACAAATGAGTGTGTTTTAGCGAGCATTCTCACGAACATTAGGGCGAGCCTTAGAATATAGATAATACATTGAATTCGCGCTACAATGACGGTTAAACGCAATATATTTATTTATTAGTACCGTAGTTTTTCACTAATTTTAACTTGACTAGTGATGGGCTTACTCAGAATAAATATCGATAATGTTTACAATAGATCCTTAGATTTGGCTCTGAAGTTGTTTCAATAGAATGTTGATAAACTCTCGATATCGATAAATAAATCTGAACGCAGGAACAGCCACTTGTGTGATTTATCAAACGTGTTGAAAATAAAGTCTGCATTTTATTTTTTAGAAACGTCATTTGTTTATGTATCTTACGCTAGAAATAATTTATAAGTGAAACTGAAGTAAACATTTTGAGTAAAACTGCTGTTGTAGTGTGATTTCTATATTTTTTCTATATTCTACTGACTATTTAAATTTAGGGTGTTTGCTAGAATGATCGTGAAAATGAAGCATTCACCGTTTTCTGTTTTGTTGAACTTCGGTTCGAAAACGGCGAATCCTACAAGTGAATGCTCAGGTGTATCAGCGTAATTAGACTACTTAGACAAACATAATAAAATTATTTCAATAAAAATCAATAAACTTTATCCGTCTCATTACGCGACTTTATAGTTTATGCGCATCCAAGCGAAACATTGTCGTCCATAAACCTTTGGGAGGCTCTATGCAGGATTATGTTAAGACACATAAAAATAAAAGGTAAGAACGCTCGAATATCGACGTAAACATTGACTACTCTCGAGTGGACATTTAATCCTGGAGGGTTGTGGCAATGATCATAGCACTCGGCCGGATTTGATTGTACTCAGGACGATTTATCCCTCACCCCTCTATCTGAGTGTCTCTTAACACACTATGCTGATGTTACGCAACCGAAGTTCCACGGCCGATTTTATGTTCCGATGTATTCGGCTGATATGACACACCATAAGTGCCGAACTTACGTTCATGCGAACGCTCGTACGAACTACGCTTGTGCTCTACAACTAGAAAAGTTGCCGCTGAACTTATGCCCGACCGAAGTTACGCTGCACGCTATAACGCAACCTAATTTCGTTATAATGCGTCTTCAGTAATTCAAATAGCATTGGATGTGTAATTATGCCGAACTTCGGTCGCGTAACTTCGGCATAGTGTGCTTAGACACTAACACTCAGCCTTAGTTTTACGATGAGCAGACGAGCTTTATTTAACACCGCGCCCGAAAAAATACCTTTACACGCCATAGCGTTTGTGAGGTTATACGAAATTAACCCGTCTGTACCCCACTCAACCCTACACTTGATTCGTAATTCCTGTGCCGCACATCCGGCATACATTATGCATCCAGGATATTAACTGCACTTCTATCAAACATTTACTACGCATTAAATATTGCGCTCATTGAAATTATACAGGACAGATGATTGAGAGGATTTGACTTTGATTTGATTGACTATTGATACCTATCAATGGTCTTCTTCTTCGTATCAATAGTTCAAATTAAATTTTCTGTTCCCAAAACTTGGCTACGGTGACGGCATTGTCTGAAGCCACTTTAAGGTCTTGTTTGCTGCAGGTAGATGGGCAAAGAGGGCAAGAAAGCAAATGCGCCATAAACTGAGATGAGAGCTCCACATTCGCAGTGGACCAGTGAGTGGTCTATAAATCCCCATCTCGCCATGTTTTTGTCTGTCTGTCTGTCTGTCTGTCTGTATGTGCACGCATGGGTAAAAAACTACTGAAGGGATTTTAACCAAACTTCGTACGATTGTAGTCCATACTTCTGGGCAGGTTATAGGCTATTTAATATAACGCTAAGATACATAGGAGCTGAGCAGTGACGATAAATTTGAAGCAAGTCGGATGAAAATGCGCTTTCGAGCTCTTATCCTCGCATACGTTGATCATACACCAAAAGTATGTA
Source organism: Euclidia mi (assembly GCA_944739405.2). Taxonomy (NCBI): domain Eukaryota; kingdom Metazoa; phylum Arthropoda; class Insecta; order Lepidoptera; family Erebidae; genus Euclidia; species Euclidia mi. The sequence goes on from OX123184.2 coordinate 87,286,469, forward strand.
CCACAAAGATGATGGTCTTCAAAAGATCTACAAAAAAGACCACATTAGTTTATATCTATCTTTTATAAATTAGCCACAATAACGTGTTTAATCGTTTGGCATTTCTTCAAAGTGTACTAAATAAGTACATAAATAAATTGTATTTCACATAGATATATCTTTATCAAACTCCAATATTCAAAAAGTACACTTTAATATGTATTTTATAAAAAAAATAGAAATCTCGCCGCGCCAGTATGTGTACGGCTATAAGGCCAATTTAAATTGAGCTTAAATCTGTATGATTCATCATATTAAACAGGGTTCAGCTTAGGACATTTTCGCACATGTACATGTAAACAGCTCGCAGAGTGGCGAGTCATTTCATTTTACTGCATGGAGATAAACACTGGGATGACATTATCTGCAGCAAGTATAAGTAAAAATCCTTATCAATTACGCCATGGGTTTGAGATGCTGCATAGTTATGGCATAAATATGAAGACAAATTGTATATTTTTAGGCTCCCTCAACAATCTAATAAACCGTTGCTTGACAGTAGACATATCTATCCTATTACTCAATATGACCTGCCCGAACCATCATTTGCTAGTGTATGTATGAATAAAGATTACGCCATACACTAAATAAACTATTACCCATTAGAATTAAAACTAGCCGAAAGCCTGCAAAATTATGTCTCGAAATCTACTGAAGAACAGCGTTTAATATAATTATGATCGGGTGTGTAGTAGCGTGGATAGTGATATGGGAAAAATACTATTTGTAGATGCTCCGGGTGGAACGGGAAGACTTTTCCTACCAAGGTGATTTCGGCAAAGTTACGAAGCTAAATTAAGATTGCGCTTGCTGTTCCTTCATAGGGAACTAGAGGATGATCGCAGCTATGCCCGCTCATTTTTATTAATTTTACAAGTTCTTCCCGATTCCATGGGAATTTTGAGAAATCCTTTCATAGTACAAGCGACTGGTCGCCAAGCAAAATATATGTCAACTTAAAATTAAAAAATAAGAAATGTTGTCTCCTTGCAACCAATAGGTAGTTTTGGCTGCACATTGTCGGTCAGTCAATCAGTAACGCAATGATTTAATATAATATACAGACAGGCAACAGCCACATTGTTACAAGGATGAATAATTAAATCAAGAGCGAATCGGACTCGCCCATGAAGGGCTCTGTGCTAGGGGTACTCACTAAACATACCCATTATCTTCACCTAACCATATACCACTATCACTTTTTCACCGGTACAAATAACTTTGTTTTTCATATTATTTGTATTAACGACCAAGTTATATTTGCGGTTTTTGAATGTAAAGGCTGCTGACCACATATCGTTCAAACTAATTTTCGTTGGAAGTTTTTATAACGATCTACAGCATATCATTTCAAAAGTTCAGTTCAGGTCATTCAAAAGTTTGAGGACGGAGAGGCGGGGGAACGATACTCATTTAACCACTTTGGAAGCGTCTATCTTTCAAACGATTGACTTTGAGAAATTGATAATTTCAGGTACCCTAAAATTATTTTAAAATACCTAGACATGCCGCATTGTAAAAATATTTTCACGTTAGCTCCATTTATGGAGAGGATCCCTTAATTGTCATTCCTTTTTATGTATAAAAGTCGGGCAGCGGTTCACTGAATACATCTTTCTAAAAAATATTCCATGATGTAGTCTTAATGGTTTCGGTATAAGATGGCTGTGACATACGGAAGTACAGACAGTCAGACAGATATGGCAAATCTATCAGGGTGCCTAATTTTACCATTTTTGGATAAAGAATCCAAAAAGTGCCTACAATGTTTCAAATTCCAATCGACTTGGCCCACGCAGAGTTCTGTTTGTTATACCTCTAAAAGCAGTGACAAAGCTAAGATTTAACGATATTTTCATCTTATCATATGAGATGAATATACGATGGCAAACCGTGGAGCAGTCTAAGCATGTAGATCGCAAACCAAGGAAAATCAAGGAAAATTACGAACCCATAGGCGGTATAACAGAACTTTTTCGTGGCGATTTTCGTTAGACTCTGTCTGTTATACCACCACAATATGAGACAAGAGCTGATGAAATTAGACCCTATCTAAAGAGTTCATAACTATGGGATTGTATTATCGCCATGCATTTGACATTAAATATGCGAGCGCGATTATGGATCAACGAACATACACAGGAATTCTCTGATCATTTACTCGCGATTGGTAACTTCGCGGTGTGGACTCGCACGAAAAAGTGAAAGTCATTTTGAGCTATTTTCAGGACACCTACATCTACACTATACAATATAGGTGTTAAATGCAACTTAAAACATTTTGGGTATCAATTCTGTAGCCTAATGGAAAGACAAATTCCGCGCGAACGGAGTCGCGGGCACAGCTAGTTACTACATAAGATTGAACGAATGAAATCAAATTAGACTACCATACGCACAAATCGCAACTACAACTACTGCATATGTAATTTTACTATGTAAATCTACACGTCGTAATATTCCGAAGCACTGGTTGTATTTCCGTAAGAATGCGATGAATGCAAATCCCAGGCCGCTCATAATTCAGCCTCCCTGCCTATCACCGAGTAATAAATGAGGGACAGACTATATTCCGACAGACATGACAGTTTCACTTTAACAAATAACTCTACGACATGGCACGTTTCGTATTTGATGTTTTATAATTTTATTGTATCCCAATTTCATACCTTTTTTTTCTATAGGAAGAGTTGCTCTTAAGTTTTCAGCTTTTAATAAATAAGGTAATCATGACTGCGGCAATTCATAATGGATTATCGTTGATATTTTTTTATTTCACATGGAGTTTGCTATGCCTACGATTGACTTTTATTCGTCCATATATTCTTCTTAGGCCTATGCTCAACGTCCATTTGTAGTTTAAAGCAAACTGCAAGTTAAGAAACACAAGCCAGATAAGTATTTCTTTCAAGAATCATCATCATCAGCCTTTAACAGTCCACTGCTGGACTAGGCCTCTCCTTTGAAAAGAGGGATTGGCCAGTAGGCCAATCCCTCTTTAGGTATAGTAATACCACGCTGGCCAAACGGGTTGGTATAGGGTTTGTATCAAGTTTTCCTTCTCTTACAGTGCTGTTCTCTGCATAATATTCTCCCTCTGTCGGCTTTAACGACACCCATGGGATGATATGGGGTGGTGACAATCCGTATTCTTAATCCGTCACCACACGGACTACTTACAAGTATAGAATTACCAAAAATATTCTTTCATTGGCATGAAAAGGGTCCGTTGTATTTTCCTTTAATATTCTGCAATTCTATTATTGTATAAATAAAGATATTGCTGAATGCTGTCAATATCTAATTGTCTACTAGAGCAATGCCTTAGCAATGACACGTTGTCGCCCAGGCAGCATGATACCTGGATGCCACTATGTAACTGAAGGTTTGTTTTTATGCAAGCTGTAAGAAAGTATATTAAATATATTAATAATCTTTATTTTTTCTCCTTACAAAAAAAATGAATACTAATACATACATACATACATATCGTCACGCCTTTTATCCCCGAAGGGGTAGGCAGAGGTGTATTTCTACACCCACTTTTCGCCAGATATACTTTAGTCCCACGTAATAAGGGGCGAGCCTATTGCCGTACCGGGCACATTTCCAGACTCCGTGCTGCTACTGAGAATTTCGTGACAGAAAAACCCAATAACACTGCCCGACCCAGGATTCGAACCCAGGACCTCCCGATCCCACGCACACATTTATGCCGCGAGACCAACGAGGCAGTCATATAGGGTTTGATGTCGAGTTTTCCGTCTCTCCGCAAAGATGGTATTTGCATCGTGTTATCCCTTAGTCGCCGCTTACGACACCCACGGGAAGATAGGGGGTGGTGACACTAGTATTCTATGCCGTCAACCACACAGCAAATTAATTAAATACTAATAATATATTACAATCTTATAAATTTTCATTACTTGACAATAAGTACACCATCTTCCAACTGTTTGGGCTAGAAATCTTGTTTGCCATCATCTGTAACAGTATTAAAAAACAAAACCACAAACATTTCATCTAATTCAATTCGATGCACTTCAAGCAACGTAATCTGTAAAAGCACCGCGATGTTCCCACAATTACATAAACTGAACGAAGAAGCGAGTAGTGGCCAGTCGTTCAGTCGTAGAGTCGTTCCATCCATACGGTGAGTTAACCCGCGACACGATACACTGGCACTCGAGTGAACCAGACAACATAAAACGCAGCCAATACTCGTAAAAATCAAATGCAGTTCAAGGTTCGACGAAAGCTCATGTTTTTCGATGTTTTTTTTATGTTAGTAGGCGGCAAATGAGCAGACGGATTGCCTGATGGTAAGCAATTACCGCCGCCCATGGAACCAAGCAACGTCACAAGTGCGTTGCTGCCCCTTGGGGGTTGGGAATGGGGATAGGATGAGGAGTTGGATGAGGGAGAAGGAATAGGGGATAGGGCCTCCGGAACTCTCACTCACCGAACGAAACGCAACAGCTTAGGTACTGTTACTTTACGCTGATTTTCTGTGAAAGGGTAGTACTTCCCCGGTCGAGCCGGCCCATTCATGCTGAAATCAGCAAGGCTCTACTATCTATATTGGAAATGTTGCGGAAATGAATAATAATTTTGCTGAAATACATCATCGTCATCAGCATTTTGTAATCCACTGTTGGATGTAGGCCCCTCCTGATTTGTCACAGCATTGCTGAACGACCGGTTGGCGCCGCCTGAGTGTAAGCGACTGCTTCGCCGAAGGCCGCGAGTTCGATTCTCGCTCAAGTCAAACATTTGTGTGCATGAACATGGATGTTTGTCTTAGTCTGGGTGTTTCTATGTATAATATGTATGTATTTATGAAAAAATAAAGTATATATGTATGTTTATCCATTATCTAGTACCCATTGTACAAGCTTCTGCTTAGTTTGGGACTAGATGGTGTTGTGTGAATGGGGTGGAATATTATATTATGTTATTGTGAGACAATAGGATGATTACCATTTGACTGTCCACTGTCCAGATGGATTGGCCTCTAACAACACCACGGATTGAAATGAATAGTGACACTTATTTGTATTCTTAATCCTATGAGATGTAATAATTCTCTTAGATTGAAGGAAAACGATGACGTTCATATTACCTTTGTTGGTTTCGCCGCTTCTGGTTCGAAGTTTTTGAGTCCAAATAGGTATAACGGAATGTTTATGCACGTTTTATAATTTTATGAGCGTCAGGCAAAACCAAAAGCTGTTTAAACACACTCAAACAAGGCATTAATACAACAAGCATATAAATAGTGTAATAACTATATTAATACACAATTTTAATGTTGTCTGTATGATCAAACTTCCTTATTCTTCATCAGTCATATTTATAGATGCCTGGCTGCTTCTGAGAATGCTTAAATAGGCCTGATAATCCTAGTCAAGCTTTGACCACCCTGTAAGTCTTGTTTTGGACCTCATGATCGACGGCAAGTAAATATCATGTAACCTCATTATACGACTTGCGAACTGAATTATAAGCTTCAAGTAATTATTTTTGTTTTGCATCTGCATTTTAAATCCGGTAAAATCGTATGTCTTCCAGAATAAAACAATGCATTTCCGTGTATACAATGCATGCTTAATAAAACTAAGATAATGGTTACATATGGGAATTAAATTTAAAGTATGGCGATTCTGCCGCGCGGTGTAATTCAGGCGAGAGGCCTGTTCATTTCTTTTGTTTATACCATCGTTATAGGTGGTCTGAAATGCATAGCTCTATGCAAATTATTACCAATATAAAAAGAAAATTGCCTTGTATAAGGGCCATTTTTCGCTGGCCGATATCATAACGATATTATCGTCGCCACTACAGCCTCTACGATACAGTGGCACAGAAATTGGTGCACGAAAAAGCTTATCTAGCTTGTCAGTATAAAGCATAACTGTCAGATGAACTAACCTTTCTAAAATCGATATTAAAGTATTAACGCAATATGAATCGCGAAAAAATCTTGTAATAAACTATTATTATATACATCGCTATGTTTTAGATTATGGTAAGTAATTGCTCAGTTCAAATGTTTCTTTCAAATCAACGTGTTCTGTGAGTCTGAGGATTTTAGAGTTCGACTACCCTGTCGATAATGAACGTTGGTCGCTAGTTCAGCCGGTGGACGTAGGTTCGATTCCAGTCTAGGACAAATCTATGTATAGCGCTAAACGTGTAATTTGCTCTGCTTGTGTGTACATTTTTGTACAGCATGGTATGAGTATAATATCTCAGAATATTTTTAACTTCTTTATGATTAATTGTTAGAATTGTTGTGCATTAACATCATCCAAGGGAGATCATTAGACCAAAATCTTTTTGCCTTAAAACTCGGTGTTCGCTAATATATTTTCAACGGAGAGCCTGATGGTCTATCTACGACTTCATGGTTGGTCGCCATAGCACTCGTAATGCTACTATGCGGCTCCATACATCTATAAATAACCGCGATCCATCAACCGCGCCTATCCGTCTTTACTCTGGTTGTAATTATTCAAGCAAAGTTGCAGTTTTACATTATTTAAATCAATTTAAGAAAGTTCTCTTGGCAATTATCTGAATGGAGTTCGCTACGACTTTCGACTGAATGCCCCAATCCTTTAGTTTTAACCGTTATTTTATTGCGAGTTTTTATTAATGAATGCGCTATTAAGCAGTTTATTTGCACAATGATGTTCAAACGACTATACATTGAAATATATCCAGCCAGCATATTAAGTTTATCTCTTTTGCGGCAGGTCCGTGTATATGTATATCTGGCTTAACTCGTGGTATAGTAATGGGCATGCGGATGGAAAAAATTCAATAAAATAATAGGAATCCTCATGTCTGTTTATGAACGCGGCAAAATAGGGTCTGATGTTTAAGTCGGGACATTTTGTAATAATAAACGCGCTGCGCAAATTTTGCAAGAGCAATCTGAAAATATTACTTCATCAAATTCAGCTATCGTTTGCTTAGTGTTGTATCTGTAGGTCTCAATACATGGCTATGTTTTCCCAAATGCTTACTAAGACGAAGTCTTTGAAAAACCCACAGTATCGCGTACTTTCAATGGATTGCGTCATCTTAGGCCTTTGTAGTACGGTAAGGAGTGTCAGTGTGTACATATCGTAAATGTTCAGTGTCCTAAATGTTGTGCCCTTTTGTGACAAATTACCGGATTTGGCTCAAGTGGTGTACCCGACTTTACAGAGGCACAGATATATGGGATTTGTAACCCTTAACTACACCCAAGAGGGATCCGTGAGTTATGTCCACAACAAGGCGCCACTGTCACACTATAACGATAAGACTTTTTAAAGAAGACGCGTCATCGATCGGTATGTTCAATTTTTGTAACATGCGATGCGGTAGTGATCACAGCTAATTCTACTAAGTACAAAATATTACTGATATTGATATACTTCAATTTATTATCAAGTTTTTATATCATTTCTGAGGTAGATTCGTACATATACCTTTGTAAGTTAAAATTAAATTAAACATTACTGTTCAGACATACATACATAGAATCACGCCTGTTTCTCGGAGGGCTCGGCAGAGACTACGGAACAACATTTGCAACGATCCTGACATATCTCTCTTGCTTCATTCACTCTCATCAAATTCCTCATACATGCTCTTCTGTTCAGGGTACTTCTAACCTGTCCTATTTTAGCATGTCTCCAATCTAGTCAGAGAACGTCCACCTAGGTGTTCCCCTTTGTCCTGTCCTATTCACACTTGCCTTATAATTATATCTGCTTGGTCAGTCTTTCGTCATCCAGGCGAGGAGAGGACTCCATGTGCCAAAACCACCTGAGCATACCTTTCTTGATGCTCGTCACAACATCTTCTTTTACCCCACAACATTCTCTTATCACACAATTCTTTACTCTGTCAGTCAAAGACACACCACATATACTTCTCGGTGCTCTCATTCTTTAAACATTTATACTTTCAAATCTCTTCTGCAATACCCAACCTTCACTATTATACATAAATGTAGGTACTAACACCCCTCTATGCACAGCCAAACGTGCCTTTTTGGACACGTTTTGCCTGCACTCATAAACGCCTTCAGAGCTCCATTCACTCTATTACCTGTATTTATTTTTGTATGTAATGCTAATTTTTGTACATAGTGTAAATTCAACATTAAAAGAGTCGTATATTACTGATTACATTTCAAACAGAATGTTACATTTGTAACAGTTCGAGTTGCTGATAGACAATTCTGGCTAGCTATGAGCAGAACAAATATCCGCCATCGACTAAGAGCGAATTACAGGAAGCAATGTGTCTTAGATGTTCTTCGGGCCGGTGTCACACCCTGCAAAATGTTCCTTGCACCATGATAGGTATATGATTATTATACAAACACAATTGCTATAATAAATTATGCATTTATTATAAAATATTTATATTGATATTCTGAAAGACCTAAGATTACGCTAGACAATTTGATAAAACATAAATTAACCCACCATTGACTTGGAAAATTTGGCATAGGCTCTAAAACTGTGTCCCCCCCGTGGGATCTCCACCTTGTCGTGGTGGGGGGGCTCAGTAACCGTGGATGGGTCACCCGCGGTGAAGCTAAGAGGGATCCAGGAGGGGACGCTCCGCGTGGGCTTGACGGAGGCCTGCGAAGGATGCGTCCAAAGGGGCGGGTGCGAGGGACAGTTCTTCTGTCCCTCGCAGTCGGGTGCGGTCGCGGTGGGAGAGGCGTGTCGGTGTTGCGTTGCCGCGCGCCCTATCTCCGAAACCATATGGAGGCGCAGCATGGTTGCGTCGAGGTGGGGCCGCAGAGGAAGAGGAGATGCGGTGTTGCGTTGCCGTCCTCCCTATCCTCTGCGGCCGCTTAGTGTTTTGGCGGCGGAGCCCAACACCCCAAGGAGGTTTTGTTCGGGGCCCGCCTGACCATCTGGCGGCCCAATACCCGTCGGGGGGTAGCGAGGAATGCTTCAGCGATACCCGACCCTCCGACACACGGGTACGTGAGGAACACGGGTTGGTTTTTAGTCAGTAAGAGTCTGACAGTCCCCTTCGTCCTTCCCCCAGGGCGGAGGGACTACATGAGGATTTTCCAACCCGACATCAAAAAAAAAAAAAAAAATTGTTTAGCAATACATAGTCTTAAGATGTTTTACTGTACAGTGTCGTTCATGCAAATAAAAACGTGCTACCTCTCTATCCTTATTAATTTTATTCAGAAATAAAATTAATAAATACATTATATAGCTTAAACTCTACGTGAAATATATCTGAGCAGCCAAGTTAAAAGTGATATTCGTGACGCATCACTTTTCTTGAAAATAAAACTACTAAACAAGGTCGTCACAAAGTTGAGATGCATAAATGGTATTATGGTTAAAGTTTTACGTTCTGTGTCCACAAAGGAGAAACGTCTGTAAGTTCAAGCTTCTGTGTTTGCATCTTATCCGTTATTTGTTTATTGAGCTTGATTGAGCTTTATTCACAAAATTTTTTTTATGTACACAGGTGGACTTATCATAGGCATTATTTACCAGTCAACTTGTTATCTTAGGACCCAGTTTCACTTCTACCTCTTTATGGTTCTAAATGTGAATGTACCTGGAACATGACGCCTGCCAGATAGATTCAAAATCTGAACTAAATTTGTTTGATTTTGGCCGACTTCACCGCTGCCTGATAAGTTCCTAACTAAAACCTAAACTAATGTGTCAAATAACTCATACAAACATCATTGCGATTTTAAATTTATCTGGAAAGTTGGGCTTATCCAGAAGTGCTGAAACTGTTACTTTACCTTTTTTAATTTATCCAGAGCTCGTCGGATAGTGCTGAAACCTGCCACAAAGATGTAAAGATTCGCACAACAAAGAATAATTCCTAGCGCCATAAGGGTGAACCTTATGTAAATCAGAAACATCGATAGCAGAAACAAATAATAATAATACGTTTTGAACACGTGTATCGAAGGCATCTTGCTTCGATTTGTCTGAGACGTTGAGTTTTATCTGGCGATATCTCAGAAACAGACATTACGAACAAAATCTGTGGGCAATATATCGTTGTACAATGTCGGCAGTAACGCGAACTCGTGCAGTAATAAAACTTACTTACGTGTTGTTCGATACAAGCCTCCTTGTTTATTTGATTACGTTCAATAAGGGTATCTCTCTCACACCTGCATATGTTTTTTTAGCGTTAAGAAAATGGACTGCAGTAAAAAGTTTACATTAAGAGGTATAAACTTTTGCTTAGGTTTAGAATCAATAGTGGGCTATCTATTTCGATTAGAGTACAGTTCTTTTTATTTAACCTTTTTCACAATGTACATACTGTAGCGGCATTAATGGCAACGATATTTACCTGTCTTACACTCAAACTAAGTGCACATATTTTCGATAGAGATCCGTGCCAATGTACAAATAAAATATGTAATACGTCAAAAATACTATTCAATTGTAGTAAAGAATAATATTGGTATATACATTCATACATACATATCGTCACGCCTTTTATCCCCGAAGGGGTAGGCAGAGGTGTATTTCTACACCCACTTTTCGCCAGATATACTTTAGTCCCACGTAATAAGGGGCGAGCCTATTGCCGTACCGGGCACATTTCCAGACTCCGTGCTGCTACTGAGAATTTCGTTGTAGAAAAACCCAATAACACTGGCCGACCCAGGAATCGAACCCGGGACCTCCCGATCCCACGCGCACTTTTATGCTGCGAGACCAACGAGGCAGTCGTATAGGGTTTGATGTCGAGTTTTCCGTTTTTACGCAAATATGGTATTTGCATCGTGTTATCCCTTAGTCGCCTCTTACGACACCCACGGGAAGATAGGGGGTGGTGACACTTGTATTCTATGCCGTCAACCACACGGCATACACGGCAATATTGGTATATAAGTGATATAAATAAAAGTTATAAGCCCTTCATAATTACAATACATTAATTATGCTGCCTTTTCTTTGTGCCAATTTGTGAAATGAAAGCTCTACAACGGGATATTTATCACTTCTTTCAGTTTTCATTTATTGGCATATTATATGACACCAAATGTTGCCAAACATTTGTGCATTAACAATCGATAAGCGTTAGAAAATTGTATTTGAAAACATTAATTACATGTAATGTATTCGCGGGCAGATTTTAAATGCGGGCTCAAGATCGGTCTGTGTGAAGAGCCTTGAGATGGTCTAAGTGCAGCAGTAGATGTCTTTAGGCTGGGATGATGGTGAGATGATTTAATATGTATATTGAAGTGAACATAAAATATACAAGTACAATATAATGTTAGTTTTAAGTTTACATATTCTAAGGCTTAATAAATAATACGACCATCATCTCCCTAGCGTTTTCCCAGTTGCAACCCGCTTATTAGTCTAAACAGATATGACTGAATATTCTGACTGGGTGTCTGAATTCCGCAACCCAAAGAGATAACGATATTCGACTAAAGATCTTCATGACAGCCGAGACAGATGACTTAACGTGCTTTCCAAGGCACAGGACAAGCGATAATTAACAATTTAAAACGCACATAACATTATCGTATCTCCACTAGGCTATCGCTGCCAAACTAAATCAGACTATCATCATCATCATCAGCTTGCCATAGTCTACTGCTAGAAATAGGCCTCGTCAATGGCACATGAGCCACTGAGTCCGATTTTCAGCTTTTCGTATATCATACTATATGAAGTAGCAAGTAGCAAGCATACAGGCTCGAGTATTACGAATGTAAAAAGTTCTTTGTCGTGGATTTAGCATGTTAGAGACAGTGTACACTCAGCGTGGCTTAACTAGATTGAAATATGAGTAGCTACGTGAGGAGGCTTTGTGTACGATTTATGAGCAAGTATGTTTGTACTGTACGTGCGAATAAGTGCGTGTATACGTATATATTGGTATAAACAGTGTACATTAGAGTATATTAAATACTTATACATCTGTGTGGAGATGGACATAAAATAAAAACTGTCACCAGTGTCCCATTTCCTTCCGTGAGTGTCGAAAGACGACTAAGGAAATTTAACGAGCAATAGTATCTTGGCGAAGAGACGAAAAATATTCATAATAATGCAGAAGGGGGCCGCATTGTTTAGCGAGCCAAATATTTATATTCATATGAATAAAAAATCAACACTGGAAGTTGTTTTTCTATTCAGAATAATAAAAACTTGCAATGAAATATGAACAAGTCATAGATTTTTATCGAAGTATTTATATCAAGTATTTAACAAACATATTAAATCAAATAGATTACGCCGCGGTTCTCACGCCATTTTGTAAACAAACTCTATCCCGAATTCGCAATAACAACATTCCATACAAAACAGGTCTTCTATCTCGTCATGCATTATAAAATGTGAGCTACTTTATATTCCAAAAGTTGTAGGTCTCATGAAGACGGGAGCGCGAGTGGCTCTCGTAGAATACCATATTGCGTTCTACCAGCAGTGCCTCGCGCGACACTCGTAATACTTAAATATTAAAGCACATACCATCGCAGCCACTCACAGTATTTATTTCATACACAAATACTTCAACTATATGGAAATTTGTGTTTTGTTAGTGTTATCTCCGTTTATATACCGCTCTCTTTTTCGGTAGTGAAGATGAAAATTCAACATGTAGCCTTTCCCAGTCTGCCACTGGACTGGACATAGTGAACATACGCCTCTCCTAATTTGCATCACAATAGTATTGTGATTCATTTGGAGGATTTTGCCTACTAAACCATGTTGGCCAGACAGCAAAAAAAATAAGTATATTTTTAAAACGTATAAAATACGTCATCGTCATCATAATCGCACTCGAAAGTATTTCACTTCTGAATACCCTCCTACCCCTGTTGTGTCACTCAGAGAATGATGGCCACAGCATAGCCTTCTTACCCCAAAGGCTATCGGTTTTTTGAGCTATGCGCCCTGCACACTATCACTTCAATTTGTCTATGGTATTAAAATAGCACGGATATTATAGAAACTTAATTCAAAAGAAAATTCAGCGCTGAAAGGTTACAACAATGGCCGTTACAAAAGATATAAATTCTCTCCTCCCAGAAACATTTGTCTCAACTATAAGATTTATTACGAACACAAGTAATTTGCAATCTAAATTATTCGAACGATACTTTTATTTTGTCGTTTATACCAAACGGAATACATTGCAACAACATCCAGATACATCGCTGAATACAAACAAGAGGCGACATACACTGCATTAAGTAGATGTGTGGAAGCAATAAACGTCGCGCAAAGAGTTAGGAGCATAGTTTAGACTTTAGATAATTGAGTTTAATGAATGGGCCTCGAAACGCAATCTCGTCGATAACGCACGACATTATCGTAATTAAATCAGTAGAGAACCACCTCCCACCTCCCTCGCGTCCAGAGCGAGCGCAATGTGAGCATTAACAGCCAAAGTACGCACCGATATTGTGTATAACTGTATGTATTACGAGACAATTGGGCGAACTAAAACGCGAACTGAAAAGTATAAATCTATTCGTGGCGTATACACAGCGAATTATCACCCGCATGGAGGAGCTAGCTTGGGTGGCGCTATCGTCGATAAAACACCTTTTTATGCATGCAAGAAAACCCACCTCGCGCCCCCAGATATTGGGGCTGTAAATCACCGTTGTAAACTCTCACTTGTAAAATTTGGTAATACAGCGGCGAGTGGAGCCGCAACTACGTAAATTAGTAAGCCTCGGGATTGCATCGCACCGCACCGCTCCGCTTCGCTCCGCATCGCACCGCACGGAGCCGCGTCGTACTCGCTCTAATTAATTAACGAGCGACGTGGAACGGCGCATAAATAAGAAATATTTTAACAGTTTAAATTGCATAAAGCGCGACGTTAACGGTTGGTTTTATCGTTATTGTTGGATAAAGTGGAATAAAAAATGGAGGGAGAGTTTGGTTCGCGCCTTACGCCTTGCGCCTCACGCCTCGCGCCTTACGCCTCACGCCTCGTCAGGCCGTTCCGATACGCCTCGTGTCAGTCACTCATCGATATTCAAGGCTCGTACCGAGGCAGTGCATTACAGCTTATGTGTACACACTACACAGCATTAATAACAATATACGCGATCACATCACTATGGGCAGACGTTCGATACTTTTACAGGCACAGATTGTGTAAAAACCCGATCAACAATATTGTGAAGATAGTTACGTATTTATGGTGTAGTTTCATACAGCAGAGGCTCCTTAGATTTATTAAACCATCTATATGTATCTTTGACCATCGTGCTTCCTACTGAATAATTTAATAAATATACGTAGGAAAATCTGGTTTTCTTGAGGAATGCTGACATCTCTTTTTCTCGCGGTAAGTGAAATGACTCTTTATTTTTGCACTTGTAATAAATTCTATTTTGTATTACAAACATACAAAAAAAGCAACGAAAACAAATCAGATGTTTGTACTTGTAGAGGTTGAACACACAACGCACGACGCAGTGATTGACAGACGAATTTACCAATTAAAGAATAAAGTTGTATACACTATCCATGTAATAAAGTTGAAAGTGAACAATTTCTGCATTTGTAACAGAAGTAAAGCCTTTACGAAAAGTAGAGAATCTAGAGTTCCAAAATGAGGAGAAGCCATTAATGTCACACTCAAAACCTTCCAGTCAATGTCAATTTATTTTAAATAAACACATTACCCTACTTTACTTCGCGCAGTTAGTTAAAACCAGTACTGTGCCAGTGATTTAATTAATAAGCAATGGTAATATTAATACAATATTAGTTTGTGGAACAACTGTTTAGATAGTGCAAAAAACATAATGAATGACCCACAGTGTTGTTTATCACAGTTTCGGCAGGACAAAAACGCCGACCATTTTATATGTCGTACCAAAGTACAATATGTGTGCGTACAATATGGCTAGCATAAAAACTGGATAGTAAATCGGTTCATTGCCGTAGCACGGTACAATGTGGCAGTAGGTTTAAATTTGTCACAGAATCGACAACCTTTGGAGTAGACGAGTTTTGAAGACTGCACCTTGGAAACGTAGTGCAGGACGCACACCGGCTAAGTGTAGTGTCGATTTAAGCAAAGTCACCGGGCACAAAGAGCCAGTCCTCAAGTTCAATGACGTGCAATTGGATATGCCTATCTATACCCAGCAGTGGACTACAGCAGTCTGAGGAGAATACTGGTGAGTTGATGATTATGATGCTCATGAAGACGCACTACTACGCAGTTGCTACAACTTCCATAGCTCACCTGCGTATTAAATCGTGTTCCACACTCATGGTCCCCCGCAACTGATACTCTCATCATATCATATGCGTGCAAGTATTAATATTTTGATAAGACTTTATGAATCTAATCCTCTTGCATCCGCAAATTTTGATTAATTGACATAATTTGTAAATACGTGTGGTTCGGCTTTACACCGAAACCGTAGGGTTCTAGGCGACTTGGAGAAGGAAATGGACTGTATAGAGAGGATAGCGGTTCTTCGCCGCTTAGGAGATGGATACGCTAAGGGGTGATTGAGTGGGTATAGGATATTTCAAGGATGGAGGGCACCTACCTTATACAACCTTCTTCGTTTCCGTAGGGCAGTCTCCTGGTGGTTTCGTGATGCAGCTGCTTGTTTTCACTTCAATTCACCATTCGCGAGCGGGTTTTCCTTGGTGGAAGCGGTAATAAATCACATACAACGGTGCGGCGCGGTACGGTATCGAGACGGCGTTCTCAGCGAGCGGAATGTTCTCGACTGTGTCTCGCGTCGACGATATCAGGCGAAAGGCAGTGCCTCTTCCAGGGAGTGGGAGACAGGGACGGAAATATGATATCGCTCGCACTAGAACGTGGAACGATTGATGTTGATGCGATTAGTTATGGATAGTAAGGTAGATGGCGCTACCATATCCCCCCGGCCCTAAAGGGTTGCCTTTAAAAAAAAATAGAAGTGAACTTAGCTATGTTGGGTGTACTACCGCATAACCCCTCAATAGGCCAAGACAGCGATATGACAATAAAATTAATCTAAATTAACTTTAGCGAAAGACTACAAACGCAATAATAGCGAAAACTACTAACTAAATACTTAAACTAAGAGGTAGGTCCAACTTCAGGCTAGATCTCACTGAGTTGGAAGCGGACGCGAGTTGATCAGTGCCTCGACTTGTGCAAGGACAGTTAAAGGCTCTTCGTAAGAGAGGATCTGTTGACCTATAACTTTGAAGAGATGCGTTTTAATTACTTTGACTATGCTTGCCCAACATCCACCGAAATGTGGTGATGCTGGTGGAATAAACTTCCAGTCAATATGATCTATAGAGAGTTCTTCCTGAAGACGAGTACGATAACCCGGGACGTGATTGAAACAAGTAGCGGGAACAAGTTCAATCAATTTACTAACGCGGTTGGCGACAAAAGTCTGCCAGCGGTGAGGACAAGAATGAATCCAAGCGAGCACTACTTTGGAGTCGGAAAATGCGTACAATTTATTAATGGGGTAGTGGGGCAAAACTGTGTCTTGAACCTTGCGGAGCAACTGAGACAGCAGAAGGGCCGCGCACAACTCCAGTCTCGCAACTGAAACGGTTTTAACAGGCGAGACCTTAGACTTGGCACAAACTAACTGCACCGAGTAGTTAGAACCAATGCGGACTTGCAGATATACGACTCCGCCGTAAGCACGCTCGCTGGCGTCAGCGAAACCTATTAAGTTGATGGTACATCCATCTACCAACCCAAGATGACGCGGAATACTAATTTGATTGAGCGCGGTAAGCTCAATACAAACTGGCCCCAAGCGGCGACAATATGGTCAGGGGGTGTTTCATCCCACTCACACTTTGATAGCCAAATCTCTTTGATCAAGAGCTTGGCGTACAAAATTGTGGGAGCCACAAAACACATTATGTCCCATAGTCGAGCCACTGTGGACAGCATAGTGCGTTTGGTGCACTTATCATCCGGTGGTGAGACGTCAAATCGGAAACTATCACAGGGTTTGTCCCAGCGTAAACCGAGAACTCTATGCGGTACAGACTTCTCAAGCTCAATGTCTGGAGAAGCTTTATGAGAATCTGGTATGCGTGCGAGAACCTCCTTAGAGTTGCTTGTCCATTTGACAAGATCAAACTGGCCTCGCTTGAAAAGCTGAATAAGCTCTTCACAAAGTGAAATTGCTAGCGGAGCGGGTATGACATTACAGGCAATGTCATCCATATACAAAGCGGATGCGCAGTACAGTATAGTGTAGCGTAGCGTAGCTTAGCATAGCATAGCGTAGCATAGCATAGCATAGCATAGCGTAGCATAGCATAGCATAGCATAGCATAGCTAATTAGTGCTTTATCTTACACACAGTTTTAGCACCCACCTTGATCTCTTGAAGAGCAGAACAACAACAAGACGTAATACAATGAGAAGTATGTAACGTAGGTACGGTACCCATAATCACATACCCAAGTACCGTCTCAATAGCGGGCGGTAAATCATATCGCTCACTACGTACTATTTTAGTTAGTAGCAAGTGCGGAAATATTGAAGCTCCGATCAAAAGATCAATGCCTGCCGGATTCGCAAACTCCGCGTCGGCTAGCGGCAATGATTCGAGATGAGTGAGTGATGCTACGTCTACATTAGCGTTCGGCAATGCGTCCGTGATACGCTCCACGATAAGCGAAGAAATGTTAAAATTAATATTCCTATCAAAACGCGAATGTATTTTAATATCTACGGAACCCCTGCAATGCTTTTCTGATCCGCCTATCCCTTTGACGGTTGAGTTAGTATTTTTAAAGTTATTCCATAATCCGAGGCGTTTGAAGCATTCCGATGTTATTAGATTGGTCTGAGATGCGCTATCTAGCAGACAACGTACCAAGTGCGGCGACCCATTAACATCATAAACGATAACTTGCGCCGTCGCTAACAGTACCGACTTAGACGCCGTACACTGCGTTTTGGCCCTGCGCGGATCATTATAGATGCGCGAGTGCCGTCCTCGCGTGCGCGTCGCCCGCGCAATGGATGTCATACACAACGATACTTCGCCCTCAGACGCGGAAGGCGCAGCTACCGTGGTCTGCACCTGCGGCGCGAGTGTGTCAAGATTAGCGGCTTGACTTGACAACCGGTTATTTTTATCGAGATGTAACAGTGTATGATGTTTTTGATTACACGAGCGACATCTCGTTCTACTGGAACAATTACTCGTTTTATGTTTTATGGTTAAGCAATTAATGCAAGCTTTGTTATCTTTTACGCATTTAAAACGAGCGGTTGCATTCTGATTTTCGAAGGCGGGACACTTGTATAAGTGGTCGTGCACTATATTACTGCACAGACACTTCTGTGAATTATTACTATTAGATTCCGAACATGTTACGTAAGATTGTGGATTAGGGACCGAGTTATTACTACTATTTCGCGATTTATTCAACCTTTGTTTGTTGTTGTTAGTGTTAGACGGGCCAGGTGAACCCGACTGCGTATTATGAAATATTCGACACTGATCTTCGATGAACGAAATAAAACTATCTAGTGTAGGTATTTTATTATTGCGTTCCGTCATCTCGAATGCGCGAATTGTATCATTGTCAAACTTTTTTAAAGCGAGTTGAAGCAACATAAAGTCGGAAAGATCTTCTAATTTTAAATTCCTAAGAGAATTAACCGCGGTTACGAAGTTATCAATAAACAGCTGGAAATTCGAGACAGACGCGGCACCGGACAATTTAAGATTTAAAGCTTGGTCAAAGTATGTAGACGCTAGAACGCGCGTGTCCTGATATCTGTCAAGTAGTGACTGAAATATGACCTGATAATTCTCAGCACTGGGTGTGACACCTGCAAATACGGACTGGGCTTTCGGTGACAGTTTACCTATTAAATAGTACAACCTGTCAGCATCTGTCAGAGAACCATTATCGTGCACTGTAGACTTAAAACTCGCATAGAATAACGGCCAATTTCGTATATCTCCGTCAAACGACATAATCTCGATTGGCGGTAATCTCGGTTTGCGGGCAACGGGCTCTGCTGAACATTTACCCTCCAATTGCGATTGTATACGCTTAATAATACAATAAAGATCTTCGAATGAGGTATACGCCTGATAGTTCGGTTTTTCATCAGGATTGATAGAAAGTAATCTTGCGTTATAATCGTCTAACAACTTATGAAAATCTGTTCGAATACTATCTACTGTTATACAATAACTGAGAAATGCTTCGCTATTACTGTCAGACATAGATGTGGTTTTTGATCTTTCATAGATGTTTTGAATGCGCTCAAATAAAATATTGCGTTTTGCTTCTAAGATTGTCATCTCTTTGTCTTCCGACACGCGTGACTTCTTTTGTTGTGACATGCTTACGTAAGTATAAGCTAATGAGAACGAAACAAAATAAGAATATCTAATGTATCTATTATTTTACCTAAGTAGGCTAAGTAGGCAACACCTTAGAGCTGAGGAACTAAAAGTTGCTTGAAATATGAGATTTATAAGACAACTATGATAGTTCCAGAATTAATAATTTAATAAGTAGGTAGCTACATAAAAGTTTACCTACTGATGCGGACGGAAATAACCATGTGACGGTTATGTGAATATATTAGGAGTATAGCTAGGTGCTATAACTGCCTAGGTATAGCGGTATAACGTATAAAACGTAAATGAATCCGGCTCGAAGGACCAAAAAAATGGTTCGGCTTTACACCGAAACCGTAGGGTTCTAGGCGACTTGGAGAAGGAAATGGACTGTATAGAGAGGATAGCGGTTCTTCGCCGCTTAGGAGATGGATACGCTAAGGGGTGATTGAGTGGGTATAGGATATTTCAAGGATGGAGGGCACCTACCTTATACAACCTTCTTCGTTTCCGTAGGGCAGTCTCCTGGTGGTTTCGTGATGCAGCTGCTTGTTTTCACTTCAATTCACCATTCGCGTGCGGGTTTTCCTTGGTGGAAGCGGTAATAAATCACATACAACGGTGCGGCGCGGTACGGTATCGAGACGGCGTTCTCAGCGAGCGGAATGTTCTCGACTGTGTCTCGCGTCGACGATATCAGGCGAAAGGCAGTGCCTCTTCCAGGGAGTGGGAGACAGGGACGGAAATATGATATCGCTCGCACTAGAACGTGGAACGATTGATGTTGATGCGATTAGTTATGGATAGGAAGGTAGATGGCGCTACCAACGTGTTTGATATTAAAATATCTGGTCTTCTAGATTAAATGGTAAGCAATCTGTGCGTATTTTATTTCATGGTACGACTAAAGAAAAACAAAATCCAAAAATCCTTAAATTTCATTTAATGAATAATACTTGATATTTTTGATTAGTTCATTAGCTATTCAATGACGTTCATTTTGAATGGGATTTTTTACCGAATCGTGTCCGCGCAGCGAATGCAAACTAAACAAAAAGTAAAATACACAGTGTAGCATATATCTGAAAGTGTTGCCAGCAATACGCCTTGTATCTCGTCAACTATTCTGCCAGACTAAGAATATATATTTTGAAATGAGTTACTGCTTAAAAATAATCATCCTAATCTCAATTCTGTACGCACGCGTCCTTTAAAAAAAACGCTCTTTTGTACTTAACGACTAAATTCTGTTGCGTAGTTACAAAAGGTCATTACTACACTCATACTATACAAGTAATCCATCATACTGTGGAAATCGGTACGTCGCTACGGATGAGCTACATCCGACCTTCGTAGCCAATGTGTACACTAACTACGGATGACCGCTACTAGGTTCCTAGACTACGTCTGGGTAGTATGAAATACTGCTAGGTCATCGCACAGAGTTCATTACACTTACGTTATTCCGTTTTTCTGAGACAGACAGACAAGATAAGTTAACTCCCTAACTTTGAAACGTATTTCATACAAGGGTAGAATAAACGACGTCGACTTTCGTATCTCGGCGCCCGAGCTCTCGAATCTTCGTAAAACTGAAAATCAATTTTAATTTAATATTCGACGGCGCTTATATTGTCTAAGTTACACTTTAAACAGAATCAAAGGGTGTATTAAAGCAACAACAAAAAGGTTTGACGTAGCGGTGCTACGACGTAGCGTATCTACGTCGGTGCTACGGATGTGGGTGGCTTGATAACATGCCGTC
Organism: Euclidia mi; assembly: GCA_944739405.2. NCBI lineage: Eukaryota > Metazoa > Arthropoda > Insecta > Lepidoptera > Erebidae > Euclidia > Euclidia mi. The sequence goes on from OX123184.2 coordinate 87,307,639, forward strand.
TTTGTGAAAGTTGGGGCCGTGGTATCATTACGCTATATAAGTATCATGAGTTGATAGATTGTGTCAATATTTATGCTGCACATCTTTGAAGGTGTATGGTCGTAAATTTTATGTGTTGTCCCATAAATAACCAACGTGATTTATGGTGCACGGGTCGCATAAAACCTTCAGTATGATGTAAGCAGGTTTTCTATTTGAAATATGCTTAGTTTTCGTTCCCTTGTTACCAAGCAAAGGTGACGCAAGTGTAATTGTTATAATGGAAATTCAATGTTAATTTAGCTATGTACACATAATTACTTCTTCACGCCTTTATCCCCGGAGGGATAGGCAGGGGTGTATTACACACCCACACTTTGCCAGTTATGTTTAGGTCCCAATGTAATAGGGGGCGAGCCTATTGTCATCTACCAGGCTCATCATTAAGCGAGCGATAATTAACATTTTTAATACACACATAACTTCTAAAAGTCAGAGGTGTGTGGCCGGGATACCTGGGGATCGAACCCGAGAGCATCGTCTCGGCAGTCCGTTACATACACCACTGGGCTATCGCCACTCAGTTATGTAGTTTTGAAAATATGACTTTATGTTCTTGGCTTTATGGGATTGTCAACAACAAGATAATTAAATTTTAGACAGGCTTCGTCCTCTAGAAAGCAGGCTTCGTCTCGACGATAACTTAAAAGGTTGTTTTCCATAATACAGAACTATGTAGTTTTCCGCGCGTTTTGGGCCAATGTCAGTTGGGTAAAGTAAAAAAGTTACAGCTGCACAATTTATGCCAAATATTTCAAAATTCACTCGGAAAGCATATTTTTTAGGATTTAGTTAGGGAGTTTTCAGTCTCACACAAAGTTGTGGCAATATAATAATATGTAATTTTGGTTTTTATGTGTAGTCTTTGTGAAGAGAAAATAAATAAATTATTATAATTATTATATTATTATGGCCGCGCAATACATACGTCAATATTCTAATAGATAGTATCCTTACTTCAAAGTAATCGACTATCAGTTACTAGTCGACGTCCAGCGACGTAATTACCGTTGTGTCATCTGTCAGTGATATTACCACTTACTCAGAGCTAAGCGAAGCATAGCGGATTCACAAGCATCAAACATGTCATAACACTATTTGATAGCGACGTTTGATAACGTTCGGCAAGTACCCTAAGCTAAGCAGCGCGAAACAGCTCAGACTCAAACATTTTATGATAACATTACAGCACTTGATAACCTTAGAGCTCGACAAAGTTAAGCAACGTGCACAAAGGTCAGATTTGGATGGGTGAATGTTCGTTACGGTATTTACATTATTAAGCCATTGATACCGGTTCTATAATATATAAGGGGATGTAGGACGGCTTCTAGCGGTATTTAAGCGTTGACACCAGAGTTGGTAATACACTCACAAGGAAAGAGGAAATGAGATCTCCAGTAGGCATCTAAACCTAACACCAACGGTTCACTTCACTGCGAAAAAAGTCATTCACGGTAGTCTGCGTTAGTAATTTTATAAGGTCTATCCATCGAGTTGCCGTTGCACCAGAACGTTCCTGGTTTGCGACTACGCACCGAACGTCGTTGGTATCCCGCGAGGAGGACTGATGTTGCTGGAGGGATGGTTTATTAAGGCTGCTTTGGGAGAGGCCAATGTCCAGCACTGGATTTCTTTCTGCTGAGATGATGATCCATCGAGTAGGTGACCGATCTCTTAACTTTTTACCTTAATCGTAAACCTGTAGTTGTTTTGTTGATATTTTGCCATCGAGTTTTTATCCCTAGTATTAATAATATAATGTTACGAGTTTGATTAGATAACCGACCGGTTTTGTTGCCTTAGGACGCTGTCTGTTTATGAATAGACTAGAGGACGCCAGCAGCTACGCCCGCATTTTTTTCAAATTTACCCGTTTTGGCCGATCCCGTGGGAATTTCGGGAAATCCCTTCTTAATGTCGGTGTCCCCTACGGTCCCCAAGGAACATACATGCCAAATTTCAGCTTCCTGCGCCCAATAGTTTCGGCTGTAGCGTGTCTGTGAGTCAGTCAGTAACGCAAGGATTTTATATATTATTAAGATGATTGCCATCTAAACAGGTCAGCTCTCATAAGGAATAATATTTAATTTTATTTCAATTTTCTTCCACTAAGTAGTGCTTCAGGACTACTTAAAACGAAAATACTTAGTGGATTTCACTTATTTCTCTAGTTTTCTCATTTACTTACACCTACCATAAGATCTGTATTCCATACCAACATTCAAGATCTAGGTCAGCGGAAAATACGATATAGATTTTGATCAATGAGTACCTTCGTTTATATGAATAAAAATTGGAAAAACCGATAATGTTCTAGAGTTATCATCTCTTGTAGTCAACTAAAGAAAAATATTGAAATAAAAGTGAAGGAAAACTTGATCATTATTAGTCCTGTGAACATAATAATATATTTGGAATGATATATGATATTGCCCGCAGCTTTTAGGTGTCATTTTCTTCAATAAATATATAATAATGTTCTGGTTTTCTACGGCAAATTATAACCTAATATGGCGTAGAAAATCAGGACCGGCACTTATAATAATCAAGTTTTCCTTCACGCTTATATTTCAATATATTTCTTTAGTTGACCATAAAAGATGATAACTACTGATAATATGCTATACAAATATTCAGTGAGATCGTGATATAAAAACATGATGTGTAAACGAAGTGTTACCGGGCATTCCTTATTTCGAAATTAATATCTGTATAGTTTAGAGTTAGCACTATTTGTATATAGGATAGTAATATGTCTTCTTAACAGGACAAAGGTCTTTAAAACAGTATCTATTAAGTACAAAATAAAAGAAGGATAAAACATTAATAACTACAAAGTACTTCTACATCATACCTTCGGCGGTATTGGTGTGAGGCTAGTGATATTGGATTATGTGTGGAAATGGTTTGAAATTAAACTTTTTAATCAAGTCTTAGAAAGCTAGCTTCAAATAAATTTAAAAAACCGTCATCACTTAAATGTTTCTTACAAAGTATGAAAAATTATCATTTTTTATTTCGAGAATTCTTGTAGACATTTTAAGAAAAACCGGCATTACCTAAAGTGACAGGCGATTAAGCGCTACAAAAATGTAATCATGCCTGCTAATAGAGGTTTTAAACTTATATAAATAGGGAGTGCTGTTATAAGTGAGGTTTACGAAGACGTGTTTTTAGATTTTTCTCAAGAAGTCTGCCTTCTTAGACTAACCGTTAGCATCTGCCAGCATTACCTTGATTGAATTCAAGACTTTTCATTTGAATCCAGAGGTCAGATTTCTAGTCTAACATATATGACATAATAAAAGCATTTTAAAGAGCGATTGCCACATAATCTCCACAGTATTTAACTAAAAGGGTGATGATATTCCATAGCTCTCCATAGCAACTATCAAACACCTTGATGACAGCCGGCAGCTAGACCAAAAAGCTCAGATATTTACATAGAGGCGCATTTTCTATGGGCGCTCTGAAGACAAACTTTCTGCGACTCAAATTGCCGCTTGGCAGCGTGGCAGCCGTTCCTCCAGTGTAAGAGTAAGGGAGACGGTGTCTACGAGGGCAAGAGAGACGGAGAACAACGCCAGCGCTGCCAACGGCGGCCACTACGAACTGAACTGGGACCAGACCTCACTTGGAATCGTCACACGAAATCCTTAAGGTCTGCGGTTCTATGTATAGTTATGTTTTTTATTACTATTGTCAAAGTATGTACTTTTGCATCGTTGATTGCCTGGCATAATATTGATACGGGAAAAGCTCATAATTATCACTCTTTACAGATAAGTTCGGAGTTTTTAACTGCATGATTTATATGCTCAGGATAATTGGACATAAGTCGTTCAGTTGTAAACTCGCTTTTTTTTAAAATGATCTTTAGTTCGCCACGAGAGCATATCAAGAAAAATGTGCAACGACTTATTTGTTATTTTGAATATACATAATCGTAGAATCATTTAAGGAGTTAAACAGGGTCAAAGATACTGAATTTTAGTTTTATTATTTTGCCTTGATATATGCTAGTTGTAGTCATGGGATCTGGAATAGACCAGGTCCAAAGGCGCGCCGTTAGGTATTTGATTTGATCAGTATGAATAATCAATTTGTGAACCATTAAAGTTTAGAAAATAATAAAGATAGTATGCTACTACAGTTTACGCGGCAACCGTCACAGGTTAAAGGTAGTTGTATAATACCTATATATAGTACACAACAGAAACAGATAATTCGGTTCCTCAGCGCAATAAGCAATTTGGCATACACGTGCTGTCAGTAGCAGAACTTGCAGCTTATGCAGAACCAGACCGAGCTATGTCCCTGACAACTAATTACCTAAATTGTTCTCTAATCGATGCACGGATAAAATATCAACCTACTGATTGCCAGTTTATGCTAATGTAGCTTTGTTTGACAAGACCTTCGTCTTAGGGTTGCCAGTTTATTAGTGTTGTAATCGATATAATCTCGAGATTAATTATCATATTTAAGGAGCAGGCCACACCATAACATGTACACAATTTAGAGGTACTGACGACTATAACGACTGTCAAAGATCTTCATGACAATCAGGACCAACGGCTTAACGTGATCTCCGAGGAACAGGACAAGCGATAATTAACAATTCAATACGCACATAACTCCGAAAAGTCAGTGGTGCGCAACGTGGATTCGAACCCGATACCCTCTGCATGGCAGTTTTGTTGGTATCTCCATTAGGTCATCGCTGCCTAAGAGGGTGATGATGGTGTATAATGGAATTACACCAGTACATGGTATATATTTGAATTATAATCCTGAAAGTCTTCCCACCTCTGCTATGGATTATTACTCATAGGAGACAAAAATAGTGCGACTCGTAAAATATATTATTTGTGATTCTTTATTCTTGTAAAAACTCCAAGCACATAGAAAGAATTTCACATGTAAAATTCAATAAAAAAAACCATTTCTTCTAGTCTAGCATAGTGCATATAAATACGGAGCTATGTGTGTACCGACCCCAGCATTACACTACAACATATTACACACCCGCGGCTAAATGAGAACACCGCTAAGTACAGTCCGAACTACGGCTAACAGGCCCAACTTATGCCTCGCACTACAATGCTGCTGAATTAACACACACCTCTTGGAATGTAATTACGTCTGTACTACCACTGAAAGTGCGTGTGCGTTTAAAAGTACATGCATGGATAATCTAACGTTTGTTTCTTTATGAGGTGGGAGTTTACTTTACTTGTTACACCGTCAAATATTGTGACTAAGGTGTACTGCTTGTGAAGTTAGAGATAGTAGAGTTATGGCGTGCTGAGATAGAAACTTGGCTTGACCCGAGATCTTGACAACTTTCAGACCCTTTGGTCTCGTCTTAGCTACATTTTACATGAAGATGTATTTGGTGGGTTTATCTATTTCTTCCTATTTTCCTCGGTGGACATAGTTATGTTACTTTTTCTTGGACAGAAGTTTCTAAAAAGAATAATTCTATGTTTGTTTAATAGAATCCATTATAATCACACATGAATGGATTCTGAAGCTTAACGTTCCTAGAGTACCTACTAGTAAAGGTAATAATATCTGTGTCTAGAGTGGATACCTGGTGTATTGTATCGTGAAATTAAGTGTAATGTGTATATAGGTGAGTAATCAAACATATTTATTCAAATGACGCCTCGGTATTTTAAAGTATGAACAAATATGAAAGGCGACTTTATTAAAATTCAAATTGGGGCGCTTGTGAATTTCTAATAAATATTTTGATTCCTCTCTTACATTCTGTGGCTATTTTAACTGAATTCAAAAGCCGTGATTGCAATAGCTAAATCAAAACTATATAATACAAACACAAAATAATTTGTAATTAAACGTAGTATGTTAATTATAAAAAAAAACATGGTGAAATATGGGTGTGATATTACACCTCTGCCTACCCCTTCGGAGATACAGGCGTGAGTCTATAAGAAAAAAATAAATAATAAATGTTAATTAATTCAGTAGTGGTAAACTTTGAAAAGACTGAGACATAATTATGCACACAAAAGCTTGGAGAGAAGAGAGGAAACCGAATCTGAAACTAATTTAATCAGATCTAAACATATAATTAAATGGTAGAAAAGTCAAAACTGTACATTGAATATTTTTTTAAACAATATTTGGGGTGTGATCTACAATCGATACCAAAGCCAAAAATATAGTTCTTAGAATTTTAGATATATAAGGGATAAACTCAAAAAGTACTGCATGGATTTACTTCAAATTTGGCACGAATATTATTAAAAAGTCGGGTCAACATATAAGCAACATATTATCACGCTATCACCTATAGGGAAAGAGCAGTGAACCTTTATTTCTTCAACAGATTCTGTAACAACGTGTAATCTAACGACGCATATTTGAATGTTGTTATTATGTTAACCATGCTATAAGCTAGCTTCACAATATAAAAATCACGCAATATAAGTAACTTAGGCCGATAAACATAATTAAATGAATAAAAGTAGTATCAAGACAATTTTAAAGCAGCGCCATCTATGAGACTTTAAAAACATAAAGTCGAATTACATGTGTAAGCCCTTTTTGGATTTAAATAATTTAAATTTGATCATGTTGGCGAGGTTAATAGTTATTTTTAAAAGTCATAGATGGAGTTGTGCATTTTCTTCTTAAAAATTGTATGTAAATTCGTTTCAGAGATGAGCAAGACAATAAAAAAATGTGTTTATGCAGGTTTTAAGCTGCTTCATCTATGTCTTATAAAATTCATCGAGTTTGTTTGTATGTAATAAAAAATGGAACTCAAAAAGAACAGCATAGATTTATAACAAAATTTAAACTCGAAAACGGCACGCTATCGCTGTAAGCAATTTGAGCTAAATAACGAAGGAAGAGGAAAATTAAGCATGCCATATATAGCTTAGAGATTAGACATGCCTATTTTATTACAGTACAGAATAAATAGTAATAAAGTTAGGACAAAATAAACATTGACTGTTATTATTTTTGATCGGTATTTATTGGTGTAATTATTGCATAACATAACATATAACATATCTTCACGCCTTTTATCCCCGAAGGGGTAGGCAGAGGTGCATTACACACTCACACTTCGCCAGATATGTTTCGGTCCCAATGTAATTATTGCTTCTTAATTAATATATTTTCATATCTCATATAAACTTAAGTGAGATGTGGAACTAGCTTGATTTTTTTACTCACACACAGCCATTTATTTAATGTTAAAATGGTGTAAAGTCATAACTTAGATGTGTTATATTTTTTCACCATATTATTATAAATGAAACCATTACTGGTGAGGATGGATATCCCTCATACCGGCGCTGATCACCAGCAGAGGGTTTGCGTTCCACTGAGCTGAGCTTGCGTGGCCAGGCGGAACCGGTCGATAACAGATGGATTGTTCTTTACTCACCATCAACGTCGAGTCGTGCACCAGCGTCGAGTCGATCAAATACATCTGCAAATATGTCAACAAAGGGAGCGATCAGGCGACGTTTGCTTTACAGAGCACTGATAGAGACGGGGTGACCAAGTACCCGTCTGGTCGCTACATCAGCACGTCTGAAGCAGTTTGGCAGCAACTGGCGTTCTCTATACATGACAGGCAGCCTACCGTCATGCATTTAGACGTCCACCTAGAGAACGGCTAGCGCTTATATTTCGATTCCGACTACGTTGCTGAGCGCTTGGAAAATCCGCGCCAAACAACTCTCTTGGCATTTTTCAGACTCTGTGAAGTCGACAAGTTTGGGAGGGCCCTTACGTATGATGAGGTGCCTTCATATTACACTTAGGACAAGCAAAGGGGTGTATTTAACTGACGTCTACGAGGAGGTGCTGAGGAAGGTTTTCCGGGAATTTTCAAGGACACCGCATGGGGTAGAGTTAATACCGTGCACCCGAATAATGGCGAATGCTATTTTCTGCGGTTGTTACTTCACATAGTCCGAGGCCCTACGTCTTTCGCCTTTCTGAGGACATTTGTTGGCGGAGTATCCCACTTACCGCGCAGCCTGCGTAGCAGGTCACCTTCTCGACGGTGACCAAAACTGGGATGACATCCTCGCGGAGGCAAGCGTCAGTGACAGTCCCAGCCGCATGCGTCATCTGTTTGCCATCATCTTGGTGTTTTGTGGAGTCGCGAATCCGGTAGCTTTGTGGGAGAAGTATCGCCATCATCTGTCTGAAGATTTTCTACGAGCTTTGAGGCGTGCTACTGGAGACGAAGTCGAAGTAACTGATGAACGCGTGCTGAACACCTGTCTCAGTTCACTTCAAGACGTGGTCATTTCTATCGGTGGCAATCTACTGGTCGAATATTGGTTACCAGCTTCACAATCATCACCGCATTAAGACCTTGGAAATCGGCAGTATAACTCTGAGACAATTTACGATCCGGGCGAAATGACCGCCATACGAAATGACCATGTCACTTTGTTCTCTTCAGAGCAAAAACAAATTTATGACACCGTCCTTGAAAGCGTTGGACAAAACCAGGGTAAAATTTTTTCTATTCTATAATAATAATATTCTATCACATACACACAACACCATCTAGTCCCAAACTAAGCAGAGCTTGTACTATGGGTACTAGATAATGGATAAATATACATATATACTTTTTTTTTTTGTAAATACATACATATTATACATAGAAACATCCAGACCAAGACAAACATCCATGTTCATGCACACAAATGTTTGACTTGAGCGGGAATCGAACCCGCGACCATCGGCGTAGCAGTCGCTTACACTCCCGCTGCGCCAACCGGTCGTCAAAAAAAATATTTTTCTTGGATGCTCCTGGTGGAACAGAAACAACATTTGTTACCACTGGCATAGCGTCGTCGGGAATCGCTGTCACACTGCTTCCGGGTGGCAAGACAGCACATGCCATGTTTAAAATTCCCATCGATTTACCGATTTTGAGCACCGAAACACCTGTTTGTGGAATGTCACGTAACAGTGATAAGGGACACGTGCTCAAGGATTGCTCTCTGATCGTATGGGATGAGTGTAGGATGGTTAATAGGAAGGCAGCTGAGGCCGTGGACAGAACGCTGCAGGACATCCGCAGGAACAAACATTTGATGGGTAGTCACAGTTCTGTTCAGTGGCGATTTCCGACAAACACTTCCCGTGATGACGCGAGGATCGAGGGCTGACGAAGTGAACGCTTCGTTGAAACGATCTTCATTGTGGTCACGAGTTCGTACTCTGCGCTTAACCATTAGTATGAGAGCTCGCTTGGCGGCAATGCACGCGCTCAACAAATTTCCGATGTCCTTCTAAGTCTTAGCGAAGGCACTCTACCAGAGGAGAGACGTGGACAGGTGGTGCTTCCAGAGTCTCTCGGTGGAGTTGTATCCAGCTTAGAAGAACGCATTCACTGTGTGTAAGGGGACATCAGTCATATACCGCACCAGCAAAATTTTTGAGTGAGTGAGCGGGCCATTTTGACGGCAAAAAATTATCAGGCTGCAGCAATTAACGAATGCATTCACTCGGAAATTGAGGGAAATGAAGTGGTCTACACCTCTATAAACACTGTCGTCGAGCAAGATGACGCGACACATTATCCCGTGGAATTTCTGAATTCCCTTTCAGCAAGTGGACTTTCAGCGCATACCATCAAGCTGAAGGTCGGTGTCCCGATTATGCTACTTTGGAACTTATCTCCTCCGAAGTTGTGTAACAGGACCCGAATTAAAGTCATCTCGCTACACAGACTCACCATTGAGGCGGAAATTCTTACGGGTTGGGGCGTTGGCGAGGCAGTATTTATACCACGCATTCCCCTCATACCTCATAACTTCCCGTTCAAGTTCAAGCGCGTACAGTTCCCCGTGAGTGTTTGCTTCGCGATGACCATCAATAAGTCGCAGGGGCAGACACTGAGGACAGCGGGTGTCGACCTCAAGACGAGCTGCTTCTCACACGGGCAGCTATACGTCGCTTGCTCCCGCGTCACCAGTCCTGACTCTTTACATTTTGGCTGCGGAGAGCCAAACCACTAATGTTGTTTATCGAGAAGTCCTATAAGTATGTATTTTTACTCTGTTCTCCATTCCTTATTCATTATTTTCTCGATCTGCTTCAGTCACAACTTATGACTTAATTCTGCAGAATCACCATAAAATTATTTATTCAAAGCAGGCTGAAAATCAGCACTTTTTGAAGGTTAATTTTACAAAAAACAGCCTTCCTTTGTTACTGCACTTTCTGTAGACTATATGAAAACGGGTAAATGAATGTTATTTTAAAAGGTATATAATCGTAGGTATTTATTTAATAATTTGGTGCTGTATCGCGTTCACGGTCAGCCTAATATAATTCGTGGCTTAGCCAAAAACTTAGGTAATACGTACTTGTTGAATATTTAGCTGTGTAGCGACGGTGACTGTTAGTTATTATTGTCCAGCGGTCGAGTACAACAAGTAACATACATACATACATAGACTCACGCCTGTTTCCCGGAGGGGTAGGCAGAGACTACGGAACGCCATTTGCAACGATCCTGACATACCTCTCTTGCTTCACTCACTGCCATCAAGTTTCTCATGCATGCTCTTCTGTTAAGGGTACTTCTGACTTGTCCCTTTTTCAGGATGTCTCCAATCTGGTCAGAGAACGTCCGCCTAGGTCTTCCCCTTTGTCCTGTCCCATTCACACTTGCCTTATATATCTTCTTTGTCAGTCTATCGTCATCCATCCTCTCCATGTGCCCAAACCATCTTAACATGCGTTTCTCAATGCTTGTCACTACATCTTCTTTTACCCCACAACACTCTCTTATCACACTATTCTTTACTCTGTCGGTCAAAGATATACCACACATACTTCTCAGTGCTCTCATTTCTACAGCATTTATTCTACTTTCAAATCTCTTCTGCCATACCCAACTTTCACTACCGTACATGAGGGTAGGCACTAATACCCCTCTATGCACAGCTAAACGTGCCTTTCTGGACACGTTTTGGCTATTCATAAACGCCTTCAGAGCTCCAGTCACTCTATTACCTGCATTAACTCTTCTTTCAATATCTTCTTCATTCTTACCATCTCTTGTAAACAACGTACCTAAGTACACAAACTCATTCACTTGCTCCACTCGTTGTCCATTGATCAAAACATTACAAGCCGTAACGCATTCCTTCTTTTCAAAAACCATAACTTTCGTTTTACTTACATTCACTTTCATTCCTTTCCTCTCTAACGCACCATGCAAGATTGTTAACATCTCCTGCAAATCCTCCGCTGAAGACGCAAGAATTACCTGATCATCAGCATAAAGGAGGCATTTGACAACTAACCCATTCATTCTTAATCCGCAGTCACTTTGTTTTAGATCTTGCAGACAACTGTCCATGAAGAGGTTAAACAGCCACGGCGACGCTACACATCCCTGTCTAACACCTGTCTCGATGGTAAACCAGTCAGTGTATGCCCCGTTTATCCTCACACAAGCTCTAGAATCCTCATAAAGGGATTTCAGAGCTCGAATGAGGCTGCTGTCCACCCCATTCATTGACAGCACTGACCACATTTCATTCCTCACCACTTTATCGTAAGCCTTTTCTAAATCCACGAATGCGCAATAGACCTTTTGACCTTTGGCCAAAAACTTTTCGGCTATGCTTCGCATGGAAAAAACCTGATCCGTACATCCCATACCCTTTCGGAATCCCCCTTGTACATCCCATATTTTCTTGTCGGTTACTTCCATAACTCTTTCAATAAGTACCTTTGCATACAATTTGCCAACAATGCTGAGAAGGCTAATGCCTCTATAGTTTTTGCAGTCTTGTGGCGAGCCTTTTCCTTTATAAAGAGGCACAACTACAGCTGTGGCCCAGTCATTAGGTACTCGGCCGGTGCTCCAGCACAAGTTGTATAACCGCTGCAACTGACCAACTATGATGCCCTGTCCAGCCTTCAGCATTTCGACTGTAATCCTATCATATCCTGCAGCCCTACCTACTTTCATACTTCCCAGTGCTTTCACGATCTCATCCACGCCAATAACGCTTTCATCATTGCTATCATTACCATTAATTTCAGCTATCGGTGTCTCTATCGCCGCTCTTTCAAATAAACTTTCAAAATACTCTTTCCATCTCTTCAGCACGCACGATTCACCATTTACTATCATTCCATTTTTGTCTCTGATGGATGTGTCTTCTGAGGATTGAGTTTTTCCTTGAACTGCACGAACGGATTTCCAGAAAAAACTTTATGTTCCTCTGGAAATCGTCAGATAATCTGCTATCAAACTCATTTTTCTTGTCCTCTTTTTTCCTTTTAACCACTTTTTTCACTATTCTTTTTGACCTAACAAACTCTTTTCTTGCTTCATCTATGTCTACACTTGTTGCTTTTCCCATTCTTTCATTTGCTCTGGCAGCCAACCAATCTGACCAAGCTTTCTTCTTCTCTGACACTGCTGATTGTACATCCTTGTCCCACCATGTATTCTTAACCTTTCGTATATTCCTTCTCTTGATCACACCACATACTTCAGACGCTACACATACTACCTCTTCTTTAAAGACCTGCCATAATTCTTCCATATCATTTATGCCATCAAACCTCTCAAATCTTGCTATCAATCTTCGTTTATACTCATCTTTCACATCTTTCTCTTGCAGATTTTCTACTTTTATTCTTTCCAATACCCTATTTTCATTACGCTCTCGGTGTCGCCATCCTTTAAAGAGCCCACTTATCCGGCTCAACACCAAAAAGTGGTCTGTGTGGATGCCGATCCCTCGATATACTCTTGTATCCCACACATTATTTCTCAATCGTTCATCTACTATCACAAAATCAATCATACTTCTTCTAACATATTTCGCCTTTCGCGTATACATATGTATCTTTTTATGATCAACATGGTGTTTGTCACAGAAAGGCTCCACTCCAAACAAATCTCAAGCAGTCCTTTTCCATTTTCGTTCACACGCTCATCACCAAATGCACCTAACACCCTTTCAAACCCATCTCGCTTTACTCCTACCCATACATTGAAATCCCCTAACAAGATCAATCTTTCATTATCCTTGCAGTTCCTCAAAATCTCTCTTTAACTCTCCCAAAATTCCTGCCTTTCGTTTTGCTCATGTTGTGACATACCCGTAACTATATTGACCGGGGCGTACACCCCTACAATAAAGAGACGAGTAAGTCCTACTTTCATCCACAGTAGCCTGGCATTTTCACATTCAAACTCTTTTACGCACTCATTCATTCGTGCAGACAGTATTACACCAACTCCCTTACAGGCTGTGGTGGTACTATCTACCCCAGACCAATACGCCGTATATGCGCCATGCTTGGTGGTGTCACACCCTTTTCTTTTTGTTTCATTCACACAAAGAACATCAATCTTTCTATCATCCATCATCTGACATACTTCATCCAATTTGCCGTTTATTCCTCCTCCAACATTCAATGTTGCAAACCTGCTTTCCGTAAGCCGCTTTTCGCCCTCGCGGGAAACGAGACGTGACGGGTTGCGAACCGCGTCGCCGCCGTATGGAGAAGAATAAGTTTTTGTTCCCATAGCGTTCCCACGAGATTTAGGGATCTAGACGGTCCATCCCCGCAGAGCCCTTTACGGGGGTAAGGCGGAATATCACATGTGCCCTGTGACCACCAACACAGGCACCCTCCGTTTGCGACCAGCTTACCCTCTGGCCACGAATCTCTCGGCACGGGTCGGTTTACACCTTAGATCGGGGTTTTGTGTCGGGTATGCTCCCTAAAAGTTGGTTTAATTTCGGAGTTTTCCTTCTCCTAGACAAGTTGCCAACCAAGGCTAGCGAGGCCCATCTCCCCGAACGTTTGGTTTAATTTCAGAGTTTTCCTTCTCCTAGACAGGTTGCCAACCAAGAATGAATCTCCCCGAAAACAAGTAACATAAGTACATTGACAGAGGGCGCGAGTGTGCCACCATTCATATCGGCTCCGTGTTTTTAATTCGATAAAAAATATCTGCAAGCAGTAATAAACGGTAGAACAGTGATAAATAACAAGAAGCTGCAAATAACTACCTGGACAATGTATATGTTTCTCGAAAAAGTGAAGGATTAGTGCAATAACAATCAAAATATAAAAACACAAACAAGGAACAAAATGTCAAATATTTAACCGTGTAATCACAGCCGAAATAAATAAAAATAGTGTAGTGAACAGAAATTAATATAAAAACAAGTGAATTATTGTTTTGCACGTAAGTAAGACTTTTTCTCATAAGTGCATAACCTCAAAACAAAGAAACCAATATCGCAAAGTCATAACTCGTCCGTTACAAGAAAATTTGTGCCATCTAGCGTCGAGTAGCGGAACTTGTGAGAAAACATCGATAGACACGCTCACTACCGGAGTAACTAACTCCGCTACTTACCAGAAGAGGGCGATACTTAACGCTGAGCTAAAAATAGAATCAAAATAAACAAGAAAATAGACAGAAGAAAAGAAGAAGAAATAAGACAGCAAAAAGCAGACATGCTTGATATGAAGGAAGACATAAAAAATACAATTATTAGCACCATGAGCGAGAAGTTTAACAGTTTAGAATTAAAAAATGAGCGCCTAGAACAATAACTAGAATCACACAAAAATAAAATAGAAAATATTGAAAGATTTACGAGAAGAAAAAATTTTATATTTTTCGGAGTAGAAGAAAATGAACGGTCTTATCAGGATTTGAAAAACAAGGTGCTGGGTATCATAAATAACATGCTAACCATCAATTGCAATGAATATGGCATTGAATTAGTCAGACGACTAGGGAAAAAAGGTGATAAAATTAGACCTATCGTAGTCACCCTGGCCACTATGGGCTTAAAAATAAAGATACTAAAAAATAAGAAAATGTTAGAAAACTCACCTTATTACATAAAAGAAGACTTTCCCTTAGAAATTATCAATAAACGCAAGGAGCTTCAAATCGAGCTTAAAAAGGAAAGAGAAATGGGCAATAAGGCTATAATAAAATATGATAAAATTATCATCTTGAATGACAAAAACAGTCAAAAAGAACAAGTCACCCCAAACAGTCAAGGACAGAAGAAGAAAGATAACAATAAAAGAAATCTGTCAGAATCACCTGAAAACACTTCAAACTCTAGCAAGAATGGAAACAAAAAACAATTAGCAAAAATAAATAAAAATAACAGCATGAATAACTACCTCATAAAGAAACCAACACTTACATACCACGCATCTCATTCGCCACAAAAAGGAACACAAAACTCAAGTCAAACAACACTCTAGCAATCAGCGCACCCCACTCTCAACCCAAATCTCCAAAGACGGCTGGTCACCGCGGGAGAATCAGACCAAAACCCTCCAGAGGAAAATAACTCCCCAGCTAAAAAAAAGGATCATAAAGGCCCAACCTTATATTTTATAGCTACATACAATGTAAGAACTCTGTCAAATTAAGCATTATACAAGTATACGCACCAAACGATGCAGCCAACGACGAAGAAATCGAGACTTTCTACGACACCGTCGACAAAGCTCTAAAATTTACCGAAGAAAATGTAGTAGTCATGGGCGACTTTAATGCCAAATTAGGCCAACTAGAACATAAGGAATATCCAACAACAGGCTAGTTTGGCTTGGGGAAACGAAACAAGAGAGGAGAAAAATTATTACAGTTTGGTCATGAGAATAATCTCTCTATTATGAACACATTCTTTAAAAAGAAAAGTAAACAAAGATGGACATGGACCTCGCCAGACGGTAACACTATAAACGAAATCAACTATATTCTCTCAAACCTACACAAAAACATACAGAATGTACAAGTACTAAGCATACAATTTCCGACAGATCACAGGTGCGTAAGGGCGGTTTTTAGTCTTAAAACATTTAAAAAATGTAGAACCACCTAATCAAATTACCCCAAAAACACACTGAAAACTGAGGAAGAAATTTCGACATATATAGAAGGACTGTTATACCACCAAAAAGTGCTTTGTCAGCAATATGAAGAGGATACAGCCCAAGAATACTACAACAAGTTAATCTCCGCTATCAAAAATAGTTTAAAAATAGCTTCAGCCACTAATAAACAACCACCAAAAATATACAACGTTTTATCTGATTGCACGAAGAGACTAATAGACCGAAGAAGAGACTTACAAAGAACAAGGCCAAAATCAAGAGCAATGAAGAATGAATTAAGCGCTCTGTACAAACTTGTAAGTAAATACCTGCGACAAGATTACCAGGAACATCGAAGGCAAACTATAGAAAAACACCTTAATTCGTCCGGCAGTTTAAAGAGAGCGAATAACGAACTAAGATCGCATAAAACCTGGATAGAAGGCCTCCGCGTATCAGGCAGAGTATCTCACAACAGGAAAGACATACTCCAAATAGCCACTTCGTTCTATAAAACCTTGTACAACGCACCAAAACACCTGGAAACTCTCCAATGCCTATCAGAGGAAACCCAAAGTATCTCAGAGATCCACCCAATACAGAAATCGGAAATTATTAAACAAATAAAACGGCTCAAACCAGACAAAAGCCCGGGACCTGACGGGATAGCGAACGAAGTGTTAAAGATTGGTTGTACAGCTCTCTCAACACCCATAACAATACTTTTTAATAAAATTTTAGATACCTCTAAAACACCAAAGGAATGGTCAGAATCAAACATTATATTACTGTATAAAAAAGGAGACCCTAACGATGTAAGCAACTACCGACCCATCAGCCTTCTACCTACGCTGTACAAATTGTTCTCATCGATAATAGAAAAAAGAATAAGTCCCACACTAGACTCATTCCAACCAATCGAACAAGCAGGGTTCAGAAGAGGCTACTCAACGGTAGATCATATCCACTGAGTCGAGATACTCATGGAGAAATATCAAGAACATCAAAAACCACTCTATATAGCGTTCATTGATTACCAGAAAGCTTTTGATACAATACTTCATTCATCTATATGGGAAACACTGAAGTCTCAAAATGTAGAGACCAAGTACATCAAAGTGTTGAAATACCTCTACGACAACAACACAATGTAACGGAATCCTATGGACCCCAGGCTGATTAAAATTTTAGTTTTCTTAATAACTGGGTTTAAAATGCCAGCCCCGCCAAGTAATTTTGTGGCCAGGGTTCCTGCACACCTCCCCGCGCAGGACCATGGAATTCGTCCTTACTTTATATTCCTCTGCTGACAGCATTTACCAAACGTAAATGCTTATAATTGAATGAAAGTGGACATCAAAATACTAAAGACAGCGATACATTAGTATTGGTTTGTCATCACAAAATCACTCTCCATATATTCATGCTTCACATAGGTATTGGTACTTGAGTACAAGGCAGCGTATCTCAGAGACGGCAGCTCCAGGGAGACGGAGAACATGATCCAGGTATATTAGTCATATAGTATTATCGGCGCCGAGTATTTCAGCGATATCCAGTGTATAGTATTGAGCGTACAGTAACAGTCTCAGAACTGATGTCACAAAACGCCTCCTTGCCGCAAGTCACAACATTGAAGCCCATACAAACATAGTTAATTAAAACGTATTAAGCCATCGCGCATAGTTTGCAGGGAAGCTCTCGTTACAATCGCCGCTAGATTAGCCGCCAGGTCTTACTGTTACCGCGTGACCGACAGGTGGCTCTTCTTTTGCTCTTTAAAACCTTGTCAGCTGCTATGTACTGGCCTGTACGCAGGTTTAGACAGCGATTGTGAAAATCCTGCATTCTACCACCTGATCGCGAATATGGAGACTCCCATCATACATCGCTCGTCTTCACATCCATCATCAACAAGGTACGAACCACTACTAATGGTACACGCGGTTATTAATAATATAAGTAATATTCTACCACATAATATTCTACCACATTCACACAACACCATCTAGTCCCAAACTAAGCAGAAGCTTGTACTATGGGTACTAGATAATGGATAAACATACATATATACTTTTTTTTTTTTGTAAATACATACATATTATACATAGAAACACCCAGACCAAGACAAACATCCATGTTCATGCACACAAATGTTTGACTTGAGCGGGAATCGAACCCGCGACCATCGGCGTAGTAGTCGCTTACACTCCCGCTGCGCCAACCGGTCGTCAAATGTACAATATCTCATAGAGAACTTTATATTTTAGTCAGCCTGGTATACATATATGGTGTGATATAGACATAGATACACAACAGAGTTATTAATGTTATACAGTTCATGCAATAAATTACAGTAAAGTGAATAACAGACACTCACCGGACTTTTAGCTGCGTCGCTGCCAAACTTACCCCTTGCCCTGTGCTGATCACCTTCTCTTGAAGCCGCTCGCCTTGTTCTTCGATATCACTAAGCACTAATTATCGACCAACACCGAGCATCTTTCGCGCTAGGCCAGGTTCGATCTCTCTCGCACCATAAGACCCACTGTCTGAACTACCACGCGAGTCCGTTCCCGAGATCTGCCCTCTTCCGCGTCCTAAGACTGACTGTCCGAGATCCGCCCGGTTCCGCGTCTCCACATTGACTGTCCAGTCAAACACCCCCAAGGCAACGCCCCTGACCTCTTACTACCTGATAGGGTCCGCTTCTTATGGTTCGTCCCTTTTTTTATAATCCTCAACTATACCGCATGTGAACACTACAGTGTAAATGTTTTCTCATATTTCATGGCTATTTCTTTACTCATATGCCTGTCACATAACTCTTATAAATTTGTCAACCTCTTAGAATTTATGAGTTTACTAATTGCAGAACGTTGGCGCCATCGTAGCGATAAGACAAACACATGTGGAAACAAGTATGCGACCTAAGAACTATATATTATTAATTAATTTGGTGTAGCCAGCAACACCATTACATTCCCCCCTCTGAAAATCAGACGCGTAGACTAAGTCATAGCGTATGAGCTTTCACTACAGATACAATAGCATATGTATTAGAGTACGCCAGTTAAAACTGCATCTTGTCTTCCACCATTAACTATCGGCAAGTAACATACAACTTCCAATAAATAACCACTGCTTCAATACCACTTATCCTAACTCATAGTTGATTGACAATAATAACCCTACCATACCTTTGCTAAGGTCACTCCGTACGATACAATAACTAACTAACTATACTTCAGCCATCTCCATATTATGACAACATTGTTGCTTATAAGTATCCTATAGCAATTGTTGCCTCAACTGTGCCTAATCAAATATGAACGTTTTACTATGCCTATGAGAAATTATCAAAACTCTTATCCATCTGTATACTACTAAACTTCTCCTCAGACCTAAACTTCTTATTGGAACTAGTGCACATAACCGAGATCACCAGTGGCCCGTAACCTATGTTTTCCAATAAGCCAAATGGCGTATTAGCAGTAAATTCTCAAAATAGTAGTACAATCTATAAGACATCCTATCCATGCTTAGAATGGAAGTGTACATACCAGATGTCTTCTTGATAAACGGGCAGTGGTATGATCGAGGTACCTGATTCGCCATTCGCACTCGTCGAAATCGGGTTCAGTAGTAGGTGTATATAGCGTCAGGTAGCAGTGGCTGAAATAGTTCGCACACACTCGTATAAGACACTAGTCTTATCAAATTTGCCAGACAAGTGGTTGCAATCGTTTTATATAATGAGTTAAATAGTCGTAAATAATAGTACAGTGCAGCAGTCGTTTTCCCCAGTCGATAGCTCGATAGTCCCTACAACCAAACAATTCTCAACTCGGTCCCACACTAGGAATTATTCCCATTTAGCTAGAAATTGTACGCGCGGGGATCGAACCCACAACGTCCGGCGAGATGGCCGCTCCAATCAGTTCTTCATTCGGATCATCAAGCGTATCGACATGATATCGGCTTCATTATTAAGGTTCTGATTACAGTTAACGTAAATAACAATTACGATTATTACTCGTGCAGTTGGACGCAGTTGCCAAAATATATTATGCCATAAAAAAAGTTATATATAACGAACGACACACATAAGGCCCTATGTAATTTAAGCCTTCGTTTAATATTGTATATTTGAGAGTTCGGATCAGAGGGAGTCCACTTGCTTGAAGTTAGTCGATGTGCGCGTTTATAGTTAGTAAAGATAATGAAAACTTAGCTCTGTGTAAGATGATCCAATGCGAGATATGTCCTTCGACGCATACTGCAGCTGCCTTTCACGTTACCGGAACGCCGCTACTTTGTAGCCAAAGCCGACGGACGCAACAACACGTGCGGTAGTCGATGTAAAAGGTGACGAAGGGTCCTGGAATTTTAAATGAAATGCCACGAGTATCAAACTTCCAAGATTAGTCATATAATATACGACTTCTATTTGAGTACTAAACCCGGATACAAACTAACAGATAATTAGAAGATGTAATGCGGATCACCAATGAATATTTTTCAGTATGCGTATTAAGTATATTGCATGAGTCTAGCAACAAAATATTATTTTTATTTGAACTTCAGAATCAAGTTAGCTGTTTACGGATATCACACGATAGGGCTAAACTATGTCTATGAGTCTAGTATGTATCAAGACGTTTTTAGCATACTGCTTACACACCTCTCGAATCTCATGAGGGATATGAACTCAATGTCAAGCTCTAAGCAAACCTGGGGCTCGAACCCTGGTAAATTGAGCGCTCTTAAAAGGTATGTGTACAATATACCCGGTATAACAAATACATACATCATTGCCACTGGCAATCACATTTTAACGCAGATGAACAAGTATTGTAAATACTCAGCTAAACCAAAATGTGAGATAGCCTAAACTGTTACAGTTAGGTAAAATACTGATGCTTAGAATTAACACGTGTAGAATATCTATTTCATATGACGCACGGCGGGAATTGAACCCATACCAAAGATGGCAGTAATGACTTACAAAAGCCATTCAGTTTTCAAAACAATGCAGCACATGTGCAGTCATATCTTAACAAAGTAGCCGATCTTGGCCCTTGGACAAAGCACATCAATAATACAAAAGAACTATGGCTCCTTTCACGATGGGAATCGAACCCATCCTAAAAAACGGCTTAAATGACTTTCTAAAGCCATTCAGTTCCTTAAAATAATGCGCCACATGCGCAATCATATCTTAACAAAGTAGCCCATCCTGTCCTTTTCACGTGCGCGTTGGCGCGTTCGGACAAAGCACATCAATAATACAAAAGAACAATAATTCCTTTCTAGCCTTCTTTCTTTTAACTAATAAACATATAAAATGTGTTTCCCTTTTTTGTTTTATCCCTTATTTTTTTCACACGCTGGCATTTGGAAACAAAACGTGCCAGATGTCGGCTTATTGCATTGCCTTTCTAGTTTGGGAAACAATTTTAAAACAAAACATTTTAAAATAATGGTCACTAAACCCAGCTCCAGACGCACATTATCGGCGAAGTATTAATTCCTGCTATAATAACAACAATTAACAAAATAGTTTCGTGTCCAACAATAGTGTGCATTCTTTTTATGTTTGGGAATCGAACCCAAAATATTTAAAATCACATTGGACGACTTCTATAAAGCCGACGCCGATCATTAGATACATGAGTATAATATCCGCCGGCTTTCACCAATGCTCAGGAATCGAACCTAGAGCTTTTATAAGGTATACGAAAATACTGCAGTGGCCTAATATTACCCTAATCTACTTGCTAACACGTTAGGAAACAAAATTTACTAAGAATAATCCTTTTCTCAATTAAAGCTCGTGTAAACTTCATCAATAAAACCCCTATGCATTCTGTAAGAATCTCAAGCCAACCAATGTAATAAACTAATAGATGCTTGTCCCAAGAACGCGTATGCATAAGATAGATATTATTACTAGATTTCGTTATTTAATACGTTTGTTGACACCATTTTGAAATATCGTAGCAACAGGAATCGAACCCGCTATTTCAGTAAGTCTTTTGAAAACATTTTTTTAATATCGTAGCAGCAGGAGTCGAACCCGCTATTTCAGTAAGTTTGTTGAAAACATTTCAAAATATCGTAGCAACAGGAGTCGAACCCGCTATTTCAGTAAGTTTGTTGAAAACATTTCAAAATATCATAGCAACAGAAGTCGAACCTGCTATTTCAGTACGTTAGTGTAATAAATTCCTGTCCCGCAACTTCAACAAAATATTATACATTATTTATCCTTAAATAATTCCCTCTTATTATAAACAGTTATCGAACACGCTATTAATAATACGGTGACTAGTTTGTTGACGTTGCACATCAATATAGTTATCGTCACAGACATTACTCAGGAGTCTAACCTGATTTAACTACACCTAGGTGTTCCACGGAATATTCTGGTGTGCATTATATATTAATCTCAAGCCATGTTAATGTCCTACACCAGATATCCTATAAATATAATCTATATAATATAAAATCCTTCTCTTTCCTTATCCAAAATTAGTTCTAACCATCGCTAGTCTGCATCACGAATCGGACTCAAACAGCGAACCTGATACGCAAGTGCTTGTAACCAATAATATGCTTATTATCGAGAGTCGAACTCGATATATTCAAAGGTAAAGAATTTCTGTAGCCAATAATATAACCACTGTCGAGACTCAAACTCGACATACAGTATAAATGACACGCATGAGCTTTACGTAAAGCGGTGGATCTATGTAGCCAATTATATGATAACTTTCGAAATGCAGCGATGTTATAAGAGGAAAGTGCTATTAAAATAAATAACACGTGCGAGAGAGACCTCCTCCGATTATTAAATATTAAGATGATTGCCGCGCTTTATGAAAAACATTTCTATGTACCCAATAATATAACCACTGTCGAGACTCGAACTCGACATACAGTATAAATGACACCCATGAGCAGCATTTATGTAAAGCGTTTCAACATATGTAGTCAGTTATATGTTTACTTTCAAGATACAGCGATATTATAAGAGGAACCACAGTGCCATAAAAATACATAACACATGGGAAAGTGTGGCACTTAGGCGCAATATCGCCCCCCTCGGACTATTAAATATTGAGATAATTGCCGTGACTTAAATATTATTTCGTCTTTCTGAAATGAACATGATCGTCTATCGATTATTGAATAACAAGTGGTGTCTAATTAATTTGATGTTTTCCTACGCTGTGTATTGTTATTTCTCTACGTTGGGTTTGTATTTTTCTACGTTGTGTTTGTGTTTTTCTACGTTGTGTTTGTGCAGTAACCCTTTAGTTTTTCCTCGTTGTTCTGAAGTGAATCAGAACATTTTATGACGAGGATCCTGGTCACGGCACCAAATGTAACGGAATCCTATGGACCCCAGGCTGATTAAAATTTTAGTTTTCTTAATAACTGGGTTTAAAATGCCAGCCCCGCCAAGTAATTTTGTGGCCAGGGTTCCCGCGCACCTCCCCGCGCAGGACCATGGAATTCGTCCTTACTTTATATTCCTCTGCTGACAGCATTTACCAAACGTAAATGCTCATAATTGAATGAAAGTGGACATCAAAATACTAAAGACAGCGATACATTAGTATTGGTTTGTCATCACAAAATCACTCTCCATATATTCATGCTTCACATATTGGTACTTGAGTACAAGGCAGCGTATCTCAGAGACGGCAGCTCCAGGGAGACGGAGAACATGATCCAGGTTTATTAGTCATATAGTATTATCGGCGCCGAGTATTTCAGCGATATCCAGTGTATAGTATTGAGCGTCCAGTAACAGTCTCAGAACTGATGTCACAAAACGCCTCCTTGCCGCAAGTCACAACATTGAAGCCCAAACAAACATAGTCAATTAAAACGTATTAAGCCATCGCGCATAGTTTGCAGGGAAGCTCTCGTTACAATCGCCGCTAGATTAGCCACCAGGTCTTACTGTTACCGCGTGACCGACAGGTGGCTCTTCTTTTGCTCTTTAAAACCTTGTCAGCTGCTATGTACTGGCCTGTACGCAGGTTTAGACAGCGATTGTGAAAGTCCTGCATTCTACCACCAGATCGCGAATACGGAGACTCCCATCATACATCGCTCGTCTTCACATCCATCATCAACAAGGTACGAACCACTACTAATGGTACACGCGGTTATTGATAATATAACTATGTACAATATCTCATAGAGAACTTTATATTTTGGTCAGCCTGGTATACATATATGGTGTGATATAGACATAGATACACAACAGAGTTATTAATGTTATACAGTTCATGCAATAAATTACAGTAAAGTGAATAACAGACACTCACCGAACTTTTAGCTGCGTCGCTGCCAAACTTACCCCTTGCCCTGTGCTGATCACCTTCTCTTGAAGCCGCTCGCCTTGTTCTTCGATATCACTAAGCACTAATTATCGACCAACACCGAGCATCTTTCGCGCTAGGCCAGGTTCGATCTCTCTCGCACCATAAGACCCACTGTCTGAAAAACCACGCGAGTCCGTTCCCGAGATCTGCCCTCTTCCGCGTCCTAAGACTGACTGTCCGAGATCCGCCCGGTTCCGCGTCTCCACATTGACTGTCCAGTCAAACACCCCCAAGGCAACGCCCCTGACCTCTTACTACCTGATAGGGTCCGCTTCTTATGGTTCGTCCCTTTTTTTATAATCCTCAACTATACCGCATGTGAACACTACAGTGTAAATGTTTTCTCATATTTCATGGCTATTTCTTTACTCATATGCCTGTCACATAACTCTTATAAATTTGTCAACCTCTTAGAATTTATGAGTTTACTAATTGCAGAACGTTGGCGCCATCGTAGCGATAAGACAAACACATGTGGAAACAAGTATGCGACCTAAGAACTATATATTATTAATTAATTTGGTGTAGCCAGCAACACCATTACAACAAGTACAGTAAAGTTGGAGTCAACAGCACCTGTCTTTCCAATAAAGAGAGGGGTAAGGCAAGGAGACCTATCTCCTCGAATATTTATCGCAGTACTAGAGTCTATAATAAAAACATTAAGCTGGAGCACAGTTGGTTTAAATATTGAAGGCCGGCGACTTAGTCACTTGAGATTCGCTGACGACCTAGTTTTACTTTCTGAAATCAGTACGGAGCTAGAACATATGATATGCACTCTTCAGAAAGAAAGTAGACAGGTGGGCCTGGAGATTAACTTTGAAAAGACTTAATTAATGACAAATGCATCAAAACATCAACTACAAGTAGGCAATGTATCCCTAGAATATGTCGATTCCTATATATATCTGGGCAAACAAATCTCTTTCGATAAACATCACAACGAAAAAGAAATCGATAGGAGGATAAAAGGGACATGGAGGAAGTTTTGGAGCCTTAAGGAAATTTTTAAAAGCCAGATGCCTGTAAAAATAAAAAGAAAGGTAATGAACAGCTGTCTCTTACCATCACTCACGTACGCCAGCCAAACATGGAAATTCACAAGTCAAGCCAAAAACAAAATAACTACTTGCCAGCGGAGTATGGAGAGAAGCATGATGAAAATCAGAAAAATTTAATACAAAAAATACGCCACTCCAAGATAAGGGAAGTAACAGGAGTAATAGACGCTCTCAGTCACGCTAAGAGACTAAAATGGCGATGGGCAGGGCATGTAGGGAGAATGAGCGACGACAGGTGGACAAGCCGGGTAACGTCCTGGCAAGGGCCATCAGGAAAAAGGAAGAGAGGCAGGCCTAGAACTAGATGGGAGGACGATATTACAGGAACAGCTGGAAAAAGATGGATGGCACAAGCTGCGGACAGAGACAACTGGGCTTCTCTGGAGGAGGCCTTTACCCTCAACTGAGAGGGGTTCACGCTTAAATGACATTTATACTATTCTTTAAATTATATTCAAATTTTATCACTTAATTTTAGATTTTAATATAGACAAAATTTAAGTATATTAAATATCACTAATTAATTATTTTTATATAATGATATTGAATCAATCAAATTATTTTATCAATTTCAACAATGTTATTTATAACATTCAATTCAATAATCAATTTTATTAATCAATTATAATTATGTTTTTCAATAATCATTTTTCAAAAGTAAAAATAACAAAACATACTTTATATGTATAATTGCATGGATTAAAAAAGGAAAAAAATATATTTTAACTGTTTTAGGTATTGCAAAGGTGTGAAATAAAAGGCATTTTTATTTTTATTTATTTATTTTATAAGTACATCTATTATGTAGACGATATATTCGTAGCACCGAGAGTAAGTGCTCGCGCCACCCACGCTAACGCTTTGTGCCATTTGTATGTAGTATTATGTAACTATGGTGGTTGTGTAGACTCTTAGTGCTAGTTTTTGTCTCTGAGTGTCTACCAAGATCTTATCTTAATACTAGACACTAGAGAATGGCCGCAGCTACGCCCGCTCAGTTTATTTTTGTTTAACCGTTTCGGCTTGATCCCGTAAGATCATCAGAAATCTTTTCTTATTGCACTCCTACGGTCCCTAAGGAACATACATACCAAATTTTAGCTTCTTGTGCCCATTCATATTGGCTGTACGTTGTCTGTCAGTCAGTCAGTAACGCAATAATTTCATATATAGAGGGATTATATAAAAGAAAATATAGGATTTTGATTTTTACACGTTGGCTCTTTTGCTCCAGTTGTTACATCTCTTTTCTACTTACGCGAGTCGATAGTAACAGCTATATCAAGGTCACTGGCAACATTATCGCTATATACCAACGGCAGTGGGAGTACCCTATCGTGCGTGGAAGTAAAGTTCAATTCACACAAAAAGAGCAACGACTGATAGAGCAATGGTGAGCTGATTCAATGTACAACTTTTTCTTGATGTAATATTTTCCTAAAGGATAAAATTGCTTGAGAGTGTCCATGCACTGACGTCCCGTTCTGTTCGTGGGACCTTAGGCGGTCACGTGAAGTCTACAAGCCTACCAAGCGATATTAGACAATATAACAACAAAAATAAACTTTAAAATTATATGACACTAAATCAGCTCCCTGCTGTGCTGCTCTGAGAGATGGCCACTTGAAGGCTTTAAGCCTTCAAAGCGATATTAGACAATATCACTCAACGAATAAAGTTTAAAATTGTTTGACAGTGACCTTGCTAGCCGCTGCGTTGCCGGCTGCCGCTCCGTCGATGTGAATCGACCCTGAGCGATAAAGGCGCGCCGCGGTGCGATCGCTGTATCAACACGTCGCCACTAATGCGTTTGTCGTGTCGCGCCGTGGATCTCTATATAACACGGTTTACATAAAGACATTGACTCTTCCCACACTCGAACTCGCCTCAATAAAGCTAGCAATGGACGCTAAATCCTCAGTCGTTCACTATTTTCTATTAATTTGGAGTACCTGTTATTGCTTTCAAAATGATTTGCCTGAATCTGTTTCGTTTGTCTGATGGCATAAATTATCGGTATTCTGCGGACAAAAATAGTCATCGGTATTATATCTGATCAGTAGATAAAATCGACGACTACTATTTTTTGTTATATTTCGCATTGGAGGCATCTGATTAGATCTCTAATACAATTATTAGCTTACATCGAAAGTACGCCTCTATTAACCGCTCCTTGAAAGCAACTAACGTGAATTTACTGTGTGCTTTACTGTGTACACAGTCATTAGCTACGTAAAAGTATTCTGAATCATCATAGTCCGAGCGTTACCCCGGTTGCACCCAAGACTGCCACCTTTTTCCTAGCTATGGTTTAAAGATGGGCAATATTGCAAGGCTCATGGGGTAAGTACCTACGTAAGCAGTTTGATCTTGTCCTCTCCTGTACCACTAAATTGCACTGACGGCCTAGACAAGTGGCATTCGCTTCTCATAATTATAACATTTCTCTCTTCGTTTGGTTGCCGTAGTAATATAAGGTATTCGTTCTTTATCGACCACGTGATATATCGAAGGCATATGCCAGTTCCGTACATATTTGCACTTAGCGAATAGCGATATCGCTGATGGAATACTCTGGGCCCTCTGGACATCGTGCGTCCCAGTATTACTTTAGATTTATCATAGCAAATAGTCTAAAAATATACTTGACTAGTCGGTGAAGTGGTTAGACCGGTTGGTAACCCTGACTGTAGCTCGTGCCTGAACAGAACTGCCGCAGTTCGTGGATTCGATTCACACCCAAGGCAAATGTTTGTGGGGTGAGCACGTTTATTTGTTTTGTGTTTGGTTGCAATTTATCTAGGTATACTATGTAAGAAAGTGAACATCGAGAAAGTACGTTTATCTGTATTCTCATCAGATAACCGTGTGTGAGTTGTCTTAGGATATTATTATACAATTGAACATTCGTATTTTTGATTAATTACCAATTATTTGCCTACGTGGTCCAGTGAATAGCGTATGCGACTGCTGATCGGAGGTCCCGGGTTCGATTCCCGGGTCAGGCAAAAATGTTTCTGGGTTTTTCCGAATCCTCAGTAGAAGCACGGAGTCTGGTGATGTGCCCGGTAACGGCAATAGGCTCGCCCCCTATTACGTGGGACCTAAAAATTAATGGCGAAATGTGGGTGTAATATTACACTATTAATTATTATTATAATATTTATTGAGATATTAAGTTAATTTATATACTTAGAAGTGCAATCACCACCACTCCAATAACGGTAATAAAGTAGTTAATTCAATATAAGTTAGATGTGAGTTGTTAGATTAGGTGCTCGAGTGAAGTATTAAATTGAAGTTCTTGACAAAGACGTATTCCTTGTTTCAACTCTCGCGAGTGAAGTGACTGCCTATAGACGGAGTTATGTAGGTAACAACTTGGTAATGTATTACGTACATAGTACAACGTTAAATATAGCTTGAGATAAAATTTGAGCAAAGAAAGCAATTGAAATATGCTGCTTTGGAATTTGGAAGTCTATTGATGTATGTTATGTCCTGACATACCAACGTTATAAATATTACGCACATAGAAGATGGCGAACATTATAGCTTAAAGAGCAATAAAGGCAATAGTTGAACAGATATTACGACAAGACAAAAGATTTTTCGACAAGAGTAATAATTGTAAGAAATAAAGCCCTGCCGCTTTCATAAGGTTTATGCTCTGTAATTGCCTATAGTATATATCGGAATTTGGTAGTTATTAATCTATGATATATGACGTACATATTAAACCTAGTTACATTTAACATAGCTAATAATATTAGACAAAGCAAATCAATAACTGTATATAAAAAATGGATCGTTCAAGTTGTCTCTATTTCTGGGCTGAAGTGAAAACTATGTGCTTTTCATTATAATATTTGATTGTAAAAGCGTGGGGCGCTGGAACAGGAAAGACGTTCTTGTTTAACTTGTTCAAAAATCAAGTAAACAGATGTTACGGGAAGTAGGTTACACAGATTGGCACTCTAACTGGAGTTGCAGCACGAGTAGTAAGTGGCTCTACATTAAACAGTCTGTTCAAAGTACTAGTTTGTCGAACTCAGACAAAACATGCGCCATCAATGAGGAAGACGACATTCACCGACTTTTTTAACGCCTCTTCTTTCAGGAAATTAAGTACATAAGTACGTACGTACTCTTAAGTACGTCGTCGAATGCTGCGGAGCGTGCTCGTTTGCTGGCCGTGGGAAAGTGGGAGTCGGGTATTTAGCTTCAGGCACTGCCATCGTTCAACATGTTGGACGATACGACTTCCCGCATTGCTTCTTGCCTTCGTTTAGGTGCGCAATGTGTCTCTCCACATCGCTGTCACTGTGGAGAGGCTGTCGACAGCCTTGGTCACCATGGTCTGTCATGCTGCAGGAGCGCAGGTCGTATTCCACGACACGTCAACCTGAATGACATACTTCGCCAGGCTCTTGTCACCGCTGGCGTTCCAACCCGACTTGAACCTCAAGGCTTGGCACGCGACGATGGCAAAAGCCCAGACAGTATATATTTACTGCCGTGGAAGCTGGGTAGGCCTTTGGTGTGGGACGTAACTTGTGTCGACACCCTTGCGCCATCTCATCTTCCTAGCACAGCGGGTTGTGCGGGCGCTGCTGCAGCTACAGCGGAGACTCTCAAACGGCGCAAATACATAAATCTAGTAGGAGAGCCGTTAGGAGTCGAAACATTGGGATCATGGGGTCCAAGTGCGCGATCTCTTTTTAGAGATCTCTCAAAGAGACTGGTTGACGCCTCGCGTGACCAGAAGGCTGGCCTGTATTTGGCGCAAAAGATCAGCATTGCCATACAACGTCGCAATCCTGCCAGAATTCTGGGCACGCTCCCAATTGACGGCGATGTGGAGCATTTCCATGACGCCCTCAAAATTTTCTTTTCCATTCTTTTTTTAAATGTATTTTTTAGTCATTTAAGTATAGAAATTATTGTTTTATTTTATGTGTAAATAGTCACTTAGCTATAGTTAGTTTTAATTTGATGAATAAGCCATTTTTCATATCTTAATATATAAAATCCTTGCGTTACTGACTGACTGACAGACACGCTACAGCCGAAACTATTGGGCGCAGGAAGCTGAAATTTGGCATGTATGTTCCTTGGGGACCGTAGGGGTGCACTAAGAAGGGATTTCCCGAAATTCCCACGGGATCGGCCAAAACGGGTAAATTTAAAAAATTGCAGGCGTAGCTGCTGGCGTCCTCTAGTTATGTATATGACTTAATTATTTTTCCTTATATAAATCTCTGTAAAGTTAATAAACTCATAAGTAATTAAATGATTCTAGTCTTTGAAAAAAAAGTACATAAGGGTAATGCGTCAACATTGGCAAAATGTAGAGTTCTTGTTCGTGGACGAGATATCTTTTGTTCCCTTTGGTAACTCTTTAGCAGCATAAATGCTATGCTCTTATGAGATCTCATGCAGCTTCCGCCAGGAAGGTAGTATTAGTATTTGTTAACAATAAAGTCATTCCTGTTCCAGCGCCCCACGCTTTTACAATCAAATATTATAATTGTAAGCACATAGTTTACACTTCAGTCCAGAAATAGAGACAACTATGTGTGTATGAGTTCATATCTTCCAGCTCCATCATCAGATCAGTTTGACAGTATCATATTATTGTATTGTCATCAGAACTACATACAGCTGCCAATTCTCATTACCCTACGACCCTTGGAAGATGGTTAAATTAGTTAGATAGATTTTCCATTACATATTCCATGCAGACCTAATAAATGCGTGTTAAAAAATCGACGAGAGTACAAGTTGAAACCAAAGCTGGGTAGGCAGGAGTTTTTACAATGTTGGAATTATTAAGATAGGTAGACGATCAGTGAGCGCATCAGACCACATATTTTTTATTATGTCAACTTATTTTCAATTGATGATGTTAAGTTGCGATCTTTGTTTATTTCTATTGGCATTGCTTTTGTGAAATTAGAAATAAATAAGCTCAAAATTCAGTTCAAAGGAGTACTTAACAACTTTATTAGCTGACTAGTCCAAATCCTGCACCGGATAACATTTTGTGTGATATATAACTTGTGTTCTTTATGTCCGATGTTTGAAAGTCCCACGTTACATAGAATTTACTCCTAGTGCGCCAGTTGTCATACGTCAAATAGGTTTTTTAACAAATTAAGACATCTATCAATAGGCACACAAGGCGGTTGATTATGTTTTTATGTAAGTGATTATATAAAACATTGTTCTAATGCTTATTGGATTCCGTACACAATATGGTTCTGTGGTAGCCCTTAAGTATGTGTTGCCCTTAAGAGGACTCCATCGTAATATTCTATTTCAGTCTTTGAACTTTTAAAGTTGGTACGTTATAATTAGTAAAGCCTAATTGGCTATGGTTATATTCATTGTAACTTCATAACCCAAGTGGTTGTAGAATGATAGGTACGATTACATGTCCACCTCAAGCGTAATGAATCTTTTTTTATGCAAAATATTTCATAAGCGCGAATGAAATCAGTGAAGTTTATCCAGCGATATCTTACAAAATGTAATTGAATAAAAGTCACATTTACATTTACATGCGAGCTATCCGAACTCTAAAATATGCTTTTCTACAATTGTGTGACCTGATTGCATAAAATCTTGTCAACTGGCTGACGGACAGCCACTGAGAAATATAATAATACCTTGATTGATTTGTGAACACTACGACGTGGCCTAATTCTTATTTTCCGCTCATTGTTACTTCGTGCTAATTTTGGTTAAATTAACTTCAATTGTTTAGCTATGAGTTAGTAAAATCCCATAAAAACAATTCTTGTCAAAAATACCAAGTCTCGCGACCGTAAAAAGTTGTAAGATCTTTGTAATACCAAATCGGTTAATTAAAAATCTTTGATGCTTTAAATTAATATATTGACTCGGCCATCGCATAAAAACACAATATATCTCATAAGTAATATATGTATAAATTAGATTGTTTAATGCGACTGCCTCGTTGGTCTCGCGGCATAAATGTGCGCGTGGGATTGGGAGGTCTTGGTTCGATTCCCGGGTCGGGCAAAGTGTTATTGGGTTTTTCCGTTAGGAAATTCTCAGTAGCAGCACGGAGTCTGGTAATGTGCCCGGCACGGAAATAGGCTCGCCCCCTATTACGTGGGACCTAAAAATTCATGGCGAAATGTGGGTGTAATATTACACCTCTGCCTACCCCTTCGGGGATACAGGCGTGAGTCTATAAATAAAAAAAAAAGATGTATTTCGAAAACTGGACATAAATTGATAAATATTTTAATTTTTCCTTGATTCATATACTAAACACTAATCGTATTCTAAATTTCAAGCTTCTAGGTCTGCTAGAAGTGCCTTAGACTTTTGATGA
Organism: Euclidia mi; assembly: GCA_944739405.2. Taxonomy (NCBI): domain Eukaryota; kingdom Metazoa; phylum Arthropoda; class Insecta; order Lepidoptera; family Erebidae; genus Euclidia; species Euclidia mi. Next base: position 87,340,425 of record OX123184.2, read on the forward strand.
TCGGTCAGTGAGTGACAAAATTAAAATTTTGACTCGTTCTAATTCTTAAACTACTAGTTGAAATTGAATGAAATTTGAAATACACCATGTTTATACAATGCCTGCATGGTTACTAAAAAACAGGCTTCTAGTTTTATCCACAACGAAGTTTTAGGAAGTCGAAAATGGCCTGAATTACTTCGAGAAAAGGATGGTACGGCCGTGCCACTTTTTTGCTCGACTTGGTCGACGACCGAGAAGACCGTGCCCCAGATACTGATAGGTGCTTATTGGTTATGGATATATAGAATAACAAGTAGCATAAATAAGTCAAGTTTAGTTTACATAACAATATCTTCGTTATTTTCCAGCTAATTAATTATTGCATACAAATATAAAACCATTATTTGTGGTCTTTGTGTGACGGGCACATAGCCCGTCTCACAAAGACTACTGCAGCCTAAAGCTCACTAATTTCAGCATTCATTCATTACTTTGTAAGTCACAGTCAAGGTAGCAAGTTGCCTTACATACTTGTAACAAGGCTTTTTTGGTGTTTGCAAAGTTCAGCGTACTAAGTACTTCAACTTTGTAATCGCTAACATTACAATGAATATGACTATTGAAATATAATTATTCAATGGAGCGTGAGCTGGCATGGAAGCAAATTCCAACACAGCCGTTGAAACCACAAAACAACGATTCGTGGTATAATTATACATATAAATGAGACATTTAAAAAGTTCATATTTATGAATATGTCCACATTAATTCACTTGTACGATAAAATAAACCTTCAGTTATTAAACGAAATAATTACGTATGTAGACCTTGAGTAGAGCCATTCTGTAGCGCCCTCTTCCAATTATTTGCGACAGTGAGTTCCGGGGCGCGACAAGTCACACGGCAACATGGATACGGAATACACGTGACGTCATCATATCCTACTTCCGGTGAGGTTTACTTATTAATTATTATAGTATCAAACCAACATCCGGACGTGTAATGAGGCCGTTGATCCCTCGACATGGGTCCAACATTATTGTTATGAGAATAATGTGTTTGATGTAGCTGAGATATTGTGTGTGTGAATTGATTTTGCTATAATGGTTATTGTGGTGCTTCATTGGTCTGGAAATACAACACTAAATTATTGTAACGTATCGACTTGTATTTGAGACCTGAGTTAGCAATTGTTTTAGGCACTTTTTGAAGCAAAATGGGTAAGTACTAGTACTTTATACAGCTTACTAGTTGAAGCTACCAGAACCTTTTTGAAGTAATAAAGTTTTTGTTTAATTAACTTTTGGCACTGCCGTGACCTACATTAGCAATGGTGCCCTAAACTAATATCTAATTTGTTTTTAACCTATATTTGTTTCTTCTTTTTTCTTATAAACATGCATCTCCGTGTGCATTGGTGGTGAATACAAAGTGTTTTACTACTCTAAAAAGACGTTAAGCTGTCAGTCCCGGCTGTCGTGAAGATCTTTGACAGTCGTTATAGGGCGCCAGCACGTCTGAATAAACTAGCACAAGGTTCAACCATGCAATATCGCTATCTTTTTGGGTTGCAAAGGTCAGACAAGCAGTCGCTTCGCGCAAAATCTAATATTCAGCCAAATCCGATTAGACAAGTAAGCAGACCCTTAGTTGAAACTGGGATAACTCTAGGAGGATGATGATGAAATTGCCTTCCTATTTTTTTTTCATTCCGTGAGTACGAGTATAAAAAATAAACAGATTCAGAACAGTGGTGGTTTATTTTAAATCAGTGCAAAGTACCGGCATTCAACAAAAAAAAACAGTGTATACACACTAGACAAGTTTAAATTAAAGCTTTCGGACGGAAAGCTTTAATTTAACTAACTCAGTGGGCTGTTTGTTTGACACGGGAGTGAGACGAGCCGCGTGTTGGTTTCTATAACTACACCCGCTTAATGACGTACTTCCTTGCTACTTTTTGTACCAACTAAACATGACAATGAGCAGTACTGTTTGTGTTTAGTACACAGAAAAGCAGCGTGGGAAATGCATGTAATGCGTATCACCTAAATATTTTTATGTGTTTCAGAAATATTTACTTGTAGATACTAATAATTTTACGAGGTTTTCAACGATTTCGTCTTCTATGATGTGTATAAAACTTTACTGAAGAAAGGGATATAATATTAAGTAATTTATTGAAAACGTAGACTATACCCAGCCCGCATCCATAAAGCACACACCGATGGACGCATGAAGATTGAATGGTGTTGGCAGGTTGACTCCGCATGCGGGCAAAAAAGAAAAGTTACATTATTCGACCTATTTCTACGTGTTTACAATGAATTTTGCTACTTGAAATATTTATTATCAACAAACTGTTGTTCTAAACTGTTACCTAATTATTATTGTAACCGTAGTGCTCTCTAGTGAATATTGTAAAGCTTTTTAACGTGACGTACAGCAGGGTCAGCCATATCAACTCGCCCAAAGTGTAGCTTATTGTTGCTTGTTTGTACGGTAACATCGTTCCTTCAGGCTCAAGGTGGCCTATAGAAACTTTTGAGCACTGTGGCGTAAATGTTGTTTTTATTTGACGATTAAATTGTTTTTTTTTGTAAAACTGCATCGTCAAATAAAATATTTAGTAAAAGAGGAGCACAACGATTTACAAGATTATATTTTGTACGAATTCTTCTCCCGATAAAGCAATGGAGTAAAATTAGAACGTAAATCAGTTTTTATGACGCCAAAAACATAAAGTTAATTTTTCTGTGCGGACTTTTTTTATTTATTAATAACTAGAGGACGCCAGCAGCTACGCCTGCAATTTTTTTAAATTTACCCGTTTTGGCCGATCCCGTGGGAATTTCGGAAAATCCCTTCTTAGTGCACCCCTACGGTCCCCAAGGACCATACATGCCAAATTTCAGCTTCCTGCGACCAATAGTTTCGGCTGTAGCGTGTCTGTCAGTCAGTCAGTAACGCAAGGATTTTATATATTAAGATTTGAACAACATCTTAAGACAAATTACTATTAAAACTCGCCAAACACAATCGTTTACCGGCGAGATGCACTATTATATATTTTACTAAACCTACCTTACATAACTCAAAGTTGGGGTTGTACATTATGTTTAAACTACATTATATGTTAATAAAAACTTAAATTAAACTAAAACTATAAAATATGTAAAACTTTATAAACTTATATACCCACTTGAAAACTTATAACTGCAAAAGGACGGCTTTCAATTTTTCTTCAAGGAACTAATACTAATTTGAGGAACTCTTAATATAATAATAATATAATAATAACTTTTATTCAATAAAATAAACGTCACATGTTACATAGGAAAAATATTACAGTAAAAATAATTCAATTAAATTTTATAATTCATTATAATGTATGCGATAAGTGCCTTTGTTAAATTGTGGTACATTGATGCGTAGTTACCACTTATTTATTACGGTAATACCTTATATTTGGTATATATAGCTATTTTAATGTTTACCTGAACTAGGCTTTAACACCTGTGTTTCAGGAAAAAATCTTAAATAATAATAATAAAGGGCTATATTTTAACATAATAATAATCATGAACTGCCAATATGTAATAGAAAGTAGACTTAATATTATGATTTGTTGTAACTTAGCGTAGGTACTTACACACTATTTTATTACAGTAAACAAATTCTCTGTATCAGAGTAGGTCATTGTCATTAGGTGTTTTGTAACAACAAGATGACACTGCTTATAACTTATGCTATATAAATCTAAGGTTTTATTTAATTTATTATATAGGAAAGGTCCGAGGAAAGCAAAGAATCTATTTACATAAACATGTTTACCTATAGGTTTGGTGCAGACTAGATCTTTCCGTCTTTTGCCTGATGGGATTGGTGTATAAGGAAGAAGGGTGTGTTGTTTTAGGATGGTGCGTAGAATAAATAATTGGCGCACAGTTAGAACACCGGTGGACTGATATAACTCATAAGTGGGAGAAATGAAAGGGCGAAGGGTTGCTACCTTTAAGATAGCTCTTTGAGCCCGTTCTAAAAGCAGTAGGATCGTTTTACCTGCCCCTCCCCATGCGGTTATACAATATGAGATGATGGATTCACATAGTGCAGTGTAAACCTGTCTTAACAATTTTAAGTTTACAACGTCGCGTATATTTTTAAATATGGAAATTAGTTTCCGCACTCTTTGACACAATAATTCGATATGTTTGCGGAAGTTCAGATTAGTGTCAAGCGTAATTCCTAGATATTTAATATAATCAGTTTTTTCTAAAGTAGGGCAAGCGCATGCAGTGTCAGCATGTGAGTGAAGCTTGTTGTGAGCCACTAAACTGTTAGATGAGATGTGTCTGCTATTGTTTTTCATTGTAAAATGAATGTACTTTGTTTTATGTGCATTTAGGGTCAACAAATTTTTAAATAGCCAAGTGTTTACGGTGTTGAAGCCAAGTTGAGCCAGTTCATATACCTCATCGAGCGACTTTGCAGTAAAAATAAGTGCTGTATCGTCTGCATATGACATAATGACACCATTTTGAAGTTTTAGGTTGCAAAGGTCGTTTATATATATCAAGAACAGGGTAGCTCCTAATATACTTCCTTGGGGTACACCAAATGTAGTGTTAGGGACATCGTTACTTATGTTGTTGCCTATTCTTACACATTGATACCTGTCAGAGAGGTAATCAGTAAACAGTGCTAACTGTTTACCTCTTATACCGACAGATTCAAGTTTCTTAAGCAGTATAGAAGACGACACAGAGTCAAAAGCTTTAGCAAGGTCTAGAAATATCCCAATAGCATGCTGTCCACTATCTAAATTAGTTGTAATGTGGTCAGTGAGTTGCTCAACTGCCTGGCTTGTTGACCTGTGAGGCCGAAACCCAAATTGCCTGTCTGAAAGAATGTTGTTGGTTTCAAGATATTTTTTTAGTCGATTGTTTATTATTTTCTCTAATATCTTAGATAGCACTGGTAATATAGAAATGGGCCGATAATTATTAACACAGCTCTTGTCGCCTGCTTTGTGGATAGGTATCACAATAGCCTTTTTTAAGCATTTTGGAAATATTCCTTCAGACATACAAATTTGGAATATGTGTGTTAGTGGCGGTGCAAGAAGGTGCTTAAACCTTTTAATTATGTTTGTGGGGATGTTATCCCATCCCAGCGCAGAAGTATCTTTTAACCCAGTAATGACTTGAATAACTTCGTCTATATCGGTATCCAGCATAACAAAAGATTTAAGCCTGGAAATGGGTGAGGTATTCAAAGCATAGTTAGTAGATGAATGATTGGAAAAAGAGATTCTGTCTGCTAGATTTTTGCCAACGTCGGAAAAGAATGTGTTGATTTCATCTAGTGCTGCTGTAGGATTTGATCCGTTTTTGAGCAAATCCAAGGGTTGTTCAAATGATTTTGAAGTAAATGATCGTTTTTTTAAGAATTTCCATACTAGTTTAGTGTTGTTACCTGCTTTATTCTACTGAGATGTATCGTATTCGACCTTTAGTTTTTTAAGAAGTTTATTGCAAAAGTTTCTATATCTCTTATATCTCTTATAGCCAGAATCTCATTTTCAGGTGCCTTTTTAGCTTTCATGTGTAAATTATCTCTGTGTCTGATACAGCGGAGAAGACCCGGAGTAATCCATGGTTTTATATTCATATATTTTCGCGACAATGTTACTGTGTATGTGTTTTTGTTAATTGCGTACTGTATGGAAGCTATGACGTAAGATATTGATTCGTTAACGTCGGCACAAAAGTAACTGGGGCAAAATTTGTATTACGAATGCTTTTTTCAAGGCCTGCCATGTTTACTTTTGTATAGCTAGGTACGCAATTTAGTTTTCCACATGATAATTTTAGTGTTAGTAATATGGCTTGGTGGTCTGTGATAGTTGAGTTAGTAACTAAAGTGGTAGATGGCTGTTTAGTTTTAATAATGAAATGATCCAGGCATGATCCACTTTCATGTGTAGGGAAGGTGTGCGCCGGCAGAAGACCATGGAAAGAACAAATATTTAAATAGTCTTGTCCTTGAAGGTTACATTTTCCGGACAGAATATTTATGTTTATGTCACCCGTAATTACAATATTCTTATATGCTGATAACTTACTTAATTCTAAATCGAGAGATCGCAAAAATGTATCAGTACTTTGCGAAGGAGGTCTGTACACTCCTAAAATAGCAGTGTCTGAATTAATTGTAATAAGTAGACAATTACAGTCCTGGATTTGTGGCTTTGCAACAATTACATTTAAGTGTTTTTTTGTATAGACCACTACACCATCATTTTGGTTAATTATGTTCTCAGTTGAGTGTGAGTTGTAGCCATCTAAAGATGGTAAGCAGAACGCCCGCTTAGACAGCCAGCATTCGGTTAGAACAATTACGTCACAGTTTATATTAATGGTCTGTAGGAGTAATTCTAGGGCGTCTATATTCTTATAAATACTTCGGATGTTCTTTGTCATTATAACTAAGTTTTTATCAGACGCGGGTAATAGACTTTTGCATTCCTCTATTTTACAAGTCATACTATTTGATACACAGTAATTATCTAGATCAATAAGTACTTGATTGTCCATAGTTATAATAATATACCTTATAAATAAGTAAGAAAATATAAACTAGTTTTAAGTGCCTATTAATAAACTTTAACAGTGACGCTCTTAGGCGCCCTCATAGTCAATGCTATTAATATAATTGTCCTCTGCATATTTACGTGCCGGGCAACCTATTTCTCCCGTTTGGTGATCACATTTCCTCTTGAAGCGTTTACACGTAGCACACTTAGGAGGTGAAGTTTTGCTGTTACATTCCTTAAAAGAGTGGCCAAGCTCTCCACAATGATGACATGTGGGACTAGTTTCACGGCAATATTTGGCTGCGTGACCAAACTGTTGGCAATTAAAGCACCTAGTCACAAAGGTGAAGTCTTTAACCGGGCATGACGTCCAATTAATATAAATACGACCTTGGTTAATGAGACATTTTCTGATGTTAGCGGCTACTTCTAGGACATAGGTACAGGTGGGCAAATTTTTCTTACCGGCTTTGTGGCTCAATTTCACAGCTTTCAAAAAGGACTCACATGTAGAGTTCGGGAACTTGTCGGCTATGTTTTGCTCGTAAATGCACTCAAATACTTCTTTTTCCGTTAGAGTATCGGGAACTCCAACTACAGCTATTTTAGGGCGGCGTTTAGTAGGTTCTTCGATGGTCAAGCCAGACGAGACAAGTTTCTCTGACTTCCTGAGCTTTTCGATGTCTCCTTTTGACTCCGTGCTAATTATAACGCCCCCATTCCTCACTTTTCTCACAGCACGAACATGTAATTTCATCTCTTCAGGAGATATAATTTTTTGGACAAGGGACTTCGTTTCGTCACTACTTTTGTTCTTGTCGTTAGGGTAGATGGCAAGAGAGCTCAACTTGTTTGGGCGGACAAAATTGTTTGTGCTTTTTTTCACCATGTCAGCAAAGGAGTGGTGTTCGGCTGGTTTCAGCTTTTCTTCTACAGCCTCTTTGAACTGCTGCAAAGAACTCGTCAGGTCTTGCTTTTCCTGTAGGTGGCGAATAGTTGCGTGAGCTAGAATAGTTTTCTGCTTGAGTGCTTGGTACAGGGTGGACATTTGTGCCGATACTGATGTTATTTTACGGCACTCGTGAGCTACACGCAGCTTCTGGTCAGAGTTCATTTTGCTCTCTGAGGTGATGGAGCCAATTTCATTCAAATATGACTCAATTGTGCTCATCCATCTTTGGATCTCTGAAGTTGGTATAACTTCAGCGGGTACGTCATAATACTCAGGTGCAGGTGGATTCGGGTCAAGAGTTTGGGATGCTTGACTTGGTGTTGGTGGAGGACTTCGCGTAGTTTTTCGGCTTTTGCCAAAAGGGCTAAAGTCAGGCACAGACATCACTGTTAATCAGTAATTTCGTCCACACAAATGTTTCTAGTTCATATTCGCAGTTTATGAAAAGGTATGCACAAATCACTCGCGACACACTTCGATTTACTTATTGACACTGCAATTTGGTAAAAATAATTATTGGCCGTAATTATTTTAATTCATTTTAACGTTAGCTAAAACGCGTCTGCATAGTCGCACGTTCGGATGAAATGTTCTATATATCTATGTATGTAAATGTTCTATATAATAAATCTATATTATTAAAAATACAGGGCAATATACCTGTCTGTTTTTTGGCCATAATAGTTTGTTACTTTCGGCTTCGTAAGTTTGTGTTCCCCAACTCTGCGAGTGTTATATTTGTTTTACACAACAAATTTGTACTGTTCACTAAAGTAATTAAAACTATCAAGTATTCAACCTTTTTTTCTATAGTTAGTATTTTTACATGAAGGAAACAATTTTTTGTACTCTTTATTGCACATATTTTTATCTTGCTTCATCATCATCAGCCCTTTATAGTGTCTCACTGCTGGGCACGGGCCTCTTCTCACTATGAGAAGGATAACGCCATAGTCCACCACGCTGGCCAAGTGCGGGTTGGCAGACTTAGGCAGAATTTAGTAACTACATATTTGTTTAAGTATTATGTATGTTCTTATTTACTATTTACAAGTAATTAATTACAATGTGAAACAGTTGCAGCTCCTTACAAAAACAAAATATGTACCATAACACTGGCGATTAAAAAGAGTGGCCACGAGTTTTATTGCCCGTTCTTTCTCGTGGTTCTACCTATTGCTTTGCGAATGGGCAGTAAATGTAAATGTAGAAGCATTATTAATTTACTTAAAAAAATTGACGTTCATAAGCGTCACGTTGTGACCTAGATGAATAAATGATTTTTTACTTTGATTACTATTTGTGTTTTTTGCGCTCTGGTTGTATGGAGAAATTAATTTAATTATATTATTAATTGAATTTTAACAAAACTAAGTGCATGCATCTACATTAGATGCATGCACGTAGTTTTGTTAAAATTGAGTATGATACCATTGTCATGTGCCCACTTCGCAATAGTTTCAAAATCTGCCTGTATATTTCTTTGTACCTGTGATATATCTTTAGAGGTATAAAAGACACATATTGTCTGCGAACATGAACAAGCTACTGTTAGCTAATACGTTTAACACACTGTTCACATGCATAATATACCCTACCGGCCCAAATATTGAGCCGGTCGGCACGCCTAAGCTCACAACGGCCTCTTCCCCGGTCACTCCACCTACAAGAGTACGATTCTTTCTATTTAACAGATAGTTTCTAAACAAGTTATTGGTGGGGCCGCGTATGCCACATTCATCCATGGCCTGCAACAGTATACTATGGTCCAGAGTGCCGAAAGCTTTTTTATAATCAATAAAAAGTGCTATCAATTGCTTCCCTGAGTCCAAGCTTTTATTAACATAGTTTGCAAAGTTCGTCAAAGCAGTGATAGTGCTCTTTCCCCTTCTTAAGCCGTATTGGGTGTCAGTGAGTATATTATTTGACTCGAGGAATTTGCTAATTTGTCCAACAACGATCTTTTCAACTATTTTGTCTATTACTGATAATATGGCTATTGGTCCATAGTTAACATATTCCAGATGGTTGCCGGACTTATAAATCGGACATATTATGGCACTTTTTAACTGGTCTGGGTATACGCTGTTCTATAGACACATGTTGACCAGGTTGGTCAATATAGGACTAATTTGTTTTCACAAGTATTTAACATCATCTACTCGTATGCCATCTAAGCCAGGTGATTTTCTACATATTAATTACTGTTTCTAAATCGGATGGCTTTACTTCACAAAACCTAAATCTCACGTCACATAGGCGCACGTATTTCTTCCGATCTAAAGACTTTATACTACATCTATGCTTAATGTTTTGTATTTCCTGAGTAAATGTTTGAATAATTGTTACATATATTCCTAATATTTTCTGCTTTACCTAAGTGGTTCATTAATTTCATACACTACATTCACTCTGATATCGCTTTCGAGTACATTTGATTTGTATGTTTAAGGGATCTTACAGGGCATTATATGTACCCACCCAGAAATTGTGCTATATATTAATACGTATGCCAGAGGAGACACTGGTTCAGGCCAAAGAACTGAATCCGTGGCATTAAATACTGAAAATATTTGTATTAATATACTAAGGTGTTAGAGCTGTGGTTAATCCTGTCGGGTCCTAAGAATGTTCTGCAAAAATATTTCCATAAAACAATGCGATAAAGGTAGTTTAATATAAACGGTACACCCGGAGTAAATTATAAAGTGACTGCAGAATGAATGGCATGCGGGTCGGCACCGTCGGCGGGCATGCCCGGTCGAGGCGGCGTGCGGCGACACCCAAACGATTCACTCAAAGAAACTAGTGAATGCCGTCGTTAAGCTACCACGGACGGAATGTGTACCCTTAGCGTTTAATAAATAATAGTTAACACTAAAGTAGTGTGGTAGGTAAGAAAACTCAGTTACGATATGAATAAGGTGCACTACTGACTATGTTAGAGGATAAAACTAGGATTGTAAAATTATATTATACAAAAGGGAGATCTGTTGAGGAGAGATCTAAAGGATATATTATTCACAAAAAATTTCATCCTCAAATAAAATATAAGAAAATGTAGCATAATAATATTATAATTAGTCTTCAACATATTTGACCTGAACTCAAATGACGATATGTTCAGCACATCGTTGTTAAAAGCGTGAGTAGGTACATGAACCAATAAAATTATGTGCCGTTGCGCTTTCATCACGGGAGTAAGTAGTATTTACTAACTGAATGTGTGTTTCAAACAGAGCTGTCAATTTTCACGTACTGTGTGTGGCTTATTCCACAACGAGTAAACGAACTTATACCAAGTACCTGATTCATATTGTAATTAATCAGCGCGCTGTCGGTACGTAATTACGCTCGATATTGTCGGTTTATCATATGTCTACCCGTTTCCCGCGGTTTCATCCGCGTCCTGAGAGAACTACTTCGCGTACCCGAAAAACCATATAGCCTATGTTACTCGCAGATAATGTAGCTTTCTAAAAGTGAAAGAATTTTTAAAATCGGTCCAGTAGTTTTTGAGTTTATCCATTACAAACAAAAATACTAATTTTTCCTCTTTATAATATTAGTGTAGATTGCAGACTGATTATGAATAAGTTCTCGAATACATATTTGCATGGCGACGTAATTACAATATTAATAGGTGCCATGAGGCATTCTTGTTCATTATACTTATTACAATATAATCAGGCTACGAGGACCATAATGATTTTTTGGTGAAGGGGACTGTCAATTTAGACGAATAATTTGGGCTTTAACAGTCTTTGAGTTGACCCTATGGTTAGCGCAAAATACTCTTAACCCGATTTATTTTAGGCAATAATTATTATATGTGCTTAAAATCTCTGCCGAAAAGTACAGCCGTTCATCCCAGTAAAAATATATGTATGTACTGGTTGAATATTGTTTGCCGACTGTGCTATACCTAATTGTAATTTTATCAATTTTTTTATTTTATTTTATCTTTAAGTTTGAGATCTAGGATGCAGCGCTCTATAGCTCTTTGGCAGACCCCTAGGCGTGATCTGAAACTGGGTAGGTGACCAGGTTTGAGAAGCGTACGTTGGAATGGTCAGAATAAACAATCATATCCATGAGATTGCGCTTCTAATATTTAATTCTTTTTAATAGTAAAATTAGTGTTGTCTACAAATCATAACATTTATACTTTATTGTGTACTTGACAAAATTTCGCCTATTTATGAATACCTTTACAAGGGTGAGAGAATTGATCTATATTCACCTGTATAGTGTACGTCGCTTCCATTAATGTTCACTGTCTCCGGTTCATGAATATTATACGTAATGAAATCTATTACAGTTATACAGTGAATTATTCAAGACCGCAAACTAATGTCAGTATATAACTTCCATAGAAACATTACAAAACTATGTGCAAAATAGTGGTAGATTGGGTGACGGATTAAGAATACGGAATGTCACCACCCCATATCACCCCATGGGTGTCGTAAGAGCCGACGGAGGGAGCACATTTTGCAGATAACAGCACTGTAAGAGAAGGAAATCTTGATACAAACCCTACACAAACCCGTTTGGCCAGCGTGCTATAGTAGGCCAATTCCTCCTTTCAAAGGAGAGTCTTAGTCCAGCCGTGGACTGTTAAAGGCTGATGATGATGAGTGGGAGATTATTCATAATCTGGCAACTTTACACGCACATAGACGCTCGTATCCGTACAGTGCAGGCGCCAAATGTCACGCACACATAGCTGTCAACGTGCCTCACTTTGATGAATGCGCTCCATCTGCCTTTTGTTCTAATAATCTGAGCAAACGCTATACTAACGCGCGTGCGTATCGATACAGACGCGCCGGTGCGGCGCGTTTGTATCGATACAAACGACAACAAACTGCTCTCTAGGATAAAAGCGCGCCGTTGACGCGCGTTTTCGAAACGCGCGTCGACAGTGCGTTTAAAAAACGTGGTTTGCACAGGCCCTTAAAGCACACGGTATATTTTCATCCATGTTGACAATGTAATATAACAGATCAACGCAGGCTATCATAGAATATTCCCTTGTTTTAATTGGACTTAATATCATTATACAAATTAAGTGAACAGATTTTGAGAGTGAGTTGTGTTTCAGTATTTAGTATTTTCTCTGTTAGAAATTAATGTTTTGCCAAACTTATGTTCATGAAAGGCTAGCTAACTTATCTGTACCACTGACAAAGTGAGTGCATAATGTTGATGTTTAACATAACAAAGGCGAGTAAGGGTTTAAAATATCACAACCTTTTAGCTTCCAATATCGCGCGCAAGCCAAATTTCATTAAAATCTCACTCATTTTCAATCTCACTCGAAATCATGAACATGAAAGCTTGTATAAAATATTTTGGCGCGTCTTAAGGGCCGCGTTGAGAATCCCTTAAACAAGTTAAGGTTGAAAATTAAGTGAAATTCAAAGGCTTTCACATAGAAAAGCTTTTTGTTTTATGGATACAACATTTTGCTGATATTGTGAATACTTTTAGACGTAAGAGAATTATCTGGAACTTGATCAGTTGGATTTGGCAGATCTCATGTCATCTGTAGACCGTGAAAAATAAAAGACGTAAGACGCTCATGTATCATTTGATGATTATTGTGGCATTTTGGGGTTTTTATATCTAAATGAAATATAACTGATTTAATTAACCAAATTAAATATTTTTTATGTCTTATTTGGAGATTCTAAAATAAGGATTCTGCGTAATTAAATACGAACCACATGTTTCTGTTGATCCCTTAGATCCTTTTTACTAAATGACTATCGAGTACTGGCACAGACTGCAGCCTATCGGCGTGCCTTTGACTGACTCAATTCGAGATTGATTTCTCTACGACTACAATATATATTTTGTAAATCTTCAGTTTTATTCCCTAGTTATGTATTGGAGTAAGGGTGTATTATCAAGTTCACGAAAAACTGTTTAAAAGATCAATTTTGTCACTCAACATATTTTACCTACGTTTCTGAATTTTAATAAAGATTGCATGTATTAGGTATGACTGTGAAAAGTAAGTATTGTTCTAGTCTACCTTTTAGATAAAGTGACCGTATCTGCCACCGACTATACTCTGTATTTTCAGTAACCACTGAACCTTATTTCATGTACCTAATCGCTTAAATTACAAATGCGCACGTTACCTTCTATGCAAAAAAAGGAACCGATGCGCTGTCAGCACGTAAGCCGAACTCCCTAAAGGGCTGAGGAAATAATCCTTTAATAGGTACTGGTTTACCTGCAATCCCATTGTAAAGAAAATAGTCATAGTTTTACTGACGTGGGCTTTTGCCACATTATATTCTGTTCGTAAAATAGCACAACTGACACTTAAGGTGACCATAAGACCGGAAAGCCAGTAATACGACCACGACCACGTGCAGTTGACAATCTGCTAGCTCATAGTATTGCATTTTAATGTTAGTGAGGTACAGGTAAGTATTAAGAACTTAAGAACGTGATCGCTGAAGATAGTCTATTTTGTATTATAAGTTTTTTACGGTTCTATTATAGTGGCTATGGCATTATACAAGACTATCTAACAAAAGTTACACAAATCGCCTTTAAGTTGCATTTCAAAACATTTCTTTTAAACTGATTATACTAATGAATACGCTTTGAAACTACGCCTTAAGTTGAAAGGTACTTGATGGACTAATAAATAGTTATTGCAAATTTATTTGTAGAATATAATTACTTTGATATGTACCATTACCTATTTAATATAAAATAAGCTTATTACCACCAACTATTGACATAATACCAAATAACACCATTTCTCTATTCAAACGCGCGTGAGCTATAAAACCTTTTATGAGCATTTTATCGACCGCTCGCATTCATTCTTTTGCGTGTTCAACTTGCCGTATTTTATGAAAATGTGAACCGTAATGATTTAAAATAAGGCTTTCTATATAGTTTGTTGACGGCTGAACTGAGTGCTCGAGTACTCGAGAACTCGGCTGATATCGGTCGATAGTGAACTTACCGTATTAGTGAATGATTAGTGGCAGCCGCGGCATTAACTTCTCTTGATTAACTTCGGAACTTCGATCTTGAACTTATTCCCAAGTCTTTGGCTTTTTGAGTTCGATAACAACTGGTTTTATGGGATGCCTAAAAGCGAGTTTGGGAAATGGGGGATGTCAATGGATGAAATATTTATTGCAGTTCTGTGCCCTGTTACGTGTGTATCAGGGTATAAGTTTGCTCATTGCGCTTTCTGTATTTAAATATCATGAGACTTTTTGTGTTGTTTGGCTTTAAGGAAATGCTGGGACATTGGTATTTTCTTATGTGGTTGTGACCGCGTTTCACAGATTCAGCACTTGATCTCATCCAAAGCTAGTTCAGACTAATGAGAACTTTAATATTGAAATACCGAGGAGGCATACCAATAACTTTGTTTATATTTATGACAAACTGCCTAAAGCAATTACAGTCCTCGCTGATGATTACTCATCAGCGAGGACTGTAAAATCCTGTCAAGTCAGTTCTTATTAAAAAGCATATCATAAGATAAATGATGTACAGCGTTGGTCATTTCTCGCACTTGCGGCTTCCCTGGCAACCAAAGTATTCAAACTTATTTATTTCATCTGCTTTCGAAGTAACCGGATCTAGGAAATTTATGGTACCTATACCTACTGTATAGGATTTCAGGGTAACGCTTGTTTTTTGTAATAGATCGGTAAAGATAAGCACTGCTTATCTGATATCCACTTGGATGGTAGATGGCTCCTTGTAGCATTTACATCTTACCGGGCACGTGAAGCCGTCGTAGGACTGTCTACCAACCAAAATTGTTAGGTATCGTCATCCATATTGGAGGCCACCTAGTCATCAAAAAAGGACAGTGATCGCCTATTACCAACAGACTGCTATGGAGAGCGTATCGGGTTCGAATCCACGGCGCATACCAATGACGTTTTGGTGTGTATATTGAATTGTAAATTATCGCTTGCACGTGCCTCGACGTTAAGCTGTCAGTCCCGGCTGTCATAAAGATCTTTGACAGTCCTTCTAAGGAGTCAGTACCTTTGAATAAACTGACACTAGTCTAAAAATGGAATATGGCTATCCCTTTGGGTTGCGGAGGTCAGTCAGGCAGTCACTCTGTGGAACATCTAATTAATATTCAGTCAAATCTGGCTAGACTAAAAAGCAGACCCTAGATTCTATCTAGGACAACGCTGAGAGGAATGGAGGATGTTCGGAGGACTTCTAAATACTTCTGTCGTGTTGTGAAAATTCCGACATTAAATTCACATTCAACAAAAATAAAGCATGCCAGTTGCCTCATAATAAGTGTGTAAATTGTTATTTTCGTCTTTCAAAGCCGGAGATCAGTGTCAGGCAACTATAATCGTTCGAACAGTCTTATTAATTGTATAATTTTACGTACTGTCAAATTATTAGTATTTTTTTAAAGAAACCATTTACAAGGTAATTATAAGTGTTGTGATTTCTTCAAGTTATGCTTTCATTTTAAGAAATGATCCATTTCTTGCCGCATTCTTCTGCACTGCATTGTGGCTTTGAGTAGTTCACTATGTGGTTTTTGGGTAAAGCACATACTTATGATATATTATTATTTAGTCCCTACCTAAGTTTTGAAAATATGTAATAAAACACCTCTGTCAACCTCTTCAGAATATATAAAGTTGACTGCGAATGTATGAGACTTTGCGTGTTTAACGTTTTATCTAAAGTGTCGCATAAAGATAAGGCGGATGTGGAGTCGTGAGCACCGAGCGATATATACGAGTAAATATTTTATTAGCAGTGTGTCGCACCGCACTGAGCCGCACGGAGCTGCTCTGAGCCCCACCGCGTCGCAACGCGTCGTGTAGTGTCGTGCGATGTTCACGTCATGTTACAAAGTATACGACGGAGTTCAGCTCAAGAGTGAAAAGTGTGCGAGCCAAGTTTCAACATTATTAAACTTTAAACAAGCCCCGCGTCGGTCGCTACCCAACACAAACACATTTACATACTACAGCCTAACATACACACCAGTACAGGCATTGTTTATTACTAATTAAAATTACCCACACACAAACGTACTCTACCTACTGTCAATACAAACACGTATAGCAATACAAGACTGTTTACATTTATTAATAAGTTGTTCGAATCTCAAGATTCTTACGTTGAATGAATTATTACGTTCATTTAATTAACAACTGTCGTACTTCGCTCGCGTCACCTCGCGGCACAAGTCGGCGCTCAGCGGCGCGTGTATTGATCGTTATTTTACAGCGAATATTCGGAGTGTAATTACAACAATAGGCAAAGGTTCGCGCCACTGACTTTTTTTTATCGTGTTACCTGCTTGAGATATTGACAATTAGAATGGAGGGAGTCACTCGATAGTATTAAGAGGAACTCGCGGTATCACAGCGCTCGGCGCGCGACGGGGAAGGGGCGCGTGAATAAGGTGTGCTCCGTAAATGTTATCGCCACCCGCATATTTGTCACCTAACGACACGCCGAGATAAAGAGAACGAACATTTTCCTTAATATCGCGTTACACGTGAACTCCCAACATTTTCCACGGTGTCAGATTGTAATATTATTATAATGAAGTGTGTACGAATTTCGGTACTTATATAATATCTGTATCGGGCGGTACGGTTCACCTATTGCCGGCACCTGCGTGGCACGCGTCTTACTCCTAGCTTTCTAGGAATAAATGTGCATAAATCATACAATATATTCATGAACCGTGAGAATAACAATTGGTAAATCGAACATTGAATAAGCTCCTACCAATGAGTGGCCTTGTGTGGTCTATTCTTAAGTACAGGTGGCTTGCAGTACCTTCGACGTTTTGCTGTATTGTCGTTCAATTTACAGCACTAATTTCCCTCTCTGTTGAGTTTTACGACGCGGCTCGATAAGCAGCTAATACCTCTTATATTTTCCCTTTGACTCCCCTCAAAGTGCTCACTTTAAAACATTTTATTCCCGCCAAGTTTACGAATTTCAGAAGAACTTGGAATTTAAAGCGAATATGCTGTAAGTCATTGACTGAGGCTTGCAAAGCTTGTGCAAGGAAGCTACTAAGTTTGTAATTATTGCCGTCGAATGATTTCTTATGAATATATCTTATAAGTATTTTAAAATTAAATATTTTAAATTTAAAATTAAATACTTGTAGTAACTAGTAATAGTGGTTTTGATTTGGGCGGGTAAAATTTAAACTTATTAATAAACTGCCATAAATGCTATTATAAATTCGAAGTTTGGTGGCACGAACCAAAATAGGTAGCCAATTTTTTACAATCTGCAAAAAAATGTTAACGGGCTTGGTAAACAATAGAATAAATCAGGGCCTACCATAAATATCGACATTCAAGATAGAACGCGAAGCCTATGACATATTTGCGGTGACAATCGGTTGAGCCATTCATAAAAAATATCATCCGTTATATTTTACTGCTTGGCTTGCGTCTGCTTTTAGTAGAGTGGTAAAACTATTATTGACCGCATTGGTTCAGGAAAGAAAGTCTTGTAAGATAACATCATTATGGAAACTGTTCAGATACACCAATGTTTTCACAAGGCTTATCCATGCAAGTGAGAGCTATTTAGTGCTCACATAGCTTCGAACAGTCAGAGGTACCTGGCCATTTTGAAGCTTTAGTTAAAAAGATAACCGCCGCGTCGTAAGCATAAAACTGGGAATACACTGTAGTCATATTAACACCTCAGCAAGCTACAACAGTAATAAACAATGGTGGTAATATTTATGGCCGATTTAATAAGTTAGATGTTTTAAAAATAGCAAAATATTGCAAAGCAAAAGGGTCAATCCATTTATGTTCGATTTTCCATCAAAGCATTCATGTCCTTTATTGCCTTCGTTTTTAATCATAAAAAAGAGGTTAATTTGTTTCAGTGAAGTACATATGTATACCAGAGCGCATGCGAAATTTTCGATCGTATCATCCCGGACTCTATTTCCGGGTCGAGAAAATATTTATAGGGTAATACAATTGCCCCCTAATTACATATCATCTAAACAAACTGTCGAAGTATAACCTCGATACACCTTTGCTCTTAGGGTCGGAAATTATATTATACCCACTTACACGAATATATACACGAATTTCTATTTTAGTAACGCCAAAATGATATATATATACATAACGTCACGCCTTTTATCCCCGAAGGGGTAGGCAGAGGTGTATTTCTACACCCACTTTTCGCCAGATATACTTTAGTCCCACGTAATAAGGGGCGAGCCTATTGCCGTACCGGGCACATTTCCAGACTCCGTGCTGCTACTGAGTATTTCGTGACAGAAAAACCCAATAACACTGCCCGACCCAGGAATCGAACCCGGGACCTCCCGATCCCACGCGCACATTTATGCCGCGAGACCAACGAGGTAGTCGTATAGGGTATGATCCCGAGTTTTCCATCTCTACGCAAAGATGGTATTTGCATCGTGTTATCCCTTAGTCGCCTCTTACGACACCCACGGGAAGATAGGGGGTGGTGACACTTGAATTCTATGCCGTCAACCACACGGCAAAGAAAGCCTATTCCTATTAACCTCACTGCAATATTCTATAAGATAATATTACTGTAGTTCCTTTGTCCCTGTGTGGCAATAACGAAAAGCATTAAAAGAAATAAAGTACCTTTCTGCACCAAATTTTCAGTAGACTCGATTGCCGCTAGCAGTAATGAAAATGCCGAGGCCTTAGATTTAGGTACAAGTTTTTTTACTAAAAGGTTATATCTATTTTTTATTAGCTACATAGTACTGGCAACTTTTGATGTACCTAGGTTGACAAGAGCAAACTTTACACTTAGGCGCCACAATGTAGGCATTGTTGATAGATCATTGTTGTTATAAGAAACACTCTCAGCATATTTTATGAGCTGTTGACGTTGTAACAATCAAAATGAGCTTTTTGGCGGTGCGAACATTCTTGTATAATAATGAAGAAGGATGGGATTTATTCATAAAGACAGAGGCACAAGTGCACAACTTAACTTTACTTTTTTGCTTAGGATTAATAGGTTCACTATCTATACTGCTCTCGAGCTTGTAGCCCATGAGTTAGGTAGTGTTAAAACACAAAACAGAGCCACTACAAACGGTTAGTTTTAAACCTTTTTTTCAAGGAACAGCTCCAGGTACAGTTAGGATAGTCAATCGATTTTCGACATAACATATATACTAACTGCTATACCTCAATATGCCTCTTTGGAATAATCTTGACTATCGGGAGCGAGCAATAGGCAAGCTGTTTGCGACTGTATATCATAATAAATACCATTCGGGCAAACGATGAAAATATGTATTAAGGTCTCGAGCTAGATAACCAAATAAGAGACCATACAATAAAATTGAAGTGCGAACATAAGACATTCTTCTTTTTTTTAAGACATCGCCCAGCCTACGAATGAACTATCAACTTTACAAACACAACCAACGTACACAATGTAAACCCAGACTCAAAACAACAAATTATGAATCACGCAAAGTTTTGTCTCGTGTGAGAATCGAACCCACTATACTCGGCACAGTGTCAAGTGGCAAGGCGGCCGCTTATACCACTGCGCCAACCGTGCAGTTTTCTTTGTCCTGACCAAAGAAACTTTCAAGACTTCATACAAAATAATTTAGCGGGTCTTAATCGCGTTAACTTAACTTATTTAAGGTATAAATACCTATTTGTTTCCGACGTTTCGCTCGTCTTGCACCGAGCTTGGTCGCGGAGAGACTGATGAGAGCTCAGCGCCGTCTTGTGGAAGTGCGGGTTTCGGCACCTACCCTCACTTGGTCTTTATTTAAGTTCGCAATGTCGGTACTCCGACACACTATACTAATGACGTCTACACACTGTTGAGATTTATCACTGCGGCGGTGTTTACATTTGCTGATGACTGGATTCCAAGTAGCCGATAATCTGTATCCATCCTCCCGGTTGAAATTGTTATATTTCTTGATTTCAAGCGCTTCACGTACTATCCTGGAGTAATAGTGACGATCGGTGGATAAGACTTGTGGTTCATGCAGTTCTATCCAGTGGTTTGGTCCAGACTCCAACAAATGCTCAGCTATCGCCGACTTATTAATATGTCGGTTTTTTACAGCTGCGATATGTTCTTTTACTTTTTCAGCGATTGTACGCTTAGTCTGCCCGATATATGAACTACCACAGCTGCAATTGACTTTGTAGACGCCAGGTGTCTGGAGAGGAATGACATCCTTTGGGGTACGCAGATTGTGTGCTATCTTAGAGAGCGGACTGTATACAGTCTTGATGGAGTATTTCTTGAGTACTGTTCCAACTTTGTCAGTCACTCCCTTTAGATACGGCATGTAAGCGGGCACTCTGCTTACTTCAGGTTTACGCTCGTTCCTCTTCCGACGGAGTATGTTTTTCTTGTATCCGTTGCGCTTAAGTACCTCCCGAACATGTGACAGCTCACTATTTAATTGTAAAGGCCTAGTCAAGCAGTGGACGGTTAAAGGGTTAAAGGCTGATGATGATGAATGATTTGTATCATAAAATTTAATTTAGATTGGATAACTTAAATCCAATTTTCATGCAGGTTTAGATATATGTAAATATTGTCACGCACTCTAGTCACTTTAATCGAATAATAGTATATCAATTCAAATTTGGTGGCAAATCGAAAGTAAAGTGATAAAATAAACGTATATCACGTGACTTACTACAGTCGGTCGGTTGTCAGATAGCGGGCAAATATTCGACTGGATAACAAGTACTAAGTTTCTCTGAAAAGCTTTGCAGAATAAATGATCTTAAGAGGCAACAAAACGGTGTCTCATTTCTTAACAAATAAAGTCTTAGCAAATTCATTTGCTGGAAATTAATTTCTGACAATCTTGTTAAGTTCGGATATTTGTAGCATTAGCTGATCTCAAGTTTTCTTGACCATTATAATGACTAGAGTAGTGGCCAACTTTTAGACTTTTCTGTCCATTTCATCACTTGTAAATATCTTTGGAATTAACGAAGACAAAAATTGAGAATCAAAAAATAAATTAAGCTTGAAAGTGGATTATTACCAACGATAAATATTTGTTTCAATTTGTAACATTGCAGCAATGAAAACAGAAAACCAATCAAAACCGTATTATTTTAGTGTATTGCGTCAAATGCACAAAGAATACTATTACTAATTCTACCTTTGTAACAATCACCGCACAAATGTAATGTAATTTCAACAACATTCAGCATCGAATCTGTAATTTACATTACTCGACGACTACGAAATTACATTACTCGTGTATGCTCCTAGTTCGCGCCCACCTTTAAACACATATGTAACCTTATTTGTTGGGTTTAACACAGTTGATGTACATATATAACTAGGTCAGGAAATAATTTAATAACTGTTAAATTATATTGACTGACTGATTCAATAATTCAATGAATTTGCGTTTGCAGGTAAATTTCTAACATGATTAAAGTGTAGCTGTTTTCGTTGTTAGTAAATAGTTGGTAGTTTTAGTGTTACGGAGCTTTTCTAGGTAAACAGGAGCTGTGTTGTTGCGCTTGAGTATATATGTAATAGAGTGCCGGATACCCTATCCGCTATTCCTACTCCTTCATCCAACTCCTGCTCAAATCTTTGGGTTGGGAAGAGGAATACCTTTTCCTAACCCAAACACCGGGAGCACACTCTGGTGTTTTTTGAATGTATGAGCGGCGGTAATCGCTTACCATCAAACGGTCCGCCTATTCGTTTGCCGCCTATTAGATTAAAAGGGCTTTGGTCTTGCAGCTTCTTCGCGCTTTGCAGAAGAGCGCTGTGTAACATCATACCCATTGGTAGGTGTGCTATAATTTTGCCGCTAAAATTGGCTACATTCAAGAACATTTTTTGAAAAATGAATTTTGCGAGAAACCCTTTGTGCGAAATTGAATGTTTCTAGTTTGCGTTATATGTATATTTAATAAGCCAAACATATTAAGGGTTATAAATTTTACTTTAAGGCCTTTGGGGTGAGGCTTTTATTATATTGGGAATCATTGAAAATAGTTAACACCAACCTAAATACTATGATTAAGTGGATGAGGAGTAAGACTGGTGAATGATTGATGTTTCATATTAAATTACTGAATAGAATAGTGTCAAAGCAAATCCCTGTTTTTGACAGACCTATCTAATGATACCCAACATCATTCTATAGGCCTTAGGATAAAAGTTGTTCTGTGCTATAGACGAACAAAAATAAGATTTCGTTCACATCTTCGCAGGCCGAGAATATTATTTGTGTATAAGGTTCCGATATTTGAGGACTAGAGCGGACGGACGGATGGATTTGTTGAAATTGTAAGTATTTCTTGTAGTTTTACTACGGATACCTAAAGAATAATATTTATTTGTTTATTAGTATCTGTTGCTGGTCATATGCTCTTCTTTCGTTTAAAATGAAAACTTATTATTTGCTAGGTTAATTGCACTTTGCCTATAATTTTCACGTAAATGCAGGGAATAAGGTTGTCAAATTATTGAATTGATTTTTCTTCTGTAGCAACAACAGGCCGGGTATTGTCTTCTATATTAATCAGTAATAAGCAAATTAGTTTCATTATTGCAGGACTGTTTTATCAAAAAAAAATAACATATGTCAAGTACTTAGTCATCGCGAAACCAACTCGCCTCACTCGCTCTTGACCGAGGCTTTGACTAACTGATGTACACTGTGTATACGCTGTGGTAGAATACAAATACATGCATATATTATTATGAATGACATATATCTTTTATGTGGATTCTCTATTTGAAGCTGCAAACAATTGCATCACACATTGAATAGTAAAATAAGCGAAGTTATGACCATTTGAATACCGTCAGTTTAGGAAAACCTAATACACACCCTAGCAATGCACGTACCGTGAAATGTAAATAAAAATATTGAAATATACAATAGAATATTTCAATCTATTTATTCATTATTCATGTTATTAGACACACGGGTCAGCATTTTTATAAGGAAACTAGATGATACCGGCTCCGCAGCTACATCCGCACGTAAATTTTAATTTAACCGTTTCTTCCTGAAACCGAGGGAATTTCGAGAAATTCCTCTCGCCTTCTTGCGCCCAATATTTTTGACTGTGTGTTGTCTGTCAGTCAGTTATTAACGGCAAAATTTTAGGTAGACACATGTCTATTGATTATTTATTAATTATCAACATCTTTACAAAAGAGTAATATGGTTTCGATTTAACCTACCTCAGTCCATATTTTTAGTATTGTAAAAATATGGAAACTGTATACGATGCCAGGACAATCACCGAACTACGCCAATACGCAGGTGCGGCGTATAGAGGCCGCTACATAAATAAGCCGCGCTAATAGACAAACTTTAATAGCGCCGTCCTTTCACAAAATCTCCCCTCCCATTCCCACACACAAGCCTCTCTATCTATACAACATTGTTCACCGACCGCCGGCCACATGTTGTACCATAGAGGCTAAACGGGTTAATTAGTTCGCGATTAGACGATTCCAGCTGTCAGAATTACCTTCCCACGCGATATTAAGCATTCACTCAACTCAAATACACCTGAAATGCTTTTCATGAAATGTTATTGTCACTCAGTCTATGATTTATTTAAGTTTCACTGTCTAAATGAGAATACAAGGTATTTTTGTTATGCCTAGTGTTTATTGTTTTGAATTCTCTTTTGGGAATTTATTCGTAAATATGTTATGTAATTAGTGTGTTAGCAAGTTTGCTAAGTCTGTGAGGTGGACTGCAGTGTCTTGTCGTCACTGGATATCACCCAACTTGTTACCGCTCTCCTCGGAATAGTAAGTTTGAGTCGTGATTAATTAAGACTTAGCGAGCTTCGTAGGTACCTATTTGCTTTGGACGTCATCTCGATACAGGATGACTTTAGATTTGGATAACTTTAACATATACAGTACATAATTCTCTACGGATTTCGAATCTAAAATTCTATGGTTGGTGTATTTTACTAATTAGGTCTAAATATCAGATTTTTGCTAGCGTAGATGTCATTCATACTTTATTCTTCATTTCTCCATAATGTTCCCAAAAGACATGTGAAGTCTGCCAGTTTACACTTAGCCAGCGTGGTAGTATATGGCCTTTCTCATGGTGAGAAGAGGCCCGTTCCCATCAGTGGGACAGTTTATGTTCAGGGTCGATGATGATGAAGATGAAACGTAATTGTGGTTATCGCGGTAAAAAAAATGTCACACACCAACCTCTTGCAACATGAAATAGTGGCAAACACTCATACTTTCGCATGTATAATATTAGTACGGATGAAATGATTACAGATGAATGATGAAATGCAAATTTTAAGGGGTAAGATATAATGACCACCATGAAATGCTTTGATACTCTTAGTTCTTTAACCAAAAATATATACTTTACACCAGAAAAATAAAGTCAAAATGATAATAGTACTAGCTATTTTAGTCACCACTGCACTTCAAATTGTATTCGAACACTAAATGTAGTAAATGTTCACCAAATAAATAGGTTATGTTAGGTTCTCTTGTGACACTTAATTCAAAATACAAAAATAGTTGACAGAGCCCTGCTTCGCAGTGCTCTGTCAACTATTTTTTTTTTGATTTTAGATTATGAAAGTAGGTGGTGTAACCAAATCCAATTTAGGTGTTGGTATTTCATACAACTAACAAAAAACTTTCGTTATAATTTTACAATGAAATGCTGGTTTAATTTTAATGGTCATTTACTACTTTTGGGTTAACAATGATTTATTCGGAGTCATTTTGCTTAAATAGGATAGCGAAATGTTAAAACTTTGGTTATAATTTTACATTAAAATGGGGTTCATTTTGGTGATCATTTACTATCTTTGTCTGTTATATGTTACTATATCTGGTGGTAAGTTAAACATAAGCCAAATTTTAAGTTTTGTTAATATCACTATCATAATCATCATCTTTTCAGCCTAGAGACGTTCTCTGTTGAATATAGGCCTCCACCAAAGCTCTTGAGCAGCCTGCGTCCAACAGAACCATAAAAGTATAGTCATGTTTTGTAATAAGTAGTTATTATTTTCAAAATGGGCTTACAACTGTAGTTTACGCTACAGTTTAGTCGCAGTATATGATGTGTAGACTTCCTCTGCTGTTGGCATTGTGCCTATACGAAACTATGTGCAATAACATTGTTTACAAGCAGCTTGGGCAATTGGTGTACGTGAGGCTCTCGGTTGTGCTATGTCTTACAATCATTCACAGCATAATATCTGGCTAAGCTAGGGATACCAGTGTGACGTGGGAGTCGTCGCGGTACCCCCCACTACTCCTGACTGGCCGCCTCGCTTACCTGCGGCACATAAATATCGCGGCGCGACAGCGAATCTTCCCTCTTGAATCCTGGACGCTGCCTCAGTTAAGTGCTGCCTTCTCTTCTGGAGGATCGAAGCCTCGTCAGCCTGCCTGCCTACCCTGCCCTGAGTCTTAACTCTTGCTACTAGCTACCGGGTTTATATTGTGTAACGCTTCTTAGCAATTATATTTTGTAACGAACGCTATGCTTCTTTAATTTATCTCTCTACACACACGAACAAACGTTACACTGGCGCTCGAACAATGTTAAGGGCTCAGGCATCTGACTCGGCTTCTGGTCGCTTCCTTTTTTCTGTGTTTCTGTGTGTAAGTGTGTACACAGTCGGTAAGTCGTTGATTTTTTTTCTAATTGTGTTAGCTAAATTATAACGCATTATTCAGGCAAGATAGTCGACTAAAGGCTTGCGCCACATCTTATGTACTTTTATAACTTCTTTTCTAACCCAAATTCGTTAGACTAAGTAACGGTTTTGGGAATTATTTTAATTGTACAATTAAATATTTTATGTGAGGGTAGGTTCCGCTTTGCATTATTCTTACGCATTGCGAACGTAACTTGTTTACTTGCTACATAATAAATATTTTTCTTTTAAAACGACCCACTGTGAACATATTTACATTACCTTTTATTTTATTGTTATAGTATAACCCCTGTGTGAGTGACTTTTGGTGCTGTTAGGTTGATCCTTTATCTGTTTAATATTTTTCTAAGTAACTTAGCAATGTCTTTTAAAATTAACTTTAATCATTTAGTAAAATCGGAGCTGGTTTATGAACTGATTATTCGGGGGGGTGACAAGTCTGGTTCCGTAGCCGAGCTGCGCCAGCAGATAGCGACACTAGCGTCTCAGTTTCCCTCTGAAACTATTTTGGATTCGGATTAAGACCCCGAAGAGGAAATTTCGGCTATCCGGAACTCCTTAATTAGGGCTATAAATAATATTTCTCTGCTTAGATCACAATTTGACCAAAACCTCTATTCGCGCACAGAATCTATTCTCAACCATATTTACTTTAGATTGAATAGACTGGATCTGGACCGCCTTTCTGATACCGACTCGGCTGAGATAGTTTCAAGCAATTACCGCAATCAGTTAGCTATTTTTAAATCTTTGATTTCGGGTACATCTGAACCAACTTCGCACGTAGTACAAAAGGACTGCTCTGTATCTACCCCCGTCGTTTCTGACGACTTTAAGTACGAACGTAAATTGTTTTCCGAACTCTCTAAATTTAAATATAATGGCAAGTCTTCTGTTCGCGGTTTCATTGAAAAAATTAATGAGTTTATGCAGGCTAGGTGTATTCCCGAAAATAAAATGTTACTATTTGCTTTTGAGATATTTGAATTTCTCAAAGAACAGGTTTCTAGTTGGAGTGAATTGTGTTGTCTTTTAAAGCGTGATTTTAGCCCGACTGACTATGATTTTAAAATTTTAAACGAAATTAGGTTTCGCCTTCAAGCTGAGGACGAAAATATAACACTTTTTGTTGCTAAAATGCGGGGTATGTTTTCTCGTCTTGATGTGCCTATTAGTGAGTCTGAAAAATTAGATATTTTGTTGCGTAATGTCCTGCCATGTTACAATCAAACTATTTTAACGGCAAAGGTGGCCGATATCCCTAGTCTCGTTAGTGTTTGTCGTGAATTTGAGACCTTTCATAAACGAACTAAAGACCATCGGGAATCTTCCAAAGCCACACCCAATATCTTGTTGCCCGAGTTTGCCCACCAACCTCAAAAACCTAATTTTTCTAATTACAAACCAAAAAATTATTATAATAACTCTAATAAAAACTTTAACGCTCCACCACAGATAAACGCTATCAAATTACCCACCACTAATAAAAACGACAACCGGTTCTGTCCCAGGTGTCGATCCAATTCTCATAGTTTGTATAATTGTCGCCAACCACACTTTTTAATTTGTTTTAAATGCGGTCTAAAAGGTTTTCGTGTGTCTGATTGTCCTAAATGTAATCCTAAAGCTAATAACCCAAAAAACTAATAAGCGAGGATTGGGGAATAAATAAATCAAATAATTTCAATAAAACCGAGTGGAATAATTGGTTAAATTATCTAAAAAAAATTTTTAACTGTTATAGTCTATCCTCAATCCGCAATTCTAATATAGAATACTCGCCTTATATTTCTGTTATTGTAAATGGTAAACCTGTAGTCGGCCTGTTAGATTCTGGCTCATGTGTTACAATCTTGGGTAACAATTCTCATAATTTCTTTTTAAATAATGAGTATCAGTTGGATTGTTCTCAGCCTTTGAGTTTGGTAACCGCTGGTGGTAAAAATTGTGTTCTTTAGGGTCTATCTCTCTTCCTATTGAATTTCAAAATAAAACGGTTTCCCTAAATTTTCATGTAGTGCCAGGGATTAAAAATAGTTTAATTCTCGGTATGGATTTTTGGCGAATTTTTAATTTATTTCCTAACCATTTAGAGTCGGTGTTGTTATTGAATGAAACGGATTCACAAGTTACTGAGCTGCGGACCGATGACTCACCGCACCTTGTGTCTTATAATAATTTATCTATTGAACAGAGAGCTGCCGCTGATAACATTATTTCTAAATTTTCCGATATTTCTTATAAAAAGCGGGGTCTCGGTTGTACAACTCTCATTACTCACTCTATTGACACAGGCGATAGCCCACCTATTCGCCAGCGTTATTATCGTATGTCTCCCGATAAACAACGCACTTTGATACAACAACTAGACGAAATGTTGAAGGAAGATGTCGTAGAACCCTCTGAAAGTCCGTGGTCTATCCCGGTTATTTTAACCCCTAAAAAGAACGGCGAACTAAGATTTTGCTTAGATAGTCATAAATTGAATTCTGTTACTAGAAAAGATGCTTATAATTTGCCCTACATTTCGGAAATTCTAGATAACTTGAGAGATGCTAAAAACCTATCTAGTTTAGATATTTCTAAATGTTTCTGGCAGACGTTAATTAAAGAGGAGGATCGTTTTAAGACCGCTTTCTATGTACCTACTCGTGGCACATTTTATCTTAAAAGAATGGCGTTTGGTCTAACAAACGCACCCGCAACTCAGACTCACCTCAGCAACGTTTAGTCGATACTCTGTTTTACGGTCCTGAATTTGAAAACAAGGTCTTCTGTTTTATCGACGACATTGTACATATCGTCAACGTTTGAAGAACATATTACGCTTTTATTACGTATTTTCGAAAAATTGAAAGTGGCAAATCTCACTATAAACTTAGATAAGTGTAATTTCTTTCGGGATAAAATAAAACATTTAGGTTACGTTGTCGATTCGCAAGGTCTCCATGCGGATCCTGATAAAATTGATGCCATAATTAATTACCCTACCCCTTCTAATAAAAAGGAACTACGTCGTTTTCTGGGCGTGGCTTCATGGTATAGGCGATTTATTCCAAATTTTAGTCGTATATCGTCACCTCTAAACAAATTAACCTCTCAAGGTAAAAAGGCTCCCCCTTTTTGTTGGTCTAAAGAGGCGGACCAGGCTTTTATCAAGTTGAAAGACTGCTTGTCCTCTCCTTCTATTTTATCTTGTCCGGAGTACTCCGAACCTTTTGAGATACACACGGACGCCAGCGACTACGGCGTAGGCGCTGTCCACTGCCAGGTTATGAAAGGCGAAGAAAAAATCATAGCCTATTTCAGTAAGTCTTTGTCTGATGCTGAAAAGAATTACAGCGCTACTGAGCGCGAGGCACTCGCTGTGTCATCTGCCATCGAGCACTGGCGTTGTTATGTCGATAACGGTAAAAAGTTTATTCTTTACACTGACCACGCTGCGCTCAAATGGTTTCTAAAACTTAATAATCCTACTGGTCGTTTGGCCAGATGGGGTGTTCGTCTTTCGTCGTACAATTTCGAGATTCGACATCGTCGTTGTTAAGACAACATATTGCCCGACCTCCTGTCTCGTTTTGTTCCCGTTGCAGCCATTATCAATGATAATGACATTACTCCTAATTTAAACCTAACACTCCCAATGTCTACTAACGACTCGTGGTATCTAAACATTTATAAAGGTTGTCTAAACAATCCCACATCTTTTGTGGACTACCAAATTATTAATAATAAATTATATCGTTTTAAAAAGTGTCTAAATCCTTTAACTCGAGATTTTCAATGGAAGGAGGTTATTCCGTCGGAACAAAGATCTAATATTATTGCTGAGAACCATTCGCTGCCCACGGCTGGTCACCTAGGTATTTTTAAAACCTACAAGCGCTTGGCATTAAATTATTACTGGCCGAATATGTATTCCGACGTTGTTAAGGCTGTGAATTCGTGTGATGTTTGTATAGCTCACAAACATCAAAACCATTCAACCTTAGGTCATATGGGTAGATCTAAGTCTTGTTATAAACCATTCCAGATGTTAAGCATTGATCTAATTGGTCCACTACCTACTTCTAGAAGGCTAAAAAAAAATATTTTTGTTGTTTCTTGTTGTTTTTCCAAATATTGTATGCTTTTTCCCATTAAACGAGCTATTGCCGAAATAATTACTAAAATTTTAGAAGAAAATGTTTTTTTGGTCCATGGTATTCCGTCAACTATTGTTCTCGATAATGGTAAGCAGTTCATTAGTTCCACATTTAAAAATTTGATAACTAAATACAAAATTCCTAATTTGCATTATACGCCGCTGTATACACCCCATGTAAACTCAGTCGAGCGTTATAATAAAACTATTATGACGGCTATTTCTACTTTTATCGAACGAGATCAGCGCGTTTGGGATCTAGTCGTTCCTAAGATTCAGTTTGCAATAAATTGCGCAGTAAACGAGGTAACTGGCTATTCTCCATCTTTTCTGGTCTTTGGTCGTGAATTGGTTACTTGTGGGTCACACTATGTGGTCAACAAATCTGACCCTAATATTGTCTTCGAACCGCATGATACATATGCGGAGGCCCTCGGCCATTTGTCTCCTATCTTCGAAAAGGTACAGGCCGCTTTGATAGCCGCTCACCAACGTAATTGTAATTCTTATAATCTTCTTCGTAAACCGGCCGAATTCAATGTCGGCGATATTGTGTGGCGGTGTACTTACTATTTAAACGATAAAGATAAATATTTCAATAAAAAACTCGCTCCTAAATTTATTAAATGCAAAGTTGTAGCTAAAAAGTCTCCTTTAATTTACAAATTGTCTGATATGACTGGCAAGCCAGTTTGCGAATGGCATATTAAAGATTTAAAATTAATTAATTACAAACAATAATTATTAATCTCATACAAAAATCTCGTCAAATTTGTTGATATAATTACTTCTGCTCACCCACAGTCCATAATGGTCGTTATAGTAATACCGATTTTTTTTATCTTTAAAATCCTTTTTGTTTTGACTCAGTGGTTAAAACTGTAATCACCTGCGTCTCACGGGTTCGAAGTTTCTTGAATCTATTTGTTGTGCTAATCACCTTGTTTACGTTATGTTATAAAGTATGCTCGGAGTTATTAATATTAACCCATTCTATTTAGCGAGCCGCTAGCGCGCTTTCTAAATAATACCTTATCCCGCGCACATAAGGCTTACTCTCGTCTACATCCGTCTCGACTACCAGCGTTGAGTTTTATGACCTGTCACTCACTCTTTTGTTGTCGCGTTGACCTTTTTGTTTTAATAGTTTTATGCAGTAATATTATAACAGATATTCCATAAACTGAGCAGCTCTTTTGTATTTTATTTAACTTAACTTATATATAAGAATTCTAAACTATTGTTTTAAAGTGTCACTAATAAATAATAACTATTTATTCAAGACTATCTCAGTTATGCTTATGTGAAATCCTCGACGTGTTTTGCATTCAAGCAGGAACCGGATTGGTTTGAATGATAGCTAGTGCACTGGTTGTGAGTGTGTCTGACATGTGTGCGAGATATGAAGGATTTTTTTTGTTGTTAAAGGGGTCCATTGAATGCGTGATGTATGAATGGTTGGGGGGTTATACATAACCAAATTTCTTTTAGGTGGTGTTTGCAACTTAAAAGAATGACACCACTTCTCCTTCTCTGTTCCAGGCGCTGTCGGCGGCAGGGGGCCAGGGAATTTTTCCCGCAGGAAAAATTCCGGCCTAAAGGGGGGAGTGTGTGACGTGGGAGTCGTCGCGGTACCCCCCACTACTCCTGACTGGCCGCCTCGCTTACCTGCGGCACATAAATATCGCGGCGCGACAGCGAATCTTCCCTCTTGAATCCTGGACGCTGCCTCAGTTAAGTGCTGCCTTCTCTTCTGGAGGATCGAAGCCTCGTCAGCCTGCCTGCCTACCCTGCCCTGAGTCTTAACTCTTGCTACTAGCTACCGGGTTTATATTGTGTAACGCTTCTTAGCAATTATATTTTGTAACGAACGCTATGCTTCTTTAATTTATCTCTCTACACACACGAATAAACGTTACACCAGACTGTAGCAAGAGCTTTTCTACATTGAAGTAGAGCGAAAATATATTGCTGTATAAACTAGATCTTTCGCGTTTTAGGAAGAGACATCTTAAAAAGCATACCGAGATGGATGGGTGTGATACGTACAAAAGTTGCTTTTTGTTCTGTTTATGCAAGATGACCGACAGAGTAATACGCAGGGGATCTCTGGTTGGAGTCCACGGCAAGCACGAATGACTTTTCGTACTGCAGTTATTATCACTTACTTAACAGTGAAGATTAATATCGTGAGGAAATATGTAATGAGAGTGCTCCATAATGATCCACTTTTGGCCTGTGAAAAAGAGCATGGCTTTATCCTTTTCTTAGTGTTAACAGACCAGTGCTCAGCAATGGGACGGTATATATTTAGAGTTAATGATGATGATATAAATAAATAGCATGTTATATTGAGCCACCACCGCCGTTACCGTCCACTGGTAACAGAAAACTACATATAGAAACTATAACGTCCCTTTACTCGTGAATTGGACCATGGCCACAGAGATATCTAATAATCAAACACAAATTTATACTACAGCACCGTTTAGTCAGGGCAAATATTTTAGCGTTAAGTCGAATCTCTAAGATTCTGCTATAAACTGAAGGAAATTAATTTATGCGAGTATGTCATTAAGGCGGAATATCTGAAGAACGTAGAGTTGAAGTATGTGTGCGGAGGATTGAGCAGTCCTCGCAAGCCTTCGCACTTCGCAGGTAACTACGGAGAACGCTGCATTCAAGCAAAACCAAAGTAAACTAAGTGCAAAGAAAATACAATTTTCATAATACAAATAGAGTAAGAATATACGTTTTGCATGCGGTCTACGTGAATATGAGTGCAAGATATGATTGTAGGTACATACATATGTAACACATGTTCAATAAGAAAATAGTTTGATTGAATAGGTAAGCCGTGTGGGTGACGGCACAGAATACAAGTGTCACCACCCCCTATCTTCCCGTGGGTGTCGTAAGAGGCGACTAAGGGATAACACGATGCAAATACCATCTTTGCGTAGAGACGGAAAACTCGACATCAAACCCTATACGACTGCCTCGTTGGTCTCGCGGCATAAATGTGCGCGTGGGATCGGGAGGTTCCGGGTTCGATTCCTGGGTCGGGCAGTGTTATTGGGTTTTTCTGTCACGAAATTCTCAGTAGCAGCACGGAGTCTGGAAATGTGCCCGGTACGGCAATAGGCTCGCCCCTTATTACGTGGGACTAAAGTATATCTGGCGAAAAGTGGGTGTAGAAATACACCTCTGCCTACCCCTTCGGGGATAAAAGGCGTGACGTTATGTATGTATGTATGTATAGGTATTGTGCAACTCGTGTAGAAGTAGTCGTGTTATCCGGAAGGGCTGGAGCTGAACAAAAAGCAATAGTGTCATTTACGCAGCCACTTCAACTCGTAGGCGGAGACTCAGATACGCATATGTGTGTGTAGGCTCAGGTTTGTGTAGGTTGGTAACGTGTTTTCTTTACATTACACACGGATGAACGAGTTTCACGGTTCACCTGATGAAGGTTTTGTGTCTGGATCTCGCGCGACACCATCCATTTAATTAATTCAGCCCGTTGTGTTTTTTTACCCGCGCACGACTCGCTTTTACACATATACCCACCTACCTATCTACTGCTTCATACATTATACATCTGAGTGTGTATTGCGTACGATTGAATATTAAGCAGACTCGATGTAAACATACTGACATTAATATTGTAGTACAACCATTATGCTCTGATAGCCTCTCTATATTCAAGTCAAATTTTGTTCTAATGAATCTATTATCATAACACGAGTCAAATCGTCCCACAGGTGAGCAGATTCCAATCCACCATAAATGCAACGTTGTACTCTGCGGATGTGTGCGTCAAATGCGTTTTATTTGTTTTGCTAAAACCATTCACCTAGTTTCGGCGCGCGTGAAAATGTTTTATTTTCAAAGGTATATTTCACGCTAGAGGTAAATACGCAATTTTTCCTGTAGGCATGCGAGACATTTGTACACATTAAATCACTACATAGTATAAAACAAAGTCTATCTTCTGTCTGTCTGTCCCTATGCTTAAATCTTTAAAACTACGCAACGGATTTTGAAGCGGTTTTTTTAATAGATAGAGTGATTCAAGAGAAAGGTTTATAATTATGTATAATACATGCCTAAAAAGCACTGCACCCGTGCAAAGCTGGGGCGGGTCGCTAGTATATTAATATGATGAAGCACGTACGTAGTTACCGTAAGTCGCCGAGTGATGGGAGTCCGCAATCTCATTAGGAGGATTTCATAAATGTGCTCTATTACTGGCCGACGCTAAGATAAAGCCCAAACCGCCAAACATCACGAGGAAAAAATCGAATAAACAGCTCTGTGCCAATCCATTAAGTGAGTTAGTGATGTTATATAATTGTTATGTTGTTCAACCACAGAGCACCCATTAACTTCAATTTTAGATAACAAGGACAGACGACATTCCTTTTTCGAATTCACGAATAAATCGACTTTATAAATGAATCAAGTGTACGTATGTGGTGAGCGGCAGTAAGCTACCACTGAGCGCTGGAGTGCCCGTAAATGTTCGCCTAGCTCCCTAAACGTTCTCATATATAAGCGCCTCGTGCAGGTATTGACTGCTAGCGCACATTGACATAGTCCATACACGATGTCAGCTCGAGGCGGGCGTGGGTCGCTGTACATCGGAAATAATCCTGGGATTATATTCTCGCCTCTACCAGAGCTGAGTTTCTTGTGCAAGAATGTCAATCATAAGAATGCATTTAATTGAACTCCGTGCGGATGAATGCTGGCGAATGTAGCTCAACTGTAGCCCACGCTTCGTGTGTTTGACACTAGTGTAATACATTTTGGTGTTTGAGCTAACACTGCGGTGCACTAATTTTAACTGAGCTCATTAATATCAACAAAAGAACGGCACGGCATGCAATGCATTTCGAATGTATTTAATTCTAGCACTTTATTCAAAGTTTGCTGTGCAGTTGCTTTATATTTGCCTTGATTAAAGCGAAAATATTTCAGAGAAGCGTTGCAGTAGTTCAGTTGATACGAGGAAATGAGTCGAGTTATTCTTTACGATATCTTCGAATGGATTGCAATACGCAAAATAACATTAACAGCCGGCAAACAGTCTTTAGTATTTCGGTGTTTCTGGTAATTGACATTATAATTAAAAACAATTCAGTATAGTATTATATTTTCCGTGAAAAAATACTTATATTTATCCAACGGGACTAAATCGCGTAGTTATCCGATAATAAAGGTGAAAGACCTTCTATTTACTGCGATGTTTCAGCGTGAATTACACCAGCCGTGATTACAGGATCGACCGGCGCGTCAATTGCACGATTCAAATCTATAACACAAATATCAGTGTGTGTAGTATCGAATGTTTCAAAGTATTTATTTAAACAATGGCGAATTGTAAGCACATCAAAATCTAAAGAAAGGTACCGTATATGTATGTTGTGCTAGCTGTGAGTCATTTCTCGATAGGTACATTTACTAAATGCGTCTCCTAGCGGTCAATACTTAAAATTACTATCCGCTAGGACCGCTTTTGAAAACTGTATGATGTTTTGTGATATTGAATCAGACAAGACCCCCTGAAAACTAACTAGTCATAACATGTTTATAACAGAAATACAAATATTGCTATTGTTCCGGTATCAATAAATTATATCCATGTAGCTAAATAGTAAAGTCGGATACTTCAATTTTCCAGTGTTCTAAAGCGGTGTGTACATCGATAAAGGCAATACAGGGCCGGAGAAAATCCTATCAATTAAGTTTGTACGTCTCGGATACACGCTCACCACAGCATAGCTACCAGTAACGTCATCGATCGCAGGTACCGTATCTATCTATAAACTAAAGTTCCCTTCAGTGTTACTAGAAAGTGTAGTCATAGGAATATACGGCCGTTAATAGAAGTAATGAACTTGTAATATTCAGAAAAAGGTAAAACGGCTCCTTAGAATAAAATACATAATTATCATGCTAACGTTTCGAACTAAACGCTTGTATCAGTGGTAAAGCTGGTAGTTGAAACGTAATGTTCATTTTATATTTAATTGACAATAATATATATAAAAGCAAATCGAACTTAAATTCCTGTCAACTGAAATAAAAAGTTATATATTTAAAACACCTACCTATTTTCTTAATAAAGCAAAACGAACATCCAAAGTGGATATGTTAACCTCATTCGGTGCATACGCGAAATTTGTTGAGGCTGGATCCGTGTGAGGAAGGAATTATTATTGTTTTACTACATATGAGCAAGCCTACAAATGCAATGATTTTATTCTTAATATCGCTTCAATCGTAAAAATGCTTTTTAAAAAACACATTATGCACGGTATAGGATTTTCATGCACATTTGCACTTTCCCAAGGTAAGAGTACTCGAAAAAATACGCCATTAAAGTCTGAGTGCATTAATGGACTGTACGGTACTTCCTGTTCGAACGAGAACATATAGTTCGGTGTGTTGCAGATTCACACGCATTACCGTTATATACGAGTCCCCTAGTAATGTGTGACACGGAGACGAGGAGACGCATACTCTTCGCTACATATACGTTATACCTTTGGGACAAACCGCATGATTCAGCACTCACCACCGTGTCTCATCCCGATCGACAACCGTACCACGCGCACGAACGAATCCAAAAAAAACAAAGAATTTCCCTCCTTGATATAAATGCGTACGTTATAAACGTCGTGGATGTTCGAAAGCTCTAAGGCTTTGTTCACAATCCTATATGAGATGAGTGGATTTGCGGAGAGCCGCGCTTTCTATTGGATTCTCGTACAGGTAATTATTTACTTTAATAACTTATCGTTTTCTGTGAGGGCGCGCTCCATTTTATAATGTACAGTGAGTAACGATGAAAGGTAGGTACGCCTTATCTGTTAGTACAACATTTCTTTCCCTTAATATTTCATACGCTATTAGCCTTCAGCAATTTTCGTTCCCTTTAAAATATTTAACCCTTTTAATATCCTTAGCGGAACGATGAATCTTATGAGAAAAATACTTTTCTTAAAAACAATCCTGTTCTGGTTGGTTACACGATGAGAGCTCGGCACGGAGCGAGCGGCGGCCGCGGGACGGACCGCTGCGTTTGCGATAATTGCATTAGTTCGTCTCAGTCTGAGTCTTGAGGAGCTCCAGCTTCATTACGAGCTAATGCGCCACTCACTACTTTGTTGTTCATGCTTATGGATGCGTCCAATATAAAACGTAAGCCTCGACTACTCAAAGCGATAACTCTTGTAGATCTAGCTCTCTAGTCTTACGAGTGCAGTTTGTCCGTTTCCTATTAAAGTCAAAGAATGGATTGTTGGAGGGCGATGACGTGTAAGTTTGCAGAATTTTCAATATGTCTAGTCGTTATTTTTCAATATGTATATCGTAGAGCAAATGACGTAATTCGTAATTATGTAATGCTTACTTTATTCAGAGCTCTTACGATGTCAAGCACATTTTTTAACTCGTTGATTAAAAATATCTTAAAATTTATTTTATTTGTAATTTGGGAAAAAAAGATTCATAAGAAAATAATCGGTTAAAACAAATAATATGTTTCATTGGCTACATAAATGGCATAAGCGTAAAGGAAGTCGCCGCCCGCGCCGTTGGGTGTAGTGAGCTGGTTCCCCGCTGTTCTTTGTGCTCGCTGTCTGAAGATCGTAAAATCTCCTGGAACACAAAGGATATTGCAGTTGTCTAAGAGCTCAGATATTTTTCTATGAATTCCTTTCAACTTGAGCAAATTTAAGTCATTGTTGTATTTTGTAATTGCATAGACGACGTTATAGGACAGTCGTGAATATTGGCTTATAGTTGCTACGTCACAAGTGATCGAGTGTTCAATCTGAGGAGTTCTTCGAGGAGAGGTCGCCTCTCTGACGAACAGAGTGAGCGCTATTGTGCGCTCTCATTGACAACTTAACTTAAAACAACTTAACGAAGAGCGCGCTCGAGGACATTCGGCGATACTTCACAGCAGCCGATGACACTCAACACTCCACAGATGCTTTGACTAAAGCATTTGAAATGTTAATTTAACTTTGTGATAATCTACATAATTTACTTGAACAGCTTTTCAAAGTTCAGAGTTCAATCGTAAAGCCGCGAACCACTAATATTACGTCAGATGTTACACTACGCCAGACGATAGACTTGAATGCAACCGGGATAATGCTAGGATGGGCCTTGTTGTCAATATTGGGCTTTTTGACTTGTACCTGTCTATCTTTAATTTTTAACACGCTTTTAAGGGTTCCAAGGGTCGTAGCGTAATGACAATGGACAGCTATATGTAGTTCTGATGACAATACATGGAGCCGGAAGATATGAACTGGAACTCGACATGTATGTAACTATGTTATGGAATCTAAGGTAACTAATTTAACCATCTTCCAAGGATCGTAGCGTAATGAAAATTGGCAGTTGTATGTAGTACTGATGACAATACAATAATATGGTACTGTCAAACTGATCTGATGATGGAGCTGGAAGACATGAACTGGAACTTCATGATGGAAAATGGTGTCATAGCTGTTTTAGATTTCTTAGAAAAGTCTTGTAATGAACTTTGGCCACGATTAGGTTTCAAGGTCACGAAGATAGGCACTGGCATTCCATGATGGAATGTCGTATCATAGTCGTGTTTACACTTATGAGAAAGGCCATGTAATGGACTTTGAACACGATCAGAATTCAAGGTTATAACAAACCAATTATCTATTGTAGACCACGCAGTGGTGTAGTCAGGATCCCGTAATTTTACGGCTGGACAGGCGTATGTGGCCATGAGTAGAGTAAAATCACTTAGTAGACTCCTGATTGAAGAGCTAGATTGTTATAAGCTGACAGATAAAACACCATGTAATACAGACGCACAGGCGGAGATGGAGCGGGTGCGGGCTCTTTTGCCTACTTAAAATAAATATATAAATGTTAAAAATATTTCGTTATCAAAGACCAAAAAGTATAAAGTATAAACTATGAGCTTTTATATTTGGTTATAAAAACGTCACATAACAATCAAATATTATAATTAAAAGCACATAGTTTACACTTCAGCCCAGAAATAGAGACAACTTGAACGATCCATAATGAATTTTTGTTTTTATGTTCATTTATAAAAGTGTGTTTTTATAGTGTTTTTTAAACTATTAATTTATTTATGTAAGAAACTTCTCAAAGCCAGCATAGAGTCAATGTTTGTAAAATAACAATATTATTTGCACCTTTATTAGCATGGCAAAAGGGAATGGAGTCATTGTAAGCTGCTTAGTGTGTGTTTATAATAGATATAGTCATTTGGAATCACAATTGCGAAGTAGGTCAAAAATGTGCATTTAAGCATGGGACTTAAAATGTAGCAATCCTTATGAAGGTATGACACATCCAATTTTGAGAATGTAGTAACTGTAATTCGTATATTGCATATACGGTGTATCAATCTACGTAACTAACGTTTATCTTGAATTGCCTTGTCACAGTCTAGTAGTGGTATCTATTCAAATGATTTATGCGGGGCTTACACGCTTGATTACTGTCCGACAATAGAGTTACATGTCTAGACATGTAACGACTAGTAACAACTAGTTGTTACTAATACTAATGATTTTGACCACATTTGTGCTGTGATTTTAACAGCTGGCTTTTAATAATATAATATGTATTACTACATCATACAATATAATTTAGCGGGTCTCTGTTATTCTCCTACGTTTCAACCGGCTTGCAACGGTCGTGGTCGTGGAGGGATTCCAAACCTGTTATTTACAAAGGTGTTGTTGGAAGTTTGTTACAACCGCATTGCAGTACGTATATATGGGCGCAGTGATATGGTTTGTTATATTGTAGAGGCATAAACGTAGAGCAGAGCCATCTAGATGACTAAATGATAACTAAACGATACCTAAACCCGGAAGTTAATATTATTTTAATGTAATGTTAAGTAAACAACCAGTAAAATATTAATTGCATTTGCTTGTAATTAATATTATATAAATTGTGTTACATTTCTGTATTTCCATATATTTCTTAACGCAGTATTGGTTGATATCGTCTTTAATAGTTTGATTTAGCTTTGTCGCCCGCCATCATATTTCGGTAATTTAATAACTAATTAAATTGATCAAGATGTATTTCGACGCTTTAGCTAAAGTAACTGGAATTCTATATTGTTTCTTAATTAATAATAATAATAATAAACCCTCTGGGGCAGCCGTTGTCTCATCATGAGACTAACGCAATCTCAGAGGGCAGAGTAACAGCTTTCAAACATCACCTTCATCGTGTAATATAAACAAAAAATGTATTACAAGAGGAAAAGAAAGCTTACAACCGCAGGGCAGCTTTGTGGCGAGCTGAATGTGTGTGGCGACACTGCGGTCCCGAATGCTTCAGAGGGTCGGTCAGGGCCTCGTCTCCGGCTTGCCTTTATTGGCTGGCCGGAGTGGATTTCCAAGAGTGCCCGCAGGACTCTCAACTCTGGCTTGCCTTGGTCGGCCGGCCAGAGGGAAGCCGCAAGAGCTATTAGCTCGGGGGTGGAAGTGTCATTCTCAAGGGCGTAACTACGGGGAAACCCGCTCCGGGCCTCCGTTGTCACGAGGCCCGCGATGGCGAAACCGGTGCCGCACCGCTCGACACCCCTAGCCACTCGCACCGGTGTTGCCCTCTGGCTGCCTGTATGGCAGAGTTTGTTTGCTTTGGGCGGCTGTTTAGAGAGGGCCCATCTAGTGAGTTGGCGAGTCACCACCTGCCACGCGGACGGATGCTATAGGAGTATCAATGGCAGGTGCCGTTTTTTATCCATAGTATCATTATTACCAGTCCATTTAACACCCATCCCCATAAACCAGTAAATTAGACTCCACATCATTGCAATAGTCCTACATTTGCTGCGGCTAGTCCATAGCTGTACTCAGTAGTGCAGTTGTGGAGGCTCCGCGGCATGTGTCCCATCCCATTTTAGATTAAAGTTCTCTACGGGCCTCTGCACGTTGGATCCATATCCCCGTGTAAGCCTCCCAAAGGACCGGTTATTCTTCTAACATCATGTTAGAAGAATAGCCGTGAAAAAGAGACACATAATAATAATAAATTTATTTATCAACAAGTAATGATACAGCTTGTACAAAACAAGATTATAGTTGATAGACAGAATCACATTAACTATAATAAAGCTGCTAATATCATACACGAAAATAGCGCTGTGCCTTAAACTAGGTTATACCTGTATCTTAAGGAACAGTTTTAAAATATACTATACCTACTTTACATTTATGACATATAGCGAGTGTGAAGCAAATGTTGTACAACTAAAGATTACTTATTATGTTTTGCTACAAGTCTAGAAAATAAGTATAAAAGTGAAAAAAATTATAATTAAATTTAGATTGAGTTTACATTTTATTTAATGTATGAGGGTGTGTGTTTATGTATGTATGTGGATGAATGTGTGTGTGTTTATGTATGTGTGTGTGCGTGCACATGCATGCTCGCACATATGTATGTTTGTGTATAAATCTGGTGAATTAGATAATGGAACGATAGTTCTTATGCGATGAATGTGAGAAGGGCCTCTGTTTCATCGTAGTCCTGCATAAGAAGCCACTCCGTGATCATTGACTTTAGTTCAAGTTTATTTAATGTTGATAAGTTCATTTTTTTGTGAACTTTATTATATATGTACGTGCTTAGAATATAATATTGATGTTGTGCAAAAGTGGTGTTATGATGTGAGCTAACGACTAGATTTGTACGTTTATGAGGATTTGGTAGTGTTAGCTTCGATAGCTGGTTCAAGGTGAAGAAATGAAGACACTGATGGAAACTGTTACGTTGATATATTTTATATACTAAAATATTCAATTTTTACAATAATCGCGCACACGACCCGAGATGACAAGCAAAAGATGCAGATTGAATGCGTGAGTGAAGGCGCGACCGTTGAATGAGGCGGAGCGTCGCTCGTAGCTCACTCGCGGTGATGCAAAGCCGTAACAGGTAGGGTGACACTAATATGTTTTCTCGAAACACATCGAAGAACATAAAGTTGGCGAACTGTTAAGACCCTGCATTCATGGTATAGTTGTGTTGTGGGGTGACGGAAGGGTTTCCGTGTCATAACTTTAAGTATGGCTCTATGTGCTCTTTCAACTTTTAAGAAGTTTGATTTTGAAGCTCCACCCCATGCAGGAATGCAGTACCCCACTACTGATTGGCATAGCGCATAAAATACCATTTTTAGAGTGTCAAGATTTGCAGAGGCTCTGAGGGATTTAAAAATATGGAGAAGTCTCAAAGTCCGTGTGGTGAGCGCATTAAGTTGTTTACTCCAATTCAATCCCGCGTCAATATGTACCCCCAGATACCTAACCTCGTTAGTCCTTGTAAGTTTCGGGCAGTTACATGTCTCTAATACTTGCGGACACTTGTGTGCTATTATTGAAAAGGAGCATTCTGGTGACGTGTTTTGGCGGATGGAAAATGGGATACAATATGTTTTCTTTAAATTTAATGTTAATAAATTTGAACTAAGCCATTTTGTTATTTTGTTCAAAGCTAGTTCTGCACTGGTTTTGACATCGTCCCAAGTTGAGCCACTGACGAGAATGACTGTATCGTCGGCATAAGCGTAGATTTCAGTGTTGGGGAAGGTCATGTTACAGAGGTCATTGACGTATATTAGGAACAGTATTGGGCCCAGAATGCTTCCCTGAGGGACTCCGTAATTCACATATACCTCATCGCTTAGGTGTTCACCAATTTTAACTTGTAAAGTACGGCTAAGGAGATAGCTCTTGAAGATTTCGAGAGGTTTGCCGCGTACGCCTATGCGCTCTAGCTTTGACAAGAGTAAGGGAACAGAAACTGTATCAAAAGCGCTGGAGAGATCTAAAAATAAACCTAAACATTTGGTTTTATTATCTAAGTGTCTAGCAACGGATTGCGTAAAATCCAGAACTGCATCTTCTGTCGAGATTCCCGTACGAAAACCGTATTGTTTATTCGATATGATTTTATGTTTGTCCAAGAAGGTTTTTAGACGTTTGACAAGTACTCGCTCAAGGATTTTTGACAGAGCAGTTAGGACCGAAATCGGCCTATAGTTTTGAACGCAGTTTTTGACCCCACTCTTATAAATTGGGTGTACAATTGCTTTTTTCAAAGCGTTTGGAAAAATACTCTTATCTAAACAAGTATTGATGATATATGTGAGAGGAG
Source organism: Euclidia mi (assembly GCA_944739405.2). NCBI lineage: Eukaryota > Metazoa > Arthropoda > Insecta > Lepidoptera > Erebidae > Euclidia > Euclidia mi. The sequence goes on from OX123184.2 coordinate 87,384,047, forward strand.
TTATTAATGTTTTACGACAAAGTTTTAAAATAAGGGGTGATAGTCCATCCCAACCTATAGCACAATCACTGCGTAACTGAAGGATCAGGGACTCTACTTCAGATTCATCCACCTCCAGAAGAGCAAGAGAGTTACAAGGAGAATTATTGTTGTTGTAGGTTAATGCAGAACCTTGAGTAGTAGGAAAGTTGCATTGAGATAATATATCGTTAGCCAGATTTTTACCAATGTTACTAAAGAAACTACAAACTGCGTTAATGGATGATTTAGGGCTGTCATGTGTTTTTAGCAATTCAATGGAACTAGATTTAAACTTTCGCGTGTTTATAATATCGTTTATTGCTTTCCAAAGGGCTTTAGGATTATTACGAGCTTTCTCAAGCTCGCTTTTTTCATAAGCGATCTTTAATTTTTTGAGCAAAGAATTACAGAAATTGCGGTAGCGTGTGTAGGTAATTTTAAGAATAAGGTTAGTTGGTGCTCTTTTTGACTGTGTGTGTAATTTGTCACGGTTTCTAATGCACTTTAAAAGCCCGGGAGTTATCCATGGTTTAATTATCCTTTTCCTTTTAGTAATTTTCTTACGTGTTGTAAATTTAGTAACAACTGCATTGATCATATTTATAAAGGTAGTCATTAAAATATGCGGCTCTTCAATCTGATATAAAATAGAAAAATCCGTGCTTTCTAATTCTATTTTTACTGCGTCGTAATTCACTTCATTAATAAAGTGGATTGAATTTCGTTCGGTGTTTATATTATTTATAGCCAAGAGCAGCGGTTTATGGTCTGTTATATATGAGTCTAATACTAGTGTAGTAGGCAATGAGTTAGTCTTAATGAAGATGTGGTCTAAACAATTATCAAGACGAGTAGGAAAAAGATGTGTAGGCAGAAGTCCATGAGATATATTGATTGTTAAATATTTAATAGACCGATCGTTTCTAGACTCCGGTTTTATATCGACGTTTAGGTCACCTACTAGGACAATGTTCTGACAGTTGGAAAGTGCACTGTAAACATTGTTCAGACTGTTTAAAAAACTATCGAAACTTTCTTTAGTGTTGTAAGACGGAGACCTATATATCGCTACTACTGTTATATTTTTATTACCTATTTGACAAGTAAGACAATTTCCACCCACAAAGTTAGGTTCAGACACTGATACCTGAAGACCTAATCTCGAGTAAATAACGACACCATCACTCTGATTAGAGTTTATCTCTGTAGAGAACGCTTCATATCCATTAAGGATTGGTAAGTTACCCACTTTGCTGAGCCAGCACTCAGTTAAAATAACGAGATCGATATTAATATTTATTGAATGTAACAGAACCTGAAGTTGATTAATATTTTTGTTTATACTGCGTATATTTAAATGTAAAAACGTGATGTTATTATTAGAGGTGCTAATGAACTTCAAACAATCGCCAGGGATACACATAAAAGAGTTACCTACGTTCAACGAATCAAGATCGCTATTTATATTATTAATTGAAGTCATTGTAGTTACTACAAACCCAAGTAATGTCAGCTATATGTTGTTTATAAATAATATACTCGACAGTGCATGGCAATAGAGTGGTTATTCTGTGAGGGGAAGTACGTGTAGTGAGTATGTGTAAGTAATAATAATTCTGTCCCAATTGACTGGGTGTACAAAATAATAAAGTAGAGTCATTTTGTATGAGGTTAGTAGTGTCTGTGTCTGTGAAGTGTGTGTTGGTTAGTGTATTGTGTAAATAAAAAGATATTAATAGCGGAAAAACATAAGAGATTAGCTGTGGCTTAATTATAAAAAGGTTATATAATTTGAAGTTATTAACTAGTCACTTGCTAAGATTTTGGTCATCATTAAGGCATTTGTCGTTAGTAATCAGTATTTGATTTTCACCCTCCGTTTTCCGCAGGAAGACGTTTCCGTTGGCTATCCAGCAGAATTTGTATCCTTTATTTTTGGCAAATTCACGTGCCTGATAGAATAGCTTCTTTGTGCTAGAGGGTACTTTTTCCGCAATGTAGACTGGTTGGTGTGTTCCAGAGATGCCGATGAGAGAGGTATTAATTTTGTCTTTGTTCTCCTTGCCTTTATTGTAGGAGCGGACAGCGGTTATTAGCATCTGTTTTTTCTGAACAGTAGTAAATTCTGCAATAATCGGACGAGGACTAGCGCGAACGGTGGTCGACTTTCCAGGCAGCCGATAGACATCACGTAAGTCCTGTTCGGCAATACATACTCCTACGCTTTGACCGATCTTACAAACTGTCTTAACAAGGCTGGCAGTTGATTCAACAGTCGTCGATGGTATGTTACGGATCTCAATATCGGAAGACCTTGATTTATGTTGCAAATCCTGTACTTTCTTCTCTAAATTTTCTATATATTGTTTTTGTTGTGCGTGCTCTTTTCTCAATTCTTCTACTTCCCTTTTTAGTTCTTCAAATTGACCATTAATAAAACTAATAGACTTTATTATTTCTTCATTTGAGTGTTTGATTTCTGCATTTGATGCTTGAATCCGAATATTTTGGGTTCTTATTTCGCCAATATCGGAAGCGAGCTTGGACATAAGGCTATCTTGTTCATCTTTCCACTGCTGGAGCATATTTTGAAGATCCGGCTGACTCAAGATTTCAACATCTTTCGGCGAAATGTCCTTTCGGGGTCTCCTGTTTCTTTTTATACTTATATTTGAAGACTCACCCGTTATTCCAGTATTAACGTCCAGTATTGACGAGGCTTGAGCTTTATTTTTAATAGGGGATTTTGTAGTCTTGGGAGGGCTGTGTTGTACGCCAGTCATATTGTTTAAAAATACGTGTTGTATTTAATTTGAGCCTTTTCACCTGGTTTCAAGTGTTGGGAACTGGATACAATTTATCCGTAAGCAGTTGTTGTTGTTATGATAACATATGTCTGAAATTTTTTGGTGTAATCCTGAAGCGTAGACTTCCACAAACGTTTTTTGGTCAGTTTTGTATTCACAAGACACTTCTTGGACACAATTTTTCACTTATAGCTTGATATTTGCTATTTTGTGTAAAATTAATCACAGAAACAATGTTTACATGACAGCTGACAGCTTAAAGTCATGTAATTATAAAGATTAATTGAAAGTTCATACATACGATACTTTAATTAACGTAATTAAAAGTATAATGTTTTGATACTGAGTAAGTAAAGTTGATGCGACGGCGGGCGGCCATGACACTTTTTATCATCGGACTCGTAGTGCATCTCAAGATTAAAATGCAGTTTTCAGTAAAGTGTGGTTTCATTTGTGGATCCTCTGGGGGTGTCCTGACGATGGTGCCACGGCGCCGAAAGCAGCGGTGGGATCAGCGCCCCCTAAGAGACATCGAGAAATGCCTTTGGCGCGAGGGTGATGGGTCTCTTGGCTTGGCCGCCGGTGCCAGTGATGACCTGAAGACTGATGCGACGGGCGCTTGAAGGCCGTGTTTGGCGCTTGTCAGCCCTGATCGGAGACGGCACGATGTGTCGGACTGTCGAAGATTTGGCGAGCACGTCTACACTTGCACGTGAGGCCACATACGAGCGAGAGCGACTACGCCGGTCACCGGGGTGTGCTGTGGCGCGAGCGCTGTTCTGCTTTGAGTTCTGCCGGAGGTTGCGGATGCGGGTTGTTGATGCGCTGACGGAGGTATTTGTCCAGAGCTGATGTGATTGGAGTTTTTGAGAAACATCCTTTAACATTCTATAAATTGTGGTACTGTTTGTTTACATGATTACCTTTTGCCCCAGTAAGGATTACCAGATAGGCATACAGTAAAAATTAAGTACCTATCTGTTGTTTATCCACGTTTGGTACTTAACAGTGCTGCTGTGCTTATAGTCATGTTATGCCGTCGACCATGTCGGAAAGTTTTTGTATAACTCGACATCAGAGATGGTCACACACTTATTAAGTTATTACCTACACAAGAAAGAGAAAATAACTTTGTTGTTATGTGGAATATGTGGTTCTACTAATGTAATTATTAGTAAAGAGCGGTATAACTGCCCTTTTCGGGTTGAGGCTCTGATATGGATCCATTGTGTAATTTGCCTGATTTGCTTTCAGTTTAAATGGGCTAATTAATAATAACTTATAATAATAATAACTTTATTGGCATAATAATAAGGTTGACAGCTGTTCGTTGAAGCTCTTGAATTGATGCGCTGAATATGCATTCAATTGGTGGTCAATAGGTTATCTCAATGGTAAAACATTAAAACTAATATTTGTAGGGTTACAAAATGGGTTTTGCTATATATTTGTGGACTCTGTATGTAGGTGCCTACATGATTCCCTTTTAACATAATGTTGAAATTGTTATGTCAAGTTGGAGCTAATAATAATATAATAACAGACAATTGAACCCAACATAATTACCTATCTATATATCTGTTGCTTAATTTTATACCCTTTATACCTATATAGAATGATTTGTCCCAACAATGATGATAAGTCCTTGCTTAACCAAAACTACTGAAGCTAGAAACAGACAGTAGATTCCTTTATGGACATGGGCACTCACTTAGGTTCTATAATTGTCCGCCTCTGAGCATTTTGGGTTAAAAGTCTTAGGGCGGGTGACTGCAAATCTTTTATGGATACCAAGCCTTGGTGTTGTGCTTGGTAAATACAATTTGTTTTATTTGTGAGTTCATTTGCAAAGATAGTGGCATATCTACATTTATATTCACCTGTAAAGATATTTGTATTGTTGGAGATAAATAAATAAATAAAAAATAAATATTCAAGATGACAATCAGTGATAAACTGATAAACCAATAAAATTTACTGCTGGTTGGCAGTAAATTTTATTGGTTTATCAGTTTATCAAATTTAGCAAATAAAAGTAGTTGTACGGACTACTCATACTTTATTAAGTCAGTTATGATTACAGTCAGTTTGAGTTTATTAATATCACATGTTAACAGTTTTCAATAAATATTAACATTATTTAGAAAAATCTCCTTAAATATAATGTCAAATAGATATAAACTCGCCACCATATTTACTATACACATTAATAAATAATAAAACAAAATATAAAATTAAAGTTGAATTACCTAATGAAAGAGTTAATGTGTAGAGAAATCAAACATTTCTCAAAATCAAATTCAAATCAAATAAAACATTTATTTCAGAAAAGAAAGGTCTATTTATATAAATAAGATGTTGAATTCATTATAAAATACCAATATCTGAATGACGTTATTAACTTTTATATTATGGTTGATTGTAGTAAATTCCTTTACTGAGCGGAATCATTTTTAGAAATAAGAAAGCACTAATCTTGCTTTGAAATACCGGTATCTTGTAAATTTCTCTTTTATGGCTCAATGGGCAAACAGAGAATATCACAGCTTGCACTATACTTAAAAATATTAATTAATGGATTCAACTTGTTCTTACATGAGTAATAATTATAGCACTGGTATTTTTGAAATCCTTGAATCTACAACATGGTTTGAAATCATTTCATATTTATGATCATCATCCACAGTCTGACTGTTCACGGCTGAACATAGGCCTCTCCTTGTTATTGCCATATTGTTTTCCTGTTTGATGTGAATAAAACTTATTTTGAATATATTAAGTTTTAACTGTTTTATCAAAACTACAAATGGGTATCCTGATAACTTTAATATTTGATTATCTAAAATGGCACTGTCAGACAGAACCTGAGAAAATTCAGTGTCTTTAGTATTTTACCTTAGGTGTAAAATATGGACTCCAACTCTGTTGTAGCAAAGCTAACTTACAGACCAACGCACATGTTGAACATGCCTGATATATAGATATAGCTTATAGGCCGCACCAATTTGCAAGAGTAGAATTTTATTTCATCTACTGTTACAAAGGTTCATGGAACTAATACTTGGGTGGTAAATGTTGCCCACCACCTGCCTTTTGAGTGTTACAGGTTGAAGATGACATCCTGGCAGATTACCTGGACTTAGCATGAAGAGAGGATGGACGAGCGGTCTTTTACTGATTAATATTTGACGTCGGTGGTTTCGTCTGTGGGCTATGCGCACACATGCCGCATGAACGCTGTACTAAGCTAGACTCCAGCATTGTTTGCTAACCTTTGTTGCTGATCAACATCAACAACTGTATGAGCAGTCGACCGTATGGGCGTATAATGACTAAACTGTATTTTTATGTAACTGTGTTTTATATAAGTTACTGAGTTTTATATAACTGTGCTCTATATAACCTTGTTTTCTATAACTGTGGTTTCTATAAATGTGTTTTATATAAATGTGTTTTATATAAATGTTTTTTTTTATATAAATGTTTTATAGAACTGTGTTCTCCGTAACTGTGTTTTTGAAATTGATTTTATGACAGTGTTATTGTATTTGTGTTATTTTTCTGTGCTATTTTAATTGTGATATTGTCATTTTGTTGAGGGCTATATCCCAGAATGGATGATGCCTGTTGTTTGAAGGCCTAGATCCCGTGATGGGTGATGCCGTGTGTTGGCTAGATCCCGTGATGGGTGATGCTGTGTGTTGGCTAGATCCCGTGATGGGTGATGCCGTGTGTTGGCTAGATCCCGTGATGGTTGATGCCGTGTGTTGGCTAGATCCCGTGATGGGTGATGCCGTGTGTTGGCTAGATCCCGTGATGGGTGATGCCGTGTGTTGGCTAGATCATGTGCTCCTAGATCCCGTGATGGTTGATGCCGTTTGTGGGCTAGATCCCTATGATGGTGATGCCACGAGTTGGCTTAGCCATGGGTGATGCCTGATACAATATTATTTAGCGGGTCTTAGTCGCGATAATTTATTTATTTCAAGGCATAAATACCTCTGTTATTCTCCTACGTTTCTACCGGCTTCCAACGGTTGTGGTCGCGGAGGGACTGATGTCAGCTCAGCGCCGTCCTTGTGAAGCGCGGGTTTCGGCAGCTACCCTCACTTGTTTTGTATTTTTGATATTTTGAGTTCTATCCGCACTGTCGGTACTTCGACACACTACACTTATGACGTCTACACACTGATGAGTTGTGTTACTGCGGCGTTGTTTGCATTTGTTGATAACTGGGTTCCAAGTGGTCGATAGTCTGTATCCGTCCTCCCGGTTGAAATTTCTATGTTTTTTGATTTCAACCGCTTCACGTACTATCCTGGAGTAATAGTGGCGATCGGTGGATAAGACTTGTGGTTGATGTAATTCTATCCAGTGGTTTGGTCCAGATTCCAGCAAATGCTCAGCTATGGCAGATTTATTAATTTGTCGATTTTTGACAGCTGTGATATGTTCTTTGACCCTTTCAGCGATCGTTCGTTTGGTCTGTCCGATATAGGAACTACCACAACTGCAATCAACCTTGTAGACGCCTGGTGTTTGTAGAGGAATTACGTCCTTTGGGGTACGCAGATTGTGTGCTACCTTGGAGAGGGGACTATATACAGTCTTGATGGAGTATTTCTGTAGTACTGTTCCAACTTTGTCCGTCACTCCCTTGATATAAGGCATGTAAGCCGGCACTCTGCTTACTTCAGATTTGCGGTCCTTCCTCTTCCGACGGGGTATCTCCTTTTTGTATCCGTTGCGCCTTAGTACCTCCTGAACATGTGACAATTCACTGTTTAAGTGTTCAGGGTCACAGAGGTCATAGGCTCTGTTCACGAACGAGGTCGCTACGGATTCCAAATGTCGCGGGTGATGATGCGAGCAGGCGTTGAGATACCTGTTGGTGTGTGTCGGTTTTCTGTATACAGTGTGTCCAAGTGTACCATTAGCTCTCACCGTCACTTTGACGTCGAGAAAGGGTAGCGATCCGTCTACCTCCATTTCAAATGTAAACCGGATGTTCGGATGTATGGAGTTCAATTTGTCTGCGAAACGTTCTTTGTCTTGCTTGTTGCCCTTCATGATGCAGAATACATCGTCGACATACCTCTTCCATAGCTTTACATTTGAAGCCTGCATGTCTATGGATTCTTCGAAATGTTCCATCCAGATATTGGCCATCACCGGTGCTACTGGGCTACCCATTGCCACTCCGTCGATCTGGAGGTAATGTTGTCCACGATATATGAAGTAGTTACCCTCCAAGCAATTCTTCAATAGAACGGCGTATTCGTTAGACAGACCGCTATCCCTTAATTTTCTCTCAACGACCTCAAGGCAATCCTGAACTGGAACATTGGTGTATAGTGACTCCACGTCAAAACTTACCATCACTTCGTCTGGTTCCTTTGTCACGCTCTTGATGATGTCGATAAAATGGCGAGAGTCCTTCATGAAAGATGCCGTCTTACCTACTAACGGTTGCAGTACCTTGCTGATGTGTTTCGCCAAACTATATGTCGGTGAATTTATTTGACTCACTATCGGCCGCAATGGTACATTTGTCTTGTGGACTTTAGGCAAACCGTAAATCTTGGGCGGCTGCACGATTTGAGGTTTGTGTAGACGTTCAAAGTCATCTTCCGCGAACACGTTTCTATGGTCCTTTATCAAAGCTCGAATGCGTTTCGTTACTCTGGCTGTCGGGTTATAAGACACAGGTTTATATATTAGTGTGTCACTTAACAAATTCCGTATTTTGCTGCCATAGTCACAAGAATTCATCACCACAGTGGCGTTCCCCTTGTCGGCCTTCAGCACTAAAATATTCGTGTTATCACGCAGCGTTCTTAATGCCTGACGCTCTTCTGTGGAGACATTGGGTTTCGGCGGCTTTGACTTACGTAAAATAACGGCAACGTCCTGTCTAAGTGTATCCGCATCGTTAGACGGTAACTTGTTGCGCGTTATAACCTTCTCGATGCTGCTTATGACATTCTCGTACGGAATTCGTTTAGGTGTTAACGCATAATTTAACCATCCAATTTAACATTTTTTAGCTAATACGCTTTGTGTCGCATTATCAATAATATGATCCGATAAATTAATTACCGTTTGTTGTTCGGTGGGGTGTACCTTTTTGCCGGCTTGCCTCTCACGACGGTTTATTAATTTATCATATTTTTTGTTGTGCCGTCTTGTACGCAGATCGTAAATGCGACTAGCTTGTTTATAAGTAACACGATCGCACAAACTAAAATCACTTCTTGATAACACGTCACTACACTCGGTATGAACTTTGTATAGGTCACACTGCACACTATTTAACTCGTACCGACAGTTGCGAATTAATTGTCTCAAAAGACGAACACTGGCATTATGTAGAATGCTTTCGGAGTTCGGAATGTCCCTGCGTGGCTTAATACGCACTGCCATGGGTACCACTTCACTATCCCGACATCTCGTCAAAAAACTCAGTGATGTTTCAAGACATACCCGCTTGATCCGAAGGCATTCTAGCTGTTTTATTTTTATTACACTTTCCGGCCCGTAGCGGTTATCAGTGTGTAGACGTCATAAGTGTAGTGTGTCGAAGTACCGACAGTGCGGATAGAACTCAAAATATCAAAAATACAAAACAAGTGAGGGTAGCTGCCGAAACCCGCGCTTCACAAGGACGGCGCTGAGCTGACATCAGTCCCTCCGCCACCACAACCGTTGCAAGCCGGTAGAAACGTAGGAGAATAACAGAGGTATTTATGCCTTGAAATAAATAAATTATCGCGACTAAGACCCGCTTAATAATATTGTATGATGTATACAAATCGCGAAAGTTTAAAATCGATTAGTGATGCCTGATGTTTGGGTGGCTGAACCTGGGATAGGTGATGCCTGTAGTTTGTAAGGCTAGATCCGAGGTGGATGATGCCTGTAGTTTGAAAGGCTAGACTCGAGATGAGCGATTGCCTGTTATTAATGTTGTAAACTATTTGTTTGTTTAGTATGTTTATTAATGTGAGAATCTGTTTGAGAATTGAACTGTCCCTTGTGGTTCAGTTGTTACCATCTCTGTTTGTTAATTTTATACAAGCTATAATTTTTAGCAGGGATATTTTTAGACCTTAGCTCTGCATTTGATACCGTAGACTATGATATACTATTGGCTAAATTGGAACATTATGGCGTAAGAGATAATGTTTTAAAGTTATTTAATTCTTACTTGCGAAACAGACGTCAGTTCACAGAAATCAGGCAGGTAGTTGATGGAGAAGAAAATGTACAAAAATCTAAATTAGTCACAAAATCTCATGGAGTTCCACAAGGGTCTGTTTTGGGCCCAATTTCCTTCATTGTTTTCGTGAATGACCTGATTGAACATATGAAAATCCGATCCCCAGATACGAAGCTAGTTATCTTTGCGGATGACACAAACGCTGTAATATCAGCAGATAATATATTAGATTTAGAGTCCAAAATTAATAGGATTTTAAACATATTTGAAGAATGGTTTAGTGTAAATAATTTAAGACTAAACATAAATAAAACTAAGTGTGTATTGTTCAAGTCTACAGTTAGAAATAATGCCAAGCTACAAGTAGTGTCTTCTGGCAATAGGGTAGAAGTGACAGATTACGTGAAATTTTTAGGAGTCCATATTGATGCATATCTGAAGTGGAAAGAGGAAACGAAGGCAATAACCAACTCTGTTAGTTCTGCATGTTATGCCATTAGAAACTTAAGAGAAGAACTGAGTATGGATCAATTGAGGACAGTGTACTTTGCCTTGGTAGAGTCTAAGCTGAGATACAGCATCTTACTTTGGGGAAATAGCTATCAATATTTAATTTTAAATACTACCTTTGTTATTCAGAAAAGAGCTATAAGAACAATGCTCCGCTTAAAGCAAATAGAATCATGCAGACAACACTTTGTAACTCTAAGAATCTTAACGGTTCCATGTCTGTATCTTCTTGTTTTGCTGGTAAATTTGGTTGGTAATCTGCATAAGCTTGAAACCATTGATGAAAGACAAAATAGAGAAAGCACAAGAAAAAAAGATTTACCGTCCACAATACAACCAAAGCTTGATGTGGTTAAACACAGCTCTAGGGTACAATCAGTGTTCCTATATAATAAATTATCTACAGAGCTTAAGACTATATATAGCACAAACTTATTCAAAAATAAACTAATGGCATATTTGTTGAGGAAAAGCTATTATAGTATAGATGAATTTATAAATGACAAACAGTGTGCATCTTATGGGACATACGTACTATAATAACTAATGACATAAATATTTATTGTATGTGTATTATTGTAATGTTATTTTATTATTCTAATTGATGTAATTAATTAATGTAATGAATAAATGTAATGTTATGTTTGGATTTAGATTTGATAAGTAACATTATATTTTCAACACAATGTATATTGTTCTGAAATAAATGAATTTAATTGAATTGAATTGAATTTAACTTTCGTTATTATGTGTGTAATAATATTGGACTGTCTGCTGATGATAAAATTGTTTACATTTTGTTTATAAAGTACTTTGTTAAAGCTGCAATACTTTACTTGTTTATTGTGATCACTATATTAACTTGCTAGTTTACTGTTTAAATCTAGAGAACTATTGCTGATTTTGTATTGTTTACTGATACCACATTGATAACTACCAGTAACTGTCTGCTGATAACAGTTCACTGATAATAACTGTGTGTTGATGCCTAAACTGTTAACTTTTTCGTTTATTCTATACTTTTGTACTAACCTGTAATTCATTTTTGTATTGTCATTGTATGAGGTTGTTATTGTGATAGTAACTAGTTGCTTGCTCTAGCATGATGTGACTGGATAAGATAATATTGTGATAGTAACTTGGTGCTTGCTCTAGCATGTGACTGGTTAAAATTATAACTACACATCTTAAAGACGCACACCAGTAATTTATCAATTAACCACCTGAATGTAGAGTTATTAAAAACTTTATAATTTGTCATTTTCAAGCGCAGAGAGCGCGCTTGTTGTCAGTATGGCCGTATGGGCGCAGTGATATGGTTTGTTATATTGTAGAGGCATAAACGTAGAGTAGAGCCGTCTAGATGACTAAATGATAACTAAACGATACCTAAACCCGGAAGTTAATATTATTTTAATGTAATGTAAAGTAAATAACCAGTAAAATATTAATTGCATTTGCTTGTAATTAATATTATATAAATTGTGTTACATTTCTGTATTTACATATATTTCTTAACGCAGTATTGGTTGATATCGTCTTTAATAGTTTGATTTAGCTTTGTCGCCCGCCAACATATTTCGGTAATTTAATAACTAATTAAATTGATCAAGATGTATTTCGACGCTTTAGCTAAAGTAACTGGAATTCTATATTGTTTCTTAATTATAAAGATTAATTGAAAGTTAATACATACGATACTTTAATTAACGTAATTAAAAGTATAATGTTTTGATACTGAGTAAGTAAAGTTGATGCGACGGCGGGCGGCCATGACACTTTTTATCATCGGACTCGTAGTGCATCTCAAGATTAAAATGCAGTTTTCAGTAAAGTGTGGTTTCATTTGTGGATCCTCTGGGGGTGTCCTGACGATGGTGCCACGGCGCCGAAATATACCTATTTAGATAAGTAGTTGTCCCGAATTATGTAGAAGGAGGTGAGCATAAATGCAAATTCGATATGACCAACAGATGAGCTTTACCGATGCTACTTAACCATCCTGAGTTGCAGAGTTTTCCTGTCGGCGATCTTTAATATTTTGACGAAGTTGCTATTTAATTGATAAAAATTGCAGTATCTACGTCAAGCGTTTTCTTCAGAGTGCCACAGCACATTCAAGCATTCAAAAAAGAAAAAGATGTTCAAGTCTCTAATTTTTTTGTTTATTAGAAAATACAGAAAATTGTAACAAATTTCGTCAGTACTTACACTTACAAGTGTACATCTTCACAACACTTCACAACTGTTAGTACTGCCAAACGTTGTCTCGCGCTCTCGAGTCAGCAATAAGCGACAGTCAATACGTGCGCTAGTTAGTCGGTGTGACGTGACGAGCTCTCTCGCAATAGTGCCGTCATTAGCCTATGGCTAGTGAGCTCTGTGGCCTGAAGTATGAACTTACGTGACGGCCACTCATGAAGGATGATCTGCGCAAGGAGCCTGATTGCTTTACTTGTCTTAGGTGGTGCGCCACAAAGGTGACTTTTCGTCTTTGTATTACGCCACAATGGTAGCTTCTGAGGTTTATTTCAGTCCGTCTATTTCAGTTGTCTAGCAAGCTTTTAACCTTTTGTAGGATAAAATTAAAATTGGGCAAGTGCGAGTCGGACTCGCGCACGAAGGGTTCCGTACCATCATCTATAAAATAAAATCACGTTATTTGTATGTATACTTAAATACTTTATAAGTTTCTACCTGTTTATTAAGATCGAGTAACAAATTGCTTAAAAATTACGTTTGTTGTATGGGAGCCCCCCTTTATTATTTACTTTAAAAAAATTTTATTATTTATTTTGAAAGGTAATATACAACTACATATTCTGTGAAAATTTAAAGCGTCTACCTGTAACAGTTAGTAATTTTGAGCAAAAACTACGAAAAAAAAACACGTTTTTTGTATGGGACCCCCCCTTAATATTTTAATTTTTTTAATTTTTAGTATTTGTTGTTATAGCGGCCACCAAAATACATAATTTGTGAAAATTTCAGCTTTCTAGCTATCATGGTTTATGAGATACAGCCTGGTGACAGACAGACAGACAGACAGACAGCGGAGGCTTAGTAATAGCACGGTAATATAATCTAACAGTATTGTAACTCGGCCGTCTTCGTGAGTTATATACCAACCAGACGCGCCGCATGCGAGCTGCGGCACGATAGCGGCTGCGGGTACTGTAGGCACAGTCCGCCCAGTCTAATGGGTACTCTGTTCGAGACGCGTAGGTATAACTCGAGTTTCGTGCGTTTGTATGGAGTTACAATACTGTTAGATATTATTACCGTGGTAATAGGGTTCCGTTTTTTACCTTTTAGGTACGGAACCCTAAAAGTGTCATTACACAACACCAGTATAAAGCAAGATACATACATTAAATGATTTTAAACTTTCGCCATTTGTATACCTACATGTGTTCAACCGCTGTCGACAAAATTAGTTTATTTATGAATTTGGGAGTTACTAAACATTGAGAACAGCACTGTAAGAGAAGGAAAACTTGATACAAACCCTATACCAACCCGTTTGGCCAGCGTGGTATAGTAGGCCAATTCCTCCTTTCAAAGGAGAGGCCTAATCTAGCAGTGGACTGATAAAGCCTGATGATGATGATGATGATGAAACATTTCTATGCTCTTCCAGAAAATCTTCAAACCCAGTCTTTATTTTGGTAACGCGCGTAAAGTTTAGTACGCATAAAATGCAAATAAGTTATAAGATTTATTAAAAAGAAATGCAAATATTCAAAAAAATCCTGATTTTATGTTTTATGGATGCCTTTAAATCGCGCGAAATCGTTGTTTAAAAATATTGTTAAACCCTTACCTTCCAGCAGTCAGCATCCAATAATATTCTGTTTATAGATACCATGTTTCTTTAACATTTGTTCATTCGCTTCCTAAACAGAAGAGTGAGACATTTGTATGGAATGTCTCGCGGAATGAGCGCCCTTAAGAATACTCGCTTCTCATCATTGTCTTGCCCTGGTCCCAATTTATTTGGGGTCAGCGCAGTATGTCCTTCGCTTCCATACTTCTCTGTCACCAGTCATCCGATCGTTTACCCCTTTCTCTTTCATATCCATCCTCACACAGCCCATCCATCTCTTCCTTGGCCGTCCTCTCCCTTTTCGTCCTTCTACATGCATATCCATCACTTTTTTACCTACATACATCTCATCTCTCCGCATAACATGTCCATGCCAGGCCAATCGACTCCCTTTCACCTTTTCAGCTATGGGCGCCACTTTTATACTACCTACGCGAGTAAGAATACTCGCTTCTCCATCCCAATATAGCTGCAATGAACTCTTATACCGGCGCTACATTGCGTATAACTGTCTGTCTGCCCTAGATGTGCGAATAGATAAAATATAACGATGAGGCGCTAATGCGTTGATGGGCGATAGAGTTAATTGCGCCACTTGGTTATAATGGCGACACGTTATCAATGTTCCTGCGAACTCAGCTGTGGGACGCGCGTTTGAGTGCAAGTCAGGAGCGAAGGACGAACGAATCGCAAAGACGTATTTCAGGCTACATATCGCTTTCAAAATCTTAAATAGGGATAGCTTTTCTTACGTTAGGTATGTAACGACGTAACTATTCGATGTTGCTGTAGATTTTTATATTAAAAGCATTTGTGTCAGAGTGTGTCCAAAACACTGCTACGGCTCACTAATCGGTTACTACCTGAGCAACAAAGGTATCGCTTTTGACTACAGTATAATCTCAGCACTGTTTACGGTAGCATAGCGTGATCGTGCAAATTCATAACAAGCAAACATTTGCTCTTACACGCCTCGGCTTCATATATTTTCTAAGCAACTGAATCTGTTAAAGTGTGGCTACATGTACTCAAGCAGCGGAATTCAGCTCTAAGGCGGACGTGTAACGCGCAATATATTTAATTTTATTGTTTAGCGCGGCGCAAGCCGACGCTCGCAATTTTTATCACCATGAGTGACAAACTTGTGGCGAACGAGCTGCTGGCGTTCCTGCAACAGAAGCTGGATGTCATGGACGAGGTGTCGGCTATCCAGATCTGTTCCAGCAACTTCAGCGAGGAGGACATAGCGGATGCCAAGCTGCTTCTGTACAGGTCGCTAAACAAATGCGACCAGATGGTGTCCCGCAGACGTGACGGGACAAAGAAAAGTTTGCAGGATATTATCACGCTGCTGAAGGAGACCGATCCTGACGACGTGCCGACGTTTGTGGCGAGGGACTTGAACAAGTTGCCTGCCGTCACTTTCGACCACGTCGATGTCACAAGCCTTTTGAAGGACATTGTGTTTCTGAAGGCAAGTTTAGCGGATGTGCATAAGAAGCTACAGGCATCCCAAGACACCGTTGCACTCTTGCGCACGGAGGTGGACGACCTACACAAGGTTGTCAATTTAACTGGGTCACCGGCGCGTAGTAACGTCAACACGCGCCGAGGTGCATGCGTCGACACATCGGTTGCAAGTTTCGCGTCAGCAGTTTTGTCGCCGCGGAATGTTGTGACTGCTGAGTGCGCTACACAAGCGCCCCGCAGCCCTGCCCCCGGCTCCGCGGCGCCTCCGTGTATCGCCGCGCGACCTAAGCGAAAAGAGGCTCAGCAGGTAACTGCGAGCACCCCCGTTGCTTCCACGCTGAAGTCCATGCCGGAGACGGCAAGGAACCGCGACGAGGACGCAGATGATGGTTTTTTGACGGTGCAGAGGAGAAAGCGTCGTCAGAAAACCAACAAGAACTGCTGCGGTACGGCTCCTGTGGAGTCTGGTGCAAATCTACGCGCTGCCGCACCGAACACACCCGTCTATGTCTCTCGCCTGCACTACACCACTAAGGCGGAGGACATCGCGGATTACGTGCGCCAGAAGTCGAAGTACATGCCGAGAGTGCAGCTGTTGGAGTCGCGACGCAACGTTAACTTTAAGGCGTTTGTGGTGCGGGTCCCGACGTGCTATCTGCATGTTATTATGAAGGAGGACTTTTGGCCGAAGGGTGTCGTGTTCCGTCGCTTCCGCGGACAAGTGCCACACGAACGCACAACAACAACGTGCAAGTGAAGCAATACTAACATAGTTTATAAGTATATTTATACTAACAACCACTGTATGTATGTTAGACTGTAAGGTATTTATCTATGCGTCTATGCCACGCGAAATAAAATGATTTATTATTATTATTATTATTATTATTAATCTTTCTATGACATCATCTGTAGAATTACTCACTCTATCGAAATTCACGTGGTGGTCTAAATTAAATTGCTTATAGAAGAGCCATTGACCAGTTGTGGAGCTAATATTATATTGGGTTAAAAGTCACTTCAGCTTCCTTCCAACTTCTTTTCATCAATAACCCAAAGAAAACTTACTTTGTAATCTCTGGGTATTTATTAATAAAACAAAACCTTAGTCATCAACATACAAGTACCCGTAGTTTATGTTAAGTATAAGCAGATTCCTTCAAGCTACCGGGCTTAACAAGTTGTAGATCGCTTCCCTCCCACTGCAAACTAAATTAAAGCTAACAAAGTCCGTCAAAGTGGTGTTCAAGATTATTATCTTTACAAAGCACTATCAGTAGCGACTTGCTTAGTGTACTACCAACGTAAATTATTTTGCTCTGCTCAGCAGAACGTAATGGCTCTTAGTGTTAAGAAAGGCGAAGGAATAATGATAGCTTGTAGTTATTTATGGGGTAACATATTTGTAAGCTATTTTCCAGTATTGCAGTGCTTGCTTGGTCGGCAAGTGAATAACTAAATATATATTTTGAAGTAGACGATAGTGATAGAAACAACGACTATTTATCTTTCATTTCGTCACCGTACTCGGTGTGGCAGTGTATTAATTGAAATAATAAAATCAAAAATCACCGTCTTCTGAAAATTGACACATGCTGATTTTTAATTAACTTAATTAAGGCCAAACCAGCTGCTAGTGCAATCATGCTCTATAGCCATCCATGCAATCTGCCCTAAAATGATACACTATTGTTTATCGCATGTATCACCGAATCTTTCAGTATGCCTGGTGTGAAACTCCATTTTGTTCCACACACTTATCAGCACTAGGTTGACGGCGCGGCTAAACGCGAGGCAATGCTGATCCAATTTCGAGGCGATATGTATGTGCCAACCATAACTATTCTACGCCCCAGAAAAACAAGATGCTTTATGAAAAAATAAGGTAAAAAGACATGTGAATAATAACCTTGTTTGCAACCTTCGAAAAATGGAATCGTGTTGTATTTCGCTTACTCTTATCTCTTGTGTAGCACACACGACATTCATGTACATTTTTCCATCCTGCAGCGAGTCATAAAATAAGCTATAAAGCAGCGAACGACGACGTCGCAAGGCGTTCGGCCGCGGGCCTCAGAGACTTTTGTGAGAGACTTTAGTGAGATAGGATGCGTAACTATCAGAGATGAGCGAAGAAACTGAGCGGTGCGAGACGAAAACAATCACAATAGAATCTTTTTATATCCCTAACTTCACTGTGCGTAAGTTTAACAATTGACTGGCGTACTCAATGTAGAGCAATGGTGACAATATACTATTTACTGCGCTCGCCCAATGCCCTGATGCCTACTCGGGTCTTCCACACTACTTAAGTTATAACTTAGAGGTTTCATACTAGCGTTTTATACGCGCGTGTAAGCTCGTTTTGGAAGCGCATGTATGTAGGTGCGTATCTAGGCGCGCCTTTTGGCACACGCAAATCTCTTACGAGTCGACGAGTCCGTTTTTTTAAAGCGCGTAATGCAGCGCGCGTGTAAGCGCGTATACTGAAACGACTTTATACGCGCAGAAAAATACGCTAATCTTTAACCGCCCTTAGTTTTAGCCTTGAAATGAAATGTTCCTCATACGATGCGACAGCGACCAATCACGAGTAAGACACTTTATAAACAAGGTTTGTTTAATGAAACAGTTATCTCTAATGTTAACATATCAATAAGTGTTTATGAGCTCCCAAAAGCCTCATGCCCCCTGTGTCAATGCGGTAACATACTAAGATAACTACCAATTAGCCGATATTGCTTTGTACAACAAAATAATTAGAGAAACGCCCCCGAGCACACAACTCCGAACAAATTATAAACATAACAATCATTTGTATAAATAGCCGCCCAATTTGGTGTGTAAATGTTTTCAAGTTCGTATCTTTCAATTGAAACGAGGAGGGTAACGTATTGGAAAGAGTCTTTCGAAATTCAGAAGTAGGAATGCGTCCGAAAATGGTTATACAGGATGACGATCACTGTTGACGTAAGGAAATTGCCTCACACCTGGCCACATCGGAAAATTGGCTGTGTGTAGGCTTCAATAGCCCACCTCCACTTGTGTGTCATGACTTCTGCCGAGAATTTGTAGAAAATAGCACGCGCTGCAGGTTATTGAACTTTATACAAGACTGGAAAGTGCTGCTGTGCCAGTTCAGGGTGCTGAGCTTCAGGTAATATAATATGACCTAGACATGGTTTTTATTTCAAAAGTTTAGAACACTAAATAAACTAATGAAAACATATTTACACACCCACACTTCGCCAGTTATGTTTCGGTCGCAATGTAATAGGGGGCGAGCCTATTGCCATTTAATATGCCAATAAACTTGGCAAATAAAAAAAAAAAATTCTTTAGTAAAAGAAGTAGATTTTTTTGTAGTAAGATACAACTGAGTCATATAATTAGATTTTGATTTTCTCTGTGACTGCCGGATTATTTCAGAAGTTAAATTCACTTGATTCGGTTGTACTAGTAAGATAACGGGCAAATCAGTTGACTTTACGAGTGGCGTAGTGGTTTAAGCGGCCGCTTCGCCGCTGGTGTTGTGGGTTCGACGCCCACACGAGACAATGCTTTGTGTGATTCATACATCTTAGTGGGAATTGTACATATGTTTGCAAGGACCCCGGCGACACTTGATTCATTAATTTAAAGTAAATGACATTTTGTGTAAAAGACCAATAAATTTATAGTTAAAAAAAACACTAGAAAAACACGCTTTAATAAATGCACGTAAAAACAAAAAATAAATTATGGATCGTTCAAGTTGTCTCTATTTCTGGGCTGAAGTGTGTGTCTATGTGCTTTTAATTATAATATTCGGTTTAAAGAACTTTATTTCTCATTCAGATTTACATCACTTACATGAGAATAACATTATAAAAAGATTTTTTACAATTTCCCGGTTTGGGTTAGTACAGAAAAGTTAAATAAAATAGCACTGGTTCATCATTGCGAACAAACGAACGCAAGTTGTTTGTGACGTTTGTGTCTAAGCTTAAGTTGTGATTCAAGTTAAAATAGTTTAACCGCATCTATGTTGTACAAATGTTTACTTCGGTAATGTTTCGCATTTAAGAATATGAGTTAAATATTTGATTGTAAAAGCGTGGGGCGCTGGAACAGGAAAGATGTTCGTGTTGAACTTGTTCAAAAATCAAGTGGAAATAGGTTACACAGATTGGCGCTCTAACTGGATTTGCAGCACGAGTAGTTATTGGCTCTACATTAAACAGTCTGTTCAAAGTACCAGTTTGTCGAACTCAGACAAAACATGCGCCATTAGCGAGGAAGACGACATTCACCGACATTTTTAACACCTCTTCTTTCAGGAAATTAAGTACATAATGGTAATGTGTCAACAGTGGCAAAATATAGAATTCTTGTTCGTGGACGAGATATATTTGGTAACCCTTTGGCTGCATACTTAAATGCTTTGCTCTTGTGAGACCTCATGCAGCTTTCGAAAGGAAGGTAGTATGAGTATTTGTTAACAATTAAGTATTGCCTGTTCCAGCGCCCCATGCTTTTACAATCAAATATTAAAATTAAAAGCACATAGTTTACACTTCAGCCCAGAAATAGAGACAACTTGAACGATCCATAATTTATTTTTTTGTTTCTACTTACGTGCATTTATAAAAGCGTGTTTTTCTAGTGTTTTTTAAACTATTGACTTATTTTATACTTTTTGGTCTTTGATAACGAAATATTTTTAACATTTATACATTTATTTCAAGTAGGCGAATGAGCCCGCATCCTCTCCATCTCCGCCTGTGCGTCTGTATTACACGGTGTTTTATCTGTCAGCTTATAACAATCTACATAGCTCTTTCATCAGGAGACTACTGTGTGTGTGTGATTTTACTCTACTCAGGGCCACATACGCCTGTCCAGCCGCAAAACTACGAACCCTAACTACACCATTGCGTGGTCTACAATATATAATTGGTTAGTTATAACCTTGAAACCTGATCGTGTTCAAAGTCTAGTACATGGCCTTTCTCACAAGTGCAGACACGACTATGATACGATATTCCATCATGGAATGCGAGTGCCTATCTTCCAGCTTCTTCATCAGACCTTGAAAGCTAATCGTGGCCAAAGTTCATTACAAGACTTATAAAAGAAATCCAGAACAGCAACGATACGATTTTCCATCATGAAGTTCCAGTTCATGTCTTCCAGCTCCATCATCAGATCAGTTTGACAGTACCATATTATTGTATTGTCATCAGAACTACATACAGTTGCCAATTTTCATTACGTTGCGATCCTTGGAAGATGATTAAATTAGTTAGCTTAGATTCCATTACATAGTTACATACACGACGACCTAATAAAAGAGTGTTAAAAAGATTACTATAATCAAAAGCATTATGTAAGCGATAAAACACAACAGAAGGCAAAATATTGATAGACATATTACCTGTGATATGTCTATCAATATTTGTCATCATCCGTATGAACAACGCTATAACCGAAAGATTTCAATACAATAAAGAACTTCAGGGAACAGTCCAATGTCCGCCGTGTCAATGATAAATATGACTAACTTTAATTAAAGCTTAAGGTCATGGCTCACTGTACCGGCACCATAACAGCACAGCCGCAGCACGGGTGCTGACTCAAAGAATTTAGCTACTCGTAAGCGCGGTGACTATGAGCTAAGTGCTGGGTTGTAGCCGTATCGTTACGGTGCCTGCATAAAGTTCTATGAACTTACGGACGATTTCAAACTAGCCTAGTTTTTGCGCGCTTCGTAATACCGGACTTGCCATTATAATTGTTGTCATGAAACAAAAGGTGCGCATGTAGATGCCTACATGCGCTACCAAAACTGATCTTATAACGCGTATGGAACGCTAGTCTGAAACCACTATAAAAGACTAAGTAGCATTCTATGATCAGATGGTTCTTAAGCACAAATTTTAATGGGATGAAAGAATCCAATTATGCACGGGTTTTAAGAATGTTGTCATTATTTATGCAACACATACGAAGCACGATACCCGTGGGACAGAATAAAAGAGCGTTTCTTATATTTGTCAACGTGGCACTAGATTGTAGTGTTGCTTGCTAACATTATGATGATAGAATAAGTAAGTGAGCTGTGTACTTGTGTAGTGGCGAAACATCGTGTGAATGTCAAATAAATATTGTCACTGTTCTATGTAATGTGTTTTCACTTCGTATACGTACATAAATTCATATACACCCAGGTCTTTTCAAGAATTTGGTGATGCCATGTCTTTTGTATTTTAGGATTTTGTGTATAACAATAAAGACATAAAGACATATTTATTTCTGCATTTTGGTTGTTTACAACACTTATACATGTCAAAACCCTATTCTAGATGAAGCCGGCTTTTCCTAGCTAAATGACTTCTTGAGAAGAAAGGCCGAAACAAACTCAGAGTCATTGCTTTTTTGTCATTTCATCTCTTCGTTTATATTTTTTTGAAGTCCAGACATAATAGGTTTAGATGCGAGTACAATGCAGGATATCATCTGACGCTTAAAACTGACTCAGCCCGCTGATGGCCCGCATTCAACAGCCATCGTACGGCTCAACCTTGATTGAGGGAGCCAGCACGACTTGAATCATTATGCCTCCACGCCATCAGTAGGTGTATGCATAAGCATGCCAGCCTAAGCCACCAGACAGGTTGCCACTAATATTAGTTGAAAAGTTTACTAATTCCCGCATTGTACTTGCTCCTTACATTTTATCATAAGGTTGAGTACATGTTGTAAACAATAATATTAAAAATTATACAATAAAATGTCATCTAATTAAAATGTCACCAAATAAATAATAATAAATTAAATGTCAATTTGAAAATGTCAAAGAAAAAAGAAATTATAATTATATAAAATTATTAAATGTCACTTGAGTTATTGGAAATGTCAAACATAAATAAAATAATTGCATGTCAATTTGGAAATGTCAAAAACATAATACAATAATGACTATAAAAGTAAATAAAAATAATCTGATGTCATTTTAGAATGTCAGAATATAAATAATAACAAAATAGATAAATTACAAATGTCAAATATTCATAATTTTATACTATTTACATGACATTTTAGCCTGCGTGTAAATTGGAGAAACTCAACCCCAGGCATTCTTGTCTTCTAAGTAATCTTTTACTGAGTAGTACGCTTTGGAACACAAACTCTGCTTAACAAATACTTTGAACTTATTTAAACTTAATGCCTGAATACTGCCTGGAATTTTGTTGTAGAAGCGTATACTTTGACACTTATACGAGTTACTGATTTTTTGCAGTCTAGTTAAAGGTAGCACTAGTTTATTTTTATTTCGTGTATTTATACTATGCATGTCGCTTATTTTCGAAAACATATTTATATTTTTCCTAACGTATATCAAGTTTTCATAAATATATTGAGATGCGACAGTCATTATTTTAATTTCCTTAAATTTTTCCCTCAGAGAATGCCTTGATCCAAGACTGTAAATTG
Source organism: Euclidia mi (assembly GCA_944739405.2). Lineage (NCBI taxonomy): Eukaryota > Metazoa > Arthropoda > Insecta > Lepidoptera > Erebidae > Euclidia > Euclidia mi. Next base: position 87,407,376 of record OX123184.2, read on the forward strand.
CACGAATAGCTCGCTTCTGCAGTACAAACACTGTTTGAATGTCAGCCGCATTGCCCCATAATAAAATGCCGTATAACATTATACTGTGAAAATAACTGAAATATACTATTCTGGCTGTATCTATATCAGCTAACTGACGAATCTTATAAACCGCGTACGCTGCAGAGCTAAGTCTATTCGACAACTTACTTATGTGTGGGCCCCACTGTAACTTAGAATCTAAAGTTATGCCTAAGAAAACGGTGTTATCTATAAGATCCAACTCTTCTCCATTCATCCGTATATTGGTTTCAACTTGTTTTACGTTAGGTGTGGAAAATCTAATACATTTTGTTTTTCTTTCGTTTAAAAGTAAATTATTAGCACTAAACCAATTAACTACTTCAGAGAGAGCGTCATTTACATCGTCATTAGTTGATTGCTGTCGTCTTAGCTTAAATATAAGTGATGTATCATCAGCAAATAACACTATCTCTTCATTGTTTTTCATAATATATGGCAGATCATTAATATATATAAGAAAAAGGAATGGACCAAGAATTGAACCTTGCGGCACTCCCATTGTGACCACTGAACCCATAGAACGTTTTCCATTAACATCTACTCTCTGTATCCTGTTACTTAAATACGAAATTAAAAGATCTAAAGCAGTGTTCTTAACTCCATAGTGATGTAGTTTCCTGATCAATGTTTCATGAAAAACACAATCAAATGCCTTAGATAAGTCGCAAAAAACTCCTAGAGCATCATGCGACTCCTCCCAAGCATCGAAAATACTATTTAAAAGCTCAACACCAGCATCGGTTGTTGAGCGACCCCTAGTAAAACCAAATTGTTTACTGTGAAGCAGTTTATTATTATTAAAATGAATTTGGAGCTGGTCTAGAATTAACTTTTCAAAAATTTTACTAAAAGTGGGTAGCACAGATATTGGCCGATAATTAGTGGGGTCAGATGTGCTACCTGATTTAAATAATGGAATTATTTTACTAATTTTCATTAGATCAGGAAACACACCACAGTCAATGCATCTATTGAAAATTATTGCAAGTTCAGGTGCTACTGAATTGATTATGGATTTCGTAATCACAACAGAGTTACCCCAAAAATCACTTGTTTTCTTAAAATTAAGTGTATTAAAAGTTTTAACAATATCTCTTTCGGTAATATAAGTAAAACTAAATCCTATGGTACACATTTTGACATTTTGTTTTAATAGAAGTTCGGCATCATTAGGAGACGAGTTCAGGGACTTTGTAATTGAGACTGGAATGTCTGTAAAGAAATTTTCGAATGCTGTGGCAACCTCAAAATCTGATTTGAATACTTTGTTATCAAAGTGAAGAATGTAGTCCTTATTTTTATTCTTGACTCTTCCAGTCTCATTGTTAATAATGTCCCATGTTGCTTTTATTTTATTTTCACTATTTTTAATTTTAGATTTTAAATAAAGAGTCTTTGCTTCTCGACAAATCTTTTTGAATAATTTAGAATAATTACTTACATATTTACAAAATCGTTCATCATTTTTCTTAATAACTTTCTGTTCATACAACTCATAAAGCCTATTTCTACTTTTATAAATTCCAGTGGTTGCCCATTCACTGAAGGTTGAAGTACCAACAACTGAGATCTTCTTAGGGATAAAGATAGAGTTGAAAATAGTACAGTACATGTTAAAGAAAGAATTGTACAACTCATTAGGATCTTCATTATAGCACAAATATGGTAGTGTGTCTGTGAGTCTATCTTTAAGTCCCTCGAGACGACGCAAAGTTTTTGGCACCACAGTCAATTCTTTACTACCTACTTTTTTAGACTGCGTAGCGAATGTTATAGATTGTCCACAATGATCAGATGTCAATTTGTTAATTATTTGTTTGCTCATTGGTATTATATCTGTAAATATATTATCGATACAAGTAGAGGTGGTAGAAGTTATCCTGGTGGGTTCCAAAAATAAGCAATCTAGATTATATGATTTGAACAAATTTTTAATTTTTTGGCTATTCAAAGACTGTTCTAGTAAATTAATATTAAAATCACCACACACAAGTACTGATTTATTATGTTGACATAGCTTCCGTAGTACATCATCCATGATAGTTTCAAAATTATCATAAATGGAAGATGGTGGTCTATACACACTTAATACAACAAGTTGCTCCAACTCCACACAGGCTATTTCAACTGTCCGTTCAACAGAAAAAATCACAATGTCACAACGATTCTTAAATTTAAGTTCTTTATTAACTAAAATCAACGATCCACCATGTATTGCATTTTGTCTGCTGAACAAACTACCAACTAAGTGGTTATTGAAGTTGCACATGAACTGGTAATCTTTAAGCCAATGTTCTGTTAAACACAAAATGTCAATGTATTCACCGTTCATGAACAATTCAATTTCTAAATTTTTATTCAACATTCCTTGAATATTTTGATGAACTAGTTTTATAACTCGTGAATGCCCAGCCTTATAATTACTTGAATTAGTCTTATTTGTACTTTCTGGTTTATTATTCATTGAAGTGTCTAATTTGCAAGAGGTACTCTCTATTGTCGTACTATTTAATTTAAATTAATTGACATGTCAAGTTGTGTAGCCAAAATATTGGCTGAATTATTATGAATGTCATTTAGTTGCTGTATTGGAGCAACAGGTTTATTAGCCAAATTCTTGGCTGAAATATTAATACAATATGCTAGCGAAGCTGCTAGCTGTCTTTTAAAAAAGGAATTCAGATAGCAAATATCTTGCGTCAAATATAAACTTTTACTAACATAATTGTTAGAGTCAAATACATGGAATTGCTTATTGTTATAAGACCATGTACAAAGATTTGTATTAAGATTATGTCTAATATTGTTTTCTTTCTGTGGCAACGATTTACTAAAGGGTAAAGTAAGCATAATAATTTTATTTAAATTTAATTCACTTAATTTACTGTAATAAAAATATAATAGTTTTTTATTTAAAGATCCTCTTTTACCAAGTAGAATCAGTAGAGTTGTATCCTGGGCAAAATTAGAACTGATAATTTTATCTAAAATGGCTATAGAACTTAACCCAGGCATACAGTAATTTATCACTAATCCGTCACTATATGTGTTTGCCAAAAACTGACCTTTTCCAATCTCGTCACTAAATATTATCACTTTATTTTTGTTTTCTAATTTAGTTTTGCTTTCTAGTATATTATTTTCTAATTTATTTAAAGTATGTTTAGTAATGCATTTAGATTTTGGTTTGTTTACAGAAGTATTAAATAAAACAGGGTCACATGTTGACACTGAACAAGCTGGTGAGCGTTGGAGGTTGAATGGGATGTCATTGTTCAATTGTTGTGAACACTCATTACTATTTGACGACACCAGCTCATTCATTGCCAATATGTACTCTTTCATTTGTAATTCAGAGCTTTTATATTTATTTGTCATTGATACTAATTTGTCACTAAGATTATTCAATTCTACCTGCAAATTATTTATTTCTAATTTATGTTTCAAATTATTTTGGTGATATTTCTGTGAGTAATTTTCTAATTTTTCAAGAGCAAATAATCTTTCCCTGTTGAGCTTAACATTTTTTATGAAAAACTTTTGCCTGTGAACTAATTTTTGGGTCTTTTTTATGAATTTATTTATTTTGACATATTTCTTAATTCTATTCCTACTACCTCTAATCAATTTTATTGAATTATTTGATTCTTTGCACACTGAGAGACTATTTGGAAACGATGCTTTAGAATTATTTATGTCAGTAATCATGCATGGAGCATGAACCACCAGCTCATCGAACAGACTTTGATTTGCCGAGGTAGTGATCTGTTCTTGGGTGAATTCTAGATGTCTTATTCTACTATTTGCCTCATGTAACTGTTTTTCTAGAAACTGAATACGGTCAAGTGCTAGTTCGTACTGTGAGCTACACTCGGCAAACCCGTCCACAATGAGCTGGAGTCCATCCCGAGCACTCATGGCATCAGAGAATTGAGTATGTAGCTGAGCCATTTCACATTTTAAGTTCTTATTTTTTTCCAATAAGTTCAACATTTCTTTCTCATTATCTTCTCTTTCCTCTATCAGTTTGTTACACAACTCCTTAGAGGTCTTTAATTCACTTAAAGCTAGTTGGAGTTTAGACTCTTCCTGGCGAGCCAAAGCTTTACGAGTCATAATCATAGTGAAAAGAGAAAAATACAAGAAGTTTAAAGGAAGTGTTATTCAAAAGTAAAGAAGAGAATTGAAATACGTAGTAATAGTAGGGTTTAAAGCTAAATATTATTGAAAGAACAGCTGATCTCCTTCAAAGTTGTGTAACCAACTAACAAGGCTTAAGTTATGTTTATGAATTTTTACTATTTGTATGTGGTTATATAGGAACTTGTAGTCACTTTTTATTCAGAAATATACTAATTAAAACTATTTTATACGTATAAGTTGATTTTAAATAGTAGTTACAAAGTTATACCTGTTTGTAAAATGACAATGCAAGTTTTACCGGTACATTGTTTGTCAAAAAAAAACACAATAAACTCACCTTATTTTCATATAAAGCACTAATACGTTTACAGATTATTACAATTAACACATTTATTAAGCGATTAACTTGTAATTAGCTTTAATTATACTATTATTTTATATTTTAATTTGTAAAAAATACGGGAGAAGGTCGGATCAGCTGTTAGCCTTAGTGTTGCCACAGAGAAAAAAAAAAAAAGAAAAAAAAAAAAAGAAAATAATATCATCTGGCTAGATGAGCTACAGAGGTTACACTCACGTTATTTAAGGATACTGCTATGCTCCTGTGGCTCATTGCGTGATGTTAAATATTCTATAGCCTTCCTCGATAAATACCCAGTACTTCTTCAGTTTAATGCGTTCTAGAAAACAAACTCTTTAGCTTTATATATTAGTATTAGGTGTAGACATTAGCTCACTCGCTATTTTGAAAACTTATATAATGAAAATATCTTGAGCATAAAATTTAATATTACTCACCTGAAAATTGTGTATACGAGGTTCCTTGTCCATACCATCAATTACCAAACCCATGAAGCCATTAACAGCATTGAAGATAAGCAATTTAACTACATTTAAAATGTACAGGGAACCGTAGCGCTGGCAAATCTACAACGACACATCTTGGAGTCTTCGGACAACTAGTATGTTTGTTACGTGTAGGTATGCGTAGTGTCACCAGATTATATTCTTAAACGTATTTTAAGATATGAATTTGGGAGAGACCGCGTGAAAATTCTCAGAAACACCAAGAGTTTTGGAAACGTGCCCTACCGGATATGCGGGTAATAAACATTTAGCACATATGTATAATTGTGTATACATTGCAGCAAGATATATAGACTATATGAAAACATGTTTCGCCTATAAGTATTTTTACTGCGATAAATGTACCTGTTATTACTCACCTACAAGTCCATTGTTTCCAAATAAAACAATATGAAGAAAGGACTTGTATGTTTCTTACGATGTGACTTTAAAGTCAAAGTCAAAATCCTTTATTCATTTAAATCAAAAAGTGACACTTATGAACGTCAAATTTAAATCATTTTTACTGTATGCTTCTACATTTACATTTACTGCCACGTTCGCAAAGCAAGGGCGTAGAACCATGAGAAAGAACGGGCAATAAAACTCATGGTCACTGTTTTTCATCGCCAGGTTTTTAATAATACATAACAATTAAACTTTTGTAAGGTGCTGCAACTGTTATACCTTCAACGTTACTTGTATATATTTATTGTACATAATACTCAAGCATAATCAAGTTCAATTTTGATGTTCATTTAGTTAGCCTCCTGAACATAGACATGGTGAAACAGGAGCATCCACTTACATTATGCACCTAACAATGCAGGCAATCCGCGCAAATGTTCAGAACCATGATGGAAATGATGAAGTTAAATATAAAAAAAAATATTATACCAGCCCATAAGACCGCCATCGACCAGTCATCGCAAGTAGCACCCGTTCACGAGTATGACGCATGTGCCAGCCATCATCCCTCTCGCCATATCAGAGGGACAGGGATAACCCGACACACGACGCCAACACAAGAAATGACATTTTAGTGAGCATGACGACAACGGTATACGAACCGGCAGTAATAAAATTAACAATCTGTTGGTATACTGGCCATGAACGCGAATTACCTCCATTTTCCAGATTATTAATATTAGCATAAATTTGTGAAAAGCGTGAAGAAATGCAAATGTAGTACGCATATTTAATTGACATGATACCTTTTGAAATACAACCACCGATCCAACTGATTGGTAATAAAATTAAACATAATAAATAAATAGTATCTAACTACATGAAAGACATTTAATGATGTGGTGGCGATTCCAAAAAACATCATTTATATAATATTATTTGGAATAGAATCATATTTAATTACATTTCATGAAAATTTTAATATTAGCCACCTATTTACCTAATAATTATGTGAATACTGAAACAGATTATTTCCAAGCGCATTTGTCATTAAGATAATCATTTAAATTGTAATAAGCCTTTTGCATTAGGCTATTTTTAATCTTTGTCTTAAATGCGCTAAACGGCAAGTCCAAAATACATATCGGTATCGTGTTGTATATACGTAAACCTAAGTCCTATAAAAGAATTATGAGTTTTACACAAACGGAAATACGGAACACATAATTTATGTCTATTTCTTGTATTAATAGAATGAATATCACTATTCTTTGAATATGAATTTATATTTTTACGCACATGCAAAACACTGGCATAAATATACTGAGACACTACAGTTAAAATACCGATTTCCTTAAATCTTTCCTTGAGCGAAACTCTTATTCGTAATTGGTAAATGGCCCGAACTGCTCTTTTTTGCAATATAAAAATAACTTTCGATATCAGCAGCTCTACTCAAAAGTAATATGCTATATGACATAACACTATGAAAATAGCCAAAATATACCAGTCTAGCCGTATCGACATCTGTTAAACTACGCACCTTCTTAATGGCATAAGCAGCCGAACTAAGTTTCGCTGACAGATATGTAATGTGTGCGCCCCATTGCAACTTCGAATCAAGTGTTATTCCTAGAAAAAACGTAGATTCAGTTGTTTCCAGTACATCATCATTTAAAACGATGTTAGTACCGAGGTTTCTGACGTTTGGCAAAGCAAACTTAACACATTTGGTTTTTTGGCGTTCAGTACTAAGTTGTTTACAGTTGTTTAAAGTTTTGGCTAGGAACTGGGTAGTTTGTAGAAGACAGTGGAAGCGATTAATTCATCCAGTCTTTAGCCAAGGGCAAAGACCTATACACTTATATACTGTGTTGCACAGTGAATTGCAATTAGCAAATTTAATTTACTTACCAAATCTTCACTGATGTCAGGCTTGAGCTAAATTAGACACATCATACAAATATATTGGCCAAAATAGATGAATGAAATATCTTATAGCTACCGCAAGGTCCAATTCGGCGAAGTCCTCGGGCACCAAACACGTGCACGGATTCACACAAGTTTTACAATGTTCAATATTTTACAAGTTATCTTTTATCATAAATAAACCGATGCCGGCAGATCAATTAGCGGCAATTCAAAAGGGTTTTTAAATTTACTTCAATTACAAAACCACGCGAGAGACTAAACGGCGCGAGCACAAGACAGTTTTTTTTTTTTTACCTGACACGACCATGAACCAGAGTGAATGAATATGAATGACAGTTCATAGTGTGACCATAGTCAAAATTTACAATAGACTAAACAAAACGTTACTAAACCGATATAATCGATTTGACTTATTATAAATAATATTTTTATTTCAAACAACAGTAAACCATTTAGTCACCTGAATAAGAGCACTGTTTATTTCTGTCTACTTTAAATATCAATGAAGTATCGTCAGCAAACAATACCACGTCACAAATGTTTCTTTTTTTACTTTCCAGGTTTAAGACACTGACACATGTGTCAGTCAAATAGTCTCGAAGCAATTAACAACAGTAACTGTTTATTTATGTACATAGTGAAAAACAGTCACCGATTTGTTACAGCCTTGCGAATTCAATGAGTGGCAGCCGCAAACTTTGATACACTTTATCTTCCTGAAGAAAATTTTATAATGAAATACAATTAAATATTAGCTGTCTGTGAGTGTACGGCTCAACGCCGCTCCAACTTCACCGTTCAACTAACAAACAGCGAGCCGGGCTTCTTCTACTTTTCGAATTTAATTATATCATTGAGCAGGGATAATGGCGACTTTCTTGTTAAAATTAATCACAACTCTGAAATGAAAAATAAAAGGAATCTGCGTTATTGCGTGGCGTAGAGCGGCACGCGCCCTCCAAATTCTATTATTATAATTTGTTTTGTAGACGGCTCGAGGGTGTGCGGCGCGACGGGATTCGATTAATCGTTTCTTTTTTTTGCCAACGATTTGAGAATGATCAGAGAGAGGTTAAAACTAGAGGAGGAGGAGGAAGCGGTTTGGGTGACGAGGGACAGGGGGCTGTCGAGTGCGTGCCGCGTCATCCATCACGCCGGGACAGCGAGTCTCGCGACCGCTCGCCGCGCGCGATACACATCCGAGAAGCACTGGTAGCGGCGTCCTCGCGACCTGCAGCTGCGGCACATGTGTCACGACTTAATCCGTCGTTTCCCATGCATAATGTAACGGATCCTTAAAGCCTTTAACTCCCTCTGTTTGGTATTCGGGGCCGACGCCACGCGCCGATCCGACTCGCGAACCTTTACCGTCTCCATGAATGCTCAAACTGTACATGTAGGTAATAATTCGGCACGCGAACCCTTCGTTCACAATTAATACGCAGTTTATGTGCCGCGTATTCCGGTGGAGCGGTTTCTACATCAAATTAATTGAGTTCGTGATCGCGATCGGTATTCTGCGGAATAAATAGCATGGACGTACAACGACAATTGCTTTTGTCAAAATCAATACACAACACAATGTAGCAATTCTGTGTAATAAGGTGGTTTTCGGCCGCCAATACAACTATGCGGTCTCTTTTTATGAGCGTTGTGTTCTTCGATTTAGGCATTATCCGCTGTTCGGGACTGGCCGCAAAATGCGGGATGCTTGACAATGATAATATTCGTGAGGGACTTATACGAAAAATCTATGAGCAATTGAACACTTTATCACAGAAATGCGGATATGTTGGTATAATTACGTTTGCTTAATACGGAATTAAATTAATGTCTGTTTTTTAATGCTTATTTCTAAGCATTAAATTTCTGGTTGTTTTTTAATTATTTAGCATATTATAAACATTATATGTTTCAATGTAGTAAAATCGAGTTCATCTAGCTAACTGACAAGCACATTCTTATTATTGTTTTTGTTTTAGTAGCTGTAGCCTAAACTCGACTTAAAAGCATTTTCTAATATTATTTTTATTTAATAGGCATCATTCGCCGAGCGAAACGCAACAGTATGGATACTGTTGCTGTACGTCTATATCCTGTAAGAGGATAGGACTTTCCGGGTAAAGCCGAAACATTCATGCTGAAATCAGCAAGGCTCTACTACTCTAACGCTCAAGCAATGTCTGCAAGATGGACTATAAATAGCGTTTAGTTTTGTTTACTGTGACAGTTTAACACTTGTGTCACGCTAGTTATACAAAAGATTAACCATAGTTGCCAACGCATCTAATATTGCACTGAATATTAAACAGCGTACTCGTTCTGCCGCGTCTGTTTGTCTTACAACGCCCAATATAGCGTAAAATGTAGTCCATAAAGTGACAAGAATCTAAAAAATATTCTATAGCAGTTTATTAAGTTCGTTGCCAAACGTTGAGAGGGTAAGTTTTGATGTAAGGCGAAGAAAATGCAACGGTCACAAAGTGATCAATAAAAAGGTTTTATTGCAAGAGGCGCTGCGAGCTACGGCCTCTCTTGCAGGCAGATTACACATGAGATGACGTAGCAAAACTGTGCATAGCTTGTCACTTGATCGAAAGTGAATGTTATCGTTTGTGATAAACGAAGGTCATACTCATTGCATCAATTCGTACACTTTACAGATTTTGAAGATTTCCAGAGGAACATTAAGTTTTTCTGGAAATCCGTTCGTGCAGTTCGAGGAAGAACTCAATCCTCAGAACACACATCCATCAGAGACGAGAATGGAAATATAGTAAATGGTGAATTGTGCGTGTTGAAGAGATGGAAAGAGTATTTTGAAAGTTTATTTGAAAGAACGGCGATAGAGACACCGACAGCTGAAGTGAATGGTAATGATAGCAATGAGGAAAGCGTTACTGGTGTGGATGAGATCGTGAAGGCACTGGGAAGTATGAAAGTAGGTAAGGCTGCAGGATATGATAAGATTACGGTCGAAATGCTGAAGGCTGGACAGGGCATCATAGTTGGTCAATTGCAGCGGTTATATGACTTGTGTTGGAGCACCGGCCAAGTACCTAATGACTGGACCACAGCTGTAGTTGTGCCTCTTTATAAAGGAAAAGGCTCGCAACAAGACTGCAAAAACTATAGAGGCATTAGCCTTCTCAGCATTGTTGGCAAATTGTATGCAAAGGTACTTATTGAAAGAGTTATGGAAGTAACCGACAAGAAAATATGGGATGTACAAGCGGGATTCCGAAAGGATATGGGATGCACGGATCAGGTTTTTTCCTTGCAAAGCATAGCCAAAAATTTTTTGGCCAAAGGCCAAAAGGTCTATTGCGCATTCGTGGATTTGGAAAAGGCTTACGATAAAGTGGTGAGGAATGAAATGTGGTCGGTGCTGTCAATGAACGGGGTGGACAGCAGCCTCATTCGAGCTCTGAAATCCCTTTATGTGGATTCTAGAGCTTGTATGAGGATAAACGGGGCATACACTGACTGGTTTACCATCGAGAAAGGTGTTAGACAGGAATGTGTAGCGTCGCCGTGGCTGTTTAACCTCTTCATGGACAGTTGTTTGCAAGATTTAAAACATAGTGACTGCGGAATAAGGATGAATGGGTTACTCGTCAAATGCCTCCTTTATGCTGATGATCAGGTAATACTTGCATCTTCAGCGGAGGAATTGCAGGAGATGGTAACAATCATGCATCGTGCGTTAGAGAGGAAAGGAATGAAAGTGAATGTAAGTAAAACGAAAGTTATGGTTTTTGAAAAGGAGGAATGCGTTACGGCTTGTAATATTTTGATCCATGGACAGCGAGTGGAACAAGTGAATGAGTTTGTTTACTTAGGTACGTTGTTTACAAGAGATGGTAAGAATGAAGCAGATATTGAAAGGAAAGTTAATGCAGGTAATAGTGCGAATGGAGCTCTGAAGGCGTTTATGAACAGTCAAAACGTGTCCAAAAAGGCACGTTTGGCTGTACATAGAGGTGTGTTAGTGCCTACCCTTATGTATGGTAGTGAAAGTTGGGTATGGCAGAAGAGATTTGAAAGTAGAATAAATGCTGTAGAAATGAGAGCACTGAGAAGTATGTGTGGTGTGTCTTTGACCGACAGAGTAAAGAATTGTGTGATACGAGATTGGTGTGGGGTAAAAGAAGATGTAGTGACAAGCATTGAGAAAGGCAAGTTAAGATGGTTTGGGCACATGGAGAGGATGGATGACGATAGACTGACAAAGAAGATATATAAGGCAAGTGTGAATGGGATAGGACAAAGGGGAAGACCTAGTCGAACGTTCTCTGACCAGATTGGAGACATCCTGAAAAAAGGACAAGTCAGAAGTACCCTTAACAGAAGAGCATGCATGAGAAACTTGATGGGAGTGAGTGAAGCAAGTGAGGTAGGTCAGGATCGTTGCAAATGGCGTTCCGTGGTCTCTGCCTACGCCTCCGGGAAACAGGCGTGAGTCTATGTATGTATGTACAGATTTTGAAACAATGCGACAAAAAAACGTTCATTCGTGTGATCAGTCTGTTTCTTTAGTTCACAGTTTCAGACTTACTTTCATTCACAAGACAAAATAGCGACGGGAGTCATATTCATCCGTTATAATGCTACTGATCAGTATATAACGCATTAGTTTTCCTCGGAATTAAAAAAACTACAGTAGAATAATCAGCAGCAGTCTAATTGTCCGATTACCATTACTAATCCAAGCATGCCAAAGTTTCTTTCGCAATATAAAGAAATCTGCACAGTGTGCTTAAAGCTTTTTTTACGTTGCTGATATTATATTTTGCCAATCTACTCTTGTATGTTTTACGAGGTACTTGTCCACTACACTACGTCACTAGTTTATAGTTCAGTGCTGTATAATCGTGTATTTTATCAAAGTAAGCGCGAGAGCTCGTTGCGTCCCCTTATTTAGACGAAACTCCATGTGCACTTGTTTATGCAAATTATGTTGCTTACTTTGTTTTGATGTTTGTTGTTCGTATTTCCCGGAATATAGCGTGTTTGCTAACGAATCTGTGTGAAAAAATGTAGCTCTTTTATAAGAAATAATATTGCATCTTCAGAATACATCTAACTTAATACCTCTTGTTGAAAAACAAGTGTTTAATATAATACCAGACTTATTCTAGATTAAGATATTTTTAAAATGGTTTTTTTTTTAAACGACGTATTATATACAGCTTGAGCTGAATTAAACTTCAAATTATCATATGTTTTTAATCTATAAATCTCAATAGTTTTGACAAAAACTTAGTCCTCAAACCTGACTAATTATTTGATGGATTTAACGTTCAAGCATTATTTCCTTAGTCGTCCTTTGATCGCTGCGTGAGGTAGAGAATTTATTGAAACTGACCGCAGACTGGGGTAAAGCTTATACATTTCCAAGCTTAGTACAGCTATTGTACAATGTACAACATTTACTTTACATTAGCTTCCGATTTCACTTAGTGCACGCGCGCACAAGTAAACAGCTGTCAGATCCGATTAAAGTCTCCCAGCAAGGAAGGTGTGCAAGAGTTTCATACAATTCGTTCAGTGGAGGTACATTAAGAGGGTAGAGGGAAGAGGGCCGTGGGTATTGGGTTTCGTTCGAACTTAATTAAACAGTCCGTAACAGTGACCGCTTTATTTCGCCGGTAACTCTGATAGACGCAGCGGCCGATGCCAAGACAAACGTTGAGATTGTTTGCTTGTGATTTACGCCTGACTACTCAATTACAAAGTCCTGCTCGTTCATTTTATATAATAGTGGTTCAACACTTTGAATTGTTACTACTACATTATGAAGTCCTAAACATTCATACAGCTTATTCACATGTGATAAAAAGGTGAAATCTAGGCGTACTTCTAACAGGTCAAGGTTAACTAGATATTGTATCCCGGACTTCCAAAGCAAAGGTATCGGACCCAAACCTATATTTGGACTCACCATCGCATTGTCTTTGTAATCTTGGTTATGCTGTGTCACGTCAGTGTTATGCGACTGCAGCATTATATTCAGCCATAATTTTCTCGCGTAATGCATGACGCCTTTTGCATGTTTTATCGTCATCTAATAATAATAATACTTTTTTACTGCCGTGAACCACCTTATGTGCGTTTTGTTTATAGTTTTCAATCCCTTTCCTTTTTTTGTTTATAATTTTCCTCCCTGAAGTTACAGTTATGTAACTTCTATAGAGCCACTAGCATACCTATACAGAAATAATATCATATCTATTCTAGATATATCGTCATGACCAACAAATGACACGTGTTTGTCTAATTTAAGCAGAAATTTGCATTTTATCAGTCAATTGTGATTTGATAGAACAAAGTGTTGGCAACAGGTTCCTTAAATCACACGTTACAGAGTTGCCGACATTTACAATTCAATTAGCGCGTCGAGCTACACCTACCCGCGCCCCGCGGCATGTCGAACCAAAGCGGCGGTTATATCATGTATGACCGACAATAACGCCCCGCCGTTATTCATCTCCACGGAGTCTGTTAAAGTCCATTATACATATATTTTACTTGTGTCCCTAATCCTCACGTAATTTGAATCAACGAGGGACGGGAATGTTACATGCGACTGGTAAATGCGGGGCGTCGCTTCAGCCGCACCGCCGTGCGCCCTGCTGCCGCCGGCCACAGTTGTATCGGCAGATTGTTTAGCGAGAAAGCGGACACTTTGGCTTGATGGATCACTAAAGGGATTAGCGGGGCAGTTATAGAAACACGGGTGTGGAGCGCCGACCGCGCGCCAACCGCGCTACAATCGATATAGCGCGCTGAGTCGCTCGCGCCACGCGCGAACCTCCGGGACGCTGGCGACTATTCATATTCAAACGAACGCACTTTGTGAGCGCTCACTGTTTGTCCCACTAAATTATTGGTCACAGATGACTACCCGTGGAGTAATTAAGGTCTAAATCCCTTTGTATTATTAATGTCGCATTCAGATATATCCCGAATAATTCTTCCGCAGAGCACCACTAAATATAGATTTGGATGATCGATATTGGATATCAGAGCGGGCGGGGCCCGATTGAGCTTTTTCAGAATGCGAAATTAATTAACAAGCTATTATTTTAGAGCGGCTCGGGCACGACTCAGTACAATAAATCTCGCGCTAATCTCGTCCGATCGCAGGGAGGAAGCGCCTCTCCGCCGCCGGCGCTAATCGCGAATATAGATAAGCTCTCGACAAATCGACTCTCTAATCTTAAGATAATGGGTATTAAAAATGTCAATCATTAACTAGCGCTGAATATCTATCGTATAAGTAGTAGGAGCACAGGATGACTTTTTTTTTTTTTATTTCTGCCGAACAAATTGACTCCATGCTGCCTGATGTTAAGCAGTCAGTGAAGTCCCATAGTGATGGCCATCATCCCACCAACCAGCATGGCATTATGGCATGATGGCCCTCACCTTGACGGCCTTGAGTAAAGCTTTTTCACGCCCCGCTTAGTAGACCCGGGATCATAAGTGGAGGGAAACACGTGGACTGGTAAAGAGTTCCACATCTTAATGGTACGGCAGAGATAAGAGGCGCCGAACCGTTTGGTGCGTGACGGTATCTGTTCTACCGTGTAAGAGTGGCACCTCAACCCAGCACGTGTCGTTCGGGACAGGAAAGGAGAGGGTGGGATTAGTTGAAAGAGGTCTTCGGAGCACTCACCGTGATAGATGCAGTAGAAGACAGCCATTGAGGCCACGTCTCTGCGTAATTGCAGTGACTCAAGAGTCTTAGTGGCCTCTGGATCCCCGATGATACGGACAGTACGCCGCTGCAATCTATCGAGGGCGTCCAATAAGTACTGAGCGGAGCCATTCCAAAGGTGAGAGCAGTATTCCACGCAGGAGCGAACCTGGGTCTTGTATAACAGACACAACTGCTCCGGCGTGAAAAACCTCCTCACCGTGTTCAGGACTCCGAGTTTCCGCGATGCGGATTTGATGACACCCTCGCTGTAGTTCTTCTGGTTGAGATTTCTGCGTATGTCCATACCCAGGATATTGAGGCTGTCTTGAATCGGTAGTGGAGTGTCCAGAAGAGAGGGATGGGGAAGGAATGGAGATACCTTGGCTGAGAATGCGCACACCTGTGTTTTCTTGGCGTTAAACTCGACCAGATTCTCATCACCCCAATGCGAGATGCCATTCAGAACCCTGTCAAGCTCAGCAACAAGTGTTCGCCTTTACTCCTCAGTATCGGCTTGCTTAGCCGCAGGGTGTCCGAGATATCGCCCATGTACAGTACTGTCATCTGCATAGCAATGTATGCCACCAAAAGTGAGCATATCATTGATATGCAAAAGAAAAAGCGTGGGCGATAACACGGACCCCTGAGGCACACCAGCATTCACCTGGAAAAACTTCGATGACTCACCATCACAAAGGGTTCGTATACGGCGCTCATGCAGGAAGCTGGCAAACCAGTTGCACAATCGAGGCGGCAAGCCGTAGGCTGGAAGCTTGGATAGAAGCGCACGATGCCAGACTCTATCGAAGGCTTTGGAGATGTCAAGACTAATAGGCAACGACTCCCCATGCCTGTCCATCGCCTCACCCCAAAGGTGAGTGACATACGCTAGAAGATTACCCGTTGATCGTTTCGGTCTGAAGCCATACTGACGATCACTGATAAGAGAGTGATCTTCTAGGTAGCGAACGAGTTGATTGTTGATTAAACGTTCAAACACCTTGCAGAGGATCGGTGTAATAGCAATGGGTCGATAGGTGCCCGGATCAGAACGATCCCCTTTCTTGGGAATCGGTTGTACGTTCGCCTCTTTCCAAGCCTGCGGCACTACGCCAGAGGCATATGATAGGCGATACAGGCGTGTAAGCATTGGAGACAACTCGGCTGCGCATTTCCTAAGCACAACCACTGGAATTCCGTCAGATCCACTGGCTTTCCGGACATCGAGAGATCGCAGTGTCGCGCGAACATCGCATTGCCTGATTTTAATATCAGACATGGAGTGGCCGCAGTAGGGAATCGAAGGCAGCTGCGCACTACGATCATCGATTCGGGAGTTGGCCGCAAAGAGATTGACAAGCAGGTCAGCTTTCTCTTGTGGCCCATGGGCCAGTGATCCATCAGGGCATCGCAACGGCGGCAGTGAAGGCTGGCAGAAATTAAATTGCACGGCTTTGGCCAATCGCCTGAATCCCCGGCTGCCCGTGGGGTGCGACAAGAGTTCTTGACCAAACCGTGCAATGCCGCACTCGGGTTATGATATGAATCAGGTTCACTGCATTAGGCACGGTCAGTTTGTTTGTGGAAGTAGCATCACGTCTGCAAACATCTACCACACACTATTACTGTGCACACACACCACCATACTACTCTACTGTGCATACACTGTATATTATATAGATGAGTGTAGTCTGCGGCACAACGATAATCCTCTCACCCATCTACGCATACGTTCAAAATGTTAACTGAAATGAATATTTGCACTAATTAAAAGTCTATTGATAAAGATAAAAGATGGAAAGGATTCATTAAATTCGTTATTGCCAAGCCCGTGAAGTTGTGATTAAAATTTAAAGAGGGCCGCGGGAAGGGGCTGTGAAATTAGATAAAATACTCTCAATCATCGAACTGGCATAAACGTAATAGGCTTGTGTCCACTAAGAATAAATCGGTTTGATTGTAGTATCTATAGATACATTATGATTTTAAGATGTCAATAAAGTTTATTATCATAATAATAATCTTAATATATAAAATTTTTGCGTTACTGACTGACTGACAGACACGCTACAGCCGAAACTATTAGGCGCAGGAAGCTGAAATTTGGCATGTATGTTCCTTGGGGACCGTAGGGGTGCACTAAGAAGGGATTTCCCGAAATTCCCACGGGATAGGCCAAAACGGGTAAATAAAAAAAAATGCAGGCGTTGCTGCTGGCGTCGACTAATATAATATAAAAAGGTAAGATTAATGTTATTTTTAGGATTCTAAAACGAAAAATAATGTATTTATTCTTGTGACAGTGAACACCAATCAGAGAGCATTACGTCAAACAGTACGTCCGCCATTCATGTTGTTGACGTTTTAGTAGTAAATACAACTAAAACGTCAAACTTTCTACCTGACAATTCGAATATAACAAAATAAAAGTGGGTACATCAAACCTGACTTCATTCACGGTTTGTTTTGTTTTGGACTTTGTGATATCACTCAACCGCCATGATGGTTTACAGCGTTTTCGTGTCAAATTCAAAAGGGTCATAAACAAATGTTAGGGGTAAAAAAAAAATTAAAAAAAGTATATTTTTTGCTTCTAAATCAGTATACATTATAAAAATAACAAAAGTATTAACTTAATAATAATATCAGAGATCAATAACTTGTTTTCTGGGAAATATGTGACTTTTTAATTTTTATGTGTCCACAGAAAAGGCTACAAAGTCTACAGAAAAGATAATTATGTAAGTTTTAATTAATAAAAGTATTAACAAAACCTTCGAAAGCTTAACTAAAATATCAATTGTGTTGTACTTCACTGATTAGTAATAAACTATAAAAATAAAAACAAGCAAATCACGTGCAAAAAAATATTCTTTTTGATTTACAGAAGGGACTTCCCTTCTGTTGACAAAATGATTATATGCAATAAAAAATAAATAGAAACAAGAATAATAAAAAACAGTGTATCCATTAACTTGTATCCCTTTACAGTATGGATGCATCACATTCACTGTCTGTATTTGGATTAATATATGGTTTTTATGCTGTTGTGGACGAATAATAAAGTCGTCTTCATCTGCACTAGACAGTGAAGAGGAAAAAGATTTGAGTGTATGATTGACAAATATTTTTTAACATGTTTCGGTGATGAAATAGTATCATAAGAAACAGAAAGGAGTCTCAATCGTACCCTTCACGTCCTTACAAGACTGTGAGGATGTGAAGGGTACCTACGATTGAGAAGGTTTGTCTTCTGAAGTATTTCGACTTATAAGGTATAATCTAAAAGATACAGTAGATAGTATTTGTCAACATAGTTTTATTAAATTGCGGTATTGCGTGGTTGGCCCATCGCTTATTACATGAAAATGTGTAATATTCTGTGATAATTCTTCGGATAATTCATCTTTCAGATTTGGTGCTGTTGTTGCGGTGTGTACTGACTGATCAATAGTCTTGACTAAACCCTAGGCCTTCTTTTTATGTTACCTTTCTCGGTATTTTCTTTTTCTTTCTTCAATCGCTGCGTCATTCAATCTTGCCCGAGAACGGCGCATACTTTGATTTTTCTGTTCACCGCGCCTTTTCCTTTTTCCTTTTCTGTTTTTTTTTTTCTTTGAGGTATGTTTGCTAAAACAAGATAAGCTACATGCAATATATACGTCCGAAACCAAAAACAAGCCAAAAGACACATACAAGCAAGCAATCTGAGACTAAAGTCATTTTGTAGCGTCGTGCACTTTAAATCAATACGTTTAGTCGTTACTGAAGTTCTCAAGTCTAAAGTGAGGGCCTTACGGGCCAGTTTAGAACAACACTTAAAAGAACAAAACCCACCGACGTAAGTAAAATTAGCAATAGGTTATAAAGAGGTTTTTGAAAAACAAACAGAAGCAAAATCACCAGCACAATGCCATTATTATCCATTCTGTTGACCAATGTCCCTTCGGTGGACTCAGAAGCACAGAAAAGAATTCCACAGAAGGGATGATCCTGTATAAAATCCCAAATGAAGTCTTCATACTATAGGTTAGAAAAGCAACAATATAAAATTCTGAGGATGCATGGATGTTTGTTACTCGTTTCAAAAAATCTACTCAAAGGATTTTGGTTACAATTTGCAATAGTATAGCTTTTAAATTAGATTAGTACATGGGGTATCTTTTGTACCGATGCCGTCGGACCAATCTACAAGCAGAAACTAATGAAGATTGTACTAAGTGCTAATGAATCAATGGACGATATTCAAGCATGATTAATTAATTATCATGTTTAAGTGTATGCTCATCGATTTATATTATTTTATTGATTATTTATGTTATATGTAATGTGTGTTTTTCGTTAATTTTAGTTCAATGTACTCTTATACCATATACAATTTTACTATGCCCAATATCGGTTTACAGCAAACGCATAATGCGCTAAAAAGGTTTCCGGGATTTTTTGTACGTATTAAATAACCTCAATTTATATACTATAGTATGTATTTTTTGATAATTGCCAACCCTATATGTGTACTTGCATATACGTATACACAACTGCACAGTTGTTTCCTCGAACAATCGTGCAAAGAGTGTAACCAATGGTTGGTAGTAAAATTAAAAGGAAGCTTAATCGAAACTCGGCTAATTGTTTAAACCCACTTTTATATTAAACGTGCGGATAATTATTTGCTTATTTTAAATCGAGATTTCCACTGTTCTGGAAAAAAAATTGCCACAGTTTCGAGTATAACATGTGGTATTTGTCACCACATACGTGATAGGTAAAAGTTCTTAATTCCGTGGGATCTGGCGATCGTCCAACAAATAAAATCTTAATGCTATTTGCAGCGCGTACCGCGCGCTCAGTGACGGCGAGAGGTGGCTCGATATGAGCGGAACGTTCGGCATGCCGAGCGTTCAGGAGCGGTTTAATCGAGCTGCCCTTTAATAAGGCCGCGCTAAATATTCGTGACGACGTGTCCGCCCATAAGCCAGCGATGTGATGGCGCTGGAAGAACGTTGCGTGTAATTGCTCGCATCGGAACGCCCACACTGCAGCGTTGCAACCGCTCCCATTTGTTCTACTTTAACAGTGCCGACATCGCCATTTGTTCATAGGAAAATTACAGCGCTAAGCTCTTTCTCGCAGCGTCATTTTGTCACTGTATACATTTTAATTGACTTTTTGTGTAGACACAAATCTTCTCTCGTGTTCCGGTTTTCTCCCGGGACGTTACAGATTAAACTCCTTAAAATGATCTAATTTTGCGCGAGCGGCGGCGGCGTGCCGGCAGCGAACAAATTAAAAAAAAACCACTTCTACACACAATCAACCTAAACATTGTACGACCACAAAACCATATGGCGAAATCGATAAAATTATGACGTCGATAATAATTGTGCTGATACTGAAATTTGGATATCACTAATGTCGCTATCCCATACTGGCTAATCAAAATAATGCTACTCTTCTGTTTCTTCTACTTACGGACCCCGTAGGTGTTAGCAAACTTATGCCATTGATGGTTGGCAAAACAAACATGTAAGAATAGTGTTGTTGAGGCAATTAAACTAAATATATTGTTTACTTTCATACACTCGACATACTGACGAGGGTAACGTTATGATACGGGTTTTAGTATAGAAACGCAGTAGAGGTTCCAGATGCGTTTATTGCCGAGTATTGTCTCACTTCCCTTGCACGAGTATGACCGACCAACAACACGACACTGGCCTGAACACTAAGGCTGCAGTCTCCCACGCTGTTCCCTCCGGTAGTGTGTAGGCAGGCTGCTCGAAGGCTGCGCGTAGCGGTAGATCCTCGCAGGCCGTTGGTTCAGCTGGCAGACGCCGGCGGTGCGAGTACGATGAGCAGGGCAGGCCAGACTCTTCGGCAGAGGTGACGCCGAAGGCGATGCAGGAAAGTGTAGCGGTCTAGGAGCGTAGCCGGAGTCTTAAGGTGAACCTGGAACCCAGCTGCTGGGATCAGGATACACGTAGAATGTATAATTATAGATATAGCGGTATAGAATAGAGTAGCGATAGTAGGTTAGTGTAGAGTAGCGGTGCCAGCCTCTCTGTCGGCCTCTTTATATACTGGGCCCTCCATCAGCGTTGGAGTCCGTTCATGACCTATTTGGTCAAGCTTCGCGAGTGCGGACGATGGCCTTCTCTGATTGGCCGAGCGTATGGGCGGTACTGTGACGCAAACGCGGTAAGTACCGGACATACGTTACAATACCGCCCGCCTTAGGAGAGGATTTTGCGTGACTAACAGGAAAAATCCGACTAGCTCCGGAAAGTCTTATACGGTTTGTATCAATTGGTTAGGCGTCATAGTGTATAAGTTTGAAGTCCTTTATGTGCCAAAACCTAATAGAATTTCCAGACGCGTCCGACAACTCGTAAACGAGAGGCGAATTTTTATTAATCACTGTGCACTTCACGAATTTAGGGGCTAGTTTCTTACAGAAGGACTTATCCTTGTCGCTCTGATAAAAGATCCTTTTCCACACAGTGTCTCCCACATTAAACTCAGCTGGTTTACGGCGTAAATTATACGTTTGGGAATTCCTAGCATGAGCTTGAATGAGGAGTGCCTGAACTTTGTCACATATGCCTGATAAGTGACCTATGTTTTCTGCGTAATCGTCCCTAGGTATGTATACTATATCATCAGCGTCCGTGTCGACATAGTGTGAGCCGCATGGAACTAATTCACGTCCATAGACTAAAAAACTAGGTGTATAGTGTGTATAGCCCGTGACTTCATTAACTGCAGTATTTAATGCAAACTGCACCTTAGGTAGGAGAGTGTCCCATAATCTCTGGTCATTTCCTACAAACGCCGCTAAGGTAGAACCAATGGTTTTATTATAGCGTTCGACCGTATTCACATGTGGGGAATATTTAGGAGTATAATGAAGATTAGGGATTTTGTACTTGCGCAACATAGCTTTTAAAGTAGCACTTACAAACTGTTTACCATTGTCCAATATAATTGTAGATGGTATACCATGAACTAAAAATATTTTTTCTTCAAAAATATTAGTTATTATTTCAGCAGTTGCGCGCCTGATAGGAAAAAGTAGACAGTATTTACTAAAACAACAAGTTACAACAAAGATGTAGGCGTTTTGTTTTCTTGTGACGGGTAATGGCCCCACCAAATCTACACTAATGGTTTGGAAGCGTCGTGAACATACTTTGGGTCGTCCCATGGTTCCCAATGGTGCATGGTTCTGATGTTTGTGCGCGATACAAGTGTCACAGGAATTTATGAACTTTACCACGTCACGGCGCATTTTGGGCCAATAGTAACGCAGTGCTAAGCGCTTGTAAGTTTTAAATATACCGAAATGCCCCGAAGTGGGTTCGGCATGGTTCTCTAATATGGCATTATTTCGATCAAAAGAAGGTAGTACTTCTTTCCATTCGAACTCCTTACGTAGCATACACCTAGATTTTATCAAACGATACAATTTATTATTTTTCATAGAATAGTCTGGATAGTCATTAGGCGAAGATAAACAACCATTGTAGGTGGCTGAATACCATTGATCAGTGTCAACATTAGGGTCATTCGCGTTATTATTATTCGCGTTAATTATATTTACAGGTAGGGATCGTGATAACGCATCGG
This sequence comes from Euclidia mi, assembly GCA_944739405.2. NCBI lineage: Eukaryota > Metazoa > Arthropoda > Insecta > Lepidoptera > Erebidae > Euclidia > Euclidia mi. The sequence continues at coordinate 87,430,099 of OX123184.2, forward strand.
CTATAATATTATCTGCGCCGCGCCGATGCTTTATTTCGAAGTTAAAGGCTGACAGACGAACCGACCACCGAGCTAATCTACCAGTCGGGTTGCTCAAGTTTAGGAACCATTTCAGTGCAGAATGGTCAGTATACACCACGAACTTTAACCCGTTATCTAAATAACAGCGCAAATATTTGAGGGCTGTTAGAACTGCTAATGTCTCCCGTTCTGTTATACTGTAGTTTTGTTCCTGTGCATTTAGTGACCTACTCATGCAAGCGATTGGTAGTTCCACGCCATCTATTTCTTGCGTAAGCAACCCACCGATGCCACTCGCACTCGCATCTGTGTGAACTTGAAAAGGTTTCTCGTAATCGGGACACGATAATATTGGTGCGGAGCTTAACAATTGTTTTAGTTTACAAAACGAGTCATCAGCTTCCACCGACTACTGAAATGGTGCGGCTTTCTTACCGGTAGAGGTAAGTTGGTTCAAAGGACCGGCAATAGTACTAAAATTAGGTATAAATCGCCGATACCATGATGCAATGCCTAAGAACCTTTTGACTTCTTTTTTATTCTTAGGCGTAGCATATTGAAGAATGGCTTCCACCTTACATGGGTCTACTTGTAATCCTTTAGAATTTACTACGTAGCCACTTATTACGTACTTCAATTTATCAAGGAAGAATTTAGATTTTTCTAAGTTAATGGTAAGGTTGGCCGATTTTAATTTTTCGTATCCTTTATTTAATAGTGACACATGAGCATTAAAAGATGGCGATATAAGCACGATATCGTCTAAAAAAACGAATACAGAGTTTTCGAACTCAGGACCGTTCGTAAACAAGTGATCCACCAAACGCTGTTGTGTCGCAGGCGCATTTGTTAAACCAAACGGCATAGTCACAAATCTAAATGTTCCTCTAGTAGGCACATAGAACGCAGTCTTATCACGATCACATTCGCGAAGAGGCGTCTGCCAAAAGGACTTAGATAAGTCTTTACTACTTAGATATCTAGCGTTCCTAAGGTTGTCTAAAATTTCGGAAACGTAAGGTAGTTTGTACGCGTCTTTTTTAGTAATAGAATTAAGTTTCCGACTATCTAAACAAAACCTTAGTTTACCGTCCTTCTTAGGCGTTAGTAAAATTGGTGACTACCACGGACTTTCGCATTTTTCTACCACTCCCAATGCAAGCATTTCATCTAATTCGTCAATAATTATTTATAATTTCGCCGGCGGTAACCTATAATATCTTTGGCGTATCGGCGCAGAATCGCCAGTGTCTATTGCATGTTCTATTAAGTGAGTTCGTCCTAACCCGGTTTTTTCAGTAGAAATCGACTCGTATTGCTTTATAATTAACTTAGCCGTTCTTTGTTGTGACTCACTCAACTCACTAAAAGATTGCAATACGTTCGTGTTACTTAGCTTTTTTTCACTCAACACACTACACGGCAATGTTTTAGATATGCATACGGATGCGATATGGTTAGGCAGTAATTTAAATAGTTTCCAGAAATCGATGCCTAAAATTAAATTACTTGTAACTTCTGGAATAATATAAGCTTTCAATAAGTGGGTTTGATTATTAAAAGTAGTGGGTAAGTTGATAAAACCGCGCGGCAACAATATATTTCCACCCGCGGACCGAATGGAATTAGTGTTGTGACACTGCTGTATTTCTAACCCGGTTTTAGTCATTACCTCCATATGGGAGTTGTTACCTAAAATTGTAATTGCTGAACCGGAATCGAGCAATCCACAAATAGGTAAACTGTTAATCGTTACGTTAACATAGGGCCGTAGGTCATTTTTAGGTTTATTATCCAGGATCGAGGCGACGAAATAACTAGAGAAATACACTTTGAGAGTGTTTAGCCAATTTCTCCAATCATCTTTGTCAAAATTGGTTGAATAGGTTGTAGAACCTAATTTAGGCTTAGACACGCCCCGACCCTGACCAATTAGTTTTATGATTTCGTAGATTTACAGTTTGGGCAGTTAGGGAATGTCACATCCCTACGGCCGCACTTGAAGCAAATTGCAAATCGCGTTTGCACTCATTCAAACTGTGATCATTGATACGGCAGCGCGGGCAGTACTTGGACGTGACTAGAGCGACAGAGCTAGGTTTAGACTTAGGATTGCTAGGTTCGTTGTTCTCAGTGTATTCGGGTTTTCCGGGCGTACCCTCTATAGTGGCAACGGGATAATTATTGAAGGAATTATTACGCGCTCGGTTATTAGGTTTGTGACTGTAAGCTAGGTCTGGTGCCAACGTGTCGTTACTATAATACGGTTCGCGGAATTGAGAGTTCAAACATTTCATCCGTTCGTAGTTTAAACATAACGTCTGCTGTACGGTCAACGTACAGACATCGCGTATGCATTTTGCTTACGCTGCATACGACCTGACCTACTTTACGCATTTTACTTAATAATTAATTCAGTTGACTATAAACTGTCGTAACTATCGCCGCGGATTAGCATCCATTATACTTAACTTGTACGTTTATCGTAATAAATCTTTTATTCTTAACTAACCGTGGTTTCCGTCAACTCAACAACTAAACTTAACACACACTTTGAGCCATACATATAGTTCTGGTCCTTCGAGAAGAGAAAAGTGATTACAAAGTGCGTGCAGTGTTCGATAGCGAATCGGTGCAATTGGTCTCCCAGAAGCGGGTCGCCCCAGTTGTATTGAGACGAGGACGCACATATCGAGATTGGAGCGCGAGCGCACTGAGTAAGTAGAAATCGTTTGCGAGAATTTTCGTAAATAACTGAACTTAGCGCCTGTGGTATATAACTCTACTTTACCTACGGCCAACGTTAACAAATATCTGAAAACATGGCTCAGAGCGTGGCAGAACTGATTAGCCGTCAAGAACCACTTTTTTGCAACTTGAAACAAATATGTATAAACTACAAAAAGGATGGTCCTAGCAGGAAAGATGCTGATTATCTAGAGGAACGTCTTTCTCGCCTTAACAAGATCTGGGAAAAGTTTGTACACAATCACCAGCTATTGGAAGAGTCCGGAGCAACGGACATCCAGTATTTTACTGATGATATCTTTAACAGCACGAAAAAGGTCTATGAAGAGGTTTTACAAGATATGCTGAAAAGAAAAGCAACTCTGCCATCTTTAACTACGAGGAAGGCCGGGTTGCCAGCTGCAACTACAAGCATCGCGGAGCAGTCAACCTCTGCGGAACCTATAAAAGGTAAATTAACTTCTAGATTCAGTTTTGATGACATAAAGTTTCAGGTAGCCCCTCGGGAGACTACAGAGTCAACCGAGAAACAACAGGACCTTTTACGTCGTCAATACTGTAACTTCAAAGCTTTTCAGCGAACTGTGGAAAAGATCGACTTGAACGTTTCGATGGAGAAGTGGGAATTAGAAGATAGTCTGAACGTCCTCAAAATCAAGTGGGAACTTATTGAAAAAGCGAACTGGGAACTAGACTATCTCTTGTCAGAAGAAGACCAAATATACAAAGAAAAATATGAGGCTGCGGAGAGTATTTATGATGACTTGCGAAAGAAAATTCAACGTAACATTTGGAATAATGCGCACTACGAAAAGTCGACGCCCAAAATCGTAATACCTGATTTTTATGGCAACTACAACCAGTGGCTAGCCTTCCGAGATCTCTACGTAGAGAGTGTGCACAACAATCCTGTACTTTCAAGTGCGCAGAAGATGCAACATTTGAAATCCAAACTCAAGGGCGAAGCGGAAAAATTGGTGCATCATCTTGGCATTAGTGCTGAAAATTATGCTGCATGTTGGGAGATTATCACCCACCGATATGATAACAAACGATTGCTGTTTACTTCTTATATGAATACGCTTATAAACCAACATAACCTCCAACAAGCGAGCGCTTCTAATATAAGGAAATTGCATGACGTCATATTGGAATGTCTAAACGGCCTCAAGAACATTGGGCTAGATATTTCTAAGTCGGATCCCATTATTGTTCACCTTATGGTACAAAAGTTAGATAGCGTGTCATACAACGAATATATAAAAGATCTCAAAGAGCCGAGACCAGTTTCCCGACCTAGAAGAGTTTATGAATTTCCTGGAGTCCAAATTTATGGCATTGGAAGCCTTGCCAGGAAGCAATCAGAAGACTTCCTCTTCATCTAAATATCTATCGTTAGATAAACAGCAGAAAAAATCATATAAAGTCCGTAGTAATTATAACAATCAATCACATAATAATGCACAGAGGTCATCGTACTTTAACAAGGCATATAAATCGCCGCAAACCTTCTTCACGACAGCAAAAAACTGCCCGATATGCAAAACAGACCATGTTTTGATGAAGTGCGATAAATTTCTTGCCATGCATATAAAGGCGCGTAAAGACATTATTCGCGACCTACGTATATGTAATAATTGCTTATACCATTGACATTTAGTACATATATGTCGATGGCTTATACAGACACGGTGAACAACAATGCTTTTCGAAAAAGACTTGTAAGATGTGCCACAAACCACATCATACACTTCTGCATGAGACTCAGAATGAGCAATCCAGTAGTCCAACTACCCCATCGACCTCAACTTCTTCTCGGGCGGTGAATAACTTGACAAACGAAGACAAAGAAGTTTTGTTGACCACTGTAGTTCTGGCAGTCAAAACAATAGACGGCAATTACATACAGTTAAGAGGCTTACTCGATCAAGGCTCACAAGTTAGTCTAATTACAGAAAACGCCGCACAGCGCCTCAGATTACCGAGACGAAAAATGAGCGCCGTTGTGTCAGGTGTCGGGTCACTAAGTGGCAGTTGTAGAGGGTTAATGCACTTAGAATGCAAGTCAATACACTCAGACTATGTTTTCAATTTAGAACCTCTCGTTGTGAAGAAACTTGTAAACAATCTACCAACCGTATCATTTTCTATTGAAAACTGGCACTACTTAGAAAACTTGAAGCTAGCGGATCCACATTTTAACATTTCGAGTCCCATAGACCTACTTTTAGGGGCAGATGTTTACTCAGAACTCATTCTAAACGGTGTCATAAGGAGTGATAACAATTACCCTATAGCACAACAAACGAAAGTGGGCTGGATTCTGTGTGGAAACGTTAAAACTTTTAACTGCTTCGTGACTCTCAACGACTTGGAAAACATGAACCGATTTTGGGAAACAGAGGAAGTTGCTGATACCCCACCACTCACTAGTGAGGAACAATTCTGTGAAGAACTTTACAGCTCAAGTACTGAGAGGACAGCTGATGGGAAGTATGTTGTGCAAATGCCTATGAAACCGGATTACGAAACTCAAGTAAAAGATACGAGAACTCAGGCACTCGCCCAGTTCTTACAGCTGGAAAGAAAACTGCAGAGAAACATAGAACTTAGAAACGAATACAACAACTTTATGAACGAGTATATCTCTATGGGACACATGAAACCCGTAACTGCAGAAAGTGGGACTAATGTCTACTTACCCCATCACGGCGTGATTAAAGCTGACTCCACTACAACGAAATTAAGAGTGGTTTTCAATGTGTCGTATAAAACTAACAACAACAGTAGCCTCAATGATCTCATGTATACCGGCCCTAACCTGCAAAAAGATATGCTTACTCTTTTAATAAACTGGCGGACTTACCGATACGTATTCACAGCCGATATAGAAAAAATGTATCGTTGTATCTGGCTACACGAGAAACAGCAACATCTACAAAACATTATATGGAGATCATCTCCAACTGAACCCATACAGAACTGGCAGTTATGCACTGTCACTTATGGCATGAAAAGTGCGCCTTATCTTGCCATGCGCACTCTCCATCAACTTGCGCACGATAACAAAAACAATTATAGAGAGGCAACGGATGTACTCCAAAACAATTTTTTTATGGATGGCTTAGTCTATGGTCAAGACAGTATCTCAGCTTCTAAAAAGTTGGTGTCCCAACTGATTGAACTACTGAAATCAGGAGGTTTTAACTTGAGGAAATGGAAGAGTAACGAACCGCTGATATTGGAAGACTTGAGAGATGATCAAAAAAGCAGTGCTAAAACTAACATAGATTTCAGTCCGGAACTAACATCGAACACAAAAATGTTGGGCATGAGATGGAATCAAACTAGTGATACATTTAGTTACCATTGGAGCCTGCCTACCAAGAAAATCCTTACAAAGCGTGTGTTATTAAGTGAAATAAGCAAGTTATACGATCCTCTTGGATTTCTTTCGCCTATAACAATAAAAGCAAAACTATTGTTTCAAAAACTTTGGATAACTGAAATTAATTGGGATGAATGCCTACCCAAAGCCTTACAAATGGAGTGGGAAACATTGCGTAAGGATCTGCCACTCATAAAAGACATCTCAATACCACGATGGTTGCAAACCTATGAAGATAGCCTGGAGGTACATGGATTCTGCGACGCGAGCGAGAAGGCTTACGCGTGCGTTGTCTACAGTCGCGTAATAAACTCCAATGGTACCTGCAAGACTACGATCATAGCTGCAAAAACAAAATTTGCTCCGCTAAACAAGAAAATAACATTGCCTAGAATGGAACTTTGTGGAGCTTTGTTACTTGCAAAACTTATAGACAAAATAAAGCATACTCTCTCCAATAAACATCTACAAGTTCATTGTTGGAGCGACTCGATGGTGGTGCTAGCCTGGTTGCAAGGTGATGTAAACAGATGGGAGAGATATGTGGCGAACAGAGTAGCACTAATTAACAGTGTTATTCCTGCTGAACTTTGGCGGTACGTCAAGTCGGAAGATAACCCTGCTGACTGCGCAACACGAGGTCTCTCTCCTTCGCAACTTTTAACTTTTCAACTTTGGTGGGAGGGGTCTGTGTGGTTGAAGAATAACTTAACTAACATCGATTATAACAACAAGATGACATACTTCACAAACGATGAACTTAAACAAGAAAAATGCTACCTTGCAACTTACAAGCGTTGTGAAATTATAAATACATTATTAAATAAATATAGTTGTTATAATCGTGTAATCAGAGTACTTGGCTGGATTGTACGATTTATAAACAAACGAAGCAATACTATGCAATCTAAAAATAGCTTACCCGACTGTAACAAAAACGAAGTTTTGTGTTTGTCACTCGAAGAAATGACAAAAGCGAAGGACATAGTGATCAAAGCGGTTCAAATGGAGTATTTTGGAGATGAAATTGAATGTTTAACCAGAAGCAAAACCATACCAGCAAGAAGCAGCCTACTAAAGTTATGTCCATTTCTCGACGAGAAGGGATTATTACGAGTTAAGGGTCGGCTGACTAATTCGTCTTTGCCGCCTGACTCGAAACGACCGATTATACTGCCCGCTCAAGGAAGACTAACGGAACTTGTTATACAAAGGGCGCATCGGGAGACCCTTCATGGAGGAGCACGCCTCACTTTAGGTTACATTCGTCTCACGTACTGGATCATTGGCGGAAGCAGAACTGTAAAAAAGGAACTTCGTCAATGCGTAAGATGTCATCGGTTCAAGAACAACAAAAACGTACAATTGATGGCAGATTTGCCGAAGGAGCGTGTCACCCCCGCGAGACCATTTGCGAACACAGGTGTCGACTTCACCGGCCATGTAGACATAAAGATCAATAAAGGGAGAGGTGTTAAAACATGTAAAGCTTATGTCGCCGTGTTTATTTGCATGGTAACAAAGGCCGTGCACCTGGAATTGGTCTCTGACCTAACAACGCAAACTTTTATAGCCGCTTTCAAGAGGATGTGTGCACGTCGTGGGACTCCGAAGCATGTGTTCTCCGATAACGGCACCAACTTCGTGGGCGCAGCAAAGCTATTGTACGAAGATCTAGAACGATGCAACACTTTTAAAACTTCAGAGTTCTTTGATGAAATGAGTAAGTTAGAAATTCGGTGGCATTTCAACGCGCCACTTTGGCCAACGGCTGGAGGGCTATGGGAAGCCGCAGTGAAGTCGATGAAGTACCATCTACATCGCGTGCTGGGAGATCAGAAACTTACGTTCGAACAATTTACTACACTATTGACTCAGATTGAAGCTTGTTTGAACTCCCGCCCGTTATGTCCCCTCACAGAGGACATAGAAGACCTAGAATATTTAACGCCGGGTCATTTTCTCGTCGGCGGACCATTGCTGTCGTTACCTCACGCAGACGAGAACTTTAACGAACATGATCTCAGAAACAGATGGAGGCTTATAGAGCAAATGAACATACATTTCTGGAATCGCTGGTCACAAGAATACTTACATCAATTACAGATACGAAGTAAATGGCAGCAAACAAAAGAAAATCTGAAAGAAGGAAGCCTAGTACTAGTAAAGGATGAACACCTACCTCCGGGACGCTGGGCTCTTGGAAGAGTCGTGGAGCTCCATCCGGGTACCGATGGTAGAGTTCGTGTGGTAACGCTCAAAACCAAAAAAGGCAAACTGAAACGGCCCATTACCAAACTATCACCATTACCGCTGCCTGATAACACTACCGCTGCGTTAGAGACGAACGAAAAGGAAGAAAAACAGCCTGAACCTAGGAAACATAGATATGTAAAATCTAGGAAGCAAAACATCGTGTCCTTTATCCTTATGACGATTCTGGCTTTGACGGGGATTGCAAGATCAGCACCGATTACCAACAATTACAAGGTAACATCAATACCGAGCAGCCACCCTTTATATTTCGATGAAGCCGGAAAGTTACATCTCATACATGATGAATGGACACTACTTATTTACTACAATTTGACATCATATTGGCAAGGGACGGATAAGATCAGATCGTATATCAATCAGATTGACAGCCTTTGCCAAAGGATATCGCACGAGTATACACCCTGCATTGCTGTTGTCAGTCACCTACGTCACGAACTGCGTCACCTTGAAGATTACAACTCTATGCTACGCTCTCAACATATACGCCAGAAACGAGGCTATTTCGATGGAGTTGGAAAATTATCTAGAACTCTTTTTGGAATTTTGGACGCTGATTTTGCGGAGAAGTACGAGAACGATATACAAAATTTACAATCAAACGATAACTATTTATTAAAACTTATGAAGAATCAAACAATGATTGTAGAAGCTGAAAATGATGTAATAAAAACGAACACAGAATTTATGGATCAGCAGTTCAAAACTATACAAGCGTACATGAATCACACGTGCAGCGTAATCACGAAAATTGATAACAGAGCGCAAATGTTGTATACGATATCTGATATTAACTCTGCCGCTATGACGTCAACTTTAATTATGAGCGACTTGAACCGTATTTTAGATTTGCTTATGAACGCCCTCGCGAACATCTACAGAGGTCACTTAGATACGCACCTGCTGTCAGCCTCTCAACTAACCGAACAATTAAACATCATATCCGGTAAACTAACGCAAGGACTAGCATTACCTGTCAAAGATATACAGATCAATTTCAAGGATATCTATGAACTGATACATGTGAAGGCTCGAGTCACAAACAACTTTTTTCTATTTGAGTTACACATTCCGCTACTGAATGATGATGACTATAGAATATATCGAGTTATACCCATACCATTCCTAAGACAAGGCCGCTTAAAGTTAGTTCAACCGAATTCCAGTTTTATTGCTATTAACTTTGTGAAGAACTCATACATAGCTATGGGAGTGCAAGACATGAAGCAATGTACTCTGTACGGTGAAGATGAGTATATCTGCGTGTCGCAGCAGCCCGTATACAACTTGCACGCTCAAAATGCACCTTGCGAAGCACAAGTATTCAGTCAGCAAACGTCATTATCATGCGTTATCAATGACGTAACTTGCAAGGAGTCCTGGATAAAGTTGCACCAACCGAACGTATGGCTGTATATATTGTGCGATCAACAAATGATGCGTGTCATATGTAACAATCAGGTTACGCCTGCGATCATCAACGGGACGGGTGTAATGACACTGATGCCGAAGTGCTTGTTACAACAGAAAGATGCCACCATATTTACCTATAATCACTTGGGTAGTCAATTATACATGACACCGGAGATTGAAGTACCAAGCATGAACTCAACGGTAAACAATATATTTGACCTTGGTTGGAAGAATGAGCATTTGAACTTCACTGACATCGGAACGTCGCCTCCAACCGATTTCTCAAGGATAGATTCGCAGTTGAAGTATCAAAAACAACACGAGACTTTACCGGAGACGTCGTACATCTCAAGTCACGACATATACCATTACACTGTGTCTTCGGTGTTGTTGGGAGGAATTGCTGCTTTAGTTCTCTACCTTATATTAAAACGACGGTGTAAGAAAACAAGAGCAGAGAGGACTTCTAAACCTAAGGGACAGGACAACCCTGGAATGGACATCGAAATGCACGGGATAAGTCACGCGACGCCGCATGAAGTTCGCAGCGAAGTAAGAAGAGGTTTCAATTTTGAAGAACTATCCCCATAATATACATAATTGTTTTACGTTTTATCTTTACCTATATTTTACACATTTTATCTTTACATTTTTTACATGCTTGCTATATTTTCTTTGCTTTGTGCTGGATGCTCATCCCACTTTTTTCCCTCGGGAGTATGTACGGTCAACGTACAGACATCGCGTATGCATTTTGCTTACGCTGCATACGACCTGACCTACTTTACGCATTTTACTTAATAATTAATTCAGTTGACTATAAACTGTCGTAACTATCGCCGCGGATTAGCATCCATTATACTTAACTTGTACGTTTATCGTAATAAATCTTTTATTCTTAACTAACCGTGGTTTCCGTCAACTCAACAACTAAACTTAACACACAGTTTGAGCCATACATCTGCAGTGTTGCTATACTGTCTATTGAAGATATTGACGGAGCTAGCACTAGCGAGTAGCATGGACGTATGTTATGCAATAGAATGTCTAACTTTTCGCGTTCGGACAATCGCTTTGACGGTGACAGCCTAGCAAACAACTGATTCACTATCGAGAGATAAATTATTATAGTTTCGGTAGCACCTTGAGTACGTCGGCGGATTTCATTTAATAACCGGTAGTCATAATCGTACGGTGTGAAATCGTCTATTAATTTAGTGGTGAGTTCTTCCCATGTATTGAAATATTCATTTAGGCCGCGGTACCAGTGAAGTGCGTTACCGGTGAAAATTTCGGAGGCATACGATAAAATTTTAGTGGAAGGTAGATTACGCGCGGTTTGGAATTCGGTTACGCGTTGTAGGAACGCTCGGACGTATCCCGTACCGTCGTATTTTAGCTTGGACAGTTCGCTAACTTTCAAATGCTAGCAATGCAATACTGGGGCTAACATCGCCTGCGTCGAGGTAGACGGCGCAGGTCGGACCTCAGCCACAGCATCAGCTGAGCGAACACCTGATTGTTCAATGGCGGACAGCTCCGCCGAAAGCTTGTCGAACCGGCTGCACAATTCGGTAATGCGTTTTGAATACGCCGTAGGACGTTCCATCCTACGGAGTCTGTGGAATAAGTGGTTGTGCAGTGCGGTAGACCTCCTAGCTAGGTTCGCGTCGTAAGAAATGGATAACGAATCCACTCGCTTGGCCAGCTCAGAGACGGCCTCGCTAGCGCCCTCGAAGTCCACCGTGATGGCTAGGCCGGAATCCAAAATATCATCATCTGGAATGGCTTCCAGTTATTTAGGGAGCTGCTTCCGCAGACCTAGGACAGAGGTAGCCGGCTCCTCACCTCTAATCGCAACCTCGTAGGCTAACTCGCTTTTATTTAAAAGAAAGTATTTTATGGGGTGTGAGCCCATTGTGTATGAAAGAGTACCGCGTAAGTATACACTACACACTACACTTAGTGCGCAAGCGTTCCGCCGAAAAAACGTTTGATTCAAATTTGCGAACTATTACGTAGTAGGTAGTTACACTAAAAGGTAGACAATTAGTATAGCAATACGTACCGGTTCGCTGTAGCCGCACCTCCTCGCTTACAATAATGGAGATCTGCTAGATGAGAACTCGAGCACGGAAAGCGAGACAATAACCCACGTAGGCGCCACTGATACGGGTTCTAGTATAGAAACGCAGTAGAGGTTCCAGATGCGTTTATTGCCGAGTATTGTCTCACTTCCCTTGCACGAGTATGACCGACCAACAACACGACACAGGCCTGAACACTAAGGCTGCAGTCTCTCACGCTGTTCCCTCCGGTAGTGTGTTGGCAGGCTGCTCGAAGGTTGCGCGTAGCGGTAGATCCTCGCAGGCCGTTGGTTCAGCTGGCAGACGCCGGCGGTGCGAGTACGATGAGCAAGGCAGGCCAGACTCTTCGGCAGAGGTGACGCCGAAGGCGATGCAGGAAAGTGTAGCGGTCTAGGAGCGTAGCCGGAGTCTTAAGGTGAACCTGGAACCCAGCTGCTGGAATCAGGATACACGTAGAATGTATAATTATAGATATAGCGGTATAGAATAGAGTAGCGATAGTAGGTTAGCGTAGAGTAGCGGTGCCAGACTCTCTGTTGGCCCCTTTATATACTGGGCCCTCCATCAGCGTTGGAGTCCGTTCATGACTATATTTGGTCAAGTTTCGCGAGCGCGGACGATGGCCTTCTCTGATTGGCCGAGCGTATGGGCGGTACTGTGACGCAAACGCGGTAAGTACCGGACATACGTTACAGTTACAAGTTCCTCTAACCTGTCACTCACATCAATACTGTGACCGACGCTAGCGCCCGTCGCCTGTATATTCAAAAAACAATCCCATTAACGACAAATAAATTCCGTCTCAATTAGTCGTATTGGCAAAACCAGAAATACAGCCTGCTCCGGAGCCGTGCCAAAAAAACTTGTTATCTGGGTGTCCGAGCTTCGCTTGACCCACTTGTGAGATCACCTCTTTGGATTTTTACTGTGGCAACTGGTAGCGCCATCTATCTTTACAATTGATAGTTAATTATGTCAACACCCAGCTAATAAATTCCTTTGCATACCGCAGTGTCAAAACGAGCGATCTTTTATTCTTTTCCTTCCCAAAAGCACGCCTTGCTCTAATTGGTCGCAGAATTCGATGACGCTGCGATGCAGTCAGAGATCAATCGTCACGCTGATCGGTCGCGTGCTTACACAGCCCCGCTCAGCGCCGAACGTGTGCAATACCACAATATTTACCGCTTTTATACTATAAACGAGAACTAAACCACCCGCGGGTGTAGTGGAGTGATCTGTGCAGCTTCGGGCTGGATCCAAGTGGAGTGATCAGTTTGTGGCCCGACTCTCGTAGACGCCGGCGGCCGCCATTTTGTAAGGTAAGGTGTGCCTCCTATAAATTCCAATAGCCATAAGATCGCCCGTTCACCCCTCTTCTAGGCGATTTTCGAGCCATTCTTTATACAGTCCACAATATTAATATTTTTCCATATCACGAAATCGCCTAGTACATATTTCGGTGCAACGCCGAACCATTTTTTTTATCCGTACGAGTTGGATTCATTTGCGTTTATACGTAACCTCTCGTTTATCTCGCGTAGGTATCTTCTAGAAGTACCTACCTAGGTAGTTATAGCACCTAGCTATACTCCTAGTCCATTTACATACTCATTACGTGGTTACTTCCGCATGCTTCCGTAGGTAATATACTTTTATGTAGCTACCTACTAATCTGATATATCTACCCAATTATTATTACTAGAACTATCATAGTGTGACGTCGTGCCTCGGCGCTTGCGAGCCTCGCTACGAGTGACGCACTGCAGTGGGGAGCCCGCCCCCGCTCGCCGGCCTTATATATACCGGCGACACACGTGGTTGGGCCCTCTTTCTGCTTGGAGACAACACGACAAAGCTGAGTACCCATCCGAAGACCTGTGGAGTGCCAACCTACCACCCACGCCCTGGATAATTGTCTAGTCGGCTAATCTCTAGTGTCAGTTTTTTTGTGTAATTAAAGCCATTGTGTAACTGGAATATAACGCGAGTTTAATCTTTCCTGGTGATATATTTTATTTATTTCCCGTAAGAAAACCTAATTATCTCTCTTTAATTGCTCGGCGAGTGATCGATCCCGGCTATCCCGTGGAAATCAATCACTCGTGCGACATTGGCGCCCAATAGAATTTTTAAATGTATTTTTAAAACGTAAGTTGGCACTTTACAGGTGAGTGAAATAATTTCTTTTTCTCTTGTATATTTTTCTCCTGTGTGTGCATATATTCTGGTGTGGTGAATTGCGTACAGGTACAGTTTCTATCTATTTTGGTTGGCCATAAGCAATTTAACTGTGTAAATAACATAACGGTGATTTAATTAACGTCGGTCTAAAATAACGTTTCACCGCGGGCAGCGTGCCCAGCCGCCAACCGGTTCTAACCGCTTAGCCGTTGAACTAACGTGCCTCGTGTTCGCGAAAAAAATATTGTGATTCAACCTTCGAGTGACCTTTAGGAAATTTTTTTATCCTTTACCAATCATCACACCATTGTATAATTTAGTGTATTTCAGCTTTTTCTAGCACGGTATTCGATTTTCTGGCGATATTTAATTTTTTTTTCTAGTACCGGCGTAAATACTTAGATTTTCTATTATTGTTTTGTAATAATGGCTTACATTATAAATTTCTCATTATTAACTAGAGCGGAATTAGAATATGAGACCACAATACGCGGCGTTTCAAAGCCTGACGATCCCCGCAAACAAATCGCTAAACTTTCAGTTAAAATTCCCTCGGAGGATATATTATCTTCACCCTTCCCACCAGAGGAGGATGTGGCTGAAGTGGAAAAGTCGTTATTAAGATCAAATAAACACTTATCTATGTTGGAAGCAAACTATACCTCCGAGCTTCAACAGAAGGTCGAAACCGTGCTACACCATTGTTTTCATCGACTGAATAGGGTGGATACCGGCAGTCTTGATATTAAAAAAATTGAGTCTGTGTGGAATAAATTTAATGACTTATATGCGAAACTACAATTAATCACGAGCCGTAGTTCGCGTTCGGATTGCTCAGTAGCAGAGGGAAACACTTCCTATAATTACGACCGTAAGCTTTTCTCGGAATTAGGTAAATTCAAATTTAACGGTAAATCATGTGTAAGATCTTTTATTGAAAAAATTGATGAATTTATGTCCTGTAGATCTATTCCACACGACAAGATGTTGTCTTTCGCTTTTGAAATATTTTCGGGTGACGCATTAGTTTGGTATCGTTCTGTTAAAAATAATGTAAAGACTTGGTTAGAACTTTGCGAACTTTTGAAACGAGATTTTAGTCCGCATAACTACGATTATCGGCTTATGACGGAGATTCGTCAGCGATCACAGGGCGAGAACGAATCAATAACTATTTACGTGGCAAAAATGCACGGTCTGTTTTCGCGACTTAGTTCTCCTATCGCTGATTCGGAGAAGCTAGAAATTTTACTAAATAATATTAGACCTTGTTACACTAATTGTCTGCTCACTGCAAAGGTTGTTGATGTTGATAGTCTGGTTGAAGTTTGTCGTCTTTTCGAAAATTACCAAAGTCGCAGTAAGCAATTTTCTGAACCCCCTAAAGTTTCAAAGAATACTGTAGCACCCGATCTAGCGTATAATTATCCGTTTTCTAATTTTTCTTCAAACAAAAATGTTTACAATCATAATCACTTCAATAAATATAACTCTGTCGCCGATACATCGAGATACAAGTCTGTACCACAAGTCAACGCCGTATCGAGTACTTCTAATATAAATAAAACTTTTTGCGTGCGTTGTAGATGCAATTCGCACTCATTACGTAATTGCCGTCAGCCACACTACCTAATCTGTTTTAAGTGCGGCACAAAGGGTTTCAAGGTGTCAGACTGCCCCAATTGTAAATCTAATTCGACCCCTACAGTTTCAAAAAACTAGTTAATAAGGATTGTGGAAAATCAAATTATACAACTAATTGTAATAAAACAGAGTGGAATAATTGGTTGGTCTTTTTAAAAAAAATCTTTAATAGCTATCATATTTCCTCAATCCGTAATTCTAAAGTAGAATATTTACCTTACGTTACTCTAAAATTAAACGGAATACCTACCACTGGTCTTTTAGATTCTGGATCTTGCGTTACAATTTTAGGTAATAATTTGCATAACTTATTTTTGAAAGACAATGTTTTTGATAAATCGAAACCTTTAAGGTTAATAACAGCAGGCGGCAAACGATTTGAGTCTTTGGGATCGGTGTTTCTACCCTTCGAGTTTCAGGATAAATTGATTAACTTAGAAGTTCATGTTGTACCTGGGATTCAAAATTCCCTTATCCTTGGCATGGATTTTTGGCGAAGCTTTGGCCTATTTCCTAACAAATTGGAGTCTGTTTTGATTGTGAACAAGTCTGACGCTCAAGTAATGGAGTTGCAGGCAGTTCCCCCTACACATCTTGTTTCTTATGATCATCTTACAGTCGACCAGAGAGCTACCGCTGACAACATTATTTCTAAATTTACCGATATTTCATACGAGAAGCGGGGTCTCGGTTGCACAAATATTATTTCTCATTCAATTGATACAGGTGATTGTCCCCCTATTCGGCAAAGATTTTATCGCATGTCTCCCGATAAACAAAGAATTTTAATAAAGCATCTTGACGACATGCTCTCAGAGGATGTTGTTGAAAGATCCGAAAGCCCGTGGTCAAACCCAGTCATTTTGACACCAAAGAAGAATGGTGAACTGCGTTTCTGTTTGGACAGTCGAAAATTAAATTCCGTTACAAAAAAAGATGCTTATAGCTTGCCTTATATTTCGGAAATTTTAGATAATCTGAGAGATGCTAAATACTTGTCTAGTTTAGACCTGTCTAAATCTTTTTGGCAAACATTAATTAAAAAAGAGGACCGTTGCAAAACAGCCTTTTATATTCCCACGCGTGGCACATTTCAATTCAAAAGAATGCCTTTCGGTCTTACGAATGCGCCAGCTACTCAACAACGATTAGTTGATATTTTATTTTATGGCCCAGAATTTGAAAATATGGTTTTCTGTTTTATCGATGACATAATCTGTATGGTGAGGAAAGAGTCATAGCGTACTATAGCAAATCACTCAGTAAGCAAGAAAAAAATTACAGTGCCACAGAGCGCGAGGCCCTGGCTGTTCTATCTGCTATAGAACACTGGCGTTGTTATGTTGAAAATGGTAAAAAGTTTATTGTTTACACTGATCACGCTGTGTTGAAATGGTTCTTGACCTTAAATAACCCTACTGGCCGGTTAGCCAGATGGGGAGTTTGCTTATCTTCCTATAATTTCGAAATACGTCATCGTCGGGGTTCCGATAACGTTTTACCTGATTTTCTGTCTCGCTCTTTACCCGTTTCTGCTATTGCTAATGATATAAATATAGATATTAATTCTAATCAGAATTTACCAGTTTCTACTAATGATCCTTGGTATTTAAATATCTATAAAGGCTGTTTAAGTTCTCCGACTTCTTTTGGTAACTATCAAGTAATAAACAATAAATTGTATTGTTTTAAAAAAACATTAAACCCTCTCACTAGAGAATTTCAATGGAAAGAGGTTATTCCGTCTGACCAAAGAATTGACATTCTAAGGGAGAATCATTCTTCGCCCACTGCTGGACATCTGGGTATCTTTAAGACATACAAACGTCTTGCACTTAATTACTTTTGGCCTGGTATGTACTCCGATGTTGTCAAGTTCGTCAGTTCATGTGAACCTTGTATCACCCATAAACACCAAAATCACCCAAATTTAGGTCTAATGGGAAAACCCAAATCATGTCAAAAGCCCTTTCAGACGATTAGTATCGATTTGATTGGTCCATTGCCCCCCAGCAGAAAACAAAACACTTTTATATTTGTGGTCAGTTGTTGTTTCTCTAAATATTGTTTGCTTTTCCC
This sequence comes from Euclidia mi, assembly GCA_944739405.2. Lineage (NCBI taxonomy): Eukaryota > Metazoa > Arthropoda > Insecta > Lepidoptera > Erebidae > Euclidia > Euclidia mi. Next base: position 87,447,937 of record OX123184.2, read on the forward strand.
CATTAAACGGGCAACTGCAGAAGTGATAACAAAAATTCTCGAGGAAAATGTATTTTTGGTGCATGGAATTCCATCTACTATTGTTTTGGATAACGGTAAACAATTTATTAGCGCAACCTTTAAAAGTATGTTGTCAAAATATAAAATTCCAAATTTGCATTTTACACCGTTGTATACTCCCCACGTTAACTCAGTTGAACGTTACAACAAAACCATTATGACAGCTATTTCAACTTTCATAGAATCTGATCATCGAATCTGGGACACTTTAATCACTAAGGTTCAGTTCGCCCTTAACTGCGCAGTTAGTGAGGTTACTGGTTATTCTCCTAATTTCCTTGTTTTTGGTAGAGAGGTCATAACATGTGGTTCTCAGAATATTGACAAGGAATTTAATTCCAATATGGTGCTTGAACCACGGGACGGCTATGCCGAAACTTTAGGCTACTTATCCTCTATTTTCGGGAAGGTACATTCAGCTCTGTTGTCGGCCCACCAACGAAATTGTTCATCTTATAATCTTCGCCGTAAACCGGCAGAATTCAATGTCGGTGATATAGTTTGACGCAGAACGTTTCTACTTAGTGACAAGGATAAATACTTTAGCAAGAAATTGGCGCCTAAATTTATTAAAATTCGCACGCTTAAACCAATACAGTCACTATCCAAAAATCTTAACTTTTCAGTAGAGCGAAAAAACGTTTTTTGCGAACGAATATGCATGATACTTTAGAATTCATGCACAATTTAGTCATTCTTTGATATAGATAATATGGGTAAATATTGTATCTCAAATATGAAAACATAAAAGAATTGATTTAGTTGTATATAATTTATATATTTTCGTTATTTATTTTAAAGTGTCACTTTGACTTTTATAATTTTATTTTATTTCGTCTTAGTGACACTGCGCACTTACTTTTTAATAAAAATAAATAAATAAGAAAAACATTAAAACTATATTTAATTACTAAAAATGGTTTTATTTACTTTTACAGTGATTTTATTTACTTTTATAGTGATAAGAAATATATACTTAATGTCACAAGGTAATAAAAAGAAACATTTTGTTCAGATACAAATTTATTTGAATAAATCTGGAATATGCTGGCTGCCTCCGTGGTCCAATGGATAGCGTATGCGACTGCTGATTGGAGGTCCTGGGTTCGATTCCCGGGTCGGGCAAAAGTGTTACAGGGGTTTTCCGAATTCTCAGTAGCAACATGAAGTCTGGTGATGTGCCCGGTAACGGCAATAGGCTCGCACCCTATTACGTGGGACTTAAAAATTCATGGCGAAATGTGGGTGTAATATTACGCCTCTGCCTATCCCTTCGGGTATACAGGCGTGAGTCTATGAATAAAAAAAAATAAAAAAAATATCAGACTTAACTCCAGTAAGCATTTTAAAATTTATTCTAAAAAATAATAACGTCATCATCATCCGAGGAAAAATCACCTGCTTCTTGAAGATGCTATAGAAGATCTGGATTTGGATGAACAAGAACTTGATGATCTTGCTCTAGATACCTGAACAGAACTTTGCAAATTAGCTGAGCTCGGTAGATTCTCGCCCGGTTGTGTAAAATAGTGAGCACTAATATTGAATTCCTTAGACTGGATTGAATCTGAAATATGTGTTCCAGTGCTAGATGAAGATGAACTGTTCGAAGAGGAAGAGCTGCATGAAGAAGATGAACTACTGCTGCTTAAGCTACGTAACTTCTGATTGTTTCCAAACGAGATCTGTAGTGGCTCTACTTGATTAAAGTATGAAACACTGGTAGAAATGAGTTTGATTTTTCATCACTACAGTCATTTTCTCTATTTTCAAGTGAAGCTTCAGTAATTTATCACGCCGCTGCATTCTTTTGCATACCGTAAAATATGAAAGCCATAAATTAATGTTTGCGTAGGTAGTAAGAATACCGAAAGTTTAAATAATGGAATCGTCCTAAATAATATTTTGAAACTTTACTCTAGTACGTAGTTACTAGAGTAAAGTTTCAAAATATTACGTTAGGGATTACTGTAGAGAAATCCCTAACGTAATTCATCATCGTCATTATCAGCCTTTAATAGTCCACTGCTGGAATAGGCCTCTCCTTAGAAAGGAGGAATTGGCCTACTATACCACGCTGGCCAAGCGAGTTGGTATAGGGTTTGTATCAAGTTTTTCTTCTCTTACAGTGCTGTTCTCTGCATAATATGCTCCCTCTGTCGGCTCTTACGACACCCATGGGATGATATGGGGTGGTGACAATTCGTATTCTTAATCCGTCACCACACGGACAAGTTATCGTTATTGATCAATTTTAAATGCCAACCGTCGGTAAAAGTCATCGTATAAGTACGATAAAATGACACTTTGCGTTAATTATTGCCATAATCCTGATGGCAAAATGACACTTTATGAAATAAAATATTTTATCAATGAGCTTAATACAATTTTTAAGAAAATGATGACAGCGAAAATGACATAAAAAGTAATGTGACGATTATGCTGTAGCAAACAAACTGACAAATAACTAATGATTTTAAAGCTAAACTGACACTAAACTGAAAGTGTCATTATGACATCAAATTATTGAATTAATAATGTGGTAACTTTAATGCAAAGTTGACACTAAGCAAAAAATGTCAATATGGCGTCAAACCCATGATATAAATAAGAGAAAAACTTAGTGCAAATATGAACTTAAACGCAAAATGTCACTGTTTAAATTACAATAATGCATTACTTACCAAAAAATATCACTAGTAAACCGGTTTAATCGCTAAAATGACACTTTTGCACTCAAAAATCGTTAATTTTGTCCGACATGTACTTTTTCGTTGAAGGTCTGTGTTCCACTAAGGGAAGAGGAATATTTTGTTTAGTGACGAAGCGAACCACTGCCATCTAGCGCGTATTCTTCTTACTTTTTTACTAGTGTCAGTGCGATTACGCGTAGGTCCACGTTTCCCAACAGATGACATTAAAAAGTCGTTTTGGCAAAATTTTGGATAGTGACAGTATTGGATTAAGTGTGCGAAATGTAAGATTGCCTCAAAAAAGTCACCCCTAGTATACAAACTTAACGACATGGCCGGTAAACCTTTAGGAGAATGGCACATCAAGGATTTAAAGTTGATTAATTACAAAGAATAATAAAAGCATAAAAACAACAATGTAAGACGCATATCTATACTAAGTTATAATTACCTACATAATCATTTGTGAAGGCCAACAATGGTTCTTATGTTTTCGAGTAGAAGCTCACAAGATAATGTATTGTGCTGTGTTAATGATTTATGTAAACATGCTAACATAAAATGAATAAATGTTTCAGTTATAAATTGTAATAAAGTTTATTACATGTAATATTGTTACAAAGAATCTGTTGTTTATCTAACTATCAGTTATGGCTCAGTGGTTAAAAAGTTGTTGTCGGATCAGTCTGGTGTTCGATTCTCGCAGGTGTATTTTCTTTCCGCAAATCTATTTGTTGAAATGCATATTGATTGGCGTATTGTTTTTCGCCGTGCCTTGTTCTGAAGTTCTGTTGTTATTCTTAATTCTGTATAAATTCCATAATCAAATTGTTATTATAGCTACTTTATAAACATTCAGAGTAATTAACCGTGCGTCGCGAGCTCGGAACAGTCGAATAGTACCTACCATTTAGATCGTACCTACCTAGTTGTCGTTATGACGCACGCGCGTTCACTCAGCGACGCGCCGACAAATAAATGCCTAACTAATGATTCATCATTGTTTACATTCAAAAGGTGTTTACTGGTCGTGTTGTAGTTATTAATTAGAGCAAAATATTTATTAAATTCCTTCCTTTGACATTGAGCGGTCCGGTCGTGTCTGCGGCTTATATTATTTTTGTTCATCGTTACGAAAAATCTGTTGTTACACCTAACTATATTCAAAAAGTTTACTCATCTAGTGGCAGAGGCCGAACCCAAGATTTTTAAGTCGTAGGGCTAGATCGAGTTTCTTATATCTACAAATCATTATTACCTAATAATTACCCTAAGCGCTTCTCCATAGATTGTTATCTTTGGTATTGGGCTATTACACTGGCCTTGGCATTTACATGTAGGTATGTGTGATGAATTATGAATGATAAAAGTTTATGTTCAAATTCAGACTGCCGTTGTACGCGTGAAGAATGCAAGCGTGGGTCATTATTATTTAGGTATCCTAATTAGCGTATAGGGTTGTCACTTGTTCAAGGTACTCATGCCCTTGTTTTCTCTAATTTCAGGGAGTATCTTCAGGGCTGCTACGCCCGTTGGCCTAGGGAATTTTCCTTAGGGAAAATCCCGGCCTAACGGGGGGGGGGGGGTGTGACGTCGTGCCTCGGCGCTTGCGAGCCTCGCTACTAGTGACGCACTGCAGTGGGGAGCCCGCCCCCGCTCGCCGGCCTTATATATACCGGCGACACACGTGGTTGGGCCCTCTTTCTGCTTGGAGACAACACGACAAAGCTGAGTACCCATCCGAAGACCTGTGGAGTGCCAACCTACCACCCACGCCCTGGATAATTGTCTAGTCGGCTAATCTCTAGTGTCAGTTTTTTTGTGTAATTAAAGCCATTGTGTAACTGGAATATAACGCGAGTTTAATCTTTCCTGGTGATATTTTTTATTTATTTCCCGTAAGACAACCTAGTTATCTCTCTTTAATTGCTCGGCGAGTGATCGATCCCGGCTATCCCGTGGAAATCAATCACTCGTGCGACAATAGTTGTCTTGTAAATTCCATATTTCAAGCACCTTTTAGTTCCACCGCGTTAAAGTTGTTGCCTACTTACGAATAACTACCGCATAAACACCTACTTAAGTAAAATAATAGGTACTTTAGGTATTCTTATTTTGATTCGGTCTCATTAGCTTATACGTACGTAAACATGGCGCAACAAAAGAAGCCATGCATGTCGGCAGAAAAAGAGCTGACAACCTTGGAAGCTAAACGTAATATTATATATATATATTGACATATAATAACATATTTATCGTGTATATGAGCGTAGTTTGTTGTCATTAAAATTAAATATTTTTTGATCACGCGGCGGCCATTCTCGGGCAGCGCGAAGGCTGAATGATGGCCGAGTGATTCGCTCGCAGGTTGCAGTTGCGTAATCAACCAAGCGAGACGCCTTTGTGTGAGTAAGTGAGATGAAGATGGCGAGGCAAGGGCTTGAAAACCGGTTCGCCAAGCCATTTCAATTAAATTATGTGTTATTATTATTATTTTTTCCGTTTTTATAATAATATTATAATGTATGTTGATACCTGTGATCGTCACCTGGAGTTACCACCTAACATAAGGGTTGGTTTGTGGTCTTCGCCATGATCAACATAAGCCTGAGTGGTAACCTCGTTTTTATAACATACCTGCTTGTGTTATTTTGTAGTTGTCTCATGTTTATATGTAATATTTAACTGTTGTGTATGTTGTAAAAATAAATGAATTTTCTTCTTCTTCTTCAAAACATTTACGAGCGCTCAAAAACTGCCGCTACTTCCGATATTAATAGGGAATCATTTCTTAGTTATTGTATGACAGTAGATAGTATTCGAACAGATTTTCATACGTTGTTAGACGATTATTACGCAAGATTGCTTTCTATTAATCCTGATGAACAGCCGAATTATCAGGCGTACACCTCATTCGAGGATCTTTATTGTATCATCAAGCGCAAACAATCACAATTGGAGAGTAAATATCCCGCACAGCCCGTTTCTGCTGGACCGGCGGTTCGAGCGCCAAGATTACCGCCAATTGAGCTTATGTCATTTGATGGCGATATACGAAATTGGCCGTTATTCTATGCAAGTTTTAAGTCTACAGTGCACGATTATGGCTCTCTGACAGATGCTGACAGGTTGTACTATTTAATAGGTAAGCTGTCACCGAAGGCCCAGTCCGTATTTGCAGGTGTCACACCCAGTGCTGAGAACTATCAGGTCATATTCCAGTCAACTACTTGATAGTTCTAGCATCTACTTACTTCGATCAAGCTTTAAATCTTAAATTGTCCGGTGCCGCGTCTGTTTCGAATTTCCAGCTGTTTATAGACAACTTTGTTACCGCAGTTAGTTCCCTTAAAAACTTAAAATTAAAGGATCTTTCCGACTTTATGTTTCTTCAACTCGCTTTAAAAAAGTTTGACACTGAAACAATTCGTGCTTTCGAGATGACTTAACGTCATCATAAAATACGTACACTAGATAGTTTTATTTCTTTTATCAAAGATCAGTGTCGAGTATTACATTATACGCAGTCTAGTTCATCTAGCTCGTCTAATAATAATAATAGCAAACAAAAGTCGAATAAATCGCGAAATAGCAATAATAACTCGGTCCCTAATCCGCAATCTTACGTAGCATGCTCGGAATCTAATAATAATAATTCACAGAAGTGTCTGTGCAGTAATATAGTACACGACCATTTCTATAAATGTCCCGCTATTAATAATTTATTGTGCTGGTGGCGCACACACGCGGACAACCCTCGCGCGCTTGTCATGCTCAGCGCGATGCTAAACCGCAGTGTACGGCGTCCAAAACGGTTCTATTAGCAACAGCGCAAGTTATCGTTTATGATATTAATAATGCACCGCACATAGTTCGTTGCTTACTCGATAGCGCATCACAGAGTAACTTTATTATTTCTGATTGTTTCAAACGCCTCGGACTGTGGGATAACTTTAAAAATACTAACTTAGTAGTCAAGGGGATCGGGGGGTCAGAAAAACATTGCAAGGGTTCCGTAGATATTAAAATACACTCGCGTTTTGATAGGGATATTAATTTTAACATTTCTTCGCTTATCGTGGAGCGTATTACGGACACATTGCCGAACGCTAATGTGGACGTATCCCTACTCACACATCTCAAGACATTGCCGCTAGTAGACGCGGAATTTGCGAATCCGGCAGACATTGATGTTTTGATCGGAGCTTCAATATTTCCGCACTTGTTACTACCTAAAGTTGTACGTAGTGAGCAACATAATTTATCGCCCGCTATTGAGACGGTATTTGGGTATGTGATTATGGGTAGCGTAACTACGTTACATACTTCTCATTATAATATATTACGTCTTGTTGTTGTTCTGTTCTTCAAGAAAATAATATTGATTCTCTTCTCAAGCGATTCTGGGAGCTTGAAGAGAATACCGCACCGCCCTCGATGAGCCGTAAGGATCTCGAGTGTGAAGAACATTTCCGCGCTACCACTGTTCGTGACGACAGTGGCAGATACGTTGTGGCATTGCCATTCTATGGTGACCCTTATTCGTTAGGTGACTCGTACGCTGCTGCGCTTAGACGTTTTCATTGTTTAGAACGTAAACTTGATGCATCACTTAAGTTACGCGGCGCCTATAATGACGTCATTCGTGACTACCTAGACAAAGGTTTTTTGAGTGTAGTTGTAAACAACGAGGGCAATTCTCTTCCCTCATATTATATCCCGCATCACGGCATAGTTCGCGAAGAAAAAACCCTCTACAAAACTTCGTGTGGTTTTAGATGCTAGTTGTAGGACTACATCGGGTTAGTTGATTAATGACAATTTGCATGCCGGCCCTAATCTACAGGATGATTTATTTAACATCATAATAAAGTTTCGTCTTTTCCGAATCGCTCTGTCAGCTGATTGCCGCCAAATGTTTCTCAATATCGGCGTTCGCAAATCTGACCGTAGATTTCAACGGATTTTTTATCGTTTTAACAATAACACATGTGGGACACGATGGTATTTCGACGAAAATAATAAAAATGGTCAACGAAAATATATGTCACCACCTGAATCATATTATTAATTTATGTATATCAACAGATACATTTCCTGAAGATCTTAAATTGTCAATCATGAAACCTTTATACAAAAAAGACGACAAAGAATTATTAGTCAATTATCGACCCATTGCTTTATTACCAATATTTTCAAAAGTTTTTGAAAAATATTTATGTAATGAAATGAATTCCTATTTAGAAAAAAACAATATACTTTGCAATGAACAAAAAGGTTTTCGCCAAAATAGGACTATAAACATGGCTATCTATGAGTTCATTAAAAATATTATATGCCATGTTGACAAAAGAATTCCAATTTGCGATAATTTCTGTGACATGTCTCAAGCATTCAACTTTGTGGATCATAACATACTGATCGACAAACTTAACGCATATGGCTTTAGAGGCAATATTCTGAACCTAATTAGATCTTATCTTACAAATCGACGACAAGTAACCCAAATCACTAGAGTAAATATTAAAACCAAAACTGAAGAAATATATACCTCCTCTAAACGCTATTTATCGTATTCTGTGCCACTAGGAAGTGTATTGGGACCTCTTTTGTTCATAATATACATTAATGATCTACCAAAAGCCACACTTCAACCAGTTACATTATTTGCAGTTGACAGTACAGTAACAATTGCATGTAAGGACATAAATCAGTATAAACTTGACATAAATCACTCTTTGACATCGATAATTTCGTGGCTGACCAATAATAATTTAAAAATAAACTTAGCAAAAACAAATATTATGCATTTTGGACAAAAAACAAATAATCCCCTAAATATTAATTTTATTGTTAATAATTATAATATACAGGCAGTAAACGAAGCTCGATTTCTCGGCCTAACTATAGACAGTAAGTTAAACTGGAAAGAACATATTGACAAATTATGTAAAAAGATTAGCATCCAATCATATGCGCTATACCAACTAGCATCAACTGTAAGCACTGATGCGCTTTTATCTGCATATTACGGTTTGGTTGAGTCTGTCCTAAGGTATGACGTAGTTTTTTGGGGCAACTCTACCAACAAAGATATGGTTTTTAAAATTCAAAAACGATGCATACGATTCATGTTTGGAATAAAAAGTACCGAAAGCTGTCAGCCTCTGTTTAAAAAATATAATATTTTAACATTACCATCTATTTATATTTTGGAATCGGTCGTGTTTGTCAGAAGTAATCCACAATTGTTTCCTCGTATGTCAGAAACAGTAACTCGAAATCGCAGAAATAACGATAGATTACGTGTCCATCCTGCTAAAACTGCACTACTCCATAAAAGTATATTATGCAGGGCTCCAGTAATTTATAATAAAATACCAAATTATATTACCAAATTGAATACAGACCAATTTAAGAGAGCATTAAAAAAACTATTAGTTGAAAAATGTTATTACAATTATGAAGTCTTCCTCAAAGATATATTTATATAAGTATAAGTTCAATTTTAGAAGTCGAAGAAGTTGATATTATTTGTTACAAAAAAAAATTTACTCCGTATTTTTTACTGTTTCCTGACATGTTTCTGATTTCTTTGTTTAAATATAATATTTTATTGACATTTTGTTATTAAAAACAGGTTTATTAATTATTAAAATTTATTCATATTTGATATTTGTAAGCCAACAATGGTCAGACATGTTGAAATTTTGCCTTTATATTTTGGACTATTTCCTGACATATTTCTAAATTATTTTTTTTATATATATCACATTGACATTTTGTTATTAAACAAGTATATTAATTATTAAAATGTATGTCATTCATTATTAATATTCGATATTTGTAAGCCAGCAATGGTCAGACATGTTGAAACAAATTATTATGTGACATCTATAATAAGCATCTTATCAATGTTATAATTATATACACGTGTCTTAGCAAATAAATATATCTTTATCTTTAAAATAAGGAACCTTTATCCGTGTATCAATTCAATCGTGATTGTTTTGGACTCAAGTCTAGCCCATATCACGCGTTACGAGTTGCTCGCCAGTTGATCGCTGATGAAGTCGATCACTTTCCCGCCGCAGCAGCTGTTGCTACTTCCGCTTTATATATGGATGACATCGCCTGTAGTGTCATATCCGTTCCGCTAGCAATTTCGCTTTGTGAAGAGCTTATTCAGCTTTTCAAGCAATTCTAAGGAGGTTCTCGCACGCATACCTGATTCTCATAAGGCTTCTCCAGACATTGAGTTTGAGAAGTCTGTACCACATAAAGTTCTCGGTTTAAGCTGGGACAAATCCTGTGATAGTTTTCGGTTTGACGTCTCACCGCCAGATGATAGGTGCACCAAACGCACTATGCTGTCCACAGTGGCTCGACTATGGGACATAATGGGTTTTGTGGCTCCCACAATTTTGTACGCCAAGCTCTTGATCAAAGAACTTTGGTTATCAAAGTGTGAGTGGGATGAAACACCCTCTGACCATATTGTCACCGCTTGGAGCCAGTTTTGTATTGAGCTTACCGCGCTCAATCAAATTACTATTCCGCGTCATCTTGGGTTGGTAGATGGATGTACCATCAACTTAAAAGGTTTCGCTGACGCCAGCGAGCGCGCTTACGGCGGAGTCGTATATCTGCAAGTCCGCATTGGTTCTAACTACTCGGTGCAGTTAGTTTGTGCCAAGTCCAAGGTCTCGCCTATTGAAACCATTTCGGTTGCGAGACTGGAGTTGTGCGCGGCCCTTCTGCTGTCTCAGTTGCTCCGCAAGGTTCAAGACACAGGTTTGCCCCACAACCCTATCAATAAAATATACGCGTTTTCTGACTCCAAAATAGTGCTCGCTTGGATTTATTCTTCTCCTCACCGCTGGCAGACTTTTGTCGCCAACCGCGTTAGTAAATTAATTGAACTTGTTCCTGCTACTTGTTTCAATCACGTCGCGGGTATTGAGAACCCTGCTGATTGCATATCTCGTGGTGTTACTCCACTTAATCTTCTGCATCATCCATTGCGGCATCGTGGACCTTCTTGGATTTCCCATGATCCGTCAGAGTGGCCCATGCAACCCTTTGACCACAGTGCAGAGGACGAGGATGTACCCGAACGGAAGTCTGTTTCTCATCCCGTGATTGTTGAGGTTGCTGAATCTCCGATCTATGCACTCGCACTACGCATATCATCGTTGTCTAAGTTACTCCGCGCCATCGTTTATGTCTGTAGGTTTCTTAGGCACCTACCTAATGGGACTTTTGTTTCAAGTACTGACCTTGAATTTGCAGAATATAACATGTTACTACGAGCGTATAGGCTGTTCATTTTAGTAACGAAATTCAAAATTTTAAAAATAATGTACCTTGTTTGCCCGCTATTCTTAGGCTCAAGCCGTTTCTCGATGAGCACGGCGTCATACGCGTTGGTGGTCGTCTGTCAAATTTGGATGAACCTTATAACTAAAAGCATTCTGCCGCGTCATGATCATGTTGTCGACCTTCTTGTTGATTTTTATCACATCCTGCACATTTTCTGAACACAGTGCCATTATCGTCATTTCCGGCTCCTGAAGCAGACTCTTCAAGCTTGCTCCAGAGACATACTCTGCTGGATAAACTCGTGCAGTCGTTCTGGCGGCGCTGGCGTGCGGAATATCTCCACCAGCTTCAGGCTAGATCTAAATGGAATAGTCCTGCATCCCCTATACAGGAGGGTACGTTGGTCGTCATAGTACATGATAATGCTCCGCCGCTTTCATGGCCGTTAGCCATCGTGGAGAAACTGTATACTTCCAAAGACGGTAGAACTCGCGTTGTTACCGTAAAAACCGCGAAGGGGAGCTACGTGCGCCCTGTTGTACGTCTCTGTCCGCTTCCAACACAGTAAGATCTAGCCTGAAGTTAGATCTACCTCTTAGTTTAAATATTTAGTTTGTAGTTTTCGTTATAATTGTTTCGCTAAAGTTAATTTAGATTAATTTTAGTATCATATCGCTGTCTTAGCCTATTGATGGGTTATGCGGTAGTACATCCAACATAGCTAAGTTAATTTTTTTTTAAAGGCAACCCTTTAGGGCCGGTGGGATATGGTAGCGCCATTTATCTTTTACAATTGATAGTTAATTATGTCAACACCTAGCTAATAAATTCCTTTGCATACCGCAGTGTCAAAACGAGCGATCTTTTATCCTTTTCCTTCCCAAAAGCACGCCTTGCTCTAATTGGTCGCAGAATTCGATGACGCTGCGATGCAGTCAGAGATCAATCGTCACGCTGATCGGTCGCGTGACTACACAGCCCCGATCAGCGCCGAACGTGTGCAATACCGCAATATTTACCGCTTTTATACTATAAACGAGAACTAAACCGCCCGCGGGTGTAGTGGAGTGATCTGTGCAGCTTCGGGCTGAATCCAAGTGGAGTGATCAGTTTGTGGCCCGACTCTCGTAGACGCCGGCGGCCGCCATTTTGTAAGGTAAGGCGTGCCTCCTATAAATTCCAATAGCCATAAGATCGCCCGTTCACCCCTCTTCTAGGCGATTTACCAGCCATTCTTTATACAGTCCACAATATTAATATTTTTCCATATCACGAAATCGCCTAGTACATATTTCGGTGCAACGCCGTACCAGCAACATTGAATCCTTACCATAGATGCCCCTCTCCCGCCGCGCTCCCCACTCTGCGCGTGCGGTGATCTGACAGCGGCGGGCGATAGCTTCACTCAGTACGTCTTGGATTTTTGAAGTGAGTGTTGTGAGCAAAAGTGTCAAAACAGTATAGTAGAAAATAAGTTTTATTTTATTTCGGAATTGTACTTCTGTTTTGAAGAAAGAATTGCCACAATTTCCTTCTACAAAGTAAGTAGCTTAATAAATACGGGTAAGCCCTGTATTTTATTGTGATCGACCGCTCTCTGGACGGCATAATTACAAACAATGTTTAATTTACTAGGAAAGCCCTAGACTTATACATTGTTACCTAAAGGCAGCCGACGGTTGGCTGTGCCAACAGCCGACCTTACGTCTGGCTGATGCAATAACAGCCGACGCCGGCTGGACGCAGCCGACCGTCGGCTGATTAATAAATATCAGCTGCGTCTTTGTTAACAATGTCGCGTCCTTACCGACATCTATCTGGAAGATGTCTACTATGCATCATTATTCTTCTAGATGACGCAAACTACTATGGGCGCGTTGATGAATTGGAGCCCCCCAACAGACGAAGAGAATTTCTTCAAAAGTGTAGTACAAATCCTGGACGAATGTTACCCAACTGATTGGAGATCTTGGGTAGTCAATGATCTCAACTACGAGGATCTTTTTGGAGATAAAATTTTCTCGAACAGGAATGCAGACTACGATTTGCTATACCGACAGTTAGCCTGGCCAAGGCTCACAGTGGAGAAACTTCTCTGAGCGAGCGTCGCTACAAGAAAATTAAGAGAATACTCCTAAACTGGCCACTGGGTCGTGCATTAATCTATGTATCATTGCATGTTGCCTCAAAGGTACCTCCCGTGAACGTCTATAATAAATTTTTGGACATCCTCAAAACGTTAAAACCTCAATTTGTCTCTCGACATGAGGCCTCCAAAAGTTTAAATGCAGAAGCACGAAACATTGAGAATGGGATCACATCCTCTTCTAGCAGTGCATATGCTTCCAAGAGGAGCCACAGTCCAGATCCACCAGATAATGCAAAGAAGTCCAATTTAGACGTTCTGATAGCTAACCAGAACGTCATGTTCCAAAAACTATGCCAGGTGGTGCTCGCTACGAACGAATCTGTACACCAACTTCTGAACAGGCAAAACCGGTCTTACTCCCCTCAGTCGCAAGATATTGCCACGGATAGTCACGCGGAAGGCAAGAAAGAGGACGATAACTAAACCGCTCCCGCGATTGTCGAAGAACCGGAAGCTGACAAGGGGCCTCATGCCGATGAACCAATCCAATCTGGTGAGCTAGAAGACTTCTATCCTGGCACTAAGGAAACTGAACTGAGGCTAAAATCACCAAAGCTGACGATATTTTTGTCCAGCAAGGAATCAATTGCCAAAGATTCAATAGCGAAGGCTGGCAAAACATAAGATACGCTGACGATCAAAAAATTTTTCAGGCTTCACCGGCCTTTACGGCCCTTAAAACGAACAGCACCTTAGCTACCGTAACACCACCTTGGCAACTTGTAACTATATTAGAAAATATGGATTTATGCCTTGATGCTATTACTCATGGACTTCTTCAACAGCGTCACACTTTTCAGGAGATTTATAAAAAAACTGAGCCTAACGTTAAATTATACATTAGTAAAAACTTCCTAGCCGCGGACTCTTCATTTCGTAAGACCTCAGACTCAGAAGGGATCCAACAAAGAAGAAGAATTTATAAACCCCAGAATAAGACTCTGTGTGAATTATTGCACTCAATTCCTCCGTCCGAGCAACACCTTTTTGCTGAACCGCAGCTTTCAGAACTGGTGAAAGAACAAGGAGGGGTAACTAAGCTTTTTCCTGGGAAATTCAGAAAAGCGACAGCCGCTTCGGCTTCTACCCATCGAGGTCCAGCCAGGAGACCACCAACTACAACTGCCGACCCTAAAGAAAAAGTACAACAACCCTCCAATAATTACCAAAGGAACTCGAACACTCGCAGAACCGATAAGTCTCGACTTCCAACAAAACGCGTGACGGCTAAGCAAAACAAAAATAAAAAAATCTAAGTTACAAGCAGGGCAGGTGAGTAATAACTTCATATTTGGGAAACACTGGGTGCACCAAAGAACATCCTGGCATGTATCGCAGGGTATCGCATACCATTTCCTATTCGGCCACCATTATACAAGTTCGACAAAGAAACTGGTTCACGACACCAAACGATGCCTTCCCAGGAAATGTCGCACGAAATTCGAAAAAGGATAGAAATAGGCGCAGCCCGCATAGCTTATAATGATACGGGCTTTATTTCTAACATATTTTTACGTAAAAAGTCAGATGGCTCCAATCGTCCAATATTTGATTTGAGAAACCTAAATCGGTACTTGAAACCACCTAAGTTTCGCCTTCTAAAGGTCAACGCTCATTAGAGCCACCCAGCACCCACTCCGCACGGCGTCCACGAGTGGACGTCGCGCGGTCAACCAGCGGACCGCGCGCCGTCAACGAGTGAACGCCGCGCGGTCAACCAGCGGGCCGCGCGCCGTCAACGAGTGAACGCCGTGCGGTCAACGAAATTCACGAATGATTCACGGCCGGTGTTACCAGATGACATTTATAAATTACCTTGTTTGCTGACTAAAATTACCGTGTTTTGAGTAAAATTACCTTAAACTTATTTTCAAATTACAGTGTATATTACAGCGTCGATTAAATTAAACGGTTCTTATAATTATTTAATACTTTTTTATTCAGAAATTATTCTTCCAAAAGTTCTTGCTCATAAATCGACGAAGTCATTTTATTCATTTATCTTTTGGTGGGAGTAAATAAATACAGTTTCCATTATTTTCTCCGAAAGGATTGTTGTCAAAATGTGAGTTAAAATATTTCCCTATAAGGTCTTCGTAATTAATTTATTTCTTTTTCTAGTTAATTTTTTTTTTCTACTTTTTATATCAATTAACTTTTTCAAGTAATGCAATGACCACACACAATTAGATACTAAACTTTCGTGTATGAATACACCTACTGTACAAGTTAGGGCCTAACCTCCGATAGCTCTTAAGTTTAGCCCTAAGCTTGCACGTACCTAAACCTAGACTTATCCTAATTTAAGCCTACTGGTTCCTATATCTAGCCTAACCTATCTTATGATATACCTATCCCTATTTTAGATCTAACTCTAACCTAACTCCCCAGTCTACCCTGGCCCAGTTAGGTATAGTGTATAGCGAGGCCGTGTACACTGTGGTCACACAGACTGTCGCGTATACAACCCTAATCCCTAGTTCCCTAGCAGTCCCTGGGATCCCTAGGCCGGGATATCTGTCGCCGGGAGACCTAAGGCGACAGACGGAAAGTGGGTAGGATTAGGGTGTACTGAAGTGGGTTTTCTCACTGCCGGTCGAGCAGACTCACAAGACCGATCATGGTGACGGCTAAGGGTGTCTTGGCCGCAGTGAGAGGTGAGGGGTAGGGTATGAGTCAAAGCCGGGAGTGAGCTAATGACTGGTGTATTTCTTAAAACTATAATCTTATATACTAAACTTATTCTATGTACACATATACACGTATTTAGTTGTGTGCCGTCGGTGTATTGTGCCGATGCAGCATGTCTGAGCCGACCGCCGTACGTGATAAATTACATGATCTTAAAATATCACGCATCTTCCTCGGTGATAAGTTGGATGTGTGTTGGAATGCCAAGAATGTCATGTTCATGTTTGAACATTCTGGCGTCTCTCCGGGATAGGCTTCAGGAAGGTCATGTTCCGGCGTGAACATTCTAGCGCCTCTCCGGGGCAGGCTCTAGAAAGTTCTTATGTTCAGGCGTGAACACCTACTAACTACAAATTTTAACATAAGGTATGCTCATGAAAAACACTACCTAAAATATTTTTAATTCTGCCGGATTATATTACCTGGCAAGTAATGAAATCGTTAATGATTTCCCCGACATCACCAACTGCGACAGCCAGTGTTGCCAATAAAGGATTACTAGTAAGAACATAATAAATTTTGAGTAAAAATAAGAGTATAATTTACACGGTAATTAATAATTAAAAATACCTTAGAAAAGAACACGGTAGTAGCTTATTACCGTAGACCGTGTCTTGCTCAAAATTACCGTGCATCTAGGTATTTACCGTGTATCTGGTAACACTCGGACGTGAATCATTCGCGGGCAGCGCGCGGTCCGCTTCGGACCCGCGCGTTGGCGACGAGCCGTCAACGCACGGCAAGCATGCGAGCAGCGAGTTGCCACCGAGCCGTCCACGCGCGGACGGCGGGTGGACCACCCGCCGCCCGCGCATGGACGGTTTACGACAGAGGCGATCCGGTGACGCTACGAAGTTGATGTAGTGAGCGCATACCCATACAAATCCATATAAAGAATACTAACCGCACGAGGCGAGGCGGTGCGGAGTGGGTGCCGGGTGGCTCTAATGAGCGTTGACCTTAAATCATTTTAAAGTTCCCTCCTGCCTAAATATCATAGACTACATGTCATGATCAAAATTGACCTATCGCAAGCTTATTTCCATATCCCGATCGTAGAATCCCATCGCAGGTTCTTAGCCTTTGTCTACAGGAATTTCATCTATGAAATGACTTGTCTACCATTTGGCTTAGCTACCGCCCCGTGTACATTTGCTAATATAAGTAACTGGTAGGCAAATTATTTCAGAAAGGAAGGCATTTGGACCATTGTGTACTTGGACGACTTCCTGTTGATGCACACGAAACCACATATTTTGCGAAAACAAGCTCATCAAGCAGTGGAGACTCTTTCAAAACTGGGTTGATGCGTCAATTTCGAGAAGTCAATACTCACGCCAACAAAGAGCTTAGAATACCTTGGCATATAATGGAAAACCGACGACAATCTCAAACGCCTTCCAAGTCTCAAAATCAACAGAATATCAGAGTTATTGAAGAAAATGCTATGGAAAAGCTGTTTGACTTGGCACTCAGCCAAAATTCTGTTAGGTCATATAAATTTCGCAGCGTTCGTAGTACCTCTCGGCAGACTCCACTGCCGTCGAATTCAAATAGAGGCAAATCTACTTCCAGAAGACAACAGAAACAAGAGCTTTCCATTACCAGCGACGGTGGTACAAGATCTTCGATGGTGGCTGCACCATATTGACCAAGTATCTCCGATTCATTACAAGGAACCATCAGTATACGTCACCACAGATGCATCAAATCAAGGATGGGGGGCCACGGTAAACGATCAAAAGATCATCGGCACCTGGGACATGCATCAGCTGTCGTGGCACAGCAACCGAAAAGAACTCTGGACATTGAAAGAGACTCTCAGAAAGATTGCACCAGCATACTCCGACCAAACATTGTTAGTGCAAACAGACAACAAATCTGTCACTGCTTATATCACAAAAGAAGGAGGTACGACGTCCCGGACTCTGCTACGATTAACAAGAGACATACTTATGCTGGCCCATCATTACAAGATACATATCACAGCCCGCTATCTTCCAGGCCGATACAATTTAGCAGCCGACAGTCTGTCAAGAAATCATTCAATCCCAGAATGGACCCTATCGATACAGATGATAGAGACAATCTTTCAAAAGTGGGTTGGTGGTAGTTTCAAACCATCAGTAGACCTCTTTGCGAGTGCCCAATCTGCAGTGGTAGACAGATATGTAAGCGAAGATGCTCGAGATCAAACATGTGTCTTTGTAAATGCCTTCAGCAGGACTTGGCATTCAAACTCGGCTGGTTGTTTCCTCCGCCCTCACTCATACCCAGAGTGTTGCGATATCTACAACAGAGCTCAGGGGTATACCTCCTAGTAGCCCCAAATTGGGAGAAAACATTCTGGAAATCGGAGTTTAAACACAGAGCGTTGAGCCCCCCGTTCAAAATCTGGAACCTATGCAAGCACTTGATAGATCTCCGTACAGGAACACATCCACCAGCGGTGGAATAACTAGATTTGTAGGTCTGGAGGATTCAGGCTGGTCCCGCCTTATAGAGTCATGGGGTAACAATAGTAAAACTTTGTTGGAGTCGGCTTGGCGTAAGTCAACGTTAAAAACTTATCAGTCAGCGTGGGAAAGATCCCCCCGTGGAATCTCCACCTTGTCGTGGTGGGGGGGCTCAGTAACCGTAGATTGGTCACCCGCGGTGAAGCTAAGAGGGATCCAGGAGGGGACGCTCCGCGTGGGCTTGGAGGGGCCTGCGAAGGATGCGTCCAACGGTGCGGGTGCGGGGGACAGTTCTGTCTGTCCCTCGCAGTCGGGTGCGGTCGCGGGAGGAGAGGCGTGTCGGTGTTGCGTTGCCGCGCGCCCTATCTCCCGCGACCAAATGGGGGCGCACCATTCGATGCGTCGCGGTGGGGCCGCAGAGGAAGAGGAGATGCGGTGTTGCGTTGCCGTCCTCCCTATCCTCTGCGGCCGCTGGGCGTTTTGGCGGCGGAGTCCAACACCTTAATCCGTCGCCAAGGGGGTTTGGTTCGGGGCCCGCCTGACCATCTGGCGGGCCAATACCCGTCGGAGGGTGGCGACGAGTGCTTTGGTGATGCCCCACCCTCCGACACACGGGTACATGGCGGAAGTCGAGGTGGTTTTTAGTGGAAACACCACATACTCCCTCTTATTTCCCCCAAGAGTCGGGGATCCGAAGGGATTTTCCACCTCGTAAAACAAAAAAAAAGCGAGGGAAAGATGGCGCACATGGACAGACGGAAAATGCGCCGTTGATAACCCAACACCAGACGATGTAGCAAAATTTATTTGCTTCTTACACAATGAAGTGAAGTTAGCTTCAAGTACAATTGCGTTACATAAGTCAGTCGTTCTAATGTTCGCAAACCCGTTGAAGGTAGAAACGCTGGCCGGCCATCCCTTAATAAAACAACTGATGAAAGCCATAGCTCTAACCAAACCGCCGCCTAGAAAACCCTCAACCTGGGATGTCGGATTTTTTATTGAATATCTACAACATTATAATATCGATGTCAGTAGTTTATTCCAAATTTCCCGGCATGTTGCTACACTTTTACTATTATGTTCTGGCAGTAGAATGCACGATCTTACTCTCTTGGGATCATCATCCCAGTTGTATAAAGATAGAGAAGATCACATCGTACTGTGGCCAAAGTTCGGTTCTAAAACTGATTCGTCCACTTACCGACAAGCAGGTTGGCGCTTATCAAACGAGGGACAAAACTTAATCCAGTGTTTTGGATTAGAAGACTCATTGATGTATCACAAGGCCGAAGAATGGCCAGACAGAATTTAAATTCCTTATTTATCACGACCAAAGGTAAGGTTAAAGAGGCGTCACGCACAGTCATTGCGGGCTGGTTAAAATCTTTGCTTCGGGAGGCCAAGATTGAAGATTCTGCAGGTAGTTTTAGGGCCGCACCCAGCAATCTGGATGAATAACAACGTGAATATAGATCAGGTAATGGAGAAAGGTAACTGGAGGAAAGGCAAATAAACTTTTCTTAAGCATTATTTTAAAGAAATTCGTAGTCACGAGAGTGTTGCAATTAATAACCAAATGACTGATTTATTTTCGACAATGTAGATCTCATAATGTGCCATTCCAGTTAATGATTATTTACTTAATATGTTATGTTTCTACTCCCTGATTACATTAATGAACAGTATAATTATTATTTTTTTGTATTGTTATAGATGATTTATGAATTTAAATAATTTGAGATATTTAACAATTGTTATCTCACTTTCGCAACAGTTTGGATTATACACTTTTGCTTATGCATGTGTATTTGTTTCATTACTATAAATCCCTTAGGTACATACATGTCACAGTACGTCAGACAGCGCCGGCAGAGAATAAACACGTCTCACAAGTGGGTCAAGCGAAGCTCGGACACCGAAATAACACCATTTTCCCCCTGAAGGGTAGAAAACGGATATTTGGGTTCCAGCGGAGTAGCTGTGAGAGAGTACTGAGTGAAGCTATCGCGCGGCGCTGTCAGATCACCGCACGTGCAGTGTAGGGAGCGCGGCGGGAGAGGGGCGTCTATGGTAGGGATTCAATGTTGCCACAGCAAAATTCCAAAGAGGTAATCTCACAAGTGGGTCAAGCTCCGCTGGAACCCAAATATCATAAGTGTTATTTTTATTCTGCTTAACCTTATTTTCGGCACACGATCCTATAAAAATTACGTCCTGAAATATCGTCCAAATTGCTCAGCCTTCAAATGAGTAGAAACATACGAAATTCCGGAACATTTACATACATATTCCTTCATCGGGATACTTACTCGCAAATGAAAATCTTTGTTGTATTATAAATTAGGTTGTTTGCATAAATATCAATTATCGCGTCACAGGTTAGCCGAACGCCAAGCGCTCTAGTACTTAACCCTTTATGCAAAACAAATTGAGCAATGTTTTACATACTTCAGGCGGCGACGGTTACGAACGCTTAGGAGTTAACACAGTCGTTGGACTGCAACCTCGTAAAACACATATTATTGTTTTGTAGAGCTGGCCTAACACGAGGTCGCGAGATCATACGTGAGCTGAAGATGTGATATCATATTAGTTAAGATTACTACTTTTTCCAACGTATATGTGGCACAAACGAATATTGACTAAATGTTTACCGAAATCTGCGAGCATATTTTCTAAATTAAATGCTCCCGTGAGCATCAGTCCAAGTTTATAAGAAACTAATTCAATGAAACGTATAAGGCTGTTTTTCTACATGTTGCTAGTTTTCAATGCATTGTGCATTCGTTGGAAATTACAGGAACTGAAATAGTTTAGTTCTGGCAGTCAAATTTGCCGAGTCAAGTTATGACTCCAATAATCTAATTTTGCTCTCAGCATGGTTGCCAACAGACGCAAAACTGAGTAACACTCTATCATTCTATACTTGAATAACCTTACGTTATGGTTGGTTTTTGTCCATTGAACCATCGTATCTATCTTTGCTTTTTTTTGTTTGTTTGCTCTCTTTTTCTTTTCCTTTAATTGCTAAGGGTCGTAAAGTATCTAGTAGCTTTCCTTATGAATAAGGCATCTAATATACAGTGTAGCTTAAGGTGTATCCGTACCCTGTGTTTGTTGTGTTATATCGGCTATATGTTTATGTGTGAGCGTGTCTATGTTGCGTTCTTCCTGTTCTATATTTTTTGTAACGATATTCTAAGAAGGTGCTATCGTTTCGTTTGAAATTAATTTTGCGCGGTAACACTGGTAAGGTCATGACAGTGCACGTCCAATGGATCTGGGATTGCTATGTCCGTGTCTCACTACGTATATGTGCGAAGGTATTCGTTGGGCTTTTTTAACATTCGCAGTGTAAAACGTAGGGTTATGTTTTTAGTAGCTATGTATGAATGTTTGCATTTAGGGGGTATATGTCTTGCTGTAGCGCTTCTTTGTGGTCGTATAAGTTATATTTTATATTTACGACTTTGGTAAGGTAAAAAACTCAGCTGGCGTGATGACTTATAAATGACACCATTATGTTTGCCTTTTTCCAAATGCATTTTCTTTCTTTCTGTTCTTATTTTTTTTTTCCAAATGTTTCTCATCAATTAGCACTTTATAAGTTCTATAATGTCATCAAAGCAAAAGGGAAAATGTAAAATCCTTAATCGGGTTACAGCCTTCAGTAGTAAAAATTTGTCATCCTAGTACATTCCACCGCTTTTATCTGCCGGCACCGTCCCGGGACGAGTTAAACAGAAATAATGACCACATACACAATGAACAGCAATAAACAGTCGAATAGATATCAAACAGATTAGCAATGCGGCCTTGTATCGTATTTGTTTTACGGAGATTGTATTGTTCGCGTCCATTGTTTGGTGAAAGCGCATACTGGCTGTTTGCCCTTCGAACTATCGCTGATATATTAGTGTATTCGATAGCAACCAAGCGCCGTATATAATATCAACAGTAAATATAATATGTATCCAAATCCCTCCGTATAGTATTATTGTAAATGGGAGAGCAATATTTTATGCCTGATTTAAATTCTTATAAAAATTTCGCCCAAAGTATAGGATAACCAAGACAGGTCGTATTTTAATGTGTTATCGCATGTGGTGATCAAACCCACAATACTCAGCGCAGTGCTGAACAGCGAGGTGATCGTTTAAACCACTTGGTCATACCAGGGGTCCGTTTACTAGTATAACCAGATTTAACTGAATATTAGGTTTGCCTCAGAGCGACCGATTGCCTGTCTGACTTCTGTAACCCAATGCGATACAGTTTATTCAGTATATGCAGAATATTCAGAGGTACTGACTCACTGTAACTTAACCTTAACCTTATTTTCGGCACACGATCCTATAAAAATTACGTCCTGAAATATCGTCCAAATTGCTCAGCCTTCAAATGAGTAGAAACATACGAAATTCCGGAACATTTACATACATATTCCTTCATCGGGATACTTACTCGCAAATGAAAATCTTTGTTGTATTATAAATTAGGTTGTTTGCATAAATATCAATTATCGCGTCACAGGTTAGCCGAACGCCAAGCGCTCTAGTACTTAACCCTTTATGCAAAACAAATTGAGCAATGTTTTACATACTTCAGGCGGCGACGGTTACGAACGCTTAGGAGTTAACACAGTCGTTGGACTGCAACCTCGTAAAACACATATTATTGTTTTGTAGAGCTGGCCTAACACGAGGTCGCGAGATCATACGTGAGCTGAAGATGTGATATCATATTAGTTAAGATTACTACTTTTTCCAACGTATATGTGGCACAAACGAATATTGACTAAATGTTTACCGAAATCTGCGAGCATATTTTCTAAATTAAATGCTCCCGTGAGCATCAGTCCAAGTTTATAAGAAACTAATTCAATGAAACGTATAAGGCTGTTTTTCTACATGTTGCTAGTTTTCAATGCATTGTGCATTCGTTGGAAATTACAGGAACTGAAATAGTTTAGTTCTGGCAGTCAAATTTGCCGAGTCAAGTTATGACTCCAATAATCTAATTTTGCTCTCAGCATGGTTGCCAACAGACGCAAAACTGAGTAACACTCTATCATTCTATACTTGAATAACCTTACGTTATGGTTGGTTTTTGTCCATTGAACCATCGTATCTATCTTTGCTTTTTTTTGTTTGTTTGCTCTCTTTTTCTTTTCCTTTAATTGCTAAGGGTCGTAAAGTATCTAGTAGCTTTCCTTATGAATAAGGCATCTAATATACAGTGTAGCTTAAGGTGTATCCGTACCCTGTGTTTGTTGTGTTATATCGGCTATATGTTTATGTGTGAGCGTGTCTATGTTGCGTTCTTCCTGTTCTATATTTTTTGTAACGATATTCTAAGAAGGTGCTATCGTTTCGTTTGAAATTAATTTTGCGCGGTAACACTGGTAAGGTCATGACAGTGCACGTCCAATGGATCTGGGATTGCTATGTCCGTGTCTCACTACGTATATGTGCGAAGGTATTCGTTGGGCTTTTTTAACATTCGCAGTGTAAAACGTAGGGTTATGTTTTTAGTAGCTATGTATGAATGTTTGCATTTAGGGGGTATATGTCTTGCTGTAGCGCTTCTTTGTGGTCGTATAAGTTATATTTTATATTTACGACTTTGGTAAGGTAAAAAACTCAGCTGGCGTGATGACTTATAAATGACACCATTATGTTTGCCTTTTTCCAAATGCATTTTCTTTCTTTCTGTTCTTATTTTTTTTTTCCAAATGTTTCTCATCAATTAGCACTTTATAAGTTCTATAATGTCATCAAAGCAAAAGGGAAAATGTAAAATCCTTAATCGGGTTACAGCCTTCAGTAGTAAAAATTTGTCATCCTAGTACATTCCACCGCTTTTATCTGCCGGCACCGTCCCGGGACGAGTTAAACAGAAATAATGACCACATACACAATGAACAGCAATAAACAGTCGAATAGATATCAAACAGATTAGCAATGCGGCCTTGTATCGTATTTGTTTTACGGAGATTGTATTGTTCGCGTCCATTGTTTGGTGAAAGCGCATACTGGCTGTTTGCCCTTCGAACTATCGCTGATATATTAGTGTATTCGATAGCAACCAAGCGCCGTATATAATATCAACAGTAAATATAATATGTATCCAAATCCCTCCGTATAGTATTATTGTAAATGGGAGAGCAATATTTTATGCCTGATTTAAATTCTTATAAAAATTTCGCCCAAAGTATAGGATAACCAAGACAGGTCGTATTTTAATGTGTTATCGCATGTGGTGATCAAACCCACAATACTCAGCGCAGTGCTGAACAGCGAGGTGATCGTTTAAACCACTTGGTCATACCAGGGGTCCGTTTACTAGTATAACCAGATTTAACTGAATATTAGGTTTGCCTCAGAGCGACCGATTGCCTGTCTGACTTCTGTAACCCAATGCGATACAGTTTATTCAGTATATGCAGAATATTCAGAGGTACTGACTCACTGTAACAACTGACAAAGATCGTAATGAGAGTCGAGACCGACGGCTTATCGTGCTCGCCGAGGCACGGGACAAACAAAAATTAACAATTCAAACCACGAGATCGTACGTGCAGTCAAATAAATCTACACAAAAATGCGGCCCATTTATACTTTTATTGCAGACTTTGTTTGCCTTGATGGTTGTTAAAAGGGGAGCCATGTAGTGTAAGTAGGTTGCAATTCAGTCCGACAAGAAGATAGCGGTATTCTAGAACAGATCGTATACTAATATAACTTTGTTAAATGTGAATTCGTAGAATCCTGGTGCCTCTCCCACACACCGCAGTTTATAAATCGCTATAGTATACTGCACCGCAGCATACACGAACAAGGACCTTGTATCCTACAAGACGTGCGATAAATCTGAATGAACAATTCGGTTATATGAACAGGCGTTAGATAGTGTGAATTCGTAGTATGTACACGACACGATGGAGGTATGGGTACAAGATATATGCGCGGTTAGTTAACCTTGCGACAGTTTGCCTTGGAGGTCTGTAACTAAGCCATATAGTAAATGGGACTAATTTACGGGGTAATAACCCACGTCGATGGCAAATTCCAATTGGCTAACTGATTTTTATGGCATACTAGAGGACGCCAGCAGCTACGCCTGCAATTTTTTAAATTTACCCGTTTTGGCCGATGCCGTAGGAATTTCGGGAAATACCTTCTTAGTGCACCCCTGCGGTCCCAAAGGAACATACATGCCAAATTTCAGCTTCCTGCGCCCAATAGTTTCGGCAGTAGCGTGTCTGTCAGTCAGTCAGTAACGCAAGGATTTTATATATTAAGATTTGTAACAATCAGTGAAATTATATATGAGTATATAAATCAGTAGAGTATTCTCGCAGCTATGTCCGGTCGCACGCAAATATTATATTTGTTTAACATTTGATCCCGTGGGCAATTCGGGAAACTGTTTCATAGTGCACCCCTTCGCTCCTCAAGAGACAAACATGCCAAATTTCAGCTTCTTGCTCCCTGTATTTTCGGCTGGGCGTTGTCTGTCAGGCAGTCACTGATGTCAGAATTTTATTTAAATTGATTCATGATGATAGAAGTGATATAATATAAAGTAATAGAACATAATTAGACTAAATAATATCACTTTACAATAATATAGTATGCTATACGGTTCACACGCTTACTGTAAGACAAAACTGCGGTACACATACATACAACATAAAGTAAAAGATTTTTTACGGAACAGACAGCTGCCTACGGAATCTTTAATATAATAATAATGTTTATTGCTCATAAAATGTGTACATGGTTATACAGATACAGGATACACGAGTTACATTTTATATGTAGAATAATGTACAACAGTTTTGGGTGAAGTTCTGTGATCCTATCTAGGTTATGAAATAACCTGTGTTAAGGGGCAGCAGTCCCCGCAACAGGAATCTTTAATACCGCTCTGTTGCTGCTCGGCTTAGCGTAGAGCCGTCGGTCTTAGAAGCTAAGGCGTGTTTTGCATGTTTGAAAACCAAACTAAAGGCAGTGACTTGACAAAACTTTTAAGTAACCTTTTGTACTTGTCTACTCGTGCGTTTTAAGCAACAATGTATAACCAATTCAGAAAACGACTTTATGATTTTGAGTCAGGTTTTTCAAATTTCTATGGTTACTTGAAGTACTATCCATCAAGCAAAGTACCATTCGACGAAGCAGAGTTAAGAGGGTGTACGAAAATTGTCAAGGATGGACTTTCGAGTACCAGTGCTTTCGCAAGGAGTCGGAATTGCCAGCGCTCTCACACACCGAATACAAGTCAAAAACATTCACTTTACATCGTCATTCGGTATAGTGGTAGTATCCCAGTCGGATTGGCCAATTCCCGTTGTAACAAAGAAATCTCTACAATTCACAGCAACAAATTAATCAGAAAAAAAGCGTCACTACAAAAAGGTTTTGTCAACCTAATGTCCGCGCTGAAACATAAAAAGCCATGTTAAGAATGTATACTATAATAGGTGAGTCAGCGTTTGTGCATTCTGTCTGTAGTCAGCAGTGGCACGCTATTATAAAGTGAAATGGAGTCGGGGTGGAACTGGGACGTGCGCTCGGGCCGCGCCAGCTGTGCCTAGCGCACTGAGCGCTCCGTGCCTCGACAGGGTAAAGGCGGTACATACACTATGCAGAGCGATAGATGTTACGCAATAACTATACCAAAAACGCATGACCTTGACGTAATGTTGGTGGGACGAACAAAATCGAAGTTACGTGTTACGTGTTTAACGTGAACTCTTCTTGAATTATAATCATATCGTTCATATTCCGATACAAACACGAACTTTCAACATTGTAATACTACACCGATATACTCACATACAGCAATGGCGTCATGTTGCAATAAAAAAGGGGCCGTGGTTAAGCTTCAATAATGTTGCCCCACCTCTGGTACACTTAACATCTACGCAACTTATACCGCGTCAAGAAAGCTAGCATATCGCAGTGTCCAGTGCAGTGTGACGTGATCCTAAAGCTTGTGCTGTCTCGAAGTAACGCGGCTCGCCGCCGGCGACCGGCCTCTTCCTCATTTACTCTATCGCATTTTTAACAACCAACTTTGAAATTGCTTAGAATTTTCTTTGACTTTGTTAGAGACGGTAAGGTGCTTAATAAATAAACGTTTTCTAAAACTGTTTTTCATTGAGCTAAGCTTGTTGGAATTGTGTTAATATACTTTGTATAGAGCTAGTGAAATGCCAGTTATTGTAGAATGGTAAACTATTTAATTAGGTTGGTAATTCGTTAGAAGTTTGGCTCAACATATGTTGGACAAACACGCGACGGTATTGTGGCAACAAAACAAAGTTTACTATTACAAAGGCCGGGGTTTGTTTTAGCTTTTGTAAACTTAGTGGGTTCGGTGTGAGTTATGAGTAGTGATCGGATAATCGGATGCATATTTACCTAAAGTTGAGGTGTTGGCTATTATGGAATGCACTTTTGAATCGAAAAATCCCGGGATTACGGAATCGACAAATTTCATTTTTTTATTACAGAATCAAATCGGGTGTAGGTAAATTTACTTATTTAAAATTTTGTACTAAAAACAGCTCTAAAATAATAAAATCCTCTTAATTTTCTTCAATTTTCAAAACATTTATCTCAAACGAATAATAAATAAGAATTACAAAGAAAAACCATTTAATCTCTTAATAATTATTAACTTAGATACAACAGCACCCACTGCCTACCATTCCTCTTATACTCAACATACTCATAAATTGATGGGGAGCTAAAAATTAACTTCAAGTAAATACACATTAATAATTATGTAATCCCGGAGACCAGTTTCTTTTTAAATAAAAACCATATGTTAAAGACGTCGTTTCCTTACCATGTTACAGAGTAGTTTCACATTCCCGAATGTTCTAGAATCCCGGGATTTATATTTAAAAAAAATATGTTCTAAGAAGCCACTTCCATAATATCCTAGCCAAAAATGAAGTTTAGGTGAATATGCATCCGATTATCCGATCACTGGTTATGAGGTCGCTAGTCGTCTTCACGCCGCACCCGTGTGCCGACTCATCTAATTTATGGGCCTCGACCGCCACTGACTTATGACCCTTTGACAGACTACCAAACGGTTACCCTATAAATAACGATTCCATATAAATCTGTTATTGAATAGGATAATAAATTTCATAATACACTGGTGTGGGTTTATTCAAAATATTGTGTCTTGTGGTAAGTAGAGAAGATTTCTATACCGAGATTAATTTGAGCTGATTATATAATCACTCGTCTACAAATAAGGATCTGTTGTTATTTGCGATAGTAATAAAGGAAACCTTTTTTACCAAATGCTCAGTATTGTATGTTTATCAAGGTTAAAATAAATCGGAGTTTGGAGGATGGGGGCCTCGGCGATCGGGGCCCCCAGGGAATAACCCGTTCTGTCGTGATCGTGCACATAACCGTTAGGGACTCTCAAGTATAGTCTGTGAGTCTTTGGCCCATAGTCTGTAGGCACAAAGCAAGCAAACTTTGCTACAGCGAGCAGAGTAGCCATGTATTGCACAGATACAAAATGTCTAGAGTTTGGGCTAAGATTGGGTAAGTTTTACAGAGATCAGTGGAAGCAATTAATTCATCCAGTCTCAGCCCAAGGCAAAGGTTTAAACATATATCACTGTGTTTGCACAGCGATGAATTATAATCCTAATTACAACTATCAATATTATATTTCAACTTACCTGATATCTTCACTGATGTCAGGCTTGAGCTAAATTAAACACATTTATACAAGTATATTGGCCAAGATAAATGAATGAAGTATCTTATACTTAGCTATTAGGCTGCAAACGCGACGTTTTCAAGACACGTTGGCACGTGGACGTCGATACCGGATTCACAATTTTCGCAAATGTTCATTAAGATACAACTTATCTTTTATCACAAATAAACCGATGCCAACTGATCAATTAGCGGCAATACACTACAGGTTTTGGTTTTACAACCAAATACAAGATCAAATTGCGCTCACAAAAACGGAATCTTCCAGAGCGAACCAAAAGCTAGGTTTTTTTCACTGACCGCGGGAATGGATTGACATTGACGGTTCATAGTGTGACCATGGTCAGAAATTTTCAATAGACTAAACAAATGCTACTAAATCGTTATAATCGACTTGACTTATCATAAAAACTATTTCTATTTCAAACATCCACCCGCCCCGGACCGGCCTACCGGTCCGCTAATCGGTTGGTAGACGTGACAATGTTGCAACCGCTCTCCTCAGAATCGAACCGTCCACCAAGACCTCAGCAAATCGGGGAACTCCATCAGCCCCAGTTACCAAACGAAGAATGCGCCCCCTGCGCCATCTGAGTGGCGGAAGGTTAGCCTCCTTGATCAAAACGAGGACTCCAATCGTGGGTGGATCGGTCTTATCGGTCCACTTAACGCGTTGCTGGAGTATGTGCAAATATTCCAAATTCCAGCGTTTCCAAAAGCTCTGAGTAATCTGGCGTACTAATTCAAAACGCGAGAGACGACCAGGTCTCGTATTAATATAGGGGTACTCAGGCAAGGCGACAAGTGGGCGACCAATCAAAAACTGGCCCGGCGTAAGGGCCTCCAAATCATTCGGATCTGAGGAGATCGGGCACAATGGCCGAGAGTTCAAAACGGCCTCAATCTTACAAAACACAGTTGCGAGTTCCTCAAATATAAGGACAGATTCACCGATTGTCCTGCGCAAGTGTGTTTTGGCCAATTTTACAGCGACGTCAAAAATACCACCCCAGTGTGGACAATTTGGTGGGGAAAACAACCAATTTATCCCACGTCGGGCAAGCCTATCACTTATATCAGCCTTGTTGGTTTCAAGGAAATTAACAAATTCATTCAAATAATTATAAGTGCCCTTTAAGTTAGTGCCGCAATCAGAGCGGATCAAGGAGGGCAGCCCTCTGCGGGATACGAATCTGTCAAATGTGGCTACAAACGCCTCGGTCGTAAGCGAGGAGACCAGTTCTAAGTGTACGGCCTTTGTGGAGAGACAAACAAAAACACACAAGTAGGCCTTAACAGTCTTGCTGTTTCGAAGTGTCGACGTTTTTACCAAAAAGGGACCAGCGAAGTCCGTGCCAACACCGTCAAACGTCCTGCTTTCAGTTACGCGATCTGCCGGTAAGTCCCCTATCAAGGGCTGCATGGTAGAAGCCTTGAGCTTATAGCAAGGGATGCAGCGAAAGACTACACTCCAAATAATTCTTCGGGCAGACAAAATCCAAAACCCGCGTTGCAAAATAGCCAACAGAGCATTACAACTAGCATGTGAATTTTTGAGGTGACGGTCAGTTACCAACAAGCGTACCAAATGACCGTCCTTGGGTAACAAAAGGGGGTGACGTGCCCCATAAGGGAGGTTGGCGTTCTTGAGACGCCCTCCAACGCGCAAGAGACCCGTATCGTCCAAAAAGGGGTTCAATTTAGATACAGCGCCCGATAATTTCAATTTCCCTGACTTGAGGATAGCAATCTCCTTCTCAAAGTGCGCCAGTTGCTGTGCAACGAACCCAAAAGGTGAGGGACTCCTGTCATTCCTGTGGTGAAAGAATCGGTGTCAGACGTTTCTCTTGTGGGTGCCTAAAGTTAAAAACAAAACGCTTTATCCAAGCAGTATCACCTAACAACTTGTCAAGGGAGCTGTAGCGATTCAACAAGAAATCGGGGTCGAAGGCGCATTCCACCTTCTCAAGAGTGAGTGTTCGTAGACCCGGCAAATTGGAGGCAAAACTGGCGTTCGAGGCCAATCAATTTCTGGTCGACTCAACCATTCCGGACCCCACCACAGCGAATGACCTATCAAACTAGGCGTCAAGCATCCGCGCGAGGCACAATAAGCGGGGTTGAGCTCACCTGGCACGTGTCTCCAAACAAGCTTGACTTCAGATTTTTGTATTTGGGAAACGCGGTTAGCGACAAATACTTCCAAAGTGTGGACAGATGCCTTCAACCAACAAAGAACAATTTAGCTGTCTGTCCAGGCGTAGGTCCCATTAATACAAATGGTTTTACCCAAAGTACTAGACACGTGATTCAATAAGCGTACAAGTAGGGCTGCTCCCGAGAGCTCCAATTTCGGGATGGTCAGAGATGTCCGAAGGGGTGCAACCTTGCTCTTCGCCATGATCAGGGAAAGCCTCACCTGACCTGACGCACTGACTGTACGCAAGTACACCACGGCTGCGTGACCACGTTCCGAAGCATCACAAAACCCGTGAAGGGTTGCCTTGTACTTCCCGGGAGGAAGGATGGGACGAGGCAAGGAGATCTCGTTGACGGCAGGAAGTGAGGATACATAAGAGGTCCATTCCTCAACAAGAGTGCCGTGTAGAGGTCCGTCCCAGGTCAATCCTGCTCTCCAAAGCTTCTGCAAGAAGCATTTTGCCCAAAATATGACAGGACAGATCCAACCATTCGGATCAAAGGTTCTGGCGATAGTAGACAACACGAGACGTTTAGTCCAAGAACAAGGCAATTTCAAGTCTACGTTATACGTAAAGATGTCTTGGACTGGTCTGTACTGGACGCCGAGAACAGCCATCATGGCGGGGTTGTCAACAATCTCAAACAAATGTGGATCCTGCTGATGATCCTCTGACAAGCCTTCCAAAAGCGCTGGTGAGTTGGAAATCCATTTGCGCAACTCATAACCAGCGGAGGCCAAAATACCTATCAATTCGTCCCTCAGGAGGATCGCCTCGTCCGCTGTGGAGGCGCCCGAGCAAATGTCTTCGACGTAAATATCGTCAGTCAAGATGGCGGAGGCTCGTGGGAAACTTAAGCCTTCGCGGTCTGCGAGCTCCCAAAGAGAACGTATTGCCAAGTACGGGCTTGACCTTAACCCGTACGTATCAGTATTGAGCTCGTAGACGACCATGGGATCGCGAGGATTCTCTCTCCAAAGGATCGGCTGGAAGCGACGGTCATCAGGGTGGATAATCGTCTGCCGGAACATCATTTTTATATCGGCTACAAAGACAACCTGATGTCGTCGGAAGCTGGTGATGACGTCACAAAGGTCCTTGACCAACTTGGAACCAGAATGCAAGCACTGGTTCAAGGATACGCCTGTTGAAGTCTGCGCAGAACCATCAAACACTGTGCGCAGTTTGCCAGTCGATGGCTTCAATACCGCATGATGCGGGAGAAAGAGCTCCACCGAACGCCAATCCAAATTTGACACAGACATGTGTCCCAATTGTTCATATTCTCTCATGAACTCAATATACTTCTGCCTGAGCTCCGGATCACGACCCATGCGAAGCTCCATAGCCAACAACCTCTTTTCGGCTAAAGGTCGTGACTCACCAAGCGGAGGCCGAACAGACAGGAAGGGTAGCCTCGTAATAATCCGACCAGAACGGAGTCGACCAGTGTTGTTCTGGAAGAACAGCTTGCACTCCTCATGTTCTGGATTCAAACGGGCAGCTTGAGGGGGCTCTTCTACTTCCCAAAACCTTTGAACCGCATCAGAGAGAGCAGAGCCTACAGCCAACAAATTATCAAGTTCAGGTGGAGGGGGGTCCCTAGGTACAGTCACGAGCATAAATATATTACTATGGGCAGATTAGCAAATATATCTGTTCCAAGAACAAGTTCAATAATATCTGTCTGCACGTACGCAGCAAAAATATCTGATATTATCAGGCAGCATAACAAAGTGGCATCAAAATGATGTGATGACAATGCAAAAGCATAAATATGTGACGTTACAGGTGGCAAAATGTTCGGACCCCCGTGGAGAGCAAATATATGTATTGTTTTCTATTTCTGTAATTTGCATTGATTCCGCCCTATAAGTATAAAATATGTGACATCAACTAAGTGGCAATAATATCTGACATTATTTTATATTCAATTTAATTTAAAATTAATACGAAATAATTAAAAAAATATATGTTATTTTACATTGTTTTAATATAGGCTGTCGTTTTATACTATATTTATGTCTAGACATATCCAATATCACGACCGAATTTAATTATTTATTCATTGAAGTGAGTAGATCTATTCTATCTACGGCTGCCGAGTAATAGTTTAGGAATAGGGTATCGGACTGCCTAGTCAAATCAGTAACTTTTTGTCACCTGTCGAAACGCTAGTTTTGTATTTTATCAACTGCTGTACTTTTTTATGGTTGTATTTATATGAAATTAGCTGTAAGAGCAAAATTAAAATTTAAGAATTTCTAGTGGTGATTTGAGATAATCTTTTTGATATATGATAATTTGCAATTTATTTTTAATACAGTCCGATTCCCTATTGTTTTTATAGTAATATAACGGACCTTACTTATTTTTTTGGATTTCATTGGATTGACGATGAGTTATCGTCAATCTAATGAAATCGAAACATCGAATAGTATCCATGTATGAAGACATACATGGATACTATTCGATACATATATTCCATTCATTGCTCTCGAATAACTCGTGAGTGGTTTGAAAGTTAATATTCAAATACAGGCCTTAAAGTTCCTCAATTTCCCTTCAGAGAGCCCTGATTTGAATTCCATTGAGAATCTGTGGAGTTCAATGATTCAACAATAGGATCCAACTCTGGTTGGAACTCATGATTTTCTACGTTGTCACACCTTTGACATTTGGCAGTCACTCCGAGGCTCGCAAGGGTGTGGTTTAATATAGTTCTACAATGCAAGAGAGGCTACATGACGTTATGATGCAGATGGTGGATTTATTAGATTTTAATTCATTATATATAATTAGATGTCACCGGAAGATAACTTTATAAATTTACTAGGAAATTCTAAACAGCAGATAAATTGTATTATTTTACGCTCATATTCTAGCAAAGTCTCGTGGTAAATTTATAAACTAACGGATATCCATTCGTAAGATTCTAAACGGTTCAACCAATCACAGAAATTTCGCATTATTTTTACGCTTCTTTAAAATACGGCAAATAACATACTGCTCTCTGATTGGTCGGTCGGTGATAATGAAAGTCGGCATCAATTCAACTTAATAGGTTATGTTAAATTTTCTTGTGACCCTAAACAGAAAATAGGAGCCTTGCGAAGCATGGTTCCGTTAACTTAGGCTCATAAACATCGCTATAGTTCCAGTTTATTTATTTAGTTTACAGTCAGTTAAAGTGGCGAACAATGGCGGTGGAGAGGAAGAAAAATTAGAGCGCACATGGCTTATGGTAATTGCTTACTTATTATTTTACGCGTGAATTCGTAAGTTACGCCATTTGCGATAATGTGGGCGTAAAATAATACAATTCATCTCTCGTTTAGAATCCTACGAAAGTTTATACATTTCTTAGGAAATTTATAATTTGCGGTTCTTGACATTCTCCGGTGACATATATACTAGCTTAAAATCATTATTTTATTAAGTTGATTAGGCAAATAAAAATTAAAAATATTTATAACGTGTTTTTGTTTATATTCTTTGCCCGGCAAAGGCGGCAAAATATATAATACTATTACTATTCAATAAAAACAATTTGCCCATTTTACCGGCGCTATACATAATATCAAATATTTTATTGTTTATAAATTGTATGTCAGATATTATTGCCACCTAGTTGGTGTCACATATTTATGCTTTTAGGGCGGAATCAATGCAAATTACACAAATAGAAAACGTTACATATATTTGCTCTCCACAAGGCATCATAACCACATTTTGCCACCTGTCACATCAGATATTTATGCTTCGACATTGTCATCACATCATTTTGATGCCACTTTATTATGCTGCCTGATAATATCAGATATTTTTGCTGCGTACGTCTAGACAGATATTATTGAACTCATTCTTAGGACAGATATTTTTGCTAATCTGCCCATAGTAATATATTTATGCTCGTGACTGTACAGGTCCCATCAAAGCAAATCCAAATATGGTCGGTATGGCAGTCAAACCATTTGGCACCAAGACCCGTTTCCCACCAATCAAAATTCCACCGAGGACATCAGAGCCAATCAACAAGTCGATTTGTCCCGGTGTGTCAAATTTGGGGTCTGCCAGTTCCAATTTCGATGTCAAATTCACCACAGCAGCAGGTAGCTGTTTCTGTGGATGCATGCCCAAGATATTCTGCAGCACAATAGCCGAGGTTTTAATCCTCGGGTGTGAAGATTCAACAGGGCCAAACAAAACCTTAACTTGCCCTTCAACATTAGAGGCTACGTCACCTATTCCCCGTATACAATTCGGAAAAGAGCCCATATTTAATTTAACCTGCCCTACCAAATAAGTGGAAACAATGCAACCTTGTGAACCTGTGTCCAATATAGCACGGACAACAACAGAGGTCCCCGTGGGTCCTCAGACCCTAACAGCAACCGTTGGTAGGATAACGGTCTCAATGGGGGTGGTTGGCGTTATAGGGCAGGAGCTAATTACCTATTGTTGCCTGGGCGGCGACCGTTGGCCAGGACCAGGCAAATCAAAATTGCTTGGGTGCGGCTTGAAGTCCTCAACGGCGCGATGACTGGATCCACGCGCCATCTGTGGGGGGTCATAATGACGCACCCGCCCAAAACGAGGTGGGCGCGAGTCAAGGCGGGGACACTCCGTCAAAGGAGGGGAATACCTGGGACAGCAGTCATGGTGCTGGTGACGTTGAGCAGTCGCACATTCAGGTGCGCGAGAGAGAGGAGGCGTGCGCACGCTACGGTTCTCCAAGCGAGGTTAGCGGCGATCAATTGAGCGAGGCGACTCTCGGCTACGCGCCGGTGAGCCTCGGCTGCCATCTTCAAAACACCCGCCCGTGCGCGGCGTCGGCTGGTTGGACAAGCGGCCCACCTCTCTGGCATTCATGCAGAGAATGTCCAAATGCTGTCCCCCACAGTGAGGACAGGGGCGAGAGTTTGGGCAGTCTCGCTGGTAGTGGGACTCCAAGCAAGAGAAGCAAAGGCGGCGGGCATTCGCGATGCGCCTACGAGAGGCGACATGAAGGTCCATGAATGCCCTACAACTGGCCGTTCTGTGCCCCGTGACCTTGCAGTAAGAGCACTCCGCTGGGCTCTGCGTGACTGCAAAGCGAGGAGGGCGCCGGTCAACATTGGCTCGGGTGTGAACGCGAGCCTGCTCCTTGACCTTGGGCGGCTGCGTCTTAGCCGGCGTGTCACCACCGGAGTTGTCCAAGACCCGGCACTCATCCTCGAGGAACCTCTCCAGGTCAGCAAAGGGGGACAGATGGGTCGCGCTATCCCCACCAAAGCGCTGCTCAAAACGCGACCTCAGGTCAGCAGGCAGCTTCTTCAGCACAATTTGCACCAATAGATAGGACCATTGGTCTACGGGCAGGTCAAGGCACTTAAGTGCGTTGATTGCCACCAAAAGCGGGTTCAAAATCTGGGTGCGCAACCCAAAGACCCGGATGAGCGTGGGCAAAATCAAAATCTGTTCAATATGCGTGTCGGCGAGGCCACGCTTGTTATGGTACCTACGGGTAATCAAGTCCCGAGCCGTCTGGTACGCCTCGTCAGACACGGGCAGATGCTGGATGAGGCTTTTGGCCTCTCCATTCAGAACCGACATCAAATATGCTAATTTTTGTGCCGGTCGAAGGTCAGCCCTGTCATTGACCAGGCTGTCAAACAAATTAACGAAGCCCAGGTAGCTTCCTAGGCAGCCATCAAAATGGGGGAGGTCTAAGGTAGGAAGCCTACTGACCAGCCCCGGTGCTGACCTAGGAAGCTCCTGCTTCAAGCCGGGTTGCCCTTCCCTATCGGCAACTAGTTGTTTCGCACTATTGCAGACAGCATCATACAGGTCTAAGACCTGGGCATAATCTTTGCTGACCTTATTTCGCTGGTCAGCGGTGAAATCATTAACTGACACTTCGAAGCAACAAGCGTTGAAAATGCGAAATTGCTGTTCCACACTTGCCAGGCGATCATCAATCCGCTCATACCTTTGTAGTAAGGCCTGCTGGCGATCAGGCTGGTTCACCAAGGCACTGGCCGAGGCAAACCAGCGCAAATCTGATACAATAGCACCAGCAGCCGCACGCAAGTCCTTGATAGCTGACATAATTAAGTTACAAAAGAGCTTGGACGAGCGTTAAATAATATTATCAATTAAAACTTAATATTTGTTAATTCTTTGAAACCAACAAACTATTAGCCTGTTTACTGCTGGCACAAGCAAGTGGCAGATATTTACTGCCCAACAAAATTAATAGTTTCAATATATTGACTCAAAGACAAAGGTTATTAAAGTTATAACAAACAACAATTAAAGTTGAAACTTAAAATAGGTAATTAATTAATTACTGCACCAAACAGACTAAATGTGTTATATATTACAACTGTAGGCACCAGTTTGTGTTACCTAACAATATTATCTATATATTATAACAAAACAAAGGTATATTAAATTTAATTTATCAATGTGACCCGCCCAAGATGCAAGGTCAAGTTTGAATGTTTTATTATTCAAACTCAATATATGAATATATGCAATAAACTAAATTTACTAAATGTATTGATACATACAGCTGTTATGTATCCAAACAAACTGACTTATTAATGCTAACAACAACAAATTTAAGTTAGATTTCAACAATACAAATCAACAATTACTGATTGTGGTTATGTATGACAATGTGTTTCAAGTTATGTAGGTCAACTTTACAAATAAATAATATGTATTTTAGGCAAAAACTGACCTGACAAACACTACAATACTGTCTACAAGGTGATAAGATACAAGCTTATACCAATCCGAGTTTTGTACTCAGCAATACAACAGCGGCTAAATTTCAACTACAGCTCTGCACCAAAATTTATGTCTAGAGTTTGGGCTAAGATTGGGTAAGTTTTACAGAGATCAGTGGAAGCAATTAATTCATCCAGTCTCAGCCCAAGGCAAAGGTTTAAACATATATCACTGTGATTGCACAGCGATGAATTATAATCCTAATTACAACTATCAATATTATATTTCAACTTACCTGATATCTTCACTGATGTCAGGCTTGAGCTAAATTAGACACATTCATACAAGTATATTGGCCAAAATAAATGAATGAAGTATCTTATACTTAGCTATTAGGCTGCAAACGCGACGTTTTCAAGACACGTTGGCACGTGGACTTCGATACCGGATTCACAATTTTCGCAAATGTTCATTAAGATACCACTTATCTTTTATCACAAATAAACCGATGCCAGCTGATCAAGTAGCGGCAATACAATACGGGTTTTGGTTTTACAACCAAATACAAGATCAAAAACGCGCTCACAAAAACGGAATCTTCCAGAGCGAACGAAAAGCTAGGTTTTTTTCACTGACCGCGGGAAACGACAAAGAACAAATGGATTGACATTGACAGTTCATAGTGTGACCATGGTCAGTAATTTTCAATAGACTAAACAAATGCTACTAAATCGTTATAATCTACTTGACTTATCATAAAAACTATTTCTATTTCAAACACAAAATTTAAGCTATATGACATTTTACAAACAAAAATATTTAATTCACAATTCATTAATTTTATACAGGTAAGGCTAGAACAAAGCTTGGATAAATTTAGAGCATATTTATGATAAGGCGGTTTGTTTTGGTGTACAAATGAAATGAACGGTTAAAGTAATCACGCAAGTCTACCCACTAAACTGTCAAGTTTAAAGCCGACAATACACTTTACAATTGCATAAAGCAACGTGACGTATGTCGCAGTGTCGTGACGAGGGCAATGTGATGACGTGTTTGTACCGAGTAAGAAGCCTACGCAAATAAAATATCGTTATGAATATAGCTTGTCCTTTATTGTGTTATGATAAGTTGGCTGTTGTCGGACGGAAGATAAATGAGTCTGTATGTTCATTAAAATTTTATGGAATCACTACCTAATATTAAACAAAGTCTGTCTTCTGTATGTCTATCGCTATGTATGCTTAAATCTTAAAAACTTCGCAACGTATTTTAATGCGGTTTTTTTCAATAGATAGAATGATTCAAGAGGAAGGTTTACATGTCTAACTAATGCGGGCGAAGCCGATGGCGACGTCTAGTAAATAATATATAGTTACGTATTACTAACGTTGCAGAAATAGACAATTTGGCTCCTTAATAATGTTTATGGCATGCTATTTTTGTCATAGCAGTGTGAGAGTCAGACTTAGAGGTGTCACATGGCGCCATTGTAATATGATTTAAAGCTTGTAGCGGAAGGATAACGTAAATGTATCTTAGCAGTATTTAACAAGAAAATAGTAGCATTTCCGAGTATATAAGCTGTAGAAAAAAATTACACTGAAACGCTATTTAAAACTTACGTACTATTATTTGTAAATTTCTAATCAATAATTGTACTGTTCTATCGTCATTGGCAGCCTGCTTATGACCCTGTTAGATATAGGCCTCTTGTACGTCACAATTATTGGCAATTATACTATATTAGACCATTTAGACAGACAAAATAAAATTGTTTTAATAAAAATTCAATACTCTATATCCGTCCCATAACGCGACTTTATAGTTTATGCGCATCCAAGCGAAACATTATCGCCCATAAACCTTTGAGAGGCTCTATGCAAGTTTATGTTAAGACACATAAAAATTAAACGTAAGAACGGTCGAATATCGACGTAAACATTGACAACTCTCGAGTGAACATTGAACCCTGGAGGGTTGTAGCAATGATCATAGCACTCGGCTGGACTTGTATTCTACTCGGGAAGATGTATTCCTAACCCTAGGTGTGGGGTGAGGTCTAAGTGACTAAACAGTCTATGCTAAAGTTATACGATCGAAGTTCCACGGCTGATTTTACATTCCGATGTATTCGGCTTATATGAAACACCATAAGTGCCGAACTTAAGCTCGTGCGAACGCTCGTACAAACGAGTACCGCGAAGGCCGGTATTTGATTCCGGTGAATGTTGTTTACTTACTGCTGCCATCAAAAATACTAATTAGTATTTTTAAAAACATATTATTAGTATTTTTGATTTGTTTGAAGTAGTTTTTACGCTTGTGCTCTACTACTAGAAAAGTTGCCACTGAACTTACGCGCGACCGAAGTTACGCTGTACGCTATAACGCAACGTAATTTCGTTATAATGCGTCGTCATTAATTCAAATAGCATTGCAGGAGTAATCATGCCGAACTTCGGCATAGTGAATTTAGACACTAACACTCAGCTTTAGTTTTACGATGAGCAGACGAGCTTTATTTAACACCGCGCCCGAAAAAATACCTTCACACGCCATAGCGTTTGTAGGGTTAAATGAAATTAACCCGTCTGTACCCCACTCAACCTTACACGTGATTCGTAATTACTGTGCCACAAATCCGGCATAAATTATGCATCCAGGATATTAACTGCACTACTATCAAACATTTACTACGCATTAAATATTGCGCTCATTCAAATTACCCGAGGATAGAGAATTGAGAGGAGGTATCAATATTATACATAACACATTAAATAACTTCACGCCTTTTATCCGTGAAGGGTTAGGCAGATGCAATAGGGGGCGAACCTATTGCCATCTACCGGGCGCATTGTTAAGCGAGCGATAATTAAAATTTTTATTACACACATAACTTCGAAAAGTCAGAGGTGTGTGCCCGGGGTAACTGGGAATCGAACCCGAGACCACCGTCTCGGCAGTCCGTTACGTACACCACTGGGCTATCGCCACTTAATTAACAATATTATATATGATAGTCGTATCAAAAATTATTAAGCAAAATATTCGCTGTCAAATCAAATGTCTCGCCGAGCTTCAATTGATCTTCTCAGCGGGTTCTCCAACTTAAATTGGAAGTTATTTTTATATCAGTCAGTTTCATTAGAGATAGTTTGATTCCCCAGTATGACCGTTCCATCAAACCCAGTCCCATAAAAAGCAACAGTCTTTATTAATTTCTTTAAAACTATACTATAGTTTTTTAACTGCTGTGTGTTCTGTTATAAAAAAAGAAAGGTTCTGTTATAAAAAAAAAATAGTTCTAGTTAAGGTTGCACCAATTAAATAGAATAGTACAACTACTGGATTTGTAATTTTACTGTGTAGATTTTCTACACATCGTATGTAATATTCCAAGAAAGTGGTTGTATCTCCGTAAGAATGCGATGAATGCAAATCCCAGGCCGCTCATAATTCAGCCTCCCTGCCTATCTCCGAGTAATAAATGAGGGACTAACTATATTCC
The DNA here is from genome assembly GCA_944739405.2 of Euclidia mi. Taxonomy (NCBI): domain Eukaryota; kingdom Metazoa; phylum Arthropoda; class Insecta; order Lepidoptera; family Erebidae; genus Euclidia; species Euclidia mi. Next base: position 87,489,503 of record OX123184.2, read on the forward strand.
GACAGACATGACAGCTCCTCTTTAACAAATAACTCTACGAAATGGCACGTGTCGTATTTGATGTTTTGTATCGCTATTTAATACCTTATTTCCAGTAGCAAGAGTTGTTTTTGAGTTTGCAGTGTTTAATAAAGGTTCAGTTATCATGACAGAGTTAATTAATGCTGTAAGATTACCGTTGACGATTTTTTTAATTTAAAAAATAATTTGGAATGCCTTCAATTGTTTTTTAGTCGTCTTAGGCCTACTGTCTACAACAACAGTATTTATAGGTTCATGCATACTACAAGTAAAGCAAGACAAGCCAGATAAGTATTTCTTTGAAGTATTAAACTACAAAAATATAATTTCACTGGCATGAAAAGTGATGATGAGGACTGTATCTTTATCTGTTGTATTTTCCTTGAGTATTCTGCTATTCCATTTTTGTATAAACAAGGATATTGCTGAATAATCTGAATAAACTGGCGAGTCGGGACAACCGTTTTAATAAGAAAAGCGTCCCAACGTTGTGTAGTCGTGTCAACGTCTACACACATCTAGCGTTACGTTTTATTAATGGCATGCTGCTGTTCACTCTCAGGCTGTGTTTTCTGGTTACTATTAGAAAACTGCTTAATAGAAAATATGCGTTTGTTTACATGTGTAGCGATACTACTGACAATTTTAGGAATTAACTCTAAATGCGATGGCACAGTCAAACTGACTGACTGACAATGTCGTCAATGGCTATCGCAATCAATAAGTCAGTCGTCACCCCGCATCCCTCAAGCTGTAAAGAAGCGTACGAAAATGGGAAAAGACGATAGCGTAAGAAGTGATGTGACATGGACAGTAAATTGAAAATTTGAATTGAAAAACAATGAGAGATTTTTTGCATACGTTGAAAACCTTTAAGATGTTAAATAAAAAAATACGTAAATAGTAAGTTATAAGTGTGTCAGCATGTTTATCTTTTCTGCGGCAAAATTGTAGTAAAAACCAGTAGTAACAACTGCATATTTTCCCATTCTTCTAATCTTAATTTTATTTCACATTCCTTGATAAAACAGAATCAAGTTCTTCTCTCCTAAAATCGGCTTAAAACCAAACAAAGTTTAGCGTCATCAGCAACAGTACCTAAAAACAAAACCACAGACATTTCATCTTATTCAATTCGATGCACTTCAAGTAACGTAATCTGTAGAAGCACCGCGATGTACCCACAAGTACATAAACTGTACGAAGAAGCATCATGCCGTCTAAAGTATTCCTTTGAGGAGTGGCCAGTCGTTCAGTCGTGTAGTAGTTCGGTCCGCATGGTGAGTTAACCCGCGACACGGCGATGCACTGGCACTCGAGTGAACTAGACTACATAAAACGCAGCCAATAGTTACTCGTACTATACATCAAATGCAGTACAGTTCAAGGTCCGAAGAACAGCTTATGTTTTTCGATGTTTGGAAATGTTGCGGATACGAATAATCATTTTGCTGAAATACATCAAAGTCATCAGCCTTGTAGTCCACTGCTGGATCTAGGCCACTCCTGATTTGTCACAGCATAGTGAGACAATAGGATGATTGTTATGATGGAAAACCTTGAAAAAAAGGCGATTAGCATCGGGCACAAGACCATCAGGCTTTGGAAAAGATACGTGGACGACATCTTTAGTATCGTAAAAGGAGGTAAACAGGAAGTAGATCAATATGTGCAACACCTCAACTCCATTCATCTGAAAATGAGGTTCACCTATGAAATGGAAACTGGCAGATCGTTATTATTCTTGGATTTCAAAGTGACTGTGAGACCAGATGGGTCCTTAACACACTGCGTATACCGGAAGCCTACACACACAGATACCTGCACGCCACGTCGCACCACCACCCTCGACACCTGCAATCCGTTGTGACATCACTAAAAAACAGAGCACATGACCTCTGTGACCCTGAGCATTTGAAGCTAGAGCTAGACCATGTTCAGGAGGTACTTAGGAAGAACGGATACCAGGTACAACGACGAATGATGCGGCCTATCAAGCGCGAAAAACATCCGGCGGTAAATAGACAACCGACCAACATGCCCTACATTAGAGGTGTTACGGATAAAATAGGAGACAAGTTAAAAAACTACTCCATCCCAACCGTATTTACACCAGGGGCCAAAGTATACAACATGGTGGGCATACCAAAGGATGTTCTACCGCTACAAACCCCAGGTCTCTATAAAATCAACTGCAGCTGCGGAAGCTCTTACATAGGGCAAACGAAGCGGACTATCGCTAAACGTATAAAAGAGCACATCGCAACTGTAAAGAACCGTCAAACGAACAAATCGGCGATTGCGGAACATTTACTCCAATTGGGCACCAATCACTGGATTGAATTTCATCGTCCCCAAGTCCTCTCCACGGAACGCCACTTTTACCCAAGAGTTGTGCGTGAAGCAATCGAAATCAGAAAACATAAAAATTTCAATCGGGAAGAGGGCTTCAAATTGTCATCGGCGTGGAAACTGGTGATTCGGCTAACAACACCCACTTTAATGCGCAGTCGGCGAATGTTCAATATACAGATACGGTTAGTGTGTTTTGCGCCGGTACTTCGAAAATAAACGACCCGGGGGTAGAAATAGAAGCTTCTACCTCGCACTCGGAGACGTGACATCGCTACACCAGTCAGCTTGCGACCACGGGACGTGCAACCGTCTCGAAACGTCAAGCAAAATAAGGTATGTAAATACCTAATGCATGTTCGCGTTAATACCCGTCTATATATATATATTCTAAACATGCAACGCGAGTGTTTAAAAGTTCCAGTTTTATTCTGCTTGTTAACGGAAAAAAGAAACTCTAAAACTTCTAATCTCTCCTCAATAAAAACCAATAGAAAATTTCTCAAATAAAAACATATAACAATGTGATATACTTTCAAAACATCCACGTTCTGCGGGCAAAGCTATATTCTGCAGTGAATATACTTTAGCAATTCCCTCCAAAAGTATAACTTAATAAAAAGCGGGCAAAATACTGAAATTTGCACTGAACGTAGATTATCTGAAGTCCTTATCAGTCATATTTAAAGACGCCTGACTGCTTCTGAGAATGCTTAAATAGGCCTGATAATCCTGCTCAAGCTTTGACTGCCCTGGAAGTCGTGTTTTGGACCTCATGATCGACGGCAAGTAAATATCATGTAACCTCATTATACGACTTGGGAACTGAATTATAAGCTTCAAGTAAGTATTTTGGTTTTGCATCTGCAGTGAATAGCATTTTAAAGCCGGTAAAATCCTGTGTCTTCCAGAATAAAACAATGCATTTCTGTGTATACAATGCATGCTTAATAAAACAAAGATAATGGTTACATATGGGAATTAAATTTAAAGTATGGCGATTCTTCCGCGCAGTGTAATTCAAGCGAGAGGCCTGTTCATTTCTATTGTTTATAGCATCGTTATAGGTGGTCTGTGTTGAATCGCTCTTTGCAAATTATTACCAATTTAATACGGAAATCGCCTTGTATAAGGGCGATTTTTCGCTGGCCGATATCATAACGTTATTATCGTCATCGCTACAGCCTCTACGATTCAGTGCCACTGAAATTGTTGCGCGAAAAAGCTTAAAAACCGTCTCAGTGAATAGAAGAGAGCTTTTACATCGTCAAATATGCCATCAGATTCGGCTATAGTTAAAGCATAACTATCAGATGAACTTACCGTTCCAAAGATAACATTAAAAAAAGTTGTAAAAAATATATACAACCATATATTTTAGGTTATGGTAAGTAATTGCTCAGTTAAGCTTCAGATTAGCAAAAGGTTCTTTCAAATCTACGTGTTCTTTGAGTCTGTCAGTCCGTGTTTGATTCCCACGGGAGCTTTTTTAGAGTATGAGTACCCGAGTTCAGCCGGTAGAAGTAGGTTCGATTCCAATCTAGGATAAATCTTTGTATAGTGCTAGACGGTTATTTTGCTCTGCCTGTGTAATGCCATAGCATTCGTAATGCTACTATGCGGCTCCATACATCCATAAATAACCGCGATCCATCAACCACGCCCATCCGTCATTACTCTGGCTGTAATTGTTCAAGCAAATTGCGCAAATACTCCCCAACTTTCTGAGCTTCACTTTATTTAACTCAATTTAAGAACGTTTCGTTGGCAATTATCTGAATAGAGTTTGCAACGACTTTCGACTGAACACCCCAAGCCTTTAGCTTTAACCGTTATCGCATTGCGAGATTTTATATATTATGCTTTATTCACACGATGTACACCGTATGATCAAACGACTATACATTGAAATATATCCAGCCAGCATAAGTTCATCTGTCTTTGTGCCGCAGGGCCATGTATACCTGGCTTAACACATGGTATAGTAATGGGCATGCGGATAGGAAAAGTCAATATAATAATAGGAATCCTCATGCCTGTTCATGAACGCGGCAGTAGGTACAATCTATCTATAAAATAAAAATGAATCGTTGATTGTGTTGCTAAGTGCAAATCTCGAGATAGGCTAAACCGATTTCGCTGATTCTTTTTTTATAATATTCCTTGAAATAGGAGAATAGTTCTTACGGAGAGAAAAAAAAAAGAATCGATTGTTAGGCGGTAGGAAGTTCGTTGTGTCATCTAGTCCTAAATAAAATAAAATAGATTTTCAAAATAGGGTCTGACGTTTAAATCGGGAAATTGTCTAATAATAAACGCGTTGCGCAAATTTTGCAAGAGCAATCTGGAATTATTACGTCATCAAATTCAGCTATCGTTTGCTTAGTGTTGTATCTGTAGGTCTTAATACATAGCTATGTTTTCCCAAATGCTTACTAAGACGAAGTCTTGGCAAAACCCATAGTAGTGTGTAGTTTCAACGAATTGCGTCATTTTAGACCTTTGTAGTACGGTAAGGAGTGTCAGTATGTGCATATCGTAAATGTTTAGTGTCCTAAATGTTGTGCCCTTTCTTGACAAATTACCGGATTTGGCTCAAGTGGTGTACCCGACTTTACAGAGGCACAGATATATTGGATTTGTTACCCTTAACTACACCCAAAAGGGCTCCGTGAGTTATGTCCACAACAAGTTGCCACGATAAGACTTTTTAAAGAAGACGTTTCATCGATCGAGAAGTTAAATTTTTATACCATGAGATGCGGTAGTGATCACTGTTAATTCTACTAAGTACAAAATTATTATTATTTACAGCCTAACCTGTCCCTCTGCAGGGCAAAGACCTCCCTACCCTCTTGCCACCTCTCTCTATCGAGAGCTGTTGTTGTCCACAGTTTTAAATCATTTTGCCACCTAATCTTGGGTCTGCCGCGTGGCCTCTTTCGATCTGGGACCCACAAGGTGGTAGTTTTAGCCCAAAGATCGTCAGACATACGACAGATATGACCGGCCCAGTCATATTTTAACTTGGCTGCTTGTACAAAATACTACTGATATTGATAAACTTAAATTATCAGGTTTTTTATATCATTTCTGAGGTAGATTCGTACATATATCTATGTAAGTTAAAATTAAATTAAACATTTCTGTTCGTACATACATACATACATAGAATCACGCCTGTTTCTCGGAGGGGTCGGCAGAGACTACGGAACAACATTTGCAACGATCCTGACATCTCTCTTGCTTCATTCACTCCCATAAAAATCCTCATACATGCTCTTCTGTTCAGGTTACTTCTAACCTGTCCTGTTTTAACATGTCTCTGATCTATTCAGAAAACGTCCACCTAGGTCTTCCCCTTCGTCCTGTCCCATTCACACTTGCCCTAATATCTGCTTGGTCAGTCTTTCGTCATCCATCCTCTCCATGTGCCCAAACCACCTGAGCATACTTTTCTTGATCACTACATCTTCTTTTACCCCACAACACTCTCTTATCACACAATTCTCTACTCTGTCAGTCAAAGATACACCACATATACTTCTCAATGCTCTCATTCCTACAGCATTTATACTTTCAAGTGTCTTCTGCAATACCCAACCTTCACTATTATACATAAGTGTAGGTACTAACACTCCTTTATGCACAGCCAAACGTGCCTTTTTGGACACGTTTTGCTTGCACTCATAAACGCCTTCAGAGCTCCATTCACTCTATTACCTGTGTTTATTTTTGTACGTAATGTTATATGTTGTACATAGTGTAAATTCAACATACAGAAGAGTCGTATATTACTGAATACATTTCAAACAGAATGTTACATTTGTAAAAGTTCAAGACGAGTTGTTGATAGACAATCTTGGCTATGAGCAAAACAAATATCCGCCATCGACTAAGAGCGAATTACAGGAAGCAATGTGTCTTATATGTTTTTCGAGCTGGTGACATACCCTGCAAAATGTTCCTTGCACCATGATAGGTATATGATTATTATACAAATACATTTATATTTATACATTTATCATAAAATATTTATATTGATATTCTCAAAGACCTAAGATTACGCTATACAATTTGATAAAATATAAATTAACCCACCGTTGACTTGAAAAATTTGGCATAGGCTCTAAACTGTGTACAATTCATCTTACGCGTCTACTACCGCACCGGCTCGTATTGTCAGGGGCACACGAATTTTTGTCAGTTTTACGATTTGTGATGAAATCAATGTTATTTTTTAGCAATATATCGTCTTTAGATGTTCTATTGTACAGTATCGTTCATGCAAATAAAAACGTGCTACCTCTCTATCCTTATTAGTTTTATTCAGAAATGGTGGATGCATTATATGGCTTTAACTCTACGTGAAATATACCTCAGCGGCCAACTTTAAAGTGGCATTCGTGAAGGATTACTTTTCTTGAAGATAAAACTACGAAACAAGGTCGTATAGTCGAGATGCATAGATGGTATTATGGTTAAAGTTGTACATTCATTGTCCACAAAGGAGAAACATTTGTGACTTTCTACTGCTGTGTTTTCATCTAATCCATTATTTATTTATTGAACTTTATTCACTGACAAACCTACAGAGGCGAATTTATCGAAGAATTATTTACCAGTCATCTCGTTATTTTAAGGCGCCGTTTCACTACCTCTGGGTGGTTTTAACTTTGCATGTATTTGGCAGATAACGGCTCCCATTCTAAAATCATAATAAGAACGAAATTTGTATAATTTTGGCCGACTTCACCGCTGCCTGATAAGTACTTAACTAAAACCTAATGTGTCAAATAACTCATACAAACATCATTGCGATTTTAAATTTATCTGGAAAGTTTGGCTTATCCAGAAGTGGTGAAAATATTACTTTACCTTTTTTAATTTATCCAGAGCTCGTCGGATAGTGCTGAAACCGGCCATAAAGATGTAAAGATTCGCACAACAAAGAAATAATTCCAAGCGCTGCAGCGCTTGGAATTATTGTATGTTTCTGATTTACATAAGGGTGCACCCTTATGTAAATCAGAAACATCGATAGCAGAAACAAATAATAATAATACGTTTTGTTTGTTTGTTTTGTTTTTCGTGTGAGTTTGTGGCCAACTCTGGTGTCGAAGTTTTCAGACCGCCCTAAGGCCTCCGGCTGGGCGTAACGATTCTTATCCTTAGACAAGAACTGGGACCGACAGCTTTACGTGCCCTCCGAAGCACGGTGGGCAATATATCGTTGTACAATGTCGGCAGTAACGCGAACTCGCGCAGTAATAAAACTTACTTAGGTGTTGTTCGACACAAGCCTCCTTTTTTATTTGATAACGTACAATAAGGGTGTCTCTCTCACACCTACATACTTATGTTTTATTAGCGTTAAGAAAAAAGGACTGCAGTAAAAAGCTTAAGTTTTACATCGGCCTTGTGGTATAAACTTTTCCAACCTTTACAACCCATCGTTGGCAATCAATTCTTATTCCTATCTATTTAGACGTTTTTACAATAAAGGTAATGTAGTGAAATTAATGCCATTGTTATTACTTATCTATCACTCAAGTTAACAAGTGTACATGGTTTCGTTAGAGATCTGTGCCAATATTTTGCGTACAATTAAATATTATTATGTAATACATACAATACATAAAACATATATTAACCTAGTAATAATAATATATGAGTAAGATAAATAATAGTATTAAAGCATACCTATTTTTTCGGCTTACAACTATTGGTATATTATATATTGTGACAACAAATTTTGCCAAACATTTGTACATTAAAAAACGATACGTGCCATGAAAGTGTATTTGAAAACAATAATTTTATATACATCATTATCGCTGGAAAATGTTGAATCCGGGCGGCTATAGATTGATCTCTAGGTGTAGCAGTGGACGTCTTTAGACTGAGATGATGATGATATTAATTAGTTACTGTCTATGTTGATATGGTTATAAAATATACAAGTACAATATAATGTTCAGTTTGAAGTTTGCCTACGACTTCTACCACTCTTATAAAGTCAACATAAGTAAATTACCCTAAACTAAATGATACGACTATCATCCCCCAGCGTTATCCCAGTTGCAACCCGGGGTCCGCTTATTAGTCTAACCGTATATAACTGGATTGGTATTGAAACATGTAGGCAGGCCAAGGAGGCTCTTCCCGCAGTAGACGGTAAGATAGCCAAACAAATCCTCCGGCTGTCCAAACAATAACTGCGGACAGTCACGGCCGGCTACACAGGACACAGAATCTTTAATAAACACCTATTTACTATAGGTATCACCGACAGCCCGCTATGCAGGGCCTGTATGGCAGCAGACGAGACGGCACCTGCACCTCGACTGCCCTGAGGTCACACAGTACAGGCAGCAGTACCTGGTCAGGACCAGATACAGCACCCTGAGGGAAGCCAAGAGTCTGCTGGCCTTCCTCGTAGAGCTGGGGTGGCTCAAATGACGACACCATTCCCACCCGCACGCAAAATACACGCCAAGACGTGGAGTTGCGGAAACAGCCCGTGCAATCAAGTATCATATGACTGAATATTCTGATTGAGTGTCTGACCTCCACAATCAAAAGGAATAGCGATACTCGACTACTAAAGATCTTTATAACAGCCAAAACCGATGGCTTAACGTGCTCTTCGACGCCCGAGGCAAGCGTCAATTAACTATTTTTTTATTAACGGTTGGCGTAGTGGTTTAAGCGGTCGCCTCGCCGCTTGACACTGCACCGAGTGTTGTGGGTTCGATCCCCACACGAGACAATACTTTGTGTGATCCATAGATTGTTGTTTCAAGTCTGGGTGTTCATTGTGTCCGTTGGTTGTCTGTTTGTAAAGTCCCCCGCGACACAGGATTCAGTCCTAGTGCGGGAGTTGTCTTTTTAAAAGAAAAAAGAAAAGAAAAAGAATTTAAAACGCAAATATCATCACGTATCTCCATTAGGCGATCGCAGCCAAACTAAATCATACTATCATCATCATCGGCCTATCATAGTCCGCTGCTGGATATAGGCCTCTTCAATGGCACGCCACTGAGTCGATTTTCGGCTTTTCGTATATTTTCTATATGAAGTAAAAATAAATAAATTATACTCAACGTACTCGAGCATACATAAAAAAGTACTTTGTCGTGGATTTAGCATGTTAGAGGCAGTGCACACTCAGCGTGGCTTAACTAGATTGAAATATGAGTAGCTACGTGAGGGGGCTTTGTGTACGATTTATGAGCATGTTTGTGTGTGAATAAGTGCGTGTATACGTATATATTGGTATAAACAGTGTACATTAGAGTATATTAAATAGTACTAGATCCGTGTGGCGATGGACATAGAATACAAAGTGCCACCAGTATCCTATTTCCTTACGTGAGTGTCGAAAGACGACTAGGGAAACTACACGATGCAATACTATCATGGTGAAGAGACGGAAAAATATTTGCTCGCTTAATAATACAGTAGGGAGCCGCATTGTTAGAAGAGCCGAATATATATTCATATCAACACTGAAAGTTGTTTTTTTATTCACAATAATAAAAGCTTGCAATGAAATATGAACGAGTCACAGATTTTAAGCACTTAATTCAAGAATTCAGCAAAAATATTGAATCCAAATAGTCGTCGCGATTCTCACGCCATTTTGTATACAAACTCTATCCCGAATTCGCAATAACAACATTCCATATAAAACAGGTCTTCTATCTCGTCATGCATTATAAAATGTGAGCTACTTTATATTCCAAAAGTTGTAGGTCTCATGAAGACGGGAGCGCGAGTGGCTCTCGTACAATACGATATTGCGTTCTACCGGCAGTGCCTCGCGCGACACTCGTAATACTTAAATATTAAAGCACATAGATAGATAGATAATTGCTTTATTGTGCAAATGTTGGTACAAATTCGGTGTAAATAACTTAAATATAGATACATATCAAATGCACAAGGGCGGCCTTATCGCTGAGTGCGATCTCTTACAGGCAACCTTAGGATGGACAGACTGAAAAAGACAAAAAGCTTTGATGTGTAGCGACTAAAAGTATCTGATTACTAGAAATTGTTTTTTTTAAATACATACATATCTTAATATATAAAATCCTTGCGTTACTGACTGACTGACAGACACGCTACAGCCGAAACTACGTGGCGCAAAAAGCTGAAATTTAGCATGTATGTTCCTTGGGGACCGTAGGTGTGCACTAAGACGGGATTTCCCGAAATTCCCACGGGATCGGACAAAACGGGAAATTCAAAATATGTGCGTGCGAAGCCGCTGGCGTCGACTAGTATATACATACATACGCAGGCATACATACAATAGATGTGATAGGTGCTAAACATATAAATAAATACATAATATGATACATATATAGGTACGATTTACATATAATACATATACATACATATAATAATATGAACACAATATACAGTGATACAATTTGTTTACAATGACAAATAGTGCTTCTTTAGTGCATTTTTAAATATTTTCAATGATTTAGCTTGCCTAATTTCGACCGGCAGCGCATTCCACAGACGGACAGCTTGAACAGCAAAGGATTTATCGTAGTAGTTTGTGGTATGTGCTGGCATCTGCAGTCTCAGATCCACCGACGACCTCAAGGTCTTTAAATGTGAGTCATGAAGGAACTTAAAACGTTCTTTGAGATACGTGGGGGTATTAGGATTGAACAACACATTGTACAGTAGCATAAGGATATGAGTATTCCGGCGAAGTCGAATTGGGAGCCACTTAAGCCTGGATCGAAATTCAGACATATGATCATATTTGCGTAAGCCAAAAATGAATCTAATACAGAAGTTTTGGAGACGCTCAAGTTTATCAAGTTGGTCCTCATTAAGATCAAGATAGCTGACATCGGCATAATCGAGTATTGGGAGAAGCAAGGATTGTGCAAGCGCAGTCTTGGTGGTGGTGGGAAGAAAGTTCCGCAGCCTACATAACGACCCAGCTGAAGCAAACAGTTTACGGCTGGTCTCCTGTATTTGAATTCCCCATGAAAAAGTTTTATCCAAATAAATGCCAAGGTTTTAGACGTTATCTAAGATTGGTAAGATGTTACCATCGAACTGAATCTGAGGCAGTTGTGACCAATTGATCTTGGAAATCATCCTGGAACTGCCAATTAGAATGACCTGTGTTTTTGACGGATTTACCTTCAGACCATATTTTTTGCTCCACGTACAGATATGCGCAAAATCTGTGTTAATGTTAGAAAACGCCGTTGAAATTGACTCTAGTGGTGCCTGTGAATATATCTGCAAATCATCTGCATAAAGGTGGTAGGACGAAAGTAACTGTTTGGAGATAGAATTAATAAAAATTACGAAAAGTAATGGAGATAGCACGCCACCCTGTGGTACCCCGACAGTTGTATTACACCACGAAGAGCACGACTCATCAACACGTAAACGCTATCGGCGTCCAAACAGGTAACTATGAAACCAGTCAATTACCGTTGGAGATATGTTAATAGAGCGGAGTATGGCAAGCAGGATGTGGAAATCCACGGTATTAAATGCGTTGCTAAAATCAAGCAAGGACAACAGCGTGAGTTTTACAACACCCATGCCCAGCCTTATCTCATCAGTGATATGAACCAATGCTGTGGTAGTACTATGACCAGGACGAAAACCGGATTGGAAAGGATTCAGGAGAGCATTTTTAGAAAGGAAAGTACAGAGTTGCGTATGCACAAGACGTTCAAGGACTTTGGAAAGGAATGGAAGTATAGATATTGGCCGGAAGTCAGTAAGGGAACAGGGTTTGGATTTTTAGGAATTGGAACTATTTGTGCATCTCTCCACGCTGATGGAAAGACGCCGCTGGTAGCTGAGTAATTTAGGATATGACAAAGGATAGGGAGGATTTCATCTAGGATGGGTAGGATCATGTTTCGACTGATGCAGTCATTACCAACAGCATTGGATGAGATTGAAGTGATGCTCTTTTTAACATCACAACTGGCAAATTGCTCGAAAACGAAAGGTGAATATCTGGGAGTTGGGATACGTGAAAGATCTTGTAACGTGTTTGATTTTGTTGTCCCATCAAAGTTGGGTGAAGCAGTGAAATGTGCGTTAAGCGAATCTATATTTATATCATTGGGGATTGTGTCATTGCGAGACTTACCAACTCCCAGTGTTCTTAGAAATTTCCAGATTTTAACTGGGTCTCCGTTTTCAACAGAGTTGTGAATATGTTGGCGTTGTGCTTTCCTACACGCCTTGTGCAGTGCAGAGATTTCTGGCAGTTGTGTATTTGTCCAAATTCACAGGGGTTGGACGACATTTATACTTACCATCGCATACCACGTACCATCGCAGACACTCACAGTATTTATTCCATACACAAATACTTCAACTATATGGAAATTTGTGTTTTGTTAGTGTTATCTTCATTTATGTACTACTGTCTTTTTGGCTGTGAAGATGACAATTCATTATAGAGTGATTCCCAGTCCGATGCTGGACTGGACATATGCCTTCCTTAAAATGCGTCACAATCAGTGGCGGCTCGTGAAAGATTATATTGGGTGTTCACTAAAAAAAAAGATGAAACTGCTTACCATTTATTTTGTGAATGCTTTTATAATTAATATATATAGTAAGATGACGTGCTTAATCATCGATACCTACCTGAACCGTCCACGCAGTATCAACTCCGGCGCCACTAAACAAAATACACGGAAAACAAAATAGCTTCTTACTTCCTTCGCAATTTCGCAACCACATAACCAAAGCGTTTTATCATATTGGTCGTTTTTATAAGTTTTTCACAGTTTTTTATAAAGTTTACGCTGTTATATTCCATATTAGTAACACAATTTAACTGTCTTTCTTAAACATATACAATTAACTATATTTTAAACACCAATCCTTTTCTAATTACCAACGCACTTGCAGAGAGATGTTTTGCTTTTGTTTACATTCTAAATGATACCGGCAAAACACTATTAAAAATAAACGGCGCACACGTTTTAATTTTTCTTCGTGACAAATGGTCATATCATTTAGTCGGGTAACATATTCGCGCATGCGCACCTCGTCAAGCTAGCGAGGAGCGCCGCTCCGTATTTGGCTTATTTCTCATACAAATCTTTTGTCTCACGCGCCCAGCGCATGGAACGCTCTCTCTTTCGCACTCATTACATTTCAGTATTAAGCGTTGTACTAAGCTTTCGTCAACGAAGAGCGCTGTTTTGAGCGCTCCACTCAACAAAAATACCTATGTAGATATGTTTCAAGACTGTTGACAAAATTATGATAAGCAGCTTAGTAGTCAAATAATTATTTGTGGATATGCATTATAAAAAAGAGAATAGGTGTGTATTAAAATATTGAGTATGTTTATAGAAAAAGTTTATATGCGTTGTACCTACATATATTTTATAATTTTGGTAGTTCACTGCTCCAGCGCTCCTTTGAACGAGCCACCACTGGTCACAATAATATTGTGATTCATTTGGAGGATTTGGCTTACTATACCATGCTGGCCAGACACAGTAGAAAAATTGGTTGCCTGTAAAGTCGGTATACGGGCGAAAGTTTTACGTGACAACGACTTTGAGTGGTAAAATAATTCTAATGTAAATATTCATTCGTATAGTAGGAAGAAGGATGAAAGACGCGTGCCTTTCACTTTTTATGTCTGTCTCTCTCGCTCTTAGGCGGGACGCGTGCCTCTCACTCGCTCTCATTGTGAGCGCATAACGTGAGCGGAGCGTAACGCAGTTTCTTGAAGTGTCACCCGGCAAACCAATTTATAAGACGTTGTCACGTCAAAAAAGTTGTATATTTTTAAAACGTCTAAAATACATCATCGTCATCATAATCTCACCCGAAAGACGTTGACTTCTGAAATATGCCCTAATTGACTGCCACTTCAGAACATTCTTACCTCAAGGGCTATCGGTTTTTCGAGTTATACGCCTTGTCCACTATCACTATCTTCAATTTGAACACAGATTATAGAATCTTAATTCGAACGAGAGAGTTCAGCGGCGAAAGATATTTTCGATGGCAGTTACAACAGATATAAATTCTCTCTTCACAGAAACATTTGTCTCAACTATAATATTTATTACGAACACAAGTAATTTACAATCTAAATTAGTCTAACGATCGTTTTATTTTGTCGTTTATATTCAACGAAATAATTGCAACAACATCCAGATATATCGCTGAATACAAACAACAGGTGACATACACTCCATTAAGTAGACGTGTGAAAGCAATAAACGTCGCGAAAAGAGTTAGGAGCATAGTTTAGAAAATTAGTTTAATGAATGGGATTCGAAGCGCAATCTCGTCGATAACGCATGACATTATCGTAATTAAATCAGTAGAGAACCACTTCCCATCTCTCCCGCGTCCAGAGCATGCGCAATGTGAGCATTAACAGCCAAAGTACGCACCGATATTGTGTATATGTCGTAAACTGTATGTATTACGAGACAATTGGCCGAACTAAAACGCTAACTAAAAAATATAAATCTATTCGTGACGTATACATAGCGAATTATCACCCGCGCGGGGAGGAGATAGCTCGGGTGGTGCTATCGTCTATAAAGCACCTTTTTATGCATGCGGGTGAACCCACCTCGCGCCCCCAGATAATAGCCTGTAAATCACCGCCGTAAACTCTCACATGTAAAATTTGGTAATACAGCAGCGAGTGGAGCCGCAACTACGTAAATAAGTAAGCCTCGGGATCGCACCGCATCGCTCCGCTCCGCACTACACGGAGCCGCGTCGCACTCGCTGTAAATAATTTACGAGTGACGTGGAGCGGCGAATAAATAAGAAATATTTTAACAGTTTATATTTCATAAAGCGCGACGTAAACGGTTGGTTTTATCGTTATCGTTGGATAAAGTGGAATAAAAAATGGAGGGAGAGTTTGGTTCGAGCCTTACGCCTCACGCCTCGTCCGCCCGTTCCGATACGGCTCGTGTCGGTCGCTCATCGATATTCAAGCCACGTGCTGAGGCAGTTCATTACAGCTGATGTGTACATGCTACACAGCACTAATAACAATATACGCGATCACATCACTAGGGGCAGACGTTCTATGCTCTAACAGGCACAGATTGTGTATGAAGCCGATCACCGATACTGAGAGGGTAGTTACTTATTTACGGTGTAGTTCCGTACAACTGAGGGTAATTAGATTAATTCCTACTGAATAATTTAATAAATACATGTCTCTGATTTGTCAATCAGCCTATCGCAGTCCACTGCTGGACATAGGCCTCTCCCAACACGCGCCACAGTACACGGTCCTCAGCTTTCCGCATCCAGTCTGCCCCAGCCACGTTTTTCAGGTCGTCGGTCCACCTAGCCGGGGGCCGCCCTAACTTACGCTTGCCGAGACGTGGTCTCCACTCTAGGATACGCTTGCTTCATCTCTGATTTACTTGACGAATTTGCTAGTTTTTTTTCTCGCGGTAAGTGAAATGCTTTTATTTACCTATTGTACTGGCAGTAAATTATATTTTGGTATATTATTACAAACAAACAACCGGAAATTACAAAGAAAATTAGAACTATTTATTAATAACAGCAGGTGTTTTTACTTGCAGGGATCTAAGGCTGCGTTTCCACAGAAGCTGAGCTGCGCGGAGCTGAGCAGAGACTTATAAAAATTGACCAATCACGTTGCTCAAAATACACATCTCATCTCCGCTCCGATTCAGTGGAAACAGTGTTAGTGGAGTCGAGGAGGTTTACATTGAAATGTATGGTGCGCGGAGATAAGCGGGGCATAGCGGTGTCGAGCTTAGTGGAGCTGTGCCGGGTGAAGTGGGGCTGTGCGGTGTAGAGCGGGGATGCGCGGTAGAGCGGGGTTGCGCGGGGTGGAGCAGGGCTGAGATGGGTAACGCGACGTCAGGCGCGGGAGTTTGTTTGTAGTAGTAGTTGAGACACAGTACTGACTGAAAACAAAATGTATTCACAGCCCCGTTCAGCTCATTTCCACTTCACAGCTCCGCTCGGCTAGACTCAGCTCTGGTCCGCCCCGGTCGTCGGTAACACCTACCTATTTACACGGCTCTGCTCTGCTGAACTCCGCGCAGCTCCGCTTCTGTGGAAACGCACCCTAACTCATAACCTACGGGACAGTGTTAAACAAATGAGGTGACATAAACCATCATCCATGCAATCAAGGTGAATGCTAATTATAAATTAGAAACAGGTGACAGATTTTTTGTATTTGTATTCTTTACAAATACAAAAAATCAGTCACCTGTTTTTATCTTTCTTTCTTCTTTCTCTTAGCGTTATCCCAGTTTCAATCTGGGGTCCGCTTACTAGTCTAACCGGATTTGGCTGAATATTAGCTTTTCCACAGAGCGACTGCCTGTCTGACCTCCGCAACCCGAAGGGATAGCGATATTCCATGGTTTAGACTACTGACAGTTTATTTAGAAGGTACTGACGCCCTGTAACGACTGTCAAAGATCTTCATGACAACCGGGACCGACAGCTTAACGTGCTCTCCGAGGCACGGGACAAGCGATAATTAACAATTCAATACGCACATAACTCCGAAAAGTCATTGGTGCTCGCCGTGGATTTGAACCCGATACCCTCTGCATGGGAGTCTGTTGGTATATCCACTCGGCTATCGCTGCCTTTATACCTGTTTTTATACTATACAGTTAAAACTATACTTTTACGAAAATTAGAATTCTGGAGTTCAAGACATAGAGAGAAACCATGAATGTCACTCTCAAAGCCTTTCTGTAAAGATATCCATTTATTACTAGCTGACCCGGCGAACATCGATTCTTTATTTATTTTCAAATTTTTTTCTCCGTAAGAACCATTCTCGTACTTCAAGGAATATTATAAAAAAAAAATTAACAAAATCACTTCAGCTGCTCTCGAGATTTGCGCTTAGTAATAAATTCACACACGAAAGTCGGGCTCAGCGGCGTGCCATTAGCGAGGCCTATATCCAGCAGTGGACTACGGCAGGCTGATGATGATGATGATGATGATGAACACATTCAGCGATTCATTTTTATATTATAGATAAGCACACTACGCTCCTTTACTTCGCGCGGTCGACTAACTACGGAATTCAGTATTCGAAATATAGATAGATCTGTAGATTTTAGATAGTTTTTGACAGTTTTTGACATAAGCTCCATACAAAAAAGTTCTATCTACAGGTCTATCTATTGTTCGAATATTGAAAATGGCCGTAAAACACGTACCGTGTCCGTGATTTACTTTATAAACAGTGGGGGGTATTAATTCAATATTAGTTTGCGCAAAATAACAGTTTAGGTTGTATAAAAAAAATATTAATGTAGCCCACGGTGTTGTTTAACAGGTTCCTGTCCCATGTATCATATATGATTCATAACAATTGATTTTCTATTGTGTCTAGCGCTGGACAGCGAATGGGTCAACGTAGAGTTTTGGAGGGACAAAAACGCCGGCCGTTTTATCTGGCATACCAAAGTACAATATATGTTCGTACAATATTGGAGCATAAAACTGGGTAGTAAATCGGCTCATTTCCGTAACACCATACAGCGTGGCAGTAGGCGTAGGTTAAATTTATCGCAGACCTGACAACCGTCGGAGTAGACGTGTACCTTTGTTGGGTAGAGTAAGCACCCCCGGCGAAAGAAGTATAGGCCTCCCTCCAGCCAGATAACAATTTTCGCAAAGTGATTGGGCACAAAGAAGCGGTCATCGAGAATATGGCGTGCCATAGGATAGGCTTAGCAGGGGACTACAGCAGGCTGAGGAGGATCGTGATGAATTTACGATTATAGTTAATGACGACAGTTGTTACTACTATGATATCCTAGTAGCATCTGCGTAATAAGTCGTGTTTTACGCACTGACTTAGCCCGCTTGCGGGTTCTTCGCAACAAATGTACCTGCCCTGGCATTGGTGCCATCTGCATGCGAATCCTACGGTTTTGATGATATTGATCAATGCTTATTTATAGTGACTTTTCACTATGGACCTAAACGCCGTGTACCTAGTCATGCCACTAGCAGAGTATGAAAATACCTTTTTTATATTAAAATATCTAGAATTTGAGCTTTAATGGAACGCAGACTGTTAGTGTTATATTTCATGGCACGAGTGAAGAACAATGAAGATCATCAGCAAAAAAAAAATCTCGAACAAACGGAGTAAATTTCATTTAAAGAATAATACTTGATATTTTTAATTAGTTCATTAGCTATTCGATGACGTTCATTGTGAGTAGGATTTCTTAACGAATCGTGTCCGCGCAAATGCAAATTAAGTGATGTTGAAATATGACAACGTATTCCAAGAGACGAGTGGCAAAGACTGACAACATTTTATTTTGAACTATAGAAGAAAACATAGAATTCAAAATACATGTCAATAGGTCTACCGACAATAGACGACAGATGGCCAGTACGATACATGGCCAGTGCTAATACATATTGTGTAGATATTAAACCTGCGTCACTGGGCACGAAGCCTTCCCCCCTCCCCCCAAGCCGCAGTACTTGGTACCCCCTCCCCCCGCGGTCTCGCATATCAACACTAATTCACTTTACAAGTTGCCAACTAATAAGCCTATTGTTTCGTTCACCTACGTGCCAGAAATATTTGCTGAGTCTGTGACAATATACACTCTGCTCCCCTCTACCCCGCCCCTCTTGCACCGGTATTCAGTTATCTCGTCTTTTGCTGTTTCAGCTCTATTCGAGAATATCATATTAATAAAATATTGTACCTACTCGTTCAATCTACGTATAAGCGGCTTGCTCATGGTATCAATCGATGTTTGATAACACATTTACTGAAGAATATGTAGTGTGTTGAGTTGACAAAATACAATGGAAAATAAAGTAAAATACACAATGTAGCATATATCTGAAAGTGTTGCCAGCAATACGCCTTGTATCTCGTCAACAAATCTGCCAGACTAAGAATATCCATTTTCTGAAATGTGTTACTACCCTAACAAATAATCGTCCTAATCTTAATCCTATCGCCCCTTTGTACTTAACTACTAAATGCGTAGTTACAAAAGGTCATTAGTACACTTATTCTAGACAAGTAATCCATCATACTATTAAAACGGTACGCGGCTACGGACGAGCACAGAGTTCATTACACTTACGTTATTCTGTTTATCTGAGACAGACAGACAGGATAATTTAACTCCCTAACTTTGAAACGTATTTTATACAAGTGTAGAATAAACGACGTCGGCTCGCGTATCTCGGCGCCCGAGCTGTCGAATCTTCGTAAAATTGAAAATCAATTTAAATTTAATATTCGATGGCGCTTACACTATAAACAGGATCAAAGGGTCTATAAAAGCAACAACAAATAGGTTTGACGTAGCCTTGCTACGACGTAGCGTATCTGCGTCGGTGCTACGGATGCGGATGGCTTGATAAAATGCCGTCTATGTGAAAGTTTTTGGACCGTGGTATCATTACGCTATATAAGTATCATGAGTTGATACACTGTGCCAATATTTATGTTGCACATCTTTGTAGGTGTATGGTCGTAAATATTATGTGTTGTCCCATAAATAACTATCGTGTTTGATGTTGCACAGGTCACGTAAATCGCGCCTGATGTAAGCAGGTTTGTGATTTTAAATATGCTTAGTTTTCGTTCCCTTGTTGCCAAGTGAAAAAGTAGGTAACATCATTGATTTACTTTATCCACAACCGTAGTTTTTAATTTGTAAGTGTTATATTTTAATGATTTGTTATCTTTTAACTGACAATTTAAAAATCGGCCCTTAGGTGAAGTACGTTTCGCGCCATTTTTTCTGCGGTAAAAGTTATAGCTGCACGAGTTATGTCGAATGTTTGCCCCAACTCGAAAAACAAACATTTTGAGTACGGAGGGTTTCTTGTAGTCGTGCAATGTATACGTGAATATTCTAATAGATAGTATCCTTACCTCAAACTAATCGACTATCAGTTACCAGTCGATGTCCAGCGACGTAATTACCGTCGTGTCATCTGTCAGCGATATTACCACTTAATTACTCAGAGATAAGCGAACCGAAGCGGTATCACAAGCATCAAACATGTCAAAGCACCATTTGATAGAGATGTTTGATTACGTTCCGCAAGTACCCTAAGCTAAGTGGCGCGGAACAGCCCATCATCTCAAACATTTCATGATAGCATTGTATCACTTGATAGCTCGACAAAGTTAAGCAACATGCACAAAGATCAGACTTGGATGGGTGAACGCTTGTTGCGATATTTACATTATTAAGCTATTGGTGCCGGTACTAGTCACAGGATAAGAATCGTAAGGCGATAAAATAAAGCCTCCGCTTTTGGGCGGTATTTAAGCGCTAACACCAGAGTTGGTCATAAACTCACATAGAAAGAGGAAAAGAGATCTCCAGTAGGCATCTAATGTTAACAAGTACAAATTGATGGCAATTTCTATCGGTTCACTTCACTGTGAAAACGGTCATTCACGGTAGTCGGCGTTAGTAATTTTATAAGGTCTATCCATCGAGTTGCCGTTGCACCAGAACGGTCCTGGTTCCGACTACGCACCGAACGTTGTTGGCATATAGGTCTCCCGCGAGCAGGACTGATGTTGCGGGGTTTATTAAGGCTGCTTTGGGAGAGGCCTATGTCCAGCACTGGATTTCTTTCTGCTGAGATGATGATCCATCGAGTAGGTGATCGATGTCTTAACTTTTTACCTTAATGGTAAACCTGAAGTAGTTAAGTTGATATTTTGCTGTCGAGTTTTTATGCCTAGCATTACCACTACTGTTTGATATTTTCGCAAAGTGTCGCATCGCATCTCATCGTGTATCCATGGTCGTCTCTTACGTAGAAACAAAGGTGCTCTACAGTCATCGAACGTCATAGCCTCTTGTGTCACTTGATAACGTTGAGGAAGCACACAATTATCGCGGCACAACGATATCCATGACGCCTTTGTACTTCGTAATGAGCCTCTTCCTTGTGTTGTGTATTCTAAGGCACAGGGGTATTAAGTCTCACACAAGATTCAAGAAAACATACATGTTAACTTGTCTTGAGATATATGTAGAGCCTACTAAGCTGCAGAGCTCCAAAATTCATTTCTTGCATTCTTGGTTTGTGATTGCAATCAGCCTACAGTGTTTCATGTAATGTGTGGTGGCATCCTTAGGCAAAGTGGTGTTGTACCTCACACATAGAATAATCTAGATAAGAAAACATACAAAATAATATCGGATGTATGAGTATGTATGATTCGCTTTGTTCTTAGATATATCAGATACATATTAGTACAATTAACTGGGCCTTATAATCTTGTATCAATTTATTTGCAACTAGCTGGTACCCGCGGCTTCGCACGCGGAAAAAAGTTACGTTTTAAAAAGTTCTCTGCCAAATCTAATCTTTATACAGCCGGTGACTTTCCAGATTTCAAGATGAATGACTCTTTGCTTTTACATTTAATTATACAAAAATAAGTGTCAAGACAACAGCGCAACCTACCGGGTCAAATTGGAGCCTATATGTAG
Organism: Euclidia mi; assembly: GCA_944739405.2. NCBI lineage: Eukaryota > Metazoa > Arthropoda > Insecta > Lepidoptera > Erebidae > Euclidia > Euclidia mi. Next base: position 87,511,411 of record OX123184.2, read on the forward strand.
CGCTATAAAGTGCTCTACCATCCAGTTAAAGTCTCATTTGAATCGGTTCAGCTATTCAAGAGATTACCCCGGACCAACAGACAGACAGACAGACAAAAATGTTAAAAAGGGTTGTTTTGGACTTAGAATCGTGTAACTAACTATATACACTTGAAAATCCATAGTTATTTTGAAATCACAGACAGACACTTCAATTTTATTTATATGTATAGATGAGTTGAATAAGTAAAGACTTGTTATCGCGATAACAGCACCAACTACCGGGTCAAATTGTAGCCTATATGTAGCGCTGTAAAGTCCTCTACCTGGTAGTAAAAGTCTCATTTGAATCGGTTCAGCCGTTCCAGAGATTACCCCGGACAAACAGAAAGACAGACAGACAGACAGACAGACAAAAATGTTAAAAAGGGTTGTTTTGGACTTAAAATCGTGTAACTAACTATATGCACTTAAAAAGCCATAGTTATTTTGAAATCACAGACAGACACTTCAATTTTATTTATATGTATAGATGAGTTGAATAAGTAAAGACTTGTTATCGCGATAACAGCGCCAACTACCGGGTCAAATTGTAGCCTATATGTAGCGATATAAAGTCCTCTACCTGGTAGTGAAAGTCTCATTTGAATCGGTTCAGCCGTTCCAGAGATTATCCCGGACAAACAGAAAGACAGACAGACAGACAGACAGACAGACAGACAAAAATGTTAAAAAGGGTTGTTTTGGACTTAGAATCGTGTAACTAACTATATGCACTTGAAAATCCATAGTTATTTTGAAATCACAGACAGACACTTCAATTTTATTTATATGTATAGATTTATAAGACTGCTCTCAGCTTTTAGATGTCCCTTTCAATAAACATGCAAGAATCTTTTGGATTCTAAAGCAAAATATGTAGCTTATGATTAAACATTTACGGCAAAGTATACCGATTATATGTTATACTTTTATATATCTCACTGAGAATATTTTTTCAGTGCGATCGTGATATAAATAGATAACGTATGAACTTAGTGTTATCGGACATTTCTTATTTTGAAATTAATATCGGTATAGCTAAGAATTCGGCAATAGTTGTATTATGGTCGGTAATAGGTCTTCTCATAAATAGTATCTATTAAGTATAAAATAAATGATGTATAAAACATTCTCTATGATCGGTGATACTGGTGTGTGGCTACTGATATTGGATATTGTATGGAAAAGGTTTGATTTGAAACTTTTAAGCCTGTCTAAAATTAATTTTACAAAAGCAAATTAATTTAACAAAAGCGTCATGACTGAAATGTTACTTACAAAGTATAAAAAGTTGTCATTTTTATTTCGAGAATTCTTGTAGACATTTTAAGAAAAACCGGTATTACCTGAAATGGCAGGCGATTAAGCGTGACGATGCAAAAGTAAATACTTTGACAGCAATCTGCAAATGTTTGTTAATTAGTAGTTATTGAAGAAATAGTTATAGGAGGCAGCGGTATCAAAGTGAAGATACCAATAAAACGCCACGAAGATGGTATCGAGTACAATCCCAGCGCGCTCACTTTTCGAAGTTATGTGCGAATACATTTTGGCTCAGACAGCACGTTAAGGCCTAACCAATGAATACAGATTTATACATAGAACCGCAGATCTTAAGGATTTTGTGTGCCGATTCCAAGTGAGGTCTGGCCTCAGTTCAGTTCGTAGTTGGCGAACTTATGTGCAAAGTTTTAACTGCAGGATTTATATGGAAATAAGACGTTCGATTGTAAATTCGCCTTTAAAAAAAATGGGTTTATATTGTCACGTGAGTGTATCAAGGAAAATGTGACTGCAACGACGTATTTGATATTTTGAATTTATTATATTTATATAATCGTAGAATCATTTAAGGAGCTGAGCAAGGTCAAAGAAACTCAATTTTAGTTTCATTACTTTGCCTTGATATTGTTTGTTTTGATAGCAATGAAAGAGAGCGTCATGCGTGTGTCAGATTCAGGAAAACTGGTGTAGAGACAGTTTTAATAAATAAAAGAGACAACTATTAAATCGTACTTTAATTTATTCAATTTAGCACAAGGATATATCTTTAGATTACGTCGTAATTCTATTTTTTTTATTTAGAGCCCAGTTCGCAAAGCAAAGGCATAGAACCAAGAGAAAGAACGGACAGTAAAACAAGAGTTTTACTGGCTGGAAAAGAATGGCTAAGAGGCCATTCTTTTCAATAGTCATAATTCACAAATAGTAGTACGACCAATTTATATCAAATATCAATGTTGTGAGTAGTTTTATATTAAAAGAAAGGTCTGTCTTTTAACAACACAATAAGCATCAACACAATTAACTAATTGCTTACCACAGATATATGTATAATGAACCTCATTGATACAATTTGATCCATAGTATATTATTCTATCCTATATTACAATCTTTAATGTCTCACAAGCGACCAAACTACCCACAATATCAATAAGATAATGATTACACTATTTTACATTGTTTTTTAGATGATAAAACAAACGAACAAGCAACACAGAATATTAAAACACAGTAGCAGTTAAATAGTCAGAACCATATCGTACCTGAGCCTTCGTCGAAGGAAAATAGGACGAACTTGTCGAGCTTGTCGACTTTTATAGCTAGCTTAAGCGTTATTTACACGTTTGATAGTTAACCAACTGTCAAAGTTCATGTCTGTGTTATTTAACTGCCACTGCCGTGTTCCAAATATTAAATATTTCTCAATCTTTACATATCTCTCACATGCAACAACGCGTTCCAAAGGCAGCGTGTTAGATATTTAATTTGATCAGCATACAAAATAAATTTGTGAACCATTATAAATTTGACAACAATAAGGATAGTATGCTATGGTAGTTCACGCGGACACCGTCACAGGTTAAAGCTAGTTGTATAATACTTATATGTAGTACACATCAGCAACAGATAATACGGTTCCTCAGAGCAATAAGCAATTTGGCAGACACATACCGTCAGTAGCAGCACTTGCAGCTTATGCCGTACCAGACCGAGCTATGTCGCCGACAACTAATTACCTTAATTGTTCTCTAATCGATCCACACGGCTACATATCAAGCTACTAATTGCCAGTTTATGCTAATATAGCTTTGTATGACAAGACCTTAATCTAAGGGGTTGCCAGTCTATTAGTGTTCAAACAGATATTATCTCGACTTTAATTACTGACAACGCACAGTGGTCGTGAGAAACTGAAATTTGGCATGAATGTTCCATGGGGATCGCAAGGGTGCACAAAGAAGGGATTTTCCAAAATTCCCTAAGTAAGAAAAGGTTAAATTTGTAAAAATATATGCTATGCTCCGGGTATACTCTAGTACCATAATATAATATGGAATATTATAGATCGCCGTGTGGTTGACGGCATAGAATACAAGTGTCACCACCCCCTATCTTCCCGTGGGTGTCGTAAGAGGTGACTAAGGGAAAACACGATGCAAATACCATCTTTGCGTAGAGACGGAAAACTCGACATCAAACCCTATACTGCGACTGCCTCGTTGGTCTAGCGGCATAAATGTGCGCGTGTGATCGGGAAGTCTCGGGTTCGATTCCTGGGTCGGGCAGTGTTATTGGGTTTTTCTGTCACGAAATTCTCAGTAGCAGCACGGAGTCCGGAAATGTGCCCGGTACGGCAATAGGCTCGCCCATTATTACGTGGGACTAAAGTATATCTGGCGAAAAGTGGGTGTAGAAATACAACTCTGCCTACCCCTTCGGGGATAAAAGGCGTGCCGATATGTATGTATGTGTGTATGTATTATAGATCGCTTGCTCCGTGTCTTTAAGAGAAAGTTAAGCTAAGCCAGCGGTTCCGGCTGCCTCGGAGATATATGTATACAGTTGATAGTTGTTATAGGGAGTCAGAAACTCTACCCTTGAATATACTGACAATGGTCCTGTGGCTTAACGCGGTATCTAAGGCACGGCGCAAGCGATAATAAACAATTAAGTACGTACAAAACTCCGAAAAATCTGTGGTGCCTTGGGTTTGAACCCGATACTCTCTGCATGGCATTGATATATATGTACTAACATACATGTCAATGCTGCATGGCAGTTTTGTTGGTATCTCCATTACGCTATCGCTGCCTAAGACGGTGATGATGATGTATAATGGAATGATAAATAAAATCCTGCAAGTCCTCCCTCCTCAGCTGTGGATTGGATACTCATATAAGACCAAAATAGTGCGACCCGTAAAGTAAATTTATTATTGTATAGACTCTAAGCACATAGAAAGAATTTCACATGCAAAAATCAATAAAAAAGACAATTTATTCTAGTCCGGTAAATAACACATGAATGGATTCTATAGCTTTACGTACTTAGACTACTAGTATAGGTAATATTATAATATCTGTGTCTAGAGTGGATACCTGGTGTATTGAATCTTGAATTTGAGTGTTATGTGTATATTGGTGAGTAATTTATTCAAATGGCGCCTCGGTATTTTAAAGTATGAAATAATAATTATGAAAGGTGATTTTATTAAAATTCAAATTGGGGCGCTTGTACATTTTAATAAATATTTTAATTCCACTCTTACATTCTGTGCCTAATTTAACTGAATTCAAAAGCCGTGATTGCAATAGCTAAATCAAAACTATATAATACAAACGCTAAATAGTTTGTAATTAAACGTAGTATGTTAACTTTTTCAGTAGTGGTAAACTTTGAAAACACTGAGACATAATTATGCACACAAAAACTTGGAGAGAAGAGAGAAAACCGAATCTGAAACTAATTTAATCAGATTAAATGATATTGTTACGGACGGGGTAACGGGATTGGAAGGAAACACCGAGTAGCACTGTTGACACTTTATTTAACTTCACACACACGACGCGTCGTTCAATCTCGACGCGGACAGCACCAACACTAACGTCTTTGCACTGCACTTCACTGCACTATACTTTCACTTCACTCATTTCACTACTACTTTTTTCTTCCTTTTACTTCTTCCTTTTTTTCTCAACTTTACCACTTCTCAACTTAAACTGGCGCTCAGCGCGTCTACACCGCCTTATATACCCCTAGGAATGTTCTAGATCCACTAATTTCGATTGTCATTTCATTATTCAAGTGTTTTTCCATCTCCTGTCTCTTTGTAACCTTTCTATTCCTTCCTGAACTTTCTAGAATTTTCTATTTTTTATTCGAAATATTTAAATAACCTGTCTCTTTATAACCTTTCCATTCCTTCCTGAACTTTCTACAATTTTCTAATTTTTATTCGAAATATTTAAATAATTTTTTTTTTAAATATTTGGTATGGTAGGTATCACACCTTTAATTTAAAATAATGACCTGATTCAGACAAGTTATATAAACATTAGTATTATTGTTTATTATGTAGGGTAGTTTTAAGATTTTGTTAAACTAAATAATATTTATTACCCATTAGGGATTCTCATTTTTATTCGAAATATTTAAATAATCTTTTTTTTTAATATTTGCCAAATATTCATAAACATTTTCCAAATTTCATAAAAACCTATATCCAAATAACTGTTATGACTGGGTTTTGAACTCACGCCCTCAGAACGTGAATGGGATGTGTTATCCGCACGGTCATTGCCTTGTTGTCAATGACTGATGAATTTGGCGAACACTTGACAGAGTTTATACGTCATCAAACTAAAAACTGTCATTTCCAAATAATAAAATAGTCTTCAAACCTCTTTGCTAGTTATTGTGTTTGACGACCGGCTAGTTTGTCGTGTAGACGTCAGTAGCCCTTGGCAACAGTAGTGATGACAGCCTGACATGACACCGGCCGTCACAATATATATGCAACAAGATCTTATTCTGATGTACAACCAAACAAGTCAGCGCTGGACCAGTTTGAAAAAAAATCCCCTTGACTTGCTCATGAGTCGAGGTGCACTAGAAACTGGTTTTGTATACGTGTATTAATGTGCGTGTATAGTAGCACTGGAAGCGACGATGTCTTGCTGAGCGATTCTCGCCCTTATGGTGGTCTATCGGGAAGTTGTTCGACTGTACGTATATGCTAATGTTACAGCAGCTGACTAGTGATGTGTGTACGCGTATTTAATAATATACTTTGTCATCTAAAAATATTAAATATTCGATTGTTCAAAATACAGCTGCATAAATGGCTTCTTGAAAATATTTTTTACAGTGTTAAAGATTTTATTGATAAAAATGTTTAATTTTGTGTCTGAATGTACCTAAGTCTACAAATTGCATGCTATGTTAAGCAAAACATGTGTAACAAACAGAATATTTGTAACATCTTTTTCAGACAGCAGTTGAACAAGGCTAAGAGCCACGATACAGCTATTGGACCTAGATGTTTTATTTGTTCCGTCGTTATATCATCTATACCCGTAGCTACTACTACATCAAGCTACTACTAGTCTTCTCAAGTCATCGGTCCATCTAGTCGAAAGGCGTCCAACGTTTATCAAAACACCATTCGAGAACATGCTTGCTTGACTGACCATCGGTTGTGCTACACAAAATCGCTGAGTGCGAAGTAGGAGGTGGGGGAACCATGAAACGATCGCGGCGCGCACCTTGGCAAAAAAAGAAACATTCAGCGGTAGACAAAATATCACTTTTTAGTAGCGAAATTTACGGATAATTTTTAAAATAATTAAACATAATAAATATATTTGTAACAACTTTCATACCGCATACATCATTTTCTTCCGTATCAAAACACAAAGCACCAGCCTCCGTTATTAACTTTAATCACAGGATCACACCAGATTTTCTTTGCCGGTGGATACATTTCATCAAAGTATTTGCCTTTAGAGTACTTTTCTATAGCAAACTGTCTAGCACTAGGTCTGCCCCATTGCTGCTCTTCACAGGTTTTAGAGAAGCTTTCTTCATAATTGATGTAGTATATCAGAGCCGCAATATGTTTACATGTGCCACTCTGATTGTACACACAATCACATTTTGCACTCGTAACAGTCATAACGAATAGAATCAATCTGTAAAAAATAATTATTATCTTTACTTTCTATTACATTGAAATGGATCATAGTATGTACATATGTACAACGTCAACAAATGCAAAACCAGAAAAAAAAACAACTTACTTCAACGATGTTTTGTATGGCGTCGATGTCACTGTAGTTTGACGAATTACATGAGTTTCAATAGTGATGAACCTTTGATTTCCTTCACATCTTACACTCATGTTGAGCCAAAACGAATTGTCTTCCTTTTATTGTCGTTTGTGGTTGGAAAGTGATGTCGTGGGTCAGTGCTCGGAATCCAGTATTTATTAGTAACTAGACCGACTCGCCCGCATAAATTATACAAAGAAACCTTTCTCTTGAATCATTCTATCTATTAAAAAAACGCATTAAAATCGTTTGCGTAGTTTTAAAGATTTAAGCATACATAGTGATAGACATACAGAAGACAGACTTTGTTTTATACTATGTTGTGATTTGGCTATGATTAACTGAAAATACATAAATAGTCTGCATTATTAACAAAATACAGTCATAAATGATCGTCAGCAATAAACATGGAATGCGATATTCGATTCAATAGGTATGTTTATTTCTTCGCCGAATTCTTCGTTAACTTGGCCATGAGAAAGTCCTTGTTTACTACCTTAAATCTATTGATTGCGCCGTTCTTGATGGGTAATACAAAAGATCAACGTTATTTTTGACACTATAGATTAACATGATCGAATAAAGATAAAGATAAAGAAATATTTATTTTTCGCTACACACAAATTTTTATCTATGTAGGTACACATAAATACACGAAATGTGAAAAAAAAAACAAAACAAAATTGACAAATAAGATAGAACTAAGTAAAGAAAACAAAAATAATAAACAAAAAAAGAAAACAAGAATAATACATAACAAAAAAAATAGGCAGGATAGAAGTAGTAAAGATATTTGCGTGCAGCCAAAAAAAGGACCTAATTCGACATTATGCTAGGCAAAAGCCTGGCGCCGATTTTCAATCAGGCCCTCTTGTGACTCACGCATGTGATATCAGATACTATAGGTAATAATAATATAATTATAATAACAATAAACATAAGCATAGAAATTGTTATAGATAGACTAAATAAATAACTATGTAACGTATTTAAATCATAATTGAAAAAAGAAAAAATTGTACTTATACATATACATAAATATTTAATAAATTATGGACTTATAAAACGTTAAATATATTAGGCACCGAAGGCGAAGGCACAGTGCGCGCGCGATGATCTAGCGGCGCCAGAAGGGCGGGGTGGCGGCGGGAGGCGCGAGGCGTGTTGTAATTGTAAACAAAGCCTGCGTCACCCGCCAGTCGCCGCATCACCACCGGCGAAGCTGTTTGTACCGTTCGCGTTCCCAAAGAATGGGGCGAACTCGCATTACATACGCCGAGCGTCCAGTAACTTCACACGGTGCCATTATATATAAGTATATATTATGAATGTTATGCTAGCAGTTATACAGTAACGTCATTGAGAAAGAAAACTAACAGCGAACTATGGTAAGTGCAGGTACAGCGCGATGTATAATATGATAATATAACTGAAGATTCTTACAATACTTTTACTTCTTGTGATTATGACATTTCAGATTCACACGGAAAAAGGACCAGTTCGAGTGATATAGGAAGTCAAGGCAATAGAATACGGTATTTATACAACAACAACACAAGCTCGAGTGCCAGGCGGCCGCCCTACTAAAGGTAAGATGAAATGCTCACCATATCTTATACTAATATATAAAGCTGAAGAGTTTGTTTGTTTGTTTGGTTGAACGCGCTAATCTCAGGAACCACCGGTCCGACTTGAAAAATTCTTTCAGTGTTAAATTGCCCATTTATCGAAGAGGAAGGCTATAGGCTACATAACATCACGCTATGAGCGACGGGAGCAGAGCAGTAGCCTTAAATAACGCGGTTATGACCGCGGGCATCGTCCAGTGTTGTGTATACATCTATTAAGGTTACCTACAGACAGCGAGACTTTAGAGCGGAAAGATATGCATTACTAAAGTAATTGATTTGTTTCAGGTTTAATCTACGGTTTGATCGCACAGCGTATTCTCAGGCTAACCGTTAATAACATCAATGACGCCTACAACAGAATACGAACCTTATAGACATGGAATAATGCTGCTAAGCTTAACAGTAAGTTATAAACAATCAATTACAATAATCGCTATGACTAGGTCCACAATCATACGATACATTCATAATAATTAGGAACTTAAATTTAGTATAGGTATAAAAATTGTTTTGTAAATTTAATCAAATCAATACATTTGTCAAAAATAAAATCGTATTATTAATAAAATAATTATATGGTTAAATAATAATAATGTCATAAGGTACTGAATAATTACAATAATAAGATTATGTACAGAATCATAAATGTCATTCCCGATTAAAATTAATATTATATAGCCTAAGTGAAAATAAAATTGTAATATGATTTATAGAAATCAAATGAATTGTTACGAACTATTATATATATTATAACAGTCGCAATTATATTAATTATAAAATTATTTTAATATACTAAATAGGTGATAGTTAATGCTTATTACTTTGTAGCTGATTTTAATTTTAAATTAAGGAGGCGTTTATATTGATATTACCTAATTTATGCTGCTCTTCCATAAGAAACTTTTTCAATTTTTTCCTGAATGAGTGTAATGATGTGAGATTTCGCAATGGAGGGGGGATATTATTCCAACATTTCGAAGCAGCATAGCGAAAGCTGCCTCTAAATGCCTCTGTGCGATGTAGACCAATAGATAATTGTTTAGAGCACTGTCTGTTTCGTTCATTGCTATTTGCTACCCACTTCAGTTTGTCATACAAATATTGCGATTGTTTTAACTTAATTACACCAAACATAAGACAAGCCAAATGCAGTTTTCTACGTGATTTCATTTTTAAGATCGAGTTCTTATTCAAATATGGCGTTACATGACATCTAAATGGCACTGAAAAACAGAAGCGAGCGCATGCATTCTGCACCCTCTGTATCTGTCTCTCTGTACGCGCTAAGAGTCTAGGACCATACACGGCATCCGCATAATTTAATTTACTTAGTATCAGGGAGTCAACTAGCTGAACCCGTAATTCTTCCGAAAGATAGGGACGCATTTTATATAACAATCTTAGCCTGTAAAAACAGTTCTGTACCGCATCACATATATGCTTCTCAAATCGAAGGTCCGAATCCACTATTAGTCCAAGATTCCGGGCCTCAGACACTCGCTCTATTGGGCTCCCTCTTAGATGAAGGCTAGCTGGCGAATGCAACAAACTCAAATTCTTTTTGGTGCCGAATACCATGTATTTCGTCTTTGATGGATTCAACAACAAGCAGTTACTCTCGGACCATGTGACCAGTCGCTCAAGGTCTTCATTCAAATCTTGTATAGCCTTTCCGAAATCACCGACCTTAAAGGACAAATAAACCTGCACATCATCCGCATAAATATGATAGTTACAGTTTTTAATTGACTGCTTGATGTCCGCACAGTACAAGCTGAAAAGTGTCGGTCCTAAAATTGAGCCCTGCGGCACACCTCTCGTTAGAGAGGCAAGTGACGAGGTCATAGTGGCTCCACCTGAAGTGTTCAGCTCCACAAATTGCATTCTATTACTCAGGTAGCTATGGAACCACATTAGTGTGCTGTTGTCGAATCCATAAAAGCGCAGCTTAGATATTAGTAAATTTACGTTTATGGCATCAAACGCGCGGGAGTAGTCCAACAGGACCAAAATAGTACACATTCCCTTATCCTGGGCAGCCAGAATGTTATCGGTAACATCCAAAAGGGCCGTCGTAGTGCCTCGAAATCGTCTAAAACCGGACTGCAGTGTAGGCAAGATACTGTTCTTTTCCAAGAACTCGGTAAGCTGCCGGCTGACAACCTTCTCCAAGACCTTAGACAGACATGGCAAAATGCTTATAGGCCGCAAGTCATGTACGCTAGTTGGGTTCGGTATTTTAGGTATCGGTCTAACACTGGCGAATAGAATATACCTATGTAAATTATGATCTTTCATTGAAATTATTTGTTTGTTTTCTTACTCTTTGTAATGACAGCCGGCCATTTGACATTTTCAAAGTCCGCGGTAATGAGGGTGTTTGATATTTCTTCTGCCACTAGACGGCGCTTAGTATGCGTCAGGTCCAAACTGACGTCAGATATGTACAGACGCGTATACACATATAATACAAACAAACGCAGACGTACGAAAATATAGGGGCTTTGACAGTTTTGACAGGTTTTTGGACCTGATGCCTCACTGCTGCCGCATAGTGAGCGTCATTTCAGAAGATCCTCATCGTAAACGCTAGTTGGCGTTGTCATCACGCACCCAGCGAATACACATTCAATTTGTGGTAATATTACTGTAGATAAACAAACATAAATTTCGTTCTTGCAAAAATATTTTTATAAAAATGTATTATTTATATTTTTTCTACGTAACTGCTGTAACAAATTGCAATCTAATTAATTTTGTGTCAGTCCTTTATCTCCGCGTTTATACAAATTTTACTGCGCCTTTCGCGTATTGGGACGTCCGAAAACTTACTGCCAGAAGCAACCATTTTGAAATTTTTGCTCTTGTCATCTGTCAGGAGTTTATGATGAGTTTTACATAATTGCTGAGCTAGGAAGGGTTCGTACATGTCCTTTCATCTGAGGACATGACCAAAGCATTGTTGCTTGACCTCGCCTCAGTATCGATCCGCACTCTCACTGCGAAATAGTCCTCTTATCTTTCGTGACATTCATTCTACGGAAAGAAAAGGTTTAGCTTTATAGACAAAGTAAAAGCAAGTATTTTGGTTTGTGTATAAATATGCGCATGGATTGGGCATCACATAATATTTGCAAGATTACGTATATGTTTTAGACACCTTTGCTAATTTAGGTCGCAGCAGTGTCTATAATGAACATAAAGTCTATCACCATATAGGTACACACATTTAATTCTAAATAAAACTTAGTACCCTAAGAAAGTTCTGGTAATTCTGTGTCTGTTAAATCTCGATACATTCCAATAATTCAGATTTGTTGTAGCGTATGACCGGTACCTACCGAGTGTACGTCATAATACCGTCCATACGCTCGGCCAATCAGAGAAAGCCATCGTCCGCGCTCGCAACGCCTGACCAAATATAATCATAAACGGACTCTCACCCTGATGGAGGGCCCGGTATATAAAAGGGGCCGACAGAGAGGCCGGACCGCTACTCTAACGTCGCTTCTACTACCTACCTACTATAACTAAGCGTACCTACTGACCCTACGTCGTATCTACGTGTATCCTGGTCCCAGCTACGGGTAAGCACTACGTTTACTGCGTTAGCGTACTGCCCATCTCTCTACCTGCTAGCTGAGGCCGGCTGACGCCGCCTGCCTGACTCTATTGGTTGTGGCTCTCCTAATGCTGCTTTCCTTCAGGTTCCAGGTTCACCTTAAGACTCCGGCTACGCTACCTAGACCGCTACACCTGCTGCATCGCCTTCGCCGTCACCTCTGCCGAAGAGTCTGGTCTGCCCCGCTCATCGCACACACACCGCCGGCACCTGCCAGCTGAGCCAACGGCCTGCGAGGATCTGCCGCTACGCGCAGCCCTTCGAGCAACCTGCCCTGCATACTACCGGAGGGAACAGCGTGGGAGACTGCAGCCCTTAGTGTTCAGGCCAGTGTCGTGTTGTTGGTCGGTCATACTCGTGCAAGGGCAGTGAGACCATACTCGGCAATAAACGCATAGAACCTTTTCTGCGTTTTACTACCAGAACCCGTTACATTGTGTTTCTACACCAATGCAGCATCCCAATAGTCATTATACTAATATCAATTCACACATAATATGTCAGCTATATCAAACACATTATTCTCGTAACAATAATGTTGAACCCATGTCTAGGGATCAAAGGCTTCATTACACGTCCGGATGTTTGTTTGATACAATAATAATTAATTAGTAAACCTTAACGGAAGTGGAATGTAATGACGTCACGTGTATTCCGGGACCCATGTTGCCGAGTGACTTGTCGCGCCCCGGAACTCATTGTCGGGAATAATTGAAAGAGGGCGCTACTGAATGGCTCCACTGAAGATGACTACATGCGTAATTATTTCGTTTAATTACAGAAACTTTATTTGATTGTAGAAATGAATTATTTTGGACATATTCATAATTGTGGATTTTTTAAATGTCTCCTGTTATATAATAATTATACCACAAATCGTTGTTATGTGGTTTCAATATTCTGTCTGTGTTGGAAGCAAAACTAGCGCTCCATTGAATAATTATATTTTGATAGTCATATTAATTTTAATTACAGCGATTACAAAGTTGAAGTGCTTATAGTACGGTGAACTTAGCAAACACCCAAAAAAATCCTTGTTACAAGTATGTAAGTCAACTTGCTACCTTGACTGTGAGTACTGTGACTAACAAAGTAATGAATGAATGCTAAAATAAGCGAAGTCTGAGCTTCCGTGGTCTTTGTGTGACGGGCACACACAAATAATGGTTTTATATTTGTAGGCAAGAATAGAAGCTATATAAAATCATCAATTAATGGCTTTTTCACAGAAAATAACGAAGATATTGTTATGTAAACTAAACTTGACTTATTTATGCTACTTGTTATTCTATACATCCATAACCAATAAGCATCGAATCGATCATTCGATCGATGAATATTGTTCATGATGACTTTTAGCAATGTACCTACATGTTCGTTTCTAGTAGCATTTAATTACAAACCCTAGAGGTTTCATAATGCTGTAATATTCTGTCAATTGTATGTATTTTTATATTGGTAAAAAAACGATCAGTGCGTTACTAACTCGTTTTTAACTAAACCAAAATTTACCAAATTTTGGTTGAATTAACCTCAATAATCTACCAAAATTATCACGAAGTAACAATGAGTGGAAAGGAAGAATTAGGCCACGTCGTAGAGTTTACAAATTAATCAAGGTATTATTATATTTCGCAGTGGCTGTCCGTCAGCCAGTCGACAAGATTTAATGCATTCAGGTCACGCAATTGTAGAAAAGCATATTTTAAAGTTCGGATAGTTCCATGTAAATGTAAATGTGATTTTTATTCAATTACATGTTGTTAGATATCGCTGGATAAACTTCACTGATTTCATTCACGTTTGTGAAATATTTTGCATAAATAATGATTCATTACGCGTGAGGTGGACATGTAATCGTATCATTCTACAACTACTTGGGTTATGAAGTTACAATGAATATAATCATAGCCAAATGTCTTAATTTGTTACAAATCCTATTTGACTTAAGACACCTGGGGCACTAGGAGTAAATCCTATGTAACGTGGGACTTTCAAACATCGGACATAAAGAACACAAGTTATATACCACAAAAAAAATAAATATCCTGTGTAGGATTTGGACCCATATCACTTGCAGCAGTGTCAACTGCTGAACAGTGCAAAGTGCTGCAGTGCGTTGACGAGACAACTGTTTCAACCCTGCGCGTCAGCCGTTTTGATGTTTAGTGAGTCTAAATTCAGTTTTAAAACATTATGTTGCGCTGACTGACACTACGACATAACCCGTGATGACGTTGGTGCAGAAATAAATGTGATTCGACGGCCCCAGACAGTCATATTGAACTGAATTTAAAATATATTTTTTGTTTTATTCAGGTCACATTTGTACGTGTCATGATGAATTATAGTTATAGTCTAATATAATAACACCAGAAGTAACGAGCTATGAATTATACCAATCAGATTATTTATTCATATACGTATAGGAGACGATTTGCAACATCTGACATTGTGAAATAAACTACTAGCCAGAATTTTAAAAATGGTTTAATATGAGACACGGATGTATATCTTAGATTAAATACATACTAACATATGCAGTTAAATAAAGCGTAGTTACAAAGAAAAACCACCAAAATAACTTAACTAGTAGGAAGATTATACCTACCTGGGACAAGTATTCCAATTAGGTAGGTCCAACTTCGAGAAGGAGGTCAATCGTCGAATGCAACTCGGTTGGGCAGCGTTCGGGAAGCTACGACATATCTTCTCGTCCGATATCCTGCAGTGTCTCAAGACGAAAGTCTTTGACCAGTGTGTGTTGCCAGTAAGGACTTACGGATAGAGACGTCGTCGCTCACTATGGGCCTTATCAGAAGGCTCAAGGTCTCTCAGAGGGCAATGGAGAGAGCTATGCTTGGAGTTTCCCTGCGAGATTGAATCAGAAATGAGGAGATCCGCACTAGAACTAAAGTCGCCGATATAGCTCTCCGAATAGCCAAACTGAAGTGGCAGTGGGCAGGGCACATAGCTCGAAGAACCGATGGCCGTTGGGCAGAATGGTTCTGGAATGACGGCCACGTACCGGACTCTCTTCGACACTCCTTGTTATAGAAATGTTCTAAGCATGCCACGCGCAGCGGCGACCGGCGACGCGACCGGCAAATAGCACCGGGCGGTACAGCGGCGTGTCGCCGGACACGTCGCGCGACTAAAACAAATGTATGAATTAGTACGGCGCACGCCACGGCGTCGAGAGGTAGTCGCGGCGACTAGCGCCGGAGCTGAGTCAGTATAACATTTTTAGTTTATTTCTCCGCGAGAATGATATTATTCTTAGAATTTTTAGTTAGGCTAGCTATTTGGAACGTCTGGATATTATCTATATCTACATAAATGTATACAGTATAAATAAAGTTGAAGTGTCTGTCTGTGATTTCAAAATACCTACCTAAGTAAGTTTTTAGAAGTGCTTATACCTAGTTAGTTAGATCACACCTACATAAGCTTTTCCGTATTTTAACTCAAAACTCGAGTTACAATACCTACAAGCGTCGGCTCAGTACGCATTCAGCAGGTACCTACAGAATGTATACCGAAGCGCCTTGAGTTTGGTATGCAGTAGGTTAGGTGGGTACCGAGCCTGACGCTCGTAGGTATAAATCGCGTTCCGACCGTTTGTATAAAGATAAAATACAGTACCTATAGATTTCAATACCGTGGTTAGGTACACAATATCAAGTCTGCCCCTGTGATCTTGCGGTAGTATAAGCGGATCATGAGGTCTCGGGTTCGATTGCCGGGTTGAAACAAATGTGATATTGCCACCAAAATCCGTACAATGTCGAGCTACATTTCATAAAAAGATCTCAGCTAATGTCGTCTCGCTCCTGAAGGCCAATTCTCGTATTTAACAGAGACTGACACTGAATTTTGACTGAACTGCGATTTAATTTTGAATTGACTCACAATTGGTATTCTGCTCCACTTAATCTCCTTATAGTATAATTTCGATATAATCAATTTATAATCTCTTGTTGATCTTAGAGGTAATGACAAAAACTCAAAAACAAAAACATGAATTTTGCCATTGTATGGGAAAATACATTAATAGGAATGGTTATTGGATGCCAATACGTTTACATGCCAAATTAAAATTAATATACAACTAAGTAATAAAATTTCGGTAAGTAAATATATTGGTTCCTTGGATCGTGTGAATTATTTTCAATAGGTATTCAATAATTAAAAAATTTAATATTCAATAATAGAAATAATTCAGACATTATAAAGATTTTAACGATGGTAACGTACAATTGGGTTTTTTAATTCGTTTTTCCCTCCTGATAATTTTATCTCATTTGTTGAATTTCTCGAGCAAAAGTTTCGCGAATATTTCGATCTTGAAATAAATATTGTCAATGCTGGCAACGAAATACTTAACATGTTTGCATGTTGTCCACCAGGATCTCCTAGCCAGATCCCCCAGAGGATCCTCGTGAACTCATTAGTTGTGAAATTGTATAAAAGCAATTAACGTTTACAAAACCAGTGACTATCAGAAAGTTATCAGCCATTGATAGGGATTACAAAAATCAGGTGCATGCGATTTTCGACCTTATTGACGTAACTCAGAATTTATAATTTTAATAACGTATCAATGTCAGAAAGCAAGAAAATACCAAAAAGAAGTTTATCATGAATTGTCAATAAGGTCGAAAATTGCATGCACCTGTGTTTTGTAAGCCCTATCGATGGTTGATCATTTTATAGTCATTTGTTTTGTAGACATGAATTTGTCTTACACAATTTCTTTTTAAACTTATTTTAGATACCTATCCCCGTGGTAAAACTAGTGGCATATAATAGCTAAAGGCGATTCCTATGTTTATTAGCAAAATAGATCACAAATATTACCAGAAAAATATTCAACACTATTAGTGGTATCGTTGGGAATGTCAAATAAATCACGTCATCACGTCGTGTCCTTGGTAACAAATGTAAATTAAAACTAGAAATACCTTACCTGCTCTACTAATAATTAGCAGAATACCGTTCACACTAGTTCACACTTGGTTCAACTTCCGATGTAGTCCCGATCTCATTCAAGTGTCAGTTAAGTTACGAGAATACCATTTATGACGCCGAGACTAGATCGATATTGGAATTTGAACAAATATAATTACCAGAATTGGCCCTCTAGTCTACACCGGTCACGGCGGCGAGTGCGTGTGCCCGTGGCATGTTTTTCGCATCGCGCGAATCGTCACGTCGCCGGTCGTGTCGCAGGTCGCGTCGCCGCTCCCCGTGGCCAAGCCGTAAGAATATCCCTTTTGAAATGAGTCACTGCCTAAAAATAATCCTTATAACCTTAATCCTATCGCCATTTTGTAGTTAACTACTAAATTCCGCTGCCTAGTTACAAAAGGTCATTAGTATACTCATTCTAGACAAATCATCCATCATACTGTGGAAATCGGAACGTCGCTACGGACGAGCTACATCCGACCTTCGTAGCCAATGTGTACACTAGCTACGGATGACCGCTACGAGCTTTCTAGGCTACGTCTGGGTAGCCTAAACTACTGCTGGGTCATCGCACAGAGTTCATTACACTTACGTTATGCCAGTTATCTGAGACAGACAGACAAGATAAGTTAACTCCCTAACTTTGAAACGTTTTTCATATAAGTGTAGAATAAACGACGTCGAGTCGTGTATCTCGGCGCCCGAGCTCTCGAATCTTCGTAAAATTTAAAATCAATTTTAATTTAATATTCTACGACGCTTATCTTGTCTAAGTTACACGATAAACAGGATCAAAGGGTGTATAAAAGCAACGACAAAAAGGTTTGACGTAGCGGTGCTACGACGTAGTGTATCTACGTCGGTGCTACGGATGCGGGTGGCCGGATAAAAGGCCGTCTTTGTGAAAGTTTTGGGGCCGTAGTATCATTACGCTATTTTAGTATCATGAGTTGATAAATTGTGTCAATATTTATGCTGCACATCTTTGAAGGTGGTCGTAAATTTTATGTGTTGTCCCATAAATAACTAACGTGTTGGATGGTGCACGGGTCGCATAAAACCTTCAGTCTAATGTAAGCAAGTTTTCTATTTTGAATATACTACCGCTAGCCCTCTCACCATTTTATAGTGCTTACTCAGCATCGATAATTTCAAGTGCACGCCGCCGGGAGGGCCGGGAAGTGACGGGCGTGCTCAATAAATTAGTTTTTGTTCGATTGTTGATAACGTGAGAGGAGTGGTGTTTATTTTTCTGCAACCTAATGAATGACTCATTCTAATGGTACAAAACAAATTACGTTTGAAATGTTCACTTTAGGCGAGCGGCCGTAACGTAAAAAATGTCGTCTTTAACGACTTACTCGACACTTTTGTTTATCATAATAAAATTGTTAGCTGAAACCCCCTTGCTGTTGTTTTTTCATATACCTGGTGATATTATCTATGTAATAAAATAAAGTTATAGCAATACTTGCAGAAAATTATTTTGGATGTAAGCATTTGAAAAAATATATATATTTCGCTGACTTTGCATTTCGCGCGCGGGGCGTAATTATGGATTAAAAACATCATTGTAAACAAATTATGTAATTATATATCATACTTTTATGTTTTTATTGTAAATTAACTGATTAATTATGAAGTTACCGCAAAAAAATTAAAAAATATTGTGTATTACTTTAATTCTAGACAAAACGTTATCGTAAAAACAGCCTTTTTTTATTTTATGTAAAAAAGTTTAAAGACGAAATACGATAGACAAATATGTATATAAGGTTACATTTATACAATTTTTTTTTTTATTATGAGTATATAAATAGACCTTTGATAAAATATATAATAATCATATTATTTATGAGATATTAGTTATCGAAAATTTTGGCGGGAACTTTAGTTTTTTTTGGCGGGAAAAAAGTAAACAACTGTGCAGATTCCAATAAAAATATTTCTTATCAGATTCTTATCAGAATTTGTTTTTATGCTTGGAAATCTAGTTGGAAAGAAAATTATCTAGGTTTGAATCTGATATATATCATAAAACGGTATTTTAAAAAATAAAATATGAAAATTGGCGCCAATTAAAAAAAAAACTTTGTTCCATTTTTTTATGTTTAATATTAAAATGTTTCTTTCATTATATTTATTTCCTCTAAAATAAAATTAAATAACCTTTTTAACCATGTTTAATACTTATATACTTACCATAATAAAAAATTACGAGAAAAAGGAATATGTCAGAAATATACAATCCCGCTCAAAAATGACGGGAAAAATTTCTAATTTTCATTTTATACTGCCTTTACGTTGGCTTCAACCATAGTATATGGTTTAAATTTAAATCATTGGAAAGCTCATTTAATTACGCGTCTATTGATATGCAGCATACCGCAATCGGTTTAGTTATCCGAGTTCCACAAACAGAGACAGAAAAAGGGACAATAGTCACTTTGCGCGGTCAATTCGTTCCCTTGTTGCCAAGCAAATATGACGCAAGTGTAATAGTTATAATGGAAATTCAATGTCTATTTAGCAATGTACACATAATTACTTCTTGACGCCTTTATCCCCGGAGGGATAGGCAGAGGTGTATTACACATGCACACTTCGCCAGTTATGTTAAGGTCCCAATGTAATAGGGGGCGGCGAGCCTATTGCCATCTACCGGGCACATATTCGAGCGATAATTAACATTTTTAATACACTTCGAATTTTTAATAAAATTCGAAGTCAGAGGTGTGTGTCCGGGGTACCTGGGGATTGAACCCGAGACCTCCGTCTCGGCAGTCCGTTACATACACCACTGGGCTATCGCCGCTCAGCTATGTAGTTTTGTAAAATATGACTCTATGTTCTTGGCTTTATGGGATTATCAACATCATCATCATCATCAGTCTTTAACAGTCCACTGCTGGACTAGGCCTCTCCTTTGAAAGGAGGAAATGGCCCACGCTGGCCAAACGGGTTGGTATAGGGTTTGTATCAAGTTTTCCTTCTCTTACAGTGGTGTTCTCTGCATAATATGCTCCCTCTGTCGGCTCTTACAACACCCATGGGATGATATCAACATCATCCCATGGGTGTCGTAAGATATTTAAATTTTAGATAGGCTTCGTCTTCTAGAAAGCAGACTTCGTCTCGACAATAACTTAAAAGGTTGTTTTCCATAATACAGAACTAAATAGTTTTCCGCGCGTTTTGGGCCAACGTCAGTTGGGTAAAGTAAAAAAGTTAGCTGCACAATTTATGTCAAATATTTCAAAATGCCCAACTCGGGAGTTTTAGTAAGGGAGTTTTCTTCTGCAATTCCGCCGTGAGATACATACGTCAATATTCTAAAAGGTAGTATCCTTACTTTAAACTAATCGACTATCTGTTACCAGTCGTCCAGCGACAATAATACCGTCGTGTCATCTGTCAGCGACATTACCACTTAATTACTCTGAGCTAAGCGAAGCGGAGCGGTATCAAAAGCATCAAACATGCTATAGCACCATTTGATAACGTTCGCCGAGTACCCTAAGCTAAACGATGCCGAACAGCTAATCTTCAAACATTTTATAATAACATTACAGCACATGATAACCTTAGAGCTCGACAAAGTTAAGCAATGTGCACAAAGGTCAGATTTGGATGGGTGAACGCTTGTTACGGTATTTACATTCTTAAGCCATTGATACCGGTTCTTTAGTCACAGGATGAGAATCGCAAGGCGATGTTGGACGGCTTCTACCGGCATTTAAGCGTTGACACCAGAGTTGGTAATACACGGAAAGAGGAAATGAGATCTCCAGTAGGCATCTAAAACTAACACTATCGGTTCACTTCACTGCGAAAACACTCATGGTAGTCTGCGTTAGTAATTTTATAATTTTTAATTTTATATGCGTTTGTAATATATTTCCATCCATCGAGTTGCCGTTGCACCAGAACGGTATTGGTATATTGGTATATAGGTCTCCCGCGAGGAAGTTCGACGATGCAAGGAGGTTAGTTTATATTTACACTTTTGGGACAAAACTATGTCCAGCAGTGGACGTCTTTCTGCTGAGATGATGATCCATCTTTTTACACTAATCGTAACCTGTAGTTGTTTAGTCGATATTTTGCCATCGAGTTCTTATCGAGTGTTATTCCTACTATTTTCACAATTACATCGCATCTCATCGCATATCCGTGGTCGTCTCTTACGTAGAAACTAAGGTGCTCTACAGTCATCGAACGTCATAGCCTCTTGTGTCACTTGATAACGTTCAGGAGGCGCCCAATTATCGCAGCACAACGGTATCCATGACGCCTTTGTACGTCGTAATGAGCGTATGCCTTGTGTTGTGTATTCTAAGACACAGGGGTATTTAGTCTGAAACAAGATTCAAGGAAACATACATGTTAACTTGTCTTGAGATTTATGTAGAGCCTACAAATCTGCAAAGCTCCAAATGTTATGCCATACATGTTGGTCTTGATAGATTCATTTCTTGCACGCTTGGTTTGTGATTACAATCAGCCTTCAGTGCTTTATGTAATGAGGTGGTGGCATCCTTAGGTAAAGTGGTGTTGTACCTCACACATAGAATAATCTAGCTAAGAAAACATGTAAAATAATATCGAATGTATGAGTATGATTCGCTTGGTTCATAGACATATCAGAAACATGGACAATTAACTGGGCCTTATAATCTTGTACCTATTTACTATTCATCTGTAATTTATTTATATGCATTAAATAAACATCATTTTATAATCTATATGTAGCTTAATCTAATCTAAATGTCTAAGTAGTATATGTATAAAAAACTGTAAAAAGAAATTAAAAATTGAAAATATTTACAAGGTTTAGGGGTCGTAAAATGCCTCCGCCTATTTATTTTAAATGTTTACCATTTAAGCAGGTCTGCTTTCATAGGGATAAATCTAAGTATTTCTTTTATTTCAACTTTATTTGTAGAAGCAATACTTAATACGTAGTTAAATACCTAGTGAATTTCACTTATTTATCTAGTTTTCTCATTCGCTTATACCTACTATAAGATCTGTATTCCATACCAACATTCAAGATCTAGGTCAGCGGAAAATACGGTATAGATTTTGATCAATGAGTACCTTCGTTTGTATGAATAAATATTGGGTAAACAGATAATGTTCTAGTGTTGTGATTTTTTATGGCCAACTAAAGAAATATATTGAAATATAAGCGTGAAGGAGAACTTCATAATTAAAAGTCCTGTGAACATAATAATATATTTGGAATGATATATTATATTACCCGCAGCTTTTAGGTGTCATTTTCTTCATTAAATATAAAACAATTTTCTGATTTTCTAAGGCAAATGAGGTTATCATTAAAGATTTACGATAAAGTATACTGATGATATGCTATACAAATATTCAGTGAGATCGTGATATAAAAACATGATGTGTTAACGAAGTGTTACGGGGCATTTCTTATTTCGAAATTAATATCTGTATAGTTTAGAGTTCAGCACTATTTGTTTAATAATATATCTTCTTTAAAACAGTATCTATTAAGTACAAAATAAAAGATGGATAAAACATTAATATCTACAATGTACTTCTCCATCATGCCTTCGGCAATATTGGCGTGAAGCTAGTGATATTGGATTATGTGTGGAAATGGTTTGAAATTAAACTTTTTGATCAAGTCTTAGAAAGCTAGCTCAAATAATAAATTTACAAAACCGTCATCACTTAAATGTTTCTTACAAAGTATAAAAAGTTATCATTTTTTATTTCGAGAATCCTTGTAGACATTTTAAGAAAAACTGGCATTACCTACAGTGACAGGCGATTAAGCGCTTGAAAAATTCTAATGCCTGCTAATAGAGGTTTTAAACTTGTATAAATAAGGAGTGCTGTTATAAGTAAGGTTTACGAAGACGTGTTTTTAGATTTTTCTCAAGAAGTCTGCCTTCTTAGACTAACCGTTAGCATCTTCCAGCATTATCGTGATTGCATTCAAGACTTTTGATTTGAATCCAGAGGTCTTTTTTCTAGTCTAACAGATATGACATAATAAAAGCATTCTAAAGAGCGATTGCCACATCATCTCCACAGTATTTAACTAAAAGGGATAGTGATATTCCATAACTCTCCATAGCGACTGTCAAACACCTTGATGGCAGCTGGCAGCTAGGCCAAAGAGCTCAGACATTTATTTTACATAGAGGCGCATTTCCTATGGGCGCTCTGAAGACAAATTTTCTACGACCTAAATTGCCGCTTGGGAGCGTGCCAGTCGTTCCTCCAGTGTAAGAGCAAGAGGTGTACCTTAACTACGAGAGCAAGAGAGACGGAGAACGACGCCAGCGCCGCCAACGGCGGCAACTACGAACTGAACTGGGGCCAGACCTCACTCGGAATCGTCACACGAAATCCTTAAGGTCTGCGCTTCTATGTATAAATCTGTATTCATTGGCTAGGTCTTAACGTGTTCTCTGAGCCAAAATATAATACGTTCATAACTTCGATAAGTGAGTGGTGCGTGCCGTAGGTATGAACTAAATATAGATACCTACCATCTTTGTTGCGTTTTATTGGTATCTTGGACTAGGCTACCGCTGTACCCTATAACTATATTTTAAATAACTAAAGATAAAAAACACTTTTACAGATTACTGTCAAAGTATTTACTTTTGCTTCGTTGATTGCACGGCATATGATTGTGATAGGTATTTCTTTCCCGTTTTCTTCAGTTCAACTTTCTTTCCGGTTGACTTGAATGTGATCATCTCAGCCAACTAAACTAACAAGATGCTTATTAAAAACTTTAGTAGATACGAAAAAAGCTCATTATTATCACTCTTTAAATTCGAAGTTTTAACTGCAAGATTTATATGCTCGAGATAATAGGAAATAAGGCGTCGACTTGTAAAATCGTCTCTTTTTCAAAAAATCCGTGTCGGTTCACCATGAGAATAAGGCAAGAAAAATTGGTGGACACATTTGATATTTCGAATGGTATTATTTTTGGAAATATATCTACTCCGTGGGAGACACGAATGTGATATTGTATTTGGAGATTAAAAGCGTCAAAGAAATTAAGTTTTAGTTTCGTTGCATTACAGTTTACAGTTAATTTTATTTATTACCTATAAATTTAAAAAAAAATTGTAAACTGTTTTGTTAATCATACAGTAAAGCGTTATTATTATTGCTGTGGTATTGATTGTTTGTTTTTATAGCAATAAATGAGAGAGCATTAAAGCATTAACAGCAGTCATCGGATTGAAATAAGGCGCGGTCCAAAGACGTTACAATAGATATTTGATTAAATCTGTATTAAAAATCGATTGCTGAACAATTACAAAATTGACACAACTAAGGATAGATTGTACAATATCTACAAGTAGTACACATCAGCAACAGATAATGAAGTTCCTCAGGGCAATAAGCGATTTGGCAGACATGTACTGTCAGTAGCAGCACTTACAGCTTATGCAGTACCAGACCGAGCTATGTCACCGACAACTAATTAGGTACCTTAATTGTTCTCTAATCGATGCTCGGCTACATATCAAGCTACTACTGGCAATTGCCAGTTTATGCTAATATAGCTTTGTATGACAAGAGCTTCGTCTTAGGGTTGTCAGTCTATTAGCGTTGTAACCGATACAATCTCAAGTTTAATTACCATATTTAAGGAGCAGGGCACTGAAATTAAACACCATAATATGCACACAATTTAGAGGTACCTACTGACGCCCTATAACGTCTGTCAAAGAATATAACTCTGAAAAGTCAGTGGTACGCGTGGATTCGAACCCGTTACCCTCTGCATGGCAGTTTTGTTGGTATCTCCATTAGTTCATCGCTGCCTAAGACGGTGATGATGAAGTATAATGGAATTACACCAGTACATAGTGCATATTATTTGAATTATAATCCTGAAAGTCTTCCCACCTCTGTTGTGGATTGGATACTGATAGGAGACAAAAGTAGTGCAACCCGTAAAATACATTTATTGTGATTCTAACCGAACGTTCTAAAAGTACACTCTTTGTCATCAAAATGCTGCCAACCTTTTAAGAATAAGGAAACAAGATGTGCTATCGCAGTCTGTAGGTCATGTGGTCTATCCATGATGAATATGTAAATCGCATATCTATTTTACGGTAAACTTATTTCTACAGGTTCAATGAATAGCCTTTAGAAACTATTGAACATCTTGGTTTAAATGTTGTGTTTTAACTGACGATAAAGTGGACCTTTTTTGGTAAAACTGCATCGTCAAATAAAATATTAAGTAGAAGAGCACCATTTGCAAGATTATATTTTATACGAATTGTTCTCCCCGTAAAGCAATGGAGTAAGATAAGAACGTAAATCAGTTTTTATGGCGCCAAATAAATAAAGTTTATTTTTTTATGTGCGGACTTCAATAACGCTTTGGAGTAAGTTTGATTTGTATGTTTAAGATATCTCATAGCGGCATTTTATGTACCCAGAAATTTTGTTATATATTTATAAGTATGCGAGAAAAGACACAGGCTGCCAAACTTTCCTTCTGATTCTGCCCAAAGAACTGTTTCTGAAAATATTCGTATTAATATACTGTAACTAAGGTGTTATAGCTGTGGTTAAACCTGTCGGCTGCTTAGAATGTTCTGCAAAAATATTTCCATGTAAACTACGCGATAAAGGTAGTTTAATTTAAGCGGTAAAACCGGAGTAAATTACAATGTGAGTGAGGAATGAATAGCATGCGGGTCGGCGGGCATGCCCGGTCGAGGCGGCGACACCCAAACGATTCACTCAAAGAAACTAGTGAATGCCGTCGTTGAGCTACGTTGGACGGAATGTACCCTTAGCGTTTAATTAATAGTTAACGCTAAAGTAGTGTGGAAGGTAAGAAAAGTCAGTTGCGATATTGAGAATTATGAAGATACACTGCTTACTATTTCAAAGGACTAGGACCAGGCCTAATTAAAAAAAATCTGAGAGAGATTAATCAAATCTAAGAGAATATTAACATATTCTCTTAGATTTGATTAATCTCTCTCAGATTTTTTTTAATTACGAGCGAGGACGAATTTTTTTTTGAATAGTAACCTATTCAAAAAAAAATTCGTCCTCGCTCGAATAGATGCATGATCTATATGGTAAGGCGGTTGTGCTTCAAGCGTTCTTATTCGCTGAAGAAAATTTAGCATAATAATTTATTTGACGGATATTTTCTATGTTAGACTTCGCAAATCAAGTCGAGCTGAATCGGACAGTTTTATGCACTTGCTCTACGTTCATCCCAGTAACAATATAATATGTACTGGTTGGATATGGTATGGTAAAGCAGACGGAATATTTTCATCCACGTTGACAAAGTAATATAGCAGATCAACGCAGGCTATTATAAAATATTCTCATGTTTTAATTAGATTTTTATCATTAATATATTTGTACAAAATTAATTTTATAATTGGACCGATGTGAATTAAATTTATTTTGAAAAATACTTGACAAAAAGTAGTTGAGGTTCAGTATTTAGCGTAGTAACTTTCTTTGTTAGTAATAAACCTATATTCTATTTTCATTTAATACTAGCCTATATCTATCCTGTGCCACTGATTGAGTGTATGCATAATGTTGAGCTGATAGTTAATATAACAAAGGCGAGAAATTGAAAAAGAAAACCCAATATCACATTCCCATGTTCCATATTAGTAAGGGTTTAAAAAATCACAACCTTTTAGCTCCCAATATCCCGCGAAAGCCAAATTTCATTAAAATCTCACTCATTTTCGAAATCATGAACATGAAAGCTTGTATAAAATATTTTGGTGCGTGTTAAGGGCCGCGTTGAGAATCCCTTAAACAAGGTAAAGGTTGAAAATTAAGTGAAATTCAAAGGCTTTCACATAGAAAACCTTTTTGTATTATGGATACAACATTTTGCTGATATTGTAAATATTTTTAGACCTAAGAGTATTATCTGGAACTTGATCCGTAGGATTTAACAGGTATCATATATGTAGACCGTGAATAATAAAACACGTAAGACGCTTATGTATCATTTGATGATTAGTGTGGCCTAAAATGCCATGGTTTTCATAGCTAAATGAAGTATAACTGATTTAGTATAAATCCTTTTTGTGTCTTATTTGGAGACTAGAGGACGCCAGCAGCTACGTCTGCAATTTTTTTTTAAATTTACCCGTTTTGGCCGATCCCGTGGGAATTTCGGGAAATCCCTTCTTAGTGCACCCCTACGGTCCCCAAGGAACATACATGCCAAATTTCAGCTTTCTGCGCCCAATAGTTTCGGCTATAGCGTGTCTGTCAGTCAGTCAGTAACGCAAGGATTTTATATATTAAGATTCTAAAATAAGGATTCTGTGTAATTAAATATTAACCACATGTTTTTGTTGATGCCTTAGATCTTCTTTACTAAATGGCTATCGAGAACTGGCACCGACTGCAGCCTGTCGGCGTGCCTTTGACTGACTCGATTCGAGATTGATTTCTCTACCACTACAATATACACTCGCGGACACGCAAATCGACTCAACTCCTACTTGCACACATAAACTTATTGTTTGATAAAAGTATACAAGATAATAATAAAAAATATATGTCATTTTAAGGCTTGGAATACCAGCTTTTAATTAATATTAACATCATAAAATTTTTCGCTTTCGCACTAATCAATTTTCGCATGAATACGCGTATGTGTCAATTTGCTCGTTACCTGTGTCTTGCGGGCCTTACCACCCCTATAAAAACCGGTGCCACCCCTATTTTCTTATCAGTCGCTTACCAGAAGTTGACCGGTAAACATCTCTGCAAACAGGACTAATTGTTATCAAGAAATTATGGATACCACACCTGAAGTAGCCGCTCAAGTCATCGCCCTGTTACAACAAGGGCTTAGTCAGCGAGCAGTCGCTGCCCAGCTTCATCTGAGCCAGTCTGCTGTATCCCGGATACACAGAAGGTTTCAAGAAACCGGAGCCTTCAATCGGGGACCAAGATTGAACCCCTCGAGGAGTACCACTGAGAGACATAAATTGACTGCAAACCAACGCCGAGCGCGCGTTTAATTTGCTCGAGAGCATCTCGATTGGAACGATGCGCAATGGCAGTCAGTTTTATTCACCGACGAGTGCAGAATGTGTCTGCATGGCAGTGACAGAAGGTCCAGGTTTACAGGCGTCCGGGTGAGCGGTTTGCCCAATGTTGTTTGGCCGAAACGGTCCCATTTGGAGGAGGTTCCACTATGATGTGGGCTGGCATATCGTTGGAGGGAAAAACGGAACTTGTTTTCGTGCCTGGAGGAGGCCGAGGAGGTGGTTTGACGGCTGATCTCTACATCAGAGATATTCTCCCGGATCACATTGTTCCTTACGCAGGCTTTGTCGGTGCAGATTTCATCTTAATGCACGACAATGCCCGATGCCACACGGCTCGCATCACTCAGCAGTTTCTGCATGAAGTGCAAATACGCACTATGGACTGGCCTCCGCTCAGCCCAGACATGAATCCCATTGAGCACTTATGGGATGAGCTCAAACGAAGGGTTCGGGCCAGAAATCCAGCCCCTTTGAACGTTGCAGAACTACGGGCAGCGTTATCAGAGGAGTGGAATGGCATTCCTAAAGACACGGTTTCGAACTTGATAAAATACCGATATAAACCGATTGGAGGCGCTAATTAGAGCTAGAGGAGGTAATACCAAGTATTGATTAAATGAATTTTATTACGTTTTTTTATAACATTTTGTTTTATTTCTGAAAAACCTAACCTAACCCCTTTTCCCAAATTACCTTTTTTCGTACCTTTATGTTTAGACTTAATTAATTATCCAAGTTGTTTATGGATTTTACTAATTATAATATTAATTAAAAGCTGATATTCCAAGCTTTAAAATAACATATAATTTTTATTAATATCGAGTGTCGAGCCTATTGCCGCTTTTCGGGATATTTTGATTGCCAGAGCCTCGTCCGTTGATCGGCAGGTGCACCACTTGCAGGTGAGGTTGGCTTGGGACCCTAAGTTCTTGGTGGGAACCATATGCTATGTGTATTTTGTAAATCTTCAGTTTTATTCCCTAGTTATGTATTGGAGTAAAGTTGTATTATCAAGTTCACGAAAAACTGTTTAATTGATCAATTTTGTGCTCACTCAACATATTTTACCTACGTCTCTGAATTTTAATAAAGATTGCATGTATTAGGTATGACTGTGAAAAGTAAGCATTGTTCTAGCCTACCTTTTAGAGAAAGTGACCGTATCTGCAACCGACTATACTCTACATTTTCGGTAACCACTGAACCTTATTTCATGAACCTTATCGCTTTAATTGCAAATTCGCACGTTACCTTCTATGCAAAAAAGGAACCGATGCGCTGTCAGCATGTAAGCCGAACTCCCTAAAGGGCTGAGGAAATAATCCTTTAATAGGTTTACCTGCAATCCCATAGTAAAGAAAATAGCCATCTTTTTTCTGACGTGGGCTTTTGCCACACTACATTCTGTTCGTAAAATAGCACAACTGACACCTAAGGTGACCATAAAGCCCGGAAAAGTCGGTGATACGACCAAGAACACTATTGCATTTTATTGTTGGTGAGGTGCAGATAAGTATTAAGAACTAAAGAACGTGATTGCTGAAGATAGTCTATTTTGTATTATAAGTTTTTTACGGTACTATTATCGTGGCTATGCATTATACGAGACTATCTAACAAAAGTTACACAAACCGCCTTCAAGTTGCATTTGAAAACATTTCTTTTAAACTGATTATACTGATGAATAGGCTTTGATTATGCTGTGCCTTAAGTTGAAAGGTACTTGATGGACTAATAAATAGTTATTGCAAAGTGATTAGTAGAATATAATTACTTTTATATGTACCATTACTTATTTAATATAAAATAAGCTTTTTACCACCAATTATTGACATAAAGTTACCAAATAACACCTTTACATATCACATAAAGTTTCTCTATTCAAACGCGCACGAGCTATAAAACCTTTTATGTGCAAATCGACCGCTCGCATTTATTCCTTTGCGTGTTCAACTTGCCGTATTTTATGAAAATGTAAATCGTAATGATTTAAAATAAGGCTTTCTATGAAGTTTGTTGACGGGTGAACCGAGTGCTCGAGTACTCGAGAACTCGGCTGAAGCACAAGTTTCATCGGTGCAATATCGGTCGATAGTGAACTTACCGTATTAGTGAATGATTAGTGGCAGCCGCGGCATTAACTTCTCTTGATTAACTTCAGAACTTCGATCTCGAACTTCTTCCCAAGTCTTTGGCTTTTTGAGTTCGATAACTACTGGTTTTATGGGATGCCTAAATGTGAGTTTGGGAAATGAGGGATGTGAATGGATGAAATATGCATTTGAGTTCTGTGCCCTGTTACGTGTGTATCAGGGTATAAGTTTGCTCATTGCGCTTTCTATATTTAAATACCTATCATGAGACATTTTGTGTTGTTTGGCTTTAAGGAAATGCTGAGAGATAGGTATTTTCTTATGTGATCATGACCGCGTTTCACAGAGCATTCAGCACTTGATCGCATCCAAAGCTAGTTCAGACTAATGAGAACTCTAATATCGAAATACCGAGGAGGCATACCTATAACTTTGTGTTTATTTATGACAAACTGCCTTAAGCAATTACAGACCTCGCTGATGAGTAGGCTCTTATAAAAAGCATATCATAAGGTAAATGATGGCTTAAACGTTAGGGATGTACAGCGTTGGTTATTTCTCGCACTTGCGGCTTCCCTGGCAACCAAAGTATTCAAACTTGTTTATTTAATCTGCTTTCGAAGTAACCGGATCTTGGAACTTTATGGTACCTATACTGTATAGGATTTCAGTGTAACGCTTGTCGTTTGTAATGGATCGGCAAAGATAAACACTGCTTATCTGATATCCACTTGGATGGTAGATGGCTCCTTGTGGCATTTACATCTTAGCGGGCACGTGAAGCCGTCGCAAGACTATCTACCATAAAAGTTGTTAGGTATCATCATCCATATTGGAGCCTACCTAGTCATCAAAAAAGGACAGTGATAGCCTATTACCAACAGACTGCTATGCAGAGCGTATCGGGTTTGAATCCACGGCGCATACCAATGACATTTCGGTGTGTGTATTGAAATGTATATTATCGCTTGCCCCAAGGAGCAAGTTGCCCCATGCCTCGACGTTAAGCCGTCGGTCTTAGCTGTCATAAAGATCTTTGACAGTACTTATAAAAAGTCAGTACCTATGTCACTCTCAAACTGTCACTAGTCTAATAATGGAATATGGCTAAGCCTTTGGGTTGCGGAGGTCAGACAAGCAGTCACTCTGTGGAAAGGTTAATTAATATTCAGTCAAATCTGGCTAGACTAAAAAACAGACCCCAGATTCTATCTAGGACAACGCTGGGAGGATGATCGGAGGCCTTCCAAGTACTTCAGTCGTGTTGTGAAAATTCCGCCATAAGAGTCACATTCAAACAAAAATAAAGCATGCCAGTTGCCTCATAACCAGTGTGTCTAGAATTACCGTAGCCAGGCAGGAAGGTGTATCAGAAGTGCGCAGTGGAAGGTGTAATACATCCACCTGACCACGATAGACAATTTATCTAAACACCTTCACTGTGGTAGCACAGCGATGACTTATAATCTTAATATTAATGTCTTACCAAATATCTCCTGGTGATGTTCTTGAGTGGAGTCCTGGAGGCAAGCTAGACATACACGAGACTAAATTGGCCAATATTAGCAAGTGAATTATCTTTACTTTACCAGACTCCAACGCAGCGTCTTCAATGCACGATGCAAGTTCACAAGATTTTTCACAAATGTTCAATATATCACAAACCGTGCCGGGAGTCAAAAAAGCGGCAATTTAATAGATTTCACAACTATTCGCGTTGCTACAAGGATGTGCTTTTCAAAAGGCGATCAATTATTTTACGTACGAGTCGACAACGTGGTAACTTTTCAACGGAAGACGGAAGTGACAGTTCAGTGTGACCATTGTCAGAAATTTTCAATAGACTAAACAAAATGTTACTCAATCGATCTAATCGATTTGACTTATAATAAAAACTAATTCTATTTCAAACATCCACCCGCCCCGGACCGGCCTACCGGTCTGCTAATCGGTTGGTAGACGTGACAATGTTGCAACCGCTCTCCTCAGAATCGAACCGTCCACCAAGACCTCAGCAAATCGGGGAACTCCATCAGCCCCAGTTACCAAATGAAGGATGCGCCCCCTGCGCCATCTGAGTGGCGGAAGGTTAGCCTCCTTGATCAAAACGAGGTCACCGATCTTGGGTGGATCGGTCTTGTCGGTCCACTTAACGCGTTGCTGGAGTATGTGCAAATATTCCAAGTTCCAGCGTTTCCAAAAGCTCTGAGTAATCTGGCGTACCAATTCAAAACGCGAGAGACGACCAGGTCTCGTATCAATATAGGGGTACTCAGGCAAGGCGACAAGTGGGCGACCAATCAAAAAATGGCCCGGCGTAAGGGCCTCCAAATCATTCGGATCTGAGGAGATCGGGCACAATGGCCGAGAGTTCAAAACGGCCTCAATCTTACAAAACACAGTTGCGAGTTCCTCAAATGTAAGGACAGATTCACCGATTGTCCTGCGCAAGTGTGTTTTGGCCGAATTTACGGCGGCCTCAAATATTCCACCCCAGTGTGGACAATTTGGTGGGGAAAACAACCAATTTATCCCACGTCGGGCAAGCCTATCACCTATATCAGCTTTGTTGGTTTCAAGAAAATTAACAACATCATTCAGATAATTATAAGTGCCCTTGAAGTTAGTGCCGCAGTCAGAACGGATCAAGGAAGGCAGCCCTCTGCGGGATACAAATCTGTCAAATGTGGCTACAAACGCCTCGGTCGTAAGCGAGGAGACCAGTTCTAAGTGTACGGCCTTTGTGGAAAGACAAACAAAAACACACAAGTAGGCCTTGACAGTCTTGCTGTTTCGAAGTGTCAACACTCGGAGTCCGTGCCAACACCGTCAAACGTCCTGCTCTCAGTTACGCGATCTGCCGGTAAGTCTCCCATCAAGGGCTGCATGGTAGAAGCCTTGAGCTTATAGCAAGGGATGCAGCGAAAGACTACACTCCGAATAATTCTTCGGGCAGACAAAATCCAAAACTCGCGTTGCAAAATGGCCAACAAAGCATTACAACCAGCATGCGAATTTTTAAGGTGACGGTCAGTTACCAACAAGCGTACCAAATGACCGTCCTTAGGTAACAAAAGGGGGTGACGTGCTCCGTAAGGGAGGTTGGCGTTCTTGAGACGCCCTCCAACGCGCAAGAGACCCGTATCGTCCAAAAAGGGGTTCAATTTAGATATTGCTCCCGACAATTTCGATTTCCCTGACTTAAGGATAGCAATCTCCTTCTCAAAATGCGCCAATTGCACAGA
Source organism: Euclidia mi (assembly GCA_944739405.2). NCBI lineage: Eukaryota > Metazoa > Arthropoda > Insecta > Lepidoptera > Erebidae > Euclidia > Euclidia mi. The sequence goes on from OX123184.2 coordinate 87,545,187, forward strand.
ACGAACCCAAAAGGTGAGGGACTCCTGTCGTTCCTGTGGTGAGAGAAACGGTGTCAGACGTTTCTGTTGTGGGTGCCTAAAATTAAAAACAAAACGCTTTATCCAAGCAGTAACACCTAACAACTTGTCGAGGGAGCTGTAACGATTCAACAGGAAATCGGGGTCGAAGGCGCATTCTACCTTCTCAAGAGCGAGTGTTCGTAGACCCAGCAAATTAGAAGTATTCAAAACTGGCGTTCGAGGCCAATCAATTTCTGGTCGACTCAACCATTCCGGACCCCACCACAGCGAATGACCTATCAAACTAGGCGTCAAGCATCCGCGCGAGGCACAATCAGCGGGGTTGAGCTCACCTGGCACGTGTCTCCAAACCAGCTTGACTTCGGATTTCTGGATTTGGGAAACGCGATTAGCAACAAATACCTCCAAGATGTGGACAGAAGCCTTCAACCAACAAAGAACAATTTGGCTGTCTGTCCAGGCGTAAGTCCCATTAATACAAATGCTTTTACCCAAAGTGTTAGACACGTGGTTCAATAAACGTACAAGTAGGGCTGCTCCCGAGAGCTCCAATTTCGGAATGGTCAGAGATGTCCGAAGGGGTGCAACCTTGCTCTTCGCCATGATCAGGGAAACTCTCACCTGACCTGAGGCACTGACTGTGCGCAAGTACACCACGGCCGCGTGACCACGTTCCGAGGCGTCACAAAACCCGTGAAGGGTGGCCTTGTACTTCCCGGGAGGAAGGATGGGACGAGGCAAGGAGATCTCGTTGACGGCAGGAAGTGAGGATACAAAAGAGGTCCATTCCTCAACAAGAGTACCGTGTAGAGGTTCGTCCCAGGTCAATCCTGCTGTCCAAAGCTTCTGCAAGAAGCATTTTGCCCAAAATATAATTGGACAGATCCAACCATTCGGATCAAAGGTTCTGGCGACAGTAGACAATACGAGACGTTTAGTCCAAGAACACGGCAATTTCAAGTCTACGTTATATGTAAAGATGTCTTGGACTGGTCTGTACTGAACGCCGAGAACAGCCATCATGGCAGGGTTGTCAACAATCTCAAATAGATGTGGATCTTGCTGATGATCCTCTGGCAAGCCTTCCAAAAGCGCTGGTGAGTTGGAAATCCATTTGCGCAACTCATAACCAGCGGAGGCCAAAATACCTATCAATTCGTCCCGCAGGAGGATCGCCTCGTCCACTGTGGAGGCGCCCGAGCAAATGTCATCGACGTAAATATCGTCTTTCAAGATGGCGGAGGCTCGTGGAAAACGTAAGCCTTCGCGGTCTGCGAGCTCCCAAAGAGAACGTATTGCCAAATAGGGGCTCGACCTTAACCCGTACGTATTAGTGTTGAGCTCGTAGACGACCATGGGATCACGAGGAGACTCTCTCCAAAGGATCAGCTGGAAGCGACGGTCATCAGGGTGGATAATCGTCTGCCTAAACATCATTTTTATATCGGCCACAAAGACAACCTGATGTCTTCGGAAGCTGGTGATGACGTCACAAAGGTCCTTGACCAACTTGGGACCAGAATGCAAGCACTGGTTCAAAGATACGCCTGTTGAAGTCTGCGCAGAACCATCAAACACTGTGCGCAGCTTGCCAGTCGATGGCTTCAATACCGCATGATGCGGGAGAAAGTAATGCTCCACCGAACGCCAATCCAAATTTGACACAGACATGTGTCCCAACTGTTCATATTCCCTCATGAACTTAATGTACTTCTGTCTGAGCTCCGGATCACGACCCATGCGGCGCTCCATGGCCAACAACCTCTTTTCGGCTAAAGGTCGTGACTCACCAAGCGGAGGCCGAACCGACAGAAAAGGTAGCCTCGTAATGATCCGACCAGAACGGAGTCGACCAGTGTTGTTCTGGAAGAACAGCTCGCACTCCTCATATTCTGGATTCAAACGGGCAGCTTGAGGGGGCTCTTCTACTTCCCCAAACCTCTGAACCGCATCAGAGAGAGCAGAGCCTACAGCCAACAAATTATCAAGTTCAGGTGGAGGGGGGTCCCTAGGTACAGGTCCCATCAAAGCAAATCCAAATATGGTCGGGATGGCAGTCAAACCATTTGGCACCAAGACCCGTTTCCCACCAATCAAAATTCCACCGAGGACATCAGAGCCAATCAACAAATCGATTTGTCCCGGTGTGTCAAATTTGGGGTCTGCCAGTTCCAATCCCGATGTCAAATTCACCACAGCAGCAGATAGCTGCTTCTGTGGGTGGATGCCCAAAATATTCTTCAGCACAATAGCTGAGGTTTTAATCCTCGGGTGTGAAGATTCAACGGGGCCAAACAAAACCTTAACTTGCCCTTCAACATTAGAGGCTACGTCACCTATGCCCCGTATACAATTTGGAAAAGAGCCCATATTTAATTTAACCTGCCCTACCAAATAAGTGGAAACAATGCAACCTTGTGAACCTGTGTCCAATATAGCACGGACAACAACAGAGGTCCCCGTGGGTCCCCAGACCCTAACAACAACCGTTGGTAGGATAACGGTCTCAATGGGGGAGGTTGGCGTTATAGGGCAGGGGTCAATGACCTATTGTTGCCTGGGCGGCGACCGTTGGCCAGGACCAGGCAAGTCAAAATGAGGGTGCGGCTTGAAGTCCTCAAAAGCGCGATGACTCGATCCGCGCGCCATCTGTGGGCGGTCATAGTGACGCACCCGCCCAAAACGAGGTGGGCGCGAGTCAAGGCGGGGACGCTCCGCCAAAGGAGGGGAATACCTGGGGCAGCAGTCATGGTGCTGGTGACGCTGGGCGGTCGCACATTCTGGTGCGCGAGAGAGAGGAGGCGTGCGCACGCTACGGTTCTCCAAGCGGGGTGAGTGGCGATCAATTGAGCGAGGCGACTCTCGGCTACGCGCCGGTGAGCCTCGGTTGCCGCCTTCAAAACACCCGCCCGTGCGCGGCGTCGGCTGGTTGGACAAGCGGCCAACCTCTCTGGCATTCATACAGAGAATGTCCAAATGCTGTCCTCCACAGTGAGGACAGGGGCGAGAGTTTGGGCAGTCTCGCTGGTAGTGGGACCCCAAGCAAGAGAAGCAAAGGCGGCGGGCATTCGCGATGCGCCTACGAGAGGCGACATGAAAGTCCAAAAAGACCGCAAAGCGAGGAGGGCGCCGGTCAACATTGGCTCGGGTGTGAACGCGAGCCTGCTCCTTGACCTTGGGCGGCTGCTACTTAGCCGGCGTGTCACCACCGGAGTTGTCCAAGACCCGGCACTCATCCTCCAGGAACTTCTCCAGGTCAGCAAAGGGGGGCAGATGGGTCGCGCTATCCCCACCAAAGCGCTGCTCAAAACGCGACCTCAGGTCGGCAGGCAGCTTCTTCAGCACAATGTGCACCAATAGATAGGACCATTGGTCCACGGGCAGGTCAAGGCACTTAAGTGCGTTGATGGCCATCAAAAGCGGGTTCAAAAGTTGGGTGCGCAACCCAGAGACCCGGGTGAGCGTCGGCAAACCCAAAATCTGCTCGATGTGCGTATCGGCAAGGCCACGCTTATTATGGTACCTACGGGCAATTAGGTCCCGAGCCGTCTGGTACGCCTCGTCAGACACGGGCAGATGCTGGATGAGGCCCTTAGCCTCCCCATCCAGAACCGACATTAGATAGGCCAACTTTTGCCGGCCGAAGGTCAGCCCTATCATTGACTAGGCTGTCGAACAAATTAACGAAGCCCAGGTAGCTTCCTAGGCAGCCATCAAAATGGGGGAGGTCCAAAGTAGGGAGCCTACTCACCAGCCCCGGTGCTGACCTAGGAAGCTCCTGCTTCAGGCCGGGTTGCCCTTCCCTATCGGCAACTAGTTGTCTCGCAGTATTGGAGACAGCATCATACAGGTCTAAGACCTGGGCATAGTCTTCGCTGACCTTATTTCGCTGGTCAGCGGTGAAATCATTGATTGACACTTCAAGACAGCAAGTGCTGAAAGTGCGGAATTGCTGTTCCACACTTGCCAGGCGATCGTCAATCCGCTCGTACCTCTGAAGTAAGGCCTGCTGGCGATCAGGCCGGTTCACTAAGGCACTGGCCGAGGCAAACCAGCGCAAATCTGATACAATGGCACCAGCAGCCGCACGCAAGTCCTTGATAGCTGACATAATCAAAATTCAAAAGAGCCCGGACAAGCGTTAAATACAGTTAACAATCAAAACTTAATTTTTCTTAATTCTTTGAAACCAACAAAGTATTAGCCTGTTTACTGCAAGTGCAGGCAAGTGACAGGTATCTACTGTCCAACAAAATTAATAATTTCAATATATATTGACACAAAACAAAGTCAAAGTTATCAAAGTTGAACCTTCGAATAAGTTAATTAAAGTTAAATATTCAAATAAATTAACTAATTACTTGCAACAGACAGACTGGCTGTATTATTTAAGATATACAATAGTAAGTAAGCACAGAATATGTGTTACCTAACAATATTATCTTTATATTATAACAAGGTTTAACAATGTAAGGTTCAAACTTAATATATCAATATATGCAATAAACTAAATCAATTGATACATATAACTGATATGTATCCAATCAAAGTGACTTATTAATGCAACAACAAATTTAAGTTAGATTTTTCAACAATACAAATCAACAATTACTGATTGAGGTTATGTGTGACAATGTGTTTCAAATTATCTAGGTCAACTTATACAATTAAATATTATGTATTTTAGACAATAACTGACCTGACAAACACTACAATACTGTCTACAAGGTGAGATATATAGCTCATACAACACCAATCTGACTTCAGATGCAATCAACGGCTAAGATACAAGTTTACAATATAGGCACAGTTAACCACGCTCTTGCTATCAAAATTTATGTCTAGAATTACCGTAGCCAGGCAGGAAGGTGTATCAGAAGTGCGCAGTGGAAGGTGTAATACATCCACCTGACCACGATAGACAATTTATCTAAACACCTTCACTGTGGTAGCACAGCGATGACTTATAATCTTAATATTAATGTCTTACCAAATATCTCCTGGTGATGTTCTTGAGTGGAGTCCTGGAGGCAAGCTAGACATACACGAGACTAAATTGGCCAATATTAGCAAGTGAATTATCTTTACTTTACCAGACTCCAACGCAGCGTCTTCAATGCACGATGCAAGTTCACAAGATTTTTCACAAATGTTCAATAATATGTCACAAACCGTGCCGGGAGTCAAAAAAGCGGCAATTTAATAGATTTCACAACTATTCGCGTTGCTACAAGGATGTGCTTTTCAAAAGGCGATCAATTATTTTACGTACGAGTCGACAACGTGGTAATTTTTCAACGGAAGACGGAAGTGACAGTTCAGTGTGACCATTGTCAAAAATTTTCAATAGACTAAACAAAATGTTACTCAATCGATCTAATCGATTGACTTATAATAAAAACTAATTCTATTTCAAACACAGTGTGTTAATTGTTATTTTCGTCTTTCAAAGCTAATGCCATCCCCGCGAGATCAGTGCCAGCCAACTAAAATCGTTTAAACAGTCTTATTTATTGTATAATTTTACGTACAGTCAAATGATTAGTAATTGTTGTTAAAGAAATCATTTACCAGGTAATAAAAAAGTGTTGTGATTTTTTCAAGTTATGCTTTCATTTTAAGACATTATCTATCGAGTTTCTTGTCACATTCTTCTGCACTGCATTGTGGCTTTGATTGTTTCACTGTGTGGCTTTTGGGTAAAGCACATGCATGTGATATATTATTATTTAGTCCCTACCTAAGTATTTGAAGCTCATAAGCTAGAACATTTTTATGTAATAAAACACCTCTGTCAACCTCTTCAGAATATATAAACTTGACTGCGAATGTATGAAACTTACCGTGTTTAACGTTTTATATAAAGTGTCGCATAAAGATAAGGTCGATGTAGAGTCGTGAGCACCGGGCAATATATACGAGTAAATATTTTATTAGCTGTGTGTCGCACCGCACCGAGCCGTACGGAGCCGCTCCGAGCCGCACCGCGTCGTGTAGTGTTGCGCGATGTTCACGTCATGTTACAAAGTATACGACGGAGTTCAGCTCAAGATTGAAAAGTGTGCGAGCCAAGTTTCAACATTATTAAACTTTAAGTAAGCCCCGCGTCGGCCGCTACCCAACACAAACACATTTTCATACTACAGCCTAACATACACACCAGTACAGGCATTGTTTATTACTAATTAAAATTACCCACGCACAAACATACTCTACCTACCTGGCTACTGCCAATACAAACACGTATAGCAATACAAGACTGATTACATTTATTAATGAGTTGTTCGAATCTCAAGATTCTAACTTCGAATGTATTATTACGTTGGAGTCATTAACAACTGTCGTACTTCGCTCGCGTCACCTCGCGGCACAAGTCGGCGCTCAGCGGCGCGTGTATTGATCGTTATTTTACAGCGAATATTCGGAATGTAATTACAACAATAGGCAAAGGTTCGCGCCACTGACTTTTTGTTATCACCTTATCTGCTTGAGATATTGACAATTGAAATGGAGGGAGTCACCCGATATTATTGAGAGGAACTCGCGGTATCACAGCGCTTGGCGCGTGACGGGGAAGGGGCGCGTGAATAAGGAGTGCTCCGTAAATGTTATTGGCACCCGCACATTTGTCACCTAACGACACGCCGAGATAAAGAGAACGAATTTTTTTCTTAATATCGCGTTACACGTGAACTCCCAATATTTGTCACGGTGTCACAATGTAATATTATTATAATGAAGTGTGTACGATTTTCGGTACTTATATAATATCTGTAAAGGGCGGTACGGTTCGGTACCTATTGCCGGCACCTGCGTGACACGCGGCTTACTCCTAGCTTTCTATGAATAAATGTGCATAAATCATACAACATATTCATGAACCGTGAGCATAAGACAGTACTTAAATCGAACATTGAATACGCTCCTACCAATGAGTGGTATTCTTAAGTACAAGTGGCTTGCAGTACCATCGACGTTTTGCTGTATTGTCGTTCAGTTTAGAGCACTCATTTCCCTCTCTGTTGAGTTTTACGACGCGACTCGAAAACCAGCTAATACCTCTTATATTTTCCCTTTGACTCCCCTCAAAGTTCTCACGTTTAAACATTTTATTCCCGCCAAGTTAACGAGTTTCAGAAGAATTTGAAATTAAAGCGAATATGCTGTAAGTCGTTGACTGAGGCTTGCAAAGCTTGTGCACGGAAGCTACTGTTTGTAATTCTTGCCGTCGAATGGTTGCTTATGAATATAAGTATCTAATTAGTGTTTTAAAATTAAATATATAATAGTTGTAGTAACTAGTAATAGTGGTTTTGATTTGGATGGCTGAAATTTTAACTAATTAATAAACATAATAAATGAATTAATAAATGACATAATAGATTTGAAGTTCGGTGTGTACCAAAATTGGTAGCCAAATTCTTTACGATCTGCAAAAATATTATCTGGCTTGGTAAACAATAGAATAAATCAGGGCCTACCATAAATATCGACATTCAGGATAGAACGCAAAGCCTATGACATATTTGCGGTGACAATCGGTTGAGCTATTCATAAAAAATATCATCCGTTATATTTAACTGCTTGGCTTACGTCTGTTTTTAGTAGAGTGGTAAAACTTTTATTGGCCGCATTGGTTCAGGAAAGAAAGGCTTGTAAGGGTCGGCGCAAACGAACAACCGACCACAGCCACAGGTGGCCAGCGACAGCGACTTAACACACTTTTTCATATATTTTACTTCTGTAGCGAGTGGCCGCCACCGGCCACACGTGTGCGGCGCGTCTATAAAAAATATATGAAAAAAGTGTGCTAAGTGGCAGTCGCTGGCCACCAGTGGCTATGGTCGGTGGTCCGTTTGCGCCGACCCTAAGACATCACCATTATGGAAACTGTTCAGATACACCGATTTTTTCACAAGGCTTATCCACGCAACATACACATATGTGGGTACATACATAGACTCACGCCTATATCCCCGAAGAGGTAGGCAGAGGTATATTGCTACATCCACTTTTCGCCAGATTTATTTTATTCGCACGTAATAGGGGGCGAGCCTATTGCCGTACTGGGCACATTACCAGACTCCGAGCTGCTACTGAGAATTTCCAAACGGAAAAACCCAATAACACTTTGCCCGACCTGGGGATCGAACCCGAGACCCATATGCATTTATGCGACGAGACCAACAAGGCAATTATCCATACATACATACATAGACTCGCGGTTGTTTCCCGGAGGGGTAGGCAGAGACTACGGAACGCCATTTGCATCGATCTTGACATACCTCTCTTGCTTCATTCACTCCCATCAAGTTTCTCATGCATGCTCTTCTGTTAAGGGTACTTCTGACCTGTCCTTTTTCTAGGATGTCTCCAATCTGGTCAGAGAACGTCCGCCTAGGTCTCCCGTTTGTCCAGTCCCATTCACACTTGCCTTATATATCTTCTTTGTCAGTCTTTCGTCATCAATTATCCATGCAAGTGATTAGCTATTTAGTGCTCACATAGCTTCAAACAGTCAGAGGTAGTTGGGCATTTTGAAGCTTTAGTTAAAAAAAATAACCGCTGCGCCGTAAGCATAGAACTGGGAATACACAGTAGTCATCTTATCACCTCAGCAAGCCACAACCGTAATAAACAATGGTGGTTATATTTATGGCCGATTTAATAAAAGTTAGATGTTTTAAAAATAGCAAAATATTGCAAAGCAGAAAGGTCAATCCATTTATTTTTGATTTACCCTCAAAGCATTCATGTCCTTTATCACCTTCGTTTTTATTAATGTATAAAAGGGGTTGATTTGGTTCAGTAAAGTATGTATACCAGAGCGCATGCGAAATTTTCGATCGTAACATCCCGGACTCTATTTCCGGGTCGAGAAAAGGGTAATACAATTGCCCCCTATTACGTATCCTCTAAACAAACTGTCGAAGTATGACCTCAATACACCTTTGCTCTTAGGGTCGGAAATGATATTATCTGGAGGCACGGCAGTGCGCCCGCCAAGTCAAGCGCGAAGCAACACTGCCGTACTATCCTTTTCTGAACTCAACCTCTGGATTGGACTAGAACGCTGAACTTTTCGTCATCTAGTAAGCTATAATTACATACTTGAAATCCAAAATTAGACTAGACTAGAAATAAAAAATATTCACCGGTTGAGTATTTTTTTACGCTCTAGATACTGAAAAATATGCGATCGATGGTTGAACATTACATAACATTAAATATAATAATAAAGATATTGCAGTAGGGAACCTCAGACTCGGCTCAACTGTGTCTAGAGATTTCATTACTTTTTACAGATAAACAAGCAGCTCCACCGAGACTTACACAAATATACACGAATTTCTATTTGTGTAACGCCAAAAGGGTATATAAATATAGACTTGTATATAAGCAAGCAGCGTTAGCCGAGTGGAGAGACTGACAGAATAATGTTCTCGAAAGACATATGAAGTCTGCCAACCCGCACTTGGCCAGCTTGGTGGACTATGGCCTTACCTCTCTCATATTGAGAAGATTCCCGTGCCCAGCAGTGGGACAGTATAAATGGCTGACGATGATGACTTGTATATTTCTATCTCCAATTTTAGCTTTCACTCAGTACAGGGCAAGATATTTGTCGAATTATCTCCTATGCTATACAAGACTCAGGTCTTCAATGTTATATTTGGGAAAGTCTTATAGCTGGCTGGGAACAAAACCTGATCTCAGCCAGAACCTTGGCCTTCAATAAAAGCATAATATTCTTAAAGAATATTGCCATGAGGCTGCAGTAAGTTTGTCACTGGCTGGCAATAACGAAAAGTATTAAAAGAAACAACCACTTGTCTGTACACTTGATTGCAGCAGCAATGAAAAAGCCAAGACCTTAGATATTTAGGCTCAAGTATTTGAGCAAAACGTTGTGTCTATTTTTTGTTAGCTACTTTTGATGAACACTGACAAGAGTAAACTTTACACTTAGGCGCCACAATGTAGGCGTTGTTGATTGATAATTGTTGTTATAAGAAACTCTCAGCATATTTTATGAGCTGTTGACGTTGTAACAATCAAAATGAGCTTTTTCGGCGGTGCAAACAGTCTTGTATAATAATGAAGAAGGATGGCATTTATTCATTAAGACAGAGGCACAAGTGCACAACTAACCTTTACTTTTTTGGCTAGTATTTACCATTTATACTAGCTCTCGAGCTAGTAGCCCGTGAGTTGGATAGTGTTAGAACACAAAACAGAGGCACTACAAACGGTAAGTTTTAAACCTTTTTTACAGGGAACAGTTCCAAGTATAGTTAGGATAGTCAGCCGATTTTAGACATATCTACTAACTACTATATCTCAATATGGCTGTTTGGAATAATCTTGACTATCAGGAGCGAGCAATAGGCAAGCTGTTTGCGACTATAAATCACAATAAATACCATTCGGGCAAACGATGAAATGTATTAAGGTCTCGAGCTTGATACCCAAATAAGAGACCATACAATAAAATTGAAGTGCGAACATAAGACATTCTTCTTTTTATTTTTAAGACATCGCCAACACTACGAATAAACCAACAACTTTACAAACAGAACCAACGGACACAATGTAAACCCAGACTGAAAACAACAAATTATGAATCACGGAAAATTTTGTCTCGTGTGGGAATCGAACCCACAATGCTCGTGAGTGACAAGAGGCAAGGCGGCCGCTTATACCACTGCGCCAACCGTGCAGTTTTCTTTGTGTGACCAAAGAAACTTTCAAGACTTGTCTTTGATTTGTTTAATAAAACTGCAAATTTAATTGTATTATTCCTACCCAAAATCCACTAAGTAGTTTATAAATTACAAAGCTGCCATGCAAGCTTTTTACAGAAAACACTCGTGATATATCGCTTTTATTTCACAAAATTGCCATACACCGTAGACAATATAGAATTGCGCATTGTTATTGATTGGTACATATCTGCCTTTGTACAGCCTGCGGGTGTCAACAGCCAAAGCCGTGAGCGAACACAGAGCAAAGGGATTAAAAGGGAATTTTTACAAAGAAAGGAACTAAGTTGTGAATGGATTAGACGTTCTAGGACTTTCGATAGGAACGGTAATATGGATATAGGACGGTAATCTGCTAAAGTAGAAGGCTTAGGTTTTTAGGTAGGGGAATAATAAGTGCTTCTTTCCACGCTGAGGGAAAGACACCGAGGGAAATAGACGTATTAAGTATATTGCATAGGACGGGAAGGATTTCATCAAGGATGGGAAGGATCATTTTACGGCTGACACAGTCATTACTAACTGCATTCGGAGTAATTGCCAGTTTACTCTTTTTAACATCATACGCGGCAAATTGCGAGAAGATGAAAGGAGAATAATCAGGCGTTGATAAAGTTGAAAGATGCTGCAGCGTATTACTTTAAATAATTCCATCAAACTTGGACGACGAGGAGAAATGTTTATTAAGTGAATCAATGTTGACATTATTAGGAATGGTTTGTTGCTGAGTCTTACCAACCTCTAAAGTTTTAAGAAATTTCCAAACTTTTGCTGGATCACCGTTTTCAACGGATTTATGAATATGTTGGCGTTGTGCTTTCCTACACACCTACTGCGTGTAGTGAGCACATTATGCGAACGAACTCAAATAAAGGGTAGTAACCATAATCAACACATATTTCGATCAAAATTATGACTATCGTTCTGGTTCAACGACTACGAAATAATAAAAATAATAAATAGTTATACCCAGTAATGAACAGAGCCAAGTAAAATTTAACGAAAGTGTAGGGGACGTTTTACTAAAATGTTAGCAGACTTTTCTTTATTTCATACCGTAAGAAAAAAAATCTCTTATGGTTTCGGATAGATTCAAGAATTATTCAAGTTATGGTAAGTAATGCAATCGCAGATATGGAAAGATTAGCCGTAAGGCTACGATTTGTGGCCATTGGAGATTCTCATAAAAGCCTCTCTGCTTAACTTTTTTTTAATAAACAAGTAATACAAGGCAGACTACCTCTGTGGTCCAGTGAACAGCGTAATTATGCATCTGCTGATTCCCGGGTTGGGTACCTAAGTGTTATGAGTTTTTCCAAATTCTCAGTAACTGTAGCAGCACGGAGACAATGTGCCCGGTAACGGCAACGACCTAGAATTCATACGGTGAAATGTGGGCGTAATATTACATATCTGCCTACCCCTTTGGGGATAGAGGCGTGAGTCTAAGTCAGTGTTTTCCCGAAAAGTATGTACTCAGCCCATGATATAGAAGCTACCAATAATATTTATTTTAGAAAATATACAAAAAAACATTTTCTATTGAAAATGTTCTCTAAAATCAGCATTTCATAGGACTAAAATGTGTCGTGAACGAATGGTAAGCTACTTTGTAGGTTATAAATAAAGTTGTTACCTACGCTATGAAAAATTAACTGTGTCGAAAAAATATTGTAGGTAGCTTCTACAGGGTGTAAAAAGACCCTTAACGAAAACTGAAATCCCATGTTGTACCAATCACTGGGAACATTTTTTACTTCGGCACCATACCTGGGAAATTACTGGTTCAGGAGATATTGAGGCTCAAAGTTAGTACTGATTTTTTCTATGTAATTAGGTACAAAATCGATGCATTTACCTCGCCAATATGTTCTTTAGATGCCCTATAACCCCATGGATAAGTAGGCATTTCGAGCATTGCATGCGCGCGCTTTTAATTGCGGTTTAAAAAATGAAAACTAAAAGAAAAAACGTTTCCCAGGTAGGTATTATTTTTGGTTAGTATGACTTGGCATGATGTCCACAACGAGTAGACTTCGGCTTGGTGATGGGTCTTGTGACACCCTGTATATCATGGGCTGAGTAGGTACATACTTTTCGGGAAAACAATGATTTAAAAACACAGTTTAGATTTTTTTTTGTCCTGAATCACATGAATCAATCGCAGAGGCCAAACTATTGAAGCTAGAAACACGATGGAGAAATAAATTGGGATAGGTAGACACCCAATAAGGAAATACTTTTTAACATTCCACACCTAAGGGGTTAAAATAAAGGCTCCAAGTTTAGGACAGGCGAAGCCGTGTTTGACCGCTAGTTTTGATATAAGATTTGTCTATTAAACAAACAAGTGAAATAATTTATACTAACGTATAAAAGTATTACGGAGTAAACACTTACAGAAGAGATAACGAATTCCCCAAACGCATACGTAAAATATTTAATAAAAAGTACCTACCTAATTTATGTGTTTTTTATCTAATTCTACTCTTGCCAGGATTTTTATTGTCAACCTGCCTTGAGCCCCTGGATCCGCCCCTGCTGCTATGTGGCGTAACAGCTGTAGCCAATAATTGGTACTTAATAAAGTTTACTAGATGGTGTTGTACGAATATTTTAGCAAAATGCCAACATGTTATTACTGGAATAAGTGCTACGCTATTATCTACTGAAAATAACGTATTAAAATGCTTACTTTACTCAATATCCACTTTACAACCATGTTACAATATTTACTACAGGTCTCCCAAAGTGATAATGCGCATAGAAATCTTCGTCACTGTTCGGCAACGGTCGTATTCCCCGAGCGTCGGAAGACGATATGTATATAGAGTTGTTAAGTGCATAATTTAGTAAAATTATGTTTTTTGTGCTAAAAAAATTAATATTGATTTATCAGTAAAGAAATTTGATTCGATAGTTCCATATAAGTAAATAGTGAAGAAAACCACACGATAGCGAATATGCTAAAATTTTTGTTGAATTGATTTACTTCGATTATAATACTTTTTAAGTGTCTTGCTGTAGCTGGTGTAATGATGGAAGAAAATAAGGTTTAAGTAATACAAGGTTTATATAAGAAGAAGAAAAATGGTTTTCAAACACAGGTTACATTAAAATCTTAGAAATCTTATCATAACATCTCAGTTCAAAAGTATTTACAGCAGTGATCATTCCAGAATAATATTACAATTACAAAAAAATTAATCAGAATCAGGGAGGATCTCTATTCCTGACATCGTAGATTCATCAGAACTTTCATTATGCTCTTGTTCACTGACACTTTCCTCACTGCTATCACCTGTGTAAATAATCATTTCATCAGAAAAACTATCGATTCTTGGGTCAAATTTTCTATATTCATCTTCGCATTTAACAGCATGATCACAAACTTTTTTCCATTGTTCTGGTCCTATATTATTGATTTTTTCTAATATAGCATCTTTAACTGACGTGACAGTCATTGCAATATTTTTTGGCTACGTGTTGCTTTATTTGGGACCAAATATTTTCAATGGAGTTAAAATCGGGATGATATGGTGGCAATCGTATAATTTGATGCCCACGTTCCTCCATTATACGGTCAATGACAAATTCTGTGTATTTCTCTTTATGTCTTTTTATAATTTCATACAAATCGGGTTTCAGTTTCTTTAGGTCATGCGGAATGTTGTGTTGTTGTAATCAAGCTATCATTTGTGGTTTAGGTGTGTTTGAGTTTGGTGGTTTCACAGACAGCTTATTATGATATGGAGCGTTGTCAATTACCAACACACTATTAGGAGGCAAGTTAGGAATCAATTGATTGCGTAGCCAAGCTTGATAACGTTCCGCGTTTATTTCTTTATGATAATCACCTTCTGAGTCGACACATTTATGTAACATTAGAGCCCCTGGGACGAAGCCTTTTTCATTGCCTGCGTGTACAATAATTATTCTCTCTCCTTTGGAAATGGGTTGTTTGATACCTTTTTTGCTGCTATCTTGCCAAGTTTTACCCTTAGTATGTGATGTATGCACGTATGACTCGTCCATAAACACTATATTTCTACCAGAATTCCTCAGCTGTTGTATTTCTCTGAGATATTTGATCCTTTTTAAACGTATATCATGCTTTTCCATAAGTAACCGTCTGTTATTATCAGTTTTCAGAAACCTAAACCCCATTTCTTTCAAGATCAGCCTTAAAGTCTCTGCACAGCCTTTGAAATTAATAGCTTCGATCAACTTTTTCTCAAATTATTTACAGTTGGGAGTTCTTTGAGCGTCAAGTGAAAATTGTATATCATATAACGAATAACACAGTAGTCGAAATCATCAAGTCCCAGCCGAAATCTACTTTTAGGTTTTCCTTTTTTCGGTGTGGAAAATTTCATTGATTGATTCTATTTTTTTTCGTTTAAAATATTAGTCAAAGTTCGTCGTGAAATTCCTGTGGCTTTTGTAACACGGTCCTGAATTTTTTTAAATAACCATCATGGTCTTTTTTAAGAACATTGGCTTCATTTAAGAAATAAAGGTACACATTAAATACCATTTGCCGTGCTTGTGACATAAGTGGCTTTCCACGTTTAAATTTATCCATTCTGGAAGAATACGTCTAAAAGAAAATGGTATGGGCAGAGTTAGACATATTTTTATTTATTTGTTGTATTATTGCATTATGTACTAATATACTTTATAATATTATTTATTCCTATATCTATTTGTTTATTGTGTGTATCTTTTTAAAATGTTTTACTAGTACTTAATTGTTATGTATTTAAAGTAGGTATTTTTAATTTTTTAATATTAACAAGCCGTGAAAAATGTTGGTATATTTACCAATTTGACAAAATAAACTATTTAAACTTGAATAACATAATTAAATTCACATTTGAAAACAAAACCAAGAAGGGTGTGTAATAGCAGCTCTATATAATTCAACACAGAGAGAACACGTGCAGTCACCACCATAATATAAAGACGACTGACGGACCTTTGACAGACCGGCGATCGCCGCCGACCGCCCGAATTGTTTTCGATTGTGTACACATAATATTCACTCCTATTTCTTTCGAACAAGGTGCAAAATGCAAGTGCATTGTTTTGGGCTCTTACAATTCAATGATTCGGGTGTTTCCGGGAATACGACAATTAACGAAGATCTGCATGCGCATTATTAATTTGAGAGTACTGTATTTACATTAAAAATACAACGTACTAATAACGTAATACGTACAAAATTCATATTTCGAATAATTTAGATAGGTTTTTGTTCTACTTAGAAAGTTTATCGTTAGTGGCATAGATAAATATAGGTACTTTACCAAAGAGCCCGTGGGTAATTCTTCCTCCTAAAATGTCTTAGTGGCGATTTTCGAACAGTTTTGCATTTCTAAAGGCCTTGCCACACGATACAATTTTACCACTGATCAAATTTTCAATTGGCTTTGCCCGTCTACACGACACAATCAAATCACTGATTTGCATTCCGTCCACCCGATTGGTTAAAATCTGGTGGTGCCGCCCACCCGATGAACTTGAGTTGGACGACTGGCGTCTACACGTCACGATTTCATCAAGTGATTTAGTCAAGTTGGACGTAAAATTGTGCCGTGTGGCAAGGCCTTTACGGTTGACAGCCCTAACGAACCATATGACAGCGCAATTTCGTTTAAGACCGAAATCATAATCCTTCCGAAGATATCTTGGCCGTCAGCTTGTGCAGCCATAGAGTACTTCGCAATTAGAACTAAGTATTGAAGATCGGTCGAGGCTTGGTCGTTAATGTGCTCTTCGGGTGGGGTCATAAACTAGACACTAAACTTTATCGCAGGTTGGTAGGTACATGCGATGTGATATTTTCTGAACTGCCCACTGTAATCGGCCATATTAATTATCCTTACAGCCGTCTTAGGGCCATTTTCAATATTCGATCCATACATAGATTTTGAGATTCGAGATTCGTGTTTGACATAGTTTGTATGGAGCTTATGTCAAAAACGAATCTAAAATCTACAGATCTATCTATAGATCGAAAATTGAATTCCGTAGTTAATCGTCCGTGCCGGTTATGTGTATTAGATAGCTATGTGACGATTGACTTATTTCATTACGACGCCCAATAAGAGGTATGTGCAATCAAGATCTGAGTTAAAAACAAAATTGTTTAGGTATAGGTACCTATTTAGCTGATAAGACTGTGCCGTTTTAGGGATCAAATGAAAGAGCTTGATTAGCTTAAATTAAAATACTTATAACGAGATTTTAAATAATAAGCGTAATGAAACTGTGTGGCTATCGTTAGTTAGGTCTTTCAAAACATGCTCTGCTTTTATACTATTTCAGGGATCCGTTAACAAAATATTAAACAGCAATCATAAACTGGCCCCACTCTCTACCTCTAAAAACGCAAGCATGGAAAATGATATAGATAAATCATAGAATGAGTATGGGTAAATATTCTAAATAGTGATATGTGGCCCTAAATGTTATATTAAGTACCTATAACTACTTAATAGTCCTTTAAGTGCAGTATCACTTAGTAGTCTGTGTTTTAAAAAGCACTAGTAAAAGCAACTACGGAACCCATCATTATTAGTAGCCCGATTTGCAATTGTTTTCTATTGGTCAGTAAAAGCGATTTTATATAACTGTTATGGCTGTAGCATAACTATGCTTTTGAGTAACCGTGGCAAATTCGTGCTCTCATGGACCTGCCGGCCTATGAGATGACAAGCAGCGGGATGTAGGCATCTGTGGCCGAAGTTGGCAAGAGGAACGTGCTTTTGCCGCGGCCATTTAGCTATGGGTCAGAGACTTTCAGCCCGTCTTGCCACTCTGAAGTTACACCACGGTCTTTAGTTATGATCATCATTTCTAGCCCATTTCTAAAAGAGAACTCGCGACTTATATTGGCTGCTGTAAAATTCGTGTTAAACACAATCTATATATATTTCTGCATTTGAGAACTTTGAAGCCAAATTATAGAGTTATGTACTAAAAATGGTAATCTATCCATAAACACAGACAGCGTTCTAAAGCAACAAAACCGTTCGGTTATTTAATCAAACTCATACCATTATATAAAAGCTTTTTCAGAACTATCTAAGTTTGCGCGCGCTCCCGAGACGATATAATGACTCTTCAAAACTGATTCGCGATACATCTGCGTTACCTACCGCGCCGAAGATTCGGTTGAATACGCTCGTAGTTTTTTTCAAGGCTCCTTTGGAACATCAGCTGAAATTACGTCACGTTAGGCGCGGCGAACCTTCCATCGTGCGGAGCGTTATGCGATCAAATGTTAGCGGCCCCCGTCACATAATGCTGACTGTTTGGTGCGTTTGGTATGTCATGCTGACCGAATATTACGACCGATATTTCAGTCACTGAAGAATCGGTTCCAAACTTAAGGTGTGTCGCTACAATTCTAAATACGGTTCACCAGTAAGTTATATACGAGTATCATAGCGCTACCGTGCTTCAGAGGGCAAGTAAAACCGTCAGTCACGTTTTGTTTTAGAATAAGAATTATTGAGCCAGGTAGTAGGCCTTCAGGTGGTCTTAAAACCAGAGTTGGCCGCACGCTCACACGAAAAAGAAGAAATAAAGAATTGTCTTTATCCAACGATCAATATATTATTTATTCATGTAACACGTCGTAGCCAACACGTAGATAACCTAATATTATCTGTTGCCTTTTATGTGGATTTGTACAAAGTTTGTGTTGATCAAACCCGAAAGTTGTGTGAGCCTCAATTAAGTCCCAGTCTACATAGTAAGTACTACTCTATCATGCCCTGTAACACTGGCTAACTAATCTAGAGTTCGGCATAACACGTCCGCTCTTGTGTTATGTCTGTCAACAAAAAAACGACTTTAAAATGTGAATGAATAGAAATATACCTAAAAGAAAAATCATAGCAGGCGGAATTAAGGGGTGGGGAGGACGAAGAATGAAAGTGAACTGGACCAAGATGGTAGAATTAAAGAATACCTACGCGAGAAAGAGGAAGAGAGATAGAAATATATTCAGATATAAGTGTGTCACATTTTTATTTCCGAACCAGTAGGTCAAAAGCTTAGTAGCAAAGAAAGAACATTACGGTGACAAAAGTTCGCGGGCGCGCCAATACCTACTATTGGCAAAACGGAGAAACCGATCTGGAGCGGATTGCACCATAGACCGTCTGACCAATACATGGACATATAACATAAATCAAGATCGTACACGCTTGAATGCAAGCGATACAATACAATCTTGTAATCTAGTTGATATTCATGGAATGGTTATATTCAAACTGCAACGTGGCAACCCACAGGCCACAAATACCAAATTGAGAAACAGTCTTACGCCGCTTTATTATCATTTCCATTAAATAAACAACGATTTTGTTTCATCAAGAAAACATACACAAAGTGTAACCGCATTATTAAAGCTCATATACACACTATCCCGATAAGCGGCAATAGGCTCGCCACCTATTACGTGGGATCAAACTTGACTGAACAAACACTTGCGAAAAGTGGGCGTTAAATATGCCTCTGCCTACCCCTTCAGGGAAACAGGCGTGAGTCAATGAATGAATGAATGAATATAATTTCGCAAAATATAAGATATCTCGGTAAAATTGACACGGGAATCCTGAAAATTCTCTCGAGTATCCAATATCATGCCCTGTTTCAGGTTCGCTAGGTTATAAAATAATTAAACCGATGACGAAACAAATAAAATAAGCGGAGTGCGGGTATTATTACATTATGTGCTTCCCAGAGGAGTACACTTAGAGCGATAGTGTTAATTCTATTCCATTTCTATTCGCATCTCCAGTTCTATTTGTAAATTCGCTTGTAATCTCGGGGTAGAGTAAAAATTGAAAAAAAAACACAAATAAGAATATTTTATTCGTTTTGCAGTCTATCTCCGCTTCCATCGCATTCAAAAGGTTCGTAACAGGAATGAATCCAAATGGCCAGTACCAACGTGGTATGAAGGAGTAAGAGCGGTTTCAGATTAGCGTTTTATACGCGCGTATAAGCTCGTTTTTAGAAGCGCATGTAGGCGCGTATAGGCGCGCCTTTTGGCACACGCGCAACTCGTACGAGCGTTGACGCGCTTCTAAGCTCGTATAACTACGAGCCGTCAGAATCCATGTAGACACTGACAAGACGTCACTACCGTTTTGAGCGAACACGCCCGTATACGTGAGTTTGGTTTTTTGAAGCGCGTAATATAGCGCGCGTGTAAGCGCGTATGCTGAAACGACCGTATATGCGCAGAAAAATACGCTAATCTGAAACGGCCCTAAGGTTCGAGCTACGAGTAGTTTGCTTAACTCTGACCTTATTAGCTTATTTATTGGCTTTTTTCTTTTAGGCTTGTGCGCCGAACTGGTGACCGTTACATACGGTACTTACTTTACTCGCCTATTGTTTTTGACTAGGGTATTTATCGGATACTACTATACTGTATTTTAGTACTTTTCGTAAGCAAAAATATTGTAAATAAAGGGAAGGTTGACGTACCCTGGAATCCCGGGAGCAAATAAGGAAATTGCTGAGCAAATTATTCTAGAAAATATTTCCTCACGCCGTCTTGTATTTTTGCGGTGAGTCCGATTTGAATACTCCAATAAGCGTTCTTTGAGCTTTACTTTAAACGAGTTATATTCTCTGGTGGATCTTAAAACTTAAGAACGAAATAATCACACAATATTTTTTACGTTGCCAGAAAAAAGAAACCGCTAAGGGTAGGCCTTTTTATCCAAACAGACTCTTTGATAATACAGAAATATTGACAATCAACTAGACGGTCAATGTATCACTGTGAAAGAAAAAGATAGCAGGCGATGAGACATCGTTATGGAGTATAATATTGGGATGAATTCGACCCGGACGTATTTCGGTTAGTTAGTTTTTGTGTATTGGCTGATCGCACAAGGACTGATAAATTGAACATCCGTAGCTTTGAACTGACGTAGACACAAGGTTGTTTTATGTTCAGTAACGATATCGTGTGTACCGTGTCCAGGTGGTTTAGTGTTTATATGATTAGCTTTGTATGTTTTAGGTCATTTTATTGTGTGACTTGACTATTGAAACGGGCTTTTCTCTTGATTCATTTTGGTCACTGTTCCTTTTACTCTTTGAAATGTATTATGGTAATGCCTCTAATAACTATAGCTATAGAATCTAATACTTATTATATCTTCTTCTTTTTCTTAGCGTTATCCCAGTTTTCAATCTGGGGTCCGCTTACTAGTCTAACCGGATTTGGCTGAATATTAGCTTTTCCACAGAGCGACTGCCTGTCTGACCTCCGCAACCCGAAGGGATAGCGATATTCCATGGTTTAGACTAATGTCAGTTTATTTAGAAGGTACTGACGCCCTGTAACGACTGTCAAAGGTCTTCATGACAACCGGGACCGACGGCTTAACGTGCTCTCCGAGGCACGGGACAAGCGATAATTAACAATTCAATACGCACATAACTCCGAAAAGTCATTGGTGCGCGCCGTGGATTCGAACCCGATACCCTCTGCATGGCAGTCTGTTGGTATATCCACTCGGCTATCGCTGCCTTGCCTAATACTTATTATATAAAGCTGAAAAGTTTGTTTGTTTGTTTATTTGGGGTGTCGTAACTCGTAATAGCCGGTAGGGGGAGCATATTATGCAGAAAACAGCACTGTAAGAGAAGGAAAACTTGATACAAACCCTATACAAACCCGTTTGGCCAGCGTGGTATAGTAGGCCAATTCCTCCTTTCAAAGGAGAGGCCTAGTCCAGCAGTGGACTGTTAAAGGCTGATGATGATTGTTTATTTCGACAGCGGAAAGCGAAAACGTAGTCATCCACAAAAACAAAAATGTTCACCAGAGCAGAAAATCTTTTACACTTTTTTTCAAAATATCATAACTGGCGTGTTTTTTAACTTAGGCTCATGATTTTTTTGATTATAATTGAACTTGTTATTTTTTTCTAAATATAGTTCTATCTCTCAAACCTCATTCTTACCATTATTTGCCAACATTTTGTTGACTACGACATTTTAAACTATTTTTACAGAACGTGAAAACGCTGTAATTGCACTATCGAATTATGGAGCTGGGCTAAATGCTTTTTGAAAGCGAAAACGTGGTAAGCAGCAATAATTGAAACAAAGCTGCCCATCTGTTCACTGCAAACTAACTAAACTAAATCTCTTATATGATTCTTTTTTTTCCGCTTGATGTTTGATTAATATATTCTATATGAATATTTATGATATTCATATTTTCTTCAGATTTACAATCGTAGATTTAGCAGCAGAAAAAACGTAGTAGTCCGCACGGCAGAAACTTAGTTATCAACGTGCATCTTTTTTACGGAAAACCAAATTGTTGTTATCGACATAGTATAACTTATAACTGTTTTTTCTGTAATTTACAGCCTTTTTGAATGCAGGCATTATTGTTAAAACCCATTTTTCAAAATGTTAATTTTATTACTGTTCATCGTAAAATTACGGACCATTTAATGCAGTTTCTTTTTCTAATTCGAATAGTGCAAAAAAAAATATTTCATAATTTTTGGACTACGACGTTTTCTCTTTCCGCCGTCGATTTGTTTGTTTACTTGGACGCGCTAATCTCAGGAACTACTGGTCCCATTTGAAAAATTCTTTCAGATAGATTGTGTTAGATAGCCCATTTATCGAGGATGGCTATAGGCTAAATAAGATCACGCGATGAACCACGAGTGCGGAGCAGTAGCCTTGAATGACGCGAGTGTAAACGCGGGCTCATCTAGTGACTAAATATTGATAATGGTCGCTAAACTTAGATGTCACTGACCGTACTTAGAAATACTTATAAGCCTGACTTTGAAGCCTTAGACGCTGTAGATATTCAATCAAATTCAAGCACCGGTGCCTGCAGTTAACTCCAAAAGCCTTTTGCTTTCGTCACCTAACATTAACAAAAATTATTGAAGCTGGTAGTTTGCTTTGACTTTAACCTTTTAATTATAACATTACCTGTCTGGGGCAGCCAGCAGCGGTGCATAACAAAGACGTAAAGTTGAATCAATACTATATTTGTTTATAAATGTTTTGAAATCGCGGCGGACGTGTAATTGTTCTCGCTGCGGCGCGGCGCGTTGTAATGAAGTCGTGGGTAAACACAGCGTGTTTTGCAGCGCCCTCTACACCGCCATTTGTAAACTCATTCATTTCAAACATGAGCACAATGCTCATGCTTTGTTCCGTACTACAAGTACTACAATAGCCAGCTAATGGAATGGACATACTCGTGGAATATTAAAAGCATGACGGATCAACGGTCATTTAATTACAATTTGATGGGCGCGATACCGTAATGCGTAACGTGCGGTGTGAATTGAGCTAATTTTCAGATACTGTGTAATGAAATCAGTGCCGATGCCGATTGTGCAGGGTTGCCACTTCGTGCACCCTGAGATTATTAAAAAGCGATTTAAATATAATTTATACGAGAATGAAAAGAAGACGAGAATGAAAAGATAATAAATAGTGAATCGTGCGTGCTGAAGAGATGGAAAGAGTATTTTGAAAGTTTATTTGAAAGAACGGCGATAGAGACACCGATAGCTGAAATGAATGGTAATGATAGCAATGATCAAAGCGTTATTGGCGTGGATGAGATCGTGAAGGCACTGGGAAGTATGAAAGTAGGTAAGGCTGCAGTATATGATAGGATTACAGTCGAAATGCTGAAGGCTGGACAGGGCATCATAGTTGTTCAGTTGCAGCGGTTATACAACTTGTGCTGGAGCACCGGCGGAGTACCTAATGACTGGGCCACAGCTGTAGTTGTGCCTCTTTATAAAGGAAAAGGCTCTCAACAAGACTGCAAAAACTATAGAGGCATTAGCCTTCTCAGCATTGTTGGCAAATTGTATGCAAAGGTACTTATTGAAAGGGTTATGGAAGTAACCGACAAGAAAATATGGGATGTACAAGCAGGATTCGGAAAGGGTATGGGATGTGCGGATCAGGTTTTTCCCTTGCGAAGCATAGCCGAAAAGTTTTTGGCCAAAGGTCAAAAGGTCTATTGTGCATTCGTGGATTTGGAAAAGGCTTGCGATAAAGTGGTGAGGAATGAAATGTGGTCGGTGCTGTCAATGAATGGGGTGGATAGCAGCCTCATTCGAGCTCTGAAATCCCTTTATGAGGATTCTAGAGCTTGTGTGAGGATAAACGGGGCATACACTGACTGGTTTACCATCGAGACAGGTGTTAGACAGGCATGTGTAGCGTCACCGTGGCTGTTTAACCTCTTCATGGATAGTTGTTTGCAAGATCTAAAACATAGTGACTGTGGATTAAGGATGAATAGGTTACTTGTCAAAATTGGTAAATGCCTCCTTTATGCTGATGATCAGGTAATACTTGCGTCTTCAGCGGAGGAATTGCTGGAGATGTTTACAATCATGCATGGTGCGTTAGAGAGGAAAGGCACGTCTAGCTGTGCATAGAGGGGTATTAGTGCCTACCCTTATGGTATGTATGGTAGTGAAAGTTGGGTATGGCTGAGAGACAGATTTGTGTGATAAGAGAGTGTTATGGGGTAAAAGAAGATGTAGTGACAAGCATTGAGAAAGGCATGTTAAGATGGTTTGGGCACATGGAGAGGATGGATGACGATAGACTGACAAAGAAGATATATAAGGCAAGTGTGAATGGGACAGGACAAAGGGGAAGACCTAGGCGGACGTTCTCTGACCAGATTGCAGGCATCCTGAAAAAAGGGACAAGTCAGAAGTACCCTTAACAGAAGAGCATGCATGAGAAACTTGATAGGAGTGAGTGAAGCAAGAGAGGTATGTCAGGATCTTTGAAAATGGCGTTCCGTAGTCTCTGCCTACCCCTCCGGGAAACAGGCGTGAGTCTATGTATGTAAAATTAAATATACATAATTTATATGGTGGGCCATTTGTGAAAGTTATGATACAATAATGACTTTCTTCGGTAGCGGTTAGACACTTGCTTCTTTTACAAGCAAAACCTGCATGATTTTTTCTTGGGAGTGCAGCGAGAGTACAGATGATTCCATGTTTCGAAATTATGTAAATGATCCTTTTTGACTGCACGGTTAGCGTAGTGGTTTAAGCGGTCGCCTCGCCACTTGACACTGTGCCGAATGCTGTGGGTTCGATCCCCACACGAGACAACACTTAGTGTGATTCATAAATTGTTGTTTCGAGTCTGGGTGTCCATTGTGTCCGTACATAGAATATGTTTGTAAAGTCCCCTGCGACACAGGATTTAGTCCTAATGCGGGAGTTGTCTTTAAAAAAAAAACATCTTACAGACTAATCACAGTCCTCTGCTGGTCTAGGGCCTATGCTACGACACAATATTATTATGAGACAATAGGAGGATTTGGCTTAGTCTACCACGCTGGCCAGGCGGCTGGTATAGGGTTTGAGGTGGAGTTTTCCCAAATGTACTGTTATAGTTTACTTCGTGTATTTTCCTAACGACACTCATGGAATAAAAAGAGGTGGTCATACTTTAGGAGCATCACTAGCTACACGTTTTTGATATTTTGATACCTGTTAATTGTATGCACTCATCAAATACTGATTCTGCCTCCAAGTCATTGATAATGAAATTATTCTGCCAATTCCAGTTAATCAAACGTTCAATCCTCAACTGCAATTTCAAAAGTAAACACGAGTATGTATTTCCTTCACGTTTCTGCTGCTCAAACTAATATTTCGTAACTAATATTGTGAGCTTGATTCCCGCAAATAATTAAATTTCAGTGCACAAAGAGTTGTACCGATTCGTAGGATGATTATTTTTTCCTATTGTTTAAATTTTTCCCTCCTCCGCTACTGTGGCTAGTTTTAATGCGAGGATTGTTTGTCCAACAAAAACTGTAGGTAATGTACCATCTGCGTTTAAGGGGTTTTTAAAAATACAATAAAAAATAAAAAAATAAAAATAAAAGAAACTTTATTTACGCATACATGGAGTTTACTTAAACTAGTGGTTGGAGTATCCTTTTAAGTATGACAATACTTGTACCAGGGCACTCCGCTCTCCCCCCCGTGGGATCTCCACCTTGTCGTGGTGGGGGGGCTTAGTAACCGTGGATTTGATTTTCTCCCACGGTGAAGCTAAGCGGGATCCCGGGAGGGGACGCTCCACGTGGGCTTGCGTGAGGCCTGCGTAGGATGCGTCCATAGGTGCGGGTGCGGGGGACAGTTCTGTCTGTCCCTCGCAGTCGGGTGCGGTCGCGGGAGGAGAGGCGTGTCGGTGTTGCGTTGCCGCGCGCCCTTTCTCCCGCGACCAAATGGGGGCGCACCATCGTTGCGTCGCGGTGGGGCCGCAGAGGAGGAGGAGATGCGGTGTTGCGTTGCCGTCCTCCCTATCCTCTGCGGCCGCTGAGAGTTTTGGCGGCGGAGCCCAACACCTTCATCCGCCGCCAAGGGGGTTTTGTTCGGGGCCCGCCTGTCCATCTGGCGGGCCAATACCCGTCGGGGGGTAGCGACGAATGCTTATGTGAATCCCTACCCTCCGACACACGGGTACATGAGGAACACGGGTTGGTTTTTAGTCAGTAAGAGTCTGACAGTCCCCTTCGTCCTGCCCCCGGGGCGGAGGGACTCCATGAGGATTTTCCAACCCGATACCAAAAAAAAAAAAAAAAAAGGGCACTCCGCTCTCCCGCCCGTGGGATCTCCACCTTGTCGTGGGGGGGGGGCTTAGTAACCGTGGATTGGTCACCTGCGGTGAAGCTAAGAGGGATCCAGGAGGGGACGCTCCGCGTGGGCTTGACGGAGGCCTGCGCAGGATGCGTCCAAAGGGGCGGGTGCGAGGGACAGTTCTTCTGGCCCTCGCAGTCGGGTGCGGTCGCGGGAGGAGAGGCGTGTCGGTGTTGCGTTGCCGCGCGCCCTATCTCCCGCGACCAAATGGAGGCGCACCATCGTTGCGTCGCGGTGGGGCCGCAGAGGAAGAGGAGATGCGGTGTTGCGTTGCCGTCTCCCTATCCTCTGCGGCCGCTGAGTGTTTTGGCGGCGGAGCCCAACACCTTCATCCGCCGCCAAGGGAGTTTTGTTCGGGGCCTGCCTGACCATCTGGCGGGCCAATACCCGTCGGGGGGTAGCGAGGAATGCTTCAGCGATACCCGACCCTCCGACATACGGGTACGTGAGGAATACGGGTTGGTTTTTAGTCAATAAGAGTCTGACAGTCCCCTTGGCCCTTCCCCCACGGCGGAGGGACTCCATGAGGATTTTCCAACCAGACACCAACAAAAAAAAAAAGGACACTCCGCTCTTGGGAGAGGGAAATACATCGCCCTCTCCCCAACCGTAGGTCCGGGAGTCGAGGACGTCGCACAAGAGACGACCTCCGACCACCCTAAATTTAGTGCCTGCGGACGGTGAGCGCTGGGGCTGCTCCCTGTCCGCCAAAAGGCGGGAGGCGACGCGTGTCCTCGCCGCCTCCCAAGTAGCTTTGTTAGGTGATGGATGCGAGAAGTTTGATGGATGCAAGAAGTTTGATGGATGATTGTGAGATCATGACGAGACGGGGCCCGCCAACACAAACGGCGGGCCAATCCCGGGCGGGGTCGTGAGAAAGTATGCTAATCGCGAATCGCGTGACGCCGCCAACATACGGGACCCGTAGGGACACCGCGGTGGGTTTTAGTGGGTATGCCCCGAACGCCTTTAGGGGAGAGCCTCCACATACCTCCTCCGCCAGTCCCAAGCCCAGCCGTTCTAATGGCTGGGTTGGCGGAGTTGAGATGACTCACAAGGAGAGTTTCCCACCGTAGTGAACAAAAAAAAAAAAAGAAAGGGCACTCCGCTCTCCCCCCCGCGGGATCTCCACCTTGTCGTGGTGGAGGGGCTCAGTAACCGTAGCTTGGAACCCCGCGGTGAAGCTAAGAGGGATCCAGGAGGGGACGCTCCGCGTGGGCTTGACGGGGCCTGCGCAGGATACGTCCAACGGTGCGGGTGCGGGGGACAGTTCTGTCTGTCCCTCGCAGTCGGGTGCGGTCGCGGGAGGAGAGGCGTGTCGGTGTTGCGTTGCCGCGCGCCCTATCTCCCGCGACCACGGGGGCGCACCATTCGATGCGTCACGGTGGGGCCAAAAAAAAAAAGGGCACTACGCTCTCCCCCCCGTGGGATCTCCACCTTGTCGTGGTGGGGGGGCTCAGTAACCGTGGATTGGTCACCCGCGGTGAAGCTAAGAGGGATCCAGAAGGGGACGCTCCGCGTGGGCTTGGAGGGGCCTGCGCAGGATGCGTCCAGCGGTGCGGGTGCGGGACAGGGACAGTTCTGTCTATCCCTCGCAGTCGGGTGCGGTCGCGGGAGGAGAGGCGTGTCGGTGTTGCGTTGCCGCGCGCCCTATCTCCCGCGACCAAATGGGGGCGCACCATCGTTGCGTCACGGTGGGGCCGCAGAGGAAGAGGAGATGCGGTGTTGCGTTGCCGTCGTCCTCTGCGGCCGCTGGGTGTTTTGGCGGCGGAGCTCAACACCTTCATCCACCGCCAAGGGGGTTTCGTTCGGGGCCCGCCTGACCATCTGGCGGGCCAATACCCGTCGGGGGGTTGCGAGGAATGCTTCGGCGAAACCCTACCCTCCGACACATGGGTACATGAGGAGCACGGGTTGGGTTTTAGTCAGTAAGAGTCTGACAGTCCCCTTCGTCCGTTCCCCCCAGGGCGAAGGGACTCCATGATTTTCCAACCCGACACCAAAAAAAAAAAAAAAGGGGCACTCCGCTCTGGGCACGCCACGATAGTGGCGGTAAGTCCCGTGGTTGAAGAGTGGTTGGAGAGACGTCACGGCGTCCTCACCTTCCGGTTGACTCAAATCCTTACCGGCCATGGTTGTTTCGGCGGGTATTTGTGGAGGATAGGCCGGGAGGAAACGCCCGGATGCCACCATTGTGGCAGCAGCCGTGACCCTGTCGAAGACACGGCGTTGCATACATTGGCGGAGTGCCCAGCCTGGGCATCGCAGCGCCGTGATCTGGTCGCGGCTCTAAATACGGTTGTCCTCTCGCTCCCGACCGTAGTTCTGTCTATGGTCCGAAGTGAGAGGTCCTGAAACGCCGTCGTCTCCTTCTGCGAAGCAGTCATGCTGAGCAAGGAGGCGGCGGAGCGGGAGAGGGAAATACACCGCCCTCTCCCCAACCGTAGGTCCGGGCGTCGAGGACGTCGCACAAGAGACGACCTCCGACCACCCTAAATTTAGTGCCTGCGGACGGTGAGCGCTGGGGCTGCTCCCTGTCCGCCAAAAGGCGGGAGGCGGCGCGTGTCCTCGCCACCACCCAAGTAGCTTTGTGAGGTGATGGATGCGAGAAGTTTGATGGATGCAAGAAGTTTGATGGATGATTGCGAGATCATGACGAGACGGGGCCCGCAACACAAACGGCGGGCCAATCCCGGGCGGGGTCGCGAGAAAGTATGCTAATCGCGAATCGCGTGACCCCGCCAACATACGGGACCCGTAGGGACACCGCGGTGGGTTTTAGTGGGTATGCCCCGAACGCCTTTAGCCGGCGGAGTTGAGATGACTCATAAGGAGAGTTTCCCACCGTAATGAACAAAAAAAGGGCCCTCCGCTCTTTCATAAATTAATTTATGTTTACGAGGTAAGTATAAAACTATATATTACATCCTTTTGTTTTTAGTCTTGTGTTCGAGTGCGAGCTCACACGAGCACTCACGTGTGTGTGTGTGTATGTGTGTGTATTCTAACTAATTGATGAATATTGTTATATGATTATATATTTACTTAAATAATAAAAATAATAATAATGGATGTTGTTGTTTTATTTAATGTATTTTAGGAGGTTTTCCGTGTCGTCGTAAGATAATTTACTAAACCACTCAGTAATGGTAGCTTTACAATCATGATAAGTTTAAGGATATATTGTGAGGATTTTGTTAACTTTATTATAAAGGATTGCCGCACGCTTTCTATACTGCACACTAGCAAACATTGTGCTGACCATCGGGACCTTAGCAACTATGTCTTTTCTTCTTTTTGGTTCTATATCTATTTCCTCACGCGGTAAAGATTTATGCATTTTAATATCGCATTCAAGATGTATAGTTTTCGAATTGATAATAGTTTGCTAATGTTATATAGATTTTCTGTAGAAAAATTGCGTTTCTTAAAATACATGATCTTAATCAAAGCTCTTTGGGATCTTTCAATTTCTAAAAAGCGAGTTTTACATGATCCATCCCAAACGGGAAGACAGTATACCATCATTGATTGTACAAGTGCTATGTAAATTTGGTTAAGCAGTACATTGGCACCTGTAGTTTCACTCTGAGTTATATGCCTTAAGTTTTTGAACATCCGCATAAACTTTCTAATTCTCGTACTAATTTGTTCAATTTGCGTATAACAAGTCAATCTGTGATCAATATAGACTCCAAGATATTTAGTGTTGCTTACTTTATTTATTCTAGGACAATTACATGTGGTGTTTATTTTGTCTTTATCACATTCATGTATATGTATATTTAGATCTGTGTTCGGCTGTTTATTATTTATTATGGCAAAACAGATCTAATTTGTTTTGTCTATATTTAAAGTAAGCAAGTTATTTTTCAGCCACTTAGCTACCTGAGTGAGGCCTTCCTCTGTTGCTAACGTAACCCTATCCCACGTACCCACAGTGAAGACGATGGCAGTATCATCGGCGTACGTAAAAATGTTCGCATTATTTACCCTCATGTTGCAGAGGTCATTAATATAAATTAAAAACAAGGTAGGCCCGAGGACGCTACCTTGTGGGACGCCGTATGATACGCCAACGTCCCCACTGCAGTACTGATCCAGCTTAACGTTCTGTTTACGATTGACCAGATAGTCCTTAAAAATAGCGAGTTCATTATCTCTGACGCCTATTTTTTCTAACTTTTTTATAAGGATGGGCAGAGAGACGGTATCAAATGCTTTTCTTAAGTCAATGAATACAGTTAAGCATTTATCTTTTTTATCCAAATGTTCTAGTAAGAAAGTGCTAAGAGACGTAACTGCATGTTCAGTTGAAATCTTTTGTCTAAAGCCGAATTGCTGAGGCGATAATATATTAAAACTTGATAGATAATAAGTAATCTAGAATTTAATATTTTTTCTAAAATTTTTGCCAGCACAGATAAAACCGAGATAGGTCTATAATTATTAATATCATCTCTGTCACCACTCTTATACACGGGAGTAATAATAGATTGTTTTAGAGGAATCGGGAAAGTCCTAGTCCTAAAACAAAGATTAACCGTATGGGTTATGACTGGTACAGTACACTGCTTAGAGTATTGCAAGAATCGAGTTGGTATATTGTCCCATCCAGGGCCACTGTTAGGTTTCAAGTTCATTATCGTGCTATTAACCTCGACATAATCAGTCTCTAGCAATACAAAAGATTGACGCTGAGTAGGTAGTGATTTCAATTAATTATTTACGTCCTCATTGTTTAACGTGGATTGTATATTATTAGCGAGCTGACTTTCTATATTAGCAAAGTAATGGTTAACGTAGTTAGCAGATTCAGTGGGTGACTTCTTAATGCCTAATAGCTCTAAGTTAAGGCAGTTTGCTTTATTAGTATAAGTTATATTTTTTATGTGTTTCCACAATTGTTTACTGTCTTTTGTCGAATTACTAAGTAGTCGTTTTTCATAGTTTCTTTTAAGTTTTTTAAGCAGTTTATTACAATGATTTCTATAGCGTGTAAACGTAATCTTTTTTACGTCGTTATGTGGATCACGTTGATATTGTTTTTAAAGTTTGTTACGGTTCTTAATGCACCTCAGTATGCCAGTGGTAACCCATGGTTTAATATTTCGTTTACTTTTAGGGATGTGAGTTATATGAGTGTTCTTGCCGATTGATTCTGTGAGTTTATTAATAAGTTCGTTAGTTACAATCGTAGGGTCGTCACAAAAGAGTAAATCTGATAAATGTTTGTCCATTAAGTAATTGTATGCATTTTCATAGTCTATGGTAGTCCTAGTTTTTTCAATAGGTTGACGTTGATTTACTTTTGATAACACAACAAAAAGGTGCATAATGGTCAGTTATGGATGTCTGTAAAATGGCTATAAAGACTGAAGTTTTACTTTTATTAATTTTAAGCATAATATGGTCAAGGCATCTTGTTTCTCTAGTGGCAAGAGTGTGTCCTGGTAGGATGCCATGTGTTGCTAACATGTTAAGATAATACATCCTATTATTGCGTTCATAATTTTGCTCAGAGAGGTTTGGTCTGACATTAATATTAATATCCTCAGAGATTATAACATTATTATGCAACTTTAATTTGTCTAGGTGATTACTTAATGTGTTGCTAAAATTCTCTGCACACTTATGAGAAGGCGATCGGTAGATACATAAAATTATATTATTTAGGACATTTAGTTGTAGACAGGATGCCAATACAATGTTTTAAGTCAGTATGATGCACGCTCAGGCTAGGAGGATGATAATAGGTATAGGGGAGAGTCGGGTAGCCTCGGCCACTGTCTTTCTAGGCAACCACGTGTAAGGTCCCCATATTTTATTAAAATTAATATCGATTGGAATTTAATAATTTGTAGTCGATTGACTCGTCCGAGTCACATCACTATCGATATAATTCAAAATGGCGGTTGGCGAGAGCGGGCATTCGATTCCTGGCGACGGTACCGAACGGACGGTGGCTCTTAGGAAATATTATAATATCTGTACAGTGTAAAGGTGTGTCCGAAATATAAATTGTATTGGAATACAACTGGAGTTTTACTACAAATCAGAAGTGGTAAGTACATGCTCACATTAATTTATATTCGTTTTAGTTCAAATTATGATTTTACTTGTGCGCGTATGGGGGGTATTTTGTATTCGTCCTAGTTTTGAACTTTTGTTAAATATATATTGGAATAGAAAACTAGTTACCAGCGTACAATGTAACAACGCTAACAAATTTAAAATTACCCTCTTCATAGTGTAATAATTGTCTAACGGATTATTACTGTCTCGTTGGTCTCGCGGCATAAATTTTCTCGTGGGGCATATCCCGGGTTCGATGCCCGGATCGGGCAATGTATTGTTGGGATTTCTTTGGTCTGGTTAAAAGTGAGTTTAGCAATATCTAGCTCTGCCTAGCTCTTCGAGGATATAGAAGGGAGACTGTGTATGTATGTAACGGATAATTACGAAAAGAATACTACTTGATTATGGTTAGCTTGTGCCGTGAACGTAGGGTCAAGGTCACATTAAGGTGCAACCATGGTCTTGAGGAGAAAGCTCCAAGACCGTCTATTTTTATTATTAAATAAAGTGTATCATTGGTTGTGGTTCGGAGGACCAGGGTCAAGGTCATGTTAAGGTCAGAAAAGGGTTCTAAGAAATATGCTGCGGGGTTGTATAAAGGGGTTTGAATTTTTCATTACTTTTGTGCTAACGCGCACCGTTTTCGAGATAGACGATTTTTTTCAAAAAAAAAATAATTTACCGTCTATTTAAAAATACAAATTCAAACCGAACGAGGCGGGAATGGACCAAGCTGACGCCTGGAGACGACGGAGCCCGGTGGATCGGGACGCGATGGCGAAGGAGCTGGGCGGGAGTCGACTGCGCAGCGAGGTGGACTGTGGAGGTCGCACTCGCTATCGGAGCCGTGGCCCTGCTCATCGCGGCGTCTGCAGCCGGAGCATCCGGGACGGGGATCCTGAGTCGGAGAGAGAACGAGACGGAGTCGGGCGCTTGGAAGAGGAAATCAACTTGCAACGGAGTCGTCATCGACCGAGTTCCCGACGGCATAACTCTCGTCGCAACGACCGTAATAGGTCGCATGTTTGCTATTTATTTAATTATTTGTCATTCACTCATTCATACAGGAATAGTGCAGTGTCCCACAAAACCGTGTCATCGGTTTGACTGTGGGATCCAGTCTCCGTACAGTAAATTAGAACGTTTACATGGATAAAATTACAATAACTACTTATAGCTAACTTCACTCTTAAATTCTAGCACTTATCTAAGTAATATTGCTTTAGTTTCCTTTTAAATATAGTTTCATCATTTTCGTTCCTTATGTCCTCTGGGACATTATTTGGCGGATATGGCAAACGTTTTTAAAGTTCTACCACCTATAATTAAACACTCTTGGTACAATATATTTGCCAGAGGCCATCGATCGGGTGTTATGATTATTTGTAACAGGTTCCAAGTTATGCCCAAGACTGCCATGGTTGTTTACAGTCAATAAGTATTTATGTTTTAGGCAAATTGGTAGTATTTTACAAAGTTTAAATAATTTTGTGTAGACATTTTATGCTGATTTCTAGTTTTATTATTGACAAGAAGTTTAAGAAACTTTGTTTGGATTGATTCTAATTTATTTATATATTTTTTGAATGTAAGACCATGGTACTGTATAGTATTGTCTTATCTGTGACCATGGCAATCTAAAGCATAACCGAGAATATACTCCTAGAGTGACTTATATAAGGATTTCAATGTTCCTTTAGATACTTTAAAGCTTAAATGATAGAATTTTCCAAGTAATACTCTGTTTGTCACTAAGGTAATCTAAATGATGGGACCATGAAAAATGTTCATCTATTTTCATGCCTAAGTATTTAAAACAGTTTACTTTTTCAATAGGTTTACATTGACGGTTTGATAAATTATGAAAGCTTGAATGATTGTGTGTATACAATACTGGTTCTACTGATGGTCGCAAATATGTATAGTGTGTTATTAGCAGTTTGGTTTTCTCTGACTTGATGACGATGCCGTTATCGTCGCATAGACCGACATCATTGAGACAGGATGAGATGCGGTCTTTTCGAAAGGACGGCCGAGGTGAGCAGCCTCATGACCCCTCCAGAAGTTTTCGTCTCCAAGTACTCATGGATCTCAGAGTTGCGAGTGGGCCGGGCGGCGCCACTTGTAGTCCTGAGGATGTTATTTTGGGCTCTGGAGGCATTGGATGATTGATTTGCAGGCTGAGGACCACAGTTGGAATCCATAAGTCCATATGGGTTTTATAACTGAGCTGTAGACTCTGGGTTTGTTACTCAGGGACGGAGCGGATTGTTTACCGAGTAACCACAATAGGTTTTTAAAACGAAAGTTGACTTCGTTCCGTTTATGTTTTACATGCTCCTTCCAGGTCATACGTTGATCCAAATGGAGGCCCGGGGGCTTCACACAGGTAGATTGAGGTAGCGGTACTTGACCGGGATTTGCTGTTGGGCATAGTTTCTTTCGCGGCATGAAAGTGATGTGGTGCGATTTGGGGGCACTCGCTCTAATTCGCCATTTTTGCAACCAGCTATAGGTTTGGTCTGGTTGGATTTGTAAGGGTCCCCTGGCTTCATCTGGGTCACTACTAGATGTTAGAAATGCAGCGTCATCCGCAGGCGTCGCAATAATTACGTTTGGGGGCTTGCGGTAGGTCGTGAGTAAATATGTTATACATATCTGGGCCAAGGACCGAGCATTGAGGCGCTCCTGCGTCGCAAGTGTGCGGAGGGGATCTGGAGCCGCGTTGCTTTACTTGGAGGGTTCTATCTTTTAAATATGATGTCAAAAGAAGGTAGAGCGTGTGGGGCAGGGTCCTCTTTATTTTGCACAATAGGCTTTTGTTCCAAACCCGATCGAAAGCCTGTTGGACATCGAGAAATGCTGCTGAGCAGTACTCCTTATTTTCGAGACTTTGTCTTATCTTTTGGTAGACTCTATGCATTTGCAACCTGCAAGAGCAGCCCTTAGTTCAGTGATCACCCGGTTGAGTCGTGTTTTGTCTTCTCTATTGCGTGAATGTTGCCACACTCTGCGAAGTCTGCGCTTTTCAGATATCTTGCTGCGGATATCAACTGGAATTAGTTCTCTACGATTGGGTGTTTCTAGAGTGCGAGTGTTTTTCCAAGCTGCTACTTGTATCAGGTTGGTGATGTATGGGCACGCGTGGTCAATGTTTTCGGGATTTTTCAGTGGAAGTTTAAGAATTATATTGGATTCAAGAAATTCACGAAAATTACCCCAGTCTGTTTTTGCATTGTACAGGTTCGCATCACTAGACTATGGTCCGAGGAGACGTCGAGGCTTGATACTATATGAACGTAAAGGGGTTGAATATTTTTGGTGATATAAAAGTCCAACAAATCTGGTATCTTGTTGCCGTCTGTGGGCCAGTATGTCTGTTCACCAGTAGATAATGGTATAAGTCGATTGGAATCGACGCTCTTTTTTAGTTCTCGACCTCTTGTAATGGTTACTCGTGATCCCCAGTAGGTGTGCTTAGCATTCCAGACCCCACCAGCGAATGAAGCGATTCCCCAGAGACTGGAAATATTCTGTGAACATGACTTCTTTTATGCAATGTCGCGGTGGGCAATATATGGCCGAGAGGTAGTGATGGGTCGTCGACGCTTTTATTTCGTTAACGAAACTAGACCGTCCATTCCCGTTCGTCGACGCGTCGATGGACGGGTTGAATTCGTGGACCGGTCTACGTCATCTACGTGTAAAGTTCATTACATAGATGGTCTATATAAACATCACGTCTATTTGACACCACCTAGTCTATATTCAAAGAAATATCAACTTATAGCTCCACATTTAAAGTTCAAATTTGTTTGTATAAACTTTGGACGTATCAACGTGTATTACTCGTCTCTGTTCTAGTCCATATTCAAAGAAATTCAATATCAACTTATAGCTGCACCTTTAAAGTTCAAATTTGTATGTATGAACGATGTACGTATCAACGTGTATTACTCGTCTATGTTCTAGTCCATATTCAAAGAAATTTTATATCAACTTATAGCTGCACTTTTAAAGCTCAAATTTGTTTGTATGAACGATGGACGTATCAACGTGTATTACCCATCTGTGTTCAAGCGTCGTCTTCGCGTTGTCAGTACTAAAGCACGTTTAGTTATTTTCAATTTAATCGTCTACGGATTCAACTAGTCCATCGCTCGATGGTGAACCGTCGATTCGTTCATCGCATGTCGACGGTCAAATTAACCAGTTCGTTCATTGAACGCCCATCGCTACCGAGAGGTTCATATGACTATAGCCGTCTTCTATGCGCACAGTGGTAGCTTGTAGGTGGTTAGTCGCGTACGGCTACAGTGGGCAGTGTTTTATGCTATTTTTAATAACAATCGCAGAACCAGCATGAGCTCCGCCATCCGGGTGGCAGGTAAAGTACACGCTATATCCGGTGATGCAGATTCGGCTTCGATTGGTTGTATGTGCTTCGGATATAAGGCATGCATCAAGTTTGTTGGAGTGGAGGAATGCTTCAAGTTCATGAGAGTTAGGTGCAAGGCCATTAATGTTCCACGTTGCAAGGTTCAGAGAAGTAATTTATTGTTTTGGAATGGGAGTTGTGATAAGGTCCAACATGGAGCACATTTGTTGAATTAGGAGATCGATCGTCTCACTTTGTTTTATGAGTTTGCTTTCAAGAGTCAGATTTCGTTGATTGCCAGTTATATCAGTGGTGTTATCAGAAGCTGGTGTAGATTTTGACTGCGTTACGGTCTCGGCGGCTACTACACTTGCATAGGATCTCTGTTGTAGTTCACAATCTTTGGTGGTTGTTGGCTATGGTGGAGGTTTTTAATGACTAAGCGGTAGCTTTTATTGTCCTTTGGGGTGAATGTATAGCCGATAGCCCGTTTGACCGGATAACAGTTTTTTTTTGGGGGGCACGTGTAGAGTGGGTCTAGGAAAAGATGGTAGTTCCTACTGACGCGAGTGACTTCACCCCCCCCCCCCCCGCAAAATTATTAATTTAAAATAATATTAATGTACCTAGGTATTAATGGTACAGTCCAGAGCTGTATTGTTATAGGCTTATTTTTGTAGCAGTGATAAAACAGCCTATCAATCTAATTTATATTAATTCCTTGTGTATATTATGTCGCTATGATAATAATATGTTGTTAACTTGTACTAAAAATTAAATGGTTAGTAATAGTGGTGTTTTACACATGTTGCTCTAATTATTGTATGAGCTGATATATTGCACTGTTGGTTGTAAAATCGTATTAACTAAATTACGATACAATTATTAATGTAGCCATGATTTTATTTACTAAATGTCTATTTTGTTATGTGAAAATTCTGGTCAGAATTGGATGGGTTCACCAGAATCATAAGCTATTATAAGCATTGTAGCAGTTCCTGCTAGAATTGGATTGGTGAACATTGCATTTATAACACGTAGGTATTGTTGGTAAATGTCAATCTTGCTAGAATAGGATGGGTTAGCAAGCATTGCATTTATAACATGTAGGTATTGTTGGTAAATGTCAATCTTGCTAGAATTGGATGGGTTAGCAAGCATTGCATTTATAACATGTAGGTATTGTTGGTAAATGTCAATCTTGCTAGAATTGGATGGGTCAGCAAGCATTGCATTTATAACACGTAGGTATTGTTGGTAGATGTCAATCTTGCTAGAATTGGATGGGTTAGCAAGCATTGCATTTATAACATGTAGGTTTTGTTGGTAAATGTCAATCTTGCTAGAATTGGATGGGTTAGCAAGCATTGCATTTATAACATGTAGGTATTGTTGGTAAATGTCAATCTTGCTAGAATTGGATGGGTTAGCAAGCATTGCATTTATAACATGTTGGTATTGTTGGTAAATGTCAATCTTGCTAGTATTGGATGGGTTAGCAAGCAAGTTTTTTATTTTTTGTATTTTTTCCTTTATTTGGGCTGTGAGACCCAGCTTTTGGCCAAATTTTAGTGATTCAAGTTCAACGGGAACTACCATATAGGTTTTCGACCCAAAACCTATAGGGTACTTACGGTTGACCTAGAATGGTCAATTTTGGTTAAAACCAAAAGTCTTACAGCACAAGTAAAGGAAAAATGTCGAAAATTAAATAAAGTTGAAAATTAAGATTAATTTTGGTACTTACAAGTTTTCGCAAAAATCTAATTTTGACCATATCTTATTATCGGGTTGACCCATGACCCTGATTTTTATACATCTAATAGGAACCATAGACCTCAGTATCTGATATAAATTTCAATTTGCTATGTCCACCCGTTCCTGACAAAATTGGTGGTGACACACGGACAGACAGACAGACGGACAAGAAAGTGATCTTATAAGGGTTCCTTTTCTTACCTTGTGTGGTACGGAACCCTAATAATAATAATATTTTAGCACATTCACACAACACCATCTAGTCCCAAACTAAGCAGAGCTTGTAGTATGGGTACTAGATAATGGATAAACATACATATATACTGTTTTTTGTAAATACATACATATTATACATGGAAACACCCAGACCAAGACAAACATCCATGTTCATGCACACAAATGTTTGACTTGAGCGGGAATCGAACCCGCGACCTTCGACGCAGCAGTCGCTTACACTCCCGCTACGCCAACCGGCCGTCAATTTATTGTTTTACTGCCTAGAGAGACATATTGACTGATCATTCAAAAGTAATTTTACGGTAATTTTTTTGTATGTTTTCCATTGAATTAAATAATCAATTAACTTTACAGTGACTCAGCAAAAACTTTTTCATCAGTTCTATAATTATTTATTTCGCATCAACAAATCTCAAATGAAAATAAGGCGCTTTCAAATTGCTTTTATCTTGAAACAATTTAACTTAAGTAACTATAACGATGTCAATTAGTAAGTAAAGTATAAGTAAAAATAAATGAACGCAGATGCCAAGTTACGTACGTTACAATTAACAAACATTCTTAATTAAGATACTTGACATTAATAATAATTGAATAATAATATCTTAAATCCCTTGATTTCTTGTTTTTAACTGTGGCAGCACTCAAAGTACCTAGTTCTTATGGAAACACCAAAAATAAAAAAACAAAAAAAAAAATAATTGTGAAGGTATCACGCGGTCATAGTAAGACTTTTCTCCACAAGCCGTGCAGTGAAATTGACCCCGTGGTCATAGTAAGACTTTTCTCCACAAGGGGTTGCCAACAAATTGAGTACAAACAAAAACGCGAAGGTCCATAGATTGCGGGCTACGCGTGCAGATTGGCAACTAATTGCATTGTGCCATTTTATCAGATGACTCGATACAAGTCCGCTGTTAACTGAAATGAATGGAGCGCAATCTTTACGGGCAACACCGCGGTACCGGCATCGTTACGACCTACCATTTATTGTACTTGTACTCTAGTAAACTTGTACTCAACTAATCACCGCCGCCTCGTAATTGAGAAATAAATTGCAAAGACAGCTGTTAAAGGAAACGGGCTTCTGTACGATGTCCAGATAGGCTGAATGCAGTGACTAATAAAATTACAAGATGGATGAGGGATGGACCTGCGTGATACCTTCACAATTATTTTTTTTTTTGTTTTTTTATTAAAAAGACAACTACCGCACAAGGACTAAATCCTGTGTCGCGGGGGACTTTACAAACATACAACTAACGGACACAATGAACACCCAGACTCGAGACAACAATTTATAAATCACACAAAGTGTTGTCTTGTGTGGGGATCGAACCCACAACAGTCGGCGCAGTGTCAAGCGGCGAGGCGGCCGCTTAAATCACTACGCCAGCCGTGCAGTGAAATCGACTATTTTATAGTTATTTTTGTAAAGAATTTAATTGTATATGTCCTAACTTCTTAACATTGTTTATACAAAGCAACTTTCTAGACACGATGCTCCATTTTGTTCTATGACTGTCAGAATTTTGGAAAAAGAGAAAACCACCAACTTAACACAACAGTATGTCTTTCGCAAGTTTTTTATTTTACTCGAACGCTTTCAAGGGAATACTCAGTTCATTTCTGTGGTTTGAATCGTGAAGACAGTTTTGATTGGATTCCCGTACTATTGTTTTATGATTGACACACACGTATTGTTTCGGCAAGCGTGGCAACGTGTTGCCGTTCCGATGACGGTATACGTAGTATAAGAAAATTTCATGAGAAGCATACTAAAGCGCTCAAGCTTATTCAAATGCTGATTGTACAAAATTATTGATTGGGTCTTAATCGCGTAAAATTAACTAATTTAAGGTATAAATACCTATGTGTATAATTTTGTATGATGCGAAAGTTTAAAAACGCTGATCGGTTCTAGACGCGATTTGTATGCGCTAAAGATTACCCTTCAGCGCAGTCTAGCATTTCACCTTTCTGCAGTGTTGAAGGCAACACTGAAGCGTAGTAAAAATGACAAAACGAAGACGCTGAGCTTCTTTAGTGCAATTTTATATAAAATCTATAGCAACCATCTCTATAATATCGTGTCACAAAGTGAGGAAAAGCGAAGAGCGTCCACATCGCCTGTTTTATAGAGCGCTACATTCACACGTCGTAAAAGTAACGTGTGCGCTTTGTCCCTAAGATTTGTTTTAGAGCCAAAGTACACAGGAGCTCTGGATGAACGATGTCATAGCTGCCTCTGAAATAAAAAAATGCCTAATGCATGACAAATTATAACTCAAATAATTTAAACTTTTTTCTTAATGCTAACGCTCTGCTACTCTACTTCTATAGCCCACATAGAATCAACGTAAATAAGCCTGAAATAGGCTTAAGGGCTCTTCGTGGGGTGATTTTTTGTCGTACACTTAATTTTACAACGGCAGGACTTCTATTATAATCAAGAGAAAAGTATTCATCGATGAAATAATATTTAAATGAATGCTTTAAGGTCTCTCACAATAAAATTGTATTACCTACTCCAGAAGTACTTCTACGTTCAGAAGACAGTGAATCAATGCAAAGCTTAAAGCATATTATGTATGTTCATAAACCAAGTATACATATATATTACTCGACTGCAGCACAGAGATAAACTTTAGTGATGTGTCAACTTGAGTTACTAACTTGAGTTAACTAGAGTTACCTACGCATAACTCGAGTCAACTCGAGTTGTACCTCTCTGATTCGAGTTGTGCCTGGTGAAGAAACCAAAGAGCGAGGCTGCGTTTCCTTCATCGTGTACGCCACACGTGACTCCATACACTGGACGCCAATAGCCATAACTAATAATGATTTCATATGTATCTAATGCTAATTCATTAGATTCGGACTCGGTGGAGTGCCATCATGGATTTAATTATTTTGGTACTATAATTTTAATTATCTGAGCAGTAATGCTACAGTAAAAGATCAAGCATTAGTGATTGGACTTTGCAGAATCTCGCCTCTAATGAAGATGGTAACGAATCTGAATAGGGCAGGCATAGAGCACCTAGAGAGAGAAATAGCCGCACTGCGTATTGTTAAACAGTTAATTAAACATCTCAATGAAGAGATGTCCACTAGTGAATGTAGGCTCCTCAGTAGGTTTTCATTTTGATCTGTCCGCAACTAGGTGGTATTCTATCTATGTTGTGTCGTCTAGATACATGACCCCGATGGACATAACTCCAGAACCTTCCTGTCTCAACGAGCGTCGGATCTTCGAGCTATATGCTCCGCCCACTGCTACTTCAGCTTGTCTATACTGAAAAATAGCACCATTTGTAATTCGATCTCGCTGTGATATTACAATCATAGCTCTCAACAATACCTTCTGAATATTCTTGGGCCTTTTAGTGACAATGAGCAACCACATATTCTCTGGTCTGTAGGTCATTGGACGCGAAGATATGTCATCGTACTGTATATCAAAATAAGGACTACTATCGACAGCTCTATATAGCACTAATAGCAGGGAGGTGTATATGATACTACGTCCTCTGGGTACGTCCATGTATTGACTTGATTTAGATTTTTTATTTGAATCATTCCAAGTTTAAAAGACAAGAATTAACTTTCTGGAAGTTTACGTTCAACCAATGTATGAAATATAGAGGCGTCGTAGTGGGTGCGGAAGGTTTTATGTAGGTAGGTACTTACATATAAGGTGGTGCAAGTTTTCCACTTTCGAAAGGGTTTAATTAAACCCTCAAAACTACATCACCGGCTACGG
Source organism: Euclidia mi (assembly GCA_944739405.2). Taxonomy (NCBI): domain Eukaryota; kingdom Metazoa; phylum Arthropoda; class Insecta; order Lepidoptera; family Erebidae; genus Euclidia; species Euclidia mi. Next base: position 87,587,907 of record OX123184.2, read on the forward strand.
CCATGATCATCGATTTTATGTTTAATAGGTGCATTCATATATCATCTGTCCTAACACGTATTATTACGAAACATACTTATTTTTTAAATATTTTATGAACAGAACTGCTAACTCGACGCGCCCCCGCCCCTACCGCAATACACACCTTCCGACGACGTAACACCTTCGTAGACACTACATTACCGCTTTCCTACAAACCTTCACGTAGCTCTACTTTACTGCAAAAGCAATGTATTGTGAAAAGTTTTTAATGTTGTAAGTGAGTAGTAGAGCTTAAGTTGTAGTAGCGGTTATCACGCCCGCATAGCTTATTAAATACTGTGACTAGTAACTTAGTAGGTAAGTACCTACTCTTGCCACTGTGCTGTCACGTAAGTTTATTAGAGATGTGCCAACTCGGGATAAACCCTGTCTAGATCGTGCGAAATGCAGCCATGGACAGGTACTAACTCCACACAGGCGCGCCGTGCCCGCTATAGCCTCCCCCGACATTACTCTGCTCGCACTTGCACACGATAACAACGTTCGATTTAATATATTGTGCAGGTGCGGATTTCTTACGCGAATACCTGCTCGGTAATAGAGCTACGGCTAAGATGATTTGAGAATATGGAAAGTTCATACAGTTTTATATTTAGTATGATTGAATTTGCTTTCGTGTCACGAAGTAAGAGGCTTATAATATTATTCTCTAATGAATGTGTACCTTAAATCTAATGCTCTTTAAGGCTTCCTACGCTGCTGTTTAGAAGGAAAGCTTCGAAATATTTGTCTGCGATAGAAATGTAGCTAGGCAATCGATAAATGCAAATCTATACTATAAAAGCAATGTAGCATCAAATGCCAGTTCATTTTAATAGAAGGTTACAATAAAAACACTGATCTAGTGCTATAAATACTACGCTCACGATAATTGGGCAAGTACGATTATTATGTAGATTACCGGGACGGGGTAATGCCGACCTTGCATATATTTACCGGCGAACCAAACAATACGATACCTCCGTCAAATTAAGTAAGTGACATTAGATACGAGATTTTATCTGGTAATATATACATAACCTTCGGAAAATCCTATTCCGGGGAATAATTTGCAGATAACATCTCCCGTTTTCCTTAAAGCGTAGCGTAGAAGGCAAGGTCGGTGGCTATTGACCGACAATGTGCATAAATCGTTTGCAGCTCAGAGATACTCGGCGCCTATACACGCACACAGAGACAGAGATTTTGGCTGCGCTTCAAAGCCGTAACCGACCGGTTTAAATCCTTGTCGGTTTTAACCTGCCCCACTTAAATAGGTGTAAGCTGTTCGTCGTTCGTTCGTATCGGCTGTAATGTGGTGCTGTAACTCGGGTGTGCCGATACCCCTCTAATAGTCTGTTTATGTGCCGTTACGAGCGCCTTCGGCGGCACCTTGTGTAATTACGTCGCTTTCGCCCCACTATATCGGCGATCAGGGCGTGTTTAGAAAATTCAAACACGTTTTAGTACTTCTAACTTGAGAACGGAGTTGGTGCGGACATTGAAGCTACTAAAGTTTCATTAATTTAGAAGGGGAAGTCATTGATTTGGAACCATTTATAAGGGAGTACCATCTCTAGTACCCATAATACAAGCTCTGCTTAGTTTGGGACTAGATGGTGTTGTGTGAATGTGGTAGAATATTATTATTATTTGTTTCTCTATCACGCATACTTTTCCAACATATTGTGTTAAAAAAGTACACGGCCCTTTGGCAGACGTACACGGAAACATAGGTCCAACGCGCAGAGGCCCTTTGAGAGTTTTAATCTAAAATGTGATGGGACACCTACTGAGGTGCCTCCATAACTGCACTATTAAGTACAGCCACGAATTAGCCACAGCAGGTGTAAGCTATTTTTATTATTATTATTATTATCTCGGCTATTGTATTATTATATATGTATATCGGCTATTGTACCTTCGTGCCCACTCCGGGGCGTGCGCTGCACAGCTTGTCCCTTGTTACAGCGGAATAGAGGTTTCTATGTGTTCATATGATTATGTTTATATACGAGTAATTATTAGTTTAGGCATTTATTAATATTTATTATTGTTTTGAAATATTTACTATCACCGCATCTCAGAAAAGACAGAGGTAATTTATGGAGAGTATACTCTCTACATATTAACTCTGTCTTTTCTACACTAAATATGCGTATGTGGAGTTGAAGAACAATTCAGCAAACAGAACAATTCTTGGGGGAGCCTGACCCCTAGAGAACGCGTCTCCAGGTAGCGGATAGGAGAAAGCTCGGCAGATATGCAGGGTAGGAGGGAAATAAAATACCTCCCGCGCCACTATGGTTCGTCTAGAACAAGCTAGCTAGACAAAATTATTTTATTTGATTTTTATGTCTAGATGCGGTTAATAAGCAAAGATATAAGGTTTTTGGTACTTTTTTCAAGGCAGTTTGTCATTTGAGCTGGTATCATGAAAAAAAAAACATTTATCGGGCATATGTGTATAATATATTTTGTCGCTATAAAATCTAATAACAGATGCATAAAATATCTAAGAACTAAATCTATTACTCATTATCATCACTATCATCAGATGAATCATCCATTGAATAGTCATGATCGTGAGGGGCAGAACTATGAAAAGTAGAAATCATATTAACATTTTGTTCCTTACAGCTAGGTGGGACAATTAAATCTAATACTTCAGTTGGAAGCGTACCTATTTTCTTCCGAGGAACTTCTCGTAAAAAGTTTATTACAGGGTCAGATGTTATCAATAACATATTAAGTAAATCTCTATTCGTAGCCTCCCGTGATCGCTTTCGTGTGTTGTGCTCACGAAATCTTCTGCAGTCCTTATTCCGAGCTTCCTGTGCTTCCTCGGAAAGCTGGCCTATAGGTAGAAGGGACGATCTAATTACTTCGCCACTGTGCAAAAGTATTTTGTGGACAGTAGCGGGCATGTAATACCATGAATAGAGATTTACATAAAGTTGTCTAGTTTCTTGAGCTAAGTTAACGAATTTTTCAATATTTATATCATATCCCGATGATAAAGTGCGAAGTAGTATGCCAAATTTTTGTATTAGTGAAACATCTAACCCTGTAATATCGGCACTAGCCTCGGGATTTCCAAAAAATCTTCGCGCGGTGTTCCCGTCATTAGTGTTACCGAACCCTGGTTTTGGTTTGTCTACAATCAAGCCCATTTCGCTTTTAAATCGTTTTTTAATGTCATCTGAACGTTGTTTCACACTAGCTTTGTCTTCGGCTGTTCTTAACTGCCATTTTTTTATATTTAGTCGATAGCTAATGTGAAGCAAGCATTCAAAGCACCTTATCCAAGCGTGCAACGTAGACAAACCAAAACCAAGATTATCTTTGTCCGCAGCAAACTCTTTTGACAGATCATTCATCATTGTTGGAGTTGCCCCACAAATAAAACATTTTTGTGAGGAAGAAGTTTCGGTCAGAGCATTGCAAACTTTTCCGTCAATCATTGTTAAAAGCATAACATGTGTGACAGATACTTCGGTCTCCATCACCTTGCAGGTTGTCGGCAATAAAGCGTTTATCTCTTCTAAAACCTTATTGGTTTCCGAAATCGTAAAATCTTTCGTTTCCTTAGAAAAGATAAACTTTATTGGCCGACAATACATTGTAGAACAGGGCCGAGGATTCTGCCACACAATATTACCACTTTCATCTTTCAATTGAAGAGGAACGAAAGAAAATACAAATAAAAACTCGTCACTATCGTCACAATTAGTGAATTTTTGTTTGTACATACTATGACCGGAACTTCCATCACAACCCCATTTACTGATTAATGTGAATGACGTGCAAGGTAACAGACTATGAACAACTTCTTGTTGTGCTGAAACTAAACGTTCGGCAGTCTTATCAAGAATTGCCTGAACTTTGATTTCAGCATGCGTTTCATTGACTGTAATTTGTTCACCTGACGGGTAGCAGGCTATTTTAGCCTTTCTAACACTGTACATTGACGGAAACACCTTATGTCCAGCTTTAATACTCCACTTCCGAGTCTGCTTATAGCTATGGCTACTTGATTTACTATCAACGTAGTACGCTAAAGCTTCCTCACTTGTTAAACTCCTGGGGGCACTTTCTTCACTCGTGGTCTTGGTTATTGAAGGATCACTAGTCACATCTTTAATTTGACGTGCTACACTTCTCTGACCCGAGATTCGAGCTGACACTTCAGCGGCGTAAATTAATTCACTAGCACTTCTGGACTGTAATAGATCGTCTACACGTCGTCTCTTCGTTTTGAGACTAGAATGTTCAAAATCTTTAGTAGGTCTTCCGGGTCCCGGTTCTCCAGATGTAGTTGGCAGAGATAAATAAACGGACACATCGAAAGATATGTCAAGACCCTCCAGCCACGTCGAATACTTTTGTAGGAATCGCTCTCGATTTCTTCCACAGCTGCTCCACTTTTCAGCAAATTTCGTTGAATATCTTGAGATTAGTACTTTAATATCTCGCAGAGACTGCTCCGTAACACCATCAAAATTATATCTCAAAGATATAAACCGAAAGAGCTCCTCATTCCGCGTTTCCTTCGGGTGTTTCAGCCATTCTTCGAAAAAATCCATTCTTGAGACGGTAAAAACTGTTGAAAGAAAAAAATAAATAAAAATTAGTTGTGCAAATATATCGCAATGAATTTTTTTACGTATAACTACTAGACACTTACGAGAATCGTATATGATAGGTTCTACGGTGGGGACAAGTGGGGACATGTTATTATTTGACCGATGAATTTGAAAAAATGAGTAAAAAAGTGGGTGAAAATTCAAACATTTCATTTTATAAGACTAAAGAATGAAGTTCCCATGTTGAAAATGAAATAAAATATAACTACTTACCCTTACGTATACAATCCATCACAAAAACACTTTCACAAATTTCTTTTAGTGACATAAACAATGCTATCAAATATGATGTAAAAATGCAAATGAATGCCCTTTAAATAGTCAACATCTTATAAACATACCTTAATGACGCTCTTAATGAGGGTAGTATTGATAATTAATAGGTGTAATCCTCAATGTATAGGGGTAATGAGTTCGTAATAGTAATTAACTTCCAGGAATTTAAGAGTTGTTTTTGTCTAGCTAGCTTGTTCTAGACGAACCATAGGCGGACCAACAGGCATTCCTTTGTCGGGCCAGCCAGACATATTCTGGCCACGGGCTGACAGAGGACAGCGGCATCAGGCAGGATGACGTGTAGAGGACGGTGGCGGAGGAACTTGCGAGTCAACGGCGGCGTCCTAAGCCCCAGTTAGCAAGAGGGGTCACTGTCTTGGCGTCAGGTGGCAACCGGCCGTAAAACTAAAACCACACAAACTACTCCTCATCATGAATGCGAAGAATAGTAAGAGGTCTAGACATAATACTAGGGCGTACCCCGGAAGCGACGTCGGAACTAAGGGTGACATAAATGCTAGGGCGTACCCCCAAAGCGACGGCAAAGTCATGGACACACACCGACAAAAACCGAAAATGCGTATAGCAACTTGGAACGTAGGCTCCATGATGGGACGCAGCGCTGAGCTAAGCGAAACACTTCTTAGACGCAGGGTTAATGTCTGTTGTATACAGGAGACCAAGTGGAAGGGGTCAAAGGCTAGAAGCATTGGAAATGGGTACAAACTTATTTATCACGGCACAACAGCAAAGCAGAATGGAGTCGGTATTGTAATCGAAGAAGACGTACAAGAACGGATCGTAGAAGTGAAACGCGTTAGTGACCGCATTATGGCTATAAAGTTGGCACTTGACGAGCAACCGTGTATTAATGTTATATCAGCGTACGCACCACAAACGGGATGCAGCGATGCAGAGAAACGAAGCTTCTGGGATATTTTAAGTGATCTCATGCAATCCTTTCCACCCGAGGAAACCAAACTCATAGCAGGAGACCTCAACGGCCACGTTGGGACATCGTCATCTTACTACCAGAGAGTGCATGGAGGCCAAGGCTATGGAACACAGAATGTGGAGGGCTCATATATCTTAGACTTTGCAATTACCCATGATATGGCAATAATAAACACATTTTTCAAGAAGCCGGATAAACATAAGATTACGTATAAGAGCGGCAAGTCAATCTCTCAAATAGACTATATACTCGCGGATCACTCCAGACTTCATACTTTCAGGGACTGTAAGGTAATACCTGGTGAGTCTCTCACGTCACAACATCGGCTAACAGTTGCTGACTTTATCATGTCGAAGCCCATCCAAAGGCACAAAGTAATTATACCCAAAATCCGATGGCACAAGCTATCACACACGGAAGGAGATCGCCTGGTCGAAGAAATGCTGGACCACTTGAATAAAGATCTAAAGTCGGACGACCACACAGCAGACACAATGTGGAACAGTTTTCAAGACCATTGTACACAAAAAGCAGCTGCACAGTTAGGTGTCTCCAAAGGCCCGCTAAAGAACAATAAGAAGGCGAAGTGGTGGCAACCAGAGGTAGAAGATAAAGTTAAAGCCAAAAAAGACCTCTTTAAAATCTGGCAACGGAGTGGAAGCGACGAAGACCGTGAAAAGTACAAAACAGCCAAGAAAATAGCAAAGCGAGAAGTAGCACGCGCCAGAGCACACCACGCTGACGATTTTTATTGTAGACTGGAGAAGGCCAAAGACGACAGAGAACTCTTCAGAACAGCTAGACAGAGGCTCGCAGACAGCATGGATGTTCGCTTTACCAAATACATAAAAAACAAAGATGGTAACCTACTGACTTCTAACGCTGACATAAATTCACGATGGCGTGAATACTACTCCCAACTTCTCAATGAGACTTATCCCTCTGAGACACCGGAGCCCATGGCGGCTACCGAGGGCCCAATTCAGGAAATCAGCTACGAAGAAGTAGAGATCGTGGTAAAGAAAATGTCAAATAACAAAGCGACTGGCCCCGATGGGATCCCCGTGGAACTGTGGAAGAGACTGGGCGAAAGCGGCGTCTTGTTTCTAACGCGTCTTTTTAATAAAATCTTACATGATGGGATACCAGCAGAATGGAGGAAGAGTTTTTTAATCCCGTTCTTTAAAAACAAAGGTGACATTAGGCTACGTGAAAACTCTCGCGCCATAAAACTTATGTCACACGCTCTAAAAATATGGGAGAGAGTCATCAATAACAGACTAGTACGACTAACAAGCCTGTCTAAAAACCAGTGCGGGTTTGTTGCGGGGAAATCTACAATAGATGCACTGCATTGTTTAAGGATTCTGCTAGAAACGCGGAGAGATTTGAGAAAAGACACTTACCTAGCCTTTATCGACCTTGAAAAGGCGTTCGATCGTGTGCCACGTGAGCTAATATACCAGTCCCTGCGGTCCCAGAATGTACCAGAATATTACGTTGGTGTCGTTGCCAATATGTACCATAAAGTCTCCACAAGGGTTAAGAGCCCGGCGGGCATAAGCGATGATTTTGAGGTAAGAATAGGCGTCCATCAGGGATCAGCTCTGAGCCCTCTTCTTTTTAATCTGGTCATGGAATACCTCACTGCAAAAATACAGAAAGAACTACCTTGGGACTTACTTTATGCGGATGATATAGTTCTTATCAGAGACAGCCCCGCGGAACTCGTAGAAGCACTTGAGAGTTGGCGGTATGCTATGGAGATCGCAGGACTAAGAATCAGCCGGGACAAAACAGAATACTTACCATGTTGCTATTCGACAATCAATCAGCAAACACCTGTGATAATTCAAGGTCACCGGCTTAAAGAAGTCGACCATTTTAAATACCTAGGCTCTGTGATCTCTAACAATGGCACGATCGACGCGGATATAACACACCGCATTAACACTGGCTGGATGAAGTGGCGTCAGTTGACAGGCGTGTTGTGCGACAGTAGAGTTCCTGTTGGTGTCAAAGGTAAAGTCTACAAAACCGCGGTCCGCCCAGCTCTAATTTACGGTGCCGAATGCTGGCCCATGAAAAAAGTCCATACCACAAAAATGCACACGACTGAGATGAGGATGCTGAGATGGGCAGGAGGTGTCACCCTCAACGACAGGGTTAGGAACGAATATGTCCGTGGAAGTTTCAAGATCCGCCCCATCGGAGAAAAACTTTGTGAAATGCGTCTCAGGTGGTATGGTCACGTAATGAGAAGACCTGAAGACCACATGACTCGACAAGTCCTCAGCATGAATACTGGTCCAAAAAAGCGCGGGAGACCCCTCCTAACTTGGATGTCTGTGATCAACAATGACCTCAAGAAAGACCGAGTAGACGTCTCGACGACCCAGAATAGAATGGTCTGGCGAAAATTGACGAGGAGAGCCGACCCCAAATGAAATGGGATAAGGCTAGGCAAAGAGAGAGAGAGAGTTGAAGAACAATATGCTAGATAAAAATAAAGCTCATTGCACAATAGTGGTACGAGACTACAAAGGATTATTTTTGCTACAAAGGCGAATTTTATCGAATAGAACTGCAATGAAGTTGAAATTCCATTCCTGGAAATACACTTCGACATGCCTTGGTACCAAGTAGTATGTCATATGATATTGAAGATATATATACTTTATATAAATTCTTCACGTGTTCTTCCTTGAGTATTATAGTGTACAAGTGTGCACAACCTAGTGCACTTTCAAATTCCTCAGTCGCATAGTTTCAAGGCACGGGGCATTAGCATCAACTTCCTAACTTCTATTAACTAATTCATTACAGAAAATCCCAACATCTTTTGATCGATTCGAGAATCGAACATAAGCCCCCACAATCCGTATTCGCGCAACAGCGGTAGCGTAAGTACCGCTGTTTTCAAAAGCTGACAAAAATAAATAAAACGTACACTTTGATGCTATTTATTTCAAACTTGGCAATGAAAGTATATTAACACACAGGCAAGCTAGTTTTAATAAAGATTTTCTTATCATCGACGTCACAAACACAAAGTACCTATTACATATTTTCATCGAAGTAAACATCAGACTGCTACGCAGAGGGTCTCGGGTTCGAATCCACGGCACGCACCAATGCCTTTTAGAAGTTATGTGCGTATTAAATTGGCAATTATCGCTTGCTTATCGGTGAAGGAAAACATCGTGAGGAAACCTGCATGTCTGAGAGTTCTCCATAATGTTATTGAAAGACTTGTGAAGTATGCCAACCCGCACTTGGCCAGCGTGGTGGATATGGCCTTACTCTTCTCATAGTGAGAAGAGGCCCGTGCCCAGAAGTGGGACAGCATAAAGGGCTGATGATGATGAAATTTTTAACTAGCTGTTTGAATTTTTAATTAAGTACCGACTGTTGCCAGATACAGGCATGATTTCATATTTAATTAATACACATTTACAAAAGTATTTTTAATTCGATATATCGTTAATACGTATGAAATTGTGCCAACAAGCTTTAAGTCGTTGACATATGTCATTATTTTTATCAGAAAAATATTTTGTTAGAGCAAGTTATACTAGAAAGCAAATCCCGAGCTCCAAGGCGAAAGTCTCAGATGCCAAATACTATATAATACTATATAAAGATACAATTTGAGCCACTCTCATCCAACCGCTTTCCGCGATCCTAGCAAGATCGTCGGTAGCCAGCTAAGTGTAATAATAATGAAATAGAGTAGTATACGGTTGGCATAGTCCAAGAATAGTCATCTAAAAGGAAAATCAAAGAACACCATTGAATGTGACAAACACGACACTACTAGGTGTAGTGCAGGCGCGCAGGCGGGTTCTCCCCGAGTGGTGTATTTTTGCGGGGCCTTGACACAATCGCGCGTTGCGACCGGCGGCTGTGCACTCGCCGCGTCGCAGACCGGCCGACGCCGCCCCGCCGCTACTCGCCGCGACGCGCGGCATGTCTCTGCACTCTTAGGTGGATTACCCACCCCGTCGCTCACTCTTCACAACACAATTTAGCTGCAAACCTAACGTTCATCTCTCTTATATTTCCCTTTGTTATTTTATAAAATACTTCATAACTTTCTCTTTCGACTATGACGTTTAGTAACTTGAATATTTTACTTATTGAAATCTCGCAAACACAAGCGGACAAGCGCCAGCTATACGTAGACAGGCATCGATTTGCCCGAACAATGCTAAAGATATAATAAATTCTAAGTAGATATAATTAACCCTTGTACAAAGAACAGATAGCATATTTTAAAAGTTATGAATGCGCAATCCTCGTAGTGCCTAAAATAACAGATAAAAGCGGTAGGTAACAACAGCGGGATGTGCGGCGGTGCGACGCGCGGGCGGCGCGACACAACTTGCTGTCTCAATTAAACTTGATAATCTCATTTTTGTGTTAGACTCGTGAACCGGAACCCTTGCACTAATTAGCAGGGACAATACTCGCCTCTAATTTTCCCTTTCATTCCATTATTGTTTATCTTGGCCGACAGGAAAAACTTCGCTAAACGTTGAATAGGTATCATCTACATTTACTCGCGCCTATTCCGGAACTTGAGCACGGTTGACATAATTATTACAAAACTAGCGATCGTAACAGGTCCCGCCTGAGCCCGACCCTATTCAATTTACTTTATTTATCCAACTGTGGAAGCTTTTGTCAAAATCCATTCGGCGGTTTGAACAGAGACTAACAAATATCGAATGGCTTTATTCCCAGTGAAAGAAAATTTTTGATACTTACTCCAATGTTTAAGTTGGCTCTTGATTCGTGGGATTTGAAACGTTGAGCCTTCGGAATCCATTTCGCAATTTTCTCGTTATCTCTGGTAACAAATCAACAAATGGACAAACAGAAGTTTAAGAAAATATCGTTTGGATCAAGATAATGTCTGACGGGCGGTTATACCTATTAAGTATATCCATCGTTTTGACGATAATGAGCAGAGACATCTTCTCTACGGTAATAACGGCAGGTTCTTAATGGTCCATCTTTGTTAACGGCGCGGCGCATAGAACCAACTTTCACTATGGAAATTGTAGACTTTTTCCATTTATTAACTCTAACCATTTAGGGTAACAAACGTACAAACTTTCATTTTCTGTGAAATAACGAAGCATCCGTTTTCTAAACTTATGTGGATGCTGTAGACATGCAATAGTCAACTGTCTGTCGTACGATTCAAGCAACCATTGTCCACGTCCGATATTTTACAACCCTGACACACATTTAAACGAAATTCCTCGTTGAGAATATCGTGTAAAATAAATTTAATTTCAGATAATGAGTTGCTGAAATCCTGTTCGCAGTTATTCTCTGCGTTGTTGGAAGAAAATGTTTTTATATGATGTTAACGTTCTGTGCAATATCCCGAGAACATTCAATTGTCACATTTCTGTGAGTTGCTGGCGCTGGTTCTTTGTTAGCTTTACGGTTGAATATTTGGATTGGGAATGCCGTGAAAATTGTGACTTTTGTAATTGCCGAGACGCAGTTGTCAATCTTATTTACAGGAACACAAGTGGATTTTAACATGTGGATTTTAAAACGTGATGTATTTTGATTTGTAATAGGAAAGATTAATATATTTCTGAAGTGTAAGATAAGATAAGATAAGATAGTTTATTTCGCAAACATGGGTACAGTACATGATCTTAAATACAATTGTATAGGTTCAGCCATATCTTACCATTAGGCATGCGAAAGGTACAATACCAAAAACACAAATTAAAATTACTCGACTATAAATATTTATAAATATTCAAACAAATGCATTCTCTTTTTCTGCAAAAAAATCTGATATACTATAATAAGCTTCATTAACTAAAAAGGAACTTAATTTTCTTTTAAATAAAGATTCATTCAATGCCTTACAAGATTTGGGTAACTTATTGTATATGAGTGGGGCCATGCAGAACACACTCTTGCGCATAAGTTCCGTATTTGCAGTCTGTAGACATAATTTGCTACTATCGCGCCTATTTCGAGGGACTACGTCAGTGAGACGAGTAAAACGAACAGCTACTTCAAGAATATAAAGGCAAGGTAAGGTTAATATTATAAACTGTTTGAAATAAGGCACACAACTATCGGTAGACTTTAATTTATACATAGACCGTATGCATCTTTTTGTGATTTAAACACTATTTCTTTCTCTGTTGAATTACCCCAAAATATTAGACCATATCGTGAATGGGATTCTACTATACCATAGTAGGCAGCAAGGAGAGCGTCAGTAGATAATATCGAGGATAGAGAACGTAGAGCATATGCGGATTTGTAAATTTGCTTATTTAAAATAGCTAGGTGCATTTTCCAGTTTAATTTACTGTCTATTTGGAGATCTAAGAATTGTGCGTCTTCAACTTCTTGTATAGTATTGTTATCATTTTGTATATTAAATTGACGTTGCAAGTGTTTTCGTTGATTAAAATAAATGACTTTAGTTTTATTTAAGTTTATATTTAAATTGTTACTATCTAACCACTTTAATACTGAAGCTAAAGTTCTATTGATGTCGTTTTCATATGTTTCTAAGTTTCTACATGGTACAGTCACGGTGCTATCGTCAGCGAAGAGTGTTAGTGGGTGCTCTATAAATTTGGGCAGATCGTTTATATACAGAATAAATAATAGTGGGCCTAGTACGCTTCCCTGCGGTACACCTAATTTGACTTCACGTTCTGATGATCGATAAACTTCTTCGTGTTTACTTTTCAAATTTATTTGCCTAATTTTTGTTATCTGTTTTCTTTTCGTTAAATAAGATTGCATTAGATTTAATATATTGCCTGTAATGCCATAAGCTTCGAGTTTGTTCAAGAGGGTAGGAAAATGCACACAATCAAAGGCCTGCGTCATATCGCAAAATATGCCACAGACTGGCGTCCTTTTATCTACGTTTCTAGTGATATTGTATAAATAATCGAAAATAGCCATATTAATTGTCTTGACACAAGACAATTAATATGGCCATTTTCGATTTTTGTCTGAAACCCTTCGGTTCCTCGCATAATATGTGATTATTTTCAACGTAAGTATATATTGAATGGTATATGTATTTTTCGAATATTTTAGAAATTATTGTAATTAATGCGATGGGACGAAACGATTGCATTAGGTTTCTATCGTCTTTCTTAAACAGCGGCTTTATAATAGCGGTTTTCAGAGCATCTGGATAGATACCTGCGCTGACACTAAGATTAATAATGTAACTGAGGTGACCACTGATCTCTAATGAAACGTGTTTAAGTACTTTTGTATTGATACCGTCATAGCCCACGCTATTTGTGTTTTTTAGAGATTGGATATATTTATGTATATCATATGGGAGCCAAGGAGTCATGAACTTTGATTTACTAACGCTATTTGTTACATAATATGAAGGTTTCTATTTACCGGAAGTTTGAACTGAGTTTTATTAATGAAGTTATTATTAAAGGCCTCAGCAATATTAAGGGGTTTCGTTTCAATTTTATTTTCTATATTAATTGTATTTATACTGCACTTAGGTTTGTTGTACTTTGAATGGTTTATGATTTGCCACGTGGTTCTGGTCTTATTATTTGATGATTTGATGTTAAAATTATTTTGTGCTCTTTGTGTTAAATATTTTTTTTTATATAAGTTAGAATAGTTTAAGAAAATTGTTTTATTTGTGTAATTAGGCTTTAATCTAAGCTGCCATAATAGTTGTCGTTTTTTCCGGTTGCATAATTTAAGACCCTTAGATAACCACTGTATTTTTTTTGTAGAGTTTATTTTGACTAGTTTAGTAGGGAAACACAAATCGTAAATCAATTTAAAATTAAGAATAAATACATTATATGCTTTATTGCGGTCATTCGTGTTATATATTTCTGAGAAAGAAAGGTCTTTAAGGTACTCTTTGAATTTTAGAATATTTTCCATATTATAATCCCTTGTAACTATATACCAATAGTCAATACTACATATTTTTTGACTGGACAGCAAAGTAATTGTGCCGTATGGTCAGACAATGCAATCTCTAGCACGTAAGTCTTACAAACTTTACTAAAATTATGTGCCAAATTATCCATGCATGTTTGGCTAGTCAAGCGATTTTCTGTTTTAAAGCTAGTTTCAAATTAAAGCTCATGAGAAGATATTCAAATGCATTTGTTTGACTAGTCCGCATAAGCATATCTATATTAAAGTCTCCAGCTATGACAATACTCTTGCATTTGTTGTGTATTAATATCTGCATGAGAGATTCTAGTTTGTCCAGGCAGTCATTAAAATTGTTAACATTTGGCACCCTATAGATACATACGATAATTAACTTATGATGAATCAGTTCTATAGCGCAACATTCAAAAACTCCTAATGTTGATAATTTCGCTACTCTCGGCAGTTCTTTCCATTGCAATTCTTTATGGACAAGTATACACGCGCCTCCCCGTTTTTTATCTTTCCGGCAATAATAAGCAGCTAAACAGTAATACGGTAAATATAATTGACTTTGATATCCTTCCATAATAAAATGCTCTGTTATGCATAAAATATCAACATTAATATTTTTATCCTTTAAATCATCTAAACAAATAATGAGGTCATTTGATTTATTTATTAAGCCTGAGATATTTTGATGTAATACATTTATATACGGAAGTTAGTCGTTATATGGAAGAGTTAATATTATGTCACATCTATTTAGACTAGGGTGCGGACGCCGCGCGCCGGGCTAAGAAGGTAAATGTCTTGGATGCAACTAGGATACAAGTCCGGGAGGTCCCGGTTTCGATTCCCGGGTCGGGTAAAAGTGTTTCCGAATTTTCAGTAGCAGCGCGATGTCTGGCAATGTTTTCGGCAACGGCAATAGGCTCGCCCCCTGTTACATAAGGTGAATTCATGTGGGTGTAATATTACACCTCTGCCTACCCCTTCGGAGAAACAGGCGATATATAAAAAAAAATTACGAAGATTCAGACACATTTCCAAAGCTGCACACTGTCATTGATTGCTATTGCCCGGGGTACTATCCAATTACGTTTTCATGTTCTTTTTATTAGTGTTTTTTCGAAGGATCGCTATCAAGTTACTGAATTACAGCAAAAATCCCAATTGCTTTATTTTGCGAACCTGTGATTGAATGTGAATGCTTTTCTGTAAAACTTGGTTTCTTCTTAATAGATTTTCTTAATATGCAGCAAAAGTAATATTGATTTGGCTCCATACAAAATAAATTTCAACAGGCTGGCAAAATGTGGATGTATTCTGGTTATTTCATAAGAAGCGCTATATTGAGATCAAATCTCAAGGTACAATACGCTCGGGGCTTATGAGGGCAAATTAAATGACCGGGATATTAATCCTATAATTAGAGAATAAGTAAATACCGTGAATATGACTCCTGTTTATACCTAAGCTATTCGACTGCAAAGGGCAGGTCTATGAAAAGGGTTAGGCCATAGTCTTGACTGTAGTAAGGTCTATAATCAAACGGCCTAGTTTACCACGATAGCCAAATTGCGTGTTTGGCAAACTTCACGTACTTACCTACCTGGGAAACTGAGACATGCAGCTTTCTTTACAATGTTTTCCTTCAACGCTGGCAACCGATTATCCATTCAATACGCCCTAGACTTTACTTTGCAACTTTGAAATGTAATTGGTGTGCCTTATGTGTTTAAATTCGAGACCATTTCAGTAATATTTTGTTGATCTCTTCACTAGACTAGCAAAAAAATACTCTATAGAAATGGTAATACGAACTTGTATGTATGACCACTTTACTTGTTTCAAAAGAAATATCGGAAGAAATATTTATTCAAGTACATAGCTGTTCATTTTTAATAAGCTTATATTTTATTCAATAAATGAGAGACTTGATGTTTTTACTTTCTTTTATTAAGCTTTAGTTTGTTTCAAAGGACCTTTGTGAAACATAAATACGTATAAATGAAATTATTTTCAGGTCACTTTGTTTTTCGTTTTGGTTCGTGGAAAAATATTGTTACGAGCTGGGGTTCGGTGATAAATTATATACACTATGCCAGAAAAACTGCACTTTATTCACTAACACAATAACACTAGATACACACACTTAATTTTTCAACACTAATAAAACACACTATTCACACCACTAGAAACACCACTAAACACTTCCGACTTACTTCACTTCGCTTGATGTTTATCGCTCCGATATTCAATTGTAACTATCCGGTCCGCTCGTCGGCGCGCTATTTATACTGGCCGGATAACAAACTAGATCATTCTTGCATATTCCCGAACATTCTCGCTACAGACGAAACATTTAGCGTCGTAGCAATGTTCTAGTAATAACAGCAACGCCATCTAGTAGCTAGTAGACGAAACCGCTTTAACCCACCGATACATCTAATCTGTTCTAGTTCTTTGATTCACCGATAGATGGCGTTATTTTCAATTATCGCCATTCGTTACAATATGTTTAAAAGATCTGATTGCTGTTTGACATTCAAAATAAACTCTAGAGATTATTTAGCTGCTGATATTTTTATAGTTGTATTTAATAAACACTCACTTTACACTGACTACCATCACTATTATTTTTATCCACTGGGGCGAGATTTTTACGCATTATTGAGAGATAAAAAGAGTCACCCATTATTAAATCAAGAACATTAATTGCTAAGTGTAATCATATTAGCGCGTGAATTTAATGTAGGTACTCAAAATTATTGTCCGTGTGGTGACGGATTAAGAATACGGAATGTCACCACCCCATATCATCCCATGGGTGTCGTAAGAGCCGACAGAGGGAACATATTATGTAGAGAACAGCACTGTAAGAGAAGGAAAACTTGATACAAACCCTATACCAACCCGTTTGGACAGCGTAGTATAGTAGGCCAATTCCTCCTTTCAAAGGAGAGGCCTACTCCAGCAGTGGACTGTTAAAAGCTGATGATGATGATGGCTCAAAATTATTGATATGAGTTTACAAATCGCTATTCTTATCACGTAGAAAAATCTCATTAAGTGAAATGATCATACATCTATACATCGCGACCAGATTTTTATTACATATGTTTTTATTTATTGGCAAGCAGCGTACCACAAAGAGCACCAAAATATCACTACAGTCGATGTATGAATGAATTTGATTGCCTAATTAACATGACCATCGAGAGTATCTTATCACTTAAAATACATGGCTGCTACTACCTACTACTTCTATTTTTTGCTCAGCGCTTAAAATCCTTATTGGGACGTCAATCAACTTATCGCCTGTCCGTTCATTATCTGTGTTAATATAGTCGGTGGGAGTCCCACTGTATCCTAGTTGATTAACATACGCGACGGTCAGATTAATGGTGTCAGCAAGATTTAATGTAGCCTTAGACATCCAGAAAGATGGAAATGAGTCTAGGACTGCATGTATGTACGAGGAGTATGTGCAATTACTAACAGGTGTAATAATTAAACACTGTCGTAAACATGTCGATTAAACGAAGGACCTACAGTAACATAATAGATGGAGAGGTAGGTAGGCGAGTGTAAGATACTCACACGATACCCAAGTTGGCCATACCCATAGAAGCGGCGATTGATTTTTGTACGTACACTGAGATACGCAGTTGAGTATATTTAATATGGAAGTCATTGATCAGAATACATTAATAATGAAAACAGTATTAAAAAGTTTTCTACTACATCTAATATTCATGAATGTAATATTTGTTAAGTAAAAAAAATACGTACTTATCTAGCACAAAATTGGTTGAAATTCTGTCAATAGAATTACCTAGAATTTGTTTGCCACACATTTGCGCATTTTCAGTTACTGGAGGAAAGCGTTATTAGATTCTAGTTATATACTACACAAATACTACGGATACTCGCAGCTATGGCCAATTTTTTTTTATTTAGCTGCTCATGCCTGATCCCGTAGCAATATCGGGAAACCCCTTCTTAGTGCACCTTATGATCCCCAAGGATTACCTATACATAGTATACATGCCAAATTTTACTTTGTTGCACCCTATAGTTTTGGCTGTGCATTGTCTGCCAGTCAGTAAATCATTTTTTTTATATATATTATTCCTATTCGACGACTATTAACACAAGGTCCTAAAAACTAGTAAAGTTTAAACCGTTTAAAGTGTTATAAAGTTCTTATGAAACGTTTCTATATTTCCTAATCCTATCCTTATAATAGTATGTATGGCGAACATATACTGTATGTACTTATGTACGTTTTGTTGTCGTTAAGGCGTTACATTAAAGTATATGGCACCTATTTGTACACTACGGTTTAATATAAATTTTATCGCCATCTTGTATTGGTCGTAAATACATGTTATTCCCGGTCACATGTGTACTACGTGTATCGGAAGTTTGTACTACAATTGTTTAATTTGAACATTATATTGTTTCTTTATTCTTCTAGAAAAAATATAGAGTCCCTTATGATCTATTGGCCTCAATAGATGTGGACTAGATTAAGTACACAGGTTAAATTAATCCAGATTAACGCATGGTCATCTCAGCCTGCAGAAGTCCACTGCTGGATGAAAGCCTTATTCAAGGATCAACACATAAGATACTTTTGCCCTTTACCGCATCGGCGGTGCCAATTTCATGTTTTGGTGTCATAGCAAATCACTCAAAGTTGACACACCACCGTTGACGAACATAGTTTGACATAAAAAAAATATACTGGAGGCGAAAATACAACGTAAATGTTTTGGTAATTCATATTTCAATTCTTTAGGTCCTCAATATTAGCTCCTATCTCTTTTAATCTGCTCGCTTCAGAACTGAGACTCGGTTACAAATAATTTGAAATTTTGACGCAGAAGACGTAAAACAAGTAGTTGATTGAATCAGGCGTTACTTGGCGGAACTCCATTGTAACCTAATGGAAGGAAAGAGGAACCCACCACGCACCCTCGAATTGACCACCCCAACTATTGCAATAGAAAAAGGTTGACAATATCGAACTCCTCTAAAAGGATAAGGGATATAGGAATGGTATGGGTTCCAGGAAGATACCTGACTTGCAGTATCCCGCTGTATGCGCCGACTATTCTTCGACACGTGTTTCGCCTCTGCACGAGGCATCCTCAGGAACGATGGGCAACGGCTCAGTCGTTGCCCATCAGTCAGGTATCTTCCTGGAACCCATACCATTCCTATATCCCTTATCCTTTTAGAGGAGTTCGATATTGTCAACCTTTTTCTATTGCAATAGTTGGGGTGGTCAATTCGAGGGTGCGTGGTGGGTTCCTCTTTCCTTCCATTACGTAAAACAAGTTTTAAAGTATGATGGTAAAAATAGCTTTTATTTGAATTTGGTGAATGCTTTGTTAGAAGAATATTTTCAAGTTGCATAATCATTCTAATGGACAAGAAACGACAAAAATTGTATAGATTTATTTTAAAATTTTATTAATAATATTATCTTAAACATTATAATTATCACCCAAGCGTTGTCTCGGTTGCTTTCAATACCTTTATCTGGTATCCGCGCACTAGTCTAGGTAACCAGAGGGATAAGTGGAACTTAAATTACATCGTATTCGTAGCTTTAAAAACAAAAAATAACATTTTCCTGCAATAACAATTAGCAATGGTCTTCCTTTGGAACTAATCTCAAAGTTAGAGCCATAAAATAAAATCGACTATTTCAGCTCCCTATTCGAGAGGATGTTCATTATACTTTTATTACACTACAAAGTTATAATCTTATACGGCGTTAATTAATTACACATTTGACAAGTTGGCTTCGTTTGAGCGACGTCTTATGCTTAGGACTTAAAAGTAAACGTATACGCGTATATCAGTGAGCGTGTGTTTATGTGTGAGTGATTTATTAGATCGCGCTGTACAATAAATACCACTAGAGCTAAAATAAAACCGATCTCACACTCGGCTAAACGCTCATAAATCGCACGTCACAAATAAAAGGGTATTATCTTCGAAAACAGTGTTTGGAGATATCGCGTTTTCAATTTTGTTAAAATCACAGATCCGGAACTACTCATTCAAATGTTTCAAATGATACCTAGATTTAAATGTACATTATCCTTCTTTGTGCTGAGTAAGTTTAGTTGGTGTATCAACAGTAGTTTTAGTTTGATTGGTGTTTTTATAGGACTGGGTAAAAATGATACCCTTTAAGCAGTTCACATTGCTCAGATGTTTAACTTACAACTATTTAGCTTAACCAAAATTTACTATTTTAAGTTAATAACGAGTAGTATTTAATATTGGTACCATATTATGAAGTACAAGGTTTTGTTTAAGCTATCTGAGTAAGGGATTATCATAAATAAAATACTGATTGGATAAAAAATATATATTTCAAAAATGGTAAGTAAGTAAGTATCTTAATCTTGAGATCGAGGCTATAATCGTAACAGGCTACGATGTAGAAGTAAACTTTTACAAATCTCTTCGTTTTGGATTCAAATTATTTTTAATAATCTTTATAGATTTGCGTTAAACTCTTACTTCCTTCTATGTATTGACGACTGCTCTGTGCTCTGATATAGTGACTCTCTATTTGGGGTACATACATACATAGACTCACGCCTGTTTCCCCGAAGGGGTAGGCAGAGGCATATTAAACGCCCACTTTTCGCCAGTGTTTTGATCCCACGTAATAGGTGGCGAGCCTATTGCCGCTTATCGGGATATTTTGTTTGACGGAGCCTCGTCCGTTGATCGGCAGGTGCACCACTTGCAATTTGGCTTGGGACCCTAAGTTCTTGGTGGAAACCCTATGCACCCTATATTCGGGGTATTGAGTCAATAAACTTACAAACTTGAGTAGTTTCTTCCATTAATTTAACATATTTCGAGTATTTTCCTCTTAAATACTCAGTAACAAATCCATCTTGTTTCTTTTTTTGTCTAACCGTTAATATTACTTTATCATTGATGTCTAATGTAGTCGAGAAAAACTTTTTACAAATTCGAATTCTTTGATCCCCTATATTGAAGTCAAATGCGTTACTAAGGTTTTTTATTTAGAGCACGTAAAGGTTTTTTATTCATACAACTTGGCAACGATTAGAACGTTGCTTTTTTACAATCAAAGTTCTATTTTTTATTTCATGTTAATAGGAAAACAAACAGTATGCTATAACTAAATTATAAGCTATTTATCATATATACAAACGTTGCTTTGGTTTTATTTCTTGCATACTATTTTTATAAACTTTCTTTGTCTATTAATATCGCCCAATGACCAGTAATCAAAAATCTGCTTTCGTTTTGCTTCATCTATTTTTGTCGTGCATTTCAATCTACACGTAGTTTCATCACAAGGATCTTTAAGTGTTCGTGAATCTACTTTCTTTTTTTTCTAATTTAAATACTTTAATGCTAAATAACGTTTTCTCCTGATTATTTTCTTCATAGAATTAGAAAAGATCTTCGCGTCTTTAGAAGAGTAAAGTACAGTCATTGTCTAAATAAAATTTGGCCAACTGAAGGTTGCAAAAAAATCCTTGACATTGAAAGCAAGTCGTAGAAATGGCTGCATAACAATGTTTATACTCACAGTGTAGTTGATTAGTGAGATTGGTCACGTCGAATAATGCACCGTCATTGTTTGATTCTGTGAGAGTCACATTCAAATCATTTTGACTACTTTCTCCGATCAATGTTTTATCGGCAACAATATTGCTATGAACAGTGCTGTTATGAAATTTACAATCGTTATTAGGAGTGGGTAATATCACTTTTTATGAATATCAAATCGTATCTATATATCGATATTCGATATCGGATTTTGGAACACTATATTTTCTGAAACTATATATTAATAGATACTGTCTGATACAATGGATGCTCTGTATTTCTGATATATTGCAACGAATATCTTTTATAGTTTTCATACCAAATGTGATATTTAATTTTGTTGTATCAATGATGTGATATAGTATCAAAAATTTAATGAACCGTCCTTCATACTATATATTTTATATACCTATTCAGTTGCAATATTATAACAATTTTATGTTAATTTCATTTATATTACTACAGTTCAAGTTTCACCATAATATTGTATATTTTTGCATAATTATTATTTACTTACTCGTAAAGTCGAATATTAAAATGAAACAATCATTTTACCAAAATATAAGGGCTACACTTAAAGCATGCCAATATATTATTTACGCCTAGAATGTAACGTAGAATCGTAGTATGTATCAGTATCTATCCTTTTACAACAATTTCAGTGTTATTATTCACTCTATATTCTCACTCTGTAGTCGCGTCGCGTCGTCGGCCGGCAAGCAAAATAGGTATAACCGCCCGTATACGATTCCAATAGTTCGATGTGATACGCGTATCGCTAGATATTTGACAGTATAGTGTTTCGTGAAATATATAGTTTTAGATTTGGCCGATATCCGATTTACGATATTGCATCGATATATAGATTCAATATCTATATACGATTTATATCGCCCACTCCTAATCGTTATACGTCTGAATATTATCGAAATGATCCCAACATAGAAAACTGTTGCACTTACTGCAGGCCGCAAAAACAAAGGTTTGCTAGGTGTACTAAGGATATTAAAATTACTCTGTTCAAGGCATACTGCCAGACTTTTTACACCTGCAGCCTGCGACTTAGATATACGCAGAGAAGCTACAACGCTCTACGCGTGCAATACAATAACGCATTCCGGATACTATTGGATGTTCCGTGGGTTTGAAGCGCGTCAAGCATGTTAGCTGAGGCAAACATAGACAGCTTTGAAGCGATCATACGCAAGAGGACTGCATGTTTGATGAGCAGAATGCTTAGAAGCCCCAATAGCATCCTTCTTAATATTGCAGGGAAACCAGACTCTCCATTCCTGATGCACTGGCCCCGTAAACATTGCTGCGGTCCTGGTGCCGAGGGAAGGTGTTTTATTATTAAAAACATCTTCGGAACAAGAAAGATACTCGCACATTTGATGGCTAGATACCTGATGAAACACACGACTGAGGGCGGTGCTGCGTAGGTTTTCGAGAATATACGTTGGATCGCTGTTATTGTCGCTGTCAGCAAACAGGTCTCTATTTTCATCATTTGAAGTGCTGTCTGGTGCAGTTACGCGATCGCAGATTGCTCTCATTATTAATTCAGCCCTCTTACTTCGTTTCATTGTTTCGAGTTTAACTAAAACATATAAAAAAATTAAATAAGCGACAGTCTAAAAGGTTATCTAACTTGAAACTATCAATCACAAAATAAAGCTGTCAAGCAGTATAGTATTATCTCAATCAAATCGGGGGCTATAAAGTAGCATTTTAAAATTATTTTGTTGAAAATAACACATTTAATGAAATTGACCAGGCAACAGGGTATTATTTTAAGTAAAACTACGAACTTGTATTAATATAAACAGGCAAAAAGGTATTAACTTAGGATAATACTGTTTAGAATACTCATAATTTTATATTTTGCCTCGAAATTGACGTCTGCACTGGTTTTAACTCGCAACGACACGTGCGGCGGGTACGAGCGATGCGCAGCAACTGAACTAACTAATATGCGACTGTCTTGACTGTCGCGAAAAGGGAGCGCATGAACAGTCAAGAAAGACATGTGTTGCTATATCTCAAAAAATATTTGTAATTTAAATATTATTGTTTTACCAGTTAATGGAGAAAAAAATGTAGTTTTCGAAAAGCAAGTATAAAAAATTCAAATTTTCAGACTTAATACCCTTATGTTTGTAACGTGCGACGCACGTCACAAATAAAAGGGTATTATCTTCGAAAACAGTGTTTGGAGATATCGCGTTTTCAATTTTGTTAAAATCACAGATCCGGAACTACTCATTCAAATGTTTCAAATGATACCTAGATTTAAATGTACATTATCCTTCTTTGTGCTGAGTAAGTTTAGTTGGTGTATCAACAGTAGTTTTAGTTTGATTGGTGTTTTTATAGGACTGGGTAAAAATGATACCCTTTAAGCAGTTCACATTGCTCAGATGTTTAACTTACAACTATTTAGCTTAACCAAAATTTACTATTTTAAGTTAATAACGAGTAGTATTTAATATTGGTACCATATTATGAAGTACAAGGTTTTGTTTAAGCTATCTGAGTAAGGGATTATCATAAATAAAATACTGATTGGATAAAAAATATATATTTCAAAAATGGTAAGTAAGTAAGTATCTTAATCTTGAGATCGAGGCTATAATCGTAACAGGCTACGATGTAGAAGTAAACTTTTACAAATCTCTTCGTTTTGGATTCAAATTATTTTTAATAATCTTTATAGATTTGCGTTAAACTCTTACTTCCTTCTATGTATTGACGACTGCTCTGTGCTCTGATATAGTGACTCTCTATTTGGGGTACATACATACATAGACTCACGCCTGTTTCCCCGAAGGGGTAGGCAGAGGCATATTAAACGCCCACTTTTCGCCAGTGTTTTGATCCCACGTAATAGGTGGCGAGCCTATTGCCGCTTATCGGGATATTTTGTTTGACGGAGCCTCGTCCGTTGATCGGCAGGTGCACCACTTGCAATTTGGCTTGGGACCCTAAGTTCTTGGTGGAAACCCTATGCACCCTATATTCGGGGTATTGAGTCAATAAACTTACAAACTTGAGTAGTTTCTTCCATTAATTTAACATATTTCGAGTATTTTCCTCTTAAATACTCAGTAACAAATCCATCTTGTTTCTTTTTTTGTCTAACCGTTAATATTACTTTATCATTGATGTCTAATGTAGTCGAGAAAAACTTTTTACAAATTCGAATTCTTTGATCCCCTATATTGAAGTCAAATGCGTTACTAAGGTTTTTTATTTAGAGCACGTAAAGGTTTTTTATTCATACAACTTGGCAACGATTAGAACGTTGCTTTTTTACAATCAAAGTTCTATTTTTTATTTCATGTTAATAGGAAAACAAACAGTATGCTATAACTAAATTATAAGCTATTTATCATATATACAAACGTTGCTTTGGTTTTATTTCTTGCATACTATTTTTATAAACTTTCTTTGTCTATTAATATCGCCCAATGACCAGTAATCAAAAATCTGCTTTCGTTTTGCTTCATCTATTTTTGTCGTGCATTTCAATCTACACGTAGTTTCATCACAAGGATCTTTAAGTGTTCGTGAATCTACTTTCTTTTTTTTCTAATTTAAATACTTTAATGCTAAATAACGTTTTCTCCTGATTATTTTCTTCATAGAATTAGAAAAGATCTTCGCGTCTTTAGAAGAGTAAAGTACAGTCATTGTCTAAATAAAATTTGGCCAACTGAAGGTTGCAAAAAAATCCTTGACATTGAAAGCAAGTCGTAGAAATGGCTGCATAACAATGTTTATACTCACAGTGTAGTTGATTAGTGAGATTGGTCACGTCGAATAATGCACCGTCATTGTTTGATTCTGTGAGAGTCACATTCAAATCATTTTGACTACTTTCTCCGATCAATGTTTTATCGGCAACAATATTGCTATGAACAGTGCTGTTATGAAATTTACAATCGTTATTAGGAGTGGGTAATATCACTTTTTATGAATATCAAATCGTATCTATATATCGATATTCGATATCGGATTTTGGAACACTATATTTTCTGAAACTATATATTAATAGATACTGTCTGATACAATGGATGCTCTGTATTTCTGATATATTGCAACGAATATCTTTTATAGTTTTCATACCAAATGTGATATTTAATTTTGTTGTATCAATGATGTGATATAGTATCAAAAATTTAATGAACCGTCCTTCATACTATATATTTTATATACCTATTCAGTTGCAATATTATAACAATTTTATGTTAATTTCATTTATATTACTACAGTTCAAGTTTCACCATAATATTGTATATTTTTGCATAATTATTATTTACTTACTCGTAAAGTCGAATATTAAAATGAAACAATCATTTTACCAAAATATAAGGGCTACACTTAAAGCATGCCAATATATTATTTACGCCTAGAATGTAACGTAGAATCGTAGTATGTATCAGTATCTATCCTTTTACAACAATTTCAGTGTTATTATTCACTCTATATTCTCACTCTGTAGTCGCGTCGCGTCGTCGGCCGGCAAGCAAAATAGGTATAACCGCCCGTATACGATTCCAATAGTTCGATGTGATACGCGTATCGCTAGATATTTGACAGTATAGTGTTTCGTGAAATATATAGTTTTAGATTTGGCCGATATCCGATTTACGATATTGCATCGATATATAGATTCAATATCTATATACGATTTATATCGCCCACTCCTAATCGTTATACGTCTGAATATTATCGAAATGATCCCAACATAGAAAACTGTTGCACTTACTGCAGGCCGCAAAAACAAAGGTTTGCTAGGTGTACTAAGGATATTAAAATTACTCTGTTCAAGGCATACTGCCAGACTTTTTACACCTGCAGCCTGCGACTTAGATATACGCAGAGAAGCTACAACGCTCTACGCGTGCAATACAATAACGCATTCCGGATACTATTGGATGTTCCGTGGGTTTGAAGCGCGTCAAGCATGTTAGCTGAGGCAAACATAGACAGCTTTGAAGCGATCATACGCAAGAGGACTGCATGTTTGATGAGCAGAATGCTTAGAAGCCCCAATAGCATCCTTCTTAATATTGCAGGGAAACCAGACTCTCCATTCCTGATGCACTGGCCCCGTAAACATTGCTGCGGTCCTGGTGCCGAGGGAAGGTGTTTTATTATTAAAAACATCTTCGGAACAAGAAAGATACTCGCACATTTGATGGCTAGATACCTGATGAAACACACGACTGAGGGCGGTGCTGCGTAGGTTTTCGAGAATATACGTTGGATCGCTGTTATTGTCGCTGTCAGCAAACAGGTCTCTATTTTCATCATTTGAAGTGCTGTCTGGTGCAGTTACGCGATCGCAGATTGCTCTCATTATTAATTCAGCCCTCTTACTTCGTTTCATTGTTTCGAGTTTAACTAAAACATATAAAAAAATTAAATAAGCGACAGTCTAAAAGGTTATCTAACTTGAAACTATCAATCACAAAATAAAGCTGTCAAGCAGTATAGTATTATCTCAATCAAATCGGGGGCTATAAAGTAGCATTTTAAAATTATTTTGTTGAAAATAACACATTTAATGAAATTGACCAGGCAACAGGGTATTATTTTAAGTAAAACTTCGAACTTGTATTAATATAAACAGGCAAAAAGGTATTAACTTAGGATAATACTGTTTAGAATACTCATAATTTTATATTTTGCCTCGAAATTGACGTCTGCACTGGTTTTAACTCGCAACGACACGTGCGGCGGGTACGAGCGATGCGCAGCAACTGAACTAACTAATATGCGACTGTCTTGACTGTCGCGAAAAGGGAGCGCATGAACAGTCAAGAAAGACATGTGTTGCTATATCTCAAAAAATATTTGTAATTTAAATATTATTGTTTTACCAGTTAATGGAGAAAAAAATGTAGTTTTCGAAAAGCAAGTATAAAAAATTCAAATTTTCAGACTTAATACCCTTATGTTTGTAACGTGCGAAATGTAAAATGCCTATTTTCTGGACAATATAAATGTAAATATGAAGCATTACACGAGCACACGGTACGGCGAACAAGCGACTTGTGTGTATTTCTCGCTAATTAAGCATGTGTGGAGTCTGGCAAACTATTTTCCTGCTAGAGCGGTGTTTATTCAAATTAGTGAAGGCAAAAGCGTGTTGTTTGAAACTAAACAAATGTCGTTACGTGGTCGTCCCGAGGTCATATTGTGCTGGTATCGATTGTAATTCTCACCAAGTGTCGCTTAACTAATTTGAATATCAGAGAGTAACAAGGGGAGAACAGTACAACTTAAAGATATGAATATTAAGACGTTTGCAGGGATGTGCGGTGATGAAAAGAGGTCCGAGGGAAGGGAAAGCGCGCGGGCACAGCTTGGCGTCAAATCCAATAAGCGATCAGAAACAGGAACAGTGGTTATATCCGGATAGCTTGGGAAGAGTAATTTATCGCGTATTGTGGAACCAGCTTCTGGCTGTTTCACTCGGATGATGTGGAAATGGGGACAGGTATCCTACATGTGGTAGGTACCTACAGTTTTATTTCTTATTTTTAATGAAGCTTGCGAAAAATATCTTCGTTACTTAGAGACGGAATTTAAACATAAACATATTCTATCTGTCCATTGCTGACTGTCACATTAGTGAGTTAGTGACTAGACTGCAATGTCGGAGGTTGTAGATTTGATTTTCTGCTACTCTGCATTCTGATTTGGTATCAGATACCGTTTTTGTTTGTCCCGAGATATTTGATGTATTATTTTCCTATAGCTAATTTACATCCCGTAATAATTCGTCGTATTTAGATCAGAACTTTTGTTGTAGATCATAAACATTATATGCGACATCTGGCAAACATCAAACATGAATGATGAATAGTTAATGATATGATAAACGGCATGTGCCGCTCACTAAGACACAGAGTGTTTGTAACTTTATTTGTTATACGGCGAACTCGCTACACCGTACCGTACTTTATTGTATAAGCAATGCGGATGTCAACGTAACAAGCCTCGCTCCTTACTACCAATAAATAATCAGAAGATATAGGTTGTAACCCAACATATGACTCAATCGATGCCGTAGCAAGGCCCTGTATGATAACATCACCTCATATGCCGAATTACGATGCCCAGCAGGGCGTTTGTAGCAACGAGTGCTACGAGGACACTTAATGTAGTGTATCCACACTCCACGACTAAAATTCCAATGTCTCGCGCGTGTTTGCACTGCGCTTATAAAAATGTGTTTGCTAAAACAGCGCTACATTTAACTAGTCTACTATTCTTAAATATGTAATGTTAAGTGTCGTGTGTGCGGATAGGTGGGCGAAGGAAGTCGTGAGCGAGGCAAGGCGAGGCAAAGCGAGGTGAGTGGAGGCGCGGTCCGCCTCGCGCTAATAGATGTCGTTATAACTCGGGACATTAAACGATGATGTAGTCGAGATGCGCCGATACATACGAACGTGCCCCCGCGACCGCTCGCTGGATCACCGTGTTTAGAATGCGAGTGTACTTTGTATGTGAATATTAATTGTGTGTCCGCAACGAACGTCCGATGTACACACCACTCGCTATACATTTGTCGACATCGCTTCATTTACATACCTGCCGTAAAATAATGCTCGCACCTACCTGCGAGGTGTTTGTAGGTACAGGCCAAATGTTGCCGAGCGAAAAGTTCACGGGAATGTGCGGTGACATCATCCGCCAGGGACTGACACCACACTGTAGGTCCCGCGCAACTACGCCGTCGGGAAATCCTCATGGACAACCTCCGCCTGGGGAAAGGCGGAGGGGCGTGCCGGACTCTTACCGTCTAAAACCACCCCGGTGTTTCCTCGCGCGTGCGCGCGGGGCCGCGGGAATCCAAACCGCACTCTCTCTAAACCAACATAAAGTTAACAGTCCCGTGTTTTACTCAGACGCAGCCCGAGAAACAGATGAAGCAATTAAGAAGACGGATTCTTGTCATAATTAACATTTCAAAACGTTCGGAGCGGGATTACACTAAATAACTGGTTTCGAGGCGGTTCGAACAATCTGATTGTAGTGAGGGCGCAGCGGCGCTTTGTGGCTCGCCTTATGCTTCGCCACGTCCGCGTCGAGCCGACACGCCTTTGTGACGTCACGATCATTTATCTCGCGGACGACCTGCGGCTGAGATGTTCATGTGTGTGTCTATCGTGCCGCACTTACCCCAACCTACGTTACGCGCTACACTGCTCATTAACGTTCGCTCAACAACTAACTTCACAATCTGTATTCCATGTACGGCTCATCCCGCAGACCCTTTTTAGAAATAAAACATTTCCGAGTACGGACCGATCACGGGTCGCTCCTATCTCCAATACGACTTGCCTACCTAGTTAATTAATATAAGAAGCTGGTGTAAACGCTGCGGCGTCAGAAAAACTCGGAATCCCTTAATCGGCACTTTGGTCTCTCGATATTTTGTGGGAGCGGCACAATTCGCACATTTGGAGTGGTCGGTCGGCACAGTTCGGGAGTGTTTGTCTGTGAGAGGTTTGTATCGATCTGCGAGCGGAGAGTGTGGAGTGCACTTGCTCGACCATCAACTTAGTTAGCATGTGTCCAAGTTTGGACGTGCCGCGTCCACGAGAGCCACACTATTCACTCTACAACAATACAATTAAGAGCGAAAACCTAATTATTTATCTTTGTAAGACGCTAATTGTGTTGTTTATAGCGGACCTTCATGAATTTATGCCTTTAGCTGTGTTGGCGCAAGGGATTTCTACGCATAAAAGCTAAGTAACATCGCACACAGATACAAACATCACACAGTAGGTACTAGTCATTATTTGGATGTTATTATACTTACGTAAGTTCAAGAGGTTTACTTGGGGTAAGTTAAATCATTACCAAGGCAAATGTTCGTGTAAAACTGAGCACGCGACGAGGCGTCGCTGAAACGAAGGCTTGCGTTTAAGTTTGTGACCTTCTCTTTCATACCACCGTTCATATTACACAAGTTTACTTAAAACTTGTACCTAACTTAGATCGCTGATAAACTTTAACTATTCATGTTTAAGTTTGTCTTGTATAGCGTGTGGAGTGGTATCTTATTAGAAACATGTGTAGCAACGCGTTTGTACCGCATATATCAACAGAACAGCCTGCGTTGTTGATTATATGTGGTTCAATACATTTCAGACTATCATTAGGTAGGGTGCGCCTTATTGAGGTGTTTATGCGTAGTAACTTTTTTATTAATTCGAAATGTGATTGGTTGAAATCTTTACTTCTGACTTCATTTAATATATTATTAAATGAAGTCCCCTTTTTTAGGGTTCCGTAGTCCACAAGGAACCCTTATAGTTTCGTCATGTCCATCCGTCTGTCCGTCCGCAGCCTGGCTCAAAGACGCCTGGTGCTAGAAAGCTGATATTTGACATGGATATATACATACAATATTGCAACAAAACTGTAGAGTAAAATTTAGGAAAATATTTTTTTAAGGGTATCTCCCCTACATATACACGCTGATTTTTTATTGGTTTAGGAAAAAGAAACCTCATGTCCGAAATAAAATCCTCTATTCATATTCAAAATCAAAATTCACCTAGCACCTAAAACAAAAAAGTTATAAAAGTCAGTAACTGCTGGAAATACGTAGTACACACGGTTCTTTATGAGTAGGTAGTGTTCGAGCGCCGCGCGGTCATGACCTCGCCGCGCGCGCCGGGCGCCGCCGTCAGCTGTTGTTTACCTGCAGTGGTTGTAGGTTGTAGGTAGTTAGTGCGCTACGTAATTTACTTAGAAAACACGATTTAGGTAATTACGATGCCAACAATTTTAAACACATTTGTTTTCTTATTTTGTTCTCTTTTTAAGAAAACCCTCCCGCATCCTAGTGCTAAATCCTGTCTCACGAGGGACATTACAAACCTACCAATAAGAACACAGCAGTCGAAGCAACGTATTTTTGTAAAGGATGTTAATTCTATAAGCTGCAGTGAGCTGCTCCTGTTTGATAACATTTTGGTAAGCACTCAGAGAGTAAGCAATGAAATATAATGTAAGTAGACATTATGTCCAATTGGACAGCGCACTTGTCATCATTTAGACCTTAATACAGCTTATGTATTAGATTATTTTTAACTTCTGCCTTTTAACTTCTCTCTGTTGGTATTTTATTATAAATTCTTATACTAGGCACAATAAAAGAGCCTCTTGTGTAAACGAAAATATGGAACGCATAATTTGTGTCTTTTTCTAGTATTAATTTTGTGTATGTCGCTATTCATTTTGTAAGAATTTATTTTAGTCGAACATGCACAAAAATGGCAAATATATTGTGATGTATAGTAAGAATACCAATATTTATTCTTTTTTTATCTAAGGGAGACTCTTGTCTTTAACTGGTAAATGGCTCTAACTGCCCGCTCTTTGTTTGCATTAACACTGTTGTTATCTGTAAGTTTCAAAGCTTTTTAGCATGCTTATTTAGGTGACAGAAGTCTACAAAGTTTATAAAAATTGTCTTGCACTCTCCAGCTACAGAGAGAAAAGTATTATTATATTAGGTGTACGTACGTAGATACGAAACAAGAAAAAATCTCGTAACCTTTCATAAAATCGATTTTTAAAATGTTTTACCAATAAATATTCAAAACTAGCTCCGAAAAATATAAACTGTGTATTTTTCAGTATATGAGCGATGTAAACTAGTGTAACAAATACTACTTACATGTTTTTATCCTCACATTTGTTCACTCACTTAATTCAGTAGTTAATTTTACAAAACACACTTATTAATATTTACTTTTACTCGAGAGTCTGACTGCGCTTAGATTAGCAACTAAACTAAAAACAAACTGATTGCACCTTGACAAATTCCGGGAATATGCGAACAGTGGCCAACAATATTGTTAGCCAATCCGGTAAGAGTCCATATATACTATAGTATAATTTGATTATTTTATAGTACATACCTTAAATGATTGATATTACATAATAATTTATATCGTAACAATATTGTACACGAATGTACAATGATGACAATACTTTTTACCTAAAAATTAAAATGGTTTTTATCAGGGGCCCAAAACGCACCTGAGTAGGTGCCGAATCTTTAATTTTGGGCACGAGTGGGTACCTGAAAAAACAATAAAAATAATCTTGTCCCCTGCCGGGGTACCAATGGGCACCTAAATAGGGGACCAATCTACAACTTTTACCGACCCGTAATTATGTGTACCAATTTATTTAAGCATGATACATCGAAAGTAAATAATTTATTTTCGTATTTGAGGTAACTAATTAACTTTGCACCAATACATATGGACGTCCATTCCCAATTTTAGGTTTAATTTATTCATTATCCTAATATATAAAATCCTTGCGTTACTGACTGACTGACAGACACGCTACAGCCGAAACTATTGTGCGCAGGAAGCTGAAATTTGGCATGTAAGTTCCTTGGGGACTGAAGGGATTTCCCAAAATTCCCACGGGATCGACCAAAACGGGTAAATTAAAAAAAAATGCAGGCGTAGCTGCTGGCGTCTTCTAGTAATTTATATATTTTATTGGTAATGTAACGTATGACCGGTACCTACCGAGTGTACGTCATAATACCGTCCATACGCTCGGCCAATCAGAGAAGGCCATCGTCCGCGCTCGTGAGTTTTGCCCATATTTGGTTATGCGCCGACACGAACTCTAATGGAGGGCCCAGTATATATAGGGGCCGACAGAGAGACCGGCACCGCTAATGATTGTTACCGTGCCTAACTACGTGCCACTACTACTACTTCATACGTGTATCCTGGTCCCAGCTACGGGTGAGTTACTACATTTACTGCACTAGCGTACTGCCCATCTCTCTACCTGCTAGCTGAGGCCGGCTGACGCCGCCTGCCTGACTCTATTGGTTGTGGCTTTCCTAATGCTGTTTCCCTTCAGGTTCCAGGTCCACCTTAAGGCTCCGGGCTAGTCTACCTAGACCGCTACACTTCCTGCATCGTCATTGACGTCACCTCTGCCGAAGAGTCTGGCCTGCCCTGCCCATCGCACTCAGACCGCCGGCGCCTGCCAGCTGAACCAACGGCCTGCGAGGATCTGCCCGCTACGCGCAGCCCTTCGAGCAACCTGCCCTGCACACTACCGGAGGGAACAGCGTGGGAGACTGCAGCCCTTAGTGTTCAGGCCAGTGTCGTGTTGTTGGTCGGTCATACTCGTGCAAGGGAAGTGAGACAATACTCGGCAATAAACGCATCTAGAACCTCTACTGCGTTTCTGTTCTAGAACCCGTTACAGTGGCGCCTACGTGGGTTATTGTCTCGCTTTCCGTGCTCGAGTTCTCTTCTAGCAGGTCTCCATCATTGTAAGCGAGGAGGTGCAGCTACAGCAAACCGGTACGTATTGTTATACTAATTATCTACCTTTTAGTGTAACTACCTACTACGTACTAGTTCGCAAATTTGAATTCTAACGTTTCTTCTAATTAGTCCTAACGGTCGAACTTTTACGCTTAATCGTAAAATAGGCCATTTATAAGGGCAGAACGCTGGCGCACTAAGTGTAGTGTGTAGTGTTATACTTACGCGCTACTCCTTCATACACAATGGGCTCACACCCCATAAAATACTTTCTACTAAATAAAAATGAACTAGCATACGAGGTCGCGATTAGAGGTGAGAAGCCGGCTACCTCTGTCCTAGGTCTGCGGAAGCAGCTCCCTAAATTACTGGAAGCCATTCCAGATGATGACATTTTGGAGTCGGGCCTAGCCATCACGGTGGACTTCGAGGGCGCTAGCGAGGCCGTCTCTGAGCTGGCCAAGCGAGTGGATTCGTTATCCATTTCGTATGACGTGAACCTAGCTAGGAGGTCTACCGCACTGCACAACCACTTATTCCACAGACTCCGTAGGATGGAAGGTCCTACGGCGTATTCAAAACGTATTACCGAATTGTGCAGCCGGTTCGACAAGCTCTCGGCGGAGCTGTCCGCCATTGAGAAATCAGGTGTTCACTCAGCTGATGCTGTGGCAGAGGTCCAACCTGCGCCGCCTACCTAGACGCAGGCAGGGTTAGCCCCAGTATTGCATTGCTAGCATTTGAGAGTTAGCGAACTGTCTAAGCTAAAATACGACGGTACGGGATGCGTCCGAGCGTTCCTACAACGCGTAACCGAATTCCAAACCGCGCGTAATCTACCTTCCACTAAAATTTTATCGTATGCCTCCGAAATATTCACCGGTAACGCACTTCACTGGTACTGCGGCCTAAAAGAATATTTCACTACATGGGAAGAACTCACCACTAAATTAATAGACGATTTCACACCGTACGATTATGACTACCGGTTATTAAATGAAATCCGCCGACCCAAGGTGCTACAGAAACTATAATTATTTATCTCTCGATAATGAATCAGCTGTTCGCTAGGCTGTCACCGTCAAAGCGATTGTCCGAACGCGAAAAGTTAGACATTCTATTGCATAACATACGCCCATGCTACTCGCTAGTGCTAGCTCCGTCAATATCTTCAATAGACAGTATAGCAACACTGCAGACGTTATGTTCAAACTACGAACGGATGAAATGTTTGAACTCTCAATTCCGCGAACCTTATTATAGTAACGACACGTTGGCACCAGAACTAGCTTACAGTCACAAACCTAATAACCGAGCGCGTAATAATTCCTACAATAATTATTTCGCTGCCACTATAGAGGGTACGCCCGGAAAACCCGAATACACTGAGAACAACGAACCTAGGAATCCTAAGTCTAAACCTAGCTCAGTCGCTCTAGTCACGTCCAAGTACTGTCCGCGCTGCCGTATTAATGATCACAGTTTGAATGAATGCAAACGCGATCGGTTCTCAATTTTCTTCAAGTGCGGCCGTAGGGATGTGACATTCCCTAACTGCCCGAACTGTAAATCTACAAAACCAAAAAACTAGTTGGTCAGGGTCGGGGCGTGTCAAAACCTAAATTAGGTTCTACAACCTATGCAACTAATTTTGACACAGATGATTGGAGAAATTGGCTAAACACTCTAAAAGTGTATTTCTCTAGTTATTCCGTCGCCTCGATCCTGGATAATAAACCTAAAAATGACCTACGGCCCTATGTTAACGTAACGATTAACAGTTTACCTATTTGTGAATTGCTCGATTCCGGTTCAGCCATTAAAATTTTAGGTAACAACTCCCATCTGGAGGTAATTACTAAAACCGGGTTAGAAATACAGCAGTGTCACAACACTAATTCCATTCGGTCCGCGGGTGGAAATATATTGTAGCCGCGCGGTTTTATCAACTTACCCACTACTTTTAATAATCAAACCCACTTATTGAAAGCTTATATTATTCCAGAAGTTATAAGTAATTTAATTTTAGGCATCAATTTCTGGAAATTATCTATATTACTGCCTAACCATATCGCATCCGTATGCATGTCTAAAACATTGCCGTGTAGTGTGTCAAGTGAAAATAAGCCGAGTAACACGAACGTATTGCAATCTTTTAGTGAGTTGAGTGAGTCACAACAAAGAACAGCTAAGTTAATTATAAAGCAATACGAGTCGATTTCTACTGAAAAAACCGGGTTAGGACGAACTCACTTAATAGAACATGCTATAGACACTGGCGATTCTGCGCCGATACGCCAAAGATATTATAGGTTACCGCCGGCGAAATTAAAAATAATTATTGACGAATTAGACGAAATGCTTGCGTTGGGAGTGGTAGAAAAATGCGAAAGTCCGTGGTCGTCACCTATTTTACTAACGCCTAAGAAAGACGGTAAACTAAGGTTTTGCTTAGATAGTCGGAAACTTAATTCTATTACTAAAAAAGACGCGTACAAACTACCTTAATACCTGAATGCTAGATATCTAAGTAGTATAGACTTATCTAAGTCCTTTGGCAGACGCCTCTTCGCGAATGAGATCGTGATAAGACTGCGTTCTATGTGCCTACTAGAGGAACATTTAGATTTGTGACTATGCCCTTTGGTTTAACGAATGCGCCTGCGACACAACAGCGTTTGGTGGATCACTTGTTTACGAACAGTCCAGAGTTCGAAAACTCTGTATTCGTTTTTTTAGATGATATCGTGCTTATATCGCCATCTTTTAATGCTCATGTGTCACTATTAAATAAAGTATACGAAAAATTTAAATCGGCCAACCTTACCATTAACTTAGAAAAATATTTGATGAATTGAAGTACTTGGGCTACGTAGTAAACTCTAAAGGATTACAAGTAGACCCATGTAAGGTGGAAGCCATTCTTCAATATGCTACATGGCATTGCATCATGGTATCGGCGATTTATACCAAATTTTAGTACTATTGCCGGTCCTTTGAACAAACTTACCTCTACCGGTAAGAAAGCTGGACCATTCCAGTGGTCGGTGGAAGCTGATGACTCGTTTTGTAAACTAAAACAATTGTTAAGCTCCGCACCAATATTATCGTGTCCCGATTACGAGAAACCTTTTCAAGTTCACACAGATGCGAGTGCGAGTGGCATCGGTGGGTTGCTTACACAAGAAATAGATGGCGTGGAACTACCTATCGCTTACATGAGTAGGTCACTAAATGCACAGGAACAAAACTACAGTATAACAGAACGGGAGACATTAGCAGTTCTAACAGCCCTCGAATATTGGCGCTGTTATTTAGATAACGGGTATAAGTTCGTGGTGTATACTGACCATTTTGCACTGAAATGGTTCCTAAACTTGAGCAACCCGACTGGTAGATTAGCTCGGTGGTCGGTTCGTCTGTCAGCCTTTAACTTCGAAATAAAGCATCGGCGCGGCGCAGATAATATTATAGCCGATGCGTTATCACGATCCCTACCTGTAAATATAATTAACGCGAATAATAATAACGTGAATGACCCTAACGTTGACACTGATCAATGGTATTCAGCCACCTACAATGGTTGTTTATCTTCGCCTAATGACTATCCAGACTATTCTATTAAAAATAATAAATTGTATCGTTTGATAAAATCTAGGTGTATGCTACGTTAGGAGTTCGAATGGAAAGAAGTGCTACCTTCTTCTGATCGAAATAATGCCATATTAGAGAACCATGCCGATCCCACTTCGGGGCATTTCGGTATATTTAAAACTTACAAGCGCTTAGCACTGCGTTACTATTGGCCCAAAATGCACGATGACGTGGTAAAGTTCATAAATTCTTGCAACACTCGTATCGCGCACAAACATCAGAACCATGCACCATTGGGAACCATGGGACGACCCAAAGTGTGTTCACGACCCTTCAAAACCATTAGTGTAGATTTGGTGGGGCCATTACCCGTCACAAGGAAACAAAACGCCTACATCTTTGTAGTAACTTGTTGTTTTAGTAAATACTGTCTACTTTTTCCTATCAGGCGCGCAACTGCTGAAATAATAACTAATATTTTGGAAGAAAAAATATTTTTAGTTCATGGTATACCATCTACAATTATATTGGACAATGGTAAACAGTTTGTAAGTGCTACTTTAAAAGCTATGTTGCGCAAGTACAAAATCCCTAATCTTAAAATTTTAATACGGTCGAACGCTATAATAAAACCATTGGTTCTACCTTAGCGGCGTTTGTAGGAAATGACCAGAGATTATGGGACACTATCCTACCTAAGGTGCAGTTTGCATTAAATACTGCAGTTAATGAAGTCACTGGCTATACACCTAGTTTTTTAGTCTATGGACGTGAATTAGTTCTATGCGGCTCACACTGTGTCGACACGGACGCTGATGATATAGTATACATACCTAGGGACGATTACGCAGAAAACATAGGTCACTTATCAGGCATTTTTGACAAAGCTCAGGCACTCCTCATTCAAGCTCATGCTAGGAATTCCCAAACTTATAATTTACGCCGTAAACCAGCTGAGTTTAATGTGGGAGACACTGTGTGGAAAAGGACATTTTATCAGAGCGACAAGGATAAGTCCTTCTGTAAGAAACTAGCCCCTAAATTCGTGAAGTGCACAGTGATTAATAAAAAGTCGCCTCTCGTTTACGAGTTGTCGGACGCGTCTGGAAATTCTATTGGGTTTTGGCACATAAAGGACCTAAAACTTATACACTATGGCGCCTAACTATTTGTTACAAACCGTATAAGACTTTCCCTTCTTTCTTTCTATATGCCGTCTTAGCTTGGACAGTAGCGGACCCATAGACCTAACGCAGCTAGTCGGATTTTCCTTGTTAGCCACGTAAAATCCTCTCCTAAGGCGGGCGGTATTGTAACGTATGACCGGTACCTACCGAGTGTACGTCATAATACCGTCCATACGCTCGGCCAATCAGAGAAGGCCATCATCCGCGCTCGTGAGTTTTGCCCATATTTGGTTATGCGCCGACACGAACTCTGATGGAGGGCCCAGTATATATAGGGGCCGACAGAGAGACCGGCACCGCTAATGATTGTTACCGTGCCTAACTACGTGCCACTACTACTACTTCATACGTGTATCCTGGTCCCAGCTACGGGTGAGTTACTACATTTACTGCACTAGCGTACTGCCCATCTCTCTACCTGCTAGCTGAGGCCGGCTGACGCCGCCTGCCTGACTCTATTGGTTGTGGCTTTCCTAATGCTGTTTCCCTTCAGGTTCCAGGTCCACCTTAAGGCTCCGGGCTAGTCTACCTAGACCGCTACACTTCCTGCATCGTCATCGACGTCACCTCTGCCGAAGAGTCTGGCCTGCCCTGCCCATCGCCTGCGAGGATCTGCCCGCTACGCGCAGCCCTTCGAGCAACCTGCCCTGCACACTACCGGAGGGAACAGCGAGGGAGACTGCAGCCCTTAGTGTTCAGGCCAGTGTCGTGTTGTTGGTCGGTCATACTCGTGCAAGGAAAGTGAGACAATACTCGGCAATAAACGCATCTAGAACCTCTACTGCGTTTCTGTTCTAGAACCCGTTACAGTAACTTTAAATATGTGGCACCTGAATCAGTTTGCGTAAATTTAGATCTCTGCGTCAAAACTTGCGATTTTAAGCAATATTTAGGTAATGTAACCTTTGAGATATAACGAAGTTTTCAGCTGAACCAAAGTTCTATACTCTAACTAACTTAACAGCTTATCATTACAAAAGATATTACTAGGTTTCAATAATTTTCGTATAAGTGTGAGACAAAGTTTTTGTATTTACCTGCTGGACCGCAAGTCAGAGGCAGTTGAAACGCTGTATTGTAGTAGTGGTGGATAGGCGGTGGTATTTGTAAATCAGTGAGGGAAACAGTTTCCCTCACTGATTTACCAGTTACTGGTTGTTTGAGTATAAATGTTCTCTAGGATTGAAACGCCTTTCGCTTGTCCTAAACAACAGGTTCATGCTTCGAACGAAATTAGTAACTATGTTTAGTTCACAATAAAAAAGCACAAAGTTCTTACGTTAATAATTATAAATATATATCGGTCCCAAAAAGTGAAAATACGCCTTTACAAAACCCTTAATTGAATCGTAAAGATCGCAATTGGGATCGGAATGTACCGCGCAATGTTTCTTCGGTCGTACGGACCGTGATGTTCTCTCATTCCGAAGCATTGCACACATATCTCTGCGGTGGATAGAGGTATCTACCGGCTGTGGGACGATGGTGGTATGTCGACGATGTCGATAAGAGGTAACCATCGCTCGCCAAATTGCCGCAGTGGACGTATACCATTACCATCTTAATATATCAAATCCTTGCGTTACTGACTGACTGACAGACACGCTACAGTCGAAACTATTGGGCGCAGGAAGCTGAAATTTGGCATGTTTGTTCCTTGGGGACCGTAGTGGTGCATTAAGAAGGGATTTCCCGAAATTTCCACGGGATCGGCCAAAACGAGTAACTTTAAAAAAAAATGCAGGCGTACTTGCTGGCGTCCTCTAGTATTATTATATAATGTAATTAAGTTTATGCCGGTTCGATGATGGAGAGTGTTGTATCT
Organism: Euclidia mi; assembly: GCA_944739405.2. Lineage (NCBI taxonomy): Eukaryota > Metazoa > Arthropoda > Insecta > Lepidoptera > Erebidae > Euclidia > Euclidia mi. The sequence goes on from OX123184.2 coordinate 87,628,316, forward strand.
AATTTCACAGCCCCTTCCCGCGGATCTCTTTAAATTTTAATCACAACTTCACGGACTTGGGACGCTGGCAATAACGAATTTAATGAATCCTTTCCAGCTTTTATCTTTATCAATAAAAATTTAATTTGTGGAAATGTTCATTTCAGCTGACATTTTTAACGTATGCGTACATGTGTGAGAAGATTATCGTTGTACCGCAGACTATAGAAAATACAGTGTACGCACAGTAGCGTGGTGTGCTGGTGTGCGTGGACAGTAATAGTGTGCGACAGATGGCTGCAGGCGTGATGCAACTTCCCCAAACAAACTGACCGTGCCTAATGCAGTGGACGTGATTCATAACCCGAGTACGGCATATAAACCTCTTATTAGACGTAATGGTGCGAGTGCGACACGAGCGGCGGCAGTGGCCGCGGCGCTAGGTAGCGTATCAATTTTGAAGAACACGCCGCAAGAAGAAGCTTTTATATCTCATTTATAATTCAGGGCGGGTCTAGCGGACCGGCGTCATGGCGAGCACTCGCCGTCATGACCAGTGCTGCGTCAGGCTCGCCGACGTGTCACGACGTTTAGTGACGCGCGCCGACATCCTTTGTAGATTAAGTTCGTGACGACCTTACGTACGCTAAGTGGCACAGTCATCCTCTGCTCCTACTACTTATGCAATAGATATTGAGCGCTAGTTGATGATTGACATTTTTAATATCCATTATCTTAAGATTAGAGAGTCGATTTGTCGAGAACTAATCTATATTCGCGATCGGACGAGATTATCGCAAGATTTATTGTACTAAGTCGTGCCCGAGCCAATCTAAAATGATAGCTTGTTAATTAATTTCACATAACTAAAAAGCTCAATGGGGCCTCGCCCGCTCTGATATCCAATATCGAACATCCAAATCTATGTTTAGTGGTGCTCTGCGGAAGAATTATTCGGGATATATCTGAATGCGAGTTAATAACACCTGTGTGTTATAAGGGATTTAGAGCTTAATTACTCCACGGGTAGTCATCTGTGACCAATAATTTAGTGGGACAAACAGTGAGCGCTTACAAAGTGGGCTCGTTTGAATATGAATAGTCGCCAGCGTCACGGCGGCTCGGCGCGTGGCGCGAAAGCGACTCAGCGCGATATATCGATTGTAGCGCGGTTGGCGCGCGTCCCGCGCTACACACCCGTGTTTCTATAACTGCTCCGCTAATCCCTTTAGTGATCCATCAAGCCAAAGAGTCCGTTTTCTCGCTAAACAATCTGCTGATACAACTGTGGCCGGCGCGCGGCGGCAGGGTGCACGGCGTTGCGGCTCAAACGTGGCCCCGCATCGACCAGTCGCATGTGACATTCCCGTCCCTCGTTGATTCAAATTACGTGAGGATTAGGGACACAAGTAATATATATGTATAAGGAACTTTAGCAGACCCCGTGGAGATTAATGACGGCAGAGCGTTACCGCCGTTCATACATGATATAACAGTCGCTTTGGTTCGACATGCCGCGCGCGCGGATAGGTGTAGCTTCACGCGCTAATTGAATTGTAAATGTCGCCAAGTTCGTAACGTGTGATTTGAGGAACCTGTTACCAACACTTTGTTGTATCAAAGCACGATTGACTGATAAAATGCTAATTTCTGCTTAAATTAGACAAACACGTGTCGTTTCCGTTTTCCGTTGATTTCTCGCGGGAAATACCGAGTGGTTGAATTTGCACGTAAATATTACAAATCTTTCTATTTCTTCCCTATCCCGGGCGTCGGGCGTTCTAAATAAAATTGCGCCGGATTTTTCCCTCACTTATTTACCTACTTTTGATTCGATTTACTTTAGTCGGACATATCTGGAACATACCTACGCTTATTTGAATTTGTAAAGTCGTATTTGCGTCCTCCGAGACCTTATATTTAATGGTAGGGGTGGATTAACCTAGACAGCAATCCTTAAGTGAGATTTGATATTGTCATCTGTGAATACTAAAATATGTCGTCGGCTTTCTCTCAGGGGATTCACGTAGAATGTACGAGTATTTAATAAGCGATTTGTAAAAATGTTAATACTCCAGATTTATTGTATATCTTTTAAGCTTAAAAAGCGCTGGAGAAAGTGAAATTGGAGGTAGCGGCTTAAACGTGAGTCATTACTTGCGGAGCTCATTAGGCGAGCGGGCTAGCCTCATGAATTCAACCGTCGGCGGCGGTGCTTCATCTAGAGGAGCAGGCAAACACCGAATAGCTGCAAGTCGACCACAAAATACGTTCTCTCCGGGGGACAGCCTAGGAGGACGGAGGTAAGGGACAAACAGGTATGGAAAACAATTCGCTGCAAACAGCCCCACAAGTGTTCACGCGATTTGGAAATTCATCCACCACCGCTGTTGGCCCTAAGGACTTTACCGTTTTCGCATATTTGATTAATGGGCGAAAAAACGGCTGTTTGTTGGCCGGACATAACATTGTTAATGTCACTCTGGGACTAAGTTAGTTAAGACTGCTGTCATCTTTAAACGTTTACAGTTTTGGATGGCACACGGCGTGATGATAAAGCGAGAACACTCAATCAGACTCGAGTGTGAGTGTTGTTGACAATCTATTGTTTTGTAGAATTGCTATCATCATATCTATAAAATCACTTCTACTGGCTGACATATTACATACATACACACACAGACTCACGCCTGTTTCCCGTAAGGGGTAGGCAGAGGCATATTAAACGCCCAATTTTCACCAGTGTTTTGATCCCACGTAATAGCTGGCGAGCCTATTGCCACTTATCGGAATATTTTGTTTGCTAGAGCTTCGTCCGTTGATCGGCAGGTGCACCACTTGCAGGTGAGGTTGGCTTGGGACCCTAAGTTCTTGGTGAGAACCCTATGCACCCCAAAGGCTGACATATTATTAATCGATTTTAAACTTTCGGCATTTGTATACATCATACAATTTTATTAAAACGGGTATTTTTATTAAACCGTTAAAAACGTTATTAAAACGTCGGTGTAGTAGAAGTATTTATACTTTAAATTAATTAAATATCGCAAGTAAGACCCGTATTAATAAAATTTTATGATGACATAATTTTGCATGGCCAAAGCTATCGAACCGGGAAACATGTTGGAAAGTGGAATTTTAAGATTCAGGCACCCACAAAGGAAGGTTTTTTTTTAATTATTCGACACCTAAGGCGATAAAATAGAGGTTGATAGTTTGTTAAAAAGCCGACGATTTGGTAGCTAGCACCATGATAATACCGGTAACAGCTAGTATGAGATATAATACCAGTAATGTTGGTTAATCGACCGACAAATGAATCCAGGCGTGGCACTGTGCAGCGCTTCATTGATATTTGATAATCGCTAAACATAATTAGTCGCCGTGTTGATCAACGTCGAAACAGATTTAATTAGTTCATTTCTGTTTGCACACCGCCATCACGCCCGTTAAAATGTAACAGTAAACAAACTCTTGCGTTCTTAATTTACCTTATTTATAGAGGAAGGAAAATTATTTTATTCGGTAAGGCGGAAAATTGCGAAATCACGGCATGTTTTGAGGAGGGAGGATGGCAGTCAGATGGTAACGATGTTTTATTATATGATTTTAATGTGTACCCAAAGGGGTATTGTTTTACGGCATTTTCCTTCTGCGGTCTTGGCTACTAGGGGCTCATAATCGTTACACGTCATCTGTCGTGACCCTTCCCCGTTTTCTGCTCCATTTGTCGCACTATAAGTCTGTTTTCCCTACTGTAGCATAACGTTGGATAGATTAAGAAGCTTGATTAATTTGAAATTATCGGCGTAAGTGTTTGCACGTTTGTGTGCAAGAAAAGACATACACCTTATCCTGTGGTCAGACATTTAAATAAGAATCCTGCGAAGAATGTCGACATCAGATAAATCATCAGAGATCATAATATTTTCAGGTTTATATCCTAACATTAGATATGAGCTTTCGTACAGGAGGTAATTGATTTAATTATTAATCAGTTTTCATTATTAATACCGTCAACAATGTATTAAAATAAATATAAAATCATATACAACATTTACAAATTAAATTATTAATGGTATACTTAGTTACGACCACAATTCCTTTCCAAAACAATAATATCTACATCCAAAGGTTGCCTGGTAGAAATCGCTGTTAGCGATAAGGCCCCCTTTTGTACTATATTTAAGACCAGACGTCGCCAGCGGCTTCGCCCGCGTCAACTAAACCTTCCTCTTTAATCATTCTATTTATTAAAAAAAACCGCATCAAAATCCGTTGCGTAGTATTTAAGATTTAAACATAAATAGGGACAGACAAACAGAAGACAGACTTTGTTTTATACTATGTAGTGCTTCCTTAAAATGTTTTATATAAGTGTACAGTAAAGTATAAAATAAATTAATTTAGAACGCGCCTTAAAAATCTTCCGCATCGCAGCTTTCATTATATTTTACCTTTGATTTTAAATAAGTATCCTTTTTAAGTCGATCCAAATAAGCCAAATACGTTTGAACACCAACATTTTCCCATCCCAATCACATTGAACATAAAGAGATGTAAGCATATTCTGCGAGGCATCTCGAGAAAAATTCATAAGTTTTATAAAAAAGGTTATACTTTGAATATGAAAGCCGGTGGGTATTTCGTTAACGGTAAGGCCTATTGTCCACGTAAACCGCACGTCATGCGCACGCTTTCGTCAATTGACGATTGCAAGACGAATGCTTGCATCTTGCGTATAAAAAATCAAAACTTTGTCCACGTCTTGTCATGCGGTCGTCATGCGATGCGCGCGGTAGCATGCCGCATGGTGGACACAGTTTTGATTTTTTATACGCAAGATGCAAGCAATCGTCTTGCAATCGTCAATTGACGAAAGCGTGCGCATGACGTGCGGTTTACGTGGACAATAGGCCTAAGCATAGATAAATATAATACTTTACAGTACAGATGCCGCAAGTCGTCCATAAAAATTGGCCACGTTAGATCCTTAATATTAGACCTTTATTTTTATAAGTACTTGTTAATACCGTAAATAATACAACAGATGGCGCTAGCGACGAAAAAATGGGAGTCGACGGTAGCGACATCTTACGTCTCATTTTGTAAGCAATGTTATTTTAAATTAAAAAGAAGAGATGGCGCTATAATAAAAAAGCATTCTGTCTAAAATGTTAACAATATGATATTTCACCTTGTCACCCAAGTGTGCCTCATTTCAAGGTTATAACACGATCAACCGATCTAGTAGGTACCTATTTTACGTATGTACCGGGGTGGCGTTAAAACATCTATCGATATTTTTATGACTTCGTGTCTTTCCGTTCAAAATTTGGAATGCACTTTGTACACTGTTCCATAAAGCTGATATTTGACATACTTACGTAAGTTTGGTGGCTATGTTACGGTAACATTGAAATGCTGCAGTGATGAATGACCTTGTGAATGCACCTTGGTCTGATGATGAAGCCGGGAAGGTGGTTACAGGAACTTCTAAACTACATATTATGATAAACTACTCGTGTTTGGGCTCGTTTGAATTGACTTGACAAAACCTATGACCTTGTGAGGTTGCCTTGGTCTGATGATGAAGCCGGAAGGTGGTCACAGGAACTCCTAAACTACACATGATAAACTAGTAGTGTTTGGGCTCGTTTGAATAGACTTGACAAAACCTATGACCTTGTGAGGTTGCCTCGGTCTGATGATGAAACCGGAAGGTAGTCACAGGAACTCCTAAACTACACATGATAAACTAGTAGTGTTTGGGCTCGTTTGAATAGACTTGACAAAACCTATGACCTTGTGAGGTTGCCTTGGTCTGATGATGAAGCCGGAAGGTGGTCACAGGAACTCCTAAACTACACATGATAAACTAGTCGTGTTTGGGCTCGTTTGACAAGACTTGACAAAACCTATGACCTTGTGTGGTTGCCTTGGTCTGATGATGAAGCCGGAAGGTGGTCACAGGAACTCCTAAACTACACATGATAAACTAGTAGTGTTTGGGCTCGTTTGAATAGATTTGACAAAACCTATGACCTTGTGAGGTTGCCTTGGTCTGATGATGAAGCCGGAAGGTGGTCACAGGAACTCCTAAACTAAACATGATAAACTAGTCGTGTTTGGGCTCGTTTGACAAGACTTGACAAAACCTATGACCTTGTGTGGTTGCCTTGGTCTGATGATGAAGCCGGAAGGTGGTCACAGGAACTCCTAAACTACGCATGATAAACTAGTAGTGTTTGGGCTCGTTTGAATAGACTTGACAAAACCTATGACCTTGTGAGGTTGCCTCGGTCTGATGATGAAACCGGAAGGTAGTCACAGGAACTCCTAAACTACACATGATAAACTAGTAGTGTTTGGGCTCGTTTGAATAGACTTGACAAAACCTATGACCTTGTGAGGTTGCCTTGGTCTGATGATGAAGCCGGAAGGTGGTCACAGGAACTCCTAAACTACACATGATAAACTAGTCGTGTTTGGGCTCGTTTGACAAGACTTGACAAAACCTATGACCTTGTGTGGTTGCCTTGGTCTGATGATGAAGCCGGAAGGTGGTCACAGGAACTCCTAAACTACACATGATAAACTAGTAGTGTTTGGGCTCGTTTGAATAGATTTGACAAAACCTATGACCTTGTGAGGTTGCCTTGGTCTGATGATGAAGCCGGAAGGTGGTCACAGGAACTCCTAAACTAAACATGATAAACTAGTCGTGTTTGGGCTCGTTTGACAAGACTTGACAAAACCTATGACCTTGTGTGGTTGCCTTGGTCTGATGATGAAGCCGGAAGGTGGTCACAGGAACTCCTAAACTACACATGATAAACTAGTAGTGTTTGGGCTCGTTTGAATAGATTTGACAAAACCTATGACCTTGTGAGGCTGCCTTGGTCTGATGATGAAGCCGGAAGGTGGTCACAGGAACTCCTAAACTACACATGATAAACTAGTCATGTTTGGGCTCGTTTGACAAGACTTGATAAAACCGACAAAACCTATGCCCTTGTGAGGTTGCCTTCGTCTGATGATGAAGCCGGAAGGTGGTCACAGAAACTCCTAAACTACACATGATAAACTATTAGTGTTTGGGCTCGTTTGAATAGATTTGACAAAATCTATGACCTTGTGAGGTTGCCTTGGTCTGATGATGAAGCCGGCAGGTGGTCACTGAAACTCCTAAACTACACATGAGAAACTAGTAGTGTTTGGGCTAGTTTGAATAGACTTGACAAAACCTATGAACTTGTGAGGTTGCCTTGGTCTGATGGTCTGTGGTCCCAGGGTCTGTGGTGCATGCTACAGATAATATTATAGGTACATTACTATACTAGGTGGTGCTTTCCTTTGAGTTCTGCTTCGTGAAAATTGTTATTCTTTATTTGTATTATTATATTCTTAATTAAATTGGTATTCAGGCGAAATTAATGTAACCTAAATGGCGAACCCCTGGCGAAGCGAACGTCGAGATTGCAAAAGGGGAATAGGTAGGTAACTATTAAAATGTAGAAATGAAACAACAGTTCATTTTATTTTTTTATTTATGAAACCATGATACCCCGTCAACTAACAAAAAATCTTGCAAAAACGTTGGAATTTTTTCTCTTCAACTTTCACGGGAACGAAGTCGCGCGCAAAAGCTAGTCATTACAATTGGTTTATTAATTCGGCCTTACAAGCAAGTTATGCAAACGTGCAAGTTAGTTATTAAGATAATTAACTGAAATCCAGATGTTGGCAAATTAATATTTTTAAATTGATAAATTAGGTCGTTTTTTATTCCTCCATTAAATTGGATAAACAGAATTAGATAAAAAACTAAATTTAACTATTATAAAATCATTTATTTTGTAGGATTCGTAATTTTGAAGCTGATTGTAACGATTTTTTTTTAATACTTGCAACACTTTCAAAGTATTTCTTACTTGAATTAAACGTACGCGATCGCGTCTCGCGTTTTGCCGATCCACGATCGTAACGGAGTACTTTTACTTTAATGGGATATTATTCCTTACCGCCATACATTTACGGAACTTTGTCGCGCAAAACACTAAAATATTTGCAACACTTTCAAAGTATTTTTTACTTGAACGTACGCGAACACGTTTCGCGTATTACCGACTCCCGACCGTAACGTAGTAGGGTAAATACGCTAAATGTCGGCATCCTTACGGTTTTTCTGTTTTGGAATCGGTCTGGCACCATCAATTTGCAACGAAAGGATAGCTTCCGATGCGGTTTTGGATAGTTTGATAAATCTATTTCATGTTTATGGGCATAAGGTTGACATTTCTACTACAAGGAAAAAGTACTAAGGTTTATATGCGTCGAGAACGAAAAAACCCTAAAGTCGGCCATTCACGGGCCATGGTCGGTCGCGTTTTTCCCAAATATCGGCCGGGTATAGGATGTTTTAAATTAAGACGGATAAATATTACTAATATGATTTATTTTGGCAGGTGTCTCACTAAGTATACGTTATTAATCGTATTTGTTTAATAGTAGGTAAAGTATTTTTTTTATTTGCACTTAAATAACGTTAGGTAAGTATTACAATTTATAACAAAGTAAACATCAAAATAATTATAATTAGTTCTGGATATCTTTTCAAAAATAATTCATACCATTTTTGGCCCAGAGTATCATTATTGAATATATTTATATTTTTAAGCTACGTAATTAACATGGTTAAGGTAGCAAGTTCCAAAGAGCAATTTATATCTTATATTTCCATACCATAATAAGCTAATATAAATGTTTTCAATAATATCAACTCCTACATTTAAACTTAACTCTTTATATTATAAATAAATAATCATCACCAGCCTTTAACAGTCCACTGCTGGACTAGGCCTCTCCTTTGACAGGAGGAATTGGCCTACTATACCACGCTGGCCAAACGGGTTGGTATAGGGTTTGTATCAAGTTTTCCTTCTCTACAGTGCTGTTCTCTGCATAATATGCTCCCTCTGTCGGCTCTTACGACACCCATGGGATGATATGGGGTGGTGACATTCCGTATTCTTAATCCGTCACCACACGGACGAAATAAATAAACGTATAATAAATATTTAATTTTGAGAAAATAAGAAAAGTAATCAGCCTGTATAGTTGGGCTCGAATTCGAGGCTGGTCGACATTACAATCTTTAATGTTTCTAAAGCCAGCCTCTATTTTGTGTACATTATTTCTCGAGATTCAACTAATATCACCCCGGCCGGTATTTGGCGATTAAACGTAAAATAGATTTATTTGCCTATATGCGTTGCAAATTCTCTTATTAAGGCAATGGAATTAGTACAATTGGAAATTATAAAACATACTGCATTTACTTTTAGTCGGCCACGGCCGAGAATCCGGCTTTAATTCAAAATTGGTATTCTATTGGCGGCCTCCTATTTTCCCTTAAAACAATACGTTAAACATTGAAAAATCTATCTCAAAATATAGTAAAAATCACTAATTACTAATAATAATGCTTAAAACAATAAAAAAGGAATGTCTGACCGTTCTAATATCAATCCCCGAAGTGTGGGTATTCACAGCAAGTAAGGTACTTTAAATATGAAATTGACGCTTCGACGGCGCAATCGCTACTGATGCTCAGTGTGCGAAGAGTGTGTAACGTAATCGGAAAGTAACGGTTGTACATATAGATTAAGATTGTAATTCGAGTGGCAAATTTGTAACTTCAATACGTTTTAAATGAACGCAAGCCGAAAATGTGCAGACGGCCGAAGTTTGGGGAGGGGCCGACGTATGGCGTATTTACCCTACAGATACTTTTATGAAATAATATTCCTTACTGCCATACATTTACGGAACTTTATCGCACAAAACACTAAAATACTTGAAAGTATTTTGAGTACTCAGGAATATAAAACTTGCAAGGTTTTGCGCGACAAAGTTCCTTAAATATATGGTAGTAAGGAATAAATTTCCATGAAAGTATTTAGAAAAGTCCATTACCTAATTTTGCGATAAACATCCTTACTAATATTATGATAAGGTTTATTTTTCAATACAAACTTGCATTACCAGGGCGTCACACGAAGTTTTCTATACTCGAGTGCCCAAAAACTTGCAAGTATATTGATACCTGGTTTTCGACCCTGGTATTTTTATAGAGACGCACTTGGTGTACTTGGTACGCGATTCTGCAATTGTGCGACTTATGAAGTCATGACTATTGGCATAGATAAATTTAATACTATACCTATCGGGAACCAAGCGAATGAGTTCTAGACTTCTAGAGAAGTCGGCTGTCAAAGTTTAAAAATGCGTTTTGTTTTTTTCATTAGCTTGATTTACAACATACTCAACATCAACTGTTTATTAGTTGCTATTGTCTGTTCAAGATACCTACGAAAAAAATAAAAGGTAAAAAATATACAGTATCATTTATGAATTGAAGGGACAGGCGTATTTTTGTAAAACTAACTGCATCTTTCGCTTGGAATATTTAACTTAAATCTACTTTTGTTGCGAAGGCGACATTAAAAGAACCATTTTATGGTTTGTTTACATTTTATTTTTTCGTATCTTGAACAGACTATAGGTAGGTACCTATAAATGTAAGACGCATACCTATTGATTAACATAATTTATGAAAATTTATTATATAATACTACTACAAACACAGTAAGTTTTTATTATGTATAAAATTTAAATTACACTACTTTTACGTACTTAAATGTAAAAACAAAACGCAATCGCTCGACTAGGTACCTAAGATACAGGTACTTTTTAAAATAAATGCTCATGGCCGTTCATTGGTTAACATAATATCTTACTTTTTCAAATATTTGATGTTTATTTAATAAATATTTATTTATTTTACCATCTACAGATTAATACCAAATTAAATAAAAATAAATATATACATACGTAAAAGTGCCATCTATGAATGCCGAGTGAAAGTTAACTCATTGTAACGTTTTACTACAAGCTAGTACGTATTTTGGCCACCAGAGCAACGAAGTGCACATCATATTTTTCAAAAATATTCATATTCAATTAAATGTTTAATTTTTTTATTTAATCGTAATAAAGGGATTTTTTAATTAATAAATATCATATTTTAGAACTGTATTTTCTTATTTATCATTTATGCATGTAAGTCATCAATAACAATCGATACTAGTAAAGCCATCTGTTGAGAGAGTTAAGAATGACGGAAAACGTTCTAAGGAATGAGACCCCATGGCCTAAGCGATTCAAGCCGCTGACTTTGATGTAGGTTTCTTATAGTTTTGGCGTTAACGCGAAAAATATCATTCTTTAATATTACCTTTTAGTTTTTATCCCGCGTTGAGAGATTTTGTAAGAAGTGAATTTATTGTCAGAAGTTGCGATGTGGTATTGTTACGAAAAAAGGACCAGATGTTTTGGAATTTGTATTGTATTTACTGTTATACTGTTCGATATAATTCGAATAGGTAATAACGTGTTTCTATTTTCATGATAAAATCCTAAAATATCTTAATACATCATCGGTTATCTGAATACAAAATGGGCAGGTCTGTGTTATGATAACTATACCTACTTATTTAAAATATACCATTTTTAGGTAAATTATACCCCCAGATACAGAATAAATAATCTTGTTCATCCCACTAGAATTGTCTAGGGTGGGGAACAAAACCGCCTTTGGCTTAGCAGTAGATCACTAACCAAGGCAATTTGAATTACAATAATTATTAATAATTCACCCGAATTACTTTATAATCGGAAATTTCGAAAGACTAATCGACACATCATAATCTGCCATATATTTAAATTAGACTAATTTATACATGTTTTAAATTACTTAATTTTTTGTTGGTATGATCACAGGCCATCGGGGAACGTTCTTAAAAAAACTAGTAACATAAAAAGATAAGTATAAAAAATTTAAAAACGTAATTATATTAAAATCAATGTGTATCAAACTGTAGCAATCTCATGCTTCAGAGGCACCTACGTGCAGTGGCGAAGAAAATCAGCAGTGGTGATATCTAACGGACACTTACGGAACTATCCAGAATCGCGCTATTAAAGTTCTCACACATGATTACTATATACAAGTTCTTAGCTTCTTCCATAGCCATGTGGTTCAGTCGGAACGTTCATCAGGCTTGGTGAGAGAATGCTATGTCTAGTTTGAGAAACACCGCATCCTGATTTTTGCTTTATTAAGGCCCAAAGCATTTGCGTAAACGTACCATACAAACCTATAGCCAGTTAGAATACCCACGTTCCAATATGATTCTCAGAGGACTCATGACTGACAATTACATCGCACATTCGAGTCATGGCCGTTGTTGTTCTATTACTGCGGTCATAGCCATTCCGTGATTATGTAACTCTTATGCATGTGAATCATACGAGTTATTGACATAATAATATGTGCTGAGAATTGTAAGGTGGGTTATGGACTATAAAATGGGTGAGCATCCATGACAAATGTTTAGTTTTCAGGTGCGTGGTAGTTTATGCTCTTCATCATTATGAATCTTGTTTTTAATCGGTCCCCTTCTGGGCACAGGACCCTTCTCGTTATATGAAATGTTAGACCATAGCCTATCACGTTGACCGAGTGCGGGTTAGCAGACTTCACATACTTTTTGAGAACATTATGGAGACCCCTCAAAGACGCAGGTTACCTTACTCAGTTTCCCTGTTTAGCAAATAAAAATTAACAATTGGATCAACATTTAACTTGGAAATTCAATGCGTACAGCATTGCGAGTTTGAATTGGATACCCTCTGCGTAGCAGATTGTAAGTCTCTCCACAAGGCTAGCACTGCCTTTACACAATAATTTAGTGATTAATATTAAATATTACGAAGTAAGATATAGCTTGAGTCTGGTTTTGGAAGTTATATATTGATACCCTTAAGGATATCCCATAAAAATAATACTTGTCAAAAATACCAAGTCTTGCGACCGTTAAAAGTTGTGAGATCCATGTAATACCAAGTCGGTCAATTAAAAATCTTTAATGTTTTAAAGAATAAGAATAAGAATATTTATTTGCTCGAAACACTGTTAAAGTTTTACAGGATGGTAACGTATGTTGTTAATAATAGGTACAGCATGTTTCACCAGAATTCGGTATGCAAAATTAGAAAGGCGCAACAATCATAATTTATTAAACTACCCATTCATTATATATTATACCACAAATGATTATAATAATTTCATCACATTATATACATACATACATACATAGACTCACGCCTGTTTCCCCGAAAGGGTAGGCAGAGGCATATTAAACGCCCACTTTTCGCCAGTGTTTTGATCTCACGTAATAGGTGGCGAGCCTATTGCCGCTTATAGGGATATTTTGTTTGCCAGAGCCTCGTCCGCTGATCGGCAGGTGCACCACTTGCAGGTGAGGTTGGCTTGGGACCCTAAGTTCTTGGCGGGATCCATTATATAATGATATTAATTACCCTTCGAGGTATTTTCACATAGTCATGTCAGAAAATAGACAATAATCAATAATTAAAAATAGACAATAATCAATAATTAAAATTAAATCCATTACATTTCAACACAAAATTAAAAATTAAGTATAATAAATAGGTAGGTATAGAATTTGTTACAAACAGAAACAGATTAATAAATAAATAAACAGATTGACTCGGCCATCGCATGAAATCACAATATATCTCATAAATAATACATATATACATTAGATTGTTTAATGCGATTGCCAAGTCAATATATTTATTTAAAACATTAAAGATTTTTAATTTACCGACTTGGTAGGTATTACATGGATCTCACAACTTTTTACGATCGAGACTTGGTATTTTTAACAAGTATTGTTTTTATGGGATCTCATTTCTTTTTGTAGGTTGTCTTACTTTTGTCCTTTCCGGTACCTTCTACTTCTTGTACACCAACATCGAATTTTCTTAATTAAAGCTCTAACTGCTAATGTCATTTTGTAATCCTTTATATTTATAAGGGATTTCAAAGTTATTTATGCAGTTGATGTATCTCGAAAATTGGACAGAAATTGAAAAATATTTTAATTTTTCCTTTATTCATAATTACTTAACACTAATCGTATTCTAAATTTGAAGCTTCTATGTCTGCTAAAAGTGCCTTAGACTTTTGATGATCGGTCATCAGTGAGTGACAAAATTAAGAATTTTGACTCGTTATAATTCTTAAACTGCTGGTTCAAATTAAATGAAATTTGAAATACACCATGTTTATACAATGCCTGCATGGTTACTAAAAAAACAGACTTCTAGTTTTGTCCACAACGAAGTTATAGGGGGTCGAAAATGGCCTGAATTGCTTCGAGAAACGGATAGTACGGCCGTGCCGCTTTTTTGCTCGACTTGGTGGGGGCACTGCCCCCAGATAACAATCCTTCACGTGGTCATTTTAGTCCATAAAGAACAAAGAACACGTGGGACCAGAACAAAGGTCTTCTTGACGTGACCTAGAAAGTTAAGGTCCTGAACGAGTATTTATAGATTTCTAGAGGACTTGTATAACCTAAAAGTTTAAAGTTGATTTGCTTGGTCACGCGCTTTTGGTGATCACGTGTCCTGTAGACGTATGTCATGTACGTCATACCTATTCTGACCGATAGTCGAATTATAAAAGAGAGCAACTTAGAATTTCACGTTTTTTTTTTTTTTATTGCTGCTAGTGGCAGACGAGCCAACGGCCCATCTGATGGTAAACGGTAACCGCTGCTCATGGACTTCGCTAATGTTAGGGTATACACAGCAAAGCCGCTGCCTACCGTGAAAGTAATGCTCTCTTTAAACCTCGTTTGAAGAAGGACAAGTCATAGTGCTCGGGAAACACCGCAGCAGGTAGTTCATTCCAGAGCCTACACGTACGTGGTAGAAAAGATCGCTGGAAGCGCACCGTACTAGATGAGAACGCTTCCAGGTAGTACGGGTGAACTCTACTGCGTCGGCGAGTGGTACGTTGGTAGAAGGGTGACCCTGGTACCAAATTAAACAATTCAAAACGTAATTGGGAGTTATTCGATGGTGACGCATGTTATAAAGATAAGTAGTACGAATAATTTCGGAGCGTACGTACAATGAACCGATTTCAAAGTGAAGTGTGAGAAACACAAATTCAACTAAGTAACGGTGTGGAGTTCCAAGACGTTGACTGGATATTGTACTCGCGTTTGGCTATGTGCGGTATATCGGATACGCCTGCAGATTACAATGACAATTATGAGGCAACGAATCTTAATACTTTAAGCCAGATAACCAATTGAATGACAGCCGCCCAAAACGTGGAGAAAATAGTTTTAAATGGCACTGAGGCGTTCAAAAGTGCTTTTGCTTGCATCAATCAATTGATCAAATTATTATTTGTTTTACAGCAAATATTTACATGCATGGTCCTTGAAACTTACTTGACTATCAAGTCATTCAAACAACCTTTTTATAACCATTATTATTTACTTGAGGTCTCCGCAACGCTCCTAAATTTAAATAACAATGAGTGAAACCGTTCAGCTTAACAATGAGGCATCAAACGTCAGTGGAGAAATAATGGCGTAACAATCGTTAATTGAACCTTCAATATCGGCTCGTTGGACGACTGCGGGGGAAGGCGGAGTGCGAAAGGGGCGAGAGGGGAAGGAGGAGGGGGAAGGGACGATTCACTCGCCGTCGACAAGAAAAGATTGATGACGATTTATCTTTCGCCAGATTTTAATCAATTCCATCGCGCCCATCGCTCGTCTTTGAGCAACTTACATTATTTCGGACTGCTTAATGCTTAATGCCATTCGGATCATCAGTGATCGAGATACGGTTTAATTATAGCCATTAAAGATTTGCGCCTCCACGAGGCCCATACTTAAGTACTAAATGTGTGAAACTATCGATTCGGTACGCTTAGGAAGGGTCAGGTACAACATGGAGAATGTTTGTGACTACCTGCCTTGCAGAGGACTGACATACATAAAGGTGAATGACAGTCGTTTTGGGTAGTCAAATTCGCGAATATCCAGATGCTGGTCTAAACCATAGAGCATAGCTAATGCTTGAATTGTAGAGGTCAGATGATCGTCGCTCCACAGAAAAGCTTATATTCTGTTGAATCTGGTTAAACTACTATGCGGATGCTGGACTGCAAGATGAAAGGTAATTCTTTAATAAAACATGGGCACTGTCCTGGTTTTATTGTTATGATTATAATGACTCTAGAATTGAGCCTAAAGCCCATAAATCGCTAACATTTTAGATTCCATTTAAAGCGAGCGAATCTATTTCTGTCTGACGGGCACATTTATAAACTTCATTCCACGGGTCGTGTAAATGTATTGCATCCACATTTCACTACAAGTTTCACCTACAGCGGGCCTAACGTATACTGGACGTGTTGCAGTCTCGATGCCACTAATAAGTATATAATATATACCTACGTTATGACCATGTAGGCAATTCAAAATATTTACTTCCTTATATTTGTTTGTATTATATTACCATATAAAGCCGCAAGTCACGCATTTTGGGATAGAAAGTCTTGTTCAATTATTCAAGAATGTTATGTTTTGCTTTATTTCTCAAACAATCTTTTTATATCTATTTAAAGTCTTTCGACTGTGGGTTAAGGGATTTCTACTGCATTCTTTCTATTTTATCCTTCTACTATCGTTTGTTTCTTCAAATTATGAACGGGCGTAGATTTGCGGGCGAGGAGATGGTAAGTAAAACAGCATTTGTACATCACTTCAGTTATTATTGTGAATAATGAATGGTAATAGAAAATACATTAGAACTTCTATCAAAAATTAGCGTCCGCCGTACACGTGGCCGTGAGCGCCTGTTCAGCTGTTTCCTCGTTGACTGCGATTCAAAACAGTGCTCACCTCGCCAGAGCCCGGTGTTCGCTATTGGAATGTCGTTCTTCTTGGCGGCCTGTAACATTGTAGCAAACCTCATTGGTAACCACCAATGAGGTTAGCCTATACAGCCATTCTGACGAATCGCACGACCTCGTGCGCATGGTGTCCAGCATCTACAGGACGCAGCATTATTCTTCCAGACCTGTTAAATGAGTTAAGATGCACATTAACATTCGCTCGGCCTTTTCTGACCAGAATGAAATACATCGCTACTGCGTAGTATACCAACCATGACCAGAATGAAATACATCGCTACTGCTTAATATACCAACCATGGTACAGGCATAGTATAACCATGGCACCCTCTTGGGGTACCAGGTCTTACTGACCGAATACCAAAATGCTACATACTAGGGTTATCAGGCTCAGCTGACTAGGCCCTTTCAATTAATCATCAGAGTGCGGACCGGGCATACTAGGCCCCTTTCGACCGACTCAAATCATGGACAGGGCAAACTGGACCCTTCCGATAGACTCCCATCATGGACAGGGCATACTGGACCCTTCCGATTGACACAAACAACTTACTATACAACACACGTAAGTACACACATACCTTTACTCAAGTCACAATTACTTAGCGAGTCTTCCTACGGTGCGGAGACTATCGACGCTGGCAGCAGTCGTGTCTTCTCATCAGGAATGGACACTGTCTCACCATCGGTTGCTTAGGACTCTGTTCAATTTCATTACTATTACTCGCAGGCACTTCATCCTCATCGAAGATCTTGGTTAGAGTAGTAAATATTTCTAGCAGGTCTTCAAAACCCTGAAGCATACAAGTTTTAATGAGCCTTCTTGTGAACAAGGTTAAAGCTATTGATGCTTTACGTTTATTCATAGAGATTTATCCAAAACTCTAGTTATGACGAGTTCCTCTATCTCGAACAAAGGAGGATGTGAAGACGAGATCAAGCACCGTTCAGCTATCACCAGGACAGCAGTAGAGGGTCTGGGAAAGATATGGAGAGACAGCTGAATTACACGGAATACCAAAGTTCGTCTAATGAAGTGTCTGGTTTTTCCAATCTTTCTCTACAGGGCCGATACGTGGACACTAATGCTACAAGATCGCCGAAAAATGTATGCGTTGGAGATGTGGTATTGGAGACAGATATTGAAGATACCGTGGACAGCATTTCGCACCAATAACTCCATCCTCAAGGAGCTTCACATAAGGGATAGACTTTCGTCGATTGTGCAGTTATGAATACTGAAATTCTTTGGGCATATCTCAAAATGGTGGATCGATGCTATCACGCGGGCTACGTAATCGACCGCAGTACAATGTGCGCGAAACGCCAACAACCGCCAGAAATGGAGAGATATCGCTCGGCATGCCGCAGCTTTGGAGGCAAACAATGGCGGCGCTCCATGGTCCTGTCCATCATCAACAGCCACGACCACCACCACCAACAGACATTCAAGTACATCTAAACTATCATTTGTGGGTTACACACAGTGTTTCGTATGGGGACTGAACCCATTACATTCAGCTCAGTGTGAAGCGGTATTTGAGGACCACACAAAGTGTTGTCTCGTGTAGGAATGAACCTACAACACTCGGCACAGTGTGAAGTGGTGCGATGGTCGCTTTAACCACTACGCCAATCGTGCACTATTCGTGTAACGGACGAAGATGATACATAGGTAGTAGGTACGATAATACATATAGCGATGACATATAGCGGATTGATTTAAGCTACGCATGTGCCCACTTCACCTGACCGCTGAATCCAATAGAGGCTTATTCGTGCTAGGTTCTGAATATCGCGAGCCTGTTTCTGCTTTACCTGTAACCAATCAATCAGCCTACCGCATGAAGTCCAACCCAGCTAACTTTTTTAGGTCGTCGGTCCACCTAGCAGGGGCCAGCCATCCTACGCTTAGTGAGTCGCGTTCTCCACTCTAGCAGGACATGCTTGCGCCATCGCCCATCAGTCCTTGTAATGTGCAGATCTGACCAGCTCACTGACTCACGTTTACCTGTAATCAACTATTATTTAATTTGGCATAATTTACCACCTTAACAAAAGTCTCTAGAGTTCAAACTAAAGGAGTTTGAGGTTAACTAACTCACAATTAAAGTTTCAGGACTTTCGGGCTCTATAAA
The DNA here is from genome assembly GCA_944739405.2 of Euclidia mi. Lineage (NCBI taxonomy): Eukaryota > Metazoa > Arthropoda > Insecta > Lepidoptera > Erebidae > Euclidia > Euclidia mi. Next base: position 87,647,306 of record OX123184.2, read on the forward strand.
GACAAGGGAGTTAAAGAGATTCTAGACAAAAACTGAGCATATTATCATACAATTTTCAGCATATTATGCCAATTGACGTCTCACTATAGACTCACGCCTGTATCACCAAAGGAGTAGGCAGAATTGTAATATTACACCCACATTTAGGCATGAATTGTTAGGTCTCACGTAATAGCGGACGAGCCTATTGTCGTTACCAGGCATATCATACTTGAGAATTCGGAAAAACCTTATTACACTTTTGCCCGACCCGGGAATCGAACCCGAGACCTCCGATCAGCAGTAGTATACGCACGCCGTCGTTTACTTCCATGAACATGAGGTTACAAATTGTTTTAGCTTTAAAGGAAAAGCAGTGAAATTCTGTTAGTCTGGATAGTAAAATGTTGACCATCAAGATATAACGAAAACTTCGACTAGTTGTGTCACTGATATGGTTTTCAAAGCTCACAAGTGGTATTCAGACTCAACCTCAGTCGTGAGACACCACTAAATGTTCTGTTGTCCCAAAATTAATACTGTAGGTACCATATCTTTCAAGCAGAAACTATACCATGCTATTTTATCCATAAGTGTAGAACACAACTCACCCTTCGCGGCTGTGCTTACGGATGCCCAATGTAGACCAAACCTAGTAATTGTCTTACTTGTCTCGATGTAAAATGATATCTCCTGAAGAACTGACTTACCAGTCGATGTGGATACCATACCATTTAATAGTTTCGTTACGTTTTTTCTACACTCGGATATCTTTTGAAACCTGAAAAAAAATGGCGATCTTCTCTCCAGCATTTTTATAACAGCGACACCCTCTTTAACTTTGCTTTACTGCCATCTTGTGCTTATGATGATCACGGTGCTGGCAGGATCCGTAAAATTATAAAAAGGCAACTAGACACATTTCTTTCATCGTCATCACAGCGCGATATTTTACCTCTCGAATTTTTTTTTCTTCAGCGATATTTTTCTAGGTGCACGACACAATTTTATTGAGCTGTCATCGTGTTGTCAAATTCGTATTTGCGGCCAGTCGCATAACAAAGTAGGTCGGTTATCCTGTTGAGGTTACTAAAGAGATACCTCCTTGCTTAAATGATGGTGTATGTATTGGGTTCACAATCCAGCAATGATCTCTTCAATTTGCCGAACCTTGTGAGTAGCAATTCCTTAAAACGCGGCCATCACATTTCATATTAACGCAGCGCGCCTCTTCAATGCGTTGCTTAATGCGATTCCAATTCCAATAATGCAATAACGATGTTGGTGTTTATCCACCATCTTTCAATATCAGCTTCAACATCGTCAGGAATGTAATTTCACGAGCAGAATCGGGTAACGTTGCTAGTAACGGCTTTGTCACAATCGCCTCGTTATTGATAAGAAAATCATGGGTACTCACACGGGATCTGTCTTTCCATGATCGAATGCCATCTCCTGTTCATCTGCCCTTCGTAACCAATTCTGATAAAGTCTTTCGACTGTGGGTTAAGGGATTTCTACTGCATTCTTTCCATTTTATCCTTCTACTATCGTTTGTTTCTTCAAATTATGAACGGGCGTAGATTTGCGGGCGAGGAGATGGTAAGTAAAATAGCATTTGTACATCACTTCAGTTATTATTGTGAATAATGAATGGTAATAGAAAATACATTAGAACTTCTATCAAAAATTAGCATCCGCCGTACACGTGGCCGTGAGCGCTTGTTCAGCTGTTTCCTCGTTGACTGCGATTCAAAACAGTGCTCACCTCGCCAGAGCCCGGTGTTCGCTATTGGAATGTCGTTCTTCTTGGCGGCCTGTAACATTGTAGCAAACCTCATTGGTAACCACCAATGAGGTTAGCCTATATATTTATATTTAACATGCCATAATAACTTTATCTAAAATAAAACTCACATATAGTTAGAAAACTCAAGGATCACTGGCCTGTTTATGAGCTAATACTATGACTTGTTTATAGTACAATAACTATAAAAAAAGTTACTTGGTGTTGAATTAGGAAAAAGACAAGAGTTTGGAATTAACTTTACTATACGCAAATGCAGACTTAATACAACATGCTCTCAATAAACGACTAGCAACAACGAAAGATCTTTTCAAACAAAGAGAAGTTCCTGAGGTTACAATAATGGCGCTAACGTTGTTCTCAAATAGTTACTCCGTAAAGCTAGTTACACAATATAGTAGCAGAACTCGAAGCAACTTGTCGTCCGACATGCTGGCTTCCCGTACTCCGTGCATTTTCAACGTTCTCCCTACTTTCTACATGACATTGCTCCCAATCCCGCACATTCATCAATATTCTTTTGTTATAATTTGTTGGTGGTTTCTATCGAACTTTGCCCAAGTACCAGCAGATCCCGTGTGAAAGAGGAAGTTAACACTAAAGCGATTTTTATATTCATTTTTGTAGCTGCATAACGTGGATTCACCAGGTTAAAAAATGCAAAGTTTGTGGACGTATGTAGTTGTTTTATGCGAACACTACTGAAAGGATTTTGATGCAGTAGAACAAATAGCACGCGGGCTACGTTTTGTTCCGATAAGGCGCGAGCAAAAGCTACAATCTACCAACTTGTTTACCATACTAGAGCAAGTTCATTATCGTCATCAGCCAAGCATACAAACTGGCTTTTTCTCAGTATGAGAAGGCTAAGACCAACACGGTGGCCAAGTGCGGGTTGGCAGTTTTCATACGTCTTTTAAGAACACTATGGAGAACTACTTTGATGTGACACTTATGAACGTGAAATATACAAATTAATTATGTACTTATAGATTCTAAATTTACATTCAGGGCCACGTTCGCAAATGCCTAGAACAATGTGAGAAAATGGGTATTACAAACCACAAGCACTCTTTTTAATCGCCAGGTTATGTAAAATAACAAAACATATTTTGTAAGGATGTCAAAACGTTACATCTTCTAAAGCACTAGTATACTTATATTTTTGTCGGACGTATTAGATAAGCACTTAATGTAGTTTAATCATTGATATTAATTTAGTTAGCCTTCTGAAAATGGAAAAGAAGCACCCACACATAATGGTTAGGTCACAAATAAGTCAAATCAGTTTTATCGCCAAAGATTATGAAATTAATTAACGTAGTGAATTCGGAAAAAATATTTAGTTTTCATTACTTTTTGGGAGGTGTTACGGTTTAATTAAAATAAATTGAAACTTTTATTCTTGGAAAAACATTCAAGTCATAAGTCAGTCAGCTTCTAATTCAATTTTGAAGAAAAGTAGTAGTAGAGAATCTTTTAATACGCTATGAAAAATAGTTGTATTTATAGAAACATTTCTGCGTCATAACATGGAAAGGACATTCACAGTACAGCCATAAATAGTAATAACAATCCTGTTTCATAGAGGATGCTCGCAGTGCTCACGGACGGAGACTGTTGACGTCATCCGTCATTTGTTCGTTGACGCCGACGTATAAGGGTAGCTACTGTACGATCGATTGCACGTGCATGATAAAAGACTACTATTGTTCTAAAATAAAAAACCGGTCAAGTGCGAGTTGGACTCGCGCAACGAAGGTTCCGTACAAACCTGTAGATATAGTCCATGACACGAGAACATAGACTTTTTGTAAACAAAGAATTTCTACTAAGGGACTCAGCGACAGATATGTCAAACACATATAATGTCAAATCCAATGAGCTCAACGGTACATAGGTACGTGTCATTGGAAACTAATATGTCAATGGATCGGGTTTTTATCGATATTATGCGCTGTCAACAGGATCTTTTAATGTTTTGTGGTAATGAAACGGGTCCGACGCCTGGAATTTCAACATTTACTTCATTGAAATTTTACTTTCTTGGGCTTAGCTTGCATTTATCAGAGGACAAATTTTTTTTTTTAGATGTCAAAAAGGGGTAAGTGTAAAGTTAAATGTAAGTTTATAGGATCGCATCGCTAATCCCGAGGCTGACATTGCGGCAATGCGGATGCAAATTACAGATGATAAACTATTATTCGCACAGAAGATTCTTTACACCTAATAAACAGCGATTGTTTCCATTTATACACAACGTAAAATCGTTAAGTAACGTAAGCTAGTTGTCTGTAATATATCACATTTGTGGACAATAATTTAATATTTTAGGATAGCTAAGCTAGGAGCTAATTATTTATTGCCTATGATTAAAAAAAAACACATCCATAATGGAGTATCATGTTTGTACTCTATCATTGAAATGCATGGTACTCTAATATTGACTTGAATTTACGTGTTAAAAACTAAAAAAAAAACGCCAAATTAATGAAAACTCTTCCGGAAAATTCAACCATTCATACACAAAATCAAATATGTATATTTTTATTAAAATTTATAACTTTTTGGACACGACTGAAAGTCATAGATATTAAAATATATAAAGTCAAATACATTAAAAAAGACCGTTAAAAATGTTCAAACTTCACTAAAGCATAAAATCTAAAACACAACTGTTTGAAACAAAGGTTGTGAATCCCTGAATGTGTGTTTACAAAAAGTCTATCTTCTCGTGGCACCAGCTTTAGGTAAATATTATAATAATTTAAAAAAATATGTGTCGAGAACTTAAAATTTTTAGTTACAACAAAAAAAATTTAAGTTTTCGAATTTTTTCCTATCTTAATATATAAAATCCTTGCGTTACTGACTGAAATTTGGCATGTATGTTCCTTGGGGATCGTTGGGGTGCATTAAGAAGGGATTTCCCGAAATTTTTTTTTCAAATCAAATCAAATCTTTATTGCTCAACATAGTATAAAAAATACAAATTGATTTTAGGCTTCACAATAAACAGATAAGATTACATACAGTCAGAATATGTTATTATTATATTTTTTTTTTTAATATATGAAGTATGTCAAATTTAATAATTATGTCAAGTAATACATCAAAACACAGACTACAAACTAAAATAAAATTAAACATTAATATCATGTCAAGTACATATTGTTCATAATTATATAATCAGTGAAAAAAATGATCATGTAATTAATTGTATATTTTTGTCGTCTAGATATTCTTTAACACTATAGTAAGTTTTACGTACCAATATCTTCTTCAGTTCATATTTAAACACATTGACATGATCTATTCTATGTAGTTCAGTCGGGAGATTATTATAAATCCTGGTGGTCATACAAAGTATACTATTATTTAATAAGGATGTCTTACTAGGCATAATTCTTATTTTATATTGGTGACGATTTCCTCTTTGCTTTTCAAATAGGTTCATATTTTTTCTTACAAATAAAGCTGTCTCAAGTATGTATATACATGGCAAGGTTAGTAGATTTAATGTTCTAAAATGTGTTTTGCAACTGTCTGTCACTTTCAATCTTAATATTGACCGTACACATTGTTTCTGCGCTCTAAATGCAGCCAATCAATCTGTAGAGTTACCCCAGAATATGATACCATAGCGTAGTGTTGATTCCACATATGCATAGTAAGCAGTCACGACTGTAGAAATGCTTACATTTTTTGTTAATGTATATAGAGCATATGAACATTTACTTAACGTTGAGCAGACGTACTGTATGTGGGATTTCCAGTTTAAATAACAGTCAACATACAGACTCAAAAATTTTGCAATCTCGACTTCTTTTATCTTTGTGCCTGAGAATTCTAATTCAATATTATTAGGTAATTTTCTGACTCGATTTCTAAATACCATTATATTTGTTTTTTCTAAATTTAAAACAAGATTATTAGCTTCAAGGCAGCAAACTAGATCAGTTAATGTATCAGTAATTGTTCTCGTTATTAGATTGTGATTTTGGTTAGAGAAAATTACAGTACTATCATCGGCGAAAAGAAACATTGGCGAGGTTGTGACTTTAGGGAAATCGTTAATATATAAGAAATAATAAGGGGCCTAGTACACTTCCCTGGGGCACGCCATATTTAACTTCCCTATAGTATTCTGAAGTATATGTTATTTCTTTATATTTAGGTTTGTATACCATTGCCGATTTTTTTACTTGACATAAATCTGTTACACTGGTTGCTTGCTTCCTATTGCTCAGGTAGGAATTTATTAAATCAAGAATATTACCTCTAATGCCGTTCGCGTATAGTTTATTACTTAATATATTATAATCCACACAATCAAATGCTTTGCTCAGGTCCATGAATAGCGCGCATGTGGCTATTTTTTTGGCTAGGTTTTTTAATATTTCGCCTAAAAAATTGTATATAGCTTGGTTTATAGTCATATTTTTCCTAAATCCTGATTGTGCATTTGTTATAATGTTATATTTTTCCAAATATTGATAAAGATTTTCGTGTATTACTTTTTCCAAAACTTTAGAGAGAACAGGTATGAGTGCTATAGGCCTGTAGAATGTCATGTTCATACGATCTTGCTTCTTAAAGAGTGGTTTTACAATAGTTTTTTTTAGTTTTGAAGGAAATACACCTTGTATTATACATAGATTATAAATATGACTGAGTACTGGCGATATTATGTGACCTACATACTTTATTACTTTAGTCGATATTTCATCATAACCGGTACTTGTGGTATTTTTAAGTGATTGTATTATTCTGTAGATGCCAGTTGGCGTTGTCGGATTAATGAAAATGGAATTATAGTTATTACATGCAAAATTACTGTTAAATGTCAATTTATTACTTAATGTCAATTTATTGTTTAATGATAATTTATTATTGGATGTCAAATTTTGTATTTGGTCTAAAAAAAAAATATTAAAATGTTGGGCTATTTTCATAGGTTCATTAATTATATTCCCTTGCACATTTAGTCTAGTTATATAATTTTTGGGCATTCTGGCTCTAGTTTTATTTATAATGTTCCAACTCGCTTTTGATTTATTACTGCTATTATGAATATAGTAATCATTTTGGACTTTCTTAGTTAGAGTAATTATTTTATTCAATTTTGAGGCGTATATTTTATAGTTAGCTCTATCGCCCTCAGATTTAGTTTTCCTATATGTCCACAGTAAAGATCGCTTACGTTTTGAGCATATCTTAATGCCTTTACTGATCCATTTTTGTTTTTTATTGAAAGACATCAGATGTTGTTCTACAGGAAAACATAATTTGTACAGTAAGCTAAAAAGGTCATGGAAATTTGTGAAGGCTGTTTCTGAGTTGTTATCATTATAAATATCATGATAGCTCAATGAACTTAGATAGATTTTAAATTTATTTAAATTTTCTTTACTATAGTTTCTCCTTTCAATAGTCCAACGATCTATGCTACATATAGTTTTTATTGGACAAGCTATTAACTGTGCTGTATGATCAGAGATAGCCAACTCACATATTTCAGTTTTACACCCACGTATATTATTATGAATTATGTGATCAATACACGTTTGACTAGATAGACGCGTAGGAGAATTAATAGCTAGTTTGAGATTATGTTCCAAAAGTTAATATTTGTATGACATACAATATTTGTTCTTTTTTAAAGTGTCAATGTTAAAATCCCCACATATTATTACTTTTTTAGATGTATGACAAAATTTACGCAATAATCTATTGAACTTGGAGAAAAACGTGTTTATACTATCTTGCTTATTGCTAGGCGGTCGATAAATACATATAATTATAATATTATAGTTGTCGAGTTCTATTGCACTACACTCCATTATATTGGGTAGTTCATATTTTTTAATTTCCTCTATATCTTTAAATGATAGGTTACGGCTCACAAGTATACAAGATCCACCGTGTCTAGTTTTTCTAGTGCAAACCGAGGCAAGAGTGTGCGATGGCATATTCATTAAGTATGTATCTTCTTTTATCATGTTATGCTCGGTTATACAAACTACATCGATGTCGATATTTTTATCTCTAAACTCATTTAAGTTTACGGAAAGTAAATCTAGCTTATTCAAGAAACCGTTAATGTTTTGATGTAAAATGTTTAAGTATTTATGAGCGAAAACAATTGTTTAAATTTATATTTGACACATCATGTACTTGTTCGCATTCTAATTCAACATCACTACAGGTTTGAGTTGATTTTTCCAATAACTAGACTTTATTTGAAACGGGTACCCCGCCAATATGTGATATCTGAGTTTGATAATTAATATGTAAGATTTCCCTATGTAAAATTTGACTTATGTGTCGAGATATATATCTACGATGGGGTAACTGTACATAAAAACCCATATCAACATATAGTACATGGCTGAATTTAGAACATAATAATTTAAGTTCGTAATTTACATTTTCTCACTTAAGTACTTATTATAAGGTATTTCACAAAACAAACCATTTGTATTTCTTGTAGAGCATAGAAAATGACTAATACATATTTTATATATACATGGTGATCTATCGTTTGTACCCGCTAACATAATTAGGTAATCGTTTTTTGTTAAAAGTTTTATAGCAGATTGTTCGCAAATTAGGACATCTTGCAAAGTTGCACCTGGCTTCCAGTAGCTGGTGACTTGAAATCGCTGACCAATCAAATGCTGAAGGGTTTTTTGCATATTTCGTCCCTGATCATCCGCAATCAATATTACCTTATGTATTTGTTTGTCATTGACTTGATTATATATTGATCTAGTAGTGTCAACTTGTTCGTGTATTGTGTTGTTCATCAAGTTATTGTTTCCGCCATCGGTCTGGGTGATTGAATCAATGTTAATGCCGTCTTTTTTAGCATTATGTTGCTTGTGTTGTTTTCTCTGAACGCATGATACGGTATTTTCTACTGCATCCGTAAGTGGTATTTGACTATTGTGTAAATCAGGAGTTTTTTGGCTAATCTTACTCGACTTTGAGCCAATGGGTGCACGCATGATGAGATTATCAACAGAATCTTTAGTTTGTAACTTCGGTGAACTTGTTATATTGTTATTTGCTAAAAGTAGACGTTGTTTATGTCGAGGAGAGTATAATTTTTTAGGCGTGGCATATAGTGTAGTTCTGCTAGGGCTGTCCTGAATTCCCACCGACTTTAAAAATTGTATCTTTTTCTCACACAATTCCAGCTTACTTTTTAGAGTGTAATTTTCAGAGTTTAGAGAATCTATTTCAGCATTAGCCGACTGCAACTCTAATTTAAGTTTTTGTATCTCATCTTTTAAAGCAGCAATGTCTTCTGTGGAGTTTGGCAAGCTTTGATATGACACGTCCATGTCGAACTCACAATCACTACTTACGGTGATATTTTGATTAAATGATCTATTATGTTTTCTTTGCGTAATATTTATATTATTTTCGTCTTCCATTTTTGTTTACTTACTACTCCAACTAATAACTCGTCAAGAAATATCACAAAAAGTGAAGTCTAATCGTCAGGATCGAACCCGGACCCAATACTCGTACCACTTCTAAGTTAGCGAGAAATGCGCCACGGCGTCAACTATGAGGCCTTGCAAATTTATTGACTAGTTGATACAATATCTTGTTTACGCAACGTTCTAATAGATAGGATTAGAAACGCAGTCCTCAATGTATAATTATGCAAATGGATCTTCATTAACTTTGAACCTCGTCAATTTACAGGTGTTACAACAGATGGCGTTGAAGACGTCAAAAATATTTGTTTGCCAATATAAACAGGAGCTCGATGTTATCAGTGCCCGCAGAAGTTATATAAATTAACAAAAAGTTTTTCTGTGATGTAGATTCGAACTTACGCTCTCACATACAATCCATGTTACAATCCGTGAATGCCTCTATCTAGCTATTCTGACTGGTGATTCCGTTCAGCTTTCACACTTATCGTCAATCAGAGTTATTTCTAGTAGAGTCCAAAGTTGAAAAAATTTTGTGTGTGATAGAGATTGTGGGTATTTTAATTTATTATATAGTTTTGCACTGTTAATCGTGTATGTTACTAATAAACTTTGATTTTATGCACTAGTTATTGTTTGTACTATAAACACTGGTTAGATTATTCACTCCAACTAGTCACTATTGAGTTTGCAAAAGCCAATTGAAAGTTTAGTGCTATGAAATTGTCACTTGAGATCACTTTTTAAACTTTAGTTTTTTCACAAATGTTATAACATTGTTACTTTAGTCCACAATAACACTGATTTTACGCAATGTATACAAATGATTTAAAACGTTTTTGATCTTATTTGATGAAAATTGGATTTTTACAAACAAATTATTACGGAGCCGATATGCACTGAGTCACGCCCTCTAGCGGAGTCCCTAGGAGAATATCTAAATAAATTCCCACGGGATCGGCCAAAACGGTAAATTTAAAAAAATGCGGGCGTAGCTGCTGGCGTCTTCTAGTGTGTTATAAAATGTTGCTTTATGCCAAATTTACGACTGGAAGTACCTTTTAGTTTTGACTTGAGAATTTGATATAAATTTCAATTTGATACCTCCATGCGTTTCTGAGAAAAAGGGTCTTGACAGACGGACGGACAACAAAGTGATTCTATAAGGGTTCCGTTTTTCCAATTCGAGCTACGGAACACTAAAAATAGGAATATGCCTGCTCTTAGCACAATGCTTGCATGGATGGTGTAGTGGCTTAAGCGGTCGTCTCACCGGTTGCCGGTTGACACATCGTGTCAAAGTGTCGTCGAGTGTCATAGGTTCGATCCTCATACGAGACAACACTTTGCGTGATACTTCGATTGTTGTTTTAAGTCCATGAGCTCTTTGTATCTGTTGATCGAATGTTTGTACAGACGCCTGCAATACAGGATTAATATCAGGGGTGGTTGCTGTCTTTATAAAAATAAACTTGAACGAAATTTTCCAGAAGGTTTAAAATGCACCCACAAAACTACTACTTCTCCTTGCATGTACCGCAATAAACATCAGAATTTTAGTGTAAATTATTACGAAACTTTAGTTTTAATACCTCCTGAGTTTATTTATTATTTGCGCGCTTAAATAGGTTGAAGTTACTTTACTGGTATTCTGTCTCTTTGATTATTATGAAATTTTGAATAATTTCAATAATTAGTAATAAACATATAACAAACTATTATTATTGTTGGTTACTGTGTTCTATGTAAGAATGTAGCTTTGCTTTGTAAGACTTCTTGATATGAATGGGGTCTACCCATCTTCTGAATTTCAAAATGTTATATTGAGAGCCTATAACATACTTCTATAAACATAGCTGTGAAACGCAATATTTTTGCTTACTAAATCAGACAGATATTCTGAAATGCCTGATCTTTCTGAGCAGCGCGGTCAAACAAATAAATATGCTATCTCTTTTAAAATTAGTATAGTTTGTTGATAGATTCAAGTTGCCCGTAAGACATTGCTTAATAGCGATAACGCCGCCATTTGTACTACTTCTATTAATTTCTACATTCATTTTTTAAAGTTAAAGTCAAAGCGTTTATTTTTATACATGTAAACCAATTTTGGTGTACAATAAATATGACCATTATTGTAGATATTAATCTTTGACTATATTAACTATACAGTGTCTCAGCTGCAAGTAAATATGACTAGCAACAGAGCAAGTATCACGTGACCGCACTGAACACGCTGACGCAGCAAGCAATGTGTATGATTCACGTCGCGTATTTACTAAGTCTATATTAATAACTTTCAAAGTGGATTGTAATAGTTTGCTCAGACGTATTTGACAAATATGTACTGAGCAGCGTAATTAACAGATTACGTCTTGTACTCAAGATGTAATCTTGATCTCAAGTCATTGGGCGATGAATGTAGAACTGTAGATTACGTCTAAGGTAAAATAATTAGTTGCAGCTTAATGATATGAATTGTTTCTACTGAGTTTCAAATTGCCCAGAGTGATCTTCAAGCTTTATTCAAATTAGAATAAACATATATCGGGGTGAACAAAATAGACTTCTTGGTGTTCTCATGTCATCTTGGAATGCTAATAACACTCCATAACATCAAAGATTGCAACAGTTTGCTAAGGCATTTTTTATTAAATATATTTTGCATACTGTAATGTATTTGTTATTCTCGAGTCAAATGTTCTCGACGTTTAAACTGCAAATAATAATTAAATTCGTGAGTTTTCATACTTGTTATTTCATAATTTCACATCACACCTTACTGCCAAGAATACAGTATATTGAACGTATTTCAGCGAAGAAGTCAATCGGTGACGCAACCTCGTTTCTGTCTCGCGTCGAGTGCTCTGCGGCCTGATAACGCGCCTCATTGTCTAACTTTACGCAGATAACGCACAAACTTCGCACTTTACTACTTGTTCAACACCCCAAATATGTGCCTCATTCACATTTAACTTGTTACTTACTACTAACCCGTTCCTACTCTCGACGGGGCATTAGCCTCCACTATAGATCACAATCAAAAATACATTGAGAACAAAGCCACGTCAAACATAAATAGTTTATTTAAACGTAACATAGCACTCTGCTTTTTCGTTACAATTCACTACTGAAAACTATTCTCGGCTCGAAACATTGGTCACGCGTTATGAACGTTACGTTTGTGCGGAAAAAGTTGAAACATTCAACGCAAAAACGCGGAGCGAGCGAACTAGAACAAAAAACATCAACCGCTGAATATCGGGATTGTATTATTTTATACGTAGCAAAAAGTGCACTGGCCGTGCCGGAGCTATAACAAGCGCGTAGCTGCCCGTAGCTCCCGTAGCGCTCGTAGCGGTGCGTCCAGTAGACAAAAGCGTAGCCTACAATACTGGGATCGTTGAAAGCCGTTTGATATTTTATGGGAATTCTTGTTGTACAAAAATGTTGTCATGAAAAAATATCGATGTACTTGCGTGAGAAGAGCGACGTCGTTTTGTTAGAGAATGGAATTAATCGAGTTATCGCACAACGGTGCGTTTCTCTAGAAACTTCCTGCCTCGCACCTCTAAACTGTGGAATGATCTGTCACCTGCAGTTTTTCCGAACCAATACGACCTTCAAAAAAAGAGCGTATTCCTTTTTAAAAGGCCGGCAACGCACTTGTGACTCCTCTGGTGTTGCGGGTGTCCATGGGCGGCGGTAATCGCTTAACATCAGGCGATCCGTCTGCTCGTTTGCCCCCTATTCCATAAAAAAAAAAGTTTGCTTCTTAGCGTAGCTATTCGAACAGATTATATCGTCGACAATAACGGAATGAGAAGAAGACGTAACGGCGATCTCATTTTAAATACATATCATTAGAATATCAAAAAATCTTTCCAGTGATCCGGGTACGATTCGACTAAATTGGAGTGCTTTTTGTTGGATTATCCAAGAAGCCACGCGGGGCATTCCATATTTTATTCATGGAAGTTAAGACTCGTTACTTTATGTCTCCGAGGCTATTTAGTCTCTCCATTATCCACAAAATTACGTAATTTATGAACGGTCCTAGTGGAGGGCGTCGGCTAGCGTAGAGGTCGCAGCTCGGTACTTGGGCGTGCGCTCGTAAAAGGGTTTGAAAGTTGTATCGAAGTCGTAAAAGTAACAGCTTTTTGCAATTTTTCCGTCACGTGCCGCCGTATTATATTACCATAACGTTACGAGCGCAGTCTCGGCTCGATCTCAGCGAGCATATTATGTTAGGCTGAGAATTGACACACACACTACGGACCGTCGCGTAGTCGATAGCTCAATAGCTGTCAGTTTGCTGTGCGGATGTGCTCGCTAGGAAGGTTTGCCAGCATCGCTACAGATTAACATGCCCAATTTACAATATCAATTTACGGGCGCAGTGAATAACAGCACGATGACCCCACCCCCACTGTCCCCCCGCTGCCCTCACCCCGCCCCCTTCATATTCAGTATCGTTTATGCGCCTTCGAATATTCAATAAGCGTCGAATTATCTCGCGCTAGAAATACGACGGCTTTTATTATGTATAAGAATATTTTATGGTTAAATATCTGAATGAGACGGTTACTCCACCCGACGTATTGGATAATATTAAAATTGTGAAATTTATAATGTCGTTTGGATGTTTTATGTATCGATAGTGGTTACAAATGTATTAATTTTATACGAATCGAGATATTTTTTTTGCGTAGAGTTGCCACAGCGATATTGATGTTTTAATTTATTGTTATGTCTTTCTATAACATTATGCATTATATATACACATATATACATATATATGTGTATATATAATGCAATATTATTAGTCATTATATAATATACAATTTTGTTAGTCAAAAGCATATTTGTTGCTTATTAATTTATAATATATTGTCCAAAAGAACCGAGGTGGAAAATCAATGGTCTGCTATGCTAATGTTTTCGGATTCAACAACAATAGCATGGCTGTGTAAGGATTCCTGCAAACAAATCGGCTGCTGCAATGACAATGCTACGATGTCCAAGTCATTTCGCCAATGTATGCTGCGCCGTGTCTTTTACAGGGTCGAGGCAGGTTCGGCATTAGATTTAAGATCTGCATGCAGAGATTGTAGCATCCCTCCAGCCTCTCTTCCGTTGAGCGCTTTACCACGCGATGGTAGCGATGGGTCGCCCAAGTCGTGATTTCTATTCTGAAATCATTTAAATCTGAAAAGAAGAAAAAGGAAAAGAGTGCATTTATTTATCTACACGCAATAGGCACATTCCTTTTGTGATGTAAAGTAGTTCTGCGAAAAAGCTTCTGTTTTACGTGTAACGGCTTGGCCACGGGGACCGGTGACGCGACCTGCGACACGACCGGCGACGCGACAATTCGCGCGACGCGAAAAACATGCCACGAGCACACGCGTTCGCCGTCGCGACCAGTGTACACCAGGAGCGATACGACATTAGCTGAGATCTTTTTATGAAATTTAGCTCGACATTGTACAGACTTTGGTGCCAATATCACTTTTGTTTCAACCCGGCAATCGAACCCGAGACCTCATGATCCGCTTACACTACCGCAAGATCACAGAGGCAGACTTGATGTTGTGTACCTAACCACGGTATTGAAATCTATAGGTCCTGTATTTTATCTTTATACAAACGGTCGGAACGCGATTTATACCTACGAGCGTCAGGCTCGGTACCCACCTAACCTACTGCATACCAAACTCAAGGCGCTTCGGCACGGTAATATAATCTAACAGTATTGTAACTCGGTCGTCTTGGTGAGCTATATACCTACCAGACGCGCCGCATCGAGCTGCGGCATGATCGCGGCTGTGGGTACTTTAGGCACAGTCCGCACAGTCTAATGGGTACTTTGCTCGAGGCGCGTAGGTATAACTCGAGTTTCGAACGTTTGTATGGAGTTACAATACTGTTAGATATTATTACCGTGGCTTCGGTATACATTCTGTAGGTACCTATTGAATGCGTACTGAGCCGACGCTTGTAGGTATTGTAACTCGAGTTTTGAGTTAAAATACGGCAAAGGTTATGTAGGTAAGTGTGATCTAACTAACTAGGTATATGCACTTCTAAAAACTTACTTAGGTATTTTGAAATCACAGACAGACACTTTAACTTTATTTATACTGTATACATTTATGTAGATATAGATAACATCCAGAAGTTCCAAATAGCTAGCCTAACTAAAAATTATAAGAATAATATCATGCTCGCGGAGAAATAAACTAAAACATTTTATAGTGACTCAGCTCCGGCGCTAGTCGCCGCGACTACCGCTCGACGCCGTGGCGTGCGCCGTACTAATAAAATTCATACATTTGTTTTGGTAGCGCGACGTGTCGCGCGACTCGCCGCGGTCCCGCTCGGTGCTATTCGCCGGTCGCATCGCTGGTCGCCGCTGCGCGTGGCATGCTTAGAACATTTCTATACATTTGATTCAGTCGCAAGTCGCGTCGCCGGTCGCGTCGCGCGAATTTTCGCTGGAGCGAATTGTCCATGGCCAGACCGTAAGTGTGTGGCCAACTCTAGTGTCGGAGTTTTCAGACTCTAGTGTCGGAGTTTTCAGACCGTCTCAAGGCCTCCGACATGGCCTAACCAAGGATCGTTCAGCCATGTCGGAGGCCTTAAGACGGTCTGAATGCTGTCGGTCCCGGTTCTAGTCTCAGGACATCTTTATACAGAACCGCGACTGACAGCTTATCGTGCCCTCTGGAGCACGGTAGCGCTCTGATGTAACTGCCTCATGCGGTCTCCAATTGGCGACCTGTGCACGCGCTGCTTTATTTTGCCGATCTACTACTAACGGTAAGCCAAGTCTCGCTATGAGCACTATGAAAAAGCTAATATTCTGGCAATCTAAGAAGAAGCAGACCATAAGATAACATATAATACTGTACACAACTATGGCGCAGCACCAAGTTTCGCAAAAATTGTGCCAAGCTATTTCCCGGGAAATATCAAAAGCGTATCTTGGGTCGTGCTTATATTTATTCGTCGACAGTTAAAACATTAAAATACTTTCTATAAACATAGAAGAGCAATCTCATAATACCTTCGAGTATGTTCGGCATTTTGTGGAAAATTATTTTCTTTTTCATAATTGCACGTCGGTCCGTTCATAAAGTTGTTATGTTTGCGGTGATCAAAAGACAGATTTTTTTATAAACATATTAATTTTCATTAGGATGTCGGACAAATTGGTACTTTGACCTTTATAAAAATCTGTGTAGACATTCCGGTGTGGTTTTTTTACATTCTCATGAACTCGAATATGGACAGTTTTATAATTTGTTATTTTAGTGACTGAACTTTTAGCACAATAGCACAATATGGATGATGAATGACCAATGCCAATGGCTTTCAGTAACAATCAACCTTAGGTGATACAGATATGAGAGTTATCAGGCGCATTCAGAATTTTCGTCGTAAGTCTGTAAGATTTATTAAATAAAAGTTGTATTATAGACATATAAATGTATATATAAAATGCCTGCGCTACTGGCTAACTGACAGCGAATGTATAGCCAAATCTGCAGGACAGAACAAACAGGCAAGAACCTGAAATTTGGTATGTATGTTCCTTAGAGATTGGAGGGGTGCAATAAGAAAATATTGCCTGAAATTCCTACGGGAACAGGCAGAAACGATTAAAATTGAATGTGCGTGCGTAGCTGCGGGCATAATCTAGTATAGAACCTACTTTACTACGTGTTATTAAACGGTTGATGAATCTAGTTCTGAAAAGAGAACTCAAAACTTGTTTGCCTTCACAGTAGTCCGGCTACAATCGAAGCTGGAGCAAACTATTCACAATGAGCAATAACTCGAAGCATTGAGAGTGATTTTATAGAACATTAAACTGGCTCAGCCGCTGAGCTTGAAAGATTGAATGCACATTAGGCGCATTGCCTTCTATGAGCACTACTGACGAGCCTTCGCTATATAACTGGGTTGGGACGTACGCTTATTGATTCTAAGAAATGTTCAATTTTTCTTCTCAATCTATAGTTTCTTTTAAAAACGTATTAAGCGATTTTTTTTGCTATTACGGTTTTAGTAGTGGATATGTATTGTTTAGGGTTATGTTGGGCTTCTCGGGTGGACTGACCAAAATGTTCTGTTAGCAGTCTAAGCACTTGATTAGGATGTTAATAATTTTAGAGAACGCCTACACGTGGTTCTCTGGAATTATCAACATCCCAATGCAGCAAGCTTGGTCCTGAAAAATTACACGTGTTACCCTCTCTTTGTGGATAAAATTCCACGTGTCACAACTAATACCGTTAAAGATTTGTGTATTTGTTTCACTTATTACGCCCATATATAAAAATATTGTTTCGAATTTCCAAAGCCCGTATCACAAATACTAGTGGTTGTACGAAAATTGAATGTGTGTATTGTTATGTGTATTTGAGTAAAGAATAGATTTTTGTTATTCTGCTTTTGAACGGACTGTAGTGATGTTTTGAATACGGGTGTTTGTGTGTAAATTGATGACCGGTTGGCGCCGCGGGAGTGTATCGACTGCTACGCTGAAGGTGCGGGTTTGATTCCCGCTCAAGTCAAACATTTGTGTGCATGAACATGGATGTTTGTCTTGGTCTGGGTGTATCTATGTATAATATGTATGTATTTACAAAAAAAAGTTTATCTGCATGTTTATCCATTATCTAGTACCCATAGTACAAGCTTCTGCTTAGTTTGGGACTAGATGGTGTTGTGTGAATGTGGTAGGATATTAGAATTAGAAATATAAGGGTTACAGCAGTTTTTGTGCAAAAGGCTGTACATGCGTATAAACATATGCACATACTTACTTATCACACGATATCTTTATTTCTCGTGTAAGACTGTAGCTAACTCTGGTGTCGGAGGTTTCAGACCACGCGAAGGTAAATGTAGGAAGATTGGTGAAGCACAATAGCGCTCTGATATAAATGCAAGCAAAGTTATGAAGTGAGTGCTTAATTTCATATTAAGCAAATGTAATTGTACCAAAATATCCGCATTTGTGCGATACAGTGTTCAATTGTTTATAGCTTTTTTTTAAAGTCCCTCGCGAAGATTATGAACCTCGAGCATCCCGCGTTGTGCGACCAGTCCCGATCAGCGGATAATCCCTAAATCGAAGAACACAACGCTTATCGCACTTCAGGAAGATAAAGTGTATCAAAGTTCGTGCCTGCCACTCATTCGGATTGAATTCGCTAGTCTGTAACAAATCGGTGATTGTCCTTCATTATGTAGGTACGTAAATAAACAGTTGTTAATTGCTTCAAGACTACTTGACTGACACATGTGTCAGTGCCTTCAACCAGTTAAGTAAAGTCACAATGAAAGACACATACCAGTCCTTTTAATTTGGAATTAATGATCCTGTAGGTAAGAAATGATATAATTATCGCAGTAAAAAAGCTTAAAGGCAAAACATGCCTTCATAAAGGCTATATATATTGCTGCAATATATAGGCAATTATACATGTTCATTTATATCCAGCTTTATATTTATTGACTGCCTCGTTGGTCTCGCGGCATAAATGTGTGCGTGGGATTGGGAGGTCTCGGATTCGATTCCCGGGTCGGGCCAAGTGTTATTGGGTTTTTCCGTTAGGAAATTCTCAGTAGCAGCACGGAGTCTGGTAATGTGCCCGATACGGCAATAGGCTCGCCCCCTATTACGTGGGACCTAAAAATTCCTGGCGAAATGTGGGTGTAATATTACACCTCTGCCTACCCCTTATAAATAAAAAAATAAAAAAATTAAATATTTATTGCCCGCATATCCGGTAGGGCAGGTTTCCAAAAGTCTTGTTGCTTCTGCGAACCTTGAAACAGTTTTTACTACTTTCTACCAAATAAATTTATTGTTAAAACATACGAAAATAGTATATGTTTCTAGTGAAACCATGCAGCACTTCTACCAGTTGTTTGAAGACTCCAAGATGCCTTGTGATGCCACTTCAATGTAGTTGGATTGGCCGTTAATTTGGTAATTGATAGTAGGGACAAAGAACCTTACACCATTTTCATTTGCACCACCAAATGGCAAGTAGGTACTATAAAAGTTATATTTAACTAGAAAGGTTTAACTGCGGTTACACCCGACATATTTAGGGCTACTGCTAGTGGCTCTTATACCCGCGTGATGTTATGTAGTCTATAGTGTTTTTCGATAAATGCGTTATCCAACACAAAAATAATTATCCAAATTGAACCAGGCGTTCTGGAGATTAGCGGATCCAACCAAACAAACAAACTCTTCAGCGATATTATATTAGTATATATTTTATACTCAAGACATTTTCATGGCCAATTTTCAAAATAGCGACGTCGCTAACGCTTACATCAGATGATATCATAACTGTACACAAAATTCTCCAAAATAAAAAAGATATGACAGTACCAAATTCTTGAAAAGACGTGAGCGTAAATGAATGTATGTATACAAAGTGAAAACACATTACATAGAACAGTGACACAAGTAGGTACACAGTTCGCTTACTCATTCTATCATCATAATGTTCTTCTTAGCGTGTCGACGGCAATCTAAATTGTGTCAGCCCAGAACTTAGATACGAGTATGGCATTTTCAGTAGCGTCCATATGTTCCTGTAGCGAGCAGGTGTTAGGGCACGCAGGACAAGATAGTAAGTGTCCCATTGTTTGTGGAACGGCACCACACTTGCACTCCAAATTGGAATTATCTATAAATCCCCACCTAAGCAAATTTTCTATGCTTCGGCCAAACTGTATCTTTAGTCTATTTAAAGTCTTCCAGGTCAGCCAAGGCAGCCCATGTCCAGGTGGAGGATTTTCAGCAAGCGGGACGAATGGGGTGGGCAGGGAAGCACTATCCCGCCATCATAATGTTAGCAAGCAACACTACAATCTAGTGCCACGTCGACAAATATAAGAAAAGCTCTTTTATTCTGTCCCACGGGTGTCGTGCTTCGTATGTGTTGCATAAATAATGACAACATTATTCAAACCCGCGAATAATTGGATTCTTGCATCCCATTGGAGTTTGTGTTCAAGTGATATCTGTTCATAGTAATTTAGTTAGCATTTTTAGAGCGATTTCAGTCTAGCTTTTCATGCACGCGTATGATTTCGGTTTTGGAAGCTTGTTTCATAACAACAATAATAATGGAAAGTCCGTTATTAAGAAGCTTGCAAAGCGCGCAAAAACTACGCTACTTTGAAATCGTTCATAAGTTCATGGAACTTTGTGCAGGTACCGTAACGACACGGCTACAACCCAGCAATTAGCTCATAGTCACCGCGCTTGCCAGTAGTTTTTTTAGTATTCTAAACTTGTGAAACCATGTCTCTGTCATATTATATTATTTGAAGCTAAAACCCAAACTGACACAGCAGGACTTTCCAGTGTTGTATAAAGTTCAATAACCTGCAGCGCGTGCTATTTTCCACAAATTCTCGGCCGAAATCATGACACACACGTGAAGGTGGGCTATTGAAGCCTACACACTGCCAATTTTCCACGAAGGTACGTTCATTCCAACGTGGCCATGCGCGAGGCAATTTCCTTACATCAACAGTGATCGTCACCCTGTATAACCATTTTCGAACGCATTCCTACTTCTGAATTTCAAAAGACCTTTTCCAATATCTTACCCTCCTCGTTTCAATTGAAACATACGTAGGTACTTGAAAACATTTACACACAAAATTGGGCGGCTATTTAAACAAATGATTGTTCTATTTATATTTTGTTCCAAGTCGTGTACTCGGGGGTGTGTCTCTAATTGTTTTGTTGTACAAAGCACTATCGGCTAATTGGTAGTTATCTTAGTATGTTACCGCATTGACACAGGCGGTATCAGGCTCTTGGGATCTCATAAACACGTACTGATTTGTTTAGATTACGGACAACTGTTTCATTAAACAAACAGTCTGTAAGGTGTCATACTCGTGATTTGTCACTATCGCATCGCATGAGGAACATTGAATTTCAGCGCTAATACAAAGGGCAGTTGCAGATTAACGTATTTTCTGCGCGTATAAAGTCGTTTCAGCATACGCGTTTACACGCGCGCTGCATTACGCGCTTTAAAAAAACCGGACTCGCGTGAACGGTCATATACGAGCTTACAAGCTCGTCAACGCTCGTACGAGATTCGCGTGTGCCAAAAGGCGCGCCTATACGCGCCTACATGCGCTTCCAAAAACGAGCTTATACGCGCGTATAAAACGCTAGTCTGAAACCGCTCTAAGTTATAACTTAAGTAGTGTGGAAAACCCGAGTAGGAATCAGGGCATTGGGCGAGTGCAGTAATTAGTATCTTGTCACCATTGCTCTACGGCGTAGCTTGACTTTATAAGGAGTACGTAAGCTAATTGTTAAACTTACGCAGAGCGAAGTGAGGGATATAAAGAGATTCTATTGTGATTGTTTTCGTCACATACCGCTCAGTCACGGTAATAATATCTAACAGTATTGTAACTCCATACAAACGCACGAAACTCGAGTTATACCTACGCGCCTCGAGCAGAGTACCCATTAGACTGTGCGGACTGTGCCAAGAGTACCCACAGCCGCGATCGTGCCGCAGCTCGCAAGCGGCGCGTCTGGTAGGTATATAACTCACGAAGGCGGCCGAGTTACAATACTGTTAGATTATATTACCGTGGCTCAGTTCCTTCGCTTATCTCTGATAGATACGCATCCTTTCTCACTAACGGCCGGTTTCAATATTCGATCGATCCCCGGATTTTGAGATTCGAGATTCGTGTTTGACATATTTGGTATGGAGCTTATGTCAAAAACAGGTCTAAAATCTCAAAAAAAATTGATACTAACACAATAGTCTCTGAGGCCCGCGGCCGAACGCCGCGCGCCGTGCGACGTCTGGCGTTTGCGTTTATAGCCTATTTTATGACTCGCTGCAGGATGGAAAAATGTACATGAACGTCGTGTGTGCTTCGCAAGAGTTAAGAGTAAGTGAAATACAACACGATTCCATTTTTCGAAGGTGACAAACAAGCTTATTCGCATACTTTTTTACCTTACTTTTTCCATAAAGCATCTTGGTTTTCTAGGGCGTAGAATAGTAATGGTGGGCACACAGATATCTTTTAATATATATATTCACACAGACATCGCCTAGAAATTGGATCAGCGTTGCCTCGCCTTTAGCCGCACCGTCAACCTGGTGCTGATAAGTGTGTGTCACAAAATGGAATTTCACACCAGGCATACTGAACGATTCAAGGCGATACATGCGCTAAACAAATAAGATATCATTATGGGCAGATAGATGGCTTCAGAGCGTGAACGCACTAGCGGCTGGTCGCAATGCGTCGTGCCACATGCGATTGACCGCACTTCTATTTTTAGATGAAAACGCGTGAGGTGAACTAACTTGCGACTAACGTCTATACTGCGACCAGCGCTTAATTATTCACTTTCCGATCAAGGCAAGCAATGCAATACTGAAAAATAGCTTACAAACATGTTTCCCCGTAAATAATAGTACATACATACATACATATCGTCACGCCTTTTATCCCCAAAGGGGTAGGCAGAGGTGTATTTCTACACCCACTTTTCGCCAGATATACTTTAGTCCCACGTAATAAGGGGCGAGCCTATTGCCGTACCGTTCACATTTCCAGACTCCGTGCTGCTACTGAGAATTTCGTGACAGAAATGTATGTATATATGTATGTAAATATATGTATGTAAATAATAGTACACTAAGCAATTCGCTTCTGATAGTGCTTTGTAAGGATAATAATCTTGAACACCACTTAGATGGACTCTGTTAGCTATAATTTAGTTTGCAGTGGGAGCGAAGCGATCTACAACTTGTAAAGCCCGGTAGCTCGAAGGAATCTGCTTATACTTAACATAAACTACGAGTAGTTGTATGTTTAATGATAAGCTTTTGTTTTATTAATAAATACCCAGGGAATACATAAGTATTAAGTTTTCTTTGGATTACTGAAATTTATGAAAATAGACTGGATAAGAGCTCAATTGACTTTTCAATTCAATATAATAATATGACTGCCTCCTTGGTCCACTGGATAGCGTATGCGTCGGGCAAAAGTGTTGCTAACATTTGCCGAATTCTCAGTAGCAGCACGGAGTCTGTTAATGTGCCCGGTAACGGCAATAGGCTCGCCGCCTATAACGTGGGACCTAAAATTCATGACTTGGCAAAATTTGGGTGTAATATTACGAAAATTAAAAAAAATATTTGCTCCAGAACTGCACAAGAGGTTCTTCTATAAGACATAAAATTTTCTATTTAGATCATCACATGTAATTCGATGGGTGACCAATTCTACAGCTGATACCATAGAAAGCTTAATGAACGAATTCCGCAGCTTGAGTACATGTAGCGACACTTGAACAAATCAGTCTTGTGACGTAGACGCGGTAGGTACCGGACATACGTCACAATTTGCTTAGAAATTGTATGAAGCGGCGGCGTGTAAGAGCAAATATTTGCTTATAATAAATTTGCATGATAACGATATACTACGGTAAACAGAGCTGAGTACATTGTAATACAAAAAGTACATATCAAAACCTTTGTTATGCTGGGGCCACACTAACGAGAAATGCCATTAATTATTGCGATAGTGTACGTTAACCGTAGGTGTAGCCACGACTTAACGCGATAATTTGACAACGGCATTAACATTGCCGTTTGGCGTTTTTTATCGCCAATGATGGGCATTCACGTTGACATTTCAAGTGTAGCCATCTACTTTAGGGCGTTAAAAAGTATCGCAATAATTATCGCGATAATTATCGCGATAGCAAACATTGACGTGAGCCGGTAGTGTGGCCCCAGCATTACACAAGTAGTAACCGAATCGTGAGCTGTGGCTGTGCTTTGGGCACAGTCTGGTACACAGTCGAATTGAGAACCTCCTCCTTTATTCGGTCAGTTAAAAACGGTGCCATTGTCGGATAGTTACGTCGTTACATAACGTAAGTACAAAATTTGAATAAAAGCTTAGCTTTAAGAAAAGCTATGTATTATAATATAAATTGGAAGGCGTAGTCTAGGATTCAACCTTGCGATTTTTCGGTCTTCGCTCCTGACTTGCGCACAGAGGCGCGTCCCACAGCTGAGTTCGCAGGAACATTGACAACGTGTCGCCATTATAACCAAGTGGCGCAATTAACTCTATCGCCCATCAACGCATTAGCGCCTCATCGTTACATTTTATCTATTCGCACATCTAGGGCAGAGACAGTTATACGCTTAATATTAGCTTCGGTATAAAAGTTCATTGCAGCTATATTGAGATGGAGAAGCGAGTATTCTTAAGGGTGCCCATTCCGCGAGGCATTCCAAACAAACTCTTCCGTTTAGGAACTGAAGTAAAAGAAACTGGGTATTTAGATATAGAATATTGCTGGATGCTGAATGGAGGAAGGTAAAGGTTTTAACAATATTTTTAAACAACGATGAAGAGCGATTTAAAAGTATCCATAAAACCTAAAAATAACGGTTTTTTTTTTGTTTTCATTTCTTTATATTAAATCTTATAACTTATTTACATTTTATGCGTACTAAGGTTTACGTGCGTTACCAAAATAACGAGTGGGTTTGAAGATTTTCTGGAAGAGCATAGCAAAGTAATGTTTAGTGACTCCCAAATTCATAAATAAACTAATATTGTCGAAGCGGTTGAAACATGTATAGTCGTATTTTTTATTAGACGAAGTCAACTGACGTTTACTGTGTTGTCAGTTTATGATGAAATAAAAATAGTGTTGTGACAAAGTGAATGATTGAAAAAACTCTTGAATGAATGAAATTGCATCGATTGTCTAGTGAATAGTTAGTGTGCCGAACGGCCGATATCGGGTACGGTGTTCGAGTTTTCGAAGACTATGTTCCTATAGTATTTACCTATACTGAATACCGAGTGTTTTAAACATTAAGGAAAACATTGCGAGGAAACTTGTACGACTGTTCTATTTTCAATACATCATGTAGTTGAAACTATACAGGGTGTCACAAGACCCATCACCAAGCCGAAGTTTACTCGTTGTGGACATCATGCCAAGTCATACTAACCAAAAATAATACCTGGGAAACGATTTTTTTAAGATTTCACATTTTTTAAACCGCAATTTAAAGCGCGCGCGTGCAATGCTCGAAATATCTACCTATCCATGGGGTCATAGGGCATCTAGCGAACATCTTGGCGGGGTAAATGCATCGATTTTGTACTTAATTAGAAAAATTCCATACTAACTTTGAGCCTCAATATCTCCTGAACCAGTAATTTCGCAGGTATGATGCCGAAGTAAAAAATGATCGTAGTGATTGGTAAAACATGGGATTTCAGTTTTCATTTAGGGTCTTTTTACACCTTGTAGATGTATAAAATGTAACAATTTATACTACTTACATAACTACTAGTAACTTATATCAGAGCACTTTTATTGTAATATAGAAATAATTTTCTTTTATAGTTTGAAATGATTAACTATTCACACTCAATGTTCGATCATCTGATTGAACGAGAACTAAACGCATCACTATTACTTTAAATATGACAACATTATTTTACAAAGTGACATTAGCTACTGTAGTTGGCTTCGTCTAATTAAAAATACGACTATAGGTATACAAATGGCGAAAGTTCAAAATCATTTAATGTATGTAACTTGCTTTACTGGTGCAGTGTAATCAGACTTTCTTATCCTGCAAAAGGTTAACAGCTTGCTTGACAACTGAAATAGACGGACTGAAATAAACCTCAGTAGCTACCTTTGTCGCGTAATACAAAGACGAAAAGTCACCTTTGTGGCGCACCTAAGACAAGTAAAGCAATCAGGCTCCTTGCGCAGATCATCCTTCATGAGTGGCCGTCACGTAAGTTCATACTTCAGGCCCCAGAGCTCACTAGTCATAGTGAGACCTCGTGACGTCCCACCGAATAACTGGCGCACGTACTGACTGCCGCTAATTGCTGACTCGAGGGTACGAGACAACGTTTACTGACAGTTGCTAATATTTTTTTCGCTTGTTGTTGCTATTTTTCTGTATTTTCAAATAAATAAAAAAATGTGTGTCTTGATCATCTTTTCCTTTATTGAATGTCTGAATGCGCTGTGGCTCTCTGAAGAAAACGCTTGACGTTGATACTGCAATTGTTATCAATTCAATCTGTGAGGAATAGCAACTTCGTCAAAATAATAAAGAATGCCGACAGGAAAACTCTACAACTCAGGATGGTAAAGTAGCATCGGTAAAGCTCATCTGTTGGTCATATTGAATTAGCATTTATGCTCACCTCCTTCTACATAATTCGGGACAACTACTTTTCTAAATATACGTACTGAAATGCGGGTGTAACAAACTTCCAACAAAACCTTTGTAAAGTCTATAGTAGTACATATACCACATAAGGTTTGGAATCCCCCCGCGACCACGACCGTTGCAAGCCGGTAGAAACGTAGGAGAATAACAGAGGTATTACGCCTTTAAATAAGTCAATTATCGCGACTAAGACCCGCTGAATGATATTGTATGATGTAGTAATACATATTATATTATTAATAGCCAGCCGTTAAAATCACTGCACAAATGTGGACCAAACCTCTGGATAGAATTACATCAACCACAAATCTTATCCATCGATCGTCACTATTACTCCAGCATAGTGCAATGTTGTGTGTTGGGATGCGAAATAAAAGATGTTAATTGTTCTAAATACAACGGTGTAATGCATTAAACATACAGGTTACATGTTCATATATAGGAAGGCGCGTCATACACTACAATAGTACGTGAAGCGGTTGAAATCAAAGAACATAGAAATTTCAACGGGGGGGGACGGATAGAGACTATCGACCACTTGGAACCCAGTCATCAACAAATGCAAACAACGCCGCTGTAACACAACCCATCAGTGTGTAGACATCATAAGTGTAGTTTCTCGAAGTACCGACAGTGCGGATAAAATCAAAAATATAAAACAATGAGGGTAGCTGCCGAAACCCGCGCTTCACAAGGACGGCGCTGAGCTGACATCAGTCCCTCCACGACCACGACCATTGCAAGCCGGTAGAAACGTAGTAGAATAACAGAGGTATTTATGCCTTTAAATAAGTAAATCATCGCGAGTAAGACCCGCTCAATCTTATTGTATGAAGCACAAATGTGGTCAAAATCATTAGTATTAGTAACAACTAGATATGTAACTGTATTGTCGGACAGTAATCAAGCGTGTAAGCCCCGCATAAATCATTGAAGAGATATACCACTACTAGACTGTGACAAGGCAATTCAAGATAGACGTTAGTTACTTAAATAGATTCACCGTACATGCAATATACGAATTATAGTTACTAGGCGGATGCTCTCGCTTTTTCAAAGACACAATTAACAACTGTAAAAATTAAGATGAATTTTATATTTTTTTTCGCATTTAAAGACACCATCTACAACTGTTTAAACTAGAATTAGTGTTACCTTTATTCCTTAGCTGAACATAAAAATATACCTAATGTTCAATATGTTGTTCTAAGCGTGGAGACCTCGTGATATCTTTTACATATTTATTTAATTTCTATATGCTGTTGGTCTTCCTAAGATCAAATAAATAAATAAATAAAATACATTCTCAAAGTTGGATGTGTCATACCTACATATGAATTGCTACATTTTAAGTCCCATGCTTAAATGCACATTTTTGACCTACTTCGCATTTGTAATTCCAAATGACTATATATGTTATAAACACACACTAAGCAGCTATACAAGAAATCCATTCCCTTTTCCCATGCTAATAATAGTGCAAATAATATTGTTGTTTTACAAATATAAGTACTTTCTGCTTGAATCTATGCTGTCTTTGAGAAGGTTTTTACATAAAAATTAAAGATACGTATATCGGAAAGGCAGGTGCAAGTCCAAAAGCCCAACATTGACAACAAGTCTTTCGTCTTGGCGTAGTCTAACATCTGACGAAATATAAGTGGTTCGCGGCTTGACGATTGAACTCTGAACTTTGAAAAGCTGTTTAATTAAATTATGTAGATTAACACAAAGTTAAATTCACATTTCAAATGCTTTAGTCAAAGCATCTGTGGAGTGTTGAGTATCATCGGTTGCTGTTAAGTATCGCCGAACTGTCCTCGAGCGCGCTCTTAGTTAAGTTGTTCTTAGTTAAGTTGTCAATGAGAGCGTACAATAGCGCTCACTCGGTTCGTCAGAGAGGCGACCTCTCTCTCGAACAACTCCTTAGCTTGAACACTCGATCACTTGTGACGTACCAACTACAAGCGCATATTCACAACTGTCCTACAAGCTCTCTCTGTACAATTACAAAGTATACAACAATGGCTTAAATTTGTTCAATTTGATAAGAATAAATAAGAAAATATCTGAGCTCTTAAAAAGACAACTGCAATATCCTTTTGTTTTCCGGGAGATTTTACAATCTTCAGACAGCGGGCACAAAGAACAACCGGGAACTAGCTCACTACACCCAACGGCGCGGGCGGCGACTACCTAAAGGGTTAAGGCGCTGTTATACCTCAGAAGCCGTGAAACACCTAATTTTTCGTCGCGCATATAGCCATAACGGTACATATTACAAACTAGCAAAAAATAGAGCTTAAAGTCAAAAGTCTGAACAAAAGACTTTTGAAAGAATTTTTCATGTACGTAAAATAGAATCACGGTAAAAAAATCGCAAAATCGAGGCAGAAAATAATCTTTCGTCTCACTGTTTGCAATATTTTGATCGTATGCTGTCATATTTTTTTTGATAATATTGTAGGAAATCTAATGAACTAAAGAATTACCCTATTTATTTTCATATTATACGTGTATATTTTGTAAAATTAAATAAAATCTGCCAAACGTCTATGATTTTGACGCTCGGTAGATCCCATCAATATCAAACGCTTCAGCAATTTAAACCTTATTAGCATAAGCGGTGTACTGAGTGTCAGTTGCTAGTTTACGCCCCGCCCAGACCTCATCATTCGGCTATGAGCCCTGTGAGAGATAGGTCATGTCGCTTGCGTCTCCGCTGCACGAAATTTTACGTAAACCTGTTTGTTATTATAATACGCCGATTTGAGTTCGTAATTTCATGTTTTATGTTATAGACTGAATATGAATCAAATAGGCTTTTCATGTAACTATGGGGACATATAATTAGGGCCTAAGTTTATACTCTTGTTGCGTTTAATGTGTTATTGTTTCTGTGCTTATAAATATATAATTAGAAGAATAAAATATGGACAATTAGAGAAATGAAGTTCTACGAAGGATTTGTACAAGAAAGCGTCGTAATAAAATAGAAATTCATCCATGGCCAAGTGATTATGAAATATGTAACATTTTTACACAAATTATTTTCATAAGAGTCTTTTATGACTAACTATGTTACTTCTATATTATCGATTATGCATAATATAATTATATAAATTATTCTCACAATACATAGCTGCCACAGTTTTCAATTTTTGAAAGAGTAATAACATAAAATCGAATCATTTTATGTACCTATATTTCAAATTCATTAGCTTGTCAGAGCGCCTGGAGCGCTAAGATGCCGCCACGGCGAACAATAATGATGAAGCGGTAACGAATGTTGTATTATTGTGTTTTGAACATAAACCTTTTTAGGTACATCGGGTAAAACTTTGATTATTCATAAACTATTAGTTATGTCTCAGTACATCTAATATCTTTTTAATTTCTAAAATCAATCATTTATAAGTAAGAAGGTGACTTCTCTGTTTGCTATAACACAAGATATAGTATTTTTTTAATAATAAAGTACGTAACTAATTATCATTATTGTAATTACAGTGAAGTTAAAGATAACAGTTCTGCAACGTCTTACACACATTTGACTTCAGTCATTCCTAACACGATCTGTTCAAGAGCTAGCCAAGAAATGCCAAACAATTTTTTTAACAAATTTGACACAAATTCCGTAGTGATAAGCAAAAATTACAAGAGGGATAGCAGTGACTGGTTCGAATTGCGTAAGAATATGTTGACAGATTGAAATTTTTGTATAGTGGTAAAAAGAAGAGATAGCAGCAGTAAAGCCAACTTAGTAAAAAATATTTTGTACAAATAAAATATTTGCAATGTAAAATCAGTTGCGCATGGAATCTAAAATGAACAACTGGCTTTGCCACAACTGGCGAAGCAAGAAAATGTAACAATCGAGCCTTGTGGATTATTCGATTATTGGTGCCACGCCAGATGGATTAATAGGTCAAAACACGATTGTGGAAATTTAATGTTCTAAAGTTGCCTATAAGAATGGCCTGGAGAATAGTATAAGAGCAAAAAAAATACAAATATGGAAACATGATAAAAAAGTGAACTGACTAGTCTAAACAAATATTGTAATTGCTATTACCAAATTCAGGGGCAACGCCACGTTACACGCAAACAAAAGTGTTTATTTGCTGTGTGGAGTGGCGAAAGTATACCACTAAAAATAGAAATTATAGAAAGAGATGATGTTTTCTGGGAGAAGCTTGTGGCGTTTCATATGAATTGGCAGTTGCCTGAAATCGTTGATTCTCGTCAAGCTCAAGGGATGGCATTGCGAGATCACGGAGAGCAAAATGTTTCATCAATGCTTGAAATTTCTACAATACCAAGCCGTAAAAGGAAAGTAAATGAAACTGTGCCTCGTGAACAACAGCAAATAATAAGTCTTATCACCTTACACACTGCCTTTAACATTCGATGAGAATAAAGAAAACCTGCCGGGTTGTAGCAGACAGCTAACTTTTGATGAGCTGTAAACTCTGTATTTCGTTAATAAATTATAAATGAATATAAATAAATATCTTTTAATATTTATTTTCTTTGAAACAACACATATTTGAAGCGAAAGAAATATTTTATATTTTTCCATATAAACATGTATGACGAGAGCTAACGAAAAAGCAGTAACTCAAATTCTAATTCTATAATTTTCTAAGCGACATAGCAGTATCTCATGAATAAGGTATATCCACATATATTTTTGATGTTTCATCTATTTTGAAAAATAATAATGGGTTGGGTTTCGAAACGAGTCGCCTGAATTTGAGGGTATTGGTAGTGTAGGGGGCTTAAGGCAGTTCGTTTTAATCCCCTAAAAGTAATTTTGGCTGCCGGAGTTGCGTCTAAATATTTTTAAACAATTTCCAAAATTTCATAAATACGTCGGCAATTATGCAAAACGGAACATAGTTTTTATACTTTAGTACAGTTTTACAAATGTAATTTTTAGGTTTTATGTGAAAAACGTGAAACGAAACGCAAAACTGCCATCTTGGAATGATCATATTGACAGCTAATGTCAAATTTGTGCGTCATTGCTTTCGAGTGCCTTGGGTTAGGTGCGACTGTAATAAGTAAATAAATAGGTTATGCTAGGTTCTCTTTTGACCCTTAATCCGAAAATAGGAGCCCTTCGCAGGGCTCCGACAACCTTAGTTTATTAAACTAGTGTGATGAATGTGGAAGTTGGCAGTACCATACACACCGATGTTTGGAGATTTTTTTTTCAGAGGAAACCAAGTATTTCCGGCAAGTGAAAATGGTGAGGGGGGCTTCAAGACCTCCCCTGCTCCCTCTTCAATCACTCACAACCCCTAAAAACGGCGACGTATTTCGGAATCTTTGCCATAATAATTATACCTATAATAACAATAAACATCCATAAACAAAATAAAAGAAATCAACATTTACTAAACTTCAATTATCTCGTAACTCGCTTTAGTTGAAATACGGCTTTTGCGCTTAGTAGAGCAGTATTGTGTTTTTTAGGGTACCGTAGCCAAAAATTGTAAAAACGGAACCCTTATAGATTCGCAATGTCTGTCTGTCTGTCCGCCCGTATGTCACAGCCAATTTATTGCAAAACAGATTTGAAAACTGGCAAGAATGGAATTAGATGTAGGTATTCTATGAACAGCTTCACTATTTTTATAGAAAAACAAAACAAACATAATAATGGCCTTTCCATACATGGAACTGACTTAATTATTTTTATCATCTTACGGCACGAAGGTATTTACCTACTTTCGTCAACATTTAATACCTATAACGTCTAATGTAAACCAGTTTTGCTCATGGCTGCACTGAGAACAAAAATTGCGCTATGCCTATATTGTACAAACAGATTGATGTATGTAATATAAATTTTAATATCAGTATCTCAATTCAATATGCTAAAACGTTTTGCTTGCGATTTTGAAATATTGGAATACGGATGTCGCCAGAATACGGCCGCACGCGACGAGAATGAAGGGGGGCGCCCCGCAGTAGACGGAGCTAAGCTCCCTTCACCTCCCCTGCTTCACCCCCTCATTTACCAAAACAGTCGCTTAGGACAGCGCCTTAAGCCATCCATGTAGCCAATGAAAAATATTATGTTTTAACCGATTATTTTCATATGAATATTTTGCCTAATTATAAATAACGTCTATATTTATTTTCATCCATTAATTTTCAAGTTATTTTTACTCGAGTCAGAAGCTATCAACGACATCATAAGAGCCAAACAAAATAATCATTACGTAACTACGAATTACGTCACAGATACTTTAATTTGCTCTACGATGTCTATTGAAAGTTCTGCAAACTTACACATCGCCCGCCAACAATCCATTCTTTGACTTCGATAGGAAACGGGCAAATTGCACTCGTAAGACCACTTGCAATTTTCAAGAGTTGTATAACAATGATAAAGCCAACGCAAGTAAGTGTGGTAATCCCAGAGCACACTGCACTAAAGCTCTGAACTCTATAACATAATTAAAGACGTGTACTGAGCCTATTGTTCTCATCGTGCAATAGCGCGGGTGGTGAAGCTAAGCCGATTAGGAGCCATCCATCCCATCAGTTGTACTGCCTATTAACTCGCTGTTTATGTATGCATTCATTTGCGTATTCTAATTTAATATATGTCTTGTATTTTATGTATGTATGTAGTATGTCCACAACATAGCTCTGGCCTTGTACAATCTTCCTTCTACGTTCAAGCTATACACCTATGGAACGGGCTCCCTCTGGAAGTCAGGACGGCAGACAGTCGCTGGACATTTAAAAACAAGGCTCGTCAATGGATTCAACGTGGTTTATTGGCCGAATCATCGTAATCATCACATGATTATGTATGTATATAGAATATTTTATTGAATATGTATGTCTATATATATATATATGTTATAATATATTAGTAGTAGTATATATTAGTACCTTTCTTAAGACGGCGGATGGGTAATCAAAGATGGCGGATGGGAAATTTCAATAAAATAATATATTGATTTTCCATCGTTATACCTATACGAATGCCACATCCGTTATAACGGTGGAGCCGATACCCATATTGATTTAATAGAATTTTCCCATCCGCCACCTTTGGTTTTCCATCCGCCATCTTCGATTTCCCATTTGTCATCTTTGATCACGAAATATATGTATGTTGTATTTGCATTCCTCATAGCTTAAAACATCGGAGAGGATACCCATATTGACTTTAATTTTTTTTTCATCCGCCATCTTTGATCACGAAATAGATGGTGTATTTGGATTTACCATCCCTTAAATCATCAGAGACGATACCCATATTGATTTAAAAAAAAAATCCCATCCGCCATCTTTGATTTCCCATCCGCCATCTTGAATAACGAAAGAGATGTTGTATTTGGATGCCCCATCTCTTTAAACATCGGAGACGATACCCATATTGATTTTTTTAAATTACCCATCCGCCATCTTTGATCACGAAATAGATGGTGTTTTTGAATTCCCCATTCCTTAAAATATCGGAGACGATACCCATATCGACTTTAAAATAAATCCCGTCCGCCATTTTTGATTTCCTATCCGCCATCTTTGATCACGAAATAGATGTTGTATTTGGATTCTCCATCCCTTAAATCATCAGAGACGATTATTTGGATTCTCTATCCCTTAAATCATCAGAGACGATACCCATATTGAATTTTAAAATTTTCACATCCGCCATCTTTGATTTCCCATCCACCATCTTGAATCACGAAACAGATGTTATATTTGGATTCCCCATCCCTTTTAACATCGCAGACGATACCAATATTGATTTTTTAAAATTTTCCCATCCACCATCTTTGATTTCCCATCCGCCATCTTTGATCACGAAATAGATGTTGTATTTCGATTCTCCACCCCTTAAAATATCGAAGGCGATACCCATATTGATTTTTAAAATTTTCTAATCCGTCATCTTTGATTTCCCGGCCGCCATTTTGGATCACTAAATAAATTTCATATTATTAATCAGCGTCCCGAAAATCTCGAAAACGATACCCATATAGATTGTATCCTATTCGTTTAGCCTTTTTTGCCTTTGACCCAACCGTCCCCCTTCTCGTTTGACCATTTTATTATTTTTGTCTGGCCCCTAAAAGTTGTGGCGTAATTTTATATAGCCTTTCGGTATAATTGGGCTATCATAGACAATAACAATTTTTTAAATCCGACTGCTAGTTCCTGAGATTAGCCGACATTATCTTTTAGCCTTTTTAGCCTTTTGCCCGGCCCCAAAGGGTCGAAGCGTTATATTGTATAGCCTATAGCCTTCCGAAATAACTGGGCTATCGTATACAAAAATAATTCTTCAGATCCGACTGGTAGTTCCTGAGATTAGCGCGTTCAAACAAAGTCTTCCGCTTTATTATATTAGTATAGATAGATGTAAAAGCAAAATATGTTTATTGTGGGTTATCCTTGGAAGATAGACATATACCATCGCGGACTTTTTTATAGATTTATTAAAAAGGTGCAATCCCACCATACATTGTTATGCTATAACTCAAAAGGTTTTGGCAGCGTTTTCGAGGAAAGCTCCCGATCGGCTCAATTTTTTCCGACACGTCGAACTAATATCGTCGTAATATCGTCAGTTTGCACAAAACCTAAACTTATTATACATTAAAACCTTCCTCAGGGATCAGTCTCGATGTTGTTGAAAACCGTATAAAAATTTGTCCAGTACTTTTCGAGTTTTAAGCGAACAGACAGACAGACACCGCGGCGGGGGACTTTGTTTTATAATATGTATAGATCTAGTTATAATTATCTAAATTGAATCACAAAGCACTTCCACCTAATACCTGCCTTAACTATCTCTGCATCACCCTAAGGTAGACTGTTAGACAATGCCTAAGGCATTAAGTCCGCCTATGTACAGTATTGTGCAGGAAGTTTAATAAATAAATTAAAAAAAATATAGTCGTATACAACAAGTAAGAGCTAGATCTACGAGAATTATCGCTTTGAGTAGTCGAGGCTTACGTTTTATATTGGACGCATCCATATGCATGAACAACAAAGTAGCGAGTGGCGCATTAGCTCGTAATGAAGCTGGAGCTCCTCAAGACTCGCAGTGAGATGAACTAATGCAATTATCGAAAACGCAGCGGTCCGTCCCGCGGCTGCCGCTCCCTCCGTGCCAAACTCTCATCGTGTAACCAACCAGAACAGGATTGTTTTTAAGAAAAGTATTTTTCTCAAAAGATTCATCGTTTCCCTAAGGAGATTAAAAGGGTTAAATATCTTACAGGGAACGGAAATCGCTGCAGACTAATAGTGTATGAAATATTAAGGAAACAAATTTTGTACTAACAGATAAGGGGTAGGTACCTTTCATCGTTTCTCACTGCACATTATGAAATGGAGCGCGCCCTCACAGAAAATGGTAAAGCTATTAAAGTAAATAATTACCTGCGCGTACGAGAATCCAATAGAAAGCGCGGCTCTCCGCAAATCCACTCATCTCATATAGGATTGTGAACAAAGCCTTAGAGCTTTCGAACATCCACGACGTTTATAACGTACTGTTAGACCGGGTACCGAAGGAGTGTTTTTTAAAAAAACTCTTTTGTGAACACAATTCAATATAATTATGTATTTCAGAAAGTACCACTTTACAATAATTATTGTATGAGACTTAGGAAATGCCCGTACCGGTCGGCGATCTGTCCCGAACTGAAGGTTCGACTAAGCTCAAGCGCTAGCATGAATCTATTGGAAGGGAGAGATGCTGTGTCGGCATCTCTTCAGCAATTCTACTAACAGGCTAGGGATGTAACAACCCCCCCTTTAAGAGTAACTTCCGTATTAAAACGTGAAGTTACGTATTAATTCTTAACCTGGGCATAGGAATTTCTTCTATCCCGGAATCTTCTACATTATCTACGTTTGAGACCAGTTTGAGGCATTTACTTAATCTTTTACAAATTAAATATAAAATAAAAATACTAAATGCTATTGATAGACAATATGTCATTATAGATACATGGTTTCTATTTTCTATAGTTGTAATAGGGCTGTTAATAATGTCATCGACTTTATTTATAAATCTGTCAGTAGCAATATTGGGCAATTTATCTAAATTAATATTTGATAATTTTAAGGGAGTTAGCTTGGGCATATATTTGTGAAATTTATTAATGTTGTAGCAGCTATCGTTAATTAAGTTGAAATCTGATTTAATTGTTTGTACATTGACATTAATATTCGAACCTGTGGTAAATTCTTTATTTTTACAGTAAGCTGTACATTGTGGTTGTAAGCTAAGTAAGCCCGTGCCCAGCAATTTAAATTCCATTAGATCGTGTTTATATTCTACAGATACTTTAGTAGGTTCAGATTGGACATAAATCCATTTGTTTCCATGAAGTTTTTGCCATATATCTAATTGCCCATGTATAAGTTTAGTATTAAATTTTTTGGGTAATATGGTTAGAATTTTAACTAATATTTCTATTTCGCAAGAAGGTGTGTTTTCGACAGAGTTAGTGTTAACATTATCACATACATAAAGTGGGTTTATAGTTTGAATACAATCTTTTAAGTCATTAAGACAAACATATATTGATCTATCTTTACTAATAGCAACATAGATACAGGATGGGATAATCATAGCATATGAATTTGGTTTTTCCACGTCATGTGGTAATGGCACAGGAATAGATTTATAAAGGTTATATTCCGTTGTATGAACCAAAGGAATCTTAATTACAAACACAATTTTATCGTTCATAGAATAGCATGATAAAATAGACAAATCTATTAATGAATGTATATTATCTAAATTTAAACTTAAAGCTAGTTCCTTATTTCTAGGTAAATTTACAATAACGTCAGCCAACTCAGTGTATAGTTGTTTAGGTGTAAGAACCAAAGGGTGTAAACTGTAGCTTTTTGTAAACATGATGGAATTCACAGTGTCGTCTAACTTAAATAATAACGTAAACAAACTTGATTCTAATTCATTATAAATCTTATTGAGTTCTGACTGTATAAGTAATTTATTAGTTACAATTGTTAAATTATTAAAACTTTTGCTTAATTTTTCAATGGCGCTATTCAAACGTATTTCATTTGATTGTATAATGCTTAGTGTTTCATTGTATCGAGAAAGGGCTGTTCTTGTCATCAATATATTATTTTTAAATAAGGATGCTAATTTTCGATTTTTGTTTTCTAGCGTTTGAATGGCGTTATTGTAATTAATAGCATCGTTTTCATCCATTGTGCCAATGATTTGTTTAAAAACGGTACCAACGCCGGCGAACCACGCAGACCTTTTATCGCGGCCTGATATCAGGTGTGATATGGCGCTATAATCTCTAAATATATCGTAGAGCCGGGAAAATAAGGGTTGCAATATTTTGGTGCATTCAGAATCTGTGATAACGTTCTTTTGTAGACATTATGTTTGTGTTATTTCCAATATATGTTTAATGTTTTGTATATGCGAGTTTATATAGGCTATGTCTATTGGTACTAATACGTGGAGAAAATCGTTGGATGTCTTAACAGTTCCTATTGGGTCGAAGTAGACACCTGGGCTTTCGGTTATCGGCTTCACGATATCTGACACCACTACGGATAGGCTTGCAGTGGCTATCCTGTAATACGTATATAATGTAATTATATAACTAAATGTATACTATATCTTAACACTAACTAAAAAGTTAATTAGCTTATTTCACTAAGGATTTTCAGCAAGTTTAACTCCGTCGTAATGATATTTCACATGCCGACGGTTCAGGAGTATGGTAAGCGTATTATTCCCGTTAATCTTTATTACTTTATAAGGGCCTTTCCATATCGGAGATAGGGCTTTTCGCAAACGTAAATGATTTTTAATATATACCATGTCACCTATTTTGTATTTTACTGGGCCACAGTGCTGGTCATAATAAGTTTTCGATCTTGTTTTAGATTGTAAGATATTACCTATTGCCTTTTCTCTGGAGTGTCGCATCCTCTGTTGGAGCATACGGACATAACTACTGTAAGTAGGTTCTAGTGACATATAATATATTGATGTAGGTATAAAAGGCTTATGGCCGAATACTAATTCATACGGAGTATAGTTTGTAGTAGAATGGATGGTCGTATTATATGTGAGCATTGCTGTAAGTACGTATCTAGACCAATTACTTTGGTTTTCATCTGTAAATGATTTCAGATATTCCTTTAGAGTCGAGTGACTCCTTTCTAGGGCACTCTGTGTTTGCGGATGATAAGGACTAGACCATAGCTGTTTAATCTTAAGAAAATTACAGGTTTGTTTGAACAGTTCTGCCGTAAAGTTAGTTCCTTGGTCGGTGAATATGGATTTAGGTATACCAAATAGTGTAATAAAGTGTACTAGGCACTCGGCGCTTTCTTCTGCCGTCGCATTTGGAATTGGGTATGCAACAGAATATTTAGTAAGATCGTCTTGTAGGGTTAGGATATATTTATAATTGACTCCACCGGCTTCGGGGAGTGGACCGACGATATCTAGGGCTACACATTCAAAGGATTGGTTCGACGTGGAAGTAATTTGCATCGGAGCTCGGTTGATTCTCCGTAATGCTTTATTCGTTTGACAAAGCTCACATTGTTTTACGTAATTCTCTATATCACTACGCATATT
Source organism: Euclidia mi (assembly GCA_944739405.2). Classification (NCBI taxonomy): domain Eukaryota; kingdom Metazoa; phylum Arthropoda; class Insecta; order Lepidoptera; family Erebidae; genus Euclidia; species Euclidia mi. Next base: position 87,686,510 of record OX123184.2, read on the forward strand.
GCGCCAATAATAACGTTAACGAGCATTCTATTAGAACCTAAATGACCAGATATGGGTATATCATGGTTTTCCTTCAATATCTGACCAATATCTGTGGGAGATGGATATATGTATTATAGAGTTCTTATATGTATATGTTTATTAAGATTCCCGTTTCGTGGAATAAGAAAGACATAATATTATAAATTTTGATAAAATTATGGGCATCAAAGGGATTTCGAAAGTCGGTTATACTTATTTCGCTAACATTATTATTTACTAATTCGGTTTTCAGATTCTTATGGGTTTTGAATATGTCTTCATAATTGCTTTCATCGAAGTGGTGTACCTTAGTAAATAGTAAGTAATATTTAGTGTTATTGTTTTCTAATGATATAAAGGAATACAAGGTCCTTTCTTTGGCAAGGATTTCTTGATAATCACTGAGGTTTTCAATTGTTTCAGATACGTAAGGGTTGGATTCGTCAAGATCAATAGAGGTAGGTATAATTATTGTTTTATGCTTTGTTTTTAGTAATGACTCATTAAATTCGTTAATTTTAGTATCAAATTCGAGAGATTTATTTTTTATAACTTTCAGGTACTTGGAGTACAAGTCGCAGTCAGGTGTGATTTCAGGTGGTGTCGGGATAGCAAAATCATCGGGCAGTTCAAATTCTTTTAAGTTTTCGGGGATTTCAAGACCTTCAGGTAACTCTAGAAAGTCAGGTAAGTCGGGGATTTCAGAAAGACCGGGACTCATAGGATTAGGAGGAGCATTTTCAGGATGTTCTGAAACGACTGGATTCTCGGGAGGTGTTTTGTCATCGAGGACGTTGACGTGTTGAGTATCATGTCGGGTTGGATTAACTGGATATCGTGAAAGGGCGTCAGCATTACTATTCACTTTACCCCGTTTGTATTCAATGTCATAATTACCGCCGAACTCTTCTAACTTTAACCTCCACCTCACTAATTTGGAGCCTGGGTCTTTACAATTTAAGAGCCACTTGAGTGGTTTGCGGTCGGAACTATGGTAAATTTGTGACCATAAATGTACGGTCGGAATATTTTAGTGCCGAAGATAATGGCAAGGCATTCTTTTTCTGTAACGCTGTAATTTGTTTCGGCTTTATTCAAGGTCCGAGATGCATATGCAATGGGACGATCTCTTCCTATTTCGCCTTGTGAGAGAATAGCAGAGATTGCGTAATTAGATGCATCACAGGTGAGTATAAAAGGTTGTGTGAAATCTGGGTATATTAAAATAGGTGATGTTATAAGTCTATTTTTTTATTCTTCGAATGCAAGTTGTTGTTGATTGGACCAATGATACATTGTGTCCTTTTTCAAAAGAGAGGTAAGTGGTTTCGCTATCTTTGAAAAGTCTTGAATAAAACGATGGTAATAGGATACAAGGCCCAGGAATTACTTTACGTCTTTGGGACATTTTGGTACAGGAAATTGACTTACTGATTTTATTTTTTCAGGATTTGGTTTCAGGCCTTCTTCGCTAATAGTATGTCCTAGATAAGTGACTTCTTTTCTAAGAAATTCACATTTGTCAGGCTGTAGCCTTAAGTTAAATTTACGGAGTCTTTCAAAAATACTAGATTGTTTATGGATATGCGTAATTAAGTCGTATGAATGGATAACAATGTCATCCAAGTACATAAAGCAGTGGATTCCTTGGAGCCCACTGAGGACAGTGTTCATTAAACGCTGAAATGTTGCCGGGGCATTATTAACCCAAACGGCATTCTTGCGAATTCGAAATGACCTTCTGGGTCGCTAAATGCGGTTTTCGGTCTGTCGTCCTTGAAAACTTCGATTTGGTGGAATCCAGACGCAAGGTCAAGGGTGGAGAAGTATTTACTCTTGCCTAGTTGGTCTAAGATCTCATTTATTTGAGGTATAGGATAATTTTCGCCTATAGTGACATCGTTGAGTTTACGGTAATCGATGACAATGCACCACTTTCTTTTTCCAGAGGCGTCGGTTTTCTTTGGCACTATCCAAATCGGAGAGGACCATGGTGAATGGGATGGTTTAATAATGCCTTGACTTAGCATTTTATAGATTTGAGACGAGACTTCCTTTTTGTGAACTTCGGGAAAGCGATACGATTTCGTATTTATAGGGGATTCAGTCACGGTTCTTATTTTATGCTGTAATGCATCTGTACAGGTCAATTGGTCATCAGGAAGATGAAAGATATCGGAAAATGATGAGCATATTTCGAATAGGGCTTCTCTTTATTCTTATCTTCTATATGCTTCTCGCTGGGTATTCATGTTTCAAGTTAGATACAGGTATGCAATCATTACTAATAGGGTGAAGAATAAATGATTTATTGGATTCGAAAAATATTGGTGTTTCAGAGGTATTGACTAACGTGAGATGAATTCTTTTATTATCTTTGACTTTCACCATACAGTTAGCAACAAGAAGAGATTCAGAAAGGTGTTCATCGAGTATCATACCTTCTTCTATTTCTGGATTCAGGACGGAACACTCTACTGTCATTTCAGAGCGTGCTGGTATTTTGTATACTGGATCAGAAAACTTCAGTTTTAAGGACTTTCCGGATAAAGATCGAAAAAAGCGTCTAAATGTTATGGGTTCGATTGCCACAAGGAACAATACTTTGTGTTATTAAAATTTAAAATAGTTTCGAGTCCTTCTATGCGTTGGATGTGAGATTATATAGTCCATGCGATACAAATACATAATACGCATTGTGCAGAATCAGAAATTTCAAAACAAACCAAAATATATATCCAGATATCTGTTAGAAATAAATCTATAAAATAGCTTCACAGTTAGAACTCCCAGACATGAAACCAATCATATTTTTCTAGATATTAAACTCTTAATTGCGGTTTCCACAGCAATTTTATTTCTCTATAATTAAAGAGGAAGTTTACTAGCATTTTTATCTTTCTTTACTTATATTTAAAGCCATTGATCAAATGTGTATTAGCGCTTTATATATAAATATCTTCTTTAATTATCTTTCTAAAATGTTTTACGGTTATAGTCTATGCTACACACCAAATGTTTCATAAAATCTGTGCCGATTATACCATCATAGAGTGGTAAGTTTACGGCGTCTTCAACGACATGGAATTCAAAAGATATAATTTCATTATTAAAATGGATTTGTTATAGAAAATTACCTAGGGTTGTCATTAACTTTTTATCACTACTTATACCTCTTAACTGTAAAATTGATTTGTCTAGTGTCAGATTTTGGAACTCTTCGATAGCTGATTTTTTGTAAGGCAGATAGTAGAACCTGTGCCTACTAGCATCGAGAGAGGTCTTTTGGATACATCGGTTCGTATAAGGACGTGAGGTAAGGATATTTCACTTGGATCATTATGTATTTCAAAAATAACCTGTTTGTTTTTTGTTTCAGGTGCAGGTTGGGGCGTCTCTAACTTGGATGTGGGTTGACCTTGTGTTTCGGGCTCTATACCGTGTCCGTGGGTCGTTTGGCATTTGTATAGACCGCGAGTTCCGGGCAGGTTACCGTGTCTATGGGTCATTTGAGGTTTGGATAGACCGCGAGTTTCGGGCTGGTTACCGTGTCCATGGGTCATTTGAGGTTTGGATAGACCGCGAGTTTCGGGCTGGTTGCCGTGTTTATGGGTCATTTTGGGTTTGGATAGACCGCGAGTTTCAGGCTGGTTACCGTGTCCATGGTTCATTTTGGGTTTGGATAGACCGCGAGTTTTGGGCTGGTTACCGTGTCCATGGGTCATTTTGGGTTTGGATAGACCGCGAGTTTCGGGCTGGTTACCGTGTCCTTGTCTCATTTATATTGGTGTCGTCTGCTACAGTATACAGATATATACTGTAGCAGACGACACCTGTGCGGGACAGGTTTTAGTTTAAATCGTCATTATCGACTTCGTCTTACCCCTCTTCTGCTTCGTCAACGAAGTTTACTTGGGGTTTCGAAGTTTCGACCTTGGGTTTAGAAAAGGAAGTTGTTGGTACAACTGGGGAAAAAGGTTTTGCTAATCTATCTAGCTTGTTATTATTATATTGCCTCAGTTTACATTCTTCTAAAATGTGGACTGTTCTCTTGCAGTACCTACAGAATGGCTCCTTGGAAGGTTGAGCAGAGGCTGTGAAAGTAGAGGGTCTCGGGTTTTGATTATAATTGGGTATAAAACCCGCTGGGTGGCGTCATTACGGCGCACTCTTTCAGGGGGGTTTTGTTTATTAAAAAGGTTTTGTTTGAAAGAGTACTGTTGGATTTTTCCTTCAGAGGTAGCAAAATTAATCGCTTCGTTTAGGTTTTTAGGTTCCCTACATCTAACAATATTTGCTAAGCGAGGGTGCAGACCCATTGTAAATGTGTGGAGCGCAAGGTCTTCCATTGCGGCTAGCCTACCGGCAAGTTCAGCCTTTTTATGGCTGGAAATTGAAATTTCTGTTAAAAGTTTGGAAAGGCATGTCTCTACCCTAAGGGAAAATTGGCTAACACTCTCTTGGGAGCTCTGTCTGCACTCTTGAAGTTCAGTGAGTAAGTGGGCGTAGTGTTTACGCTCACCGAATTGGTTTTTCAAAAATTGTTTTAAAGTCGACCATGTGTCGAACTCTTTAATGGTACAAGCGGCTTCGGCCTTACCTTCTAGTTGGCTAATAATATATTTGAGGATTATGTGTTTTTGGGAAGAAGATGATATTGAAATTGCGTTATCGCAGTTGCTTATAAAAGCATTGAGCCGTTCCCGACTGCCATCGAATGTTTTTATAAATTTGAGAATAACATTTAATGAGATTGTATCTTTGGGTTCATCTTTAACTTTAGAATTGGATGTAGATATTTTCCTGAAATAGAATTACAAACGTAGCTGTGGAACAACACAAAGAGTAAAATAAAATAATTCTATAAATGGACACGAAGTATTTAGTAGCGCTACAATGTATGACTTAAAAATCGTAAGTTTGACGACGGTGACTCGCCTTATCAGTAAGCACAAAGGATTGGTTGACCTTGATCACTGGGCACTGGATTTTGCACTGGATTTAGCACTCACTATACTCGCGAGGTGTACCAGAGATCCCTTTACCGCTGCCACCAAATGTTAGACCGGGTACCGAAGGAGAGTTTTAAAAAAAACTCTTTTGTGAACACAATTAAATATATGTATTTCAGAAAGTACCACTTTACAATAATTATTGTATGAGACTTAGGAAATGCCCGTACCGGTCGGCGATCTGTCCCGAACTGAAGGTTCGACTAAGCTCAAGCGCTAGCATGAATCTATTGGAAGGGAGAGATGCTGTGTCGGCATCTCTTCAGCAATTCTACTAACAGGCTAGGGATGTAACAGTACGCATTTATATCAAGGAGGGAAATTCTTTGTATTTTTGGATTCGTTCGTGCGCGAGGTACGGTTGACGATCGGGATGAGACACGGTGGTGAGTGCTGAATTATGCGGTTTGTCCCAAAGGTATAACGTATATGTAGCGAAGAGTATGCGTCTCCTCGTCTCCGTGTCACACATTACTAAAGGACTCGTATATAACGGTAATGCTTGTGAATCTGCAACACACCTAACTATTTGTTCTCGTTCGAATCGGAAGTACCGTATTCCATTAATGGCGTATTTTTCGAGTACTCTTACCTTGGGAAAGTGCAAATGTGCATGGAAAAACCTATACCGAGCATAATGTGTTTTAAAAAAGCATTTTTTACGATTGAAGCAAAAACGGCAAGGTCTGAAGTACCTGAAACAGGCGATCATGTATGAAAAGAGTAATGAGTGTAGAGGAAGCGCGTGAGGTTTGTAAGGATAGAAAAAAATGGCAGGGTCCGAAGTACCCGAAACCGGCGAGCATGTATGAAAAGAGTAATGAGTGTACAGGAAGCGCGTGGAGTTTGTAAGGATAGAAGCAAGTGGCGTTCTGTTGTCTCTGCCTACCCCGACGGGAAAAAGGCTTGAGTATATGTATATGTATGTATGTATGCAGCAAAATTGAGAATAAAATCATTAGATTTATAGGTTTGCTCATATGCATTAAAACTTTTATAATTTCTTCCATTTCCACACGAATGCAACCTCAAAAAAAATCCCATATGCACCGAATAAGGTTAACACATCCACTTTGGATGTTCGTTTTGCTTTATCAGGTAAGTACCTACTTTCCTGATAAAGCAAAACGAAAAGAAAAAGTTGTTTTAAATATATTATAAGCTAATATTCAGTCAATTCATCTGTTTAGACTAGTAAGCGGACCCCCGGCTCTAACTGGGATAACGCTAGGATGATGATGAGGGGGCTTAATCCGAGTTTCATCGAGCTGCGATACGTTTCTCGATGGGAAAAAATTCAATACACTCCTAGAATTTAGATATACATACAGTGGATTTCTTAAATGTTTAGCATTGTTTTAATAAATACTTTCAAACATTCTAGACTACACACATTGATATTTAGATAACAGATTTCAATCGTGCAATTAGCGCGCCGGTCGATCTTGTTTTCACGGCTGTTGTAACCCACGCCGAAACATCGCAGTAAATAGAAGGTATTTCACCTTTATTTTCAGATAAATACGCGGTTTAGTCCCGTAAGATAAATATAAGTATTCTTTCACAGGTAATATACTACTATACTGAAATGTTTTCAATTATAATATCATTTACCAGAAACGCCTTAATACTAAATACTCGGTTTCTTCATCTGTTAAAGTTATTGTGAGTATTCCAATCCATTCGAAGATATCGTAAATAGTAACTCGATTTATTTCCTCGTATCAACTGAACTACTGCAACGCTTCTCCGAAATATTTTTGCTTTAATCCAGGTAAATATAAAGCAACTGCACAGCAAAATTTGAATAAAGTGCTGAAATTAAATACATTCAAAATGCATTGTATGCCGTGGTGTTCTTTTGTTAATATTCATGAGCTCAGTTAAAACCAGTGCACCGCAGTGTTAGCTCAAACACCAAAATGTATTACACTAGCGTTAAACACACGAAGCGTGCGCTACAGTTGAGCTTTATTCGCCAGCATTCATACGCACGGAGTTCAATCAAATGCATTCACGAACAGATTCCTAATTACTAACCGAACCCTTCCTGTCCGTTGCTTCGTTCGGTTCGACTCTGATTGACATTCTTGCACAAGAAACTCAGCTCTGGTAGAGGCGAGAATATAATCCCAGGATTATTTCCAACGTACAACGACCCAAGCCCGCCTCGAGCTGACATCGTGTATGTACTATGTCAATATGCGCTAGCAGTCAATACCTGCACCAGGCGCTTATCTATGAGAACGTTTAGGGAGCCAGGCGAACATTTACGGGAACTCCAGCAGCCGCTCAACGGTAGCTTACTGCCGTTCACCACATACTTACGTAGGTATACTTGATTCATTTATAAGGTCGGTTTATTCGTGAATTCGAAAAAAGAATGTCGTCCGTCCCTGTTATTTATAATTGAAATTAATGTGTGCTCTGTGCTTCAACAACACAACAATTATATAACATCACTAACTCACTTAATGGATTGGCACAGAGCTGTTTAATAGATATTTCCTCGTGATGTTTGGCGGTGCGGGCTTTATCTTAGCGTCGGCCAGTAATAGAGCACATTTATGAAAGCCTCCTAATGAGATTGCGGACTCCCGTCACTCGGCGACTTACGATAACTACGTACGTGCTTCATCATATTAATATATTTAATGTGTACAAATGTCTCGCATGCCTACAGGAAATACTGCCTATTTACCTCTAGCGTGAAATATACCTTTGAAAATAAAACATCTTCACGCTCGCTGAATCTAGGTGAATGGTTTTAGCAAAACAAATAAACTGCATTTGACGCACACATCCGCAGTGAGTGGTCACTTCAGGCATATACAACACGGGCAGTTACGCACACAAGAGTACAACGTTGCATTTATGGTGGAGTGGAATCTGCTCACCGTTTGACTTGTGTTATGATAATAGATTCATCAGAACAGAATTTGACTTGAATATAGAGATGCTCTCAGTGCTTAATGGTTCTACAACAATATTAATGTCAGTATGTTTACATCCAGTCTGCTTAATATTCTATCGTTTGCAATACATACTCAGATGTATAACGTATGTAGCAGTAGATGGGTAGGTGGGTATATGTGTAAAAGCGAGTCGCGCGCGGGTAAGCAAACACAACGGGCTGAATTATTTAAATGGATGGTGTCGCGCGAGATCCAGATACAAACCCTTCAGCAGGTGAACCGTGAAACTCGTTCATTCTTGTGTAATCTAAAGAAAACACGATATCAACCTACTTACACATACCTGAGCCTACACACACATACGCGTATCCAAGTCTTCGCCTACGAGTTGACGTCGCTGCGTAAATGACACTATTGCTTTTTGTTCAGCGCCAGCCCTTCCGGATAACACAAATACTTCTACACGAGTTGCACAATACCTATTCAATCATACTATTTTCTTGCAGAACAAATGCATTCTGTACACATGTATGTGTTTACAATCATATCTTGCACTCATATTCACTTAGACCGCGTGCAAAATGTATAAGTATACCAACTCAAAAATTTACTGATTATTTTCTTCTGCACTTGAATTACTTTGCTTTTGCTAGAATGCAGTATTCTCCGTAGATATCTGCGAAGTGCGAAGGCTTGCGAGGAATGCTCAATCCTCCGCACAAATACTTCAACTATACGTTCTTTAGATATTCCGCCTTAATGACATACTCGCATAAATTAATTTCCTTCATATAGTATGTAGCAGAATCTTAGAGATTCGACCTTACGTTAAAATATTTAGATATCTGTGTGGCCATGGTCCAATTCACGAGTAAAGGGACGTTATTGTTTCTATATGTGGTTTTCTGTTAAAAGAACAGGGGACGGCTCAATATTGTTACCTATTTATATCATCATCATTAACTCTAAATATATACTGTCCCAGTGCTGAGCACGGGTCTGTTAACACTAAGAGAAGGATAAAGCCATAGTCCTTTTCACAGGCTAAAAGTGGATTGGCAGACTTCACATGTCTTTCAGGATCATTATGGAGAACTCTCATTATAGATTTCTTCACGATATTTATCTTCACTGTTAAGTAAGCGATAATAACTACAGAACGAAAAGTCATTCGTGCGAGCCATGGACTCCAACCAGAGATCCCCTGCGTATCACTCTGTCGGTCTCTCTTCACATATTGCATAAACAGAACACAAAGCAACTTTTGTAGGTATCACACCCATCCATTGAGGTGTGCTTTTTAAGATGTCTCTTCCTAAAACGCGAAAGATCTAGCTTATACAGCAATATATTTTCGTTCTACTACAATGTAGAACAGCTCTTGCTACAGTCTGGTATCCCTAGCGTAGCCAAATACTATGCTGTGAAAGATCGTAAGACATAGCACAACCGAGAGCCTCACGAACACCAAATATATTACCCAAGCTGCTTGTAAACAATGTTATTGCACATAGTTTCGTATAGGCACAATGCCAACAGCAGTGGAAGTCTACACATCATATAGTGCGACGTAAACTGTAGCGTAAACTATAATTAAAAGGCCATTTTGAAAATAATAACTACTTATTACAAAACATGACTATGCTTTTATGGTTATGTTGGACGCAGGCGGCTCAAGAGCCTATGTTCAGCAGAGAACGTCTCTAGGCTGTATAGATGATGATTATGATAGTGATATTAAGGCGCTGTTATACCTCAGAAGCCGTGAAACACCAAATTTTTCGTCGCGCAACTAGCATTAACGGTAGATGTTACAAACTAGCAAAAAATAGAGCTTAAAGTCAAAAGTCTGAACAAAAGACATTTGAAAGAATTTTTCATGTATGTAAAATAGAATCACGGTAAAAAAATCACAAAAACGAGGCAGAAAATAATCTTTCGTCTCACTGTTTGCAATATTTTGATCGTAAGCTGTCATATTTTATTTAATAATATTGTAGGAAACCTAATGAACTAAAGAATTACCTAGTTTATTTTCATATTATACGTGTATATTTTGTAAAATTAAATAAAATCTGCCAAAAGTCTATGATTTTGGCGCTCGGTAGATCCCACCAATATCAAACGCTTCGGCAATTTAAACCTTATTAGCATAAGCGGTGTACTGAGTGTCAGTTGCTAGTTTACGCCCCGCCCAGACCTCATCATTCGGCTATGAGCCCTGTGAGAGATAGGTCATGTCGCTTGCGTCTCCGCTGCACGAAATTATACGTAAACCTGTTTGTTATTGTAATACGCCGATTTGAGTTTGTAATTTCATGTTTTATGTTATAGACTGAATACTTTGAATCAAATAGGCTTTTCATGTGACTATGGGCACATATAATTAGGACCTAAGTTTATGTTCTTGTTGCGTTTAATGTCTTATTGTTTCTGTGCTTTTAAATATATAATTAGAAGATTAAAATATGGATAGTTAGAGAAATAAATTTCTACGAAGAATTTGTACAAGAAAGCGTCGTAATAAAATAGAAATTCATCCATGGCCAAGTGATTATGAAATATTATGTAACATTTTTACACAAATTATTTTCATAAGAGTCTTTTATGACTGACTATGTAATAGATTATCGATTATGCATAATATAATTATATAAATTATTCTCACAATACATAGTTGCCACAGTTTTCAATATTTGAAAGAGTAATAACATAAAATCGAATCATTTCATGTACCTTTATTTCAAATTCATTAGCTTGTCAGAGCGCCTGGAGCGCTAAGATGCCGCCACGGCGAACAATAAACAGCGCTAATATGGCGCTCCGCAGTCCGCACACAAGCGGTAACGAATGTTGTATTATTGTGTTGTAAATATAAACCTATTTAGGTACATCGGGTAAAACTTTGATTATTCATAAATTATTAGGTATGTCTCAGTACATCTAATATCTTTTTTATTTCTAAAATCAATCATTTATAAGTAGGAGAGTGACTTCTCTGTTTGCTATAACACAAGTTATAGTATTTTTTTAAATAATAAAGTACCTAGCTAATTATATTTATTGTAATTACAGTGAAATTAAAGATAACAGTTCTGCAACGTCTTACACACATTTGACTGCAGTAATTCCTAACACGATTTGTTCAAGAGCTAGCCAAGAAATGCCAAATAATTTTTTAACAAATTTGACTCAATTCCCTAGTGAAAAGCAAAAAATTCAAGAGGGATAGCAGTGACTGGTTCGAATTGCCTAAGAATATGTTGACAGATTCAAATTATGGTATAGTGGTAAAAAGAAGAGATAACAGCAGTAAAGCCAACTTAGTAAAAATTACTTTGTACAAATAAAATATTTGCAATGTAAAAGCAGTTGCGCATGGAGTCTAAAATGAACAACTGGCTTTGCAACAACTGGCGAAGCTAGAAAATGTAATAATCGAGCCTTGTGGATTATCCGTTCATTAGTGCCACGTCAGATGGATTAATAGGTCCAAACACGATTGTGAAAATTTAATGTTCTAAAGTTGCCCATAAGAATGGCCTGGAGAATAGTATAAGAGCAAATAAAATACAAATATGGAAACATGATAAAAAAGTGAACTGACTAGTCTAAACAAATTTTGTAATTGTTATTACCAAATTCAGGGGCAACGCCACGTTACACGCAAACAAAAATGTTTATTTGCTGTGTGGAGTGGCGAAAGTATACCGCTAAAAATAGAAATTATAGAAAGAGATGATTTTTCTGGGAGACGACAATGAAAGAACAGAACTTGTGGCGTTTTATATGAATTGGCAGCTGCCTGAAATGGTTGATTCTCGTCAAGCTCAAGGAATGGCATTGCGAGATCACGGAGAGGAAAATGATTAATCAGTGCTTGAAGTTTCTACAATACCAAGCCGTAAAAGGAAAGTAAATGAAAATGTGCCTCGTGAACAACAGCAAATAATAAGTATTGAAGCCTCATCACCTCACACACTGCCTTTAACTTTCAATGTGAATAAAGAAAACCTGCCGGGTTGTAGCAGACAGCTAACTTTTGATGAGCTGTAAACTCTGTATTTTGTTAGTAAATGATAAAAAGATATAAATAAATATATTTTGATATTTATTTTCTTTGAAACAACACATATTTTAAGCGAAATTTTTTTTTTATATTTTTACGTATGAGGAGAGCTAACGAAAAATCAGTAACTCAAATTACAATTCTATAATTTTCTAAGTGCCATAGTAGTATCTCATGAATAAGGTATATCCACATATTTTTGGTATTTCATCTATTTTGAAAAATAATAATGGGTTGGGTTTCGAAACGAGTCGCCTGAATTTGAGGGTATTGGTGGTGTAGGGGGCTCAAGGGAGTTAGTTTTAATCCCCTAAAAGTAATTTTGGCTGTCGGCGTTGCGTCTAAATATTTTTAAACAATTTCCAAAAATTCTTGAATACTTCGGCAATTATGCAAAACGGAACGTAGTTTTTATACTTTAGTACAGTTTGACAAATGTCATTTTTAGGCTTTTATGTGAAAAACGTGAAATGAAACGCAAACCCGCCATCTTGGAATGATCATATTGACAGCTAATGTCAAATTTGTGCGTCATTGCTTTTGAGTGCCTTAGGTGCGACTGTAATAAGTAACTAAATAGGTCATGTAAGGTTCTGTTTTGACCCTTAATCCGAAAATAGGAGCCCTGGGAAGCAGGGCTCCTATTTAGAATGTGGAAGTTGGCAGTGCCAAACACACCGATGTTTGGAGATTTTATTTTTTCAGAGGAAACCAATCACTCACAACCCCTAAAAACGGCGACCTATTTCGAAACCTTTACTACAATCATTATACATATAATAACAATAAAACATCCATAAATAAATAAAATAAATCGACTTTTACTAAACTTCAATTTTTTCGTAACTCACTTTAGTTGAGATACGGCTTTAGCGCTTAGTAGCCGAAAATTTAAAAAAACGGAACCCTTATAGATTCGCCATTTCTGTCTGTCTGTCCGCCCGTATGTCACAGACAATTTATTGCAAAACAGATTTGAAAACTGGCAGGAATGGAATTAGATGTAGGTATTCTATGAACCGCTTCACCATTTTTATACAAAAAACAAAACAAAAATAATAAGGGCCTCTCCATACATGGAACTGACTTAATTATTTTTATCATCTTACAGCACGTAGGTATTTACGTCAAATATTAATACCAATAACGTCTAATGTAAACCACTTTTGCTCATGGGTCCACTGAGAACTAAAATTCTGCTATGCCCATATTGTACAAACAGATTGATTTATGTAATATAAATTTTAATATCAGTATCTCAATTCAATATGCTAAAACGTTTTGCTTGCGATTTTGAAATATTGGAATACGGATGTCGCCAGAATACGGCCGCACACGACGAGAATGAAGGGGGGCGCCCCGCAGTAGACGGAGCTAAGCTCCCTTCACCTCCCCTGCTTCACCCCCTCATTTACCAAAACAGTCGCTTTGCACAGCGCCTTAAGGCGCTGTCCTAAGCGATCAATCTGTTTGTACAATATAGGCATAGCGCAATTTTTGTTCTCAGTGCAGCCATGAGCAAAACTGGTTTACATTAGACGTTATAGGTATTAATAGTTGACGAAAGTAGGTAAATACCTACGTGCCGTAAGATGTTCAAAATAATTAAGTCAGTTCCATGTATGGAGAGGCCATTATTATGTTTGTTTTGTTTTTGTATAAAAATAGTGAAGCAGTTCATAGAATACCTACATCTAATTCCATTACTGCCAGTTTTCAAATCTGTTTTGCAATAAATTGGCTGTGACATACGGGCGGACAGACAGACAGACATTGCAAATCTATAAGGGTTCCGTTTTTGGCTACGGTACCCTAAAAAACACAATACTGCTCTACTAAGCGCAAAAGCCGTATCTCAACTAAAGCGAGTGACGAGATAATTGAAGTTTAGTAAAAGTTGATTTCTTTTATTTATTTATGGATGTTTATTGTTATTATAGGAATAATTATTATGGTAAAGGTTTCGAAATACGTCTCCGTTTTTAGGGGTTGTGAGTGATTGGAGAGAGAGGAGATGAGGTCTTGAAACCCCCCTCACCATTTTCACTTGCCGGAAATACTTGGTTTCCTCTGAAAAAAAAAATCTCCAAACATCGGTGTCATGGCACTGCCAACTTCCACATTCATCACACTAGTTTAATAAACTAAGGTTGACGGAGCCCTGCAAAGGGCTCCTATTTTCGGATTAAGGGTCAAAAGAAAACCTAACATAACCTATTTAGGTACTTATTACAGTCCCACCTAACCCTAGGCACTCGAAAGCAATGACGCACAAATTTGACATTAGCTTTCAATATGATCATTCCAAGATGGCAGTTTTGCGTTTCGTTTCACGTTTTTCACATAAAACATAAAATAGACATTTGTAAAACTGTACTCAAGTATTAAAACTACGTTCCGTTTTGCATAATTGCCGAAGTATTAATGAAATTTTGGAAATTGTTTAAAAATATTTAGACGCAACTCCGGCAGCCAAAATTACTATTAGGTGATTAAAACGAACTCCCTTAAGCCCCCTACACTACCAATACCCTCAAATTCAGGCGACTTGTTTCGAAACCCAACCCATTATTATTTTTCAAAATAGATGAAACATCAAAAATATATGTGGATATACCTTATTCATGAGATACTGCTATGTCGCTTAGAAAATTATAGAATTAGAATTTGAGTTACTGCTTTTTCGTTAGCTCTCGTCATACATGTTTGTATGGAAAAATATAAAAAAATTCTTTCGCTTCAAATATGTGTTGTTTCAAAGAAAATAAATATTAAAGGATATTTATTTATATTCATTTATAATTTATTAACGAAATACAGAGTTTACAGCTCATCAAAAGTTAGCTGTCTGCTACAACCCGGCAGGTTTTCTTTATTCTCATCGAATGTTAAAGGCTGTGTGTGAGGTGATAAGGCTTCAATACTTATTATTTGCTGTTGTTCACGAGGCACAGTTTCATTTACTTTCCTTTTACGGCTTGGTATTGTAGAAATTTCAAGCACTGATGAAACATTATCCTCTCCGTGATCTCGCAATGCCATCCCTTGAGCTTGACGAGAATCAACAATTTCAGGCAACTGCCAATTCATATAAAACGCCACAAGCTTCTCCCAGAAAACATCATCTCTTTCTATAATTTCTATTTTTAGTTGTATACATTCGCCACTCCACACAGCAAATAAACACTTTTGTTTGCGTGTAACGTGGCGTTGCCCCTGAATTTGGTAATAACAATTACAATATTTTTGTTTAGACTAGTCAGTTCACTTTTTTATCATGTTTCCATATTTGTATTTTATTTGCTCTTATACTATTCTCCAGGCCATTCTTATAGGCAACTTTAGAACATTAAATTTCCACAATCGTGTTTGGACCTATTAATCCATCTGGCGTGGCACCAATAATCGAATAATCCACAAGGCTCGATTGTTACATTTTCTTGCTTCGCCAGTTGTTGCAAAGCAAGTTGTTCATTTTAGATTCCATGCGCAACTGATTTTACATTGCAAATATTTTATTTGTACAAAATATTTTTTACTAAGTTGGCTTTACTGCTGTTATCGTTTCTTTTTACCACTATACAAGAATTTCAATCTGTCAACATATTCTTACGCAATTCGAACCAGTTACTGCTATCCCTCTTGTAATTTTTGCTTATCACTACAGTTTGGCATTTCTTGGCTAGCTCTTGAACAGATCGTGTTAGGAATGACTGAAGTCAAATATGTGTAAGACGTTGCAGAACTATTATCTTTAACTTCACTGTAATTACAATAATGATAATCAGTTACGTACTTTATTATTTAAAAAAATACTAAATCTTGTGTTATAGCAAACAGAGAAGTTACCTTCTTACTTATAAATAATTGATTTTAGAAATTAAAAAGATATTAGATGTACTGAGAAATACCTAATAGTTTATGAATAATCAAAGTTTTACCCGATGTACCTAAAAAGGTTTATTTTCAAAACACAATAATACAACATTCGTTACCGCTTGTGTGCGGATTGCGGAGCGCCATATTAGCGCTGTCATCATTATTGTTCGCCGTCGCGGCATCTTAGCGCTCCAGGCGCTCTGACAAGCTAATGAATTTGAAATATAGGTACATAAAATGATTCGATTTTATGTTATTACTCTTTCAAAAATTGAAAACTGTGGCAGCTATGTATTGTGAGAATAATTTATATAATTATATTATGCATAATCGATAATATATAAGTAACATAGTTAGTCATAAAAGACTCTTATGAAAATAATTTGTGTAAAAATGTTACATATTTCATAATTACTTGGCCATGGATGAATTTCTATTTTATTACGACGCTTTCTTGTACAAATCCTTCGTAGAACTTCATTTCTCTAATTGTCCATATTTTATTCTTCTAATTATATATTTATAAGCACAGAAACAATAACACATTAAACGCAACAAGAGTACCTATAAACTTAGGTCCTAATTATATGTGCCCATAGTTACATGAAAAACCTATTTGATTCAAAGTATTCAGTCTATAACATAAAACATGAAATTACGAACTCAAATCGGCATATTATAATAACAAACAGGTTTACGTAAAATTTCGTGCAGCGGAGACGCAAGCGACATGACCTATCTCTCACAGGGCTCATAGCCGAATGATGAGGTCTGGGCGGGGCGTAAACTAGCAACTGACACTCAGTACACCGCTTATGCTAATAAGGTTTAAATTGCTGAAGCGTTTGATATTGATGGGATCTACCGAGCGTCAAAATCATAGAAGTTTTGCAGATTTTATTCAATTTTACAAAATATACACGTATAATATAAAAATAAATAGGGTAATTCTTTAGTTCATTAGATTTCCTACAATATTATCAAAAAAAATATGACAGCTTACGATCAAAATATTGCAAACAGTGAGACGAAAGATTATTTTCTGCCTCGATTTTGTGATTTTTTTACCGTGATTCTATTTTACGTACATGAAAAATTCTTTCAAAAGTCTTTTGTTCAGACTTTTGACTTTAAGCTCTAATTTTTGCTAGTTTGTAATATGTACCGTTATGGCTAGATGCGCGACGAAAAATTAGGTGTTTGACGGCTTCTGAGGTATAACAGCGCCTTAACCAATACAGGACTTAAATTTTCACTCAAAACTGAACCTTGTGTACTTTTCTTTAGTAAGACCGATATTGTCCTGTGAAAATTTCATCCGTACTTATATTATAAATGCGAATGTATGTGTGTTTGCCACTATTTCATGTTGCAAGAGATTGCTGTGTGACATAAGATTTTTTTTGCCGCGATAACCACAATTACGTCTCATCTTCGACCCTGTAAGTAAACTGTCCCACTGAAGGGAACGGGCCTCTTCTCACCATGAGAAAGGCCATAGACTACCACGCTGGCCAAGTGTGAGTCAGCAGACTTCAAATGTCTTTTGAGAACATTATGGAGAAATGAAGAATAAAATATGAATGACTCTACGCAAGCAAAAATCTGATATTTTGACTTCATATATAAAACCATAGAATTTTAGATTTGAAATCCGTAGAGGATTATGTACATAGCTTAAAGTAATCCAAATCTAAAGTCACCCTGCACCGAGATGACGTCCAAAGCAAACAGGTATGAAGCTCGCTAAGTCTTGATTAATCACGACTCAAAGTTACAATTCCGAGGAGAGCGGTAACAAGTTGGGTCACATCCAGTGACGACAAGACACTGCAGTCCACCTCACAGACTACTCACAGAATAGGCTTGTTGATAAAAAAAAATTATAAGTCCGTCCTTTAGATTATTCAAAAATAAGCGATACGTATTTTTTTATTTGTAAATTAAACCAAAAATGACCAAGATATAGCTCATTAAAGTTACGTATAACGTCACGCCGTGCTGCATTTTTTAGCACTAGATGACGTCACACGTAACTTTAATGGGCTATATCTTTGTTATTTTTTATTTCATCGAAAAAGAAAAAATACGTGTCCAATATTTTTGTATAACCAATACGGACTAAATGAAATGTAATTATTTTGACCCTGGAAACTACCCTATTAGCAAACTGCCCAACACACTAATTATATAACATATTAACGAACAAATTCCCGAAAGAGAATTCAAAACAATAAACACTAGGCATAACAAAAATACATTGTATTCTCATTTAGACAGTGAAACTTAATTATATTGTGACTGAGTGACTGAGTGACAATAGCATTTCATGAAAGGCATTTCAGATGTATTTGAATTGAGTGAATGCTTAATATCGCGTTTATTCAGACAGCAGGAATCGTCTAATCGTGAACTAATTAACCTGTTTAGCCTCCATGGTGTAACATGTGGCCGGCGGTCGGTGAACAACGTAGTATAGATAGAGAGGCCAGTGTGTGGGAAGGAGATGGCGGATGTAGCGTCAGCCATCCTTTCAGGATGGCGCTATTAAAGTTTGTCTATTAGCGCGGCTTATTTCTGTAGTGGCTACTACACGCCGCAGCCGCACCTGCGTATTGGCGTAGTTCGGCGATTATCCTGGCATCGTGTACAGTTTCCATATTTTTACTATTTACTGAGGTAGGTTAAATCGAAACCATATTGCGCGTTTTAAAGCTGTTGATAATTATTGGCAAAGTAAATAATCAATAGACATCTGTCTACCTAAAATTTTGCCGTTACTAACTGACTGACAGACAATACACAGCCAAAAATATTGGGCGCAAGAAGGCGAGAGGAATTTCTCGAAATTTCCCCAGTTTCAGGAAGAAACGGTTAAATTAAAAAAGGTATGTGTGGATGTAGCTGCGGGTATCATCTAGTTTCCTTATAAAAATGCTGACCCGTGTGTCTAATAACATGAATAATGAATAAATATATTGAAATATTCTAATGTATATTTCAATATTTTGATTTACATTTGACGGTACATGCATTGCTATGGAGTGTATTCGTTTTTTCTAAACTGACGCTATTCAAATGGTCATAACTTCGATTATTTTACTATTCAATGTTGAATGCAGCTTCGAAAAGAATTCACATGAAATACGTGTTAATGTTATTCATATTTGCGTGTGTTTGTGTTTTATTATGGCAACGTATAATATACAGTGTTCACCAGTATTCGGTCTGTCAAAGCCTCGGTCAACAGCGAGTGAGGCGAGTGGTCTATGTAATGACTTCTTGACATAAGCATTTGTAAAAATCTTCGTATAAAACTATCTACGACTAGGTTCTAGTTAAATATCGAAGACTAGCTGATACCCGGCATATTGTTAGATACTTTTTGTTTTTTTTGGGTGTCGGGTTGGAAAATCCTCATGGAGTCCCTCCGTCCTGGGGGTAGGGCGAAGGGGACTGTCAGTCTCTTACTGTCTAGAAACCGACCCGTGTTCTTCATGTACCCGTGTATCGGAGGGTCGGGTATCAACGAAGCATTCCTCGCTACCCCCCGACGGGTATTGGCCCGCCAGATGGTCAGGCGGGCCCCGACCAAAACCCCCTTGGCGGCAGATGAAGGTGTTGGGCTCCGCCGCCAAAACACCCAGCGGCCCCAGAGGATAGGGAGGACGGCAACGCAACACCGCATCTCCTCTTCCTCTGCGGCCCCACTGTAACGGGTTCTAGAATGAAACGAAGAAGAGGTTCTATACGTTTATTGCCTAGTATTGTCTCACTTCCTATGCACGAGTATGACCGACCAACAACACGATACTGGCCTGAACACTAAGGGCTGCAGTCTCCCACGCTGTTCCCTCCAGTAGTGTGCAGGGCAGGCTGCTCGAAGGGCTGCGCGTAGAGTGGCAAATCCTCGCAGACCGTTGGCTTCGGCGGGCAGGCGCCAGCGCTGTGTGCGCGGTGAGCTAGGGCAGGGCCAGGCTCGTCGGCAGAAGTGTCGTCGAAGACGGTGCAGGTGAAGTGAAGAGAAGGCGGAAGAATAGGGCTAGGGTAGCGTAGAGTAGCAGTGTAGTGGTTGAGTAGAGCCTCAAGGTGGACCTGGAACCTGAAGGGAAGCGGCATTAGGAGAGCTACAACCAAAAGAGTCAGGCAGGCGGCGCCAGCCGGCCTCAGCTAGCAGGTAGAGAGATGGGCAGTACGCTAACGCAGTAAATGTAGTAACTTACCCACAGCTGGGACAAGGATACACGTACGACGTAGACGTAGCACGTAGTTCGGGCAGAGTGACGATACAGTAGCGGTGCCGGCCTCTCTGTCGGCCCCTTTATATACCAGAGCTCTCCATCAGGGTGTCGGTGTATTACCATATAAGGCAAACTCCATGAGCACGGACAATGGCCTTCTCTGATTGGCCGAGCGTATGGACGGTATTATGACGCAGGCCTCCGTCAAGCCAACGCGGAGCGTCCACTCCCGGGATCTCGCTTAGCTTCAACGTGGGTGACCTAACCACGGTTACTAAGCCCCCCCACCACGACAAGGTGGAGATCCCACGGGGGGGATATTGTTAGATACTGGGAAAGAAAAATACATACATACACTCACGCCTTTTTCCGCCGGGGTAGGCAAAGACAATAGAACGCCACATGAAAAAAATACATTGTAGACTTATAAATTTGAGTCATTTAAACGGATCTTGCACTTACGCCAAGTTTTAAGGTAGTGTACAAATAACTTTACATGTATTCACTTTTCATTGTAGACGAGTACGGCAACCAATACGAATAAACAAATAAATCTATTTCTTTAGGTATCCGTACAATACAGGAAATCCTTACAATTTCAACAAAGTCCGTCCGTCCGGTCTATGTCTCGGGACAGGAACCTGATAAAGCTGCAAATCCAGGCTTAATCGCATTGACCAAAGCTAAACGAACACCCAATATTTCTCCTAGTGTATCGCAGTTAGATTCTAGAAAACAGTTTGCGGAATTTAAAGATGAAATGTTGCAATTGTTAGAGGCTAAACTGAGCGCTTTTCAGGAGGAACAGGGTCAAACTCTGAAAAGTATCGTTTCTGATGTTAAGGATTTGAAATCGCAATGCTTGGATATTCAAAATACGAATATAGAAATTGAAAAAGCCTTGGATTATATCAACAAGTCTTACGAACAATAAGAGCAGACAATTCTTCAACTAGAAAAGGAGCGTAAAGAAAGTAACGACTACCTGATAAAGTTGGATAGACAGAGTCAAGACCTACAGCTTTTCTCGCGACCTGCTCCAATAGAAATAAGAAATGCGCCATCGAAGGAAAATGAAAGTATTGAGGACTTGATTTCTATTGTTTCACGGATTGGGTCGGCTATTGGTTCTACAATTCAAACATCGGAAATCCGCGATGCCCACCGAATGCCTGGTAAACCTGGAACTACAAAGGGTATTGTCGTTGAATTCTCTTCTGTCTACAAAAAGAGGGACTATTTGAGTGCGGTGCGGAACTTCAACAAAGGCAAACAGGTAACTGAAAAACTGAACACTGCGAACACTAGTCTGTCTAAAGAACTGAAGCTGCTCTACATTGACGAACATTTACCAATGTCTTCCAGAAAATTGTTCTTCCAAACACGAGAGTTCGCTAAGATAAATAAGTATTAGTTTTGCTGGGTTACAAACGGTAAAATTTTTCTTAAGAAAAACTCTGAAGCAAAGGAATCGCATATTATAAAGTTTGAAAAATTTCTTTCTGATCTTACGTCAAAACAATGACAACATTTGATACTGTTTAATATTTTTTGTTATTACAATTATTCTGGTAAACAGTGTCTTGACAACACTCTCTCTTTTTTAACTTTGCATGTATTTAATATAGTGTTTTTAACAGTTAATTTTAGTATATCTCATACATATCTATATCCACTTTCTGGCAATATAATTGCTACATTTATCAAAATTTACAAAAGTAATAACACAGCTAAACTAGTAATCAGTTTTACACATTTTAAATATTTATCTAAACATAATGGCTAGTAAGATTGATATTATATCAAACGAACTTGATGACTATAATGTTGCTAGCTTTTTCAAGTGTGTTCCAGACAACATCCATAATTTTATTAGAAATCCAAATAGGAAATTAAAGATAATACATATTAATATAAGGAGTGTTCACAAAATTTTTTATCAGTTTATTACAGTTTTATCAACAACAAATATTATTTTTGATATAATTATTTTATCGGAATGTTGGCTAAAACACACAGATAGTGTCCCTGTCCTTACTGGTTATATATCACATGTCTCAAAAAATAAACCGATCCAAAATGATGGCATTGTCATATATACTAAAACTGGTTTATCGTGTCATGTCTACGAACTACCCATCTTAGACGCTAACTGTCTAGTTTTCTGCGTTGATAAAACAGCTGTAGTTGGTATTTATCGTTCACCCTCTTATAACGACTAAAACAGCTTCTATAGCAGCTTGGGTAATTTAATAGTTAGCCTTAAACAGTATAAAAGTTTAGTGGTTATGGGTGATCTAAACGTGGACATTAAAAAAGATAGTACAGATCGAAATGCCATGGATTACTTGACAATGACTGCGTCCTTAGGTCTCTTACCGGGTCACCTCTATCCTACGAGAGAAAATAACTGTTTGGACCATATTTATTTTTATTTTATTTTTACACTTCTGCAAAAATGGTATGCAAAGGCGGACTTAATGCTATATAGCATTTTCTGCCAGTCAACCTTAGGGTGATGCAGAGAAGAGTGTGGCAGGTGTATAAAATATATAAAACTTGATATTCATTTTCAATCATATTTTAAATTCATTATAATAATCTACACAATATATACTTACTATAAAATGATATATATGTATATATATATATATATATATATATATATATATATATATATATATATATATATAGTATACGAATACATATGTATATAAATATATATAATATAATATAATATAATATAATATAATATAATATAATATAATATAATATAATATAATATAATATAATATAATATAATATAATATAATATAATATAATATAATATAATATAATATAATATAATATAATATAATATAATATAATATAATATAATATAATATAATATAATATAATATAATATAATATAATATAATATAATATAATATAATATAATATAATATAATATAATATAATATAATATAATATAATATAATATAATATAATATAATATAATATAATATAATATAATATAATATAATATAATATAATATAATATAATATAATATAATATAATATAATATAATATAATATAATATATTATAATATAATATAATATAACACAAGCTAAGTTACTCTCCTACAATACATACATATTCATATACACACATTTTCTTTTAAATTGATCAGTTAAAAACTATGGGGACATAGATATCCTTTTTCCCGTGGGTTACGGGACGGGGTATTTATAAAACCGATGAAAGTCGAGACGGTGAAACCAACGAAAACAATAATATAATATATAAGTACATATCATGAGAGATTTTTATTATGTCTTACCTTCAAGTAGATAACAGTTTCACATAGTGCTGGCGCACTTTAGACTTAAACGTGAACCGGTTAGCCGACATCCTGATCTCGAGAGGGAGCGCATTCCAAAGGAGAATCGATTGAACATTGAAAGAAGAATGAACAAGACTTGAGCTATGAGAGGGACATGAAAGAAGATAATTGTGAAAAGAGCGAAGATTTCTATGATGGTTAGAGCAACGGTATTTAAAATGCGGAGTTAGATAGCTAGGGCTATTAGGAGAATGAAGTAAAGAGTATAGTGTAGACAACGCGCGCATATTGCGACGCTGTCGGATAGGTAACCATGATAGTTGAGTACGATATGCTGACACATGGTCGTACTTACGGAGGTTGAAAATGAACCGAATGCAATTATTGAGAAGTCGGTCTAGTTTGTTGAGCAGATCTGCATTCAGGTCGAAATAACACACATCACCATAGTCGATTATAGGTAAAACCAAAGTCTGTACAAGCATTGTCTTTGTCTTGGCAGGGAGGAAGTTCTTCAGGCGGTACAGAGATCGTAGGGTACCAGTTACTTTTTGGCAAACATTTGTGATCTGAGGTTGCCAGCTGAGTGTAGAATCAAGGTGTATGCCAAGATCCTTGACAGTGGGGCTCAGAGGTATGTTGATGCCATTAAATGTGACAGGTGGTAGCGATGCCAAGTCCAGCCTGCTGATTATTCTTGGGCTCCCAATGATAATTGCTTGGCATTTCGCAGGATTAACACATAAACCATACCTCTCTGACCAGTCTTGAATTATCGCTAAGTCCCGGTTCACAGCGTCAAACGCACTCGGCAAATCCTCAATAGTAGCCTGCGAGTACAACTGCAGATCATCGGCGTACAAATGATACGAACACTGAAGATCTAGGGTTAAGAGATGAATAAAGAGTGAAAATAAAAGAGGAGATAGTATGCCACCTTGTGGAACACCAGCCCCGAGGTCTCGCCAACTCGATGAGGAGTCATCGATACTGACCGACTGCTGGCGTCCACGAAGATATGAAGAGAACCATTCCAGTGCTTTGGAGGAGATCATAAGATAGGATATGATAGATCATACATATACATATCTTACTAAGGACTAGAGATGTGGCTACAACCTTAGTTCTGGATTCATTCATAACTGATCATTTGCCTATTGTATTATGCCTGGATCACAAAAACAGCATTAAACCTGCCAGGGCCTCACATAAAATTTGTTTGGACTATGACAAAATAAGAAATGAATTAGAGTACTGCGATTTTAGACCGATAATGGACGAAAGTGATGCTAACATGGCAACGGATAGGCCCGTTACCCTTATTCAAGAAGTAGTGAATAGGCATACTAAAATAATTAAGTTTGCAAATAGAACAAAAATATTAAAGCCATGGATTACGCCTGGGTTACTCCGTTGTATCAAAAACCTCGACAATATACACCGCAAGTCTAAGAAACATCGCAATAATCTTATTCTTCTAGTAACATATAAAAGATATCGGGACTTTTGTAATGCCCTTCTACGTAAACTGAAGCGTGCCTACGAGTCCCACGAATTCGCTAAAGCTAGAAATAGCCCAAAAGCAACATGGCAACTGATTAATACTATAACGGGTAGAAAGTGTTCGTCGCAAACCCCCGTGGAACTATTTGGGTTGTCTAATGATCAAAAAACGTCGGTAAACCTTGTCAACCAGTACTTCGTCAATATTGGTAAGACTTTAGCATTTAAAATACAGAACACAAATCGAAACGTAGCGCAAAATACTAAACTTCAGCACTCGCCATTTAACTCTCTTGGTATAATTCCCGTTAGTGAAGAGCAAATTAAGATGATTATAATGTCCTTACGATCCGATACTGCTACAGGTTGGGACGGGATTCCATCTAAAGTAATTAAGCTCTCAAGTAATGTTCTAGCTCCTCTCATTACGCATGTATGTAATTTATCAATAGCCACAGGTATTTTTCCCAAAGCTCTGAAGAAAGCCTTGGTTACCCCAGTGTTTAAGAGCGGTGATAGAGATCGTGTCTCGAATTATAGGCCTTTATCAGTTTTAACAGCTCTGTCTAAAATATTAGAACGTATTTTAAACACCTGCTTAATTAATTACCTGGAAAAAAATAATTTTATTTCGCACAATCAGTATGGATTTAGATCGGGCTTATCAACGGAGGATGCGATTATTAGCTGTAGTGAAAGCGTTACACACAAATTAGACAGTAAACATAAATGCTACGGTGTCTTCCTCGACCTTGCGAAGGCATTTGACACGGTCTCTATCACTACTCTCATTTCCAAGCTTGAGAATATTGGAATTCGTGGTCAGGCGCTGGAAATATTTACAGATTATTTAACAGACCGCTCACAGGCCACCAGGATAGGTGCAGTTGTGAGTGATGAAGAAGTAATTGGTTATGGTGTCCCCCAAGGGAGTATACTCGGCCTTACCCTGTTCCTAATCTACATCAATGATTTGTGTGGTTTACGTTTACAGAATTGTGAGATCTTCATGTAAGCAGACGACACTGCTCTCTTGTCATATGGTGTGGATTGGGAATCGGCTAAACGACATGTGGAAAACGGACTAGAAAAGTAATGAATTGGCTTTCTAGTAATTGGTTAACGCTAAACATAAAAAAAACTAAATTTATACGTTTTTATATGCCCAACTCTCCCAAACCACCGGCGATTACTAACACTCTGCGAGCGCACAGTTGTACGGGTTCTGGTTCCTGTGACTCTCTACAGTTAACACATGTTAATAATATTAAATACCTAGGAATACTGGTGGATCATTTAGACTGGCGGCCACATATACTGGCTCTTTCAAATAGAGTCAGGAAGCTCATGGCAATTTTCAAAAACTTACGTCAGTCCGCTGATTCATTGACTATGTTTAACGTCTATACTGCACTCTGCCAGTCTGTCGTTACGTACTGCATACCAGTGTGGGGAGGTACGTATAAGATGCTTTTCCTCGGGTTGGAGAGAGCGCAAAGGGCAGTGCTGAAAGTTAACCATAGTAAATCCCGTTACCATTCTACTTGTCAACTTTATAAGAAGAGTAAAGTGCTTACTGTGCGACAGTTATACATACTTCGCACAATATTGCGCAGACACTCAGGGATCTTTGATAATAATATTAACCAGAAGCGCTCGAAAGCCGTAGTATGTAGCGTGAGATATAGAACTGCTTTTGCGAGTCGGCAATATGTCGTGATGGGTGCAAGATTGTAGTTATCAATACATCACTTAAATAAATACGAAATCAAACATAAATTATCAAATTGGTTACTTAGTCTTAATTACGATCAGACTGAAAAATTGCATTCAAGCTGTTATTTTAGATGTAAAATGTATTTCCTAGTGTATAGCGAGATGATTTCAAAAAAATAGTGTCAAAAATAACATATTTCGTGAGTATCATATTGTTCTAGCATAAATATATTATAAATGATATTCATATTGAGTAAGAACATAGAACTAATGTTATTTAACATTTTTGATTAACCGGTTGTCGATATTTCTTTTGTATTAAGACAGTAGAAGCGGAGAAAACTGACTCCTATCATACAAGCTTGCTTAGTATAGGAGCTAGTTCATTTCTATGAATATGCAAAATGTACAACCACAATATGAATTGTTACCAAATGTCTTTTATTGTTAAGGAACCCATGTTGTTGTACTTAATATGAATAAAGATTTTATTATTATTATTAAATTTCACAACCTTTTACTCAAATAACTTTTGTTCTGAGCCCTATAGAATGGTGTAGGGTATCATTAGATCGGGTTTTTTATTTTTATGTTAGGCGGCAAACGAGCAGACGGATCGCCTGATGGTAAGCAATTTCCGCCGCCCATGGACACGAGCAACACCACAGGAGTCACAAGTGCGTTGCCACCCCTTGGAGTTGGGAAAAGGGATAGGAGGAGGAATGGGATGAGGGAGAAGGAATAGGGGATGGGCCTCCGGCACTCTCACTCACCGAACGAAACGCAACAGTTTGGATACTGTTACTTTACGTCGATTTTCTGTGAGAGGGTAGTACTTCCCCGGTCGAGCCGGCCCATTCGTGCTGAATCCAGCAAGGCTCTACTACCTTGTGGCAAGGCTCTACTACCTTGTGACAGGTCTGTCAGAAACAGGGTTTTGCTTTGACACTCTTCTATTCAGAGTTCACGAAATATTTAATATGAAACATCAATCATTCACCAGTCTTACCCCTCACCCACTTAATCATAGTATTTATGTTGGTGTTAACTATTTTAAATAGTGGCCGATATAATGAAAGTATGACCCCAAAAGCCTTCAAGTAAAATTTATAACCCTTAATATGTTTGCCTTATAAATTATACATATAACGCAAACTAGAAACTTTCAATTTCGCACAAAGGGTTTCTAGCAACATTCATTTTTCGAAAAATGTTCTTGAAGGCAGCCAATTTTAGCGGCCAAATTACAGCATACCTACCAATGGCTATGATATTACACAGCGCTCTACCGCATCATCATGTATGTAAAGCGCGAACAAGCTGCAAGACCAAAGCCTTTTTAAAATTATAGGCGGCAAATTAACAGGCGCATCGTTTGATGGTAAGCGATTACAAACTCACAAAAAACACCAGCAGAGTGCGCTGTCGGTGTTTGCGTTAAAAGACGTGCTAAGATTTGAGCAGGAGTTGGATGAAGAAGGAGGAATAGTGGATGGAGCATCCGGCACTCTCACTCATCAAAGAAAACGCAACAATACAGCTCCTGTTTACCTAGAAAAGCTCCGTGACACTAAAACTACCAACTATTTCCCAGCAACGAAAACAGCTACACTTTAATCATGTTAGAAATTTACTTGCAAACGCAAATTCATTGAATTATTGAATCACTCAGTCAATATAATTTAACAGTTATTAAATCATTTCTTGACCTAGTTATATATGTACATCAACTATGTTAAACCCAACATATGTGTGTAAAGGTGGGCGCGAACTAGGAGCATCTACGTGTAATGTAACATTACACATTCGATGCTGAATATTACATTTCAGTGCTAGTGGTTGGAATAACAATATTGTAGTAATCTTGGGCACGGTGCTTGTTACAAATATTATGTTTAACTTACCGCCAGATATTGTAACATATAACAGACAAAAATAGTAAATGATCACCAAAATGAAACCCGCATTTTAATGTAAAATTATAACCAAAGTTAATATTTCGCTATGATATTTAAGCATTTTTTTAATTTATATTCTCACGCCTGTATCCCCGAAAAGGTAGGCAGAGGTGTAAATATTACACCCACATTTCGCCATGAATTGTTAGGTCCCACGTAATAGGGGGCGAGCCTATTGCCGTTACCGAGCACATCACCAGACTCCGAGCTGCTACTGAGTATTCGGAAAAACCCAGTAACACTTTTGCTCGACCCGGGAATCGAACCCGGGACCTCCGATCAGCAGTCGCATACGCTATCCACTGCACCACGGAGGCAGTCAGCTTAAGCAAAATGACTCTAAATAAATCTAAAAAAATAAACCAGCATTTGAATGTAAAATTATAACCAAAGTTTTTTTGTTAGTTGTATGGAATACCAACACATAAATTGGATTTGGTTACACCACCTACTTAAATAAACTAAGTTGACGGAGCCCTGCTTCGCAGGGCTCCTATTTTTGGATTAAGGGTTGCAAGAGAACCTAACATAATCTATTTATTTGGTGATCATTTACTACATTTGGTGTTCGAATACAATTTGAAGTGCAGTCGTGACTAAAACAGCTAGTACTATTGTAATTTTAGACTTAATTTTTCTGGTGTTAAGTATATATATTTTTTGGTTAAAAAACTAAGGGCATCAAAGTATTTTATGGTGGTCATTATATTCAACCCCATATAGAAGTAGTAATAGTTTTCTTTGACAATACGATGAAACTGGACTGTTGCAGTGCAGCAATACAATAAAATAAGATGATTTTTACATGAGGCCCCAACCCTAGAAGACCCTCAGATGTGCTATGACTTTTTCGAGAACACATTACAAAGGGCAGCCGAGTTACACATCCCTCGAATTATTATTCCTCAACACATTAGTAACAAATTTAAGCCAAAACCATACTGGAATGCCGAGCTATCTAAATCGGTAGCCGCACGTAGGTTAGCGCTAGCTAAGTTTAGGCGTAACCCTACCCCTCAGAACTATGCATTATGGCAGGAAAAGATTCGAGAATCTCAAAAGGACATACGTAAGGCCAAATGTGAATGCTGGAGGCAGTTCTGTTCAAGTGTCGATAGCACAACGTCTGCCAGTGATATGTGGCGAAGTATGAGATGGGTGAAGGGTTGCAAGACTCCTAGCCGATACATTGATCCCATTTGGCAGAAAACCTTCTTAATGATTTAACGCCTGATTATGTTTCGCCTCCAGAACCCAACTTTCAAACTTGTAACTCTAAAATAGAATGTAAAATATCTCTCCATGAATTAAATAATTCTATCAAACCAAAAGATACAGCCCCTGGTTGTGACGAGATTTCTTACTCCATGGTAAATAATCTTCCCTGCTCTGGTAAGTTACTGTTACTATCTTTATATAATAGGTTTTATGACATTGGTTTTGTTCCGAAACAATGGCGTAGCATTCGTATCATACCGATCCCTAAATTAGGCCAAGATTCACAACTGATATCTTCTCTGCGACCTATTTCTTTGATATCTTGCTTGTGCAAAATTTTTCATTCGATCTTAAATAAAAGAGTGGAATGGTATCTCGAAAATAAATGTGTATTCTCAGATAAAACAGTTGGGTTTCGCAAGTCTAAATCGTGTCTAGATAGCCTTAGTTATGTAACAAATAAAATTCAAATTGGATTTAATAATAATTTAGTGACAGTGGGATGTTTTATTGACATAATTAACGCATATAATAATATAGATGTAAATAGTTTATTAAACATTCTCAATAAATTAAAAATAGGTCGAAAATTTTGCTTGTATTTGTGGAGATTTTTAAAGGAAAGAACGCTTAAAATATCGATCAATAATAATGATATTTGTAGGTCAACAGGTCGTGGCTTAGCTCAAGGAGACCCTTTATCCCCTCTTTTGTTTAACGTCGCTACTTACAAAATTTGTGAATCTATCAGGAATGTTGACATATCCCAATATGCAGATGACTTTGTATTGTTTAAAACTGGTTGCAATGTCAATATTGTCGTGGCAGAATTACAATCAGCACTACATAATTTTCACACAATGATTTTAAAATTAGGGCTAGAAATATCTACTACTAAGACTAAAGTTTGTGTATTTAAAAAAGGTGTATTTAGACAATCTGTAAACCTAAAATTAGATAACAGTAATCTCACGACATGTCATAATATTAAGTATTTAGGAATGTGGTTGAAAGACTGATCGTCTTTAAGATGGGGCAAACACATAAACGAGATTGTTCAAAAAGTGTTAAAATACATTAATATATTGAAGGTGTTAGCTGGTTCCAGTTGGAGCGTACACCCTAGACATTTGAGACGTCTGTATATATCTATAATACGCAGTAGGTTAGATTACGGAAGCTTTATATACGACTGTACTTATAAATCTCATTTAGAGAAATTAAACAAGGTTCAAAATCAAGCCCTTCGGGTAATCGGTGGCTTTATTAGAAGTACACCCATCCATGTGATGGAAAGTGAATTGAACGTACCTCCATTGCATGTTCGTAGGAGATACCTAGGTGGTAAATTCCAGCTTAAATGCATGTCTTTCCGAGAGAATATCTCGATTAACTTGATTGAGTCCTTGACTGCAGATATCAATAATAACGCGCAATATTGGAGGCGCAGGGAACTACCTTTATTAGTATCGCTTTACCATTTCTTTAAACCATTTTGTATCCACTCAGTTAAGGTACTTGAAATGTTCACTCTAGATACATGGGTTGCTGGGATAAATATACATGAAGTTATAAAAGATAATATTCCATTGTTAACTAAGCCAAAACGACAACAAGATAGCAATCATCTAAAACAAGTTTGTACACATTATTATAGCACAGAAGTACGTAGGTTTCCATAAGGTTTACACGGATGGCTCTAAGACTAGCGTTGGTTGTGGTGCTGCTGTGTGGGACCCACAATTAGATACTGCGCTCAGGTTTGGTATAGATGCCGATATATCAATTATGCATGTTGAGTTAATTGCAATAGCAGAAGCGTTATCATATATTTGCTCTATTAATCACCAGAATTTCGTCATTTTAACTGACTCTAAGAGCGCGCAGCAACATTTGGCTCGGTGCACCTCGTCTATACGAGGAGTACCGATAGCCTACACGATTTTGGAATCTATATCAAGGCTGAGTTGTAGATCAATATCGGTGATACTGCAATGGATTCCATCTCATGTATAGATCAAAGGTAACGGAACTGTCGACTTGTTGGCCAATCAAGCAGTCTCGGAAGGTATTTGTGTGAATGTTTCACCGCTATATACTGATTACCTTAAAATACTAAAAAGGCAGTGCCTAGATGTCTGAAGCGAATATTTTAACAAAAGATCAACAGAGAAAGGGATATGGTATAAAACGATCCAACCACAACTTCCTATAAACCATTTAATAGATCAAAATGTACTATGTAGAAGTAGCCTTGTTATGGCAATGAGACTTCGTTCCGGTCACATTCCGTCAAATAAGTTTGGGTTTCTAATGAGAAAGGTTGCTTCACCTGCTTGCGAAGAATGCGGAGTGGTAGAGGATGTTCAACACGTTTTGATGGAGTGTGTACGGAACGAAGTCCAAAGAAACAATTTGCTTGGTTCCTACCAATTCGAAGTCGGAGCATGTAACTCGATTTTATCGGATCCTTTATCAGAACCTGCTAAAATATTATATAAAATAGGTTCAGTAGCTTTAAGGAGATAATTGAGTGATTTGTTATAGTTTTAAGGTTGATTTTACAGGGCGACGTTATCGCTCAGCGATAAAGCCCTTTAATAAAGAAAAAAAAAAAAAAAGATGATTTTGATCGGTTTACTGTTCTGTTTGCTGCAATGTGAGCAATTAACACAAATATTAATTATCGTTGGTGACAATTCGCTTATAAGCTCAATTTCCCTTTTTTTAATAATCTTATTGTCTTCGCTAATTCCAAAAAGTATTTACTAAAGACGATATAGATAGAAATATCCGGCCACACATTTAACACCAACTGTAGTAATTAATGGTCAAGAAAACTCTAAATCCGCTAATGGTACTAATATCTGAACTTAACAAGATTGTCAGAATTTAATTTCCAGCAAATGACTTTGCTAAGACTTTTTTTGTTCAGAAATGAGAAACCGTTTTGTTGCTGAAAAGCTTCTTGAATCATATCTAAGTAATCATATCCAGTACACAGAGATATCTAGGGTTTGTACAACAAGTAAATTGGAAAAAAAATACATATCAGGACCTCGTCATCTTCAATTTGGTGTGCCACAAGGTAGTGTGCTAGGCCCCTTACTGTTCTTGATTTATATTAATGATCTTCCCAAGTGTACGAAACAAGATATGGTTCTCTTTGCGGATGACAGTACAACCGTAGTAAAATGTTCTCGGTTGGACGAATATCAAAATGACATTAACAATTCTTTGACTAATATAGTAGATTGGCTTGACAGAAATAATTTAACAATTAACTTAAACAAAACTAAATTAATGCAATTCCACCAAAAATGTGAAGTACCTAACATAACTATTTCTTATAATAACCACGTAATAGCACAAATAAGTGAAGCAAAATTTTTGGGTATCATTATTGATGATAGGCTTAGGTGGAAACCCCATATTCAGGAACTGTGCCAACGATTAGGTGCGTCTGCTTTTGCGCTCCTTCATCTTTCACACAAAGTTGGTAGTGACACATTATTAACGGCTTATCATGCGCTAGTGGCACCAGTTTTGAGATTTGGAGTTATTTTCTGGGGTCACTCAACGGATCGTGATGTTGTATTTAAGATGCAAAAGAGATGTATAAAGTCTATGTGAGGACTAAAACCAACAGATAGTTGTACAACGTATTTTAAATCTCTGAAGTTGCTAACATTACCTTCGTTATATATAATTGAGACAGCACTTTTCGTAAAAAGCAATAAACATTTATTAACAAAGATATCTGAAGTGCGAAAAGCCCCAATGCGAGCTCAATATGAAAATAAACTTTGCCAAATAAAGTGTAAAACCGCTTTGATGCAGAAAAGCTTCTTTGGTATGGCACCCAAAATCTTAATATATAAAATCCTTGCGTTACTGACTGACTGACAGACACGCTACAGCCGAAACTATTGGGCGCATGAAGCTGAAATTTGGCATGTATGTTCCTTGGGGACCGTAGGGGTGCACTAAGAAGGGATTTCCCGAAATTCCCACGGGATCGGCCAAAACGGATGAATTTAAAAAAATGCAGGCGTAGCGGCTGGCGTCCTCTATATTTAATAAAATACCCGACTCTTTAAAAAGTCTGCCTGTATTACAATTTAAAAGCCATTTAAATAAGCTCCTAATAAACAAGTGCTACTATAAAATTGACGAGTTTCTTAACGATGAACAAATTTAATCTTTTTTATGTATTATATTGTAATAGATGTATAATTTTCTTTGTTTCTTAATCATATTATATTATTGTGACAATTTATAAATGAACAGATAATAATTTATACTTTTAAGCGGACATAAATAATTTATTGTAATATTTAAATTATAATAATATTTGTATGTTCTGATGACAAAACATAGCGCACACTTAGTTATAAGACCATCTGTATTATTATTACCTATGTTTTACAAATAAAATTCTGATTTCTGATTTCTGCCTCATAAGATCATTTATTCTGCAAAGCGTTTCATAGAAACTTAGTACTTGTTAACCAGTCGAATATTTGCCAGCTATTCGACAACCGGCTGATTGTAGTAAGTCACTGGATATCCGTTTCTCCTCTTATGTATACTTTCGACATCGCAACCAAATTTTAATTTACACGTTTTGTCGTTATAAGATAGCGGAGTTCCTCACTGTACTAGAATCAATCTAAGCCTGTGTGTAAATTGGATATAATTTATCAAATTTAATCTAAATGACATTTGATAATAGAAGTTATTCAATGAGTCTAATAACTTAAATCCATACCAGTCCGGCTTCTGTCCAGGACACAGTATCGTTACTGCATTAGTTCACGTTACCGATAATATCAGGCTAGGTATGGACTGTGGCAATCTAAAGGTTCTATCCTTACTTGATTTCAGCAATGCGTTTAACACCGTAGATTTGCACATCATACTTGGCATTCTAAGCTCTCTTAAAATATCTCCATCGGCAATTGACTGGTTTCAAAGTTACCTGTTTGGACGCCGGCAACATGTACGCAATGATGATACATATTCCGCTTGGTCCAATAAGATTGCAGGTGTTCCACAGGGTGGCGTGCTATCCCCTTTACTCTTCGCTATGTTTATTAATTCTATTTCAAACAAATTACTTTCATCCTACCAACTTTACGCAGATGATTGGCTGATTTATACGCAAGCTCCCTTGAATAGACTAGCAGACGCTTGTACAACGATTGGCACGGACTTGGCGCGAATCTGTGATTGGACGCAGAAATTTGGACTCACAGTAAATCCGGACAAAACGCAGCTGATTATTATTGGCAGCCCGCCCGAGAATGGTGTCCAAAATTAACTGGTCTGATTTGCCAAGCATCAATTTCAATGGAAAAGACCTCCCGTTTACTAAAAATGTAAAAAATCTTGGTATTTACATTGATGAAACCATGTCTTGGCGACCACAGCTACAAGAAACGAGCCGAAAACTTTTTCCATCAGCTGGATTTTTGCGAAAGTTACGCAATTTCTTACCAACTGCCACTAAGATTGCGCTTGTACAGTCTTTGCTTCTACCAATCCTTGACTACGCCGATGTCTCTCTCTGATAGCTATCTTGACCCCACCGAGGAGCAACTAAACAAACTTGAGCGTCTCCAAAATTTCTGTATAAGATTTATATTTCGGCTACGCAATATGATCATGTCTCAGAATTCCGCAATACACTCAAGTGGCTACCGATTTGACTTCACAGAAATACTCACATTCTCACTTTATTGTATAATATCTTGTTTAATCCTAGATATAAGGGGATCCTTATATCTCAAAAAACGTTTTAAGTTCCTTAATGACACGCATATAAGGTCCTTGAGGTCGTCCGAGGATTTGACGCTGGAAATGCCAATGCATTCCACAATTTTTTTTGATAAGTCTTTTACTGTCCAAGCTTTACGCCTGTGGAATGGACTTCCTTTAGAAATTATAAGCGCAAAATACCTTAAAATATTTAAAGCTATGTTAAAAACGCACTATCTCTCATCCATTTGATAATGTAGAATGTGGTTTTACCTGTCCTAGTATGTATTTTATATATAGTATATGTGTAAGTATATTGAATATAGTAGTATGTAAGATTTTTTATGTATGTGCATATTAGGGCATGCAAAACCGGTTTTCCGGTTTTGCGCAAAACCGGAAATCGACCGTAATTTAACGATTTTTGAAAACCGCTTTTGAGAGTCAAAACCGGAGCTCAGCTCCGGTTTTCCCATTATTGAGTAACAATTAACATTTTGATTTTTATCAAAATTTTTTTCGAACACTCAAAAAATAATTAATTTTGAGGCATCAAATGTATCCGAACCGAACACAGCCTGCATCCACCCACTTACACGCCTCCCTTCACTACCCCCGCACCCCGCACCCGTAACCCGCCAGCCTGCGCCTGCGTTGTTGCAGTAATTCCCTTACCGGGAGTGCAAGTGCGTGTCCGCCGCCCTCGCCTGCGACGCTAGGACAAAATGTGAGTATTTACTTAGTTATTAATTTATTATATTTTGTGTCTTTTAATGTACATTTATGTTGAGCTCGTGGATGAAACAACACGAAGGGCGCAATTACATCCAGTAGTTGCTGCGTTAGCCCGAATTATATTACATTATGGTTCACCACTTGTGACAGCAAGCAAGATTTAATTTAAACTTGTGTTTTATTATTCGTGTTATATAGATAATTTTATAACTGACAAAAGTCTTTGATTCGGTTCTAATCTGAGCCGTTTGGATTGTCGTTCTATCGAATCCCGTTCAAAAAATACGTGAATACCTATTTTGGGTAGGACTTATAGGACGACAGAACGACAATTAAACGTCAACGATATTTGTCTTGTTTGATTTACGTGAATCAAGGTACAGGTGTAATTGCGCCATAACGTAAGAGTAGAACTTTTGTGCCAATTTTTCCAAGTCTTAGAGAAAATGATTTTTACAGATTTAATATACAACGTGTAACGGAAATAACGCACATCCTCAGACACCCCAATTAGAAAACCTTGTTATAATCATAATACATGCATTGAAATATTTTTTTATTAGCCTAAACATTGTTTTTTATCGAAAGTATAAACTTGATTATTAGTGGAATGCGTGGTCACTACAAACCTGCGCACGCACACAATCACACGAAAAGTTTGCTGTGGTAAACAAACGACAGCGAAATACGATACGGTCTATCATTTTTTAACATGGTTAGTGGCTATTGTGACTATCTTAATTTAATCATACCTAGTTAGCATTATTGATACCTACATAAGAAATTAAAGTAAAAGAGTATCAATGAGAGAATTAAAGAAGAACGGCGGCGGCGTGTTTAAAGTTGTGAATCATATTATAATAATGTTATTTTGTAGTTCGTCTTCAAAGTTACAAAAATTTTGATTTTTTAGGTAATTGTGGGTGGCTGTGTTTAATATTTGAAGATGCTGATTGTGTTTTCTATGTTTAAAATATATTATTTTTGATAGCAGACTTAATAGGTACCAAAGATACCAAAAACTTACTTGTTGTTGATTTGATCTCAGTTAATTAATCTTTATACTATTATAAGTTCATTGTTATCTGTACAATTATTATGGTTTGGATTAAAAAGAAATGTATCATACAATTTGTTTTATTTGTAGACTTAGTGGGTATTTAAAAAAAAATGGTGTTTCTTTTTAAATTATACTACATTCGATTTTTTTTGCTAAAACCGGACCTAGCTCCGGTTTTCGGTTTTGGTCCCAAAAAAACGATGTTCAAAACCGGTTTTGATGACTTTCCGGTTTTGCATGCCCTAGTGCATATCCATTATTCATAAGTTTATTATATTGTTTATTATGGATGTTTTTAATTGCACCACACAGAACTTTAATGGAACGATGTAAATCGTTCCTCTCACCCAAAGAGGTTGCCTGGAAGAGATTGTTCTTAGCGATAAGGCCGCCTTTTGTACAATTTTTAAATTTTGTAACAAGAATGTCATAAAATGTTTTATAGTGTACAATAAAGAATATTCTATTCTATTAGTTCCGAATGAACGACCGTTGGTGTTCGTTATGCCGTCAACATAAGGCTAACGAGGACCATATCTAAACCCGTTCGTTGGCATTCGTCGGCTCGGTGTGTACGCACGCCAACGTATGTGCTACCCCACCCCACGTTCACTCAACGCCATTAGGCGGATCCCCAGAGAGGGAGCAGCCTCGCGCGGCAAATGCTTCGCGAAGCTGCTCGGTTTATGTAGACGTCTCTCGGCCGAGGCAAGCGCGTGTACCGCCGCGCCGCGGGCGAGCGACCAAGCAGGCGAGCCACCGAGTGTCGGTTTTTTGTTTTGCTCAATGGCGCCTCAGTCTACACGCTGTTTCGTGCCTCGCTCGAACATAATAATCCCTACAAATAATATAAATTCGAACGTGTGTAATGTATGTTGTACATTTTTTTTTTTATAGATTCACGCCTGTATCCCCGAAGGGGAAGGCAGAGGTGTAATATTATTACACCCACATTTCGCCATTAAATGATTAGGTACCACGTAATAGGGGGCGAGCCGATTGCTGTTACCAGGCACATCACCACACTCCGTGCTGCTTTTTAGAATTCGGAAAAACCCAGTAACACTTTTACCCGACCCGGGAATCGAACCCGGGACCTCCGATCAGCAGTCGCATACTCTATCCACTGGACTACGGAGGCAGTCTTATTATTACATGTGTATGGTATTTTTTATTATTATTATAAGTTTCTGTCAAAGTGTAAAATAACATAAAACCGATAGATGGCAAATGTGTACTATTTCACTTGAATTCACAAATGGCACTATACATGCGCAATAATATAGACTAGATGAGCCCGCGGTTCCACCCACGTTATTTAAGGCTACTGCTCCTCTCCCGTGGCTCATACCGTGATGTTATAAAACTTCATAGCGTGATGTTATATGGCCCTGTTGGCCTGTTATAAAGGCATATCTATTCATACATTGAACTCCCTGAGAGTCAAGAGTGTCAAGACAGAACTGATTCAAAATCGCGTCAGATCGCGACAGACGGCGACAGACAAATATGAACGGTAATTACGACAGAGACCGTCACGAACTCACGACAGATCATGTCAGATAAATGTGAACGCGGTTTTAACCTATGGCCGCGCTCGTTCATGGATCGAATCCTCGCGCGGCAAATGCCTCGTGAGGCTGCTCACTCTGTGTGGACCCGCCTATTCACGAACGCTCACATGACGACGTTCGTTGTCTTTCGTTTGCCCGGTGTATTTGCATTAGCATTGCGTAGCATTTGACACACATTTATTTAAGCGCATTACGCAATTTCCCCGTAAACGAACACGATAAAAGCACTAACTCTTTTGGTAGCCACATAGAATTAAATAGTTTTGAGAGATAAACATATTTTAAAATAAAAATTATCTTATAAGTCGGTTCACAAACATAATAAAATTAATAAATGACAGAGACATCGAAAGACATACCTACTTAGAAAAAATACCATAGCAGAATTGAGAACCTCTTCGTACCTATTTGTCGTCGCTATAATATTAATAATATAAGTCGTTGACCATTTGACCTTCTTTAGTTGCATCCCACGGCCAACTTCCTGCACCTGGATTTTCCCATCACGACCTTATTTTCCTGTCATACCGCTTGAAACCTCCCAAAACCCCGCCCAAAGTTCTGCACATGCGTTGTTTTGGTCGAACGGATGTAAATAAACTGTGTGAGGATGCTTCTAAGTTAAACTGGGATAGTATGATGTCTGCCTCCACGGTGGATGAAAAAGTAAAGATCTTCAATGACACTGTTTGCCAACTGTACGATGTTCATGTACCAGTAAGACTGGTGAAGCTAAAGCGTCCCCCTGCATCCTGGATTACGACGGGTGTTCGCATGGCAATGCGGCGTAGATATAGGGCGTTTCGGCGGTACAGAAGGGATCGGTGCGAGGAAAACTGGGCACTTTTCAAGTCTGCAAGAAATCGGTGCAATCAGATGGTGCGCAACGCGAAACTCCGACATATTCTCGATAATATCACTTCTTCGTCAGCTGCTTATATCTGGAAGTTTCTTGGGACATTGGGTATTGGCAAGCATCCAGTGTCTCCGGCTGAGATCAGGAAGATAATACTCTCCATAAAGTCCAATGCTGTGGGATGCGACAGCATCAGCCGTCGCATGATTACGATGATCCTAGATCAGCTCCTGGCGGCCATATCCCACATCATCAATTCCTCACTAGTTTCAGGTACCTTTCCTTCCTTGTGGCGAAAAGCCCATATAATTCCCCTGCCGAAAATCCCCAATCCAACTCTTCCACAACACTTTCGACCAATTTTTATCCTACCCTTCCTATCCAAAGTGCTCGAGGCCTGTGTGCACACACAGCTGTCTAGATTTGTCCATCACAATTGCTTATTGAGTCAGTTTCAATCAGGCTTCAGACCAGGTCATAGCACCACTTCCGCCCTCCTTAAAGTGACTGGCGATATTCGAGAGGCCATGGAAAACACAGAAATTACTGTTTTAGTGCTTATCGACTTTTCAAATGCCTTCAATACCGTCAGTCACGATGTCCTATTATCTATCCTTTCCCATCTCAAGGTCTCTGCTGGAGCACTGGATTGGTTCTCAATTTATCTTCGATGTCGTCAACAGTCGGCCCGCCTCGATGAATCATCTTCGGGCTGGTTCGACATTACAACTGGCGTTCCTCAAGGCGGTATTCTTTCTCCTCTTTTATTCTCTATTTTTATAAATTTCCTAACTCAACATCTTCAGTGTGCCTACCATCTGTATGCCGATGACTTGCAGATTTACTCCCACGTTAATGTTGAGTGTGTAGCTGAGGGCATTGGCAAGATTAATAAGGATTTGGAAGCCATACTGTCTTGGTCTGATAAGTTTGGCCTGATCGTAAATCCGTGTAAGACTCAAGCTATTATTGTGGATAGCCAGCCGATGCTAAAAAGACTAGATTTCACATCACTACCAGCTATAACTTTTAACGGGACCAAGGTCGACTTTTATCCCTCTGTTAAAAACCTTGGGCTACATATAGACACTAAGCTGAATTGGGAAACTCAGGTAAAACAGGTAAGTCAAAAAGTCACTGGTACCCTGCGTGCTCTCTACCGCCTGAAAAACTTGCTTCCAACCGAGACTAAAACTACGCTTGTGCAAGCTTTAATCCTTCCTCTGATCGACTATGGCGATGTATGTTACTTTGACCTGAATGCAGAACTCCTTAATAAACTTGACCGTCTTCAGAATAACTGCATTCGATTCATATTTGATCTTCGTAAGTATGACCATGTGTCTACTTATCGTTCCCAAATAAAGCTGCTTCCTATACGTCAACGCCGTAGTTTGCGTGCTCTCACCACACTGTACTCTATTCTTACTTCTCCTTCTGCCCCTAAATACATGACTCCCTACTCTCAGTATTTATGCACAAACCATGAGCGAAACCTTTGCTCTTCCAATAATAATCAACTCATGGTACCTACTCACAGAACTAATTTTCTTCACTCTTCTTTCCCAATTCAGTCCATCCTTCTATGGAATGCTCTCCCTCTTGAGATCAGAATGGCTAAGACGAAACTCACTTTCAATTCCAAGGTGAAAGAACTCTTGTTGGCTGAGTCGGCAACTGTATGCAATTAAAAGTCACAACCATAATTTTATGTATGTATATTGTACATATGTATTTATATACAATATAATATAATACGTTTATGTATTTTTTGTTATTCCTGTATTTATTGTATATGTATTAAGTTTATGCATTCATCTACTTATTTTACCTATTTATAATTTATCTTTATGCAAGTATATCATGCCCTACTTAATTAAGTTACTAGTACACTCCCCTCACACTATATAATACACCTACTTCTTCCTCTCTGCACCACTCAGTCAGGTAGACTGGTAGATAATGCCTATGGCATTAAGTCCGCCTACGTACTCTGTGTATGTGAAGATTAAATAAATAAATAAATTTGCGATAACGATAAAAAATATGAAACAAATAATTTAAAAATAGTAATTTTTTATTTAACACGGGGTCTTAACGATAACCAAATTTTTTTATAAGATTTAAATCATGAACCGCGTTCAGCTTAACAGGGCTAAAGTAAGAAACAAGACTGAGTTCCAAAAGCTAGACACTTTTTATTTTATTATAGTTCCAAAATCTTCTAAATATTTTAGTTAATTTTACATCCTAGATACAAAGCTAAAGTAACATTACACTTTTATCACCTTTACATTATTGGTGTTTGAAACATCGACTTTTTCTCTATGGAAGAGCATAGACAACAAACAAATGCAGCCAATATACAGAAAATAAATTATAACCTAGAATTAAAATTATAAAAATAACTAAAACATGAAAAAACCTGTTTTGTTAATTAACTACGATATTATTTAAAGTTTAAGATATCATCCGGCATTTAGGTCAGCTTAAAATGTCAATTAAATGTTGTATTTAATACTCTTGACGTTTATTTTCGCGGTAGACAAGTGCTATTTCTTTCACTGAAACGTATGGAATTCTGTTGACGTTTACATTTCTGAAACCAAAAACGTAATGGATGGTTAATTTATAGATATTACACTAATTTTAAGAGATAAGAGTTTGGTAAGTGTAATTAAATTACTTGTGTTATTGTTTCTGAGGAGAAATTATTCACTTCCGTTGAGACAGGAAAAGGAAGTGTGTTATGGCGGTCGAAGGCATGGTTTCGCCAATGAGCATGACATCCTTATCCTGTTACATTTCGATCAATAAATTGAGAGATAAAAGCGCGAATTGTAATATTTGGATAAAACACTATGCAAGTCAGGGGGGACTTGCATGGCTTACTATGTAACAAAGAATTATGTTTCTTTGTGACAGTCATAAAATGACACAGATAGCTGATATAGGTAGTTTGCACAAAGTATGTTTAGATAGAATCACATATTGTTTATTATTTTGTTGTTAGTTGTTACTCTAATAATTTTAATTCTTTTATTTATATTTCATCACTATAGCTTTACTATTTACTTGCTTTTAATTAAATTATAAATAAATAAGTGGGTACTTACCAATTATTTTCTAATAAAGTTTACCTTACTCTATGTAATTGGAGAAAATTAATTTATTTGATTAGTATTAATCAGCTTATTATGTTGGAAATGCATATTATTGAAAATTTGATGTTATTAAGTACCCATTCTTAACACTTATGATACTTGAATCTGTTAAAATAACAATGATTCCTGGCTACACAGATACCTATAATTCACAATTCTGTGCCTAGCTACAGCTAGACAAGTTTCTAAGATAAACCACAAATGCATATTATCATATGCCCCAGCGCTAAGTGTGTACAATGAATTTTTTTTTATTTACTTACTGCATGCATAGCTACAGATTAATTATTTATTATGATGGAGTCCCATTTAATGCATGCAAATCATACACATTTGTTTCAGATGAAGC
Organism: Euclidia mi; assembly: GCA_944739405.2. Classification (NCBI taxonomy): domain Eukaryota; kingdom Metazoa; phylum Arthropoda; class Insecta; order Lepidoptera; family Erebidae; genus Euclidia; species Euclidia mi. Next base: position 87,729,864 of record OX123184.2, read on the forward strand.
ACAATGACATCGGACCTTTGTACGGAGGATGTGGTGGTGCGCATCACAACACCACAGATCATATCTGTAAGTGTGATTTAGACTTAATTAGTATGATAACAGGATTCACTATATAATAAATAATATTAATAATTAATTAGTTACAGAAAAATACTTGTAGAAAAATTAAATTCAATGTTTACTTTTTCTACTGATTACATGCATTTGACCATATTATTCATACAGTGTTTTCTACCATATCAAACTGTTTTACCGAATATTTTATTTTATATGTGTTGTCTTAGTTTACTCTGTTAAATTTTGCAGAAATTACTGGGTATATTTTCAGAAAAGACACCTTTAATGCCCAAGAAATACCTAAGAATTATTGAAATTTTACATAGTATTTGTATACTTTCATTATAGGTCTTGTTTTAATGTATAATGTATAAAAAAGTATTTTGATGTCTATACCTATTTGTGTAAAAATGATTACATACTATTTGGTATTTAGTTGTAATGTGTAACCGAAGGATAACAACCACAGTCAATATTGCTTCCTGTTCAGTTTAATATTACCAAAAAGAGTTCTACCCTATTCCAATTATTTATTATGTATTACAGGGTAAGCAGGCCATTATTTAATTCAACTCGCTGCATAAAATTATGCTAATATTATACAGGGTGACGACCAGAAACAATTTAAAAAAAAAAGTTTGTTATGTAATTCAATCTTTGTTTCATTAAAACAACAAGGTACATTTTGGACACAAGTTTGGGACTAGATTGTATGTATGTAGTATATTATTATTGATTAGGGGCCATCCATAAATAACGTCACACGTCATATAGAGTGTGTACAGGGTGGACGAAGTGCGACACTATGAAGTATGGGGATGATAATGAATGGGATCAGCTGTGACAAGGATGGGGAGGAGTATAAAATTATAAAAATTGTGTAATATCATTTATGGATACTTTTTTACTGCATCCGTAGGCCCTTATTAAAGCTGCGTATCCATCCACCAAAGAAAATATACTTTTAATGTAAACTTTTTCAATTTTCTGCGTGTCCATCCTAGATAAATATAAAACTTCAATAACAATAAATTTTGCAATTTTTCTTTGATGGAGACACGCTTAATAAACAGCATGTCGTCTTCCAGTCAGAGACGATAGTCTCAGCGTCGTCATGCGTCGGTGTGAGCACGGGCGCGGCGGGATCGCGCGTCGCCGCGTCCTCCGCCGCCGTTGAGTTGGGCCGGCGACTGCTACTCGCCGCCCGCGCCGGCGATACATCGCAAGTGCTCGACCTCATGGCTAAAGGAGCGCCTTTTACTACGGATTGGGTATGACTTTCTGTAGTTAAGCTGTTTACGAATTTTTTATGTACCTATTCAACACCCTTAACGAGCCATCGACTGAATATTAAATCTGGCCGTATTTCGGGCAATTTATTGAATTTTTTTGTGTATCGTACTCTCCACTTGTCCGTGTGGTGACTGATTAAGAATACGGATTGTCACCACCCCATATCATCCCATGGGTGTCGTAAGAGAAGGAAAACTTGATACAAACCCTATATCAACCCGTTTGGCCAGCGTGGTATAGTAGGCCAAATCCTCCTTTCAGAGGAATGGCCTAGTCCAGCAGTGGACTGTTAAAGGCTGATGATGATGACTCTTCACTCGCTACTGTATATACGTGTAGTGAGTGTATCATCATATAATAAGATACACGCAAAAACCGAAAATCCTCATTATATTTATGTTTGTAGCTGGGCACCTCGCCGCTTCATCTGGCAGCGGGTAACGCTCACGCGGACACGTGCGCGGTGCTACTGCGCGCGGGCGTGTCGCGTGACGCGCGCACTAAGGTGGAGCGCACGCCGCTGCACCTGGCGGCGTGCGGCGGCCACCACGCGGTGGCGCGCCTGCTGCTGGCCGCCGGCGCCGCCGTCGACTGCCGCGACATGCTGCGCATGACGCCGCTGCACTGGGCTGTGCAGGTAACGCACCATACACTACGTCCAGGATTGGATAACATACAGGGTGTCACAAGACCCATCACCAAGCCGAAGTCTACTCGTTGTAGACATCATGCCAAGTCATACTAACCAAAAATCATACCAGGGAAATGATCTTTAAACCGCAATTAAAAGCGCACGCGTGCAATGCTCGAAATACTTACTTATCCATGGGGTCATAGGGCATCTAAAAATTATATTTTCGGGGTAAATGCATCGATTTTGTACCTAATTAGAAAAATTCCATACTAACTTTGAGCCTCAATATCTCCTGAATCAGTAATTTCCCAGGTATGGTGATTTCAGTTTTCGTTAAGGGTCTTTTTACACCCTGTATACACCACAGATCCACAGAGTTACTCAGAGGAACTGTAGTGTACAGGTCTTTCTCTCCCAAAGTTATCTATTCTCTTACAAAAGGCCATCCTTAAATTCCTTCCCACGATTTTAATGATCTTTGACTCCAACCTGTCCTTCTCACAGTTAGTCCGAATAGTTATCATCTCATTCTTCATGCAGTAGCACACTTCGCCAAGCCTCTACTATTTGTCAATATTTTTATTATTTATGTGTTTGAATGTATTTTGATGATAATGCCTATCCGGAATTCTCAAAACTGTACCTAATTCTAATAGACCCAATAAATATCCTCAGCGTGGCCACACAGCGACGGTAGCAGAACTATTGGCCCACGGCGCTGATCCAACCGCCATGTCCAAATTCCACAAGACGCCTCGGTCTTTAGCTGTGGAGCTACGGAGGGATGACTTGGTACGGCTTATCGACGACGCTGTGAGGGAAAGAGAGGCTGCTAGATCTGTACATCATTTAGTTACTGGTGAGAAATTGTCAGCTTTCTTTTTCAGCTCGTTTTAGGTCAATGGGCAGATCCTGAAGATGGAGACTAAGAAGCTAAAGCTCTTTCTCCTTCCCCCCAAAAACATAATTATGTTGTCTTCCAAAAAAACTGCTTTTTAGTATTTGCCTGGATAAATCTTTTCTTCACAAGGTTCAAACAAACAAATCCAGGTTCCGCCATTGCTCTAAGTGGTATAGCAAAATCTCATGAAATTCTATTACCGAGAAAATATTCTGAATTCAATAACGATTTTTGACGTGAAATCCGATTATGTCAATAATGGAAATAATTTTCCAGAACAAATGGCCGAGTCTCCTGCAGCTGAGGCTCAGTTACAGACGTTTGATGCTGTGCAGAGTAAGTTTTATGTTATTAGGTATTCTCTGATATGTTCATGTTGAATGTACAGTGGGTGTAACGTATGTATTCTTACAGGGATCCAAGACATAAAACCAACTGCGAAAATAAAGCAGCCGACAGAAAGAGTTGTGAAACCAGAAACAAAAACAGAGGTGTGTTGAAATTTTGTTTACTTAAATAAATAATTGCCTTACCAAGTATGACCGCAACAAAACCAAGATATAGATCACAGAAAATTTGGACAATAGTTCAAGCTATTATTATTTTTGTTTCCATCTCTTAAGGTTCTTTGTCGCTTGCAGAGTGTACGGCGGAACTCAGGGGCAGCAGCACGATTACTTCGTCAGCACGGCATCACGCTGCTGCCCGCCGACCACTCCAGCACCGTGCTCAACGCTCTGCACAGCGGACGAACCGTCGTGCTGTCCGGTATTGAATCTCGAAGTCGCACAAGATAGTCTTATCGAATGCGCCAACGGAACTTAACCCTTCCAATGGTTTGAGGCACGGGGATGGGTCCCGCGTTCCGCAATCGCTCGGATAGCATACATAATTTTGGACTTGACGGGCTTCTCTAAAAACAATGGTAGCAGCGTTTCGCATTAGTGCCGCTGGAAGCATTTCAAAATTGACCTCAACGTCTACCGATATTATTTTGAGCTAATACCTTTATTTCCAGACGCTGGCAAATTAATGCTAAAAGAGAGCAGTGAATCGGCCCAAACTTCTCCACCTGTTAGTAAGCCAACTCCATCACCGAGCCAACCGAACAAAAACATGGTGATCACTGCCACGCCAGTCAAATCACCACCCAAGCCTGGCATGAAGATATTTACCCTCAACAATAAGCTGCTAGCTATACCAAAAGACGGGAATAAGATACCCGTTAAGAAGATTATTAATCCACAGGATATGCAGGTGAACAGATACTGTCTTTATGCTTTACTTTTAATTACGCTATACTTTATTTATTTTTTATTATACTGCCCAAACCCTTTCAGAATGCGTGATATATAAATGATGTTTTAACCTTAACTGTTTTATGTTGAACCATTACAATACAATTTATACAATACTATAATTTGTATATGCAAGGCAGCGATAGCCTAGTGGAGATACCAATGGACTGCCATGCAGAGGGTATCGGGTTCGAATCCACGGCGCGCACCAATGACTTTTCGGAGTTATGTGCGTATTGAATTGTTGATTATCGCTTGTCCCGTGCCTCGGAGAGCACGTTAAGCCGTCGGTCCCGGCTGTCATGAAGATCTTTGACACTCGTTATTGGGCGTCAGTACTCCTAAAATAAACTGACATTAGTCTAAACCATGGAATATCGCTATCCCTTAGGGTTGCGGAGGTCAGTGGCCCAATTCTCATATTTTTATATGACATTGATATTATATTTTGAATGGACTCAAAAGCGGTATTCTGATAACCTAATGTCATTATCGTGTAATTTTAAAGAAACAGGTCTTCGTTGACACATACGATCTTGTTACAATTTCATTCAAATATCAGATAATTTATAAGAATACGCTTTTTGTGACGTAAGTATGACACTGACATCATGTTGAAACTATTTATTTAGGAGAATTTTACCCCTGATAGCAGTCGCTCCGTGCGCTAATATTCAGCTAAATCCGGTAAGACGAGAAAGCGGATCCTGGGTTAAAACCGGGATAACGCTAGGAGGATGATGATATCATCTAATATATAAAATTCTCGTGTCACAGTTTTCGTTCCCATACTCCTTCGAAACGGCTTGACCGATTTTGATGAAATTTTTTGTGCTTATCCGGTATCTATGAGAATCGGCCAAAATCTATTTTTCAAAAAAAAAAAATTTTGCAAAACAACGTTTGCCGGGTCAGCTAGTTTGTATATATACATCTGTAATAATTTTTGAAGTAAATACCTAAAAGAATGGAAAACAATTGAATGCGATCTAAGTATGACTTGAGTCCCTTCGTGTATAACCTCGATTCGATCGTCGTTCGGCACAATAACTGGCCCGCTTCAAGCTCAGATCGTTGTAGTTTGGAGCGAGCCAATAGAATCGGAGTATGCCGTGACGTCATAACTTAGTTAAAGTCGCCCACGGTATATTCATCTCATTTATTCTATGCAACAAGACCTTTACTAAAATACATTTTAATTCTCAGGTAAAATTCGTCCAGTTACCAGCGGACGCGAAGATAATATCTCCGTCGAAGGTGGTGCCGGTGCGACGCGCGGTGACGTCGCGGCCCGCCGTCAAAATCATCATGAACAAGTCCAACTTCAACAGGCTCATGGCGACCGCTAACAGGACTGAGGACACGCAAGAGGTAAATATAGTGGTACATGTAGAATCATGAACAAGTCCAACTTCAACAGACTCATGGCGAACGCTAACAGGACTGAGGACACGCAAGAGGTAAATATAGTGGTACATGTAGAATCATGAACAAGTCCAACTTCAACAGACTCATGGCGAACGCTAATAGGACTGAGGAGACGCAAGAGGTAAGTATAGTGGTACATGTAGAATCATGAACAAGTCCAAATTCAACAGGCTCATGGTGACCGCTAACAGGACTGAGGACACGCAAGAGGTAAATATAGTGGTACGTGTAGAATCATGAACAAGTCCAACTTCAACAGACTCATGGCGAACGCTAACAGGACTGAGGACACGCAAGAGGTAAATATAGTGGTACATGTAGAATGATGAACAAGTCCAACTTCAGCAGACTCATGGCGAACGCTAATAGGACTGAGGAGACGCAAGAGGTAAATATAGTGGTACATGTAGAATCATGAACAAGTCCAACTTCAACAGACTCATGGCGAACGCTAACAGGACTGAGGACACGCAAGAGATAAATATAGTGGTACATGTAGAATGATGAACAAGTCCAACTTCAGCAGACTCATGGCGAACGCTAATAGGACTGAGGAGACGCAAGAGGTAAATATAGTGGTACATGTAGAATCATGAACAAGTCCAACCTCAACAGGCTCATGGCGAACGCTAACAGGACTGAGGACACGCAAGAGGTAAATATAGTGGTACATGTAGAATCATGAACAAGTCCAACTTTAACAGACTCATGGCGAACGCTAACAGGACTGAGGACACGCAAGAGGTAAATATAGTGGTACATGTAGAATCATGAACAAGTCCAACTTCAACAGACTCATGGCGAACGCTAACAGGACTGAGGACACGCAAGAGGTAAATATAGTGGTACATGTAGAATCATGAACAAGTCCAACTTCAACAGACTCATGGCGAACGCTAACAGGACTGAGGACACGCAAGAGGTAAATATAGTGGTACATGTAGAATTATGAACAAGTCCAACTTCAACAGACTCATGGCGAACGCTAATAGGACTGAGGAGACGCAAGAGGTAAATATAGTGGTACATGTAGAATGATGAACAAGTCCAACTTCAGCAGACTCATGGCGAACGCTAACAGGACTGAGGACACGCAAGAGGTAAATATAGTGGTACATGTAGAATCATGAACAAGTCCAACTTCAACAGACTCATGGCGAACGCTAGCAGGACTGAGGACACGCAAGAGGTAAATATAGTGGTACGTGTAGAATCATGAACAAGTCCAACTTCAACAGACTCATGGCGAACGCTAACAGGACTGAGGACACGCAAGAGGTTAATATAGTGGTACATGTAGAATGATGAACAAGTCCAACTTCAGCAGACTCATGGCGAACGCTAATAGGACTGAGGAGACGCAAGAGGTAAATATAGTGGTACATGTAGAATCATGAACAAGTCCAACTTCAACAGACTCATGGCGAACGCTAACAGGACTGAGGACACTCAAGAGGTAAATATAGTGGTACATGTAGAATGATGAACAAGTCCAACTTCAGCAGACTCATGGCGAACGCTAATAGGACTGAGGAGACGCAAGAGGTAAATATAGTGGTACATGTAGAATCATGAACAAGTCCAACTTCAACAGGCTCATGGCGAACGCTAACAGGACTGAGGACACGCAAGAGGTAAATATAGTGGTACATGTAGAATCATGAACAAGTCCAACTTTAACAGACTCTTGGCGAACGCTAACAGGACTGAGGACACGCAAGAGGTAAATATAGTGGTACATGTAGAATCATGAACAAGTCCAACTTCAACAGACTCATGGCGAACGCTAACAGGACTGAGGACACGCAAGAGGTAAATATAGTGGTACATGTAGAATCATGAACAAGTCCAACTTCAACAGACTCATGGCGAACGCTAACCGGACTGAGGACACGCAAGAGGTAAATATAGTGGTACATGTAGAATTATGAACAAGTCCAACTTCAACAGACTCATGGCGAACGCTAATAGGACTGAGGAGACGCAAGAGGTAAATATAGTGGTACATGTAGAATGATGAACAAGTCCAACTTCAGCAGACTCATGGCGAACGCTAACAGGACTGAGGACACGCAAGAGGTAAATATAGTGGTACATGTAGAATCATGAACAAGTCCAACTTCAACAGACTCATGGCGAACGCTAGCAGGACTGAGGACACGCAAGAGGTAAATATAGTGGTACATGTAGAATCATAAACAAGACCAACTTCAACAGACTCATGGCGACCGCTAGCAGGACTGAGGACACGCAAGAGGTAAATATAGTGGTACATGTAGAATCATGAACAAGTCCAACTTCAACAGACTCATGGCGAACGCTAGCAGGACTGAGGACACGCAAGAGGTAAATATAGTGGTACATGTAGAATCATGAACAAGACCAACTTCAACAGACTCATTGCGAACGCTAACAGGACTGAGGACACGCAAGAGGTAAATATAGTGGTACATGTAGAATCATGAACAAGTCCAACTTCAACAGACTCATGGCGAACGCTAATAGGACTGAGGACACGCAAGAGGTAAATATAGTGGTACATGTAGAATCATAAACAAGACCAACTTCAACAGACTCATGGCGACCGCTAGCAGGACTGAGGACACGCAAGAGGTAAATATAGTGGTACATGTAGAATCATGAACAAGTCCAACTTCAACAGACTCATGGCGAACGCTAGCAGGACTGAGGACACGCAAGAGGTAAATATAGTGGTACATGTAGAATCATGAACAAGACCAACTTCAACAGACTCATTGCGAACGCTAACAGGACTGAGGACACGCAAGAGGTAAATATAGTGGTACATGTAGAATCATGAACAAGTCCAACTTCAACAGACTCATGGCGAACGCTAGCAGGACTGAGGACACGCAAGAGGTAAGTATAGTGGTACATGTAGAATCATGAACAAGTCCAAATTCAACAAGCTCATGGTGACCGCTAACAGGACTGAGGACACGCAAGAGGTAAATATAGTGGTACGTGTAGAATCATGAACAAGTCCAACTTCAACAGACTCATGGCGAACGCTAACAGGACTGAGGACACGCAAGAGGTAAATATAGTGGTACATGTAGAATGATGAACAAGTCCAACTTCAGCAGACTCATGGCGAACGCTAATAGGACTGAGGAGACGCAAGAGGTAAATATAGTGGTACATGTAGAATCATGAACAAGTCCAACTTCAACAGACTCATGGCGAACGCTAACAGGACTGAGGACACGCAAGAGATAAATATAGTGGTACATGTAGAATGATGAACAAGTCCAACTTCAGCAGACTCATGGCGAACGCTAATAGGACTGAGGAGACGCAAGAGGTAAATATAGTGGTACATGTAGAATCATGAACAAGTCCAACCTCAACAGGCTCATGGCGAACGCTAACAGGACTGAGGACACGCAAGAGGTAAATATAGTGGTACATGTAGAATCATGAACAAGTCCAACTTTAACAGACTCATGGCGAACGCTAACAGGACTGAGGACACGCAAGAGGTAAATATAGTGGTACATGTAGAATCATGAACAAGTCCAACTTCAACAGACTCATGGCGAACGCTAACAGGACTGAGGACACGCAAGAGGTAAATATAGTGGTACATGTAGAATCATGAACAAGTCCAACTTCAACAGACTCATGGCGAACGCTAACAGGACTGAGGACACGCAAGAGGTAAATATAGTGGTACATGTAGAATTATGAACAAGTCCAACTTCAACAGACTCATGGCGAACGCTAATAGGACTGAGGAGACGCAAGAGGTAAATATAGTGGTACATGTAGAATGATGAACAAGTCCAACTTCAGCAGACTCATGGCGAACGCTAACAGGACTGAGGACACGCAAGAGGTAAATATAGTGGTACATGTAGAATCATGAACAAGTCCAACTTCAACAGACTCATGGCGAACGCTAGCAGGACTGAGGACACGCAAGAGGTAAATATAGTGGTACGTGTAGAATCATGAACAAGTCCAACTTCAACAGACTCATGGCGAACGCTAACAGGACTGAGGACACGCAAGAGGTAAATATAGTGGTACATGTAGAATGATGAACAAGTCCAACTTCAGCAGACTCATGGCGAACGCTAATAGGACTGAGGAGACGCAAGAGGTAAATATAGTGGTACATGTAGAATCATGAACAAGTCCAACTTCAACAGACTCATGGCGAACGCTAACAGGACTGAGGACACTCAAGAGGTAAATATAGTGGTACATGTAGAATGATGAACAAGTCCAACTTCAGCAGACTCATGGCGAACGCTAATAGGACTGAGGAGACGCAAGAGGTAAATATAGTGGTACATGTAGAATCATGAACAAGTCCAACTTCAACAGGCTCATGGCGAACGCTAACAGGACTGAGGACACGCAAGAGGTAAATATAGTGGTACATGTAGAATCATGAACAAGTCCAACTTTAACAGACTCATGGCGAACGCTAACAGGACTGAGGACACGCAAGAGGTAAATATAGTGGTACATGTAGAATCATGAACAAGTCCAACTTCAACAGACTCATGGCGAACGCTAACAGGACTGAGGACACGCAAGAGGTAAATATAGTGGTACATGTAGAATCATGAACAAGTCCAACTTCAACAGACTCATGGCGAACGCTAACAGGACTGAGGACACGCAAGAGGTAAATATAGTGGTACATGTAGAATCATGAACAAGTCCAACTTCAACAGACTCATGGCGAACGCTAACAGGACTGAGGACACGCAAGAGGTAAATATAGTGGTACATGTAGAATTATGAACAAGTCCAACTTCAACAGACTCATGGCGAACGCTAATAGGACTGAGGAGACGCAAGAGGTAAATATAGTGGTACATGTAGAATGATGAACAAGTCCAACTTCAGCAGACTCATGGCGAACGCTAACAGGACTGAGGACACGCAAGAGGTAAATATAGTGGTACATGTAGAATCATGAACAAGTCCAACTTCAACAGACTCATGGCGAACGCTAGCAGGACTGAGGACACGCAAGAGGTAAATATAGTGGTACGTGTAGAATCATGAACAAGTCCAACTTCAACAGACTCATGGCGAACGCTAACAGGACTGAGGACACGCAAGAGGTAAATATAGTGGTACATGTAGAATGATGAACAAGTCCAACTTCAGCAGACTCATGGCGAACGCTAATAGGACTGAGGAGACGCAAGAGGTAAATATAGTGGTACATGTAGAATCATGAACAAGTCCAACTTCAACAGACTCATGGCGAACGCTAACAGGACTGAGGACACTCAAGAGGTAAATATAGTGGTACATGTAGAATGATGAACAAGTCCAACTTCAGCAGACTCATGGCGAACGCTAATAGGACTGAGGAGACGCAAGAGGTAAATATAGTGGTACATGTAGAATCATGAACAAGTCCAACTTCAACAGGCTCATGGCGAACGCTAACAGGACTGAGGACACGCAAGAGGTAAATATAGTGGTACATGTAGAATCATGAACAAGTCCAACTTTAACAGACTCATGGCGAACGCTAACAGGACTGAGGACACGCAAGAGGTAAATATAGTGGTACATGTAGAATCATGAACAAGTCCAACTTCAACAGACTCATGGCGAACGCTAACAGGACTGAGGACACGCAAGAGGTAAATATAGTGGTACATGTAGAATCATGAACAAGTCCAACTTCAACAGACTCATGGCGAACGCTAACCGGACTGAGGACACGCAAGAGGTAAATATAGTGGTACATGTAGAATTATGAACAAGTCCAACTTCAACAGACTCATGGCGAACGCTAATAGGACTGAGGAGACGCAAGAGGTAAATATAGTGGTACATGTAGAATGATGAACAAGTCCAACTTCAGCAGACTCATGGCGAACGCTAACAAGACTGAGGACACGCAAGAGGTAAATATAGTGGTACATGTAGAATCATGAACAAGTCCAACTTCAACAGACTCATGGCGAACGCTAGCAGGACTGAGGACACGCAAGAGGTAAATATAGTGGTACATGTAGAATCATAAACAAGACCAACTTCAACAGACTCATGGCGACCGCTAGCAGGACTGAGGACACGCAAGAGGTAAATATAGTGGTACATGTAGAATCATGAACAAGTCCAACTTCAACAGACTCATGGCGAACGCTAGCAGGACTGAGGACACGCAAGAGGTAAATATAGTGGTACATGTAGAATCATGAACAAGACCAACTTCAACAGACTCATTGCGAACGCTAACAGGACTGAGGACACGCAAGAGGTAAATATAGTGGTACATGTAGAATCATGAACAAGTCCAACTTCAACAGACTCATTGCGAACGCTAACAGGACTGAGGACACGCAAGAGGTAAATATAGTGGTACATGTAGAATCATGAACAAGTCCAACTTCAACAGACTCATGGCGAACGCTAGCAGGACTGAGGACACGCAAGAGGTAAATATAGTGGTACATGTAGAATCATGAACAAGACCAACTTCAACAGGCTCATGGCGAACGCTAACAGGACTGAGGACACGCAAGAGGTAAATATAGTGGTACATGTAGAATCATGAACAAGACCAACTTCAACAGACTCATGGCGACCGCTAGCAGGACTGAGGACACGCAAGAGGTAAATATAGTGGTACATGTAGAATCATGAACAAGTCCAACTTCAACAGACTCATGGCGAACGCTAATAGGACTGAGGACACGCAAGAGGTAAATATAGTGGTACATGTAGAATCATGAACAAGTCCAACTTCAACAGGCTCATGGCGAACGCTAACAGGACTGAGGACACGCAAGAGGTAAATATAGTGGTACATGTAGAATCATGAACAAGACCAACTTCAACAGACTTATGGCGACCGCTAACAGGACTGAGGAGAAGCAAGAGGTAAATGTAGTGGCACTTCTAAAATGATTAAGGATAATATGATTTAATAATTTGAATTATTGGAGATCCACAAATTGTGTATTATTTACGAGTAGTTCATTAGGCCAAGTCCTGCAATAGGGAAGTTTCCTGCAAGTGAAATAAATTATACAGTGAATACACATTATCACAGTGAAACATATATCTAGTGAAATATGTCAAAATAATGCTAGTTTAATTCATCAATTAATGTTAGAACTTTATTTAAAATTTTTATCGACAATTTATTGATAATAAGTATTCTATTTGACAGCAAAAATCTATGACGTCACTAGGTCTTATTTCATACAAACGCCGTAGCAAAGGTCGTTTTTGACATTTCATTAACAGTGCTTGATTTGACTAGTTGGAAACAACCCTATTGTTACACAGAGCACTGTTAAGGAAATTAGGAAAGGTTTAAGTCTAGCAGTAGACTGCGGAAAGTTGCTAAGGAGGATTAATATCCTCCTACGGTGTTTCCGAGTGTAGTGGGGTCAATGAAGTGTGACATTGTATGATGTGTGAGACCAACTGCAACAAGACGAGGAAGGGGTAAAAAGGAATAATTAAAATTTTATGACGTAATTTGTGGATGGTCCCTTAGGTATGTAGTGATAACGTGTCTTTTAAAATTATTTGTTACTAAGACAAAATTACTTGTTTTCCTTGATCAAACCTTTCATCAAAACCAGAATTTTTGATCTGCTACAACGGCGTGACACTAGAATGTTTTACTGCGGCAGGTATCGGGTTTCTTATTTGTTCCGAGAGAACTTGGTATGGGTGATGATAAGAGGCAGAAAACATTTTTGAATGTATTATGTTTTGATAGAACGCACTGCACATACTTTGTGTATGATTTACAAATTCTTGTATCGTAGAAGGAAGAAGTTCTGCGTGCCTGTCTGTTGAATATTGGTAAAGCCCTCCTCCGTGACACAAAATGCACTTCTAGCGCGAATATTACATTAAAAAAAAAGAAAAGTATTAATCTCGATTACCTATTGTAATACAAAATTGAGCAATTTTTTCATTCCCAGGCGCCGGCGGCCTCAGCGGCAGGAAGCGAGGCGGACGCGATAAACGTAGAAGACATGGAGTTTAACGCAGAAGCACTGAGCGCTGAGGAGTTGCGCGCGCAGCTGGCGGCCTCCAAGCGCGCGCTCGCCACGCTCCAAGCTGAGCTGCGCCTCGCACGCGCGCGCCTCGCGCGGTACGACGCGCTGCACAAGCCCTAGACGTATGTTGTGGCTGTACCACTCAGTGCTCACCAACCTTTTGATCGGCAAGGTAAAGGCGGGCCGCATTTTTGAAAATAACTAGACAGCATACGTACCTACTCTAACGGCCTGGTGACGAAATCGGTCTAAGCGGCGAGCGGCACGGCAGGGACGATGTACATGGCGCGTTTACTCTGAGGCGGCCGCGCGCCGCGTCACAGTGCCGCCCTCCGCCGTAGGCCGTGACCGGGCCCTAAGTTCTCACCATAGGGAGCCCCTTAGTTCGTTTTATGTGTATTTAGTTCTATGTGTTTTACAAAACATTCACAGGCCACATATAACGGCCCAGCCACGGCCTACAGCGGCGAGCGATTTCGATGTACATGGCGCACTTCACACCATCGCGGCCGCGCGCCGCGACCGATGCATGTCCCGTCAGAGTAAACGCACCATGTACATCGAAAACGCGCGCCGCTGTAAGCCGTGGCTAAGCGGTAAGGGTCGACGCAAACGGACCACCGACCACAGCCACTGGTGGCCGGCGACAGCCACTTAACTCACTATTTTCATATATTTTGTATAGACGCGCCGCATACGTGTGGCCAGTGGCGGCCACTCACTACAGAAGTAAAATAAATGAAAAAGTGTGAGTGGCTGTGGTCGGTGGCCCGTTTGCGCCGACCCTAAGACTCACGCGAGCCGCGGGTTACCGACCGCTGCTACTAATGCATACTAGTGTTTGTCGACTGTGCTTCTGTTACGTGCCTTGCGGTTTACATACACCCTCATCAACTAACTCCCTCTATTTCCAATGGTCTATCTATCGATGGATTTAGATTCTATTGGAATTCCAAAACTAGGGGATCCTCTAACCAGGCTAGGTGATCGTGCCGGGTGGACTGCAGTAATTAAGATCTGGTATATTATTATGTAGTTATGGTGACGGATTAAGAATACGGAATGTCACCACCCCATATCATCCCATGGGTGTCATAAGAGCCGACAGAGGGAGCATATCATGCAGAGAACAGCACTGTAAGAGAAGAAAAACTTGATACAAACCCTATACCAACCCGTTTGGCCAGCGTGGTATAGTAGGCCAATTCCTCCTTTCAAAGGAGAGGCCTAGTCCAGCTGTGGACTGTTAAAGGCTGATGATGATGATGATGATGCCATGTGGTAACTCTAACATCACAATGCAAGATTTTGGTTCGGACGTGTCTGTTGAATGTCGCCATATTAATTGTCTTGCCCATGACACTATATATGGCCTCAATTACACAAGTATAACTACCACCATAAAGCCGGTTCTCCACTAGGCAACATTTGGCGCGCGACACGTGACGCTCAACATGTACGGCAACGCTGCACAACACCGCGCGACGTTGCCAGCTGACGCGCAACATCACGCGCGGCGCGGTTGTTTGTTAATGCGTCGTGGACAGACAACGTTGTTCAACAAAAGTTCCGCGCTGACTTTCAACATGTTGGGCAACTTGTTGTGCAACATTTTGCGCGTCAATTGTTGCCTTGTGGAAACGCGGCTTTAAGATTATTGAGATTAGGAGTCTTCTGTTCTCACCGGAGTCCGCGTAGAGTAATCAAGGCCATCAACGATCAAAAACTTGCTCCAAACACAAAAAAAAATTGCTAGCGCTACACATTTATCGAATGCCTACGCTCAACCTTAATATGAAAAAACATTAGGACTGAACCAAGATCTTGATTTTTTTCTCAATCTCGACCAAAGATGAGAACTCCATCTCGATCGAGTCCTATCAATCCTGTATATACCTAATCTTACTGTAGACCACGGGCCTCTTCTCGCTATGAAAAGGGTTAGCCCATCCACCATGCTGGCTAAATGCATGTCTGTCGAGAACATTATGAAGAATAGGTACCAATCGTGCAGATTTTCTCATGATGTTTTCCATCACCGTAACTTATACCGTGCATGTGCGTAAACACGAATGACGAAATACTTACTTTTGCTATGTTCGCACTATCCTACAATGACTTTAAAATGAAAAATTCTTTACAAAGTTCTTGGTACCAATGGATTAACGGAGGTTAACGGAGCAAAGTTCGACTGACCGCCCCTTTTACTGAAACGTTTTGCATTTAGATTAGAGCGATAAGCCATGCAAGTCGCGACGACTTAATATAGGTATCGTATTTATCATAATTATGTACAGAAGTGACTCATAGCAAAAAGGCTCAAGACATACCAGTAATATCTACATAAATATGTACTGTAACCAAATTGTTATCTTTAACCGACTTCCACAGGACGTTCTCAAATCGACGGTATTTTAAACTTAACAAGTTTTTGAGTTAACAGTTATAATGCGTTTATAGTTTGTGTTTTGAGAAGGTTCAAAACCTTCTGTTCAAAATTCGATTTTTATGCTCTATAAATGATTTTATAGAGCATAAAAATCAACTTTTGAAGTAAAAAAAAGTAGTGATCTACAGGTACATAAATCACACCTTTAATAATTTAACGATCTTTAATTAAAACATAATAGTAGGTAAATCAGATATTTTTGATCTAATCTGTCTCCTCCTCAACGCGTAATGGACTATTTATTCGCGAACTATCGTGATGTGTACTTGACAGCTTCAAATTACTTTCAAGTAAACACAAACTACACGAAAAACTGCTTAAGCATCTCACATGCAGGAAGAAGTTAATTTAGAGAAAATAAACTCAAAGCATCAGGCCATTCTAGTTACCTAGCTCTCTATTATTATTTCCTTTATAAACTCTTATCTATACGCATTGTAAAATGAAGTCCCGGGCTGTCTAGTCTGTTGGTACAAACTAAACAAACTAAAAAGATACCGAACGGATTTTAGTACCAAAGGTTTTCACCAATAGCTAGTATAATCCCTGAAAAAGTTTTAGGTGCATAGTTCACGCGGACAGAGCCGCTGGAAAATTCTAGTATCTTATAATTAAAACCTTCCTAATGGCCCAAAAGTTCATTTGCATAGAGTTGATCTTGGTTATTCCGAATTCTCAGTAGCAGCACGGAGTATGGTGATGTGCCCGGTAACGGCAACAGGCTCGCCCCCTATTACGTGGGACCTAAATATTCATGACGAAATGTGTGTGTAATTTTTATTTACACCTCTGCCTACCCCTTCGGTGACACAGGCGTGAGACCAAAAAAATAATAAAATATATTAATCTTGGTCATGTTATTAAAATGTCCATACCTGACGAAAATATATTCCGAAGTATATTAATTCAATCAGAATTAATTGTAAGAAAAGTGAAAATCCTCAATCAGTTTTTTAGCTATATGCTGACCCTAATTGTATTTTTTTTTTACTTTTATACGGAAAAATTGTACCCCAACATTTATGTGTTATATTAACATATCAAATTATTTAAGTGATCTTTCTACGATTATGACGTATTCTTTCCGAATTGTTAAATGTGTTATTATTGATTACTTTAAGTAATCTTGCGTTTAACGCCCCAAACTTGTACCTGGATCTTATATTCAAAATACTTATTTTGTCTACAGGCCATTATTAAATCTTCAATGAAAAATATTTCAGGCCATATAATTGTAGACAAGATGGATTGATTTTGAATGTAACCAGGTTAAATGTTGATAATAATAGATAATTGTACCTACTGTGTGGTGTATTTGCACAAATAATTGTCGCACTTTGTCACAAATAATTGTCGCACTTGGCCTAAACACTACAAAACAATAATTTAATTAAAGAAAACAACACCAATATTTGCGCAAATACACCATGCAAGGAACCAACGATTCCCAACACTAGTATCTGTAAATGCAAATTAAATTGTAAATATTGTAAATTAACCGTCATAAAGCGGCAGTACCTAGCCATATTGTAGAAAGTATGATTAAGATTAAGAAAATAAAGATTTAATTTTGTAAAACTGGTATTTATTTATATTATCATATAATCTTATACCCGACCAAACGCACGCAACGGAGTTTCCGACACACACACGTATAAAAATACACTTTACATTATGCATGCTTGAACAGTCCTAAGCATATTGTAATCATAGTCATTCTTAACAGATCATGAAACTGCTATTAATTTAAAAAATATAGAACAATACATCGTAAACATTAGGAATGGACACAGGCTCCGAATAAGCACTTGATTCATAAATAATTTATAATGTATACAAACTATTACAAACCGCGAAAGTTTAATATCGGCACTTGATTGTGTTGAACTGATATTTTGACTGAGGATTTTAATTAATTACACAGTTCAAAACGGCAGTCCGAGCCAAATCAATGAAGAATGTCCATTAACAAACATCTATGAAATCTACATTTATAACATAAATAGAAAAAGAAAGCAGAATTGATAGTTCAATAAAAAAAAATTGGTTGCCTGTAAAGTCGGTATACGGGCGAAAGTTTTACGTGACAACGACTTTGAGTGGTAAAATAATTTTAATGTGAATCTTCATTCGTATAGTAGGAAGAAGGATGAAAGACGCGTGCCTTTCACTTTTTATGTCTGTCTCTCTCGCTCTTAGGCGGGACGCGTGCCTCTCACTCGCTCTCATTGTGAGCGCATAACGTGAGCGGAGCGTAACGCAGTTTCTTGAAGTGTCACCCGGCAAACCAATTTATAAGACGTTGTCACGTCAAAAAAACAATATATTATTTTACACAGGAATAGGCAAGTACGCCTATCAAATGGTTGTTCCACAGCTGTTTTTTAACAAACATTTTATAACACAACAGTGGCGTAGAGAGGGGGGGTCCGCCCCGGGTGCCACCCTTATTGGGGTGCCACCCACCCAAAAAAGGGGTGACACCCAAAACTCAATTTTAAGAACAATGTACAAAAATATAGGCGCTAGCTCAGCACTAGGAGAGTTAGCCCTTAAGGTAACGCCAAAAAAAAATTATCTGCCAACTTCCGCCCCGAGTGCAACCCAAGCTAGCTACGCCACTGCAACTCAAAGCTCAAATCCGACAAAAAATATCTGTTTTGCTTACACTGCACAATAAAACTAGCCACTCATTGTCCGTAAACTATATTCGTCTTGTATAATACAGTAAGTATCTCGACACATCTACGCAATAACTCGCCATCGTATCTTATGATACACCTGTCGAAGTACGTGTTCGGCATGGCACCAAAACTTTTGTCGATCGTCACATGAAGCGGAGCGTTATGGGACCGAAATTCATCACATAATACCGTATTCTCGGCGGGTCATGCCAACCGAATACTACGACCGATGTTCAGTTGCTGAAGAATAGGTGCCGAACTATCAGATGATGATACTACCGTAAAGCCCACTTCCTAAGGTGCTTGGTTTTCCGGATGCGCGCGCGTGTTTCCCTCAAAACCACGCACCGTTGGAAGTGGGCTTTACGATAATATAATATATATTATATTAATATTCTACCACATACACACATCACCATCTAGTCCCAAACTAAGCAGAGCTTGTACTATGGGTACTAGATAGTGGATAAACATACTTATATAATTTTTTTTTGTAAATACATACATGTTATACATAGAAACACCCAGACCAAGACGCAGACATGTTCATGCACACAAATGTTGGACTTGAGCGGGAATCGAACCCGCGACCTTCGGTGTAGCAGTCGCTTATATTCCCGCTGCGCCAACCGGTCGTCTAATAGTGACACATCTGCTGAAAGTTCGGTACCGACACTTCAGCAACTGAACATCGTGCATCGGTCGTACTATTCGGTTGAAAGCCGGGAAACCGGCTTAACAGAGCAAGGTGCACAGCTTTTATTCGGAACTTGTTTAGCATACACCAGCTACGTATTATCTCTTCTCTGACTTCTAGCCTGCAGTACATCTCTGAACTGTGACAGTATTGCGTTCTCTCGCTTCGCCCGCTCCTCTTTACTGAAGGCCGCGAGCGCGCGTTTCTCGTCCGCTGAATAAATCTGGTTCTCTTTACGGATACGTACAGCCTCCATGCGACGATGTCTGAAATAAAAATACAAAACAGTAAATATAAAATATAGTAGTTATAGAAATAGAGAACACACAGCTACAAGTCAAACTTTACAGTGGTAGTACGACTTTAAATCTTATTTTCTACGCAATAAGAAGGTTACAAAGGTTAAAGTGTCTAGCTTGGCGAGTAGCCATGTGTACAACAAAACAGTTCATGTAACACATTGGGAAGAATATAACATTTTTGACTAGGTATGGTTTTCGACTACAGACATTATAATATTTATATTTCAATCATTTTAAATAATTATCCTGTTCTCACTAAGATGGAACAGAGTTTTTGCAGAATTCAAGATCATGTCTGTATTTTAGTCCATCTAAACTTTAGCAGAAAAATAAACGGTCTCTGGCACATTTCTTTAAACTCTTAGGAGACATATATGCCAGGGATGGTAAAAATCACTGGATAACCAAAGAAGCCATATAAACATACCTGCTACCGCTCATGACATAACCAACAGATTCGTACGAAGCAATTTCATCCGACGTCAGCCCGATTTCACCTCTCCGGGGAATCCGCTTGCCCTCAGCTACATACGCGGCCATGGCAGCTCCTTCCCCGGGAAGTAGCGCCCGTCCAAAGTCCTTGTGTCCCAACGCCGGTCCCACGCGTGGGACGGGACCGAATACCTCTGATGCTAGTTCGCCGTCCGAATCCTTCTTACTTAATTTTGGTTTCGCAATTGCTGCTTCTACTTCATGTTCCTCTGCAAAAATAGAAAATAAGATGATATATTAAATATTTTGTCAAATAAATGATCACATAATTATTTTATTACGTGAACAAAAATAAAAAAAAAGTAGAATACAAATAAAAAAAACATTATTTTGCATGATTTTCAAAGGGTCACATCCAAGCGCCTTGGAAGGCATGTCAAGACTTAAGTCTCACCTGTCATAAAAACGTTAACAGTTCAATAATAATATATCCCTGTTAATGAAAATTGTATTCATAGGATAGTAAGGACAGGGCGAGGATAGCTTCAGATCAAGCCATAGATCAAGCTCAATGACGAGCCATAAATTAATACACCAGCAGTGCAGTGCATCTACATCTGCAGACCTACTAAGTAAATTTTATATTATTTAGGATAGCAAATTGTAAATTGTTGACGGCAACAAATGTAGAAAAATTTGGCAGTAAATCTAATAATTTCTTTAACAATATTTTTAACATTTCACATGGTACAATATGCGGCATCAAAGCCATTTTATAGCTAGAACTTACTTCCTTTCTCCACCCAAATTTCTTCTTCTTCACTACTAGAACTAGAGTCACTGCTGGAACTCTTAGCCTTCTTCTTCTTTGCCTTCTTACGAGCCTTCTTAACCTTTTTGAGCTTCTTTTTCAATTTCTTTAACTTCTGTTTGGTATCCTTTTCTTTGTCTTTGGACTTTTTACTCTTTTTCTTTTCTTTGCCTTTACTAGCACTTTCTGGTTCTGGTTCTTCTTCAGAGCTGTAATGTGCAAAATATACATACTGTATTACAATAATTGTCTACAAAGAAACACATTCCCTATATTATAAATAGGTATATAATTTATTTCATCAACCCCTTGGTGATTAAATAATAGCTCGGCATTCACGGAAATATCTTAAATTCTGAAGTATAAACCACATTAACAAAATGTAACTAATAATTATTGATGTTGTAACGCATCGATTTTATCTCGCATTACAGTTCCGCCAATGCGCCTTTTATTCGTGAATTTGGTTAGTATTATTCGGTTTTTCGACATTAAATTTAATATAAGCGTGCATGGGCTGCTTTATTTTCTAATTTGTCTATGGTTGGTTTAGTTAGCGGTCTTTAGGCTGGCAACACTGTCAGCGCCGTCTGGCGGATTTGTCGAACACTTTCTTTCTTGAACTCGTTGGCGTTACATCGCGCCGCTTGAATAATCCATAAATTATGGATTAATACCATTAAAATGTGGTACTAAAAGCCACTTTAATATTGAGGCGCCGTGGACCGGCACATATGTTATTGTATTTCACCAATATGGTAAGATTTTCTATTAATAATAATGTTTTGTCGGATCGTTAGAATTCGATTTCCTAAGATGTTATTCCTTTTGTTTCTATTGTTTACAGACACATTGGCTTCAGGCTTTTGTTTCCATTCGCCTGAAGGCCTGTAATCAAAAAGAAACGGTGAGTTTGTGATATTTCGTATGACGGCATAACCGCCATTTTGAACCAATGTGTTTTTACAAGGTGTTTGTTCGGTTTCAGCCGAAAAACGCGTTTTTGGATATACTTTTGAACTTGGCTAGCAATCTGGAATGGTTCATAGGCCCCTAATGGTTGGCGTTCCTCGGGATTTGGTTTGCAGTGTCACCGCTTTTCATGTGGACAACATGGTGGACCATTTTTATTAATTATTTGTTTTACAACCTTGGAAAACGAAAGGTAACGATTTGTTTATTATAACTTACCTATGGACGCAGCCTCTGTCTCTATCTCTGTTCCAATTGCCTCAGTTTCAACTAGCCTCACTTTCAATTTGTTTCAATAAATTCGTGTGCATAATAGCCTCAATTTCAACCTCAATGTATGTTATTTTATATTGATAAAGTGCCATCGACCATATAAATTGCTAAGTTTATCTGTATAGCAATGTCATCCGCTTTGTGATTAAAACTCCATATGTTTTACCACTGATGTTATCTGGCAAATTTTGTATTTTTGGAATGCATCTGGCGCCCGAGAAAACTTTAATTCTATCTTAAATTTAGTTATTTTTAAATGATGCGATTCCTAAAGGTTTAACAATAAATAGTTGTAAATTCCAACCAACTAGTTTGATTTATACCCTATATTTTCCATGTTAGGTTATACCAAACACATACTCACATTACATTTCATTTCTTGATTTTTTTTTTAAATTTTTTAAATATATTACAATCTTAATATATAAAATCCTTGCGTTACTGACTGACTGACAGACACGCTACAGCCGAAACCATTGGGCGCAGGAAGCTGAAATTTTACATGTATGTTCCTTGGGGACCGTAGGGGTGCACTAAGAAGGGATTTCTCGAAATTCTCACGGGATCGGCCAAAACGGGTAAATTTAAAAAAAAATGCAGGCGTAGCTGCTGGCGTCCTCTAGTGTTTAATAAATCTTTGATATTCAATTGTTACACCAACCTCATATTTAAGGAATTTGGCTTACTGCTACTAATTTTAAAATGTGTGACGGTACCAAATTGGCTTAAGCTTTCTTCTGTATGTTTGTTATTGTCAGAGTTTATATGAAAAATATATTATAAAAATAATAGCAAATATTAAAAAAGAGTACAGGCTGGTACATAATATTTGTGTATAGGTTGTTTAATACTCACTCAGGTCTGACTGGTGATTTTCCCCAAACTGATGAGACCCCAACTTGTCCAATCCTCTCTCTCTCCTCCCGCCGAGCATCTAAGAACTCTTCCTCTTGGGGTTTGTAGCGCCCTCTGGGTTGTGGGCCACTGCTGCCACTACCTAGGCCTGAAATCATAATTATTCGCCTTAGGATGGCAACAGGGGTAACTCAAAGTTGAAACTTGGTGTTGCAATAGGCTATTTGACACTTTACACTTAATCAAAGGCTTGCATAAAAACAGACTAGTCATACATTTTTCTGACATATCAAAGGACAAGCACAAATGCCAAGCCAAGACACATTCTGCAACATAGGAATGAGGAAATATAAGTATTTATACAGGTTGTAAAAAGACCCTTAACGAAAACTGAAACCCCATATTGTACCAATTATTACGATCATTTTTTACTTGGGCGGCATACCTGGGAAATTACTGGTTCAGGAGATATTGAGGCTCAAAGTCACGATCTTTTTTTTTCGAATTATTCCAAAATCGTGTTTAGAATGATAAATGTACACTTTCTGAAAAATACTCATAAACAAAATTTTCAATATTTCCCTAAAATAAACGGCTTTAAAGTTCCCAACACGTAGTGTATGCCTACCATCAATCAGCTGCGAGGTCATTCCCCTGGGCCGCGCGACCACGTGATCATAAACTGCCGCCACCGCGGCGCACGGTGTAGGTAGATACGGCCGGCGTAGGTACGATGCATAACTCGCGCCAATTGTTTCTGCAAGCGCGCGCTATACATTGCCGCTAATAATTTTGTCTATTTTTTTGAGCTTAAAAAAATATTTTGTTTCCCAGGTATCATTTTCGCATAGTATGACTTGGCATGATGTGCAAAACTAATAGACTTCGGCTTGGTGATGGGTCTTGTGACACCCTGTATATTATTATACCTTAAATTGGTTAAGAAATTGGTTAAGAAAAAATGATACTACAGTGCTGGAAGGACTATTTTGAGAGTTTATTTGAGAAAGATGTGAGTGAAATAGAGCAAGAAGAGATGATAGATATACATGATGGCCCTAGTGATGAAATTGGAATGGATGAAATTATGAAAGCGCTAAATGGTATGGGGTCTGGCAAGTCTGCTGGGTGTGATAAGGTGACGATTGAAATGTTGAAGGCTGGCGATGGACTAATCGTAAACCTGCTGCATCGCCTTTTTAACCTGTGTTGGAAACAAGGCCAGGTCCCAGATGACTGGACGAAGGCAGTGCTTGTCCCAATTTATAAAGGGAAAGGTTCGCAGCAGGAATGTCGAAATTATCGCGGAATCAGCCTTCTTAGTGTTGTAGGAAAAATGTATGCCAGAATATTGATTGACAGGGTAGTAAATGTGACTAATGAGAAGATATGGGATGTGCAAGCGGGATTTCGGAAGGGAATGGGATGCACGGATCAGGTCTTTTCCTTACGCTGCGTAACCGAAAAGTGTCTGGCAAAAAACCAGAAGGTATATTGCGCGTTCATAGACCTGGAAAAGGCTTATGATAGAGTGAATAGAAAGGAATTATGGAAGGTGCTATCTATGTATGGGGTGGACAATTTTATAATTAGGGCTCTGAAATCTCTGTATAGGGGTTCCAGAGCCTGTGTCCGGGTTAACGGTGCCTATACAGACTGGTTTGATATCTCTATAGGTGTCAGACAGGGGTGTGCAGCCTCGCCCTGGTTGTTCAACCTATTCATGGATAGCTGCATGAAAGATATGAGGGAAATGGAATGCGGGATCGATATGGCAGGATTGCGTGCTAAGTGCCTCTTGTACGCCGATGATCAAGTCATTCTGGCGTCGTCGGCGACTGAGTTACAACAAATGATGAACTGCATGAATGAGAGCTTTGAATCGAAAGGTATGAAATTGAATGCAAAAAAACGAAAGTGATGGTGTTTGAGAAGGATGAAAATGTGATTGAGTGTAATATTGCGATTGGAGAAGAAAACATTGAACAAGTGACAGAATTTGTATATTTGGGTAGCATGTTTACAAGAGATGGAAGATGTGAAGGAGATATTGAAAGGAGAGTGACTGCGGGAAACTGTGTAAATGGAGCGCTGCATGCCTTTATGAACGGCCAGAATGTGCCAAAACAGGCGCGGCTGGCGGTTCATAATGGAGTGCTTGTGCCCACGTTAATGTACGGTAGTGAGTGTTGGGTGTGGCAGAAAAAGCATGAAAGCAGAATTAACGCAGTTGAGATGCGGTCACTGCGTAGTATGTGTGGGGTAAGACTGATTGATAGAATTCCGAATGCAGTAATACGAGAGCGATGTTGCCTGAAAGAAGATGTCGTGACAAGGATTGAGAAAGGAATGCTGAAATGGTTTGGGCACGTGGAGCGAATGAGTGAAGAAAGAATGACGCACCAAATATATGAGGCTAACGTGTATGGGCAAGCCGGTCGCGGCCGACCTCGTAGGACATTCGTCGACCAAATTGGTGACGTTCTGAAAAACGGGAAGGTCCTAAGCACCCGGAACCGGCGCACTATGGTTCGTCTAGAACAAGCTAGCTAGACAAAATTATTTTATTTGATTTTTATGTCTAGATGCGGTTAATAAGCAAAGATATAAGGTTTTTGGTACTTTTTTCAAGGCAGTTTGTCATTTGAGCTGGTATCATGAAAAAAAAAACATTTATCGGGCATATGTGTATAATATATTTTTTGAACATTTTATAAAGTGATTTATCCCTCGACGTCGCTATAAAATCTAATAACAGATGCATAAAATATCTAAGAACTAAATCTATTACTCATTATCATCACTATCATCAGATGAATCATCCATTGAATAGTCATGATCGTGAGGGGCAGAACTATGAAAAGTAGAAATCATATTAACATTTTGTTCCTTACAGCTAGGTGGGACAATTAAATCTAATACTTCAGTTGGAAGCGTACCTATTTTCTTCCGAGGAACTTCTCGTAAACCGTTTATTACAGGGTCAGATGTTATCAATAACATATTAAGTAAATCTCTATTCGTAGCCTCCCGTGATCGCTTTCGTGTGTTGTGCTCACGAAATCTTCTGCAGTCCTTATTCCGAGCTTCCTGTGCTTCCTCGGAAAGCTGGCCTATAGGTAGAAGGGACGATCTAATTACTTCGCCACTGTGCAAAAGTATTTTGTGGACAGTAGCGGGCATGTAATACCATGAATAGAGATTTACATAAAGTTGTCTAGTTTCTTGAGCTAAGTTAACGAATTTTTCAATATTTATATCATATCCCGATGATAAAGTGCGAAGTAGTATGCCAAATTTTTGTATTAGTGAAACATCTAACCCTGTAATATCGGCACTAGCCTCGGGATTTCCAAAAAATCTTCGCGCGGTGTTCCCGTCATTAGTGTTACCGAACCCTGGTTTTGGTTTGTCTACAATCAAGCCCATTTCGCTTTTAAATCGTTTTTTAATGTCATCTGAACGTATCGTACGAATCGTAAAATCTTTCGTTTCCTTAGAAAAGATAAACTTTATTGGCCGACAATACATTGTAGAACAGGGCCGAGGATTCTGCCACACAATATTACCACTTTCATCTTTCAATTGAAGAGGAACGAAAGAAAATACAAATAAAAACTCGTCACTATCGTCACAATTAGTGAATTTTTGTTTGTACATACTATGACCGGAACTTCCATCACAACCCCATTTACTGATTAATGTGAATGACGTGCAAGGTAACAGACTATGAACAACTTCTTGTTGTGCTGAAACTAAACGTTCGGCAGTCTTATCAAGAATTGCCTGAACTTTGATTTCAGCATGCGTTTCATTGACTGTAATTTGTTCACCTGACGGGTAGCAGGCTATTTTAGCCTTTCTAACACTGTACATTGACGGAAACACCTTATGTCCAGCTTTAATACTCCACTTCCGAGTCTGCTTATAGCTATGGCTACTTGATTTACTATCAACGTAGTACGCTAAAGCTTCCTCACTTGTTAAACTCCTGGGGGCACTTTCTTCACTCGTGGTCTTGGTTATTGAAGGATCACTAGTCACATCTTTAATTTGACGTGCTACACTTCTCTGACCCGAGATTCGAGCTGACACTTCAGCGGCGTAAATTAATTCACTAGCACTTCTGGACTGTAATAGATCGTCTACACGTCGTCTCTTCGTTTTGAGACTAGAATGTTCAAAATCTTTAGTAGGTCTTCCGGGTCCCGGTTCTCCAGATGTAGTTGGCAGAGATAAATAAACGGACACATCGAAAGATATGTCAAGACCCTCCAGCCACGTCGAATACTTTTGTAGGAATCGCTCTCGATTTCTTCCACAGCTGCTCCACTTTTCAGCAAATTTCGTTGAATATCTTGAGATTAGTACTTTAATATCTCGCAGAGACTGCTCCGTAACACCATCAAAATTATATCTCAAAGATATAAACCGAAAGAGCTCCTCATTCCGCGTTTCCTTCGGGTGTTTCAGCCATTCTTCGAAAAAAACCATTCTTGAGACGGTAAAAACTGTTGAAAGAAAAAAATAAATAAAAATTAGTTGTGCAAATATATCGCAATGAATTTTTTTACGTATAACTACTAGACACTTATGAGAATCGTATATGATAGGTTCTACGGTGGGGACAAGTGGGGACATGTTATTATTTGACCGATGAATTTGAAAAAATGAGTAAAAAAGTGGGTGAAAATTCAAACATTTCATTTTATAAGACTAAAGAATGAAGTTCCCATGTTGAAAATGAAATAAAATATAACTACTTACCCTTACGTATACAATCCATCACAAAAACACTTTCACAAATTTCTTTTAGTGACATAAACAATGCTATCAAATATGATGTAAAAATGCAAATGAATGCCCTTTAAATAGTCAACATCTTATAAACATACCTTAATGACGCTCTTAATGAGGGTAGTATTGATAATGAATAGGTGTAATCCTCAATGTATAGGGGTAATGAGTTCGTAATAGTAATTAACTTCCAGGAATTTAAGAGTTGTTTTTGTCTAGCTAGCTTGTTCTAGACGAACCATAGTGCGGCGAGCATGTATGAACAGAGTAATGAATGTAGAGGAAGCGCGTGAGGTTTGTAAGGATAGATGCAAGTGGCGTTCCGTAGTCTCTGCCTACCCCGACGGGAAAAAGGCGTGAGTTTATGTATGTATGATAAATTGGTTAATTATTGCTTCTGACCATTAAGAGCCATTTAGTAAAATAGCTGGTGTATTGAGAGAGGCCTTTGCCAAAGGTCATATAGACTAGACTACTAGAGTGCAGGGTAAAGGTTTCGAAATACGTCGCCGTTTTTAAAGGTTGAGTTGTTGGGGGGGAGGGTAGGTCTCGGAACCCCGCTCATCATTTTCACTTGCCGGAAATACTTGGTTTCCTCGGAAAAATTTTTTTTCTCCAAACATCGGTGTGTATGGCACTGCCAACTTCCACACTCTTCACACTAGTTTAATAAACTAACGTTGACGGTTGACGGGCTCCTATTTTCGGGTTAAAGGTCAAAAGAGAACCTAACATAATCTATTTAGTTACTTATTACAGTCGCACCTAAACCCTAGGCACTCGAAAGCAATGACGCACAAATTTGACATTCGCTCTCAATATTATGCCATCTTGTATGAATGATTCATACAAGATGGCAGTTGCGTTTTGTTTCAGGTTTTTCACATAAAACCTAAATATCGCTTTTATTGATTCCACTAGTTTAATAAACTGAGGTTGACGGAGCCCTGCTTCGCAGGGCTCCGATTTTCGGGTTAAGGGTCTGAAGAGAACCTATCACAACCTATTTAGTTACTTTCACATAAAACCTAAAATTAAATTCTGTTTTGCATATTTGAATGGAGAATTTTTGGAAATTGTTTAAAAATATTTAGACGCAACTCTGGCAGTCATCATTACTTTTAGGGGATTAAAACTAACTCCCTTAAGCACCCTACACCACCAATATCCTCAAATTCGGGCGACTCGTTTCGAAACCCAACCCAAGTGCAGAATTCCTATAATTATTATTGTTTAATTTGGAGAAACTGTATAAAGACTATAAGAAAAATAAAAAAAAAGTAAAATTTTATGATGTATGTATACATAAACTAAATGACTTAAATTTCCATACAAACACGTCATCCTCTTAGCGTTATCCCAGTTTCAATTTAGGGTCCGCTTACTAGTCTAACCGGATTTGGCTGAATATTAGCTTTTCTACGGAGCGTCTGCCTGTCAGACCTCCGCAACCCGAAGGGATAGCGATATTCCATGGTTTAGACTAGTTTCAGTTTATTAGAAGGTTCTGACGCCCTGTAACGATTGTCAAAGATCTTCATGACAACCGGGACCTACGGCTTAATGTGCTCTTCGAGGCACGGGACAAGCGATAATTAACAATTCAATACGCACATAACTCCGAAAAGTCATTGGTGCGCGCCATGGATTCGAACCCAATACCCTCTGCATGACAGTCTATTAGTATCTCCACTAGGCTATCGCTGCCTTCTAAAAAATATCCATACAAACACATAGTATCTAAAGAAGGTACCAAGTCGGATTCTCTTCCATGCTACTGTGAAATATGGTAACATCAACCAGTAGTAAATAGCAGCAAATGTTGATACTTTACCATTGATACACCTCAAAATATGGTCTTAAAACGAATAATAACCGAAATATATAGTTTGTTTTGACTCTAAATACACTGATCATCAGCAAACAGAATGAAATTAACTTGATCTAGCCTATGTTGTTCTATCTTAAATTTATATGCAATTACCTCCACCTAGTCCTCCTCCACTATATCCACCGTCTTTATAAGTGCTGCGTCCTCTATCGCGGTCTCTGTGTATCCTGTCTGGCTTTTCTCTGTCCCTGCTGTCATCACGATGCCTAGTTCGGGCACGTTCGTCTCTGCCGCCACGTTCTCTACTACGATCTTTGCTGCGCTCTCCGCTACGATCCCGGGTCCGCTCCCGCCTGTCCCTGCTCCTATGACGCTCCCTGCTACGGCTTCTATGACGATTACGGTCACTATCGCCACCCATCCTAATCACACCTTCGTATACTTATTATTTCACAAAGAATCTTCATGTATTCATCTTCTAGTTCATTATGCACAAGTAACTGTTGAAATATTACACTTATCTAATGTCATTTATTCACTTTTTAGCTAAATGTTACTCGCAAGGAATTGCTCCCTGGTTACTCGCGTATTTACAAATGTTTACAAACTTAACCTGCAACGCATACAGAAAAATAATAACATGAAAATTTTGACAAAAATCCTGACAGTTGGGTAAATGACATTTTGATGACATGACAACCCATAGGTACCGTCAACCATTGACAATATTTTCTATCTTCTATTTTTTTTTTTGCGAAAAGCTACGATGACACTAGATCACTAGATACAGCCATGAAGGTATAGATAAACATGGAGGCCACAGCTGGAACCATAGAGATATTAGAATAGAGTGGCATAACAGTACCTAACTCAATACTGTGTCGTGTCCGTCGGTGCGAGAGAGAACACAACATTAAAGGCCCCCTGCATCTCTCTCTAACAATACATGCACAACATCAACATTACGCAGTGGTGTGCTACCTGTAACTATTATTTATATCAGTTTATCAGTAATCAATAGTTTAAAAATATATAAACATTTTTGTCACTTCAAACTATCTTCGTGTATCAATAAAAACAACTTTTAAACTATTGATTACTAATAAACTGATTTAAATAATAGTTACAGGTAGCACGCCACTGCGTAATGTTGATGTTGTGCATGTATTGTTAGAGAGAGATGCAGGGGGCCTCTAATGTTGCGTTCTCTCTCCCACCGGCGGACACGAATAGGCCCCACTCTGCCACTCTATTCTTAATATCTCTATGGCTGGAACAAAGCCTTGAGTCAAATACCTACATTTCTCTATCTCACTCTCTGTGGTCTGACCTCTCATTTTAGCGTGGATTTAGTATTGCTATCTTCTTATTAAAATCTCCGAGTAAGCTCTTAAAAAGAGCCGACATATTAAGCAAATCAGAAGTTTACACGGTCAATTAATGTGTATTTAAATCAAGAGTTGAAATCCAATCACTTGTTAAAACTCCCAATATTGTAGGTCTCGAACGCTTATAATCATGGTTGGCGAGACAGTGAATTATAATCCCATTTCCTAAGGATTTGGTAATGTGGCAACATTGGCCACCATATGTCAAGTAAATCTTGTCAATATGGCAGTGGTTGGTTGAAAAGAGATGGTATGACCACAGTGAGCGAGATAGCGATACATCATTTGAGCTTCAAGTATGTAGGTATTCGGAGTGCGGTCTCCATGTTTATCTATAACTTCATGGATACAGCACGCCCAAAGAGCACGCCCTACATTACAATCTTAGATTATATCGATAGATGCAAAAAAAATATTGCAGGGGCAAGCCATTTGCTGTAAATACACTAACCGTCACGAAGAAAGTTATGTAGTTTACATCGCAAACAAAAGCGATTATATCGGCAGGAATAAATATATAATTAAAGATAGCGTATGCTACTAAAGTAATTATAATTATGATCTAAGTCTAACTCAATGTTCAATATTTTATATGATTTATTATAAAATAAAAATATTGAACATTGAGTTAGATCATAGCACCTAACATTCCTATCACAATAAAATATAATTTGTGTTTCATGTGTTTTAACTTCAGAGAATGTAACATGAAGAATAATAAAACTCATACTTATGTGTTACTAACAATGTTGTTTTATTAAGGCTAATGAATTTCAGTACATAAATTTATCAGGAATTGGTGGCAGGTACTAGATTAAGAACATAAAAATAGAATAACTATTCTCATATACTAGCTATCATAAAGAAGATGGATGGATATATAAAGAAATATGGCAGACTTCCTAAGTTTATTTTTTTACACAACCATCATATGAAAAAATTTCTATGAAAATAGTTCAGGCGCTGTTATGGAAAATTCGTTCGTGAGTATTTAAGGACTGATTTTCAAAATTCTTTTTTTGTTTGAAAGAGTACCCCAAGGTTGTCCCACTGTCATAAAGTCAGGTCTCCGGTCTCCAGAATCTTGGAGAAATGAAAGTAAGATCTCAAGTATGAGCTCTTTTTTGTACTTTACATTATTCGTTTTTCACTCTCTTTGAAAATTCTTCTTTTGTTTGAAAGGTTATACCCCCAAGGTAGTCCCACTGCCATAAAGTCAAGTCTCCGGTCTCCAGGATCCCGGAGAAATGAAAGTAAAATCTTTTACTCAGATCGTATAATTCTTATTAGTCTGAAAGTTGCACTGGTGCAAGAAAAGCTGAAAGGAAATCGTCTATCGTGGTATGGAAAATCATGTGACTAGAAAGGTGATGAAGATGAGAGTTGAGGGATATAGGGCAAGAGGAAGACCAAAGAAAACATGGATGGATTGTGTGAAGGGTGACATGAATGAAAAGAGAGTGAATGATGATAAATAATATGACGTCTGCAGTGGCGTAGGAAGGGGGGGGCGGCGGGGGCGGTCCGCCCCGGGTGCCACCCTTTTTGGGGTGCCACCCATCCAAAAAGGAGAGAATGGAAGGGAAAACATTCTGCGCCGATCCCAAGTAACATGGGAACAGGGCAGGCAGAAGAATATTACATCATTTTCTTATAATATTAAGTTCATTGTTAAGTAGGTAATTCTTCTAAACTGTGCAATTCATTTTGAAACACTTTCCCCATAGCTCAGAGTTTATTTAATTGAATTAAATTCCTTATCAAACTCCATAAAATATAGATACAGAATATATTGATAAATTAAGAACATATTATACACAATATTGGACTGCCTCCTTGGTCCAGTGGATAGCGTATGCGACTACTGATCGGAGGTCCCGGGTTCGATTCCCAGGTCAGCCAAAAGTATTACTGGGTTTTCCGAATTCTCAGTAGCAGCTCGGAGTCTGGTGACATGCCCGGTAACGGCAATAGGCTCGCCCTCTATTAAGTACGTGGGACCTAAAAATTCACGGTGAAATGTAGGTGTAATATTACACCTTTGCCTACCCCACAGAGTACTTTATTTAATTACGGAAAGCCTACCCCTTCGGGGATACAGGCGTGAGTCTAAAAAAATATATTTCGTTTTACTGCCTGTTCTTTCTCATGGTTTTTACTTCTACGCCTCTAAGTGGCACTAAATGTAAAAGTAGAATCTTTAAGCTATTTTTTTACGTTCCTACGCGTGGGCTGAACTGCGCAATGAGGGTATTCTAGAGAGAGAGTTTCGCGCAGTCTCTTTAACTCACTCGATGTCTTTGCTTTGAACTCTTTGTTGAGAACATAATGTCAAATTCCAAATCAATAATATTGCTACGTTCCGTTACAGCCTTACAGCTACCCTTTATTTATATTTATTTTATTCCTATCAATACAAAACCTTAAACTGTCGATACAAACTTATTTGCACTAAGAGTAGTAATAACTATAATGTCATACCACTTTGTACCAGGGGTCCTAACGTACCAAAGCAAATTTTTATAGGCATAAAGAGTAACTAAAGCCAGTAAGAAAAATTACAGTTTTGCTTAGCAGGTAGCCAGGTAGAACGGAGCGACTTCTGTTGATATTGTATTGACATGAAGCTGCTATATGGGAAAAAAATGTACTCTGTGAGGGAAACGCGATATACCTATAAATGAAAATGTAAACAAAAATTTTAATAAATTTGCGGCCGGCGTTGTTTCAAAACGCCGCAAGATGAAACTATCGACGCCTCGATATACATTCTGCATATTTTTCCAGCTTGTTTTTATTTTTTGTGATCTAGTATTTAACTGTGTCAGTTTATTTCCTCGAAGTCGCGATGGATTACTTGTATTATTTATGTAAGTTTCTGTTTGATTTCTACTTTTTAACTGGCTAAGATCTCAACTTAAAGTGAATAAATTTTTTATTGAAATTAAAAATGTACATAGCGCTGATTATATAGTAGGGCTTATTTTAAAATATTTATTGCCGCCAAAATGACACCTTCACTTACCGCATAAAATGTTTTAATTTTCTAGATTTCAGGATCTGTTTCTAGTGCTCTCTATAACGGCTATGTTGATGACGTTTTTCTCTACCTACTTGTTTCAAGTAAGCACAATAAAATACACACATTCTGTTTTTACTGGGATTCTTGGATACTTATTTGATATTTTTATTCGTTAAGTCATGCTTAATTCTTTTTTGGAAAATTGCTGAGTCTTCTAAATTTATATGATTGTTCGGTTGGCGTAGTGGTTTAAGCAGTCGCCTCGCCACTTAACATTGCGTCGAGTGTTGTGCGATCGATTCGATTCTCAAGCGAGACAACACTGTGTGATCCATGTATTGTATTTTTAAATAATACCTTTAAACTGTACACCATGAACTGTGTGCTAGTTAGTTAGGTTAAGTAAATTAATGCAATATTTTCCACAGGCAGGACTAGTTGAGGTGCTAGTACGTAAGTTCAGAGCGGCGGGAGCTATATGCGTGGCTTACGTGGCAGCTAGCGTTGCTCTGCATGCTGTCTGGCTGCTAGAGAAATGGGGAAATCCGGAGAGTGTGTCTACTCCTATGCTCATATTCTTGTTTACATTGCAGAGATGCTGTAAGTTTTACCTAAGCTGTTTACAACAATACAACATATATGCTTGCAGTCAAGATTCAGAATATTTAAGGCTATGTATAGCAACTTGTCAGTAAATAAGTTAGATACTTCTCTTTTCCAGTGTCACCATGGTACTACTTTGCATACAAGAGAGCTGCACTGCGGGTTAGTGATCCCCGTTTCTATGAAGATATAGACTGGATCAATCAGCAGCTACAAACCCATTAAATGAAACTGTAAAGGAACTAACACTACATGGAATTGGACTGAAAATTGAATTACTAATTATCTCAATTGAGGGCCTTGATTAGAGACCCTCACATGGTTATGTAGATCTAAAATCTTTAATTTTTATCTATGGATGTTGAGTAACTTCTAATATAAGAAGAAATATATATAATAAGTAATAACCAATTATTTCTCTAATAAAATAAAAATATAATTATAACTCGTTACTATGGAAATTCTTGGTCAAATAAAAACACAAAAGACACTACTATTACATTTATTTACACATTCAAGACAGATGAATCAATATGAAATTTAGGTAAAAACATTTACAAAACACTCTTTATATATTTGGCAATCTCGCGCCTTGCGCTGCCGCATTATGATTAATATCTCAGTAATACCTGTATACCTCATATGGTAGGCGTCAAGTCCTTAGCTATGCCTAGATCTAGTAGGTTATAGGGTTCCCGCTTAGTTCTCTCTGTTAGCAGTTATTTATTTTGCTTCATTTCTTTCAAATAATATTAGCATACTGAGTGTATCCATAAATAATGAAACAGGTGTCCTACTTCTAACATATTACTTAAATACATAAGTAGGTATTATGGCTTTATTCATTGATTTCGTATGTGCAGGTATTAATTTAATGTAATAAATAAAGATTATGAAAAGCAACATTTGGCATAATACTTTCACAGATAACCAGATGTTACAGATTGGGCCTAATTATTGTTGTAAAAATGTATGAACTATATTCTCGATACACTAACAGTCATTACTATACTCATAATTTAATAATCTTAGATAATTAGTCTGTTATAATTATTACAATAGATATCCAGATTTCGATCCAAATATATTTTTGTACATGTGTCTGAAATATGAAACTTTATGACATATTTATTTATACTAACTACCATTCATTATCATAACCAAACAAAAGAGGCGAGAAAATAATTTACATTAGAATACTTTGGGTAAAAGAAAAATTAATAGCATTGACAACTTTATCGAACAGAGCTACAATATAATATTTAAAAAATCTTTGTTTATACCATTGGTAAATATTCGATTTTATATAGGTAATGAATAATAGACTTCTTTTTATACAGTATTACAAAACAGGACTTAATTTATTACCTCTTTGATATTAATAATTATTTTACGAGCTGTACAGTTTATTTATTTCATAGAAACTTTCGATTTTGATATTCACAAATGTAATGCTTAAAATTTATCATTATACCTAAATTTATTCTAGTGTCCGTGCATGATAGTGATACACAAATCATGTAGTTATCCCAAAGTTGATAGTGTGGGTTTGGTTTAGGCGTTCCTTGTAGGAGGTACAAGACGCCAATTTATTAGCTAGAAGGTTGCTCTGCATAGAGGACAGTTGGACTTGTTGCTGGTGGAGAACCATTTGCGCTGAAAATAAAGATAAAAGTTAATATTTGGTAGCTTTAAGGACTACCCTCACTTGGTTGGATATCACAGTTTTTATAAAACAACTAATATTAAACGCAGTGATCTTACAAGTGATCATAACAGTTAAATTAACTGCTTGTTCGTGTGTTACCCCAGCAATAATGTTGCCAAAAACCGTCATAATTACTTGGAGTAGTAGTTGCGCACATTTTTAGATTTTTTGCACTTATAGTTTTTAAGTTATTCTATAAAATAATTTCCTGCTGGGTTAACATTTGAAACGTTACCGCAGCCAGTCCTTTTCATTTAATTGGAATATTGACGTATATTTTAGTTAATTTTTTTTTTGGCTAGACAAGGTTAACCTTGTAGCTCATTTTGTATTATCCCACTACCCCCCCTCTGTGTGTAATTGTAATTTG
This sequence comes from Euclidia mi, assembly GCA_944739405.2. Lineage (NCBI taxonomy): Eukaryota > Metazoa > Arthropoda > Insecta > Lepidoptera > Erebidae > Euclidia > Euclidia mi. The sequence continues at coordinate 87,766,693 of OX123184.2, forward strand.
TGGATAGCATGTAGGTAAGGTTATTTGCCGCATAGTACATTGTGGTTGAGTTCTTACCAGACACATGTCATGGAACTTGTTCTTGCACTGATGGCACGGCACGCGCGGCAGGCGGCCGGTACCGGGGTGCAGCCGGCAGTAACAGATGTAGCACTGAGGGGATTTCTCCACCCGAGCGTTCACAGCCTCCGTCCACATCTTGAGGGCGTTTAGCAGGGTGCCGTTCTAGAATATAAAGATGTTGTAAACGAATTGTGCTACTTGTCTGATGCTGATATTCAGAGGGCCCAGTGGCATTTCATCGATGACGCTATCCGCTATAAAAGTCTGAACAATAGGACGCACTATGACCAGAGGTGAGTGGTATTTGATCAGAGTTCTGCCACGCAAAAGTGGCAAAAGGAGGCGGTGGCATATCAGGCGCTCTCCATGCCGCGGATGGTGGCAATGGATATTCAAAATGCGACATCATGACGCGTAGCTGCAGCGCAATCTCCTCCACACTAGCTATCTCACTGTTCAAGAATAGTAGGTGTAGTTCGGTCATCACCAGAAGGGGTACGATTACGCGGGCGCTCTCCAACTCGGTGAAAATCAACGCCGCCCTAAAGCATGTCGAAGACAGAATCATGTGCAGGGCTGTCTTTAAAGACCTATAAACTCTTGCATACACGATCTTCAGTAATGAAGAAATAACTAAAAGACAAAAGTGCGCGCGGGGCATCACCACTCGCAGCTGTAGTGTGGTCTCCTCCTTTCCACTCCACGCTGTACAAGTGCAGTATAGTATACAGTAGGTTGGGTACCTGGTAGGCGAGGTAGAGCGTGAGCCACTGCGTGTTGGTGGCGGGCCCGGCGGCGGGCGCGGTGAGGCGCGGCGGGACCAGCGGGTGCGCGCGGGACATCACCACTCGCAGCTGTAGCGTGCTCTCCTCCACAGAGTAGTCGCACACCACCTCGTTAATACAGTATAGTATACAGTAGGTTGGGTACCTGGTAGGCGAGGTAGAGCGTGAGCCACTGCGTGTTGGTGGCGGGCCCGGCGGCGGGCGCGGTGAGGCGCGGCGGGACCAGCGGGTGCGCGCGGGACATCACCACTCGCAGCTGTAGCGTGCTCTCCTCCACAGAGTAGTCGCACACCACCTCGTTAGTACAGTACAGTATACAGTAGGTTGGGTACCTGGTAGGCGAGGTAGAGCGTGAGCCACTGCGTGTTGGTGGCGGGCCCGGCGGCGTGCGCGGTGAGGCGCGGCGGGACCAGCGGGTGCGCGCGGGACATCACCACTCGCAGCTGTAGCGTGCTCTCCTCCACAGAGTAGTCGCACACCACCTCGTTAGTACAGTACAGTATACAGTAGGTTGGGTACCTGGTAGGCGAGGTAGAGCGTGAGCCACTGCGTGTTGGTGGCGGGCCCGGCGGCGTGCGCGGTGAGGCGCGGCGAGACCAGCGGGTGCGCGCGGGACATCACCACTCGCAGCTGTAGCGTGCTCTCCTCCACAGAGTAGTCGCACACCACCTCGTTAGTACAGTATAGTATACAGTAGGTTGGGTACCTGGTAGGCGAGGTAGAGCGTGAGCCACTGCGTGTTGGTGGCGGGCCCGGCGGCGGGCGCGGTGAGGCGCGGCGGGACCAGCGGGTGCGCGCGGGACATCACCACTCGCAGCTGTAGCGTGCTCTCCTCCACAGAGTAGTCGCACACCACCTCGTTAGTACAGTATAGTATACAGTAGGTTGGGTACCTGGTAGGCGAGGTAGAGCGTGAGCCACTGCGTGTTGGTGGCGGGCCCGGCGGCGGGCGCGGTGAGGCGCGGCGGGACCAGCGGGTGCGCGCGGGACATCACCACTCGCAGCTGTAGCGTGCTCTCCTCCACAGAGTAGTCGCACACCACCTCGTTAGTACAGTATAGTATACAGTAGGTTGGGTACCTGGTAGGCGAGGTAGAGCGTGAGCCACTGCGTGTTGGTGGCGGGCCCGGCGGCGGGCGCGGTGAGGCGCGGCGGGACCAGCGGGTGCGCGCGGGACATCACCACTCGCAGCTGTAGCGTGCTTTCCTCCACAGAGTAGTCGCACACTACTTCGTTAGACGACCACGCGATGCGGATCTAAACAAAAAAATAATTCATTAAAACACATCTTTAATAATATGACGATCTGGTGGTGGTGGGAGTGGCGGAGTGACCTGTGGCGCGACATACGCTATGGCCACTCCTTCTAGAGCGCGCCTCACCATGCACCCACCGCGATCAAAAGCCCAAGGCAATATAGACTTAGTGACTGACATAATAAGGGATACATTACCTCGGAGTCGGATATCTCGGACGCTCGGTCCTGCAGGTGCGTGAGCTGTTCCTTGATGGCGTGTGGCGCGACATACGCGATGACCACTCGCTCTAGAGCTCTCGCGACGGGCGGTCGTGCGGCTCCCCACCAGCCGCGAGCCGCGCTGCAACCCGCGCCGCACACCGCTGTTAGAATACCGCGGCAGGCCAGCGCTGGGATGTCGGTGGGTCCACAAACCACTGCAACATCAAAATTCAAAGTCATTTTGATTATAGAGTGGTAATTAAATCGTAAGTTCCAGAATAATACCATGGGGTGTCATATCAAAAAAAAAATAAAGTTAAAGTACTATTACGCAGAATAAAAAGCATACAATGTAACTGGCATAATCATTGAGATAATGCTAGAGTAACAAACTCCTACAATTGACGTTCGAAATAGCGTGGAAACCAGCCAAGATAGACATCGTAGCTTTGAAACCAATACACACCTTAGAAAAAACCTATATTCATTTATTTCACTTATTCAAAAATGACGTTCCGTAACGTAAAAGACAATGAGCAGAAGTGGTCCAAATTTCCACCACTATTGGGGGCTATGTAAGCTTAAAGTCGACTAAATATAATACAATTTTTATTTCTAGGCGAAAAAAATATTCACTCAGAAAAGAGTTATGACTTTTAAAAATACGTATTTTTAATTATTTAACCGTTAATTTTTTCGCACATTTCAAGCAGTAAAAACATGGTAGCAATGATGACGCATTCCCCCTGTTCTGTAATGCGCTCAAAGTAGGTATACAATGATAACGTTAGCGCACCTACCCATATAAAAATGTAATATGTTACGGTTCGCAATCGTGCTAAAAGCTTGTATTTTTTAATATTTTTGCATTTCGGTATTGTAAAGATAGGCCTTTGATACGGCCTTTCATTTGATACCCCACATGACGGTTTGATTTTTGCGGCCACCTTATTGTTTTTATTTTGACGTCTTAAAGCTTATATCAACCAGAATAACGTATGAATTACAACGAAGTGTCATACACCTAAATCAATCTAGTAGTTTAAACGATATACGGCCGGTTTCTGAATTGAGAATTTCGAGTTGAGAACAATTTAAGCACTAATTATCTCATACTTGATTAATTTTCTGTTTCACAAAAAAAAGTTGCCCACATTTTGAGTATTTGTACTTGAAAAAGGTCAAATTTGACATAACATATGATGAATTCCATCTCAACTATATTCGCGTTTCTGAATCACAAACAAAACATTTGACATTTGTCAAACCTTACTTCATCATCATCATCATCAGCCTTTCACAGTCCACTGCTGGACTAGCTAGACCTCTCCTTTGAAAGGAGGAATTGGCCTACTATACCACGCTGGCCAAACGGGTTGGTGTAGAAAGAAAGAAAGAAAAGAAAGAAAGAAAAGAAAGAAAGAAAAGAAAGAAAGAAAAGAAAGAACGAAAAGAAAGAAAGAAAAGAAAGAAAGAAAAGAAAGAAAATATATTTATTTGTATACACAATAAAGAGACACATCTTTGAGCATCACATTATCACGCAATCCAAAAGACTAGGACCCAAACGAAGCAACGGGTTGACGCCGTTGACAGACAAACGTCATAAACGTCACGCCCGGTGACGTGTACTGTCAATAACCGGCTTACAACCACGTGCTCTCATGTTTTGCCACGTATACAAAACGTAATAGTTAAATGAATAATGAGTATCTCATACACAAAAAAATTAAATTCACATAAGTTAAAAACTATGGATATTGTACGGCGCGTGCTACAAATTAGGCCGACATTCAGCATACACTGCGAAGGACGCTGTGGGTCCATCTCAGTACTGATTTTCAATGTGGCCTTCAAAATGCCAAACAGTGCCAGAGCAATACCGTTTAATTTACAATCATAGCTTAAAACAAGCAAATAACATTATAGTACTATCTAAGGATACAATATCATGGTAAGTGAGTAATGATATGTACAAGGTTTACAATACATACAATCCATTCTACATAATATAATAACTGCCTCCATTTGCAGTTATGCCCACCTGCTTCACGTTAAGAAATGGAAGCATAAGAGCGATATAAGGATGCTTCAAGCAGTGCTGGAGGTTATGTTGCCTGGGTCATGCCTATTATACAACCTAGTAGTAATAGCTCCAAAGGTATGCAGACATAAACCTAAAGTTTTTGTTGAGCTAACAGATAATTCTTGTATCTATATTTAAAAGAAGATATTGCTTTCAGTTCCCTTAAGGGAGGAGGCAAATTATTCCAGACCTTCGCTGCTGCATGTTTAAAGGAACCACAAAATGCAATTGTCCTATGCTTGGTTTGTGATAGAGGCCTGGCTGAGGGTCTGGTGGAGTATGAGAAGTGGCTTTTCCTCCAGTCAAACTTATCATACAAGTAGGTGGGTCTCTTGCTAAGCATTACCCCAAAAAGAAGGCTTGCAAGGTGCAGTTTCCTCCTTGACTCCATTTTTAAGACATTATTGTCATTTAGATATGGAGTAACATGGTGACGCCTTGGGATGTTGAAACAGTAACGTGCACAAGCATTTTGTACGCGTTGTATTAGGTTCTTGGTTCTTGTCAGTAAACATGGTCCATAAACAATATCACAATAATTGAATCTAGATAAAATAAGACTATCAACAAGCTGTTTTCTAATTTTTACACTAAGGTAGGGTTGTATGTTATATAAAATTTTTAATCTATAAAAACAGTTCCTTACTGTCCTATTTATGTGTTCTTCAAATCTAAGTTCTGAATCAATTTGTAAACCCAGATTAGAGGCCTCCTTTACACCTTCAATCCTCTTCCCATCCATAATAATATTTGGATTGAATCCTAATATGGACTGTACCTGCCGCTTACTGCCCAAGATCATAAATTTTGATTTTAGTTGGTTTGAAATCAGAGAATGCTTTTTAGACCACTCTATTACCCTATTCAGGTCATCATTAATCATTTTTACAGCTGATAGAGTATCACTGGGCTTAAAGGAGAGGTACATCTGGGTATCATCTGCATACATGTGGTATTTACAGTGTTTGAATGATGCAGTGATGTCAGCCGTGTACAAGATGAAGAGCAGAGTTGAGAGTATCGAGCCTTGTGGGACCCCTCTCTTCAGTGTAAGTGGGGATGATGACATCACTGCACCATCCACCCTGCTCATCTCCACATGTTGGGACCTATCAGTGAGGTAACTGCTAAACCATTTCACACTACTCGGTGTAAACCCATAGTAGGTTAATTTGGACAATAGGAGTGAAGTATTAATAGAATCAAATGCCCTGGAATAATCTAGAAGAATGAGAGCTGTACCCTCACCACAATCTCTAGCCTCCATGATATTTCCTACCACATCACACAGAGCAGTTGCGGTTCCCCGGCCTTTCCTGAACCCAGATTGCCTGTCTGGGAGGATATTACATTTTTCCAGATAGTCCATGACTTGCAAGTATACTACTTTTTCCAGCACCTTGGACAGACAGGGCAGTATGCTAATAGGCCGTAGATCCTTAGTGGATAGTAGGCTGACTGGATTTGGGTATTGGTATTACTTTGGAATGTTTCCACATCTTTGGAAATGTGTTCGTAGTGATAGACTTATTAACTATATCTGTAATTGTTTTTAAGGAATTAGGTAGCGTAAGTTTTATCATTTCCAAGTTGATTTGGTCTATGCCTAGGGCATTGGTGTCAAAGCTATTCAGGATCTTTAAGACAGCTTCCTGATCTTTAGCTCAAAGCTTGCATCTTTATTATGCTGGAACTCATAGTAGGTCAGACTCGATATACTCACTCCACCCTCACCCGGCACATTCAAGAAGTCTCTGTTTACATTATCTGGGTTATCAAAGTGTTCTGGCACGTAAGTAGTTTTGTTTGACACCAAGACATGACTGTTTAAATTACGCCACAAGGTTTTGGGATTATTTATGTTTTCATTAATGTTTTTAGAGAAGTATACTGATTTCTCAGTATGCAATGCTATTACTGCCTGTCTTTTAAGTTCTAAATAATATTGTTTCTTAGTCTCTAATTTGCTTTTTTTATAATTGTTTCTAGCTTCATTTCTTAATTTAAAAATTAATTTTATATTATCTGTTATCCAAGGTGTATATGCAGTTTTGAAAAGCTTTTTCTGCTGGGGCGCATGTAAATCAAATAATTGCATAATGTGTGTTGTTAGAGTTTCAACCATACCATTGACATCTCTTTGGGAACTTATAAACTGCCATGGAATGTTTTCCAAATCTAAATTGAAAAGGTCAAGCAAAATATCCTTGAATGGTCTAAATATAACCCATTTTGGCTTAACTTTTTGTTTCTTGAATTGTGTCTCACGAGTCACGACAGAGTGCTGGCCAAGTTCTGGTACATGAGCCACCAATACATTATGTACATTTAAGTCAGTGCATATTAGGTCTAGTAAAGTACTGTTATGAGTGGTGAAATGAGTTGGTGTGTTTACTTTTGGTTCATATTTGTGTAACTTAGGAATTGACATAGTTTCTTAGTGTTAGAGCTGTTTGGATCCATCATGTTCACATTCAGGTCCCCGAGCAGGATGATATGGTCATAAGGTGCCGACCTACAAATACTGTCAGTCAAACCATCAAGAAAAGTATCAATATTTAGCCAAGGTGGCCTGTAAGCAGTACCAATCAGAACCTTTTTACCCATGATTGTTAGTTTTAACCAGTATTCTTCCACCTCCTGATGTACCGGGTGAGACTTAGTCCTTACACTGATATCAGATTTTATATAAAATCCTACTCCACCCCCTCTGCCCCCGCGAATATTCTTAGATCTAGGCAAGTGTCTCAAATTAAATCCTGGGACAACAGGGGCTTTCCCGTCCTCACCTGGTCTCAGCCATGTCTCATTAATGGCCATTATGTCCACCGAGTGTGTATCCATGGCTAGCAGAAACTCATCATGCTTAGTTCCTAGAGAACCTGCATTAAGCAATCCAAATTTTAACCATTTTCTGTTAACCATTTGTATATAATGTATAATAATAATAGACTAAGTTGATGAATATGCTGGTTAACATTAAAACTAGAAATTGTGTAAGTACCAAATATTGTATAACTGTCATACCTTATTTCACTTTGTATCTTAACAAGATATGGTTTCCACACTAGATGTATGACTTTCAATAAAATTGTATTGTAAACCCGCTTACCATACGCAACCTCATATACCTTGCAAGTTAACCTCATCCTGTCCATACTATAAGCATACCAAGATATTTTGAATTCAGTTATTTCTTTGTAATATTTTATTTTACTACATTGATTTTGATTTTTAATTATAAAGTCGTTAATTGATTGCTTATAGGTTAGGCAAAACTTGTAATTTATGTTGACATGCAAGTGACAAGTTTTGACATACATACCAAATGTTGCCATGCTGTGTACATCAAGTATATCGACTGAAATTGGCTTATTATATAAAATTAGTAGGATTTGGGTTTCTGTTGGCGTAATTGGCACAGTTTGTTTACAGATTACCTTATTACTAGGGACATTCAGATACAAGTTTCTAGGGCCAATTGTCTTCCAATGCTTCTTGCCCAAAAACACGTTCCAGGTCATGCTCGTTTCGGATGCTGTGAGTCGGTTTACCATTCTCCTGTCTGGTCAACACTCGACCGCGTTTGGTCCAGGTAAATTTCCATTCAAGTCTAGCTGCCGCTTGCTTGGCGCGGTATAATAATTGCCTGTTAGTTCTTGTGAGACGTTCGTTCACGTAGAAACGGCGATGCGGCGCTGCGAAACTAAGATCGGCCGAGGTAGCTCCTCTCCTCACGCGCGCAGCTCGCAGCAATTCATCTCGCGCTGTGCGGCGCGCCAGGCGCACCACAATGCGCCGTCCGCGCGTCACTACTGCTGTAGGCCCCTCCTTACGCCCCGGCTCCGCTGGTCTAGCTGTGTCAATCTTTGGCCCCACTCTTTCAGCAAAGACAATGTCTCGCGCGTCCAACTCCACACCCAGTTTTCTCGCAATAAGCTCGACCGTGTGCATCACGTTTTCACCCGCGTCTTCAGGGAGATTGGAGATCTCGATGTCAGAAAGGAGAAGGTCTTGCTCTCTATCATTGAGCTCTGATCGTAGCTGGTCCACTGTCTTTTCGAGCTTATTGACCATTTCGTTAGGGCTAGCGACAGTCTGCTGTTCTTCCGACTTTAGCAGGCGACTTTCCAGGTTCTCTACCTTCTTTTTTTGCGAAGCCATCGACTGCCGGAGATCAGCAACCTCTAAACGGAACTCGCGTAGCTCCGCTTTAAGCTCGTCTTTAATAGTTCTGAGGTCTTCTCGAAGCAGATTCAACGACTTTGCCAAGTCCGGCACATTCGGAGGTATAGCATGAGTCTGCCTGTTCAAGTTCTCACCTCCTTGCTTTGTAGTTTCGCCTGCGGATTCGTAGGGGTCGTCCAAACTAGTAGGGGTGCCCTCACTATCTTCACTGTTAGTTCCTTTAATAGGAGTGGGTCTGATATAGTTTTTTTCCCGATTTCTCCTTGCATCCCTGACATCTCCAGTCAGTGGTTAATTTTCCAGCCTCCGATAACCCGACACGAGGTAGATGGAATTTGTTCGCGCACTTGCAACACGTCGCGCCGCTTCCTCCTTTAGCAGCCACAAATTTGCCGCAAACCGTACATTTAGCCATCTCGGTGAATATATTTTCGACCGAAATTGGGAAAACTACTGGCAACATAGATGACGAGCTGTCAAGGCTATACGGGGTTCACTGACACGGAAAAATCGAACTGCCCGCTACTTTTCAAAAACAAATGTCACGAATCAGATGTTATTGTAAATTATTTCACTGTATATTGCTCGTTTTTGTAAATAACACTTGTGCTGGTAAGCTACACCTTTATGTATCTAATTACACACTTATGATAAGAAATAAACTTGTTTTCATTATTTTTCAAAGTATCTGAATTTTAACAACCACTGTACGCTCTGACAACATTTGACATTCACATAGGGTTTGTATCAAGTTTTCCTTCTCTTACAGTGCTGTTCTCTGCATAATATGCTCCCTCTGTCGGCTCTTACGACACCCATGGGATGATATGGGGTGGTGACATTCTGTATTCTTAATCCGTCACCACACGGACCGAAACCTTGCAAACCTTACTTAGCACTGATAAATTGAGAAGTATTTAATTATACAACTTTGGCTTTTTAACCCGTGATCACGAGTAATATGACGGCCAGTATGTCAAATTGTCCACACAACGGTTGTCAAGCAGCGGGTACATCATATTGACGTCTACACAACAAGAAGGTTGTCAAACAGAATTTATAGAAAAACGGTTCAAAAACTATTAAATATTTGGAACTACGATTAAAATACCATTCATTTCAGTTCAGGAACAAATAGAAGGGATGTAGAAAACTCTTTTTAATTTTATTCTAATAAATTTATGTCATCGTTTAGCTTTGCATCTGGTCTGATTTGACCATTTATTGATACGATCTGGTGATCAGTATTGGAAAGTGTTGGAGTAAATGAACCTCCACCAGCTTTTGTTTATTTTTCGGTTTCTCATCTTTAGTGTAATTGGAAGATCTCTTCACCTTTTCCATCTTATACTAATATATAAAGCTGAAGAGTTTGTTTGTTTGGTTGAACACGCTAATCTCAGGAACTACTGGTCCGATTTTAAAAATTCTTTCAATGTTAGATAGCCCATTTATCGAGGAAGGCTATAGGCTATATAACATCACGCTATGAGCGACGGGAGCAGAGCAGTAGCCTTAAATAACGCGGGTGTAACCGCGGGCATCTTCTAGTTATAAATATATATAAGGGTTTTCGTGTTAAATCAATCCAAATAATTTTGCTGTGGCCTCCATGGAGGTATAATTCTTTTCTCAAAGTATAATGATATATACCTCCATGGTGGCCGCGATGCAGGTATATAGAATCATACCTCAAATATACCTGGCCACAAATATTTTGTATTAAAAAAGAAACAAACTGACGTTGACATAACATCCAATTTCTTTGCATTAGCATAACATACACGTTCCGTTTTCACTATTCCGAATTGAACAAATTCAACACACTGTTCATTAAAAATTAAATAATCGTTGAAATTATTTTAAATACAACTTTATTTCGACTTTTTATTTGTTTCCGCATAAAAATAATTAACTGACAAGTGCGCTTCTTTGCAAAATGTTAATTAATACGAATGTATGGTTAGTACCGGTTTTTTTTACTTGTATCGGAACGTACTAGTGTTGTTCTGTTTGAGTTATTTATGATTTGAAGAATACTCAGTTGAAAGTGCTTTGAAAACATCTCACCTGGGAAACAAAAACCTTAAGTTGACTTCAACTAGTTGAAAAAATTTCAACTGATTAAAGCTGAAATTCTCAATTCAGAAACCGATAGTGAAATAAAGAAACGTAAAAAGGTCTTTAAACTGCAAGTTATCATGGCGTCGTAACTTTTTACTGAGTAAATATTTTTGGTTGCAGTCTTCTTATAATGATTCAGTACGCAGTATTCCATCATATGCCATTAGTTCTTATTGGTGGTGGAAATTTGGACCAAGCTACATATATTTTTGCCCATTCCCCTTTGAATGAGAAAACTGAACGTCAATCGTCAAATGCGGTGTTCTCCAGTTGTAAAAATGTTTTCCCCGAATCATAACGGAAAAAAGAAGCACCGATACATACATCGTTAAATAAATTAACACTAAAAATATAACACATCTTTTTTGAGTAGTCGTGTAAAAATTGGAACAGAATTGTGTAGGTATTCAAATTAACAAAAAATATGTTCTAAATAAAAATATTTTAAGGCATTTTGTTGTCGATTGTATCTAGTCGATTTCTCTTTAAAAATAAAGGAATTAAATCTATAAGAAATAAAACGGGAACAAAAAATAGTAAAATAATAATTTACTGCTTCGTATTATAGGAGGCAAAAGTCTTAGTAGGAAACAAGGAACAAGTCCTATAATTCCGGTACCAAATGACAACGCTCATTAAGTTACGAAACTCCCGTAAAAATGGGAAATTCAAAATTTTATTTATTGACAACATCGTTAAGTTCAATGATTTTTTTTTGCGATTTTTAATGTAATTGACAACAAAATATGGTGATTAAACATTTAACATAAAAGCGTGAAAAAATATTCTGCCTCTTTATCAACGTAATTTGCAATATTTCACTGCGTATCTACCCTTTTTACGATAGTTGTCGTTTCGTGTCGACAAATTTGACACTCAATGAAAATGTGATAGTAATAGGTCCACGAAACTATAACACATGGCAACAAACCTACGTGCTCTTTTCTAATCCAGTTGTTATACAAATCAATGGGCATCATGATCGAAGTTCAAATCATTTATTCATTTGTGATGGCCACATAGTGACCTTTATTAACGTCAAAATTTAAATTAATTACTTAATGATTCTACATTTACTGCCAAGTAGTGCCAAGTTCGCAATGCAATAGGTAGGACCACGAGAAAGAACGGGCAATAAAACTCATGGCATACACATACAATTTATAACCAATATTGACCATTAAAATTATTGTTTTTAATCGCCAATATTGGTTATATATTTTATTTTTGTAAGGAACTGCAACTGTGTCACATTGTAAGTTATCTGCTAGTGAAAAAAAATCATGACTTCTGATAACATACTCAAGCAGTAAATGATGTTCATTTGGTTAGCCCCCCAAAGTAAATATGGTGAAACCGCAGCAGCCAGTTATGTCATATAAAGTAACGTAGAAAAGTCGCGAACATTATATGAAAGTCAATCCTCACACGTCAAGGAAGGCTGGTTTGTACTGCTCGGGAATTGGCGTGTTGCCCGTGTTGTCGTACATAGATGTCATGATTGATGGTCTTAATAAAATGTTAATACTCACATGTCATATCAAAAGCTCTGACACCGAGGAAGGCCGGTTTGTACTGCGCGGGCACGGGCGTGTTGCCCGTGTTGTCGTTCGCGTATACGAACACCTCGCTCGGTAGTAAGCGGAGACAAGCTGTTAACTGAGGCGCGGTGTATTTGCCTTCCCTGATAAAATAAAATGTCAATAAAAAACGAGAACTTCACCATAAAATTTTAGATATATATATATATATATATATATATATATATATATATATATATATATATATATATATATATATATATATCTAAAATCCATAGATTTTTTAAACAGGTTAAAACAACCAGCCATTTTGATGATAAAAGAAAAAAGTACTTCTTCATAAAATATATTGTCTAGCCATAGAATATGGTTATCCCTTTGTGTTACGGAGGTCGGACGGCAGTTGCTCTGTGGAAATGCTTATATGAAAAAAAATCGGTTAGACTCTGTGTAGTCCCTGAGCTTGAAGTTGAAAGTTTAGAATGCAACAGTCGGTACGTTCGGATAAAAATAAGAATAAAAAAACAAGTGAGGGTGGCTGCCGAAACCCGCGCTTCACAAGGACGACGCTGAGATGACATCAGTCCCGCCGTGACCATGGCTGTTGTAAGACGGTAAAACACAGATATTTATACCTTAAATTAATTAAATATCGCAAATAAGACCCTTGTCAATAAAATTGTATGATGTATACAAATCGCGAAAGTTTAAAATCAATGATAACTTCCTTACAGAACAAACGTCCTTTTTTTTCAAGCAATTCCAAACGCTATTAAAGTCATTCAAAAAGAAGACATCTATTCATAAGCACAAGCATATAGCATAATGGTTATGTAAATGTATAGTTACCTGTATATCTGTATGTAGAACTGCGTAAGATCTCCTCTGGCCAGTCGACATATGGCCGCCATAGCGTCAGCTAGCAGTAGCCAACCGAGAGCCATACTGTGACTGTCCGTGAAAGGCACTAAGTCACAGATCGCTTCACCCGGCCTGTAGGAGAACAGTTAAAATGAACTATAAGATATATATAATAGGGTACTATTAAAAAATATCCTGCACCACAGTAGATTGACTGGTAGATAATGCCTAAAAGCCGGTTTTCCAATATTTGCTAGCAAAATGAATATAAAAATTAAACTACATAAAGTAATATGCTTGAGTTTTATTATGTTTAGTAAATATATACATACAAGTGATATAGAAGGTGTAACAGTTACAGCATCTACAAAATGTAAATTATGTCTATTATGCAAAACCTGGCGATGAAAAAACGTGAAGTTTTATTGCCCGTTCTTTCTCATGGTTTTACATTCTTGTTTTGCGAACGTGGCAGTAAATGTAGAATCTTTAAGTATTTATTTTATAAATTTACTATTATGACGTTCATACGCGTGACATTGTGACCCTAATGAATAAAGGATTTTGACTTTGACTTTTGATCTGTCCATGGATTTGGAGATTTGAGATACTTATTTGACATAAGCTCCATACAAAATATGTCAAACATTTATCTCTGTATCTTCTTTTTCTAGGGCAAAAAATAAGTAAATGTGACAGCAATGTAATATGACTTTCAGGTTTCGTTTGAAACCTTTTTATTATTAAAGTACAGCTCTGATTAGTTCTGAACAAAAACGCAAAATTTTTTTTGGACTTAGATTTGATGCAATCGCGTAATAATATTGAACTTAAATTACTTACTCAAGGTGATTGATGGACGTTTCAACAATTTCTTGTACATGAGTGAATGTGTCGTGGAAATAGTCTAGAGAGAACACGGGACGGGCCTTATCTTCCACAACTTCACCGACGCTCTCGTCACTCCACATTTCAAGCTTTTGCGCTGTTGACAACATCACAATAAAATAGTTAGATTACACACAAGAAAAAATCTATAAATGTCTTAAGTAAACAAGGATGTTAGATATTGATTAACCTTTTCACCGCCCAGCTATACTAAACGCGATGTGTCGCTGTACGCCAACGTATAAATGTATAACAATTATATAGAACGAAAGCAGGGATGGCGGTAACGTCATATCGATAATGAAAAAAACAATGTGTAAATTTAAATTTTTACTCAAATTTACAATTAAAAATACACACTGTTAAATTTTAATGGTAATTTGTTTTATTTTATGAGCATTTATAGTAAGGAAAATGGGTATCCGTTATCGGAGACAAAGATACATGCATAGACTTGCTAGAGATGATAATATAATAGGCACATCACTATTCATTTCAAAACGTAGTCCGTTTACTTCATATCAAGTCGTTGGCGTTCGTAGCACGATAAATTTCATAAGAAATAGGGTTGTCAATTGTTTTCTTTCTGTGTATAGATTTTTGTTAATCTATACTAAAAACGCTTGAATGTTTTTAGTTTATACCTATTTGAAATCTAACATGAACGGTCAGTCAGGAAACTCAGGAACATTGTTTGAAGTGGCAAAGTAAGTGTAGTTTCGGAAAGGGATAGTAAGTGACTTTTTAATACTGATGTGCTAAACCTTTTCAGCTTATTTTTTATTTAATGCAAATGAAAAACTGGCTAGTTTGATTAAGGATTTTCGAATACCTAAATTCATAAAAAAAATATTAAACTTAGCTATTCAAAATTATTATTATATGCTGTTCTATATTATTGCCAGTATCAAATCAAAATCAAAAACATTACACTTCTTTTTTGGGCAGTCGTGTCAAAAGATAAAGGTGTGCGCGTCGCCCGACACTATGACACAATGACCTTGACACCTATGCGCTTACGACGTCACAGGTTTACTTCTATTGAAGTTGTCGGCGCTAGTGACACTGACATCTTGCCATTACGTAGAGATGGGTGTAGCAATATCGAAAACCCTCGGTACATTTAATTAATTTTAATGAAGTGATTTGATACGTACATCAATTTTAAAACGTATTATGTAATACGTTATTTACTGACCGGAATTACTTTTTAATCACAGAATCTAAGAACGATTGGAAGGAAAAAGACAAATAAATCTAAAAGATTCTAATGAATGCAACTTTCGCGTCACATCACTAGCCTACTTGATATGAAGTCGTTGGCGTGCGGGACATAAAAATATTTGGGTCCTTTTATGTTTTTATCCATTTTAACACAGAAAAAAGCCTGTCTTACCTGAGAAAATAAATAGGGCTTCATTCGTGTCCATCTACACAATTACAAAAGAAACAAAAGTGTTAATGTATTTTAAATGTATTTTTTTTATAGTGAACTTTTATAGAAGTCGTGGCGTGGACGGCACGAAAATCCTGAACTTCTATTGAAGTTGTTGGCGGTGAAAAGGTTAAACTATGGGAACATGGTGTCTACCCATGATCAAGAGGGTCCTGTAAAGTATGCGATATATTGACAAAAGATTATAATAATAGAAACATGACAACTCCTATTTCTTTTCGCATCCCAAAGGCAAGAACGCTTTTGTGCTTGCGGCAATTCAGTAAAGCCGGAAAGGCATAAATACTCACCATCATCAAACACCAGGTCCTTAGATACATTGACGATCAAGTAGTACGAGAGGTACTTGACGGAGGGGTGAGTCGGTCTACCCATGACGGCGGCGCAGCACCGCGCTATACGCTCGAGGGGCAACTACTGAACAGCTAGATAGATATATGTAGATACTCACCATCATCAAACACCAGGTCCTTAGATACATTGACGATCAAGTAGTACGAGAGGTACTTGACGGAGGGGTGAGTCGGTCTACCCATGACGGCGGCGCAGCACCGCGCTATACGCTCGAGGGGCAACTACTGAACAGCTAGATAGATATATGTAGATACTCACCATCATCAAACACCAGGTCCTTAGATACATTGACGATCAAGTAGTACGAGAGGTACTTGACGGAGGGGTGAGTCGGTCTACCCATGACGGCGGCGCAGCACCGCGCTATACGCTCGAGGGGCAACTACTGAACAGCTAGATAGATATATGTAGATACTCACCATCATCAAACACCAGGTCCTTAGATACATTGACGATCAAGTAGTACGAGAGGTACTTGACGGAGGGGTGAGTCGGTCTACCCATGACGGCGGCGCAGCACCGCGCTATACGCTCGAGGGGCAACTACTGAACAGCTAGATATATATATATGTAGATACTCACCATCATCAAACACCAGGTCCTTAGATACATTGACGATCAAGTAGTACGAGAGGTACTTGACGGAGGGGTGAGTCGGTCTACCCATGACGGCGGCGCAGCACCGCGCTATACGCCCGAGGGGCAACTACTGAACAGCTAGATAGATATATGTAGATACTCACCATCATCATACACCAGGTCCTTAGATACATTGACGATCAAGTAGTACGAGAGGTACTTGACGGAGGGGTGAGTCGGTCTACCCATGACGGCGGCGCAGCACCGCGCTATACGCTCGAGGGGCAACTACTGAACAGCTAGATATATATATATGTAGATACTCACCATCATCAAACACCAGGTCCTTAGATACATTGACGATCAAGTAGTACGAGAGGTACTTGACGGAGGGGTGAGTCGGTCTACCCATGACGGCGGCGCAGCACCGCGCTATACGCTCGAGGGGCAACTACTGAACAGCTAGATAGATATATGTAGATACTCACCATCATCATACACCAGGTCCTTAGATACATTGACGATCAAGTAGTACGAGAGGTACTTGACGGAGGGGTGAGTCGGTCTACCCATGACGGCGGCGCAGCACCGCGCTATACGCTCGAGGGGCAACTACTGAACAGCTAGATAGATATATGTAGATACTCACCATCATCAAACACCAGGTCCTTAGATACATTGACGATCAAGTAGTACGAGAGGTACTTGACGGAGGGGTGAGTCGGTCTACCCATGACGGCGGCGCAGCACCGCGCTATACGCTCGAGGGGCAACTACTGAACAGCTAGATATATATATATGTAGATACTCACCATCATCAAACACCAGGTCCTTAGATACATTGACGATCAAGTAGTACGAGAGGTACTTGACGGAGGGGTGAGTCGGTCTACCCATGACGGCGGCGCAGCACCGCGCTATACGCTCGAGGGGCAACTACTGAACAGCTAGATATATATATATGTAGATACTCACCATCATCAAACACCAGGTCCTTAGATACATTGACGATCAAGTAGTACGAGAGGTACTTGACGGAGGGGTGAGTCGGTCTACCCATGACGGCGGCGCAGCACCGCGCTATACGCTCGAGGGGCAACTACTGAACAGCTAGATATATATATATGTAGATACTCACCATCATCAAACACCAGGTCCTTAGATACATTGACGATCAAGTAGTACGAGAGGTACTTGACGGAGGGGTGAGTCGGTCTACCCATGACGGCGGCGCAGCACCGCGCTATACGCTCGAGGGGCAACTACTGAACAGCTAGATAGATATATGTAGATACTCACCATCATCATACACCAGGTCCTTAGATACATTGACGATCAAGTAGTACGAGAGGTACTTGACGGAGGGGTGAGTCGGTCTACCCATGACGGCGGCGCAGCACCGCGCTATACGCTCGAGGGGCAACTACTGAACAGCTAGATAGATATATGTAGATACTCACCATCATCAAACACCAGGTCCTTAGATACATTGACGATCAAGTAGTACGAGAGGTACTTGACGGAGGGGTGAGTCGGTCTACCCATGACGGCGGCGCAGCACCGCGCTATACGCTCGAGGGGCAACTACTGAACAGCTAGATATATATATGTAGATACTCACCATCATCAAACACCAGGTCCTTAGATACATTGACGATCAAGTAGTACGAGAGGTACTTGACGGAGGGGTGAGTCGGTCTACCCATGACGGCGGCGCAGCACCGCGCTATACGCTCGAGGGGCAACTACTGAACAGCTATATAGATATATGTAGAGATACTCACCATCATCAAACACAAGGTCCTTAGATACATTGACGATCAAGTAGTACGAGAGGTACTTGACGGAGGGGTGAGTCGGTCTACCCATGACGGCGGCGCAGCACCGCGCTATACGCTCGAGGGGCAACTACTGAACAGCTAGATAGATATATGTAGAGATACTCACCATCATCAAACACAAGGTCCTTAGATACATTGACGATCAAGTAGTACGAGAGGTACTTGACGGAGGGGTGAGTCGGTCTACCCATGACGGCGGCGCAGCACCGCGCTATACGCTCGAGGGGTAAGAGCGCCAATTTACGGGGCGTGAGCACCTTCCACTGAATTTCGGGCACCGCGTTTATAAGCGATAGCACGTATTGGCATTTCGACACCGTGAATGTGCTAACGTCTTGGGATTCTGGAAGAGAATGATCAAGATTAAATTTTGCTGTCAAATGGGTATATTTTAATTATACTTTGACCACATTAGCAGCTATAAAGCTGACGCGTGTGTGATTTGAAGCTTGGAGATTTTGTCGAGTCTGTTTTGGGTTCATCATCATCGGCCCTGTATACATTGTGATCTGTAATTGCTGGTATTCCCTTCGGACTTTGGAAATTGCCAAAAAAAATACTTGAGAACAGTTTTATTCCAAAATGGTGCATTTTGGACCTCCGTATGTAGGGGGTAAAAATACTCCACTATGGCCCTAGAATCACCTCCGAAGGGAATAATTATGAGCAATTTCAAATTAGTCTGTATAAACCACATGAGTAGATAAACGGAACAGAGACACAGCTTCATACAACAGCGCGAATCGGTTGCACTACTACAAGCACGCGGCTTATGTGTGCGTGACCACTGGCCGCTTGTCGTGTACGCGGCGAGACTGGACAAAACCGGTTTACGTAGGCACAAGCAGTTGACAATCTTAGGGTTATTACGAAGCACGTTGTTTGTTTTGTATGTTGTAAGTTTTAATATTTTAATGTAAAAACGTGGTGTTTTATTATTAATAATGGTTGTATATTGTACTGTGCGTATGAATAATACTAGATGAAATAATTCAGTCATTATAAAGATTTTAACGATGGTAACGTATAATTGGGTTTTTTAATTAGATATACCTCCTGATAATTTTGTCGCATTTGTTGAATTGCTCGAGCAAAAGTTTCGTGAATATTTCGATCTTGAAATAAATATTGTCAATGTTGGCAACGAAATACTTAACATGTTTGCATGTTGTCCACCGGAATCTCCTAGCCCAATTCCCCAGAGGATCCTCATGAACTCATTAGTTGTGGAATTGTGTAAAAGCAATTAATGTTTACAAAACCAATGACTATCAGAAAGTGATCAGCCATCGATAGGGATTACAAAAAACAGGTGCATGCGATTTTCGACCTTATTGACGTAACCCAGAATTTATAATTTTACTAACGTATCAATGTCAGAAAGCAAGAAAATACAAAAAAACGTCTGTCATGAATTGTTAATAAGGTCGAAAATCGCATGCACCTGTTTTTTGTAAGCCCTATCGATGGTTGATCATTTTATAGTCATTTGTTTTGTAGACGTTCATTTGTCTTACACAATTTCTTTTTAAACTTATTTTAGGTACCTATCCCCGCGGTAAAACTAGTGCCACTTAATAGCTAAAGGAGATTTCTATGTTTATTAGCAAAATACTATGGCAAAATAGATCATATTACCAGAAAATATTCAATACTATTAGTGGTATCGTTGGGAATGTCAAATAAATCACGTCGTCACGTCGTGTTCTTGGTAACAAATTTATATTTTTATTCCGTGCTTTTAAAAGTTTCAGGTGCATGCCTTTGTTGGTGCCACTCGCTATTTTATTTACAACTGTACTTCTGCCGTATAGCGAATCCGTCGAGTACAAGAATCTGCCCAATCCACGAATATGTCGAGTTGGGAATCTGCCAAATCACGAATCTGTCCAATCCAGAATCTGTCGTATACCGAACAAGCGATTTGTCTTAACCTATTGTGACAACCCTACCAAAATAGGTAACAAATTTACCAGCTCTTGAGAAGCTGTCTCTCTGTTCCGTTTATCTACTCATGTGGTATACTGTCTCACTGCTGGGCACGGGCCTATTCTCACTATGAGAAGGGCAAGGCAATGTCTTTTGAGAACATTCAGACATGCAGGTTTCCTCACGATGACTTTGATTTTTAAAATAATTTGAGTTCGAATCATAAGTGAAATGTCACGACTAAAGATAGGTGTCATCAATGTAGTCTTCTGCCTGGATGCCTCTCTAACAACGATTATATTTTTGACAACACATCTTGGAAATGAAATTTATTTGCGTAAATCATCTTGAACATACCTAGCACATTCAGCATACAAGCGTATAGATCATAGTAAAATTCAGGCGCAAAGATGTCCTTCCACTCTTTGACGAGATGTACGATGTGTGCTTCTGGCTGTCGCCTCATGGACTCGGCGTGGATCGTACTGACGAACGACTGAACCGCGTGGAACAGGCGGAATACTGCCCGGGCCACTGTTACTACCTGAAATAATAATCCATATAATATAATGTAAGTGGATGCTCCTGTTTCACCATGTCTATTCTGAGGAGGCTCACCAAAAGTATTATGCTTGAGTATTATGATGTACAGTAAATATATACAAGTGATATAGAAGGTGTAACAGTTGCAGCACCTTACAAAATGTAAATTGTGTATTATGCAAAACCTGGCGATGAAAAAGAGTGACCGTGAGTTTTATTGCCCGTTCTTTCTCATGGTTCTACCTATTGCTTTGCGAACGTGGCAGTAAATGTAAATGTAGAAGCATACAGTAATAATGTTTTAAATTTGAGTATAAGTAATTATTTTATAAATTTATTATTTTGACGTTCATAAGCGTCACATTGTGACCCAAATGAATAAAGGATTTTGAATTTGAACATATAGAATACCCTTCCGTTACTGACTGACTGATAACGCACAGTCGGAACTATTAGGGCGCAAGAAGCAAAAATTTGTCATGTATGTTTTTTTGGGGAGTCAGAATTTTCTGGACCTTTGTCCTCGATAAAACATAACCCGATTCAGTCAGACGAAACGTGTATAAAAATATTTTTCCGGATTTCAGTTAATGTCTCAGAACAAAAGCCCATTAGAAACACTAGAATAACTTTTTATGACTAGAGTATAGAGATAACTAGAAGATGATCGCAGCTACAACAGATTGCCGAAGCTATTTTTTTTTAATTTAACCGTTTCGGCCGGTTCCTTTGGGAAATTCCTTTTACGGTTCCCAAGGAACATAAATGCCAAATTTCAGCTTCTAACGCTCAATAGTTTTGGCTGTGCGTGTCTGTCAGTCAGTAAGTAAAACAAGAATTTTATATCTTAGTATATAAAATCCTTGCGTTACTGACTGACTGACAGACACGCTACAGCCGAAATTACTGGGCGCAGGAAGCTGAAATTTGGCATGTATGTTCCTTGGGAACCGTAAGAGTGCACTAAGAAGGGATTACCCGAAATTCCCACGGGATCGGTCAAAACGGGTAAATTTAAAAAAATGCAGGCGTAGCTGCTTGCGTCCTCTAGTATACAGATAATATCTCACCTTAGTACAGGCCCAGTCGTTAGATTTCGTCACAGACGACATTAGAGAGACCAGTGTTATGGCGATAAAGTCCCAGTGGTGGGACGAAGTTTCCCAGCCTTCGTTCTTCACCACATATTCCATGAAGCCGAGCACAGCTGCGTTGGAAACCACCTGGTCCCATGGAGCTTTTGATATATCCCTGAGAAGCAACACAGATAAATTAAGTATACAGTATGTTTTGTAAGGGATCGGACGATTTCTGAATCGCTGCGTCGTCGATCGTCTGATTCGTCGTATTGATTATACGGCTATTTTTTACTTCGGCATCATACCTAGGAAATTACTGATTCAGGAGATATTGAGCCTTAAAGTTTGACTCTAAGCCTCAATACAGTTTTTCTAATTAGGAACACAAAATCGACGCATTTACCCCGCCAGTATGTTCTATAGATGTCCTATGACCCAATGGATAAATGGATATTTCGAGCATCACACTCGCGCACTTTAAAAGTTGTTTGAAAATTGTACTACTTAAAAAAAATCATTTTCTTCGGCTTGGTGATGGGTCTTGTGACCTCCTGTATATAAGAAAATATTGGAATAAAGCTAAAGAGTGTGTTTGTTTCGTTGAAATTGCTTATCTCAGGAACTACTGATTGGATTTGAATAAATGTTTTTGTTTTGGGTAGGCTATTTATCGAAAAAGACTGTAGGCTATGTAGCATCATATAAATCACGGGTAGCAGCAGCCGTAAGTAACACGGGTTCAACTGCGGTTTTTGCTATCATAATGAAATGGCGCCTGTGCCTAATAGTGGGACAGATTTTAAACAAGGCTAATGACACTTACGTGTTATACAGCAAAAGCTGTTTTCTGCTGTTGAAGGCCTTAATAATAATATCTAAATCAAAATCATCGTCGTTTAAGAACGTAGCGACGAAATCCTGCTTGATCTGTTCTGGCGAGGTGACGTTCCAACATCTCGCCATTATTAAATACGCCGTGGAATGCTTAAAATCTTGACATGTCGACCATTTTGTCGCTGCCTGAAAAATAAATAGTAATTAGGTGTCTACACACCTTGTTTCTACTACACGCTGTGTTTATACAAACACAGCGTACTGGTAGAGAATGGTTGCTTAAATCACTCCCTTACTTTTAAGGCCACAGAACACTGCACATATTATAGCGAAGCACAGGCTACCATGTTCTTTTATTTGGTTATAACATGTCAAGAAATGGCTGTTTCATTAATCAATTAATATTACTCTATACTCTAATTTACATTTTTTTAAATTTATTGGTAATTAGTATTCTACTTAACAACAAAAAATTATGACGCCACTATTCCATATTTTATACAAAATCCGTAGGAAGAGATAGTTTTCGACATTCCATTAAAAGTGTCTGTTTTGACTAGCTGGAAAAAAATACCTGATAAATACTTATAGAACCATACCTGTATCATATGGAAGAATCCATTGCCCGTCAGCCCTTTTTGAATATCGCCCTCACCGAAGTCAGTGGGTTCATCCGACGTCAGATCCGATATACCGTTGTACCTATATAGTCGGTGCGCTAACGCCCAAAAGTACCCATGTTCGACGGCCAATTCTGATAGCGCGTTTGCTATAGTGTCTCGCACTGGCTTTGAAGTATCGGCTATTATGTCATTCATAACCGTGTCTAAACGCTTCTTGGCTTCGACTAGTAGATCGTAATGAGGCCACTGGAAAGAAATATGATTTTGTTTAGTATTGCTGAGAAGATGTTGGGAAGTGATCGGGTTGGTTTATAGTATTTTTTTTTACATTATACAGCGTGTCACAAGACCCATCACCAAGCCGAAGTCAACTCGTTGTGGACATCATGCCAAGTCATACTAACCAAAAATAATACCTGGGAAACGATTTTTTTTTTAAGTTTTCACATTTGTTAAACCGCGATTAAAAGCGCGCGCGTGCAATGCTCAAAATACCTACATATCCATGGGGTCATAGGGCATCTAAAGAACATATTGGCGGGGTAAATGCATCGACTTTGTACCTAATTAGAAAAATTCCATACTAACTTTGAGCCTGAATATCTCCTGAACCAGTAATTTCCCAGGTATGGTGCCGAAGTAAAAAATGTTCGTAGTGATTGGTACAACATGGGATTTCAGTTTTCACTGCAGGTTGACGACTACTGTTTAAAAAGAAATGTAACAAAAGAAACAAATAATACTTACAAAAGTATATCCCTCGTGCAAAGAATCAAACAAAACGAAAAAGTAATTATCTTTACAATATTCATTCTTGATATAATTATTCTTTAGCAACGTATCACACCAGCTTTTCCTTGAATCATCCTCACTTTCCTCATCAGATTCAACCTTATGTAGAAGTAAGGTCTTCATATAAATCGCATGGAATATGTACTTATTGAGGAACGTAATAATTTGTGGTTTTGTTATTTCTTCAACATTTTGGTCGTTAGAACTTTTGATCATGTTTTGAGCGGCTTCATTTCCATATTCGTAAAGGCAGTTTATTTGCGCCGTGATGCAAAGATGCCTTAACGCGCAAGTTTCTATCAACAAGTCTTCTTCGTGAGTCATTTTGAATAACTGTTCGGTGAATGAGATTATTTCCGTGACGTCATCGGGCTGGTCGGAACCTTTGTTCATAGATCGGTTGAAGAAGTACGGGCAAAGGGATACCATGTGATCGAGTTTTGCTATGTTTAACTCTGCGTCTATTCTGAAATGTATAAACGACAATTTTGTAAAACATATACTCACATTGTAAATAGAAGATTGCTTGGAGAAAGAAAAGAAGAGTCGAAGTCGCATCTATAAATGACCTTGCGTAAGGTCGCGGTACGAAATTTTAATGCTAGTCAAAAGGCAAGGGACAGTCGTGTTTGCAAAAAATCAATAACGCAAATACAAAAAATAATATTACAAATTACCGCCACTTTTGTTCTAACGTGCTGACAGTCTATCACGCTAACCGAACTTTCAACTTCGAATTTTCAAATACAGCATTCAAAATTTGTCCTGTGACCTATTTAAGTTATTTGTTCAATAAAGCTGTAAAATACAAATCATCGCAGATAATGTATCTATATCATAGAAAGACATGACCTGATTGACATAAATCACCAAAAAGCCTACTACTGAAACTAGAAACAAGAAATTTAATCAATACAATCATTTTGTGACGTAGTCACCTAATAAAGCTTATTACGCTCCTAAATGGATAAAACAGTGGTTCAATTTGTTAAAATATATGTTCGAAATACTGTAAGCAAGCCATTCACTTACTTGTCAAACAATTCCGAATGTATCATCTGCACCGCATGGTTTAGGAACATTTTGCGTTGTTCGTCAGTCAACACGGCGACCCCGTCTTGCCACGACGATAGAACTTCGGACCAAGTGTCATGTGTCATTTGAGGGGAGCCGCGCTGCAAACAATATTACACTTTATTGCCGGAGTAAGAATACAAAGTGACACTACCCTGTTAGTCTTAGAAAAATACCCGAATCTAACAGTATCAGAAGTAATAGAAATTCGACGTCAAACCTTATAGCAAACCGCCTGGCCAGCGTGGTAAAGTAGGTTAAATTCACATATTGACTCTATGCAATTGAGACACATGGGGGGGGGGGCTATGTCCGTCAGTAGATTGTGAAAGGTCATATGGGCTACTATGCTTATCTTTTATTTATTAATCAATTTCTTCATTGGTTGGTACTTATATTAAACTTGCTGCCTTTTCCATCAGTTATGATCAGTGATCGGAGTAGGTAGATTGAAATGACGTCATTGATCCGAAACGTATATATTAATATGGACATTCCTCCGGAAATGGGTAATTATTAAAAAAAAACGGAACTTAGGTAGGAATTATATACTGTCAGAGTTGCGGAATTTATGAAGATTTACCGCGGCCCTGGAACGCAAAGGTCACTTAATGGAACACGGGTGGGTTTTAGTCAGTAAGAGTCTAACACTCCCTTCAACTCCGCCCAGAGTGGAAGAAGTCATTTGATGATTTCTCATCCTTACTAAAAAAAGGGAGGAATTGTATTAAAACGAGCAATATTATATTCTTCATATTTTTTTTTAAACGGCACACAGTCACGATTATTTATGGAACGCAATCCAGATTTAGACATACTTAGAGAATATAGTGAGGCTATTGAAAAAATGAAGCACATAATTTAATACCTTTTTTAAATTTGCTCCTTTGACATCCTCAGATGTAGAACGGTCTTTTTCCATTTATAAATGGACTGAAGATGTTAAAAGAAATAAAGGTTGAAAATAGAAAATATAGAGAAACTCGTAGTTATATATTATAATTGTAAAGATCAAGATTACCAGGATAGTAACATTGTAATTAAATTAAAAAAGATTAAAAATATGAATTTTATTTTTGATAAAAATTTATGTAATATTTAACAATAAACAATGGTGAATTTTTCTCTTTTTATTTATTCTACTCTTGTAAATTACCATGAACACTACGAAAATATTGAAATTTGTAAAAGTGCAACAATTTATAAAAAGTTGTCCCTATAAAGCCTAAAAATAAAAAATATTAAAGCTTCGATCGGAATTCGATTGGTTTTTATTATTCAAAAGATAAATAATGAATTATTTTGTTTTGATGGCCTTCCTTTAAATTTTGAATTGAGTAGTAATAATATCACTATCAATATTAACAATATTTAATTGAATCCGGCAATACCGGAATTACTTTCCGGAAAAATGGCTCATCCATGTTATTCTTTCTGTGTGCATTTATGATACAAGTACCAAAAATCAATCTACCTACTCCGATCACTGGTTATGATAGTACCAAAATAGCATATCTTTTTAACGGTACTTAGGGAGATGATCTATATTCTTATTTAGAACGCATAAAAATCATAATACTTACGGGTACAGAGAGGTTAATCCTGAAGAGGTACAGCACTAGCCAAGTGAATTCCTCAGTCTTCGTGACCACGTGTTCAGTGCTGGCTAGTGTTGTTACCAGCCGAGCGGCCAGCCTTCCACCCGAGTCTAGATTTGGACTCGAATATGTCTCGACTGCCTTGGACACTGTGCGTATTACTCGTAGTATTCCGTCGTTGCTTATTAGTGGTTCTGAAATTTGATTAAAATAAATTCATTTAATATTGAACAATAATATAAAGAAAATGATGTAAGTATACTAAGTATCAACATCTTCATAGTTTTATCCCCGCTTGTAGGTTGTAGTCCAAGATCCCAGGGCCGCCAGACCTTATTTATTTTCTCAGAAACTAAATGTATAGAATAATGTAGTGTTAGTATGTGTCATGAGTGTACACATTCTTGTTAGCTTGGATCGTGGGCCAATTTTTAGGTACGAGGTGCTAACGTTAGGTAAAAATAGTACTACCTTTTCTTAAATTCTCAGTGCTGATTTTTATGTATGTTTTAGAAAATATTATTAAAGTATACAGTATTATTTATAAATTAATAATACTGTCACACTCATTTCGGCGGCGGTAATTTTTACCAGACGCTTTAAAGTTTCCAAAATATCTAGCTATCTGTAGAGACCACTAGGGGGCGCATTTAGAAAATGGAATTGTTCCCGTGGACCTTTAGCAACTTATAACTATAAATTCGCCCACGATCCAAGCTAGCAAGTATGCGTACACTCATAGCAGATACTAACACTACATTATTCTATACATTTCGTTTCTGAGAAAATAAGCAAGGTCTGGCGGCCCTGGGATCTTACTCTATTGAGGTCTGCTTTCTAATCTAATTGAACAGTATATTTAGTTTTACCACAGTTCGAATGCCGTCTGACCTTCGCAACCTAAAGGTATAATGACATTCCATGGGTTAGACTAGTGTTAGAATATTCTGGGTAAATAACTTTTTTGTGATGTGCCAGTTAAACTACAAATAATAAGCGGAGCTCGTAATACAACGATTAAGAGTCAAATTATATTTCAATCTCTCCAGTTCGTACTGGTTATGCGGTCGCCTCAGCACTTGATATTGTGCAAAGTGTTCTGGGTTCGATACTCAAACGGGACAGTATTTTGTGTTATAAACAAGTTGTAGATTCCAGTGTACATGAACTTTGTTTTCTATTTGCCTGTTGTAGACACTCGTAATACGAGGTGTAGGTGTTATTTTAAGGTCCAAAATTATTTGTATCCCTACAAACACAAATTACTCTTTAGTCTTATTTTAAATTATTGTCTTTCGGGATATATACGACGTACGTTTGATTGGGGTAACTGATATTTCGGATTGTCGCAAGCGCCATGTTCACGGATGTACTGTACATCTGTGTTACTCCAAACAAAGGTACGTAGTATATATCCCGAAAGACAATTCAAAATAAGTTTAAACGACCACAAAAGTTTAAATTTCTATATTACTCTTTGGTGTTACCCTTGATAAAACCATTTTCACCAGGTTCAAGCCGCTTCATAAATCAAAACAAGCGCCTCCCAAAACAAAATCCTGAATGTACCACTAAGGACGCCTTCTTTTTTTTCTAGGACTATTGAGTACAGGTTAAAAGACAAATAATATCCTGTCTTCTGTCGTACACATACCTCCATCAGGTCCACCCGCTAAGCTCATGAAGCATAACGCCGTAGCTTTAGCGTCAGTATGCGTAGCTCCTCTTTGCGCTAACGCCGCGAGCGCCTCGCTGGCCACGGCGGACTGTAGCCAGCGTCGCGACGCCGCCTGCTGGATGTACGGGTGTGACATACACACTGACAGGCACCATTCCACTACTGCTGGGGTGAACTGGGGAAAGAAAAGAAACTTATAACTACCCATATAGTAGGAGACCTGGCATCAATTTTGGGTATGAAACTACTGGTGGTACTGCAGGTCTGCAGTTCCGTGGGGTATAATAGAAGAGGTATGAGGCAAGTTTTCAGCTTGCCTCAAATACCTACCCAAAATGGATGCCAACTCTATACAAAATATATTGTGTGACGATCCGATCTGACAACGCGCTACGTACTATGTCACAGAGAGGACATCTAAAATATCAAAATTGTATCCTACCCATTACCTTGTCTATGTTGCCTTCATTTGTCTGTGTCTTTGTCATTGAACATTATTGTTTTATTCAGTTATTTCAAATCATAACGATCATAAAGAAGTTTTATTTCACATGAATGTAAACAGTTGATGTATTTAAATGTTGCCGACTTCTGAGCCACAGATCAAGTAAGATAAAGGTAGATATAGCACACTCTATATCAAGAGCCAAGCCAAAAAAGGAAGACCTCCAATAACAACACGCGTCTATTGGCTTACACATTATAAAATGGCTTCACTTTTTAATCTTGCTTACAGAATGACAACTACATTATTTTACTTAATCTGATGTTTATGTGCGTTTGAATCGTTTAAATTGTTATTGACTAAAATTATAAATTATATCACTATTTAAACAAGTAATTACCTGCTTGAAGGATGCAAACATAGCATCCTGTTCCTCTTCGGTCATATATTTGGTCATCATGAACAGAATATCCACAATAGCCTTACATCTCATTGTATCGCCAGCAAGCCATGGTCGAAGCTTGGACTCATACAATTTGTACGAGCTATCCAAATTAAATTGCCTTGCAATCGCCACGAACAGATTCTTACTATCAAACTCGACTAGCACTGTTATCAAAGGAGCTAGTACTGCATTCGATACTTGTTTCGCCTCAGCCATTTCGAAATAACTCGAACAAATCTTCTGCACCACATCGTCCATATTATGCTTATATCTTTCTATAATAGATGCGTCTAATTGTTCGCTAGCCACAGGAGTTGTTTCTTGGGCCGTAGTTTCGTCACCATGGAACTTTATATTTTGCTTTTTCTTCGTCTCTTGAACAAACGACGACTTCAAAGTTATCAGCAAAGTAATATGCCCTTCGATTGTTTTGCCGATTTCCTCCAAATCAGTCCCAGATTTTTCGATTTGGGAGAGTACAGTGGAGCCAATATTTTGCCAGTAATTCCTGAGCAGCTGTTCGTATTTGTCGGTTTTACTTTCTGCGGCTTGTTTCAGCCAATATTTGACTAGAGATGTCATATTTGTGGCTGAAGCTTTGATGAGGTTGATTTTCGTTTGTGTGTCATGTGTGCCGGCCAGTACTTTCTCGAGCCAGATTCTGTGGACGCTTGTGACGACCTCTGGTACGAAGTCATTGTCTTGTATAGACAGGTATCGTAAACATTCGGCTAAACTTGTGACCCAGGCTTTCTGTTCGCTTTTTGAGGTAAGTACGTTTTTATTGTCAAGTCTGTAAATAAAAATATTATAATAAGAATTCAAGAGTATATAATTTGTACATTTATTATTTACCAAAATGTACTGTGTTTTAAACGTGAAGGTATACCTAATAGCAGATAGACTTATCATTTTCGAGTTTATACCAATAGTCCGGTCAATATAGACATTAGAAATAACAAAAATTGCCGGAGAGCCAAATATTGGTGGAGAGCTAGGGTTTACCATTACAAATAATGTTTTAAAAATCCCCATTGATCCTATGTGTGCTACAAAAGTTATTCGGAGTCAAAGGTCAAAATTTGAGGTTATTTGGATTTTTCTCGAAAACGGTAAGTTTTAGGGACTTTACACACAGTACCGGCCGTGCAGTAGCCGCCGGCCTGGCCGCCAGCATGGCCACCCGGGTAGGCCGCGCGGGTTGCGACTTAGGGATGCTCGACCCAAGTGCTTTGTATCGATATTTTGGATCTTAACACAATGTATCGACCCAAGTATGGAGCCGCTCCAGTTGATACGATCCAGTGGATCGATCCGGTATCGTATCAAGTACAAGTAAACAATGCTTTTCAGCTTAAAGTTTAATAAACAAAATTTTACTTATTAGTTCCAAACAGAAACGGTAACGTACAAAAGAGACTTGCATTAAATTCTGCCATAAAATAAATCAATTGTGGTGCGGAAAATAAGAGATGTTCATGCTCCAGATCAAATCGATTCCAAGTTGCATTTAACAGAATCAACCACCAATTTGCAATGAATGTAGGAAAGATTCTTTATATTTCAACTGTATGGTTGGCCTAGTCGCTAAGCGACCGCCTGACGTTGCGCCGAGTGTTATGGATTCGATCCCCACACGAAACAGACATTGGTATGAATTTTGTGTCTGTTAATTGTATGTTTGTATAGTTCTTTGTATGTTTCTTTGTTCTTCTTCTTTTATTTCTTTTTACATAATAAAATGAAAGCTACAGCTGCTTTAGCAATGTTGACGACTTCGTTATTCATCGTAATCCATAACCAATCACAAAGTGTCACCTCACAAGCGTTCTACACGACTGTCACAACTGGAATGGTGCGCGGCTTTCTGCGGCCGATGCTTTGGCGCAGTCAGTCAAATCCAACATCGTCATCTGCTATTGAACACTTGTATCGAGTATGCTATCAAGTTCAAACATGGCTAGGCAATCAACCCAGAAGACTAGGGTTGGAAATTGATAGATAATACTCTGTAACCGATTCAAACTTTACTCCCAATTTTTGCAATTGCAAAAAAAGTTGTAGTGCCAAATGTGGCTGTAAAAATGTCGAGTTGCTGTGTTCTCCAGCGTGTACCGATTGCCAAGGTCAGTCTTGCTCAAATGTCCAGTTGAGTACAATAGAGAAAGATTCATGTGATTTTAATGAAGAGACCAGTGATTCAGCCACATTTAAACAATTTGATGAACATGCAGCAAGAGGAAGAGGAAGAAGAAGATATCGAAGAAGACATGACTGTTGAAGTAGACTTTCAAGAGTATGAATCTGATTAAAATATCGAAAGAAATCAAAACAATAGTTAACCCAATAATCAATAGCAATATCAATATTCAATATCCATAATAAGGTAATATCTAGAACTTGACGGGTATTGTTCCCTTAAATTATCCTAAAATTGTCATGACAGTTAGTGGAGTAGGCCTACAGGGGAAACCACGGTAAAAAAACGCGCCGAGTAAACTACCTCACAAGTGGCGTGGAAATGTATGCATTTCACGTATGATGTGACTCTTAGAATCGCGATATCCCAGGAATCGTAACTCTCAGGAAAAAAACATGAATACCATATTGGTGTAGAGAATTTTAAGATCTACATCTTTGGTTGAGGTTTTATTTTGATAAAACTTACCGTTTTCGAGAAAAATCCAAAAAAACGTCCAATTTTGACCTTTGACCCCGAATAACTTTTGGAGCTCACATAGGATCGATGGGGCTTTTTAAAACTTTATTTGTAATGTTTAAAACCTAGCTCTCCACCAATATTTGGCTCTCCGGCAATTTTTGTTATTTGACCACTATTTTTATGTCTAAATTGACCGGACTACAATAATATTTACCATTTAACAAATAAGTATTTACCCTTTGTAGACAGCGTCAAAGAAGGATTCATAGAACTCTTTGGTGAGTATGTCCTGCGGTAAATGTGCTAGCAATGGTAACAACATCATAGATAGATGTTTTGCGTCGCCCCATCCACCTGAACAAACAAATATTATAATATACATTATACAAGTTTATTTAGCGGTTCTTAGTAGCGATAACTAAGATATTTAGGGTATAAATACGATCGATGTTTCGTCTGACTTGCACCAAGGTAATGATTCGAGTCTTACGGCCGGGTCACAGCCCACAGCGGCGGCGGCAGCAGCGAGCGATTTCGATGTACATGGCGCGTTGATTCTGAGGGCTGTGGCCGGGCCGATATGCCGATTTATGTCTTATACAGGGCTGTAAAAAGACCCTTAACGAAAATTGAAATCCCATGTTGTACCAATCACTACGAACATTTTTTACTTCGGCACCATACCTGGGAAATTACTGGTTCAGAAGATATTGAGGCTCAAAGTTAGTATGGAATTTTTATAATTAGGTACAAAATCGATGCATTTACCCCGCCAATACGTTCTTTATGTGCTCTATGTACCCATGGATAAATAAGTATTTTGAGCATTGCACGCGCGGGCTTTTAATGGCGGTTTAAAAAATGTGAAAACTTAAATAAAAAATTGTTTCCCAGGTATTATTTTGGTTAGTATGACTTGGCATGATGTCCACAACGAGTAGACTTTGGCTTGGTGATGGGTCTTGTGACATCCTGTATATCTGAGTTATCGCGTGAGGACATAATTATTAGTATGTGTGCAAGTCATGCTAGTTTTAAAAATTCAATATAAAGTTGTAAACCACGTCGAAACATCGGTGTTAAAAAGTTGTTATTTCACTACTTTGAATTCGAATAATTAGGCGATTGATATCCGTTTTATGAACGTAAGTAGGCGGAATTTGTTTGTTGCAAAAAATAGATATTATCTTTTACACAAAATTAGTTTTAAGGCATTTAGCACAAAAGGATATAATAAAATCGGTTCACAAATGATGGAGAAATCGCTGGAACATTCCTAATGATTTTCAAGTCCATAAAAATATTGACACATTTCAAATTGAATGGCTATTTATAAACTTACCGGTTTCCAGAATGTCTAATATTCGTTTGATAAGCAGTTCCTTTTTGTCCAAATAATTGTGCCAATCCTGAAACAAAGTATTCTTATTACTCAACTCAACTTTGCTTAAGGGTTGTTTTCGAATCAAACATTACTTTCGCAAGCTAAGTTTTATGATTTATAACACCCAAATACATACTATTACCACATTACCGTCTATTAGACACAAAGTTATATGTTATATTTGCAGGTTGTGCAAACAATAATTTTATTTCGCTAGAAGGGAGACCAACAAATAGCAATGCAGAGAATGGTAGCTCACGGCGACCTCTCAAAAAAAGACTTTCCAAAGTTATGTGCGTAGCGTATATTGTTAAATATCGGTTTTGATATTAATATTTATTAGAGAAGATTATTAGACTACAGTCCAACTGATGTAGCTGGGAAATTGTAATAGTAATCGCGTGCGAGAACTTTAATAGCGCGTTTCAGGATAGTTCTTCCGGTGACCGTTAGATGTCGCCCACATTGATTGTCTTCGCCGTCGTATTTGATAGATGGCATCAGTTACATTAAATCTACCACTATAACTCTAATAATAATATTGAATACTAGTTTTCATAATTTCCCTATCCTCATAGCGTGACTTGGCTTACACTTCGTAATAGGTCGGCAAAGTTAAGCAACACTTATACACGTCATCACTTGGGTAGGTGACCGCATTTGGCATTTATATCAGGGCGCTATCGTGCTTCGGACAACCCAAAACTGGCAGACACGGTTCTTGTCTCAAGTAAAAATCATAAGGCCTTCGGGCAGTCTAAAAACTCCGACACCGAAGTTGGTCACCCACTCTCATTAGAATGAAGAATGAACAAATTCTTACCTCGATATTATGCATGAACTGCAGTAAGCACGTCCACACTTGCGCTGCGACCAGCGGGTTGTTGTCTCTGGTCGCGTTCAGCATCAATCGCATGATCTTCTGTCCGTATTTCTCTCCGAACTGGCCTTTGTACCGCTCGATAATACGGCCCATGGCACCGTACCATGCCGCCCTGTGTTATGATGATATTCATACATTGTTAATAAAATTGTCACAGCTCAAGTTACAGATAGGTTTTATTTTACAAAGCTTCGCTAGTGCAACTTCACCCGGTAAGAC
Organism: Euclidia mi; assembly: GCA_944739405.2. Taxonomy (NCBI): domain Eukaryota; kingdom Metazoa; phylum Arthropoda; class Insecta; order Lepidoptera; family Erebidae; genus Euclidia; species Euclidia mi. Next base: position 87,801,106 of record OX123184.2, read on the forward strand.
AGGCATAAAACCACGGGCCCGTGGCTGAAAGGGGCACTAATTTTACCCCCTCAGTATAAAAAACCTTTCTTCCTACGCCAGTTCTTTTTTAGTTATTCTTTTTATGGCAGACTGGGACGGGGCGATAGCCTAGTGGAGATACCAACAGACTGCCATGCAGAGGGTATCGGAATCGAATCCACGGCGCGCTCCAATGACCTTTCGGAGTTATGTGCGTATTGAATTGTTAATTATCGCTTGTCGCGTGCCTCAGAGAGCACGTTAAGCCGTCGGTCCCGATTGTCATGAAGATCTTTGACAGTCGTTATAGGGCGTCAGTACCTTTTAAATAAACTGACACTAGTCTAAACCTTAGAATATTGCTATTCCTTCGGGTTGCGGAGGTCTTTTGGGAGGAGCTTTTTCAGAATTAGAGCCTATTATCCACAGAGCTGTCCGTGTGGTGACGGATTAAGAATACGGAATGTCACCACCCCATATCATCCCATGGGTGTCGTAAGAGCCGACAGAGGGAGCATATTATGCAGAGAACAGCACTGTAAGAGAAGGAAAACTTGATACAAACCCTATACTAATCAGTTTAGAACTTTAGAATCAGTGTAGAACAAAAGTTGTTGATTATGATATTAGTAACATAGTCCTGAGAGGTTAACGGCGTTTTACAAATAACCTTGTATACTGTTTGGCGGCAGCATAACTAATACTACGCAGACGGCCCCAGCAATAATCTAATAATACTACTAATAATCTAATATATCTTATCTGTTTATACGCGCATAGTTTCCAAACGACTGCACCAAAACGAATAAATGTTTCTTTAATGTGTTCGTCATTGTCAAGAAAAGATTTGTGTGAAAAAAAAAGGAAAAATAAAGTGCGGAACGAAGTTTGCCGGATCAGCTAGAAATTAATAATGATCGAACTTGATGCGCACTGTGCGTGGCGAACTTCCAACATGTTAGCGTCTAGCAGCGGAGTCAGTTCCCGCCAAAGCCACCGCCGGCAGGCTCAGCGTGAAGTAAGTACTCCAGCCCGCGGAGACTTCTGCTCCTGATGCGGCACATCTGGAGTTCGCGCACGCCTGCGTTCTCTCCTAGATGATAAATAATAAAACAAGGGTATACCTGACTTGATGCGCACTGTGCGTGGCGAACTTCCAATGTGTGTTGGTGTCTAGTAGCGGCGTCAGTTCCTGCCATAACCACTCGTGATGTGGCGCCGGCAAGTTAGGGGTGAAGTACTCCAGCCCGCGGAGACTGCTGGTCCTGATGCGGCACATCTGCAGCTCACGCTCCTCTGGGTTCTCGATTCTAGAAGGCAAACGAAAGTGTATAAGCAGAGCTTCAACTGGAGTTACGTGTATTGCAGAAGGTAAAGTGATCTGATAGAGAATCAAAGTGATCTACAACACCCAACGGAACTGCAATTTCAGCAGTTTGTCAGTATATTGCAACTTACTAATTAGCTAAAATTGCTGTGGCCTGATCACATTTGTTGCGGAGCCGACAACCGTTGGAGTACTCGTGTTCTTGAGTGGAGACCGCACATTGGCAACGTGGGGTAGAACTTCCTTTCGGCTAGTTGGAGAGACCATATACGCAAATTGGCTGGCCACAAAGAGCCAAAAATCGGATTGAGTGACGTGCCATCGGAGAGGCCTATATATAGCAGTGGACTAAGGTAGGATGATGGTAATGATGTAGTATACAAGCTGTGTAGGTAGTTGGTCTCGCCGTTGAAGTCACCGCCGTGTTTGTAGTGAGTTGCTCCGAACCCCTTTAGAGGAGTCTTACCCACCTCCTTCGTCAGACCCAACCCAACTTGGTTGATCTCACTATGACGGTCCAGGACGGAGTTGAGATTACTTGCAAAAAGTTTCCACCGCGTTATCTAACAAATGGGCCTTGCAAGGTGGTTGGTTGAGCTTTGAGGTAATAGAATAAAGCTCCAAGATAATTCATACTTTTTACTGATGACCGCCTCCGTGTTGCCTATGAGATTCTCCAGCAAGTGCGCCATCACCTCCGCTTTGCAGAACGATATCACTTCTGGTAGCTTGCTGTCCGGGAATGTGGCCTGTTGACAATTACTTTATATAAACACACCAAACATTTTTTATATGGTTCTTTAAATAGTATAATATGAATAGGCATATTTTTTACACCTTCACTATTCATGATGAATGATTCAAAAGTTGGTGTACAGTATTTGGCATAGTTTGTAAAATACCAACCCTGTCTATAATTCTAATACTCACTAAGAACTTAGTTTATAATAGTCAATTAATCCTTTTCTTTACTATACAATTCACAGGAGCCATTACAATACAGTGAATAGTAGATGATAAAATATTCCAATATTATAGAGGCTACTAATAATAACAACATGATAAGATGATGTTGAGAGACTAATATTCTATCAAATCTGGCTACCGTAACAAGTAGTAAGACCTATGCTAGCTCAGCAGGCAATTCGGCCGATGATAATGAGATGACGCGAGACTTTTCTAGAAACTGGAAGTTGAAACTTACTTTGAGAGACTGTTGAGCGTTTGTCTGTGCTGGCGCATGTTCATCGTACTGTGCTTGTAACCACGACGGTAGTATGGACTTTAACTGCGGCGCGGCGCGGCGACCGCATACACGCATTATAGCATGGTGACATTGCTGGCAAAAGAAAAAACGATTAATATAACAACTGTAACTGTTTATTAGACCTATAACTACAACGCGGTAAAAGTCTTGGATGCAAACGGGATAATGCTTAAATATTGATGAATTATCATCAATATTTTACTTTCAGGACTGTCAATTAGAAATACCACAAATATTATGTCTTTTGTGTCCATAGATTAAATGTTTGTAAGGACAAATTGTCTTTAAAAAGAATTACCTAAGCTGTCAGCAAAGTTAGAAAGTTACTGATGGTATAAATATACCTGCTATTGTAACTGGTAATGTGTTGAAATGGTTTGTCCAAGGTTATCGTTTAAGTTGTGCCTCAATGATATTCTTTCCTAATTTACAAACTGTCCATTTGCTTTGTTGTTAGAAACTCTCAAGTATTTCATAATGTGTATACCTGTGTGACCTCTCTAACTTTGCGGTCAGTGTCCGCTGTGAGAGATTTGTAGAAGTGAGCCCAACTCGGTAAAGCGGCCACTACATCTTCTGGATTCCCATTGTTTACCAGCTCACATAACTCTTGTACTGCCTGTATAAATAAAAATAGAAATATTTGGTAATTCATATAAAGCTGTAGTCTCTTTGTTTGTTAAGGATGACTCAAGACAAGGTGGAGAGATTGTGCTTAAAAACAAGAGGGAATGTAAGGTAGATACACCTCAGCAGCATGTGGGATATATTATAAACAGGAATAGAGAGTCTCTTTGTTGGTAGGGTTTATTGCATCTTTTAGGAACTATGGATTGGATTTGAATATTTATTTTTGTGTTGTATAGCCCATTTACTGATGAAGACTATACGAAATATACCACCACACCATAACCCACCCAACCCAAGCCCTAAATAAAGGGGGTATAACAACCTTGGCCTTAACACAATACAAATTTGTGAGCTATCAGTAATTAAGTGCTTATCTTGACAATACATTGTAGGCAATAATAGGTTATCAGTAACAGAATAATATCAAATCAATATGTGGCTTATCTCAAATAAAACAAGCTAAAAAGAAAATCTCTAGTAATTAACCATTTAGGCAGTGTAACTGTTATTACAAGTTTGTATACGGCGAGTAGCTGTAACTCCAACTCACCTATGTTTAAGTTGTTTTAACTGTGCCACAAATAATTTGAATTTGTTTTAGGAATACAAAATTTAATAAGCATTTTGAATGTTATTCTTTACCTTCTAGCTATCATTTTTGATACTTATCATATGACTAATTTCGATACCAATAGCCAAGTATAAGTACAAATTGCAGAAACTTGCAAATACTATGGACACCACAGACATAGATCTACATAGATAACGCAAATGCATGCACTTCGCGTGTCTGAACTCCGACCAAGCGTCGAGCTTGGTTGCCACTAACTTCAGTCCCCGCGCGTCCGTTTTACCGTTAAGTAAACTTTATTCACATTACATTGCCGCGTTTGCTTCGGACGTTTGATCTGACGTTGTGTATTAGGAGACGATGAATATCGCACAAGCGATACTGTCGCGCGTCGCTTCGACTTTGTGATACAGGCAACGTCACAGTAGGTATTAAAAAGTCGGCACGCTTGGTTTCAATACAAATCGTGATAATTGCATTATCTATGTAGATCTATATCTGTGATGGACACCCATCTCCCATGTTTGTAAACCAATTATCTTTTAAAGAATGGATAAGAGCTCTTTAACTATTGATTTACTCCTAACAATTCATTTCCACATCCATATGTAAAATTATAGATAGATAGGTAACCCGGAGGGATAGGCAGAGGTGTAAAATTACACACACACTTCACCATATTATGAAATTGTAGGTCCTACTTAATAGGGGGCGAGCCTATTGCCATTACCAGGCACATTACACTCCATGCTGCTACTGAGAATTTGTCAAAACTCAGTAACACTTTCACCCAACCCGGGAACTCCTCATCAGCAGTCGCATACACTGTCACTGGACCATGGAGACAGAAAATAGCTAAATCAAAATATAACCTTAGCTCTTGTTATAGGATCCTTCTTGTTCAGTTTCTTAATGCACATCTGTATCTCAGGGTTAAGTCCTTGTTCAAGGTTGACAGCGGCCAGTGTGGGGAATAGTGCCGGCAACAGCTTCCCACCACCAACAGCCACCAAACCACCCTCCTGGTTTACTGAGTTGTTCAAAATCTCAGCACTTCGACTGCTACTTGAAGGCTGTAACGAAAAAAGATAAATATACTTATTAAAATTGTAAATTATATGGACATGTTCATAAATTGTAATGATCAAGCAATGCAAAATTATTCGCTGTTAATGCAAAATTTGCTTTCTATTTCAGTACCAATTTGAGAAAACAACCAAAAATTATAGCATAAGCATTTTAAACATGCAATTGAAATCATGGATTGGGGATTGTTTTATCATAATAATTATGTATTACTTATACAAAAAAAATTAACTGACTCATAGATCGAATATTGTGCATTGCACAATAAAAATTGATGTTTTACAATACCTCTCACAGGTAATTGCGGTTCAAGCAACAATAATATTATGAACACTTACGCGGACATTATTTTTCGTCCTCTGACTTTGTTTTGTTTTGCCACCCATTTCAGATTTTAATTATTAACTATGTAATTAGAATACCATAATTAACGCACAGGAAAGGTTAATTTTCTAAGATTTTGCCAAGTACAGTACTCGCCAATCTTTATGGCCGCTCTGAATGTAGCCATCGGTACGAACTTGCGCATGGTACAGTCGGGTGGACATTTCATAACCAAGAAAATATAGTTGTAATTATTGAAAATTAAAATCTTCAGTTACGTTGTTAGATTAGCTATATTATATTGTTTAGTAACATATTCAATCAAATTCGATTAATGTAAATTCAGTTAGGTGAAGCGACTTTTAAGCTTAGACTTCTTTCCTTCTTCATAAACGTTAATACGTCAAACACCATTTTCCGTGTTTGGCGACGTAAAACATTAAAACGACCGCGAGGCATGATCAATGAAAATATCTACGGAATTCTATATTCGAACTATAGATAGATCTGTAGATTTTAGACTCGCGTTTTAGACATAAGCTCAATATAAAATATGTCAAACACGAATCTAAAATCTACAGATCTATCTATAGTTCGAATATTTAAAATGGCCGTATATCAGTACAAATAACAACAAGAAACAACGATAGCAACGAGAAACAACAAATAAGTAACACTATGAAACTATTCTAAACGCGACGATACTGTCAGAGCTCAGCGAATATGTGAGTCGTGTACGAACGTAGCACACTCACACTAACGCGCGAGAGGCGCGGACGCTAGCGGGTGGAAGACAGCGCGCGCGGGCGTGCCCTGCCTCCACGCCCCGCATACGTCCCGCTGATACCTGATTTTGTGTTCTGCGCAGCGCAATGCGGCTAGGTTCGGAGCGGCCATAAAGTTTGGCGAGTACTGTATTTTGGTAAAATTTGTTTTAACTACTGTAGTGAGTGCCGTCAGTGGATTGACGACAGGACAGGACAGCAGTCAGCAGACGTAAAAGACAGATGACAGATGACATTACATGACGTGAGCAGTGACAATACTAATAATATATTGTCACTGGACGTGAGGGACTTTAGGCATAGAGCATAGATGTTGCTTTTGGGACAGGGGATAATGAGACCATGAAGTTATAGATAACTATACCTTCATGAATGAGACCGATCAATATTCTACAGGGATGCCAGATTAAAAAATATAAATGAAAACGATATGAAAATATTTATGTAATATGCAATTTTTGAGACATAAGAAAAATTTATACGTCTGTGGTAATATGTAGCTTTCGATGCAATATAATGATGCGAGGCATGGGCAATTAAGGAAGACCTCAGGAAACGCATAGAAGCATTAGAAAAGGGAAGTTTCCTGCAAGTGAAATAAATTATACAAGTATTTTTATCTAATGAAACATGTCAAAATAATAGTAGTTTCATTCATCGATTAATGTTAAAACTTTATTTAACATTTTTTATCTTCAATTTATTGATAACTAGTCGACGCCAGCGGCTTCGCACGCACATATTTTCGAATTTCCCGTTTTGCCCGATCCCGTTGGAATTTCGGGAAATCCCGTCTTAGTGCACCCCTACGGTACCCAAGGAACATACATTCTTGCGCCGAGTAGTTTCGGCTGTAGCTTGTCTGTCAGTCAGTCAGTAACGCAAGGATTTTATATAATAAAATTATATATAGATAAGTATTCCACTTGACAGCAAAACACTATGACGTCACTACGTCATATTTCATACAAAACCCTTGGCAACGGTCGTTTTTGACATTTCATTAAAAGTGCTTGATTTGACTAGTTGGAAACAACCCTAATGTGGGCGTACAGACGAATGCTTACCATCATTTGGACTCAGAGAGTCACGAATGAGGAAGTCTTGCGGCGTACTGGGAAGAAACGAGAGCTCCTACGGACTTTCAAAAAGAGAAAAGTTGCATACTTGGGCCATGTGCTCCGGCACGATAGATATGGAATGTTGCAACTTATAATGACGGGCAAAGTCGCTGGAAAAAGAAAGGTAGGGCGCAGAAAGAAATCCTGGCTCCGCAACATCAGGGAGTGGACGGGGATCGCGAGCGCTGCCGAGCTGTTCCGCCTCGCTAAAGACAAGGAGAAGTACACGGAGCTAACGTCCAACCTCCACTAGTTGGAGAGGCACTGAAAGAAGAAGAAGATGCAATATAACTAAAGTAATGATTTTATATAGCCTTAATTAGTTTAATTTATCTACCCCAAATTGAAAAAATATGTGGTATGGCAAAGCTATATTTCGCAATTTAATATTGGTGTTTTATTAATAAAATTAAAACCAGTGTAGCGTATGACCGGTACCTACCGAGTGTACGTCATAATACCGTCCATACGCTCGGCCAATCAGGGAAGGCCATCGTCCGCGCTCGTAAGTTTTGCCCATATTTGGTCAAGCTTCGCCAACACGAACTCTGATGGAGGGCCCGGTATATAAAGGGGCCGACAGAGAGGCCGGCACCGCTACTCTAACGTCGCTTCTACTACCTACCTACTATAACTAAGCGTACCTACTGACCCTACATCGTATCTACGTGTATCCTGGTCCCAGCTACGGGTAAGCACTACATTTACTGCGTTAGCGTACTGCCCATCTCTCTACCTGCTAGCTGAGGCCGGCTGACGCCGCCTGCCTGACTCTATTGGTTGTGGCTCTCCTAATGCTGGTTTCCTTCAGGTTCCAGGTCCACCTTAAGGCTCCGGGCTAGTCTACCTAGACCGCTACACTTCCTGCATCGCCTTCGGCGTCACCTCTGCCGAAGAGTCTGGCCTGCCCTGCTCATCGCACTCAGACCGCCAACGCCTGCCAGCTGAACTAACGGCCTGCGAGGATCTGCCCGCTACGCGCAGCCCTACGAGCAACCTGCCCTGCACACTACCGGAAGGAACAGCGTGGGAGCCTGCAGCCCTTAGTGTTCAGGCCAGTGTCGTGTTGTTGGTCGGTCATACTCGGCATAGTAAGCGAGGCAATACTCGGCAAATAAACGCATAGAACCATTTCTGCGTTTTAATATCAGAACCCGTTACACCAGTTCTAAAATTCAGCGAGCCATAATTAAGTTTTTTATTAAAAAAATAACACACAACAAATAGGTACATGAATTTTTTACAATCATCATTAGGATTATAAATGCAAGCTTGACTTGCAAACAGGTAAAAAGTATAGACCCCCCTGTTGGATCTCATGTGGGGGGGCTCAGTAACCGTGGGTTTGAGGTACACTTACGGTGAAGCTAAGCGGGATCCCGGGAGCGGACGCTCCACGTGGGCTAAGGTGAGGTCTGCGTAGGATGCGTCCAAAGTGCGGGTGCGGGGTACAGTTCTGTCTGTCCCTCGCAGTCGGGTGCAGTCGCGGGAGGAGAGGCGTGTCGGTGTTGCGTTGCCGCGCGCCCTATCTCCCGCGACCAAATGGGGGCGCACCATTGTTGCGTCGCGGTGGGGCCGCAGAGGCAGAGGAGATACGAGCAAAACCACTTTGGCAGTGGATGAAGGTGTTGGGCCCCGTCGCCAAAACACCCAGCGCCTGCAGAGGATATGGAGGACGGCAACGCAACACCTTCATCCACCGCCAAGGGGGTTTTGTTCGGGGCCCGCCTGACCATCTGGCGGGCCAATACCCGTCGGGGGGTTGCGACGAATGCTTCGGCGATACCCGACCCTCTGACACACGGGTACATAAGATGAGGTGGTTTTTAGTGGTAACACCACATCCTCCAGCTCTCATTTCCCCAAGAGTCGGAGATACGAAGTGAATAAAAAAAGGTACCTAGTTCTTGCTACTTTTATTTGGCTGACGTTTTAGTTGTAACTTCTACCAAAACGTCAACAACAAAAATGGCGGACGCACTTTCTGACGTAATGCTTTCTGATTGAAAACCTGAAAATAAAATCTTAACTTTTTATGATAAATAATTAACATCATTAACATCTACAAATAATAATGCATCTTTAGATACTACAATCAAACCGGTTTATTCTTTAGACACAAGCCTAATGTTCGTATTACTTGTACAAGTTTCTTTAAAAATTAATTCTTCTAAAATAGTTATTATAATTATTCGGAAATTAATCCATTCTCATAATATCCACATAAAGATATAGTTTACTTGACCATGCTGGTCAATGGTTTATTTAGGGTGGGATATTTCCCGGACCTATGGATAGTTTCAGTGGTGAGCTGGTTACAATCACACACCCTATCACAATGCTCCTTAAACCCGGTAAACCGTCTCAGGCTCTTCATGAGAAATAATATAGACATTATGGCAGTATATATTAGGTATGCCAATATTGTCGAAGCTTTTTAGTAGAACCTTGCTGATTTCAGCATGAATATGGACGGGCTCTACCGGAGAAGTAGGTACTACCTCTCGTGTTGTGTTGCGTTTCGTTCGGTGAGTTACCGAGGCCTGTCCCTTATTTCTTCTTAATCGTTCTACTCCTCCTCCTATTCCCTTTTCTAACCTAAAGGGCGCAACGCATTTCTGATTCTTAGTGTTGCTTTTGTTCATGGGTGGCGTTAATCGCTTACTATCAGACGATCCGCTTGATATACTTACATAATAATAATAATAATAATTAGATTATGCAAAGGCCTTTGAGAAAAGAGAGCCCTGCTTTTCGGCCTTCCTAGGCGTATACAACAAGGGGCTCTCGATAGGGTTAGACATAATATGTTTTGTGAGATCTAACATCTCAAAGCGAATATCTCAAGTCAGAGAAAACGACTCCATTTCCAAATTCCACGAGACATTTGCTGGCGTACCACAGGGCTCTGTATTGTACACAATATACCTATATATTATTATCTCAATCACTATAAAGGCCAAGAGATGACTAATGCTAAAAACACGCATCATGGATGGATTGGATGGTAGAGAGCGCCTATGATGTTAAAGCAGCTGTTATTGGATGATATGGCTGAAGAATTATAATATGATTGATTAACAAATAAGTGTTAGATAGGTACAATTGCCGAGCAATGAATTTTTATACAGTTTTCAACATAACAGTTTGATTCCGGAGGAAAGTTTATGTTCGCGACAGACATTAAAACTATGACAGTGAATAGTGTATTCGAAACCGCGAGTGAAAATCGTATAAAATCAGTGTTATCTAATCGTGCGGTACACCGGGTTCGGTTCCCGGACGTGTCAAAACGTTACAAAATAGCTAAAATAGTGTAAATGGTTAGATTGTTAATATACAACAACTATGTAATACATGAACATTAGTCTTAAACTTGTGCTAACTGTAGGGACCTTAGATATCGAATCATAAATAGCATTATCAGTAGTGACAGATAAGAGTTAATACTTCATAAAACAGCTGTTTGTTTACATATTCGTTTTATAGTTTTATAAGTGTTTTTTGGCTTCATATAGACTTGAAATCATGTCTAGATACCTTTTTATTGCTAGTTATTACCTTATATAGTTAAAATAAGCATAATAACAAACATTCGTATGTTTATCATAAAATTTGTTTACTTACGATAGTATTTACTTAAGAAATTCTGTAATTTTCTTATGATTCAAAAGTTATCATGTAATAGGTTCGAATTGAATAAAGATATTTTCATGGTGTTTGTTTTAATAGATGCCCCATATACGAGGGTCAAACTGAAAGTTCTTAGAAAATAAAAAACTGATTACATTAGCCAGTTATTAGTTTTATCTCAGACTATAGAACAAAAGGCAGACGGAGCGCGCGGAACACTTGCGTGAGGCCACTAAAGCAAATACAAATTGAAAAGCGAATACAAATTCGGCTCAGTGCGCTGCGAAGCATCGTACAGTTCACACGCCACGATCAATCCAGCTTTTAAATACATAAAATGCCGTCTTGCGTTTTTAAACATTGTAAAAGTTGTTCCCAAAAGTAAAAACGGGGAGATGGAATATATTTTTACAGATAACTATGGATTATAAGACTGTTATCTAATATAATTTTGATAAAATTCGTATTTATGCAGAAAATATGTAAGTGTTGCCAGTTTACGTCGACGCCGTTTTCCCTGAATTAGGGAAAATGGACATTGATTATGTAATAATAATGGTCATGTCAAAATATATTAACATATTATTAAAGTATATTGTAGTTATATCTTTATTTGCGAATATTGTTATAGAATTTCCATTAGTGTTAGTATACATTTAAATATTAAAAATGTTCGTGTACTTAAAGTGTAAAATCAGGAATTATTGATTGAAGGCAACGATAATTTTTAATAGTAATATGACTTTTGACAGTTAATCATAATATTTATTATTTAACTTTTCGCACAACACAAAAATATGTGGTACATAGGCGGACTTAATGCCTTATAGGCATTCTCCACCACCCTATATGATCCCATGGGTGTCGTAAGAGCCGACAGAGGGAGCATATTATCCAGAGAACATCACTGTACGAGACGGAAAACTTGATACAAACCATATACCAACCCGTTTGGCTAGCGTGGTACCTATACTAGGCCAATTTCTACTTTCAAAGGAGAGGCCTAGTCCAGCAGCGGACTGTTAAAGGCTGATGATGATGATTTTAGCGCGCATTGTGGTGACGTCAGCGTTCTCAACGTTTTAGTTGTTATCTGTCAACTGTGTCAAATGTCTGGTACTGTTTTGACATATCCACTGCGAACCGTGTCGTCATGTTGGTCTAGGAAATAGCGTTGCGTTTCGACATCTTAAATTTTGCGCGTAAATTTTCCACCTTTTAGTAATTAATATTCGCGATTTTAGAGTGTTTAAATATAAAATAATGTTAGAGGTGTCTTTCTTCACCGATAAATAATGTCATAAAAATATATTGGCTTATATCTGAATCACACGCATATTCCCTATTGGTCTATATTTATTAATCTTGTACCTACACTAGTAGGTACAACGCTGTCATTATTGTTCACTGTCTCCAGTGTATGAATATTATATGTAATAAAATCTATTAGAGTTATACATATAATTTTGCAAAACCGCAAACTAATGTCAGTAAACTAGATGCAAAATAGTGGGAGATTATTCATAATCTGGCAACTTTGCATACACATAGATGCGCGTGTCCGCACAGTGCCAGTCGCCAAATGTCACGCACACATAGCTGTCAACGTGCCTCACTTAGTTCGATGAATGCGCTCCATCTGCCTTTAGTTCTAATAATCTGAGAGTTTTATTATATCTTTTCAAAATATTGTCCATTGACGTCAGTACACCGCTGCATGCGATGGAACCACTGGGAAAAGCACTTTGCCCACTCGTCCTTAGGGGTCTCTTCAATGGCATCGCGATACGCAGCCACCGCTTCTTCAGCATTCATAAACCGCTTTCCTTTAAGTTTTTCTTTAATTTTTGGAAATAAATAAAAATCACAAGGCGCGAGGTCGGGGCTATACGGCGGGTGACCCAGTAATTCAACGTTTGATGTCGCCAAATAGTCGATCGTTCGCTTGGCGGTGTGCGACGAGGCGTTGTCGTGGTGAAGGAGGATCCTACTGCGAGGTCGTTTCTCTCGAACTTTTTCCAAGACAAGTGGCAAACAATTGGTAGTGTACCATTCTGCAGAAACTGTTTTTTGATCCTCTAACACAATTGTTGCGAAATGACCTATCCTTCCAAAGAACGAGGCCACCATTTTTTTTCCCGCACTTCGATCTCTCTTCACTTTAGTTGGCAACTCCTCGAAAGGAAACACCCACTGAGCAGATTGTCTTTTGGTTTCAGGATCATAACAGTAAATCCAGCTTTCGTCACCTGTTAGTATGTCGAACACAGCATTTGAGTCACCTCCGTTAAATCTTTCAATCATTTTACGGCACCAATCCACACGATGGAGTTTTTGAGCCTTAGTCAAATTATGAGGTATCCACCGGGCGCAAAGCTTCCTGACCGCTAAATGTCCGTGGAGGATTTTGTGCACTTGACTCATACCGATGCCTAAGCTTGTCCGAATCTGCTGATAGGTCACTCTTTTGTCAGTCTTGATCATACGCCGCACAACACAGATGTTATTTTCAGTCGTCGCCGTAGAAGGCCGTCCCTCGCGTACATCATCAGTGAGATTAGTGCGACCACGTTTAAACTCATTAAACCAGTTGTAAACAGTCGCACGAGATGGGGCTTCATCGTGAAAGGCCAATCGTAGTCTATCATAACTTTCTTGTTGACTTAAATGACATCGAAAGTCATAAAAAATCATTGCACGAAAATTTTCTCGTGTTAAATTCATGTTGACGTGACACAGACAATTTTCAATTTGCCGCCAAATCGTAAAACAAATGACAAATGAATGAAATATATACTCAGTAATATTGGCAAAGAGTTCTATTTTCAAATTTTAGAATATTTTTTTTATTATATTGTTTATAAGTGGCCAGTTCTAAGAACTTTCAGTTTGACCCTCGTAGTTGCACATAACGGCCTACCAAAATTATATATATAAATTTAGTATACAATAGTTTTTCAATAGAAAATATAGTGGGCGGGCCCTTGTGTGGCAGCATTTTTTGGGAGTTTTTATGGAATAACTTAGTGACGCTAATAGTTAGGTTTAGGTATTGTATACCAATAGATAGAACTAAATGAGACCTATCTAACGATGTATAGAACATGTATGTATGTATAATAGGAACGAATCATACGTAACATTTGTACTGTATTTGAAATAAAAATAAACGAAAGATTTTCTGTGCACGTGTTCGGTGCGATGATCGTCGATAAGGTAAAGTTTCGAGGTACTTAAGCGACCATGTATTCGGCCAGTTGTTGGCGTCCCAACCACCATCTTGTGACCTATGTAACCATCAAGCACCGCACACCTGAACAGCATCGCTCTCAACGTATGAAGATGTTTCATTTCTGAAGCCCTTACACATCGAAGCCATACAGTCCACACACATAGAAGAACACGCATCGTCGTAGGCACACGTCAGCAGCACACTACCAGCGCACTGTAGCGGACTAGCAAAGGTTCGATTCCTGGCATCCGTTACATTTGTTGGTCGCTTCGAGCCGGATTGAAGAATGCCTACGACGCGTTCAAGAGGTCGTGCTCCCGAGGTCGCCGGGGGAGCGGCCGGCGCCGGGCCTAGTTCCAGTACCCCTGCCCGCGCCGCCGCTGCCCGCAACCCAGCCGCCGCGGTCGTCCGTCACGACGGGCCACCGCGAGAAGCTACCGAACTCGCTACGTGTGCAGTGGTACAAGACGTACACCGAGAAGTGCCAGTCGAAGCCGGACCTCAGCCGATTCAGTGACTTCGTGACAGAGTACGCGCGTTGCTGTAGCGCGTTCGCGCCGGCTGAGAACATGACCGTTGGGCCGCCAAGCAGACGTACCGTGCAGAGGACGTACACGACAACGGCGACGGAGAAGCGAACGCATACGGACACGTCTAACGCGAAGTGCAGGATATGTGAACGCGAAGGACACTACTCGTCGGCCTGCAGCACGTTTCGTAACGCCAACGCAGAGAAGAGATGGCAGCTAGCCAAGCAGCATGGATTGTGTTTTCGCTGCTTGCGCATACGCCGAATAGAACACTCGTGCAAGCCCAAGAAGTGCGGTGTAGAGGGATGCCGCGCTGCACACAACCAGTTGCTTCACTACGATAGAGGAGCCCATAGGACCGAAGACGTGAACATAGAAAAGCAAGAAACGGTCGCCAGTTCGTGCATACGTGCAAAGGCTCAAGCATACTTAAAGATAGTGCCCGTGCAGATAGTCGGACCGGCGGGAGAGGCGTCTACGTTCGCCCTACTCGACGACGGAAGCACCGTATCGCTCATAGACGAAGACATAGCCAAGGAAGTCGGCGCGGAAGGGAACCTGGACCCGTTTACGATCCGTGCCATAGGCGATACGTCGATCGACATGCCAACGTCGCGACGCGGCGACGCGTAGACATACAAATACGAGGAGCCGGCGCCGACAGCAAACAAGTGCCTTTGTGTGCGCGCACCGTAGCCAGCCTACACCTGTCGCCGCAGAAGATCGCCGAAGAGGACCTGATAGACTGCAAACACCTCGAAGGCATCAAGAAGAAGCTGGTGTACGACATAGGCGTGCCGAAGGTGCTAATAGGACAAGACAACTGGCACCTGCTCATAGCGAACGCAGTACGAAGAGGACCCAACGATCAACCGGTGGCGTCACTTACGTCGCTGGGATGGGTGCTGCACGGCGCACGCTCACGCACCTTGGGAAACACCGTACACTTCGTCAACGGTCTCTCCGCTATAGATGAAAACATAGAAGCGCAACTGAAAGAATATTTCGCACTGGAATCGCTCATAGTGAACCCACGTCGACCGAACTCGGACCCCGAGAAGCGGGCTACAGATATGTTAGAAAAACATACGAAACAATTAGAAGATAGACATATAGAGACGGCTCTTCTGTGGAAACAAGAAGACATCGTCATGCCAGATAGTTACGAGAACGCGGCAAGGAGGCTCGCACACATAGAGAAAAAATTAGATAGAAACATAGAGTTGAAAACAAGATATACAGAACAGATGAACTCGCTGATAGAAAAGGGATACGCAGAAGAAGCTCCCATGAATAGTACGCCAGGGAAGACTTGGTACTCGCCTCACTTCGATGTACACAACCCCATGAAGCCTGAGAAGATTCGTATAGTTCACGACGCCGCCGCGAAGACCAGAGGTATGTCACTCAACGATTACCTGCTCACGGGACCGGACTTGCTACAATCGTTGCCGGGGGTGTTGATGAGGTTCCGTCGACACCGCGTTGCCGTCTCAGCTGATATAACGGAGATGTTTATGCAGGTGAGAGTACGCCCAGAAGACCGAGACGCGCTGCGCTACCTGTGGAGAGGTGACCGGCGGGAGGGACCGCCCCAGGAATACCGTATGAAGTCTATTATCTTCGGCGCGGCAAGCTCACCGTGTACAGCTATATTCGCGAAGAATTGGAACGCTCGCAAGCACGCAGAAGAGTACCCGGAAGCAGCAGAAGCCATCATAGATAACCATTACATGGATGACTATCTGGACAGCTTCAGGGACGAACAGGAAGCGACGAGTATAGCGTCACGGCTGCGAGACATACACAGACAAGCGCACTTTCACCTCACGAAATGGGTGTCGAACTCTAGAAACGTCATCGAAGCAATAGAACCAAGTCAACATCGCCAGGAGACAGTCGGCCTCGCCAGCAAGGGGCAAGAAGAGAAAATTCTCGGCTTGATGTGGAAAACGAGCGCGGACGAGCTGAGCTTCAACCTTACACTCGCACGGCTTCCAGACGGCCTCATCGGCACCGAAGCGCCTACGAAACGGGAAGCGTTGAAAATAGTTATGTCGCTATACGACCCACTCGGCCTCGCATCGCCCGTGACTGTTCGAGCCAAACAGATACTACAGAAAGCCTGGCGACTCGGTACAAATTGGGACGAGAAGTTTGACGAAAGCCTCAGAGTGCAATGGGCATCGTGGATACAGCACTTAGAACAGTTGAAGTCGATACGCATCCCGCGGTGTTACCCCGGGTATAGTGACGCCTGTACACTCCAAGTACATGTCTTTACGGACGCCAGTGAAGCGGCCTACGCAACAGCGGTGTACTGGCGAGCGACTACACCAGATGGGCGTGTGCACGTGACGCTCGTTATGGCGAGGGCGAGAGTGGCACCGCTTAAGGTGGTGTCAATCCCGAGACTCGAACTGCAAGCCGCCGTCATGGGTACGCGAGTCGCTCAAGCGGTAATAGAAGAACATCGCGTCAAACCCGAGGCCGTCGTGTACTGGACGGACAGCAAGACCGTACTAACGTGGATCAGAAAAGGAGCACGGGCGTACAAACCATTCGTCGCACACCGCCTAGCCGCCATAGAAGAGCATAGTAAAGTTGAAGATTGGCGCTGGGTACCTACGAAGATGAACGCGGCGGATGCGGCTACACGCGACGTGCCAAACAGCTTTAACTCCGAACACGAGTGGTACACCACCGGACCGTCGTTCCTCTACGAAGACCCGTCACTATGGCCCGTAGAGAAGCACATCGCCCCTGACGCGACAGGCGAAGAGCGCACACTGACAGCTGTAGAGAAACGTCAAACATATAGAATTATAGAAGCCGTACCGGACCCGTATAGATTTTCCAAATGGGAAAGGCTCTTACGAGCAACAGCAAGAGTTCTACAATTTATAGCATTATGTAAGAAAACCGCAGAGAAGGTTCTATATAAAAGAACGCAGAAAAATAGACAGAAGGATCCAGATTGGCGTCACGTGACGAAGACGAAGCACAACATCAAGTCGGGCAGAGCGGCACCTCGTCCAGCCGCCGACTCCCGAAACTTCGTGCTTCTCTCCGCAGAACACACCCGCGGCGCCGAGGACCTTCTTGTGAAGGCGGTACAAGAGAACTCCTTCGGCGCCGACCTTCGGGAGCTGCGGCGCGGAAGAGGTGTCGCCAGAGACAGCCGCCTGTATTCGTTACCCGTGGAGATGAACAACGGAATGATCACCCTACGCAGTTGTATAACAGCTACAGAAGAAATCTCCGAACAGACAAAGAGACCGCCGATCTTAGACGGCGATCATCGCATTACACAGCTATACATAGATTGGACGCATAGAAAATTACATCACAGCGGTACAGTGTTGGTAATCAATGAAATACGCCAACACTATTGGATTCTTCGTCTGCGGCCGCCTACAAAGAAAATAGTACATAGATGTCTACCATGCCGCATTAGAAAAACGCAGCCGCCTGAGCCAGCCACAGGGGACCATCCGAAGACGCGCCTTGCTCACCATCAGAGGCCCTTCACCTACACGGGTCTTGATTATTTCGGGCCGCTCTCCGTAACCGTTGGTAGACAGCGTCACAAACGTTATGTGGCACTGTTTACATGTCTCACTTCCAGGGCAGTACATCTGGAGGTCGCCGCCAGCCTGAGCGCCGACTCCGCAATCTTGGCGCTGCGCAGGTTCGCAGCGCGCCGAGGTTGCCCCGCAGAGATCTACTCGGACAACGGCACCAACATGCACGGTGCCGACCGAGAGATGAGAGACGCCGTCGCCGAAGAAGCGAGTCGCCGTGGCATCATATGGCGCTTCATCACCCCCTCAGCGCCATTCATGGGGGGCGCATGGGAGCGCCTCGTCAGGTGCGTGAAGACCGCCCTCTATACGGTCCTTCACGAGCGCCATCCGCACGAAGAAGTCCTAGCTACACTACTGTGTGAGGTCGAGTACACAGTAAACAGTCGACCCCTCACACACGTCTCCGTCAACGCAGCAGACAGCGAGGCCATCACCCCGAACCACATCCTGTTCGGTGGTTCTGCTCGCCTCCCTCCGCTGGGCGCGTTCAGCGAGGCTGACCTCAACAGCAGCAAGCACTGGCGGCGCGCCCAAATACCCGGGCGCCGACGGCGCCATACGCACTGTCGAGGTGCGCACAGCAGCAGGCGTCCTCAAACGGCCGGCTAAGAAGCTGGTCCCCCTGCCCAAGTGACGAGGCGTCGCTCACCGAGTGCTCTGCAGCACCGCCACACGACGGGTCACGCGCGTTGCTGCACGGCGGGAGAGATGTTCGCGACAGACATTAAAACTATGACAGTGAATAGTGTATTCGAAACCGCGAGTGAAAATCGTATAAAATCAGTGTTATCTAATCGTGCGGTACACCGGGTTCGGTTCCCGGACGTGTCAAAACGTTACAAAATAGCTAAAATAGTGTAAATGGTTAGATTGTTAATATACAACAACTATGTAATACATGAACATTAGTCTTAAACTTGTGCTAACTGTAGGGACCTTAGATATCGAATCATAAATAGCATTATCAGTAGTGACAGATAAGAGTTAATACTTCATAAAACAGCTGTTTGTTTACATATTCGTTTTATAGTTTTATAAGTGTTTTTTGGCTTCATATAGACTTGAAATCATGTCTAGATACCTTTTTATTGCTAGTTATTACCTTATATAGTTAAAATAAGCATAATAACAAACATTCGTATGTTTATCATAAAATTTGTTTACTTACGATAGTATTTACTTAAGAAATTCTGTAATTTTTTTATGATTCAAAAGTAATCATGTAATAGGTTCGAATTGAATAAAGATATTTTCATGGTGTTTGTTTTAATAGATGCCCCATATAGTTGCACACAACGGCCTACCAAAATTATATTTATAAATTTAGTATACAATAGTTTTTCAATAGAAAATATAGTGGGCGGGCCCTTGTGTGGCAGCATTTTTTGGGAGTTTTTATGGAATAACTTAGTGACGCTAATAGTTAGGTTTAGGTATTGTATACCAATAGATAGAACTAAATGAGACCTATCTAACGATGTATAGAACATGTATGTATGTATAATAGGAACGAATCATACGTAACATTTGTACTGTATTTGAAATAAAAATAAACGAAAGATTTTCTGTGCACGTGTTCGGTGCGATCACAGATATGAGAAGTAGTATCAGATAGAGCGCATTCGTCCAACTAAGCGTGGCACGTTGACAGCTATGTGTGCGTGACCTTTGGCGACTGGCACTGTACGGACACGCGCGTCTATATGTGTGAAAAGTTGCCTTGTTGTATTATGAATAATCTCCCAATACTTATTTTGCATATAGTTATGTAATATTCTTATATTCATTTGCGGTTTTGAAGAATTTACCATGGATTTAATTAATGCTTTTATAAATACATTTCTTAAATGTAGGTACCGAGTTAAGTTTTAACTACTACGTAAATCTGTATATATAAAATCCTTGCGTTACTGACTGACTGACAGACAAGCTACAGCCGAAACTACTCGGCGCATGAAGCTGAAATTTAGCATGTATGTTTCTTCGGAACCGTAGGGGTGCACCAAGACGGGATTTCTCGAAATTCTCACGGGATCGGGCAAAACGAGAAATGCGAAAATATGTGCGTGCGAAGCCGCTGGCGTCGATTAGTTGAGAAATAAATAGTATGTATGTACACACGGCACCAAGTCAAGCTAAACAGTTGCTGTACGATTTTGATACTTATTCCCTACGCCATAAGTATGTATGTACACACGGCGCCAAGTCAAGCTAAACAGTTGCTGTACGATTTTGATACTTATTCCCTACGCCATAAGTATGTATGTACAGTCGCGGTCTGAAAGTGTTTACCACCAACCCTTTAACCGCTTGTGTCGCATATATGCGACATATATTTCCGTGCCCCTACCGCTTGTGTCGTATTACTGCGACAGAGAACATGCATGATTTTTTCGATCTATTTTCGTCCTATTAACTGTGTGGTACAACTAAAACTATTATTAAATAGAGCTATTATTTATAACAACTACTTAAAATTATGTGTCATAGCTCTAAGCATTGAAAAAACTTAAAAAAAAATAGTAATTGGCAGCTTGGACTTTTCTTCGTTGTCTATCGCGTGTGTCGCATAAATATGACCATAGGGATGGGATACAATGCAATGCGCATTTTAAAAACGAAATAACACACAGTTTAAATAATCAGGTGCAATGCATCATTCAGCATAAAATAAACAGTGTCATACGAAATAAAGTTAAATTTAACATATTGCCTTGTGTTATTTATTCTTTTCCTTATTATTCATAAGAAAAATATCCCTGAGGATCTTTGTATAATGACAACTTTTGACGTTAGTTCCCATCCCTAGACGCCTATGCTTGCAACATATTTCTCTAGGTAGTCTAGCGCGGCTGTCACATTAATACGACCGCTGCCTACGTCACAAGCGCATCAAACGAATGGAAAGTTCCATTAATGTTGTTCGTGGATATTTGTGCATTGTCGATAAAATAGTCACATTTCAATAATGACGACTACTGAGGAATTAATAAGAATATTAGAAAGGTGACGACTGACGACGAAGAGGAATTATTCGAATCTACAGAAGTATTTAAAATTAATGGAGAGGTAAGTACCCATTTCAATTTCTTTTTATGTTAGTTGCACATTTTTTTGTAGGTATAAATAAAACTTCCGTTGGGTTTAGGTAACTCCTTGGTGAACCGAAATAGTACCTATTTTAAACATTGTGATGTAATTCTGTTATTATATTACCTACTTATTTAAGTACATATACTATACATTGTTCAAATTTGAAACCATGTTGTATGTTGTCCATACCAATAATTAATAAGGTAAGTACTGTGACAGTACCTACCAAGTCGGACAGGCACTCGCACTCGCGTTTGTCTCTTTTTAACGAACGGAGTTCCATATGGCGTTGTCTCTTACTGTGCTCCGGCGTTGCCCGCTTATATTTAGTTATATGTTATATACCTACCATTTGATACGAAATGTAATTTTGACCTAATGACTATAAAAAAAATATATAGGTACGTAATAAATTTTAATTTGTAATTTCAGGATCATGAGGACAATGAAGGCATTAATTGGACGTCAGACATAACTGTACCTGATATAGAAAAATAATATTTTTAAACATTTTTGTGGCAATGATGTAGTAGAAAAAAATGTTATTTTACTAACAAATATCACCAGTTCTAAGTCAGGCACACGGCTCCTACAAACAGGCGCGACACGCGACGCGACACAAAGACATGAGCGGTTCCTTTGTGTCGCGCCTGTTTGTAGGAGCCATAAGGCTGAATTAAAATAAAAACATAAAAACTTTGTGACTTTTTTTATCGATACAACGATTGCTCCTCCTTATTTATTGTAGGTATTATTTTATCGATTTGTAGCCGCGCGCTAGGGGCACGGCAATTGATATTTAGCCAAGCGCTTAAAAGGTTAAGGCTTATAATTGCATGAACACATCAATGACACAAAGACGACGATATTGTACTAGGCTACCTGAGGCAACCAATCTATGATAACATGCGTTGCGTAGCAACTGGTGTCAATAACGATTTATTATTCCACATTTATAATACCTATACGTTCATTTAATTACAAGCGTGATACTTACACTGAATCTTAAATATTTGTAATCTTCAAATAATGTAATTTTAAACTTGCTATTTACGATTTTGGTATTTGTAATTATAGTATTTTCGCTGTATAATGATATACATGACAGTTCATGACTGACAATTATAGTGATGTAACCTAAGGAAATTTAATCGATTATTTATAAATAACGAATTAATTGGCAAACGACATGCAATCGTACGTAGTTACAGATTTTACATCTTCGAAATAAAATTCATTTTAAAAGTGTTTTGGCAAATATATTCACAATAAAACGCAGTAATTTTAAAATATATTTTTTTTATTATTAGTCACTGTCACTCGAACTAAAACCTCATATCTGAATCTTCTCCAACAGAGATAATTATTTGCTGATCTCAAATGCGGTCGAGGTGGACATATTTATCCCAGTCTGTAAATATTGTCGGGTTGGGTTTCGAAACGAGTCGCCCGAATTTGAGGGTATTGGTGGTGTAGAGGGCTTATGGGAGTTAGTCTTAATCCCCTAAAAGTAATTTTGGCTGCCGGAGTTGCGTCTAAATATTTTTAAACAATTTCTAAAAATTCTTCATTCAAATATGCAAAACGGAACGTAATTTTAGGTCTTATGTGAAAGTAACTAAATAGGTTGTGTTAGGTTCTCTTTTGACCCTTAATCACAGTCAACCTCACTTTATTAAACTAGTGGAATCAATAAAAGCGATATGCGATAGGTTTTAAGTGAAAAAACGTGATACGAAACGCAACCGCTATCTTGTGTGAATGATATTGACAGGTAACGTCAAATTTGTGCGTCATTGCCGTCATTGCTTTCGAGTACCTATGGTTCTGTAATAAGTAACTAAATAGGTTATAGTAGGTTCTCTATTGACCCTTAATCCGAAAATAGGAGCCCTGCGAAGCAGGGCTCCGTCAACCTTAGTTTATTAAACTAGTGTGAATAATGTGGAAGTTGGCAGTGCCATACACACCGATGTTTGGAGATATTTTTTTTTCAGAGGAAACCAAGTATTTCCGGCAAGTGAAAATGGTGAGGAGGGGTTCCGAGACCTACCTCCCTCCCCTCTCAATCACTCACAACCCCTAAAAACGGCGACCTATTTCGAAACCTTTACCATATTGTCGATTGTGTTATTTCTACGACTGATTAATTTTATCAGTGTAGGGATTTCGTATTGCCACCACATCGGAACTATCTATGTCAGTTATTGAAGCTTTACGCTCACGTTTCTTCGGAGTGGACAGCTTCTTGTCTTCAAAACTAGTTTCTCCAAATTTTTCATTGGATATTCGAGAAACTGAAGCCTTGCCGATGTCCAGAGCAGAGCTGCCGCAACTCTGTAATCAACACTGTCGATCGGTATTACCGGGCCCCCGTTTGCACGCTCTCGTTCAAAGAAGATTCTCAAACGAAGCACTAACTCACGGCTTTGAGAGTTTAAAACTATCTTTTTTGTTATTTTTGGCATTGTACCTACCAAATAAAACACAATAAAAAAATAAAAAATAACACGCCAAACAGACAGAATCACAAACCGCATAGGTACAAGGCGCTCGTACTGAAGTATTCGATCATAAGATGGCCACTCCTATTCATCGATTTCATGCCGATTCAATGGTGTCAATCTCTACTGACAGAAGGTTCGTTTCATGCATCTGACATTTTAAGGATTATATTTTATTATATTTAAATAATTTATTTACAGTTAATAATAATTATAAAAATAGATAGAGACATACTAGTATCAATTTATTTTGTAATTTTTAATAGATATTTTATTAATAATTGTTTTTTTTGGCCAATTTATTTTCATAGTATGCGTGATACGTAAAATGAGAACTGTCATGCATATCATCATACAGCGAAAATACTATAATAAGTTTATCAAATCACTTTTACATTGACAGATTATAATGAAAGGGATGGCAAAATACGACATCCTGAATATAAAACCTTTTTGAAAAAAATACAATATTTATATCGTCTAGCGTAAGACTGCCTCGTTGGTCTAGCGGTCTAATATTCATACTCTTTTTGTTTGAATCGATGCCTTACCAATGATTGAAAAGTAATAAGTACTCAGATATAGCATTTTAGACCTTGCTGAACCCAGCGTGACAAAGAATGTAATTTGAAAAGTGGTAAACATTTTTAGACCGCGACCGTACACAAGGCACCAAGTCAAGCTAAACAGTTGCTGTACGATTTCGATACTTATTCCCTACGCCATAAGTATGTATGTACACACGGCGCCAAGTCAAGCTAAACAGTTCCTGTACGATTTTGATACTTATTTCCTACGCCATAAGTACGTATGTACACACGGCGCCAAGTCAAGCTAAACAGTTGCTGTACGATTTTGAGACTTATTCTTTACGCCATAAGAACGGTGCAAAGGACAAAGTGTATAAGCTTGACGAGTAGTAGACGAGGGTGTACACGAATATTTGGATCGTTTGGGGATCGAACTCAAAACAGTATTATGTAAGGTATATACTAATGGAAATTGAAATTCTATTACTATATTTATGAGAAAAGATATATCTACAATATACTTTTATAATACGGTAATGTATTTTTCATTAACATGACAATCATTATCACATAATGAATTGACAAGTGCATTTTCCCTAATTCAGGCAGAACGGCGTCGACAAAAACTGGCAACACTTACATATTTCTTGCACAAATACGAATTTTATCGAAATTAAATTAGGAAACAGTCAAATTATCAATAGTTACCTGTGAAAAGATATTCCATTTTCCTGTTTTTGTTTTTAGGAACAACTTTTACAGTGTTTAAGAACACAAGACGGCATTTTGAGAATTTAAAAGTTGAAGTAATCGTGACGCGTGAACTGTACGATGCTTCGTAGCGCACTGAGACGAGTTTGTATTCGCTTTTCAATTTTGTATTTGCTTTAGTGGCCGCACGCAACTGTGCCGCGCGTTCCATCTGATACTACTTCTCATATCTGTGGGTGCGATGGTCGTCGATAAGGTAAAGTTTCGAGGTACTTAAGCGACCATGTATTCGGCCAGTTGTTGGCGTCCCAACCACCATCTTGTGACCTATGTAACCATCAAGCACCGCACACCTGAACAGCATCGCTCTCAACGTATGAAGATGTTTCATTTCTGAAGCCCTTACACATCGAAGCCATACAGTCCACACACATAGAAGAACACGCATCGTCGTAGGCACACGTCAGCAGCACACTACCAGCGCACTGTAGCGGACTAGCAAAGGTTCGATTCCTGGCATCCGTTACAGTTTAAGTGTATGATTAACGCGGACGGAGCCACGGGCGAAGCCTGGTTCTAATTTTTAAAGCTATATACAGGGTGATTTTTAGTTGCTCGTATTCCCTTCGGGATTGTTGTGATAAATAAGATCCAATTTGCTACCAGTAATAGTCAAAATATTTTTTTAGAAGATGTTTATAATAAAAATTTGGAATTGGTTAAAAAAATCTAAAAAGGCGTTTTATTCCAAAATGGTGCATTTTGGACCACCATAATATGTAGGGGTAAAAATACTCCATTATGGGCCTAGAATCACCTCCCGAAGGAAATACGAGCAATAACAAATCATTCTGTATAGATAATAGGTAGGTATACATATATTGTTCATTCTTCACTTAGCTTTTAAGATGCGTACAGAAACGTAACATGTTGTTATATAAACTTGTGTTATACAACGTTATTCTTTGAATAGTGCAAACTTCTTTCGGGATGTTTTTACTTACTCGTTATTATGAACAAGGTTCGAGGTTGCGCATGTTATGCCACACTGTGGTGGATTCGCATGGCCCACAATGCGGGAGATCGAGGACACGGAAGTGGTCACAGGGGAGCAAGCACCTCCACTCTGAGTGGAGAGAGACCAGCAACTAGTTTTCCAAAGCGCATCCTAAAAAGGTATTTAGTCTACGATACGATACAATCTACAAACATTTTGCATGTATGATATAGTATAAAAATAATGTATCATCATCAACCGATAATGATGTTATGTTCACCGGAAACCCTCGAGAGGGCTTCCTAGAGGTTTTTCCGGTTGCATCCAGGTATTTAGATATTCCCCCCCGTGGGATCTCCACCTTCTCGTGGTGGGGGGGCTCAGTAACCGTGGGTTTGAGGTACACCCATGGTGCAGCTAAGCGGGATATGGTCTGTTGGTATCTCCACTTGGCTATCGCCGCTTTTATATAAAGATATTAAATAAATAAAGTATAGAGAAACGACTTACTTGTAGTGAAGAATCTCTGTCAGTGCTACCAAATCCCTAACGGTATGTTCGGGAAGAAACTGTTCACCTGTCACTGTAAATAACTTACAACTTCCACACTATGTCACCGTCAAGTGTCTGGCTATGCATCTTGACCGCAGGCTCCTCCTACCCTGGCTAATGGGTCGTAGGTAGGTACCTAAAAGTTTGCCATCTACCGACAACTAGCTGCTTATTGACAAAGAGATGTTAAAGCCGATCTGGATATAATAGCATACAACTGAGGGTACTTACAGCGCTTTGAACCTAATGATAATGCAAAGTGCGAAAAATAGCATACTTCATCATGCACGAGTATCATTATGCACCATCGTTCCTGAAGACTATAAGACTTCATGTACTGCTTAATAAATTATTATGCCAACGTTCAAAGAAGAAGTAACCATACACAGCCTCACGTATAAAATGAAGCTACAAAAACATCCAACGAGGAATATGTACTATCGCTTTCTTCATTTTAGGCAAAGTTACTTGAGTTTTCTGCGGTTTTACCTAAATTATAAAGGCATGTCTAACTGTCATCAGTGATTGTTATAACCGTGCTTCAATTAGGTTTATACTAGAAACAGCACCCTGAGGGAAGCCGTGGGCCACATCAAAAGTCTGCTGGCCTTCCTCGAAGAGCTGGGGTGGCTCGAATGACGACACCATTCCCACCCGCACGCAAAATACACGCCAAGACGTGGAGTTGCGGCAATAGCCCGTGCAATCAATTAGGTTTATAATACTTTGAATGCCGCTGCCGCACCTATCTATAAAGTAGGTACTTTATATGCCCCTAGGATAGAGCCTTGAGGTACCCCATTTATTATTTTGTGAAAACCTCCAATTACAATGCTTTTACTAGGCAAGTGATACGTAGGTATTACATGATGCAGTATTATATTACTATAATCTTCTTGAATGTTACTGCAGGCTTTTCCGATGAGAGGTGGTAAAATATACTTGGATATGGAATGCCTTGGTTAGATATAATTTTGTATTTCATTGTGTGGTGAGCCTTCTCGGGGTCCTCGTGAAAGCGCTGCTTTACTGTGCTTATTGAACTGTAATATCTGTGTTGTTACTTTTAATACCATTCTTCGTAAATTTTAATCAATCTTACCAGGATATTTAAAATAAAAGAAAATAAATATATTTGCGTTGAATTTCAATATATATATTTTTAATATTCATAAATTCAATATACATTATAATATCAAGTAAAATGAATTACTATAATTTATATAGGCAATATTTTAACACATGTTAATCTATAGGTAAGTTTAACAATCTAGAGTTTACTTATTTTAACAATAATTATTCTTCGATCACTCAACTCTCTCATACACACAGTCACTCACTCCTTCATACAAAATACAACAAAGACAAATATGGCAATAGGAATTCACATTGGCTAATTGTTACACCTAAATCTATCATATACTCACAAAAGGAAGAAAATACTTTAGTGCAGCTTTTGATTGCACGAGTAACCAAACTTTAATATAGTACATTATGCCATACTTACCAAGTAAAAAATAAAATTTCCATATAAAAATTTATATTCGAAGCCTTAAAATTATTATTTGGCACGAGTAAAACTAATCTAAAGCTATATGATGGGATATTTATATATTACAGAGTTCCACATCATTTTATCGACGTAAGTAATCTTTGGTTTATCTAGCCCACCGCACAACGCGAACAATTTGGAATCGCTTACATACAAATTATAATAAAATATGAAATAGTTCAAACAGGATCCCTTAATCTGATTACAATTATTTAAAGATACGTACATAACATACTCAGATAAGTATCTTTATATTTTAAGTGTAAGTATAATTTTGCCAGAAAATCTGTAATTCGCTGAATACTTTTATACTTATTAAAATGGAACAGTGACAGGTGCTACTACTCTAGTGATTAACAATATGTCGATGTATCGAATACTGCTCGCATGGCATTACGATGCACACTACATGACAAAGTAAATATATACTGCTTGTAAATCTTTATGTAATTCGTTGCTTAGAAACCTTTAAAAATTAATTTTATCTACTTACATTTACAAAATATAGAAATAATCAGTAGGTATCACTTAAAATGTATTTTTTTTTCTTAGGAACTTTCTATTCTAATATACTGTCGAGATGAGTAATGAGAATAGTAGTGTTGTCAATATTTTTTCGAGAATAAAATCATGTAATGACGCATGTAAATTAAGTACGCCGATCATGAAACTGAATATATGCATGTACTTTGATGACACGAAAATGATTATGTGAAAGATTTTCTAAACAATTAATTTACGAATGAATGTCATAGATCTGTTTGCTATTGAAATTTAAGTTCTAGAAGATATAATAGTATTAATATAATTACTATTAAAATTTATTAATCCTATTGCATTTAATAAACGGATGTTTATTATTGTCACATATTCATTGTGTTAGATTGATGATTAAACTCTTACGAAGGTACCGTTACTGTGTAGGTAGTAAAGCGACCATATTTACACATCAATCCTTATTATTTACATTATTTTAATTATTATTTACAACTTAAGTTATAGACGATAATCTTTCGACTTATTAAAAGAGTTTTTCAAACAGCAGAGATCCCATAGGAGTATTATGGAATGCTTTAAACTTAATTAAGATTGAATCTATCTAACACTTAATATTACAATACGAAGCTTACGGGTGCTAAATTTTAATGTTTCGATAACAGAAGTTGAACATCTTGATTGTGTTCATAAAATTGTTAATTCAGATACACTTGGAAAATACTACGAAGCTGATATAAAAACTAGCTTTTGCTTTTTGGGCGTAATATTGGATACTGATAAACTGCAAAACATTTTGAGTATTTCTTCTGAATAAGAAACTTGTATTCTATGAGAATAAGCTTATCACGTTTCCTTCAAATTATTTAATGGAATATACTATATCTATTATCTTTGGTGTATAAAGTGCTATTGGTCCGAAAATAAATCGTTTCAATTAAAAGCCTTTAGCGTTACTTTGAACGAACAATTTAAATAACGTTTTGATGTGAGGTACCGGAGTACGTATATGGTTACGTATTATTAATGGTAAAACATGACTTATTTGAATACAGTAATTTATAAATAACTCTAGTATATTGTCATCACAATAGAAACACAGATTTTGTCAACGATCGCGACTAACTTTTTCATCTTTTTTATTTACGTTAGGATTCTCATGTTAGCCAAACCCGCTAAATTGAACAACATAGACTCATACAAATTTAAATATCCAAAAATACTGTGTAAATAGTTTGAAACGGCGTTTTATCTATGATTTGTTTTAAACCTTGCGTAAATAAAATAACTATTGTAGTTGCGCTTATACATGATATAAAGTAATTTTAACCACACGATGACACTCCATCATTCAATCTTATTTTATACTTTGGCCGTAAGATTATAAAAAATAAAATAACATTTATTACATTGGAGTATTATGCTACAGGTACTGGCCTTTGGTATTTTAAATTAAATACTAAAAACTATACAATCGAAATCGTTAAAATATTAAAATAAGAACAACAAATTTTTGGCATGTTACATGGCACATTGTTTTGGTATATTTGGCACTATACATTATAAATAGGGAATCCAAATTATGTTCTATAGTATAAAAATATGACGTTGAGCAATGACCTTACTTAAGTTCGAAACGAAAATACCGGGCAATGAATACTTTATTATAATGTAATGAGTATTAATTATGCGGTGTGATGAGTGTATTCAACACTTGATGAGGTAAGTATAAAACTGGGTAAAGCAGTATCGGCTGTCGGAAGAAACTTATTTCAAATAGATATTTACAAACCGCTAATAAAATTCGAAGCAATCAACAGGAATTTGGTGCTTTTTGGAAAATTTAACGAGTGCGCTTTTTTCGTTGAAGAGAAACAGTATGATGGTTAACAACCGATAGTGTGTTTAGCCAGTTCAGCCTAGTCCCTGTAAGGCTTGCAGATGGCAAATCTGTGGTTCATATGTTGGCTGTAGGAGCCAGAGTGAGAGAACTTCTTAAAGCACTTGCAGCACTGAAAGGGCTTCTCGCCGGTGTGCAGCCTCTTGTGTTCCGTTAGGTGATGTTTGTGCTTGAACGCCTTTGGACACTCTGCGCATTTGTAGGGACGTTGACCTGTTTAACAAAAAACATGATTAATTATATTTATAAAACGCTCTGTGTATTTAACTGGCTTGGTAATATCTTCGACTGTTATAAATATTAATATCACTTAACAAAAAAATAAAATCATTAAACTATATGCCTTTGCGACCAAATTAGAATTACTTAAAGAGGCTCAAAGTGAAAGGTGACAGAAATTAAATACAACTCACCTGAATGTTCGTATTTATGTCTAGCGAGGGAGCTCTGCTTCACAAATGTCTTGTCGCACTGGTCGCAGACAAACTGTCCCTCACCCTCCTTGTATTCAGCTCCCTGTTTCAGCTTGTTTTTTTTAAGTACTGTCGCTTCGTCTTCAATATCGTTAGGCACCTGCATGTCGTCTCCCCACGGAGGTCGTTCGTAGGACGGACTTGAGCCTTGTCGACTCATGTCTGATGATAGGTGCATATTTAGTATAGGTGACCGCGCATTAGCTATATCGTTGTATTGAAGGAGTTTGTCCATTGGTACTAAAGGATTCACATGTAGTTTCTGCGGATGTAATCGTTTCTGTCCATTTATGTTCTCTCCCGGCGAGGGAGACAATCGAAAATCAGTAAAGGAAGATGAGGAACAATTGGAATGTGGGTAAGTGTTCAAATAGTTGTTGCGGTGAGGTGTCGTACTACGCGACGATTTCTGGCTCAAATTAACAGCCTCCTCAGAGTCGGAATGTGTCACAGAAATGCTGCACGGTGGTGACGGTGAAGGACTCGATGTCACTGATGGGTTTGATTTCTTCGTAGACAAGTCCAACGGCTGGTCTGATGCAGTTATTGTCATGCGCCGTTCTCTGGCTCTGTTATTTTGAAACCATACTTGCACAACTCGATTGTCAAGGCCAATCTGTTGAGCTATTCTTTTAAATTCTTCGCGGTTCGGTCGCGGGTTCAAGGCATAGTGTTCTTTCAACACCGTTTGTTGTTCCTCAGTTAGATTTGTTCGAACTCGAATCTTCCTGTCATTATCATGTATCGATATTTTATCATCGCGCTCTTCTCTGATGTAATCTTCATCCTCACTAGCACTTACGCCGCTTTGAATTGAAGCTCGTATTTCAGCTTCAAATCGATTAAGAGCTACCGTTTCGGCCACTTGAGCTGCCAGACCTTCATGTTTTCTAAACAGGTTTCCACAGATCTCTTTCTCGTGATCTAGTAAATCGCTCTTATTGCTGAAGGTCGCGTTACATTTCATACATCTATGCGTATCCTCTGGCTCCTCCTTCACTATGATATGAGGAGTAGGCGGCGACTCTATGCTGGGGCAAATGTTTCCTGAGACAGGCGAGAGTTTCTCAATATTCGCTCTAAAGAAATGTTTCGTTACGGATGCACTTACAGATTCTAATATAGTATTAAAACCTGAATGATTCTCGGCATTATGGCCGTTGTTATTTAAAGGGACGGAATCGAAGCCACGTGATGGTGACCTTAAGTCATTGTCACGTTCCTCGTGCTCCTTCTTTATAGACACGGCTTCTTCATCTTCTATATCCATCACGAGTTCTGCGCTTCCTTCAGAACGCTTATCGTCTTCTTCCGTCACTTCTTCGATTAAGTCCTCAGGATCTGCTGGAGCAGGGCTAGTTTGTTTCGGACTAGCAGGGTGTTCTATTTTTCTTGGCTGATACTGTGATGAAGCTAATGATTCGAAGAATTGGCTGAGGGATGCTGGTATACTGTAAGGAGCTATGCCACTGGCTGGACTTAAAGGCATACCAGGAGGCATATAAAAGGGATTAATGCCAGGCTGCCCCAAAGGTGGACGATGGAAGTTATTATCAGGAGATGACATCGACGCAAAGAAAGCGGCGGCATCAGTATACTTGGGCAAAATTGGAAGAAAAGAATTGCCATTTGGAGAAATGTTATTATTTAATTGGGAAGCCACCATTGCATTGCTTCGTTTTCGTGATGGACTTCTCTCTGGGTTAAGGGCAGGATTGTTAGGTTTAATTCTTCCCATCTTGAGGTTCATGACGAGACATTTCTTGGAGGTCATGTGGCTCGAATATGAGCCGGAGTGGGAGAACTTTTTGCCGCAATTAGCACATTCGAAGGGTTTCTCTCCGCTGTGTATTCGTAAGTGTTCCTTAAGATGATGCTTGAATTTGAACGCCTTATCGCAGTCGTTGCATTTAAACTTGCGAAGCAGTGCGCTTTCGTCATGGCTAATCATGTGCCGCTGCAGTCGATACACATTCGCGAAGCTCTTGTGGCAGATCTTGCATGACTGTTGACAAAATAAAAAGGTATTGTTAATTTTACATAGAGTTGGTATTGGATAAATCTAAGTGCCTTGTCATTATTATTTGTTTTCTGACCAATGACAATTGACTTAATAGTGGATAAATATTGCAAATTTTGGAATAATAGAGTGTATAGCATGTTTCTCTGTTACGTAATACAATGGGCACTGACATATTTGACGGTATCCACCTGTGTGTTGGGCGCGTGCAGGGTTTCGTGGCGTTCGAGTTGCTCGCGAGTGGGATATGCACCGCGGCACTGGCTGCAGGTGAAGGGGCCGCCGGGACCGAGAGGAGAGCCTCCACGGTCTTCCTCTTCCTCGGACGGCTTGCCCTCCGACCCTCCGCCCGCCAGCGGACGGACTGTGGATAAAACAAAGTAATATTTAGCTTTAGTCGACAAAGAATACCCTATACTTTCTCATTACCTGGTTATTGAGTCACTCATATGCGACTAAAAGGTGTCATCGCCAAAATTTTAATATTTCATTACAAATAATGTATTTATGACGCTTTTATTTATTTCGATATGTTACCATCGCGCTACAAGATGCGCATGGAACTAATCGGCGATGCCACATTATAGTCGGCAATGAGAGTCGCTATAATAATAATTGTAGTTTGTCTTCCAATACTTTAAACTATTGACATCATAATAGGTACAAATTACGTGTCCCCAGTATACAAAACAGGAGATCTATGTATCAAAGAATCTCTTCGTCATCAAGTGAAAAAGAAAAAAATACTGTGCGGTCTCGGTGTAGTACGTAGCTGCGTAGATGCGAATCGTTTACCCTTATTCATAAAATAGAATTCACCTATCAAACGAACGCATTCAGTATTTGCGTCATTAAAAAAAAACCGCTCCTACGATACGAGCATCGTAAACCTCAATTGGAAATAAAACAATTATCCGTGTTGTTGGCAATTAAAATGATCGCGGACACCTTTACGGCGTTGTACGCTTTATAAAAACTAATATGGCAGCAACAATTCAATTTGGAGTCGGTTATTTCGGTAATACGGGCGTATTCCAGCGTAATATCATTTTTAAAAGCGTGCGGGGCGGGCGCGTCATAAATCAAATATAATAAAGAGCAAAACAACGCGCGATGTATTAATTAGTGCGGCTGTGTCCCGCGCTGTGCGTCGTGTGCTTTGGGTACCTACTTTGTGCCGTGTGTCCTCGCGTATGCCGTAATACGCTATCGGGATACCGGTATTGAATTTTAGAAATACGGCCGCGTATCGTACCTATCTAGTCACAGGTTCAGATTAAAACAGCAGTTGTATGTAGGTATACGTAGATTCGGCTAGGTATCTCTACACGTGCTATACTGGTATCTAATTAACCGTTTGTTGGCGGATTATCAAATGATCGTATTAAATGACGTCGGCAAAACTAATAGTTATCGTTATTTTCATCGGAATAAACGTTTATAGATGATAATAAATTACACTTTCCAGCTTATTAGAGTATCCGTTCTTATTAAAAAGGTGGACTAAATTATTTGGAGACTGTCTGCGTTTCTTTAGTTATTTTTGATGTTCACTATAATATTTTCAAAACATGTCTAATTTTAAAATATATTGCAAAATAAACTTTTAAATCTAAGTTTTTTTACTGTATTTTTCGTATTGTTTTATATTTAGTTTTGTTTAATAGTTTTCTACTCGACAAGAGATGGCGCCACTAAGCTTCTGATGACGTGATCAACTTCAGTTGATCTCTTTACAGAATAAAAAGCTTCCTTGATTAGTTTTCATAATTAAGTATATTTAGCTATTATAAGATATATTTTCGTAGAACTTTGGCAAGAAGACCTATATTTAATATTTGATCTAAAATCAAATTCGTCTTCAGGAAATAAACCCGCTATAGGTATCTATCCATAAAAGACCGCCAAAAGGCGGGCAAGTAATAATGGTGTATCTAATAGCAATACATTATGGTCAACTTAATTTCGAAATAGAATCTAGGGTCCGATCCTAATCAGATTTGATTTAAATAGGCTTAGAAATCTAGTGAAATTTCGCCTAGTCAAAAGTGTTTTAAATGAGTTAAGTCGAAATCGAATCAACTCTAGGTACCTACTTATGAATTTTACATTGGGTAGTTAAATTACCTTTACGATGTGAAGATAAATATTCGATAAAATTTAATTTATTGTGCTGCATTTTTCGTAGCTGGTGAAGCTTTGAAAAAGGTGGCGCCATACTTAATATACTTTAAGTAGGTAGTTGCATATCAAAATATTCAGTGGTTTTGGTACTAAACTATAAAATACAGAATAGTTTGTAACTAACTCATCATCATATTCCTAGCGTTATCCCAGTTGCATCCAAGACTAACACGCCTTAGAGCCCGAGGTCCGCTTACCCAGATATGACAGAATATCAACATTTCCACAGAACGACTGCCGACTGCCGTACCGGATAGCGATATTCCATGGTTTACACCAGTAAAAATGTATTTGAGAATATTATCTCCCCGTAACGACTGTCAAAGATCTTCATGACAGCCGGGACCGACGCGGCGACGGTTTAACACGATATCCTCTGCTTGGCAGTCCGTTGGTACGTCCACTAGAGTATCGCTGCCTTTGTAACTAACTAATAATTATTTATTTAATAGCTAAGATTTAATACAAATAGTTTAAAGATATCAATAGGTAGGCACATTAAAGATTTTTGGCAGCGGAAAATATACAATTCACGAGATTGCTGACCCAAGCTAGAGCGCTCGGTTATGGAAGTCAGAAAATTTACGTATTCAATCTGCGGTGTCTAGGTATGTAATCCTTTTAGGCTAGGTATTCCACTGGGGAGGTTACACGTATTGTATTGGTTGTATTAGTCGTCGTCCTGCCCACCTGCACAACTACTGTGGGCAGCTAGCCTAACAGTCCGTATCCGATATTTCGCTACAAAATCTAAAATAGCCCGTTTCATACTTAACCCGTAGGTGCTATCAGAACTAGTTTAGTAGTTATCTGCGAAAGCGTAAGATTTACGCAAAGTTACCTTTACGCGTTTTTGTATTAAAATCGATAATGCGGTACCTACCAAATATTTTCGGATCGTTCAAGCTCTACCGGAGGGCTCGCGCTACGTAGCGTGTCGAGTGTTGCTGATTTAGTTGCAGACTCCGAAATGTTGACTATCTAATAATAAAACATAGACTAAATAGGTATAGTTCAAAGTGTACTCCTAGCTTTGCGAAACCAAAGTTACACAACAACTACCGTTTTCAAAAAGTAGGTATTAACAATTCCAAGACTAAGTCTGCTATAACATTTAGTTCTTGTTTTGTAATGAAGCATGTAGTATTAATATGGAGTTATTCGATCCTTCAACACGTATCTTATTAGGTGGCGTTCGTCACCTGCCTCTGACTCAGGTAGTTAATTAAGTCCAGTTGTCCTATATCTCCGAAATTGGCATTAGAACGCCTTTGTGTTTAATACATCCGTCGCTTCAGTGTTTATGAAGCTATTTCTCTTATTTCATGTTGATAAAGTTTTATACCTATATTGAAATCATCCAATAGGTACATAGATAGCCACCATGATCATCGTTCTAGCGTATCTCAGTTTCATCTAAGACTTTTCGCTTTAGATTTTAACCAGATTGAAAAAATATTATTTTTTCACAGAGCGATTGCCGTTTGACTAGGACCTCCGCAACGGATTGCGATATTCCACGGTTTAGACTAGTGTTAGTTTATTCAGTTTATCCAATACTTAGTAATGTTACAAAACTATTAATTTACCTACAGTTATAAGGTATGGTGTATGAGGTCGCTCAACCGCAAAATATTTTACGATTGGGGTTTGAGAATATTATTCACAGGTAGGTATGTATGTGTACCTAAATAAGAATAACTGACTCGTGTCTGGTAAAACTTATTGTATTTTTCACAGTAAATGCCTAAAAATGCGCAGTATCATATAATTAATACCTACTATTGAGAATAGGTAGGTACCGACGTCGGGGATTTGCTCGTAGTTATTTATTTATGGAAGAGTTTAATATTATATATTTATTATTATAAGTAAATAATTTTAATACTTACAATAGGTACTTTAATACTTATTTAAAGTTGTACCTACACTATTCAATAAAAAAAAATATACATATACCAAATTTTAAAATGTAAACCATTGACGAAGTGTTGAGATAGCACTAACTAATATTTTAAAAGTCACTAATATGTTTAAAATAATTACTGTAAATAATGGCATTCTGATTAAATAAATAAACCAAATATTACATTATAAACAACTCTAGCGAAAACCTTTAAGTAAAATTTATAGTCCCGCTACTCGCCAATAGATGGCGCCAGCAGTTGCGATAATTCATTTTCTCGAGTCCTCCATTCATGCGCGATGTGTTCATAAACAAGATGTGTATCTGTTTTAAAGTAGCGTAGTGTAACGATTTTGTTATCATTTGCTTACAAAAGATTAACTTGGAATTTTCAGCCTATTGACGTCGATATTAAACTAGCGTAAGTGTCGTGTACCCAATTAATTACTAGTGCGCGTTTCTCTACTTAGTATTCATTGAAGGTGATAAAACGTACCGTAATGAGGTTCCAAGGTATCAACGAACCGACATTGGTACAAGTAGTAGTGTAAATATGATTGCATATCGTTAATTAGGTGGAGCGGACGGTACACCTACACACGCTTCGCTATCGCACCAGCAGTAATCTGTGCGCACGGGCAGAGTGCGTCCGTTAACCGCTGATAAAAAACCTACATACATGCACACAGGCGCACCTCGCTTCCTATTGCGCCCAACAACAAATAACAATTATCGCACACACTCACACAAAGCGGCACTCGAGTACCGACGCGGTATAGTCCGGGAGATAAGAACTTGATTGTTGATCGTAGCACACAAGCAAGCGAGTGGTGATTGGTCGCACCTGTACAACGCGGGGCGCGGTGTTTGCGCAGCTCGAAGAAAAACTCCGCCTGTCCGACCACAGACACCATGTTGTAACGTCTCGCTCGGAATTGTAATTGCGCGTTGAGAGAATTATTATTAAAGTGTTTAGACGCTAGCTATTTGTTCGGTTATTGTATCGCATTGTACTCGCGCCATATGTTCGACGTCTTATTGGCATAGGTACTCAGCTATTAACTAACGACTTCAACATATTTTCTAGCACCCAACTGTGCGGTGATTTATGTCCGTTAGTTCGGAGCTCTCGACAATATTGATACCAACATTATTTGATCGTGTAGATATATTTTTACTGGTAATAAAACTTTCTTCGCTGCGACATATTCGATATAACTTGAATTATGAATAACACCTGCATTCAATGTATTATTCACTAATACATTATTTTCTGTCAAAACAACCCAGTGGGATTTAACAACACTGCGTTGCATAGAAGTTAAACGGTTGATTGAAAAGTAAAACATGTTCTCAAAATTGAAGAAGATTAAAGACAAGCATATGTAACAATCTTAAACCGTAGGTAAGATAAGTTTTCTCCTCTAAAAGGCAATATATTGAAATTGACTTAAGTATTTGAATACTCATATGAATATCAACATAGTCATAATTGCAACAATTACAGTGTATAAATAAACAAACACTTCATGCTGCGGTCAGTTACGTAGTATTTTATTTAACTGTACATTTTCTTTTCTGTATAGGTAAATCTGCGAGGAAACCGCAAACGTACCTACCGATTATGACCGAGTATTAATAGTGATCATTTCATAACTTTAATTATAATTTGTTTATTATCAATATCAAACATAAGATGTTAATATTATTGTTTAAAAAAACAGAATTACGTATAAATAATTGTCAGGTTTTGGCTGCCTATATTCTTAACAAGATTTTATTGCTAAATTAACGCCTTATCATACCTATGTCTACCATAACCTTATCTGAAGCAAAGATATGTTACTGTTGTCCAGAAACATCTCAAGTAGAAGAACAATTTGCTTAACGATGTTAATTTTATGCATTATTAATTATTACCAATAAGTCGAAGTAATGAGTACCTATGACTTATTAATATATGATTCATCATTGTTTTCAGGACCAATACTGAATTTCAATTTCGGTACGCAGGTATCTTATTGTGAGTCATTATGAGGTTGGTGTTAGGTAGGTACCTCGGCATCACACATATTACCGTAAACAAACATATTATTCTAAATATGAATAAGTAGCTCTTATCCAGACACATTTGCTAACTTTAGTAACGAGACTCATTTAAGTTCAGTGTCATTGGGAGTAATCTATAGGTACTCGTCTGATTCAGAGGCTGAAGAGGTGAAATGGACAAACAGAACAAAAATCATACCGGAGTGATTAACGGCAGTGAGTCATTGAATTAACCGAAGTGGAGCTGTATCTCAGGGAAATAATGTTTGACAAGCCATTAACAAAGTGGCTGTTAGTAGAGCCGTTAATTTTGTCTCCAACAAACAAATAATTAGCGATGCAGCACCTATTAGGTACCGAACTAGCTAGGTACGATTTGTTTAAGTCAAACATCGGTTCCAGTAACGATTTGTTTACGAAGT
The DNA here is from genome assembly GCA_944739405.2 of Euclidia mi. Lineage (NCBI taxonomy): Eukaryota > Metazoa > Arthropoda > Insecta > Lepidoptera > Erebidae > Euclidia > Euclidia mi. Next base: position 87,840,587 of record OX123184.2, read on the forward strand.
CCTTAGGCTATCTTAAGTGTTTCTTTACATTATCTAATGTCTTTTTTTCATTAATTGTTTCGAACCGTATATCAATTTGCAATAGCTACATTCACCACGCTGCATCAATTTAAATAAATCTTGTAGTTATATGATTTACATAATTTGTGATAAATATTAAATGTTGTATGTAATGTTTTTAAAAATATATTATATTCAGCCGCCAGAAATATTAAAGACACACGCACATCAAACGCGCTGTTGTCAAATTACAGGTAAATCAAATTGAAGTAGGTAGTTCCTTTGAGGCGTGCTATTTATTAAATTTTAAAGCGTACCTAGACGTGATCTAGGCACGCGGGTTCGTTTTGATCTCGGATCAAGTCGGATGCTGTGCACAGTTTATTATAATGAGATTAAAAACACGAACGTCACAGTGAAGCGTCTGTTCGCCGGAGAACAGCAATAAAACCAACTTTTACTAATTTATTCATCCGCGTTCCACAAGCTCGCATCTAAAATATTACGCATTGTGGCTCGTCCCAATGCATCAAACGTCCCTATTATTTTATCCACTCCAGACAGGCGGCACTCAAAGAGGAAGAATAAAATAAAAAGTAAGACAGAAAAAAGCAAATGAATTAAAACAACATAATCATTTACGATTTAAGACGTTGAAAGCGAGCGGGGTTACCCTCGACAAACGAAACTTTCTTTCAAGTCTGTGTGTACCTGTTCCCGATTTTCAAGTGGATGAATTATATCCCGAGGGAGACTAGGGGAGATTACCGAACACCGAGGTTATTTCTAATGAAGATGTGCTCGAGTTTTATTTTTAATACCTCAGAGGTGATATCATTTTCACCTGCGTTCTTTCAGTTACATTGAGAAAATATTTGGTAGGGGCGTTCAACTTTTCTTTTAAAGTTTAACCCTTGCATTGCACTTGTACTAAGTTACTTTAAAGTTTTCGGGACGAGTTCAGGGGTGCATGTCAAACTGTGATAAAATAATATTGTAGGATTTAGTGATGATAAAAATAATAAGAGATAGAGATATATAATGGAAGCGAAATATATGTAGATATAAAATGCAAATAAAAACAAAAAGAAAGGAAGCTTACTTAGGGCCGCGAGCCGCCTGGCCGAGGTGGTAGACGTGGGGACCTGCTTACTCCTCATGTCCGCAAGCCAACCGGCCGCTAAGCTTTCGTACCAACCGCCAACTCCCATAAGCGAGCTCTGCACTTTCATCGAGCGACACCTCTGTTCTCACACCTCACTGACCGCGGACTATCTAGTATCGCGAGAAGCACTTCGCGGCCGCGGCAGAATCGCATCTACGTCGTACTACACCGAGATTTCACAGCCTCCGCTGACGTCAGCGGTAAAAGTCCTAGTTTTGTTTTGTGGGGAGGCAGGTGGTGTGCGGGCCGTCGGCGGCGCGCTACTCACATCGGCAGGCGCCCCACACGTTGGCCAGGCTCCACAGGCGGTACGAGTAGCTGTCACCATAGCACCCGAACATGCTCTCATCGGTTCTCGCGACCATGGCCCGCGCGCGCGGACTAACGTGCTGTGTGCGGCGCGACGCGCGGTGGAATGAAGCGCCGGCGGCACCCCGCGCCCGGCCCGCCTTCGCCCCGCCCTGCGCCCCCGCGACCCGCGCCCAGCACGGCGCCCCGCGCCACCGCCCGCCCGCGACCTCCCCCCACCTATACTTAATTAGTAGAGCCGACTGCCGACTGCGTCTGCCGAGTGCCGACCCGTGTCTCACCACCGACTCTAATAACGATACACCGCTCATATTATAACACCTTCGCACTATCACTCTCCTCGTCTTTTTACAAACCGCAAACGCATTGGTCACGCCAAGGCACTACCTTACAATTGTTTATTTACATGCTCTACGCTCCACCTTCTCGCTGGTAATCTACCTGTCTCTATCTAACAGCCTTACTACTTTGCATTTATAAGTTCTTGAGTATACGTGTTTCGTGTATTATTATAACGCACGGACTTAGACCTTTGATTTGATTTTAAGTCTTTTTATATTGTTTTATTTATAAGCGATATAAAAAAATCAATTTAAATAAACCAATGTCAAAATAATACAGAAAAATACAGCCGTGTCTTTAAAAATAATCATACCGTAAAAAAATAAATAGTCAGCCCTTGGACTAGTTTTACTACGAGCGCATCGGTGGGTTAAGTTGACCGTTGCACTTTTAGTCATGCTTTCGGCTACTAGATGGCGCTACTAGTCGCGGCGGACTTTGTAGCGGTTTGAACGCGACTTTCAACTCGGGAAAAACCTATTGAATTACGAACCTTTTAAAAACCGCAACAAGGTTAATAATGTAACTAACATAATATGATAGTTTCTGAAGTAATTATTTAATAAGCTAAGTAAACATTATGAAGAGCTTTCTGAAGCTGGTTTCCTTTGATAATAACATTGACTATTAACGGTGCCAATAAATGTAGTACGCGTATTCACTAATAATAAATACCTACAGTAAGGCAATAATTCAATAGTCGCAGAGAGCAGAGACGATACGTTGATGTTCATTTTGTTATTGTAACTAATAGGCGTTCTCTTAATGATTTGTTTTTAGACACAACATGTGGAAAGATCATCTTGTTTTCTTTACTAAAATTAGATTTGATGATAGCCAACTTAGTTTATAGTACTTATTTGCGTTTCTTTTTGGTCTTTAATTTATAAATAAGTAATGCTAATTTTACCGTCTGATTTGGGTGATTATTTATTTATTTAGCTTTTTGTTGAGTACCTACATATTACGGAGCTGTTAGTTTGCCGCTTATCTGCCCTTTGGTAAAGGTCTGGTGCAGTATGGGAATATTAACCATTCTGACTACGTTAGCAAAACGATGTGTTTAAAAATGAAATTACTTGTAGGAATGTCCCGCATGTAAGCACGAAAGAAATTTGTATTAGGTATACTTGCGCATAGTACGATACGATTTTTAGATAGGTTTTCCTTTAATATTAGTAGGTAAGTAGGTAGGTATCTAGTTTACTCATCTTTTTGTAGTTAGTCGCCCTTGGTGACAATGTAAATATTTAGCATTAGAGCATTAATCCCTCGGGGACTCGATTACAAACTATCGTAGTACCTACATATGTGGTATATGTATGTATATATAACATATACCTACCTAGAGGGAGACATAAATAATGAAATTATGAAAACAAATCAGCGCTAATATGTAACAAATAGTAGTGAGTAGTGGCTTTATGTGAGGGTAACATTTATTTTCACCACAGCAGCTCAAACATGCCGCTTTTGCTGCGAGACAACAGTGAACAAAACGCGATTTTGATTCGAGCGTGAGGCAGCAGCTTTTTAATTTTTCAATCTTCAGTGCCACGAATTGACATTGTTCAGCCATAAATTTGAAACATTCGAATTTTACTGTGCTCTGTCTCTGTCACATGCATATAAAAAAGCAAGTGAAAAAACAAACTCCTTCGAAATCGATTTTGGAATTCGACCTCAAAGAAAGCACGTTCGGAAACGAGTTATACACTAAAATTTAAAGATATACAAATATCTTTATATATAAAACAATTATGTTGTTTTTTAAATGTTATTATTTATATGTTTAATATATTATTGGATTTTAATAAAAATAAGTCTAATGAATAGTATAAAATTGGTATTTAACTAATACATTTTTATTTGGAATTTTAACAATGATACATTTGAAAAATAAACATCAGGGACGCGGTATCAAAACGCGATTTAAAAAAAATAGCGGGAATAAAGTAAACATTTCGCTGATGCTGATAGCGTATAGCGTAACGTGTTAAATTATATTAAAAAGATGAGTAAAACTAGCGATGATGACTGTACTTTAACACCAGAAGAGTTAAAACAACAAGTGATCATTGCAGAATTTTTGTTTTCAATTTATTCCTGTTAATTTTTATCTCTCTTAAGTAATATGTGTTCTCACTGCTGAGGTGAAAAGTTATGTGTGCTACACGAGAGAAAAGTTTTTTGCATCTCCTGCTGTTGAGTCCCTCACTGCGCTCAGGATTCTAACCTTGATTCACTCGCTACGCTTGTGAATCAATCATAGAATCCTTCGCTTGCTCGGGACTCAAAATCAGCACTCGAAACAAAAAACAACTTTGCTCTCTTGTTGCACAAATAACTATTTCTATAATGACTTGGTTATTCAGGTTTATAAATATTTTACAATTTTAAAATATGGTAAATTCAAACATTTAAATGTACTTAAAGAGTAAGGATATATTGAATCGTTTCGGGTTAAAAGTAATTTTGAGAAGCCGTTTTCCGGCAGTTTAGAAATTTATGCATGCTAGTATGTTACGTGGGTAACAAATGTCTTGCCGTGCCGCCTCCAACGGAGCTCGGTAAACGGGGCAAAGAAATGCTGTCTTGACACCGTAAGAGATCATATGCGTGCCAATACACTTACCACTATGTGGGACCTATGATTCAGAATTTTAGATTATATCAAACCTGTTTTATTGTGTTTCCTCAGACGAGTTCGATTTTTAAGAATTGTGAACATTGTTCTTTTTTTTCGTAACAGTCAACGCGGGTAGAGCCAATTCCACTCTACGTCTTTTCTAGTTAAGTTTTGAGAGATGTCCAAATGATAACGTCGTCTGTACTAATAAGGCGGTATTACGGAATGAACTCTTATATCATGTTGTTCTTATCACAATTGTTTATTTACAATGTTTTGACACAGTTATTCTTATTTGTTCGGATAAAGCCCACATATTTCAATATCTATACCTATAAAAAAACTATATTTGTCAGTAGCTTAATTTGAACTCTTTAATACTTCAAGTATTTCATTATCCATGATAATATATTCAGTATTGAGAGGTGCTTTTAATGCAAGTCTTATGGTGATCAGGTTTTTGATCTATTTTCACTAGATGACGCTTCGCGAGCGTAACATCATGGGGTCTAGTACGAGTTTGCACTCGATATACGAGTGCAAACTTGTACTAGACCCTCAGTATTGTTGCTATTGTGTTTGATTTTATTGGTTGACTTTCAGTAGGTATATTTTGTATACGACGGTTAAATGTAATATTTTATTTCAACGTGAGAAGGATATATTATTATTTAAATTCTCGGTTTATTTTTAAGCGTTAGCTAGAGTAGCCATTTTGCGGCAGTAGAACAGATTGCATTATATTGCACTGTAACTATTGTTTAAAAAAAGTAAATAAAAATTAACTCCTCGTTTACTTTCTGCTTATTTTTCATCATTCCAAACAGTGACCCTAGCAGCCTTGTCGTAATTGATAGATAGAGTTTTTATTTATGTAAAGAGGATGACAGATGGACTTAAAAGTTATAGTTTTTTTCAGGGAGGCCAACAATTTTAATGCTTTTGACCTTTTAAATATGATGCAGAATGATGGAAACACTGTGCACTTCTCTCACACCAGCAGTTAAAAACAATAAATTGCACAAAGGTGAAACTTTCAAATCGGTACAAACTTTAAAATCCACCCACATGTGTTCATCCACGAAACATTTAGGGTAGGGGTGTGCAAGATTGCGCAGTGTATAAGATTGCGCAGAGCGATTATCCAATCAGGAAGCAGTTGTTGGCAGCCATCTTCAGTTGACAGCGTCGTACCGACATTCTAACTGAACCGGCACAAAAATTTACGTTTTTAATACAATTTCCTTAAATTTATTTGAAAATGACTAAATTTGATACCAGTCTTACATAATTTAGGTCTTTTATAAACGTGGTTGCAGTAAATATAAACCAGGCAAGCTGTTCTTATCTGTTTATTTCTATCAAATTACTCTCGAAGTGTGTTTCGCCTGAGCCAGTACGACATTCAAGTCAATAGATGGCACTTGTGGTATTTTAAAGCTGTTTATTACTCATTGTGCAAGAATGCGCATAGCTATCGTGTACAAGACTGCGCGTGAATTCTTGTAGTTGTACACTGAATCATATTTTATTTGGAATTCGTTTTTCATTTGCTATATGTAAGCTGTTAAGCTTATTAATAGCTAAAAAGAAAAGTGTAAAGCCTTTACCTAAAAAGAATAAGACTGTTAAGCCAAAGAAGCCAGCCAATGCACCCAAGAAAAAAATATGGTCATGTCCAGGTTGCTCAGAAGTGTACATTGAGCCAATTACTGAAGACTGGATTGAGTGTATTTGTTGCAAAGAATGGTGGCACGACAAATGCACAGCATACGTGGGTCACGGGAACTTCCAATGTGATGTTTGTGAGTAGGTAATGCGCATTGACCAATATGCGCAAACTTGCACACCGGGGCCGCGCACTCTTGTCCGCATACTTTGTGCAAGAGTGCGCATTTAGGACGCAGCAATTTTTTGAAATATTTCCTAAAATGTTACCTTTATATTTTTTATAATATTTTTTCTTAATAGGCAGATAACCTAAATAAACGAATAAAGACTGAAGTTGATTCTAAACTGCTGCGTATTTTTTGTAGAAATCATAGTAGCTAAAGTGCGCAATCCTGCACACCCCTACCCTACGACGATGTCGCAACAATAGTTCCACCTAGCGAATAATTTACGAGTCCATAGCAGAAAGCTGTCACAATTATAAACAAAGACCATTGAGTACTGGTAAACTAACACTACCATCATAATTTTACCGCGGATACACCTACACCCAAAACTGAACCCAAACATTATCGAAATAAGGTAGATAATCGCTTGGGATCGTTGTGTGAGTAGTAAATGCCAATGTTTTAAGACAATAGCACCTTGTATTCCACGTGTGCCGCACGTGTGCCTACAACAATGGCGGAGGTGTGTATTGTCCAAAGATTTGTTTTATGGAGGCCGTAAACCCGTGGATGGCTGTCAACTTTCTTGTTTGTTCTTTGAAGTAAGTTGACTACGCAAGTCGTTGTTAATTACTGGGATATTTTGCGGTTTAGTTTGTTTTTTGCGTGTTCGGAAGGTTTGTGGACCTCCCTTGTGACTTTAGGGTAGGAAACACGTGTAGCTTATCCTACAAAGTACGAAGTAGGTACCTGCCATGTCAAATACTGTTCGCTGCTCTCATTAACATTTTACAGGCACCGGAAATCCTTGATGTCACTGAAATCTAATTTGGATTAAAAAGCCAATATTTTTTTTATTTATAGACTCACGTCTGTATCCCTGAAGAGGTAGGCAGATGTGTAATATTACACCCACATTTCGCCATGAATTTTAAGGTCTCACATAATAGGGGGCGAACGTATTGCCGTTACCGGGCACATCACCAGACTCCGTACTGCTACTGAGAATTTGGATAAACCCAGTAACACTTTTGCCCGACCCGGGAATCGAACCCGGGATCTCCGATCAGCAGTCGCATACGCTATCCACTGGACCACGAAGGCAGTCTTTACTTCCCTCATAACTACATGCACGTATAGCGTAGTGGTTAAAGCGACCGCCTCGCCGTTTAACTTTGCGCCGAGCGTTACTGATTCGAACCCACATGGAACAACACTTTGTTTAATTGATAGATAGATGTTTCAAGCCTGGATGTACTTTAAGTTCGTTGCTTGAATATTTGTAAAGTCCTACGCGACATAGGATTTATTCATAGTGCGCAATCTTCCTTTATACATTACACCAGATTGAGGTTATAGTCAGTTTTCCTTTCCTTTCCTCCACCTCCACACTCTAGAGTCTACAGCCTGTCAGTTCTCTTCCTAAGTTTCTACAGAGTTTCCCTCTACAAATAGGGAATGAGGATTTGGCCTACTATACTACGCTGGCCAGACGGGTTGGTATTCAGTCTGATGTCGATATTTCCATCTCTTCACTAATAAATTTTTTGCTTCATATATTTTTAAGACACCCTTTACGGCACCTACGGAATGAAATGGGGTTAACTTAAGTAACAGATTCTTTAATCCATCACTACACGGCAACTACAAAATAAATGTGTTAATCGTTTGTACAATATTTTTTATCGATGTCGGTGCATATGAGACGTTCAAGTGCGTGTGAGCCGTGTGAGGTAACGAGGTACAAAGGTGTCTGTTGGCTCACACGTGTGCTCCCGGGGGGCCGACCCGTGTGGTCGGTTGTCTGTCAACTGTCTATGTGTGTATGTCGCTTGTAGGGCTAATGCACTTGATCAGGTGCATTAAATGATGACAGCGACGGCGGAGGACTCTACAGAGCCTTTTTGCTTTTGTAGAGCTCTATATGTTCCATCCTCTGCCTCCGTGGTCCAGTGGATAGCATATGAGACTGCTGATCGGAGGGCCCGGGCTCCATTTCAATTTTCAGATTTCCAGGGCCGGGCAAAAGTGTTACTGGGTTTTTCCGAATTCTCAGTAGTAGCACGGAGTCTGGTGATGTGCCCGGTAACGGAAATAGGCTCGTCCCCTATTACGTGGGACCTAAAAATTCATGGCGAAATGTGGGTGTAATACTATACCTCCGCCTACCCCTTCGAGTTTACAGGCGTGAGTCAAAAACAAAATCATATGTTTTATAGCTGAAAAATAATCGAACAATTTAATGAGTTTGATTTGGCGTAACCGCTGCCAAACTTGCTACGGCATCCTTTAGGTTGGACGTAACCCAGACTCGGAATTATGTTGCATGAATGTTGTAAAGCCCGCGACACAGAAAGTGCTAGAGAGGATATTTCTACTAAGAACTCTCAGAAGACATAAATAACCTATTTCTAATCGTAATTCCCTAACCAAAAATCCCCCAAGAATAGCAAGACGTGACTTGTCGTTCGTAATAGATGGGCAAAGTTAAGCAACGGCAATGTAGGCCACACCTTGCATGGGTGACCGCTTGTTGCGGCATTTACATTATGGCGTTACCGTGCTTCGGAGTGTACGGAAAGGCTCTTGGTCCCAGTTCGCATTCCAGGACAAGAGTCGTTGTGCCACGTCCAAGGCTTTAAGCCGGCCTATGAACTCCGAATGGTATGAAGAAAACAAGAAGTTATTGAAACTATGATAATAGAACATCGTCGTTTTTTTATAAAGCTCTACCTAATCAAGTAGGTGCATGATATTTTACTATTAGTTACTAGTTCTTCATCTAAGTCTATTTTTAAATAGTCTAGAAGTCCTTGAGATCATGCATGCATGGCTCAACAACACATACTCTTTAGTTTAAAATGTTAGAATAATGCCGAAATAATTGGTTTAAATAAGATTCTAAACTATAACCCCTGTTATAGTAGCGGGAGCGAAGCGCTTAAGATATTGATAGGACAATCCTAAAAAAAAAGGTCGGTTGAATGCGTGTTAACTATCGACATTTACGCTACCGCTTTAAGTGATAAACATAGAAAATATGAAGTTTTTTGACTTTAGAGGATAAAAATTATCTACTCTCCACGAGGTATCTTTTTTAGGTAAACTTGGGATAAAAGCTGTCTTAAAAGATTGCTTCTAAAATAAGTAGGTATACAAATTAATATAAAGTTATTATCTACTACAACTATGTATAATAAAAAAACAGTGTAGCGGCCATTACACTTCAACGTTATATTAGTAAGGAGTTACTCCTTCATCCAGACTTTAAAAATCATTTCTGATTCACACATTTTTTGTCTCACGAACCATCTAACCTAAGTATGCAAAATGCCAGCAAATATAAAGAGTGTATCAATAGTAATTCACCTAAGCAGATTTCACTTGCGGCTCCGCCCGCGTGAGTTCCGATCGCCACAAGAAGTAAGGTTATGAGTTATTATTTCTTTTTATAGATTCACACCTATATTCCCGAAGGGGTAAGCAAAGATTTTTGATTCTGAAGTATTGGTAAGTTATATTAATGCAAAGTTTTATTATAATCCGTTCATTAGTTCTAACGTGAAAGTCGCCAAACTAACGAATGGACTTTATTTATAACATTATTATGGATTATTAATTAGCTAGCAGTGTTCTCACGTTAACCGTGGGCGGTGCAGACGTTCATAAAGTTCTTTGTTGCAGACAGACGCACATCTGGCGACCACTCGCCACGTCACAGGTAACTTTATAGTTTTACTGCCTAACCGGTAAACTGTCACGGAAACTCATTATTGTTCCAAAATAAATGTTATATTGCATTGTTGGGTAATTAAAAAAGATTTGCATTTAGTTTTTTTGTTACTTCCGCCAACTGAAATAAAAATGCTTGCAGTGGTATTTCGGAACTAGCTTTTCCTCTCTGCCACGTCTGTTATAGTCTAGGTTATTGCGATAATAATCTATTCAGATGTAACTACAAGCTGTAGTTCTTGGGGGGAAGAGTAGCATGCTCACAAAAAACCTATTAATTTAATTCTGGATTATTTCGATATGATTTTGTATGACGTCACATAGCCTATAACCAGCTTGTTATGAAGAATTGTTTAACAGTACTGCCTTTGCCAAATTATGGTTGGTAGTTTCAAATCTATTGCAGAACATAACATGAACACACCTATCATACATAATGAGGTCTGTGTGGTGTTTGAAGTGATGTTCTGATTGCAAAGATGTTATAAGTAATTAATAAAAATATGTTTATTAGCTTCATCATAATTCATTAAATTGGATAAATATGAATTGCGGTTTTTGAACAAAACAACTAATCATTTGTTTTATAGATACCTATTTAATTCAATTCAATTTCTATTCAGTTCAAAACAATCAAATTATTTATTTACTCGAATGTTTTAGGTACAATAAAACTACTATAACTATTGTATTCTACTTACGACAATAAATACACCTCGCTTTTAAAGCTAATAAATAGGTATTATGGTTATCATAACCATAATTATAATTAATATTATGTAACCTATGTTTTGATAACGCGGTATCGCATTGCGCTAAACGGGTATTATGCAAATAAGGCTATTATTTATCACTACGTTTAGGTATTACAGTAACAAATACTATAAAATGTTGTCCTTGTTTAATTATAAATAATCATGTAAACATGACTAGTTTGGGCATTTTAAATAACTAGGTAAAATGCTGTGATAACCTTTTAGAATGTTAGAACGCCACGCAACGGTGCCGATGAGTTTTCCTTGACAAATACTGATGAGATTTCAAAATCATGTGCGTAAGTTCTTATTAAACAATTATGTAATAATAATCATTTTATAGGAATTTAAACGTTCTTTTTTATATAGTCGCAAGCCTGTATCCCCGAAGGGGTAGGCAGAAGTGTAAATATTACACCCACATTTCGCCATGAATTTTTAGATTCCACTTAATAGGGGGCGAGCCTATTGCCGTACCAGGCACATTACCAGACTTCGTGCTGCTACTGAGAATTTCCTAACGGAAAAACCCAATAACACTTTGCCCGACCTGGGGATCGAACCAGAGACCTCCCAATCCCATACGCACATTTATGCCGCGAGACCAATGAGGCAGTCGTTTAAACTTTCGCAGCAATTTAAACTTTCGTGGTTATTAATAATACTTTTACATTTTCCTACACCACGATAATATACCCGTATCTTTGTTTGGAGTAACCGATATTTCGGCACTGTTGCAAGCGCCATGTTCACATAGAACATCCGTGAACATGGCGATACCGTTATTTTGGCACTGTTGCAAGAACATTGCCAAAATATCGGTAAAAGTAATAATTATCATTTGTTCTACTATGAAGGTAATCTTCATCATGAAGTCTTCATGACGAAGTTCTGTAAACTCTATCATTATTTTATAGGCAGGTTTAAAAAATGCATGGTCTGTAACAGTGTTTTATGTTGAGACCACGCATTTTCATAGGGTTAAATATGTCACCGTGTACAAGTGAAATCAATAGTACGCCCAAATAGAGTTTCCCTGCCTGAAAAAGATGATACCCAATAAAGTAGTTCTAATGTAGGTTCATATGTGTAAATCAGGGCCACTTTATTAACCCTTCAGTAGGTAACTTCTATGTAAACTATTTAAACTATTTAAATGTAACTATTTAAAAGAGAATGTCATACAAATTCCGTTTATTTTGACTTCAGTTGAACAATAATTTCCATTTTTAGTGGTAGCGATACTGACCATAACTCTCTTACATAAAAAAGAAAGAATATAATACTATCATACGTTAAAACAAATATGATATATCAACTTTTAAATTGCCCTGAGAAGTCCATATATTATACCTTTATATTAGTTTATTTGTGTACCTACCAAGAACCGTTGTCACATATATTTGCGTGTTGCGAACATATTGATAGTGGATGGAACCGATATGACGATAATATGATAGTTTATGCGCGCTATTTGGCTCTACATGTTCTCACAATGCGCAAAATATACAAGGTGGTCGTCAATGATTGTCAAGACGTTAGTCTGTTATTGACCGCGGGAATGTAATATTGTATTATTGCGGTTGTCGCCTACGTATACCTATAATATGGGATTATAGGTGTAAGATAAGACTGTTGTCAGGCTAGGTGGTTCTTTTGTAAAATTGTAACTGGAGCTTATGAATTAGTTAATAATCATACAAATTTTAATATATGTACTTTATCATTTTATTATTCTCGCGTTTATCGAGCTCGAGCTTTTGCCGGTGGCTGAGCTAGTACTATACTTATTTAATATACTTGATATAGTTTTATATCATTGTTATGATTTTTTGTGCTATTGTAGGGTTAGAGAGCAATTAGTTAGTCGTTTTGCCGCTGTGCTTTACCGAGTTCATGAATTCGGTGCCACTCCGGTGGTAACTCTGGGTGTTCCATAAGGCTATTGAAGTCACGTAGCTTACAAGAACTTCGCAGTGTTTGAGTAGAATTTAAAATTAAATTATATAAAAGAAGGAAGAGAAGAAAGAACACCTAGACTCGAAACAACAATATAATTATGAACCACACAAAGTGTTGTCCAATGTGGTATCGAACCCACAATACTTGAGGCAGTGTTAAACAGCGAGGCAACCACTTAAACCACAAAGCCAAGACTAAAGTCCATGAGGAACTCTACTATCTAGATAGTACCTACCTTTAGTGACCTATAAATATAAAATATACGTACATACGTCAAATGCATAAATTCGTTTTAATCCGAGGAATTCCAAGAATACTTTAATCAGCCACTGTGCAATTATAATTAGTCCTACGAAATATGTATATGAATACCTAAATACGTTTCACAGTTACCGGAATACGATGTTTACCGGTGTGTAATGAGAGAGATAACGGAACATGGAAATTGTATTTATTACTATATTAATATCAACCTGCTTTTAATAACACACAACTGTGACAAAGTCTATATTTTAGAAAGGTTGGACTAAATGTATCCTGCACTAGTTGTAGCCCAGGGATTCGCCCGTCCATCTAAATTTCATTTTTATTCAAATATACTGTTAGTCCTCATTGGACATTCTTAGGGCTGAAATATAAAAATTTCTTTCTTAAGTTACGTCATATAAAGAACTCGCTGTCCAAATTTCATGTTTCTAGATGCTGTCGTTTAGGTTTTGCAATCATATGTCAGCCAGGCCATACCTACAAATTTGTTCTCACGTAAATACGAGTGTGGACTCATTGTCGTCTGCTCCGCATAGTTATAGACCCTGCTTCTGCGAAGAATTTCTTACCAACATAATCAAATAACTTTGGTTGATCTGAAAACCGAACCTTACTGCCCTTACTACGATATTAACAGTTTCATTCACTTTGTATAAATGTGCATTTACAATTTATTTACATTTGGAGCTGATTTCAGCATGAATGGGCCGGCTTGACCGGGGAAGTACTACCCTCTCACAGAAAATCGACGTAAAGTAACAGTAATTAAACTGTTGCGTTTCGTTTGGTGAGTGAGAGTGCCGGAAGCCCTATCTCCTATTCCTTCTCCCTCATCCCACTCCTCATCCTATCCCTTTTCCCATCCCCAAGGGGCGGCAGCGCACTTGTAACTCCTGTGGTGTTGCTTGTGTCCATGGGCGGCGGTAATTGCTTACCATCAGGCGATCCGTCTGCTCGTTTGCCGCCTATTTCTATATAAAAAAAATGTAAAATAAATACTGCACCCGCATTTAATATGAAGGTAGCAATTACATTTCATTATCGATCAATACATACCAGTAACAAACTATAAGAAACTTTGTAATCGATGTTACCAATCAATAAGTAACTACGATGCAGCCACGATGTATAGAACAACAACAACAGCTTCGATTCCCACAAACGAAAACAGGAGTCCCACAGCATCGGTAACGTTGCGTCACAATACGGACGTTAATAATGTAACTAATAATAGGTGAGCACGTATGCGGGCGCGGAAACAGCGGCCGTGCGTTATCGGACTCATTATCACTGCGTATCGATGCTATCGATACAATATCGGTGCTATATGTATAGGTAATTTTGAGCACAACACTAACCTTGCAGCTGTTACCGTAATAAAAGTAATATGTTATAATTGAAATTATATTTGCAAGCTTCTAATTTCTAAAGTCGTTTTAACCGTGGATTCAATGATTCTTGTAATACTGAAGTTTCGTCGTGTAATGATTATGTGTGTAAGCCGCCGCCTGGCAGTTTGATATTAGATACGACGGGAGTCAGTTGTTCGATCCCCGAACATAAATTACGTGTTATAAAAAAAAAAAAAAATGAATGTTATATTTTCGCTTGCTTTCAATATTTAAGGTCGGCTTGAAAAACTGTCTATTTTGTACGCCATAAGCTTCACATCTTATCACACTCTTTAAAATTCACGCTAGAGCCTACAAAATAACTACAAGACTTATTAGTCAAAACAGTTCACACAATAAAATCAGCGGTATTAAACTCCAAAATCTGGAACAGTTCCAAACGTCAATCATTGCTTATCTATAATAACATTACATCCCTTTAAAACTATCAACATTGAGTGGAGATAAAGAACAACACTATAAAAACATACTGTAATCAACCTTAGGTTATCTCAGTAACCGACGTGAAAAAACTTGTGACATATGGAAAGGATAAAGCCGTAGAGATAATGTTTAGGACTGTGAAATATTGATGAGATAAGGATTTATAATTAATATAGGCAATATTTTACTGTACGACCTGTTACGCTACTTCATTTTTTAATAGATATTTATCGCTGTATACAACGATGGCCTCGTTGTATAAACATAGTTGTGTTGATTGGCTCGTCTGCCGACCTAGCAAGGCAGTCAAAAATCATTGTGTCGAATAAATGTTTCGCCTTATTGCCTAGATTTGTCTACAAGGCTGCTTCTCAGTAGAATAGTATGGCTGAGCTGACTGGGCGTAAAGGTGAAATTGGCATGCCTTCGTTTCTGAACTGTTAAAGGTCGGCCGTTTTACCATCGAAAAGTCATGGATTTGATTCTTATCTATTGCTCTCCTGAATTAAATCAACTGAGTTGATAGGCCTTTACAAGCCTCATAGTAATAGAGAACTAGTTTATATTACTCTGGTTCTTATGTATAAAATTATGCGATGCGCGAGAACCATGAGCAAATCGAAGTAATTAAAAATTTTAGAGTCTATGTTTCTTCGTTTATTCATTCGTGAAGTTATCGTGAAGACATATATATCATCATAATATATGAGCATAAGAGTTGTCACTGATTCCTTTACTATGCAACTACTATAACAATGTTCGTAGTAGTTCTGTTACAACATCAGCAACATATTACCACTTTCCCGATTACGAACCAAGACCCTGGCCTAGAAGACCGGGGTCCACTTAGTTCTGTTGTTACATATGTATGGTATAAGAAATATGTAGTGGTGATATTAGCGCTACACGTGT
Source organism: Euclidia mi (assembly GCA_944739405.2). Lineage (NCBI taxonomy): Eukaryota > Metazoa > Arthropoda > Insecta > Lepidoptera > Erebidae > Euclidia > Euclidia mi. Next base: position 87,856,333 of record OX123184.2, read on the forward strand.
AAAACTACGTGTCTGTTTGTCCTTTGTATTACGGCGAGCCATATGGTGACCAGACCGACCTGCGTCGGTCACGTCCCGGACCTATAACAAACGCTAATTGTTACAACTATTGCCTGCTTTGTCCTAAACAATAACAAACTTTTATTTACCGTTCCTATCACACTTATTCCCTACACAATAAGGTTGATTATTAGGCCGTTGAGCAACCAAGAAGTTGGTGTTCACCAAGATGTCGCCAGATGGTCTGACAGGATGCGTCCTGTTTTGTTAGAAGTGTCAAAGTAATAGCTTTTGTACTTGAGAGATAATGAGAGGACGACACAAATCTCTTGTTTGCAAGTAATTTTGAAAAAATACACGGACGGTAATGAGATGAACGTATTACAGGCACGAGGCAATCCAACAATAGCGGGATTAGTAATGATCCATTGTCGGTTTAGAATACGAATTATTGATATAATACTCTTTTCGATGCCAAAACATAGATATTAGTGTTTTCGTGTCTGGTGAGCATAAACATTTATCAAGATTTTTTAAGAACATTACTATCACTTACAATGATTTAAATCTTTGCAGCCTATTTAATAGATTTACAATCGCTAAAAGGAAGTCCACGTCGTTAGCAATATACTCGGCGTTGAAAGGTGTTGTCGAGTCCAGAGATTTGTGTAGTCCCTACTCGCACGAATTTATCACTTTCTTTGATTTTGCAGCCAAAACGTGTAAACGTAATGATCGGATATCGCGGATAAATAAAGCATCTCTACATTAACAAGTAGCTGTGATGTATGTGTATGGAGTTGATACGCGGACGGTAAGGCCTCGTTCACTTTACTACTGTTACTTGGTTGTAGGTATAATATGTTTAGTAAAAATATAGCTGAAAGGGTACACATTAGAGTTGATTTTGATGCAATATAGAGTAGGAGTCACGTACTAAAGAACGTTAGGATAATAAGCTAATTTAGCAAATTCTTAATATAATTGTTTTGTAAAGTGTTAAAATCTTAATATATAAAATCCTTGCGTTACTTACTGACTGACAGACACGCTACAGCCGAAACTATTGGGCGCATGAAGCTGAAATTTTTCATGTATGTTGCTTGAGGACCGTAGGGGTGCACTAAGAAGGGATTTCCCGAAATTCCCACGGGATCGTCCACAACGGGTAAATTAAAAAAAAATTGCAGGCGTAGCTGCTGGCGTCCTCTAGTGTAAATATAAGAAAGTTTGCATTTGCCTGCATCTATGTAGTTCTAATAAGTGCTGGTATTGCCGAATTCGACTTCATAAAAAAGGGTATTCTATTCATTTCTGTAACCTGAAATTGTTGAAGAAATTAACACATCTCCATTCTAAAGAGCAAAATGGCGAGTCAAATAGCGTGCGTGTGAACGCGCTCTGTCGTTGTGGAGCGATCGGCTCGTGCTTGGCAGCGTGTCAAACTTACCGCGCTCATTCTCGCCTCCTCACCTTACACACGGCATTCATTGGAATCATTCCATACTAGCCGTGCACCGTGGCTTCACTCGCGATATTTGCTCGACAACACCTATAGGAACGAAAGGGCCATGAAGATTCTGGTAAAGTACGGTAGAAAAGTTACTTTACCAGAATCGTTATGTCACTAGTGGCTAAAGTCTCCATGGCACACGGCAGCGTATTCATAGAAGTTCAAAGAAAGGAACTAGTGGGTCAGCACCTGTTACAAGAATCATTCGAGCCAGTTTTGATCCCTTCACAACTTGAAATCTATTTAATCTTCAACCAACTTAAGCCTTCATAGCGAAACCAATCCTTAGCTGACCTTTCCTAAATATACTTTCACCTCTATACACACGTATATTTAAACGTATAATAAATATAATATAGAGAGATTCTACTGCATTTTTCCACCAAATTAAATGGCGTTGATACCTCACAAATCTTTGAGAATATATTACAAAACGTAGGTAGAATGAAACTGCGCAATACATTTAAGAATGATATAAAAGTGCATGCATATATTTATGCTATTTTAATTTTATCGTAGTTTTGGTACTTGTTTATTGCTGTATTTCTAGTTTCACTAATGCAAATGTAATATAATATAATGTTATTGAGGAGATGAAAACGTATTCATAAATTGGAAAAGTTGGCAAATAGTTATCTGGAACACAATTAGACGCATAGTTTATTTATTGAAAATAAAGCGTTGGCTAATTTTTAGAGGTTAAACTGCATATGTTGCATGTAATATGCTTGTAGCAAGACAGGTATTAATGTTAATCATTAGATTATTTGATTTTATAAATTCTTTATTGAATCGGTCAATCGGTTATTTCTGACTACAAAGTAATATATGTAAGCTTTGTACATGATGTTATAGTCCTATGTAAAAATATAATATACCTTCCTATATCTAAGTATGTGTTATTATTTCACTTCTTGCATCTGGTTTCTTTGCATAGTTCAGGATCAACTTCCTTCTTTGTGAATTTAATACCTTCTATTATAATTCTCAAAGAAGATTTAGCAGGAAGGTGGCTTGCTCAAGCAAGTCAAGTCATAAACCATGTTGACGTCACATGTTTTAATTTCATGTGTAAGCCTTATCAATTAGACGTCATAAGAATATCAGGTACCTACTACATAAGGTAAACCATTTGCCATGATTGTAGGTAAGTACAAATCCTACTGTTAGAAGATCATAACGTTTTAAAAGTAGCATATGTACATATGCTACTTTTAAAACGTTATTAAGATTACGCTATATAAACATTATTAAAATATATTATTTCATTGTTCCATATAAGGCACTTACCAGGGGAACACAGTCCCTTGACGACAGACTCACTATTTTTGCTCAATATAACATTATTCTCACATCAAGCCACAATGACAAACTTTACGCGTCTATTGTTACGCGGTGAACTCGTAAAAACAGTCCCCTACACTATTGTTATTATTTGTTAATTAATTATAAAGTGCTTGCGGCCACCCTCGGCATGACGCGGCACAAATTATACTACACCTATACCTAAACTTATTAATATACCGATGACTTATGCGTTTATTAATGTTTGAAAGAGAGTTTCTGGATACATAAGTACATAACCATTTATTATGGCATAAATTTCGTGACTTGATGATAAATGGACAAGTCAAATTATTATTTTTTATTTTCGTTTTTTGGGAAACAAACAGATACATTACAAATATAGTTTATAACATTTAGGTAATACATAATCCAGTAAAGGTTCCACTGTTAGATAAAACACAATTAAGGTAAGTGAACACAAATCGAAAAGATCTGAGCATTAAAAAAACATTTAAGTAAGACCAGACACAATTTGGTTAATTACACAGCTAAACATAACAAGAGATGTTAACAAATAAAAAATAAAAATACAAAAAGATAATTACTAAATTGGACACAAGGATTGAACAAGTGCACTTTTATTAACATAAAAACAATTAAAAAATAAAATACCACCGAATTGACAACCTCCTCCGTTTTCTGAAGATGGTTAAAAATTCAATCGGCTTCAGAAATGTACAGAAAAGGAAAATAAAAATATCATCATTAAAAAAATTTCAGGTTCGTGCCAGCCAGAAGTAAGCACACACACATTTTTTATTTATTTTTTTGTTGTCTTGCATGCTCCTGGCTGGCACCAATCTCGCAAAAGGGACCTCTTCGTCAGGGCAAAAAGGTGACCACATCTTTATGCAACACGTGTATAATGTTATCATTATCAGCTGAATAAGCGTCAAACCTGACAAGCCTGTTTTTCTAAACTCCGTTATCTAACCATTTACCTCTGCGGCGGCTAATAATACGATTAATATAATCCAACGAACTGGTAACCACCAATTATAAGGTGTTATTATACCTACAAGGAAGGTAAATACATTGTACACCTATACGTATAATATATGGTGTAATAGAGGAAGTGGTTGTTACCTATATTGATAAGGTTTTCCTCTAGGTGTTTCTGTAAATACGTAAAGGAATAAAAGGGACTGTTTTTTATTGTTGACATGCTTTGCTGTCAACTTGTGTACGTCTTGAAACTTTATGTTTTACCTGTTTGATTAACTGGAACAGGTCTAACTAGTCACTAATTGGATGCGTGACCGGAGTGGAAGGGGGAAGAGGGAGTACGGAAGTACAATAAAAAAAGTCGGCGGTGGACCAGTTTGAAAAAAAATCCCTTGGCAGTTATAGAGTCGAGGCGCACTAGAAACTGGTTTTGTATACGAGTGTCAATGTGTGTGTAAAGTAGCACTGGAAGCGATGATGTCTTGTTGAGCAATTTTCGCCCTTATTGTGGTCTAGCGGGAAGTTGTTCGACTGTACGTAGAATTCATAATTATAATAGACTGCCCGCAGCTACGCCTGCACACTTTATTTTAATTTAACTGTTTCTGCCCTATGCCATGGGAATTTCATAAAATCTTTTCTCGAGGAACATTATCATCAGCCCCTAACATACCACTGCTGGATTAGGCCTCTGTTTTGAACGGAGGAATTAGCCTACTACCACGCTGGCCAAATAAGTTGGTATAGGATTTGTTTCAAGTTTTCCTTCCCTTACAGTGTTTTTCTCTGCAATATGGTCTCTCTGTCGGCTCTTACGATGATTTCGGGCGATGCCATTCCGTATTCTTAATTCGTCATCACACAGAAACGGTTGCAAGGAACATACATGCCAAATATTTGCGTCTGGCGCTCAATATATTTGACTATGCATTGTCTGTCAGTCCTGTGTGACTTGTATCAAGTTTTTTGTACCTATATGTATATGACCATTAAAAAGGCTAAGTTAAATCTGTTAAGGCAAGTATGCGGACTCCGGGCTCTTGGATGTAACTGGGATAACGCTAGCAGGTCAGTCAAGGCGCCGAATGTTATCCGAATCGAGCTGACACGTGTGTTAATTAAATTAACACTGAACCTCAAGTTAGACAGCATGGCATTTATTCAAACATGTTTATATGGAGCTGCTCTGGACAATAGCGGGAGTCGTTAGGATATACCTTATCATGACCAAATTAAGTCATCGCCAAGTTCACCGGCCCGCTCCCGCTCTCGCTTTTATCGAGAGGCTACGATCTAAAGTTTGCACAATATGCACGACTTTATTCTAAGAATACTTAGTGCAAAATATTAAGATAATGATTGTTCTCGTAATTATGAAAAATTTGGTTTCGGAAGATCATGAAAACGCAGCTGTTTAATATAGTATTTAACTTAAGCTTCGACAAAATTCATGGGACAGCTGATCTTTAACGGATTTTGTTGAAACTAGGCTCTACAACTTATAGGTACTTACATCAGAATAAGATGCAGGCTATCAGGTCCGCGTTTACTCACATGGGCGACGCCGCGTGCATAATCTAATGACATTGTCTATCTTACTGGACTAACAGTGCGTTTATTTGGACAAACAATTGTATCCTTTCCTCTACCATACAAATACAGAACTATTTACGATACAACATTTTTAATAACATTATTAATTAATGTTATCTACGTAAATCATATTGTATATACATATAAACGTCTATCGTCTCATTAGTTAGTGTGTACAAAGCTATCGGCTAGTTTATCAAAGTAAGTAAACCAAAAACAAAACTATAGGGAAACCCTTTTTGATCCCTGATGGCGGAGGTAGCTTGGATAGTCTATATAAGCGATTTTTAATGCACTATTGTTATGAAGCTAATCACTTTATTTATCAAACTGATTGTTTTGTTCTATGCCCTAAATATAAGGGTTATAAACGCATTATATTTGATGGTGTCATGTGCTATTTATAATAACACACTGTCATCTGATTTCCAATAAGGCAGAGCCTATGGAACGCTTCCGCGAGGCCGACACGCACTTGATTTAATATTTTTTTCGTTCGTTATCCTAAGCATATTTTCAAAGAATATTAACACCACATATATGCACATAGAATATTATATAAACATAGACTCACGCCTGTTTCCCCGAAGTGGTAGGCAGAGGAATATTAAACGCCCACTTTTTGCCAGTGTTTTGATCCCACGTAATAGGTGGCGAGCCTACTGCTGCTAATCGTTATATTTTGTTTGCCAGAGCCTCGTCCGTTGATCGGCAGTTGCACCACTTGCAGGTGAGGTTGGCTTGGGACCCTTTTTTTTTTTTTTTTTTTTTTTGGTGTCGGGTTGGAAAATCCTCATGGAGTCCCTCCGCCCCGGGGGAAGGACGAAGGGGACTGTCAGACTCTTACTGACTAAAAACCAACCCGTGTTCCTCATGTACCCGTGTGTCGGAGGGTAGGGATTCACATAAGCATTCGTCGCTACCCCCCGACGGGTATTGGCCCGCCAGATGGTCAAGCGGGCCCCGAACAAAACCCCCTTGGCGGCGAATGAAGGTGTTGGGCTCCGCCGCCAAAACTCTCAGCGGCCGCAGAGGATAGGGAGGACGGCAACGCAACACCGCATCTCCTCTTCCTCTGCGGCCCCACCGCGACGCAACGATGGTGCGCCCCCATTTGGTCGCGGGAGATAGGGCGCACGGCAACGCAACACCGACACGCCTCTCCTCCCGCGACCGCACCCGACTGCGAGGGACAGACAGAACTGTCCCCCGCACCCGCACCGTTGGACGCATCCTGCGCAGGCCCCGTCAAGCCCACGCGGAGCGTCCCCTCCTGGATCCCTCTTCGCTTCACCGCGGGTAACCAATCCACGGTTACTGAGCCCCCCCACCACGACAAGGTGGAGATCCCACGGGGGGGTGGCTTGGGACCCTAAGTTTTTGGTGGGAACCCTATAGAAAGTGTATCCTGTCCAATATATATTTATAATATGTATGTTATACATATTATAAATATATATTGGACAGGATACACTTTCTATGATAATTTCTCGCGTTGCTAGATACGGTGTTTCTCGAGTTCTGCCACTTTTCCTTTTGTTAAGAAAGAAGCCAAAGAACTTTCTTCTTTTGCATAGCTACTGTCAAAATTCAGCTAAGTATTTGTAGAGTCACTGGTTTATCTTCCATTAGTAGTAATAGCACGAGTATTTGTGCTTCGTCGGATTGTAATTAATCTAAGAGTATAAAATGGTATATAGTAGAAGCTCTGTTTCTTTTTATGTGTTTTATAATAATAATAATAATATCCGAGAACAAGTCGAAAATTATCATTTTAGCTTTAATTTGCCTTTGGCTTTTGGGCGCTCTAAAACCACCGACACCAGAGTTGTCCACACACTCACACGAAAAACAAACATTATAAAATTACCTCACAGGTCTGAAGTCACACAGTAAAACCGCAAAAGGCAATATTTCATATACTTACCTATGTTTGTAGTAAAATTGTCACTCATTTGTTTACTGCCTTGCGGTCGACTTACCTACATAATTATTACGAATGTTTTATAATTGTATTGGACTTCCCAACGTCGGCGTCGCGTCGCCGGTAACGATGTACTTCAAGTAAATAATAGTCACGTGTGTCCAGTTATTACCCAATGTATTTGTTTGTAGCCTTCAATAATCATGGGAATACCGCTGCCTGATAATTATGTTTGTTTTGTAAAGTGCCGTTATATTCAAGACTAGCTTTTAGCTCACATATTCGTTGTGCTAGCTTTAAACTTCCGACCTCAACTTTACACCTTTATGGGTGGAATATTAAATAATACAAAAAATTTAAAAAATCATCCTTACTGACCGTGTTTGTCAAAAAATGAACCCATTGTTTCATCATTGCATGTGTCTAGCTTCAGTAGTGAGGCCTGCAGTAATATATTTTTTTTATAGACTCACGCCTTTATCCCCGAAGGGGTAGGCAGAGGAGTAATATTACACCCACGTATTCGTAGTAATAATATAGGTAATACTGTAGCTTCTAGGTAAGTAATCTATACATACCTGATTGGATAAGCCATTTAATTCAGAAATGAATCCAAATAGAAATGGCTAAGAAAAACTTTTATTTAGATAAGGCAGTAGTGTCTTGCTGATTTCAGCATGAATGGGCCCGCTCGACCGGAGAAGTACTACCCTCTCACAGAAAATCGACGTAAAGTAACAGTACCTAAACTGTTGCGTTTCGTTCGGTGAGTGAGAGTGCCGGAGGCCCTTTCCTCTTATTCCTTCTCCCTCATTCCACTCCTCATCCTATCTCTTTTCCCAACCCCAAGGGGCGGCAACGCACTTGTGACTCCTGTGGTGTTGCTTGTGTCCGTGGGCGGCGGTAATTACTTACCATCAGGCGATCCGTCTGCTCGTTTGCCGCTTATTATTATAAAAAAAAACAACTCTTAATATGAACTCAGATTTTATTAATATATGCATAGTTTTTTAAACGGACTTCTGTCACTAGGTCTTTATAAGCCCTGAAACAACACTATATGCATACTAACAGACTCAAGACAGAATTAGTTGATGGTAGAATTTATTCCGTGTGTGTTTTTCGACATAAGAGCGAGTAGGCCTTAACTATAATGGTATTCGTCCAGATGAGCAAATAATGACACACATGCTGCACTAACCGTGTTATCCCACCATTTCCAAGATAGCCGACTAGCCGAGCTCCATGCGGCTACTGCAAGTGCAATCATCAAGACGGTTGAATATTACATAGCGGTACCGGTTAATGCCTTTGCTTCTTCAGACGATATTAGAAGAACCAGAAACCATTAACCGATACATCAACATTTTGAATTGACTGCATGTAATTGTGTTGTCAAAGGCTAGGTCATTCCGGTTAATTTACACAGTGTCTAATGATGTAGGTTTCATCCCCGGTAGAGCATTACGTGCGAATAAATTCCGCAGTTTTTGTTGTCGAATCTTAGTTCTTATTATGTCCGTTGTTTGAAGTTGAACACTTGTAATATCTTCCACACAGGATTTAATTTAAGTACGCGAGAAGGTTTTTACAATAAATTTCTCAAACTATAAGTCAGTTAAAACATAAAGTTGTCTCTAAACAGTTGGCACGTGGACACGCCATTGAGAAGTGTTTGGGCGGCGCGAGCGCATCTATGCGCCATTGCCAGTTTGCCAGTTACCGCCATTAGCTATTGCCTTGAGAGTAGCAACGCCGTGTGCCATTACAAGGAACGCGATACTTCAGCCCTAGAGCCTATTGTTGAATAAGTGGCAGCGATTGTTGTACAACCATCGTTGATAAAATTCTTGTTTGTTCATATACATGGCAAATAAAGCACCTTATTTGACTCTTACGTTGAATTATGCTATTTTCAGAAAACCAAATACCATTTATATGTTGCATCTTCCTTCGAGAATGTAATTAATTAATCAGGCTTAAAATTTAGTTGCAGTAATGAGAATCCAATAATGTTTGTATATAGCAAACTTATTCGATATACTCATATCAACTGTGAAAAGCTTCAAAACTGTAGTTAAGTTTTCGATGAGCGATTCGCCAATCGCATCACTCAACAACAAAACTATTCTGCAGCAATTGTCATTGCCAATTTACACAATGAACGCTCCTTGCCGCGGCTCGGCGACGTTGGCGCGACATTGCTTCCGTTGCACATAAAAACAACGCGCCGACGCGAACCTTTATTGCGACAGGTTTCCGGAGAGCCACCGCACTTGTCGCCTGCAGTCATTACCAAAACCAATGCGACGATACGCCCTATTATTTTGACACTATAAATTTGCATGAGCCTTAAAACTTGCTTGAGATATGAGGTGTGTAAGGTTGTTTTTGAAACTGCATTTTTTTGTGAAGTTTCTTGTGAGAGTCTCCACTTGGCAATGAAAGTAGTATAACAGCAACGGAATGCAAGTAGAAAAATAAAATAAGAACATTGTTAAGCTGTATGTAAAGCATTTTACCTATATCTTCAATAAAAACGAGTCTCTAGTTAAAAAATAATATCTATGTGTGGTAAGAAGTCAATCATAATCTCAATTTCAAATTGCTAGTACTACATTTTAGATAGCAGATTTGCTATCTAAAATGTACGTTGCATTTGATAGCAATTTAACTCGTCTGCCTATTTCAGTTACATAATAAACCCATCATTCGACAACCGCATCCATTTACTTTCACGTTTACGACTAAGCGACATAATAAAATGAGATTGAAGGATTAATAAAATCGTGTCCAATCATTTAACTATAAACCTATATAGGTGTTCATGGGCATTTCAATAGGTATTAATGTATAAATTGAGTTGTAAGGCACCCGAGCCAACGAGACAAGATATGTTTTGTCTTCTGATGAGACATTTTAACTCAGAGGCATTTAGTAAATGTCTTTATAACATTCATGCGTTAGTGACTGACTGATAGACAAAACTATTGGTCGTAAGAAGCTGAAACCGGGCAAGTATGTTCCCTGGGGATCGTAGGGTGCGGTAAGAAGGGATTTCCCGAAATTCTCGTGGTAGGGAAGCAACGGTTCAATTAAATTAAAATGTGTGAGCATCCTCTTGAAGTCTTATAATAGGTTTTACGGTTATTAATACTATAACAGTAAAAGTGATACGACTACATTAAAAGATCTTACTGAAATATTTTAACATATATGTAAAGATTAGAACTAAAAAGTTTAGTGCAATAATAGTAGTTTAATTTCAACAAACAATTACAATATATTTCCATACTAAATTATTTTGATTTGTGAGATTTAACCGCGTTTTATTTTTGACAAAAGTAATTTTATATCCGTCAATTTAAGGTTGGCTTTTCCGTAACAGTTCAGTTTAAAAATTATCCCGTCTCGATGGTCCTAGTATAGATGAGTGTGTAGTCTAGGTGTGTTCGAGTCGCTGGCTCAACGCCAACTGTGCCAGAGGTGGAGATAGCATGACACCTTGACGTATGGCCAGAAGTTTTGTTCATAGTAGAGTTACGTTGTCTTTGGAACATACGGAACAATGAAATTGGTTCAAATGTTGTTGCAGTTTTGTTTAGGCTAACTTTGGAATTGTTTGTTTGACTGGCTCTAGATGAATGATAAATAAGTGCAAGTGCAGTTGATTCGTCGTGAAGTTTTGAATTGCATCCCGCGATGGGATACTGAATTTTGATGTCAAATATACAACAATAGGAAATACGTACTCTACATATAAAATAGCATTACCTTGTCGCGCTATACCTGGCCATAATTTAAGTGCTATATTAGACTTGTAAGAGTAGTTATGGCATCACGTATTTTTTAACACGCTTTTATTAGGTCGACATGTATGTAACTAACTATGTAATGGAATCTAAGCTAACAAATTTAACCCATCTTCCAAGGATCGTAGCGTAATAAAAATTGGCAGTTGTATGTAGTTCTGATGACAATACAATAATATGGTACTGTCAAACTGATCTGATTATGGAGCCGGAAGATATGAACTGGAACTCAACATGTACGTAACTAACTAAGAACTAACTGGAATCTAAGGTAACTAATTTAACCATCTTCCAAGGGTCGTAGCGTAATGAAAATTGGCAGCTGTATTTAGTTCTGATGACAATACAATAATATAGTACTGTCGAACTCATCTGATGATGGAGCCGGAAGATATGAACTGGAACTCGACATGTATGTAACTAACTATGTAATGGAATCTAAGGTAACTAATTTAACCAACTTCCAAGGGTCGTAGCGTAATGAAAATTGGCAGCTATATGTAGTTCGGATGACAATACAATAATATAGTACTCTCGAACTCATCTGATGATGGAGCCGGAACACATGAACTGGAACTCGACATGTACGTAACTAAGTATGTAATGGAATCTAAGGTAACTAATTTAACCATCTTCCAAGGGTCGTAGCGTAATGAAAATTGGCAGCTGTATGTAGTTCTGATGACAATACAATAATATAGTACTGACGAACTGATCTGATGATGGAGCCGGAAGATATGAACTGGAACTTCATGATGGACAATCGTATCATAGCTGTTATGGATTTCTTAGAAACGATCCATAATTAATTTTTTGTTTTTATAAAAGCGTATTTTCTAGAGTTTTTTAAACTATTCATTTATTCTTCTTCTTCGGTTCTTGTTAGTGTTCATGCAAAGCGAACAATTCTCCGCTGAACGCCTTAGAGTAGAACCTGGAACGATAACTATATGAGCTCTCCGGAGCACTACACCCGGTCTGCTAGCCGATAAATACCTCACAAGCGGTCACCCATCCAAGGAACGGCAGATCAATACGTATATTATTATGCTTAGCATATTTTATCAATATTTTTATTTGAGGCTATTTTTAAACAACGGAAGAGCAAGCATAACAAATAATAAACGTTATCGTCATCGCTCTCAATGTTGATGTAGTATCTGTATACATTTTATTGTCAATCATCTTAAAAGTAAAAAAAAAATTGTTTTAATTAGTTTACATGTGCTGGCACAAAGTCAATGTGCTATATTGGCTAGTCATTCTTATACCTACAGATTGTCTATGGACTCTTATTATGTTTATAGTTTAGACTCTTAGTAGTGAGGAACTTCCAAAATGCTTAGCATTATAGCGGTTTTCCGTGAAAATATGTGGTCGATCGATGAGTTTGGAACATTGTGGAAATGTGTTCACCGACGTAGTTTAGTGCGGCACAGTACCCACCATCGGACCCAAACCGTGGCGTCATGTATTTGTGTCGTATTGAAAACATTGAAAGTCTGTTTCCGTGAAGGCTTATGAATAGAATTTTATTCAATATTTTGAATTACGTCTGACACAGGTCAAATTACAAGTAAACCGCATCGCGCGTTGTCGAATTGCAAGACACATTTTACATTGCGTATGTAAAATGTGTCTTGAACAAGTTGACATTTTGACTACAACATCTGCTCACCGAAACGTAGTACAGCGTACAACCGAATCGTGTAATAAGTGGGGTAATTCCTCGGAATTTTAGGAATATCCAATAGATTATTATTAAGTAATTATATACAATTTTTAATTAAAGAAAACCACATGGATAGATACATAAACCGCGATCTATTGTGTAAGTAGTTTGTATTAAGGAAGACCCACTATTTTATACATATACCTAGGCTATAATTTATACATGTTTAAAAATTTAATAAGATGTCTTATTATGTATTATCGACTAAACTTAGTGATAGGTAGCAATGGCCTGGGGGAGAGACCGCGTGGTCCAGCCACTTCTTACGTCCACTGGCATCTTACGTGGGTAACAAATGTCTTGACCTGCTACCTCCGTGGGTAAACGGAGAAGGCCAAAAAATGCTGGCTTGACGTCGTAGGGGATGATATGCGTGCCAATCGACTCGAACCACCAGGGATGATGAAGACCATGCGAAGTGGAGGCGATAGTGCCGGAAAGCAGACTCCGGGCTCCAAGACGAAGGTTTTGGATCGCATCCGGGACAGCGCTAGGATGATAATGATGATCCTAGTGGAGAGACCAACGGACTCCTACGCAGGGTCTTAGTTCAATTATGAGACTTTTCTAGGTTATGTGCGTATTCAAATGTCAATTATCGCTTGCTCGTGTCTGAGAGAGTTGTCATGTTGCTATGAAGACCTGGCATATGATTATACTGATACTGGTCTCAATCATGGAATCTTTTCCCTTTTGGATTACGTAGGTCAGATGACATGCGCAGCTTCCCCACAAAGCTAATATATTTTTTTATTTTTTTATGGACTCACGCATGTATCCCCGAAGGGGTAGGCAGAGGTTTAATATTACACCCACATTTCGCCATGTATTTTTAGGTCCCACGTAATAGGGGTTACCGTTTGCCGTTACCGGGCACATCACCAGACTCCGTGCTGCTACTGAGAATTCGGAAAAACCCAGTAGGTAACACTTTTGCCCGACCCGGGAATCGAACCCGGGACCTCCTATCAGCAGTCGCATACGCTATTCACTGGACCACGGAGGCATTAGCTATATAAATATTCAGTCTACTGGGGTTAGACCAGCAAGTAGACCCCGGTGTTCAAGAAAAAGTTTTGGATGCACCCAAGATGAAACCAGGATAAAGCTGATGGCATTGTCACTCTTCGGCTATAAAACACAATGTAGAATATTACGTTTTATTATTTACAGACTGTAATCAATTTGTATATTACAATCCTTGCGTTACTTACTGACTGAAAGACACAATGCCGAAATTGTTGGACGTAAGAAGCTGAAATTTGGCATGTATGTTCCAAGGAGACCGCAGGGCCGCACTACAGAAGCACTACAGAAGGATTGCCTGAAATTTCTTGGGGATCGGTAAAAACAGGTAAATTCAAATAAAATGAGTGGGCGTAGCTGTGGACATCCTATAGTTTGGTATAAGTTTGGGTGGTAACAAACTCTCTTTCCTCCTTAATGAACCTTTCATTAGTCGGATCATAAAACAATAATAGGAAAATACATGCAAAAGGTAAATTGTTGAAATTATATTGTTTTAGTTATTACAGTTTTATTCGGGTTTTATACTTTGATACCTACTTACTAAGGTAAGTAGTTATTCAAGTTCCCCTACCGCATCATAAGCTCTCCGAAACATAGTAGCGCGCTGGTAGTAATGTCACAAGAAGAGAAACATTGTCACGGTTCCTGTTTAAATGAGTTGCCATCCATCCAAATAGTAACCCGAAACTCTTGTATAACTTAGCAGATCAATGTTCCTACAATTTGGCTGACAAACGCATTGCTTGCAGTCACCACTGCAAGTGCAAGCCAATCTCCAATACTACCCTTACTCATTCGCGAAACAAAGAGCGATCAATCAAGTTATCTCATCTTCCTAGAAGCGAGTGATGAGGGACACGTGAACGTTGCGTACTCGCTCCTTCACCTCTGACTCCGATATGCGCGCAAATAGGCTACCGATTGACGTCAGAGTAACAGCACCGCGCCGAGGTAACCATGATAACGGTGAACTTTGACTCGACTATCGGATGGTGCCGCGTTTACACCTCGCCGACCGACATACGCTCCCTATTCTGTCGTAGGAGGCCTCCTGACTTATTATTATCATCGTAACATATTATACATACCTATATAATATACATATATCAGTTTCGATTCTCCAGTAGGTAGTATAAGACTTTTTTACTTACATAATTATGTAATCTTAATATATAAAATCCTTGCGTTACCGACTGACTGACAGACACGCTACAGCCGAAACTACTGGTCGTAAGAAGATGAAATTTGGCATGTATATTCCTTGGGCATCGTAGGGGTGCACTAAGACGCGATTTCCCAAAATTCCTACGGGATCGGGCAAAACGGGAAATTCGAAAATATGTGCGTGCGAAGCCGCTGTCGACTAGTTAAAACTATAATTAATATAGTATTAATTATGTATGAAGTATTAAGTGTATAGTATTTATGTTAAATCTATTTACTAAGAAGATTATGTATACAAATCTATTATGTAGTACACCATAAGCTACCCGATTTCGCTTAACATACTTAATTTGAATATAGTCCATCAGGTTGTCTGGAAGAAATCGCAACCTGTGATAAGACCGCCCATGTACAACTAGACCTAAGTTTATATATGTCTCTTTTCTGTAATTGTTTTGCCTCTAGTGTACAATAAAGCATTTTCTATCTATCTATCTATGTTTCGGGATATGAGTGTCGCCTGATCGGGGGAAATTGGTTGAGAATTCGTTTAAGGTATTTGTCGGTAATATTGGGTAATTACCAATCATTTCGTCTTCTTATACAATCTGTATAAGGCTATTGGACGGAGCCTTGTTTACACCTCGCCGACCGACATACGGTCTTTATTCTGTCGTAGAAGGCCTCATGTGTTATTAGGTATTATCATACATACTCGTATATCAGTTTCAACTGCCTCGATTCTCTAGAAATAAGACTTTTCACTTGCATGTATTGTGTTTCGTGATACTAGTGTGTGCTGATCGGAAGAAATTGGTTGAGAATTTGTTTGAGAAATTTTCCGGTAACATTGGGTAATTACCAATTATTTCGTCTCCTTGTGCAATATGAATAACATACACATACATACAGATATAGACTCACGCCTGTTTCCCCGAAGGGGTAGGCAGAGGCATATTAAACGCCCACTTTTCGCCAGTGTTTTGATCCCACGTAATAGGTGGCGAGCCTATTGCCGCTTATCGGGATATTTTATTTGCTAATATGAATAAACTGACAAAAAATATGATTGCTCATTGTTCAGTGGGGTCTACAATTTTTTTTGACTTTATTGTCCTTTATCTAACCTTGTTCAATAGGTGAATAGCGTCCAATTGCCCAACCGACATATGAGTAAAGTAAATATCATAGAAAAAAACAACACTTATGCTGCTCTTTTACCAATTTCCAGTGTTTTAACATTTTGTTGAAGTATATTCTTCTTATTGAATTTTATTTCGGTTTCATTGTTTGCTTTATTTAGGACTAGAGAATGCTCGCGGTTACACCCGCGTTATTTAAGGCTACTGCTCCTCTCCCGTTTCTCATAGCACGATGTTATATAATATATATATAACATCGCGCTATGAGATATACGCGGTATAGAGATAAATGGGCTATTTAACACTGAATTTTTTTTTCAAATCGGTCCGGTAGTTCCTGAGATTAGCGCGTTCAACCAAACAAACAAACAAACTCTTCAGCTTTATATATTAGTATAAGACTAGACTTCGACAGCAGCCCTTTCGTGTGAATTAAACTTATACCTTCCTCAAGAATCACACTAGGTATCTATTGGTGAAAACTTTTGGAAAATGCAATCGGTGGTGTTTGAGTATATCACGATCATATAGACATACATACATACATACATAGACACACGCCTGTTTCCCGGAGGGGTAGGCAGAGACTACGGAACGCCATTTGCAACGATCCTGACATACCTCTCTTGCTTCATTCACTCCCATCAAGTTTCTCATGCATGCTCTTCTGTTTAGGGTACTTCTGACCTGTCCCTTTTTTAGGATGTATCCGATCTGGTCAGAGAACGTCCGCCTAGGTCTTCCCCTTTGTCCTGTCCCATTCACACTTATATCTTATATATCTTCTTTGTCTAGACAGGGAGCTTCTATTATGAAAGGCTTTATTTTTATATAGATGATGTACATGTATAGATTTGTGCCTATGTTGTTCTAAAGTACTACTTTCACACATGCATTTTAGTAAAGACTTGGCGCAGACTTCTCGGACTTTTTGGTTGAATCATTGCATCAATAAATAGTTAACAAAACATAAATCGGGTTTACTGATTGGAAACTTGTACGACGTACAGATATATGACATCTTGTAAATGGGCACTTATTAGATTGTACCTCAAAAGAAAGCAATAAAAACCTAAACCTATCTATAAACATACGTATAAAGTTTAGAAATTGTATTTTTCCTAATCTTAACTAATATATAAAGCTGAAGAGTTTGTTTGTTTGTTTGGTTGAACGCGCTAATCTCAGGAATTACTGGTCCGATTAGAAAAAATCTTTCAATGTTAGATAGCCCATTTATCGAGGCAGGCTATAGGCTATATGACATCACGCTATGAGCGACGGGAGCAGAGCAGTAGCTTTAAATAACGCGGGTGTAACCGCGGGCATCTTCTAGTAATATTATAAAGCTAACAGTGCGTCTGGTTGATGGCGCTAATCTCAGAAACGACTAGTCCGATTTAAATAATTCTTATTCTGTTAGATAGCCCATCTATCGAAGAAGGCTATAAACTGTATTACATCACGCTATAAGCCACGGGTACGGAGCAGAAGCCTTAAATAACGCGGGTGTAACCGCGAGCTCAGTTACAACTAGATATATATTGTGGCCTGTGAACCAAATACAGATGGAATGATTCGATTTGGGTCGTATAACTTACGACGCAGTAAGAGGCGTTAACCTTACTACTGTTGTTATTATAATCAAATAATGTATAATCAGTGTTTTTGAACGTTATCGTGGTAGGTCAGGCTTTGCTGCCAGGAAATAGTTAGCCAATAGCTGTCGTCACACTTTTTATATTTACGTTATTTTTGTATGGAGATCAATCTGTTCAGGAGATAACGACAAAAATCTTACTCCTTCATCATCGGCCCTGTATATAAACTGTCCCACTGCTGGGCACGGGCTTCTTCTCGTGCGTGTTGGCGGACTTCACAAGTCTTTCGAGAACATTATGGAGAACTCTGAGACAGGCAGGTTTCCTCACGATGTTTTCCTTTACCGTTTAGCAAGCGATAAATAACGATTTAATACGCACATAACTTCGAAAACCCGACACCCTCTGCGTAGCATTCCGTCGGTCTCTTCACTAGGCTATCGCCGCTATCTTACTCCTTAGTTCAACCAATTGCCCTTTTTACAACCTCTGTTAAAGATTGCAATGACGATAGAAGTTCTGACGTCTACATCCAACTATTTAACTAACACGGGGCGTCTATGCATACATCTAAAAGGCCTAAAAGTGGTTGCTCTGAAAACCTGGCCTGGGCCTTTCTAAAAGTGGTTACGTGTCATAATCGAACCAAAGTCAACGATTTCACTAAACAAATAAATATTACGAAGAAGTGCGTCACACTAATTTCATAATTATAAACAACTTTACACTATCGCGATTTGTATGCATCAGGTTTACATTGTCGCGTTCGGTAGCCTAATAGTCGGTAGTCGGTAGAACTGCAACACGAGTATAACGACCACTGTAAGCTCTTTGATAAATTGGTAAAATAATAAGATACCTATTTAATACGTATACAAGTTAACTTGATTTTTATATTTTTTTATAGGCTCACGCCTGTATCCCCGAATAATAGGCAGAGGTGTAATAATATTACACCCACATTTCGCCATGAATTTTTAGGTCCCATGTAATAGGGGGCGAGTCTATTGACGTTACCGGGCACATCACCAGACTAAGTGCTGCTACTGAGAATCGAACCCGGGACCTCCGATCAGTAGTCGAATATGCTATCCACGGGGCCACGGAGGCAGTCTAACTTGATATAAGTATATTTAATGGCTCTTTAAAGTACTCGTACGATTCATAATTATATACCTATTCTGCGTACTTCGCGCGTTCTATAAATAATTTCACATCTCGAATATTCCTGCGAATATAGAGTTGGAGTGGAAAATTCGTGTCACTATCCGAATTCGAATTGGTATCGAAATCCTTATACACCGGGATTCTTATACCTATTCTTAGTAGAGAGCCGTCTTCGTTAGATCTTACTGCGTCTGTTGTTTAGTTATATTATTTTGGATGTGTATAGTAGTGATTAGATAAAATTCGCACGTGAATCATGTGATAGATGCTCGACTCATTCACGTGTTTAGCCTAAATAATAGAACTTATCACTTCAATACCTTATCAGTGAATAATATGGGAAATAACGTTTTAACGTGATAAGCTCAGGAAGATGTTTTTACTTCGACTTGCTAACTTAAGCTGGGATAAACCATAGGCCTAACGAGGTACAGGCAGGTTTGGGCAGTAACCCCCGCAAACAAAGATCAGACGGTGATATAATAATAAGAACAGTGGCCATGCATCTAATTCGCTTCTAAATGCTTTACGTACGCTTCTCATTTTTGAATAGGTATATACAACTATTTAATTTTTACTTTCTACTAATAGGTAACAGGTATGAGCAGCACGCATTTCAAAGGTTTTGATACCTGCCTGTAAGAATCCTGGCTACACCCACGGGGAACCCATTGCTCCACAGTGTTAAATAGCTCAAATTCAACGGTCTACTTTCTTAAACAACTGATTTGTACGCGAACAAGGTAAATGATTTCCTGGGATTTTCTTGAACGCAAATCCACGTACCTATGGAAGGTAGTTTACCTGGAGGCATAATTGAATATGCCATTGAAACTCTCAAGTTGTATACTTCCTTGTGTGTATGTATGCCAGGATATCTCTGAACACGTTTATGTATTATATCCTCACTCTGTTAGCTATACTGCAACTCTAGTAGTCCAGTTTTTATGTACCTACTCCTACACGTTTTACTATATATTTTACCAAGGAGCCATAATAGTTATTGACCGGTTGCAATTATAAGCGCATTGTTGCACTAGACTGAAAGAACGACGTAAGTCAGTAAGCGTTTCATGAAGCAATCTCAAAATTGATCTTAAATCAGATATTTATTGGGATCCATTTGTATACTATATATTTGCCTGTTTGCTTTTAATACTTATAAGACATTGTGACTGATTACGGGAATAATCTGTTTACTTATAAGAAGAGGAAAGTGAAGAACAAATAAAAACAGTTAATGTGAGTGTTATTTAATAGATTATTCTTTATCGGAATTCAGCTCTTCATCCCACGAAACTGTACTGTACTTTAATTTATCTAGCTGATAGCCTCTAATATTCTTATTAGAGAAAACTGGTATTACCAGATGCGGCTGAACATATATATGTAGTTATTCTTTTTTGTAACACATCATAACTTCACGCCCTTATCCACGAAGGGCTAGGCAGAGGTGTATTACACACCTACAATTCGCCATTTATGTTTCATTCTCAATGTAGTAGGGGGCGAGCCTATTTTTCGTATGCTTCTTATTCTTTCTGCTTCTACAGTCCTGTATCGCGGCAGCTTGAAATTAAAACAACGGAGACAAAACCTTCAAATTGTGACCTTTTTTAGTGTGTATATATTTTTTCGTCTTCTTACAGGATTGAACTCACTACTCTCAGAACTTTCTTTACTTTTATGATGGCTCCCAAAATCAATGTTCCAATTAGACTGCCCAGTAAGAAAATGTAAGAAATTTATACGTATTATTATTATTATTCGCAATTTTACCCATATTTAATATTATTATATTTAATATCTTCAATGTTATTAATATATTCTATTTCTTCATTGTTTTGAGTTAAATTATTATTATAATTATTATTGTAATAATATAAGTGAACTACTGATTGAACTGGGATTTTACCATCATAGTATTACTATATTATTATGTCTACACAAAACAGACAATAAAATTGAATAATAAAATTAATCGTAATTACTGTAACATTTCCTTGGGTTTTGTTGTATGTATGACATAATATTGTTATTATTAATACATTATTACTATTGTGCCAAACTTTACTTGTTAGTCGTAAAAGTAATCTATATACATACAGGGTGTCACAAGACCCATCACCAAGCCGAAGTCTACTCGTTTAACGGCCATTTTCAATATTCGAACTATAGATAGATCTGTAGATTTTAGATTCGTGTTTGACATATTTTGTATGGAGCTTATGTTAAAAACTGTCCAAAACGAATCTAAAATCTACAGATCTATCTATAATTCGAATATTGAATTCCGTAGTAAACATCATCCCAAGTCATACTGCAAAGATAATATCTGGGAAACCGCAATTAAAAGAGCGCGCGTGCAATGCTCGAAACACTTAAGCCAGGATCAAACCAACGCGTTCAGCTCGCGTCCGCGGTGGCGTGCGCGGTGGCGATTATTGCGCGTGCAAAAGTTGTGCACACTGTCGCGTTCGTTCAGGCGTTCACCAGGCTGTAGTCGCGTCTCTAAAATGCTGTCTGATACAGATAGTGAAGAAGTTTTACTTCTGTCTGCTATTATTGAAGACGAAGAGGAACAAGAAGTGAACTTGAGGTGGGTATGATAATTATACAGTGCCAGTGAAGTAAATACCTACCATCATTCGACAACGCCTTATCAGAATGAGACGTATCATACAACAATGGGTATTTGTGGAATTAATTTATAATTTCTTCCGTTTCCACCATACTTAAAATCTACAAAAACACAGGTTCCTCAACAAATAATAGCTGCGTGCAGCGTCCTAACGCAACAAGCGCGATCTGATCGCCACCGCCGCGTGCAGACGCTGCACCGGACGCCGCTTGCAATCCGAGGACGCGTAGATGTGAACACCGGACTATAAGTTCGTACACAACATCTGATCGCCACCGCGCACGCCACCGCGGACGCAAGCTGAACGCGTTGGTTTGATCCTGGCTTAAGCCAGGACCAAACCAACGCGCCTCACCTCAAGTTCACTTCTTGTTCCTCTTCGTCTTCAATAATAGCAGACAGAAGTAAAACTTCTTCCATTTCACTATCTGTATCAGACAGCATTTTAGAGACGCGACTACAGCCTGGTGAACGCCTGAACGAACGCGACAGTGTGCACAACTTTTGCACGCGCAATAATCGCCACCGCGCACGCCACCGCGGACGCGAGCTGAACGTGTTGGCACAGTAGTAAATCTACTCGTACTCAGCGTGGTATAGTAGGCCAAATTCCTCTATTGACTCATAGTGTTACGGTGAAGATTTTTTTTTACCACTTTTACCACATACACACATCACCATCTAGTCCCAAACTAAGCAGAGCTTGGACTATGGGTACTAGATAATGGATAAACAAACATGTATACTTTTTTTTGTAAATACATACATATTACACATAGGAACACTCAGACCAAGACAAACATCCATGTTCATGCACACAAATGTTTGACTTGAGCGGGAATCGAACCCGCGACCTTCGGCGTAGCAGTCGCTCACACTCCTGCTGCGCCAACCGGTCGTCTTTTTTATTTATTTATAATTAAAAGAGGCTTAAGTCCAGCAGTGGATTGCGAAAAGCTGTACAGGAATTGTTATGTTCCCGTAACTGTATTTAGTGACATACATTCAAGGTAACTGAGTAATGCATTTCCAAATTAGGTATTATATATTCAGCACTATACTAAACAGGTAGGTAGGTAACTACGATAATATCGAATTTTAACAAACATGTTTGCTTGCGACGTATTTCCCCAGCGTTCGACGTCATCACACGTATAACTAATTGTTAAGTTTCTTATATTACTTATTATTCTAAGGCCCAACTTTGCTACTACTGGATAGGCCCTTATCTCTCAGATAAATTCAAAATTGGCAAAAACATTCTATGAGTTATCAGACAGTGGCTGGTGATGCTGGCTATGGAAAATTTAAGCTAGTATTACGATCTAAAACTGTTTACACAGTATGTATAATACTGAACATAATATATCTTATTACTTACTACTACAAACGGGAAACTTTATGAAGATGGATCTATAAATGTTCCTCTCACTCTTTTGCGCAAAAACTGCTGAACGGATTTTGATGTAAATGCCTTTGGCTACCTTTTGTCACAATAACCGAACTACTCTACCGCCGCCTACTCTACTCTCTCCGCTTGCGAAGCTGCGTGAAGGAGCTAGTATGTAATAATAGGTACAAGGCATTCTTCTAAAGTCAGCCATACGCGGCAAATCCTAAACTGGATGCCGCGGTAGGATTCTGTGGCTAAGGCACCAGCGTACCGCGAAGTCACATTTATCTGTTTCATTCAACGATTTGTTAAATATTAAAAGCTGGCTCTAGAACTCTTGTCGTATACATCATACAATATTATTTAGCGGGTCTTAGTCGCGATAATTTATTTATTTCAAGGCATAAATACCTCTGTTATTCTCCTACGTTTCTACCGGCTTGCAACGGTTGTGGTCGCGGAGGGACTACTTGTCGTATAAGAGACATCAGCACAGTTTTGAAGTGTGTTCGAGGCGTCAAGCTTAAAAGAATGCTACATAGGTAGATGCTAAATGAGTCCATAGTATATCGTGGTTTCTTGACATCATTAGAAACGCATAAAGTACAGATCACCTTCGAAGTTGAAAAAAAGGAACAAAAAACTTTGTTTTCTTACCTTCTTCCTTAAATTTTGTTTGTGAAAATTCTTCGTAATACCAGTCAGAGCCCGTAATTTTATATACTTAATTGATTGATAATTGTGACGATGCTGAACAAAAATCTGTTACGAATGCCACAAAAAGTAATACTTCACCATTATGACTAAATATGGATTTTCTAATTTGTTTTGTTTTCCTATTTTAACTAATGAACTTTGCTCAGTTTAAAATGGTGCTATCTCAGTATAAGAGGAAATACACACATTAATAGGAAAATGGAGCAAAATATTATATTTCTTAATTTGAATTACTGGATTCAATAAATAAATTAGCGATAGCCTAATAAGGACATACGGACATCTCGTTCGGAGCGGATCTCGAGTTCAAAGCCACGGCATGTACGGTCGAACAACTTCTCGCTAGACCACCTTAAGGGCGAGAATCGCTCAGCACTACATCGTCACTACTTTACACACACATTTACACTCGTATACAAATCCAGTTTCTAGTGCGCATCGACTCTATGAGCGAGCCAAGGGATTTATTTTCTAACTGGTCCACCGCCGACTTGTTTGATTGTACCTACTAATTTCAGCCAGCGTAGTAGACTGTGGCCTAACTCTTCACGATTAGGTATACTGAGATGAAGCCTGTGATGTGTAGTCGGCCCGAGTAGAAATACATAAGAAATAAAAACATTTATTTAATTTTTAGAGGATGCAAATTGATGCAATAAAGGCAGCGACATTCTACCTACATAGTCGAGAGATCGATAAACTATTACGCAGAGAATCTGTGGTCCAAACTTTTAGCTCGTACCACTTTTTCGTTAGAGAAGTGGTTCATAACCTAACACTTTGAATTTGAAGAATAATCCAAGATCGCCGCCAGACCTTATTTATTTTCTCAGAAACAAAATGTATAGAATAATGTGATGTTAGTATGTGTCATGAGTGTACATACTTGTTAGCTTGGATCGTAGGCCAATTTTTAGGTACGAGGTGCTAAAGTTAGGTTAAAATAGTACAAACTTTTCTTAAATTCTCAGTGTTGATTTTTATGTATGATGTAGAAAATAATATTAAAAATTTATAAATAATACTGTCGCACTCATTTCGGTGGCGATAATTTTTACCAGACGCTTTAAAGTTTCCAAAATATCTATTGGTAGAGACCACTAGGAGGCGTATTTAGAAAATGTATGGAAATTATTCCCGTGGACCTTTAGCACCTCATAACTAAAAAACACTACATTATTCTAAATATTTCGTTTCTGAGAAAATAAGTAAGGTCTGGCGGCCCTGGGCATCTAGAAGTGCCATGGCCAGTTGTCACACAGATTGTGAGTGGGGCTGACGAAAAACGGATAAAAAATAAAGGCAGCAGTAGCCTAGTAGAGACCGAAAGCCCTTGAGAGCTTGAGATCCCAGGATCTCGAAAATCTAACGAAAAGGTTAAACCCACCACGGCGCGTATCAAATTTGGCTAGCTACGTAGAGTATGGCCCGCGTCCAACAGTGAGTTCAGGTGTGCGGCAATAAATATCAGATATAGATTGATGAAAATTATTTATTCCATTCTATTCTACCCACGCATCTCTGTGATTTCTTTTAACTTACCTAGTTTGTATGAGCTTTACGTCTTATATTTTATTAGCTTTGTTGATCAAAAATGTTTGTTAATGTTCCAAATATTTATGTTGACACCACCTCGTCTACTGACCAAATAGAAACAGACAATATTAGACGGGCCCGGATTTGGAATAGTATATTGGATTTATATCGTGAGTGTGCTATATAATAAAAAAGTAAACTAAACATGAGAGCATATTTTTTGGTGTGATTAATATTTTAATAACTGTTACCATTTATTAATATAGTAAAAGATCGTCGGACATTCCTCGACCAAATTGGGGAAGTCCTAAAAAACGGCAAGGTCCGAAGTGCCCGAAACCGGCGAGCATGTAAGAAAAGAGTAATGAGTGTAGAGGAAGCGCGTGAGGTCTGTAAGGATAGAACCAAGTGGCGTTCCGTTGTCTCTGCCTACTCCGACGGGAAAGAGACGTGAGTATATGTATGTATGTAATCAGGAAAAATGCTTTGCGGAAGTCGAACAAGGACAATTTTGCGTCAAAACCTAGGATCACTTCTCAAGAATTTTACCGCGTGTCTATTTTAACGTACAAAACGCTACCGTTACGTAATAGAACTTATGTGCTATGTTCATTATTATCATAAATTTGTTGTATTCATGTACCAGTTTAATAACTTATCAAACAATGACTCTACTTCACCACGGAGTGGGCGTGTAAAGGTACCTATTCACTGTCCGTTTTATCCAAACGGTCGCGGCCGAGTGCTAACTGCGTCAAACGCTATCTATGTCACCTCGTATCGTATATTATTCCACTTTAGTTCCTCTAAACAAAACGATAAAACATTTGTAAATACATAACAATTAAAATGAGTCGTTTCGATAACGGTTGCCTGTTGATACCTTGGACACTTTACACATTTTATCATGTTTGACTTAGATATATATAATTATATGGTGTTGTTTTGGTCCCTTTATAGAAAGGCAGGCGTGTATCACACCCACGTTTATGTATTTTGAACTTCTAGCAATAGATGGCAATGTCCAAAGAAACGGTTGGCTCGAGTTCTAATAACCTGTTTGCTTTAATAAGGCTTTGTTATTTTTCTTCAGAGCATGCTATACGTAAATAACTATGATCACAGTTAAATAAGCCTTTGGGTGTTAAAATTTGTGAATCGAACACAAGATTTCCTCATCAAGAGTCCTTACCATTACCGCTTTTATAAAGACACAGAAGGAATGTACTCTCGTGAGTATACGGCTTTACCTAATTAATATAATTGCATGTGCGCTTCAGACTGATGTTGTGTAGGTGAAGAGCGTACATTACGCGCAATGTATATCGTGTGGTGCAACAAGCTCGTTATTGATGTGACAAGTGACACGCCGTGAGAATTATTGTATCGTCCGCAATATTTACCTCTCGTAGGGACGTTGTGGAGTTTAATCTGTAGAGAGGCACTTTCTTCGTCCACTTTTATCATTGTAAATTAAAAGGTCAGTTGTCACCTGTTGTCTGTAGCAATGTAGCGCAACTCATTGAATCATATTTTTATGATGATTTGTTAGCATTTATTTTTCCTTTCACTCATTATCTTACAGAATCAACTAGGTAATATCCTTTCGAAGTATGTTTCACATAAATTCGTTTTATTTTTGCGCAGGAATTAATTCACTTTTTATTATGCTACCTTGGTTAAATACCAGTTAGTGTTTATTACTTATGTGTTTGATTATTCAGCCAACAAACCTATTAATACGCATCTTGTTTTGAATACGAAGCTCTCAGTATAAATTTATTTCAAAAGAGATGATATATAGTATTCGCGTGCATTATGAAAGAAGTGGTTTAGGCATTTGGTTTTGAATACGTAATTTTAGGACGATACAAAGCATTTCTAACATATCTTCATTTTCGATAACCTAGACGGAATAACAAAAACATACTATTGCTTCGGTAATAAAAGTACTGTAAGACTTAGCTCATTAGTGCTAAAAACGACGTCAATATTTCTAATTAACATGGTATCGATACCGGCAGTGTTATCGCGGTACCGCAAGCTTCTACGCGTAACAACCTGCATTGCGCCACCCGTGAACCTACTTCCGTATTTGAATATTCACACTATCGCATTAATTTACCTTTCTTTCTGACTGAATGTTTAATTAGAAACTTTAGTACTTTACATTTACAACTTCTAATTAGATATAACAAGGTATTTTATTGAAATTTCTAGGTTCATTCGTTTGTAAACTTGTAAACGTAAATTATTGAAATTTTTCTAGTCATTTTGGTTGTGTTAAAATATATTTATGTTTTCGTTTCTGTTTACACGTATTTCAAGGGTAACTCAGTAGTACTAATACATGATGTTAATAATATTGCCGCACTAGATATACATCATTGAATATTCTCGGAAAACCTGTATTGATAGCATTATCTCTGGGACGCAGACTTTCCGAGTGATGAATAATTCGGTTTATAGGTATACCAAATAATAGACACAGAACACTCAGAACTGCAACAGCTTTTTTCTGGATAGCACTGACTTTTTCATATCGTGTTCTTATAATTATAATATGTTTTTTCATGTTTATTTTCATAAAAAACATTAATGTTGGACTGCCTCCGTGGTCCAGTGGATAGCGTATGTGACTGCTGATCGGAGGTCCCGGGTTCGATGCCCAGGTTGAGCAATAGTGTTTCTGGGTTTTTCCGAATTCTCAGTAGCAGCTCGGAGTCTGGTGATGTACCGGTATAGGCTCGCCCCCTATTACGTGGGACCTAAAAAAATCATGGCGAAATGTGCGTGTAATATTACACCTCTGCCTACCCCTTTGGGGATACAGGCGTGAGTCTATAAAAAAATAAAAATAAATTAATGTTGGACACGTCAATAGGTTTTAATAAATACTAGATATCATCATCATCATCATCAGCCCTTTAAAGTCCACTGCTGGACTAAGCCTCTCCTTTGAAAGGAGGAATTGGCCAACGGGTTGGTATAGGGTTTATTTCAAGTTTTCCTTCTCTTACAGTGCTGTTTTCTGCATAGTATGGTCCCTCTATCGGCTCTTACGACACCCATGGGAAGATATGGGGTGGTGACATTTCGTATTCTTAATCCGTCACCACACGGATATACTAGATATATTACAATTAAATGATTGTCTCTCGCAAAATCGTTTAGCAAAGCGAAAGTTGTCGCCAGATAAACTTCCTGTAATGAATACTTTCAAACATCCGTGACATGTACATCATATAGTAAAGTTCCTGTAAAACTGCAATAAGTATTAGTTGTGACAGTTCCGTTGAGATCTAAATCCGGCCCTGTGTTGCGCAGTGACACTTCATATAAACACGTCACAGCGACAGGTTTATTCAACACGTCCAACTATGTTGTATAAAAAGCTTTTTACGTTAATGTTCTGTATTTTTGGACAAATTTACTGAAACAGGTGCTGCACGAAAAGGTATTAATATTTGTGGTATACTTATGCACGTAAGAATGATATCGGATAGTTTTTTTAAGTAGAATAAATGCTGTATAAATGAGAGCACTGATTACTATGTGTGGTGTATCTTAGACCGATAGAGTAAAGAATTGTGTGATAAAAGAGTGGTGTGGGGTAAAACAAGATTTGGTGACAAGCATCGAGAAAGGCATGTTAAGACGGTTCGGACACATGGAGAGGATGGATCACGAAAGACTGGCAAAGAAGATATATAAGGCAAGTGTGATTGGGACAGGACGAAGGGGAAGACCTAGGCGGACGTTCACTGTCTAGATTGGAGACATCCTAATAAAAGGGCCAGTCAGAAGTACCCTAAACAGAAGAGCATGCATGAGCAAGTTGATGGGAGTGAATGAAGCATAAACGTAGACTGAGACATACCTCTCATGTCAAGATCGTTGCAATTGGCGTTCCGTAGTCTCTGCCCCTCCGGAAAACAGGGGTGAGTCTATGTAGGTATGTATGTATTATTTGCACGTGTAAATTTTCTTTATGTTTTGTTTTGTTTATGAATATTTTAATGTTTTTGCAATCTATTGCAAGTAATCGAATTGAAATTCTGTGAATAATTGGGCACAGTGGGAAGAGAATTCATAATGAAAAAAGAGCAAAGCATACAAATATGTATGTACGAGTATGCTTGCAAGCAATATCTCATATCTTTCCGAATATAATAATATTCTACCACATTCACACAACACCATCTAGTCCCAAACTAAGCAGAGCTTGTACTAGACAATGACTAAACATAATTTATATATATATATATATATATATATATATATATTTAAATACATTCATAATATAGATAGAAACATTTACCTTTACCTTTCAGAATGATTGGAACATCTTATCTTATCATTCTGAAAGGGTCAAAATATTTCTAATAATTTATGAGGAGAACCAAGCATCTGAAATGCGCACAGAAACAAAAAAAGATTGAGCTATATTCTCTGTTTATCGACATGTAAGTAAACTATAATATCTGATAAATAAAACAATACTTTAAAAATGTTTGGCGGCCATTATAACTTATCAAGCCCACGTTACATCGTTTATGTGGTCTTAAACCTATTTTACGCCACGCTTTTTATTTTTACGATGTTATTATCTTACCTAATGTCAGGGTTTATCAATCCACGCGCAGGCCTCTGACTTGGCCCGGCCTGACTATCTGTCAGGATATTTTGAGGCTACCAAAATCTTAACACTGAATGTTATGTGCCCAAGACAATGGAAATAATGGTAGTCAATTGGAATGTAATTGAGAACTGAATTTAAATAAAAATATTCTAGAAACAGTAATAATACTTACTTTCTCTGTTTTCAGCAATAATACTCCTTAATTTTGGTTTCTCAGTCAGAAGAAATTTTGTGGACAACTGAAATGAATTATTGTGTATCCTAAGCATTTACTTCATTCAGGTCGCAGAGTCAACCTTATTTCTGTCAAATCAAATTTCAGAAAACTCCCAGGTTTGGATAAAAAGCTGGGTTATGAGAAGAACCTGGAAGAAACTCATGATAATCCTAAAACTTGCCAAGTTGTTTTAATTACTGAATTCTTCAGTAACGAATTCTATGTTAGTCCTAAAGTATAACCAATATAAAATATATAAATAATAATAAAGTGAAAGTGCACATTACTACAAACGATAAAAGTTTCAATTTAAACAAAAAAATATAAGAAAAGTAACCTAATTGAATGTTCGTTAGTTAGCCTATGATTACCGTATGAATAGGTAAATGTCCTGAATCGTGGAGTATATAAAAGGTATCATTCAAAACTATGAACGTAATTGAGGCCCATTGTCTATTATACTATTTTATACCTAATTGGAAATCCTTATTTAAAGTAATGTACTACCATTTATGAATTGAAAATTACGTCACAAAATCATGCCTATTAGGATTTAATTATTTGTAGGATTTAATTTACGTTAATTGGGATAAAACATTGTTCCCGTATTTATAACAACAAATTAATATTAATAATATTTAGTTATATTAATTATCACTGGTTGTATTATGTTGTATACAATAAAGCGTAAATATAGAGATATCGTAGTCTCGCATTAATTAAATTTCATTCATCTTTAATTATCAATCGTAGAACTTTTTGCTTTTATACACTAGAATATTCTAGATTCAACACACAGTCACACACACATACAGACGCAGTCTACGTTTATCTGTGCCTTTACAGCTACCCTTTATTCTAATAAGATTATTACTCCATTCTTATCTACCTATGTTTATTCTATTCTACATAAACACGATCATGTATCCACCAATCACAGATGGTCTACAATTAATTATCAGTCTGTATAAGGTAAAATTCCCGTCACTTGCGATAAGACTCAACGTCCGTTCAGTGAGCTCGTGTGAGCCATTTATGTATGCGTGACTGTGTATGTGTGTGTTATCGGTTGCACTCATTCATACGTCAAGTATTCGTGAGCTTGCGTACGCGTTGTCCAGCCATTCATAGATTGGTTTACTATTTCTTATAGATTAAATTCAGATTTTGTTTAAAAATGGCTGATATCTTTTACTATACTTACTAGTCTTACTACAATCAGAACGTTATTTGAAATCAATCAAATAAACATAATATTATGTAGCATCTTTACGTTAAAGAGTTTACTTATTAAACAAAAAATATCTGTGAGTACTGATCTTTCAATCACCTTTTATGTCAAAAATATGATGATTTAACATCATCATCATCAGCCTTTAACAGTCCACTGCTGGACTGGCCTCTCCTTTTTAGGAATTGGCCTACTATACCACACTGGCCAAACGGGTTAGTATAGGGTTTGTATCAAGTTTTCCTTCTCTTACAGTGCTGTTCTCTGCATAATATGCTCCCTCTGTCGGCTCTTACGACACCCATGGGATGATATGGGGTGGTGACAATCTGTATTCTTAATCCGTCACCACACGGACAATTTAGGTAAAAACCTTCAAAATGTATTTTCTCGGGTTATTACCCTATGATATTACCTATATACTTTCAATTGACATTAAATTGAAAATGTAATTTAAAGAATATCGCTATGCAAGCCATAGCGATATTCTATACAGCAGTTGCTCTGTGAAAAAGATAATATTTGGTCAAATTTGGTTAGATCTGTAAGCAGACCTCAGCCTCCAAAAGTCTTGTATGCTGCCGGGATAACGGTAGAACGATGATGACTTTCAAATGACTTTTTATTGAGGTACCTTATGTTTAAAATATTTTGATCGATAACTAATGGATACTTAATAATTCTTACAAAATTGACACAAACACTCGCTCGTAGTCATGTAAATTTGTTATAAGAATATACAAGCTTAGCTACTTATCAACTGACATGACGTGCGGAATTTCCTTCAAAACAAATTGTCGTTAAAATGAAACATTTTGTTATTACAATAATATTATTAATTCTCCGCGTATAAATATTCCAGTGCTGAGGTGAGGGATGAACTCAAACTCATGGCTGTGAGTCCGCCCCTGGCCTCTGACCGTTCGTATCGCGTGAAGATAACGCAACGCAGCATGTATACATACTTAGTGAGAATGTGTGTGTGTCTGGTACTTGTGAGTGTGTGTGCCACGCGCATAGTACGGCTATTTATAATTTTATAAGCATGTTTGTTAATTGATTGCGATATTTATATGTTATTTTTGACGGAAATAACATGCATTCCATTGTATACTGAAACTTCGATATGCTTGGCCTGTAATACTGATCGACAGCTTTCGTTTGACATATCATTTTATGCTTCCCAGGCATTTTTTACGTCGTTCCTTTTGGAAGAAGTTCGTCCATGCGCTGCCTTATAGCCCGGCCAGAAACGAGACATTAGTTAAATAATAAAAATCGTGCCGTATTGTTTTGGTGAAAGTACCATGCACTTTAAAAAAAAATGTAAAGTTTCTCATCCGAATAACGAATAAAACACTATAACTTCAAATCATAAATATAAAGTCCTATTATATTCGACTGCCTCTGTGGTCCTGCCGTAGTGTTAGCGACTGCGGATCATAAGGTCTCGCGTTCGATTCCCGGGTCGAACAAAGAGTGATATTGGGTTTTTCTGTTAGGAATTTTGCAATAGAAAGTACGGGATTAGGGAATTGGTGGTGTCACAACGCCATGCCTCGGCAAGCAGGTTAAGCCGTTGGTCCTGCGCCCAATTTCTCTCCGATCGTGTCGCTTGTGCATTCAATCGGACTATGAGAGTGAGGGAATAGAGAGTGCACTTGTGTTTGCGCACACACTTGTCCACCATAATATGCCCCGCGCAGTTGGCAAGTCTCATATATAGACAAGCCGCCGTGGTCGAAATCTGTCGGGAGGACAATTCATTATTATAAAGTCTTATAAAGCCGCAGGTTTAAACACAATTATTACTGATCTAACGAGATATGTACATTTCTTGAGATGCCTGTCAGTCTATCTCTTGCCTATTTGTGGAGTAATCTTTTATTGTGAGTATTAAATAGAGAAAAATTCAATGCATGTTGCGGGTCTTATCCGCGCTTGGAACAACCTTTATACTAAATTATTACCCTACAGAAATCTTTCTGCAACCAACTCCTTCATTTAATCGTGAAAAATAATAATTGATTTATGTGCAAGGACACATTATGAAAAATACAAGACTTTACAAGAGTATCTTGCGTTTTTATGTAAATGTTAAAGAGAAAAAACTGTAAAGTTGTTTTCTTCAACACTTTCACTTAACTAGTCGCGATACAGGGCCTATCCCTACAGAGAGGTAGGTTAAAAACATGAATTACAAGCAATTAAACCACCAAGTCATGCTTACTGTAAAGGATAGATATCAGAAACTGTTATTCTTACCTCGAGGCAGCGTAGAAACCCGCCGCGACTGAAATAGTATTAAAACGTTAATTAATTGGGAAATTCCTATTTATGCAGGTTCCTGTGTTTGTAGGTATGTATTGTAGATGTAAACAAGTTTCAATGTGTCGGGGAACCACCGAAAGGAACTTAAATCCAGTTAAGGTACATCTGGGGGCACGGCAGTGCCTACGCCAAGTCGAGCAAAAAAACCATCCTTTTCTCGAAACAGTTCAGGCCATTTTCGACCCATATAACTTCATTGTGGATAAAACTAGAAGCCTGATTTTTTAGTAAGCAAGCAGAGATTGTATAAAAATGGTATATTTCAAATTTAATTCAATTTGAACCTCTAGTTTAAGAATTATAATGCGTCAAAGTTTCTTAATTTTGTCACTCTGTCACTCACTGACCGATTATCAAAAGTCTGAGGCACTTCTAGCAGACATAGAAGTATACAATTAGTGTTTAGTGTATGAATAAAGAAAAACTAAAATATTTTTCAAATGCTGTCCATTTTTCGAGATACATCAGCTGCATAAATAACTTTGTAATACTATATAAATTTATAGGGTTCCAAAATTACATTTGCAGTTAGGGCTTTAATTAAGGAAATTCGTTGTTGGTGTACAAGAAGTAGAAGGTACCGGAAAGGACAAAATTAGGACTGGGCATGGCCGAGTCAATCTATTTATATAAAACATTAAAGATTTTTAACCAACCGATTTGGTATTACATGGATCTCACAATTTTTTACTTTTTACGGTAGCGAGACTTGGTTTTTTGACAAGTATTGTTTTTTTATGGGATTGAGTTTACGTAAATTAGTTTTAAAAACAGGAAACTGTTATTTGTTTTTGTGATTGTCACTGACACTGACACAAGTTGATTTCAGATATTATATTAAAAATTGGCTTATTATACAACATGTAAGAAATTTAAATGCACTTCCTGAAAGTAGTTTGTTCAGAATCGGCTACTGAATCCATTACTGTCATTTTTAATATTGTTTATTTTTTGTTCTAAAATAATAAAAATAACGTAAATTATAGTCACTCATTTATTTCAAAAGTTGATATATACGAAAATAAACCTTAAGTCAAAGCAGAACGCCTTGTTTTAAAATGCATTTGTTTAATGGTTCGACGTTCGGTCACACGAACGCACACATTAGTACAACACAATAGCGGCAAAAGACAATACACACAATTTACCACGAAAATATCTATCATCTATCTTTCGCTTACGTAATAATCAACAGGCAAGAGCGAGACGTAATGTGTCGCCCGCGCTGGCCAATGACAAGCGCTGGCGATGCGCTTTGACAAGTTATGACAAGTATCTAGTCATCCATCGGGAATCTCAGCGAGAGTTGCGAAAAAACATTTTAATTGTGTGAATAAAATTGTAATTATCATCATGATGGTGCTGGTGTGGAACGTTCTGCATCATCTTGATGTTAACTTGTCGCCCCCGGACTTTTTCACTGTGGGAAAATGTGATGCGTAAGGGAACAGTGAAGTTTTAAGTGGACTAAAATAATGTGATTTTATCCTGTAAGTTATTTGATTATTCTATTAATGTATTAATTTACAACTTTAAACACGTCGATCTTGCTTTATTCTCTCATTGATATTCTTTTACTTTATCTATCAATAATGCTAGGTAACTAAATAGTCATTTACAATATTATGAAACAATGGATCGTGTGCATGTTATTAACAAACAATAAATAATTTTATACAAAGTCGACTGTCCACTCCAAAGCCGAAAATTGTGATGGGAAGAAATAGGTAGTCATATCTTTGGAAATATCAACAGTAGCTGACAAATTACTCAAACATCATTCTTGTAAACCCCCCTCTATCAGAGTGTTGTTTATAGACTAAATTTGAAACATTTTGTTTATATCGTATCGTATTTCGTTCCTATCAGATCGCTGTCGTCTGTTTACCATAGCAACCGTTTCGTGTGTTTGTGTGCGTGCGCAAATTTATAATGACCACGCTTTTTACTTTTAATCGAGTTTATACTTTCTTCAAAAAACAATATTTACGCAAATACAAAACAAAATTCAATGCATGCATTATGATTGTAACAAGTTATTCTAATTGGGGTGTCTGAGGATGTGCGTTATTTCATTTACACGTTGTATATGTCATGACATCAACTTACTTTTGTGCTTCAAAGTAGGAGATAATAATATCGAGGGTTCACGGGCAAAATGTATTAAGCGACATCCTGGCCTATATTGAGTTATATACATATTCGGAATCGCCGGATTTTTCTGCGTCGTTTGCACTCGGTTTCGTGCTGATCTGAGCCCTTTTTTGGCGCTTAAAACAATAGTAAATTTAGGCGCAGTTCGGAGTAGCTTTGATTGAAGCGACAACATTATTTAACAATTTAAGAAAAAATGGACTTCATACAGGCCAAATATTTAGTGTTTTTGACTTGAGCTATTTTCCCCGGCATAGGTTTGGTAAGATAAGGTGTTTGAATCGTCTTGCCTGCGCCTAAAATATATACATACCGTCGCTTAAAGCATTTTGCTTGCACCTGAAATTCATACTTGATGTCGCTTAAAACATTTAGCCTGCTGCTGAAATCCATACCTTATGTCGCTTACACTATTTACCATGCGTCTGATATTAATACACACAGGCGCTTAAATCGTTTTCATATTTAATAAAAATTATTTATACTCGGCGGTTAAATCCTTCTTCTTGAACTGAATTAATAAAGACTCGTCTCATCAGGCATATTGTATTCTAAATGGTGGAAGTTAAAACATTTTTACTCTACTGGAATTAGGAAATCTGTATTCGTTAAGATAGTCAAAATTTTGTATAAATCGTTTACCCGTTGTCGGATAAGACATATCGACTGTGAACTGGCAACCGGTAATATCTCAATTTTGACAACTTTAGAGGAAAACATATTTGCTTCATTTAAACAACATATCGTATGTTAAAAAAAATAAGTAGTTAATATTTTTTTTCATTGCACACGTATTTTAAAACAAAAGTAACATTATAATATTCTTCCTTCCAATATAAAATCGAGATATGACACTATAAATCAGCACAAGACCAAACAACATTTTACTTGGAAAATTATGGGCGATCCCAACAAGATTGTCAGTCCACCTTGCAGGAGGCCTAGCTCTGCTACGACGTCTGGTGCGTAACCGCAACTCCAGAACCATTCTGCTCCAACGGCCATCGGTTCTCCTGGCTATTTACCCTGCAACTGCCACTCAAGCATGACTATTCGGAGAACCATGTCAGTGACTTTGGTTCGCCTGCGTAGGTATCTCCTCAATTCTGATTCGATCTCGCAAGGAAACGCCAAGCATAGCTCTCTCCATCGTCCTTTGAGTGACAACACTGGCAACACACACTGTTCAAAGGCTTTCGTCTAGAGACACTGCGGGATATCAGACGTGAAGACATCTATAGGAGCTGGTACGGCACAGACGTTATGCATGATTTTCGTCTTGTTCGACCCACTTTTTGGGAGAATCTACAGACGCCACCGAGCATTGTGCCGAGGGCTACCATGGTCTTAACCATGACTACGATATTGTCAGTGAGTCGAAGGTGAGTTATGCAGTACTCGCCGTTGATGTTGATACCGAGTCCTTCCCAGTCCAGAAGCTTGAAGACTTCTTCAAGCACACCGGTGAATAGCTTCGGAAATATAACATCTCCCTGCCTCACCCCTCGCTGTAGTCGAATAGGTTTCGAGCTCTGGTTCTGGAGGCGGACTGACATGGTAGCGATTTCGTACAGACACTTCAGTACTTCTACGTATCGATAGTCGATCTGGCACCGTTGGAGAGACTGCAGCACCATCGCCCAGGTTTCGATCGAATCGAAGGCTTTCTCATAGTCTACAAACGCCAAGCATAGAGGCTCGTTATACTCCTCGGGCTTCTATATGTGTTCAGTATGTGGTCTATAGTACTATTATCCTTTTCGGAAACTGGCTTGTTCAGAACGCTGGAAGTCGTGTAGCTTGCAAGCGAGATGATTCGTGATGAACCTTGAAAAAGCTTATAGACGTGGCTCAGAGAGATGGGTCTGCAATTCTTTAAAAGGGTATTGTCGAACTTTTTGAAGAACGGCACAACCACACTTCTGTGCCACGCCTGTGGCGTTTTACCTTCGTGTATGACGGAATTAAAAAGCTTACGAAGCATTTCCAAAGCGGGTACGCCGCCAGCTTTCAAAAGTTCTGTAGTAATTCTGTCATCACCGTGCCTTATTGTTTATGAGCTGTTTTAGGACCCATCTCGCATTGAGGTGATGAGAACCTGGTCGAGTTCAACGCCAAGAAAACACAGGTGTGCGCATTCTTAGCCAAGGTATCTCCATTCCTTCCCCATCCCTCTCTTTTGGACACTCCACTACCGATTCAAGACAGCCTCAATATCCTGGGTATGGACATACGCAGATATCTCAACCAGAAGAACTACATCGAGGGTGTCATCAAATCCGCATCTCGGAAACTCGGAGTCCTGAACAAGGTGAGGAGGTTTTTCGCGCCGGGGCAGTTGTGTCTGTTATACAAGACCCAGGTTCGCTCCTGCGTGGAATACTGCTCTCACCTTTGGAATGGCTCCGCTCAGTACTTATTGGACGCCCTCGATAGGTTGCAGCGGCGTGCTGTCCGTATCATCGGGGATCCAGTGGCCACTAAAACTCTTGAGTCACTGCAATTACGCAGAGACGTGGCCTCAATGGCTGTCTTCTACCGAATCTATCACGGTGAGTGCTCCGAAGAGCTCTTTCAACTAATCCCACCCTCTCATTTCCTATCCTGAACGACATGTGCTGGGTTGAGGTGCCACTCTTACACGGTAGAACATATACCGTCACGCACCAAACAGTTCGGCGCCTCTTATCTCTGCCGTACCATTAAGATGTGGAACTCTTTACCAGTCCACGTGTTTCCCTCCACTTATGATCCCGGGTCCTTTAAGCGGGGCGTGAAAAAGCTTTACTCAAGGCCGTCAAAGTGAGGGTCATCATGCCATATAGCCATGCTGGCTGCTGGGATGATGGCCATCACTATGGGACTTCACTGACTGCTTAACATCAGGCAGCATGGAGTCAATTTGTACGGCAGAAAAAAAAACACTAATCTCGTGCATGCTGACGTCCGGGATGTCTTCGGTATGGTGTCGGGTCAATCTAGCTCTAGGGTCGCGTGTGGTCGCGGGGTCGTGTATAACATTCCATAGAATCTTTCGATCTCCTCCAATAATTGAGGTCCGGATGACACAACACTGCCATCCTCCGTCTTCAGCTTAGATATCTGTCTATTGAGGCGCCGATATTTTGGCATGTCGCAGCCAATATCAAGACGGATAAATCATTTGTAATCACTGATAATTACGTTATTATTTATGCTCTATCGAATCCAACCAAGCAATTGGCTAGTTAGTCATGAGGCGGGTAGGGAGTTAGAACACAGTCCTGCAATCCCTAAGCAGCAAACATCAAGCCATAAATGCTGATAACATAACTAAAGGGGGTAAAAGGCGTGAGCCTTTTATCCCCGAAGGGTGTATTACACACCCACTTTTCGCCAGTTATGTTTCGGTCGCAATTTAATAGTTTAGTAGTAGTTAAAATCATATTACTATTTTTAGAAAAGCCTTTTTTTGTTGTTATCACCAGCTTGTTAGCTGAATATTTTTCAAATAGCGAAAAATGTGAATCCTTGTGCCACTATTATAATAAAAACGATCACTTGTCTGATTTTAAACACGTATTTGTTTTATTTTAAAATTTCTTACGATTGTTCATTTGTAGGAAATAAATAATAGTCCAAATGAATGTTCATCTAACCGCCAATCCTAATTATACATACAAATTAATTGTTATTTCAAACAATTTACTTTTAGAGAAAAGTGCGACATAAATCATTTTAATCTGCAACTACTTTATGATATTTCAATTGCTTAAGGCGATTAGCCTGATTTTATTTTAGTATTCCAATGGTTGTTCATATATTTAGCCTTACACAAAATAATACCAGAGTGTCGATTAAATCGTTTTTCCTATACAAGTATTGTGAAGTTTATGGCACTTAGATCATTTAGCCTGTTTCTAAATAAAAGTAAACTGGGGTAATATTGTATCAAGCGACTTTTATTTCTATTAATAGTAGCTTAATAGAAATGAAAACTATACTCAATTATGCAGCTTTTGTCATGGAACTCAACTTCGGTCACTTTTTCGTTAATAACCTTATACTTTTCTATAACGATTTTTTTTCGTAAAATTGAAACTTTAAGACGCTCTCCTGTAAAGTTTAAAAAATGTCGCTTAATACACTTTGCCCGTGAACCCTCGTATGTTTGATTCGTTAGTAGCTATATTTAGACATGAATAGGTAGTTTAGTTGTAGTTAAGTTGCAAATTTTTATTAGTCTCTAGTCTACATAAAATATACTACGGTTTACAGTTGGGGTGATACAGGCATGACTATGGATGTCTGGTTGCTGACTGGCACGAGAGGGAAGTGATTTAATTGGTAGTATTGACGCAGTGACGGTTTTCGTTGATAGGCAGCAGAAAGGATTGCTTCAAAATGCTGATCGTTCCTACTTTTTTTATAGACTCCCGACTGTATCCTCGAAGGGGTAGTCAGAGGTGTAATATTACACTGTATTACACCCACGTTCGTTCGTTCCTAATATAGAAATAAATTCAAGTCACAGCTGATAGACTTGGCTGATATCTTCAAACCGTTGCCAGGGACTATATTGAATTGTTTATCAACTGAGATAGCACCTGTGATACATCACTATAACATATTGAAGGCAGACAGATAATAGCTTAGCGTATAAACGCAACGTATTACGCTACGAAGACATATCTCAATGATATCTATGATACTATATCCTACATATATACACTGACAAGATATGTGACAAGAACTGTTTCGACATAATTCAATGAATGTACGCTCATCAGTTATGTCGAATTACTAGCTAATCGTAGCATTCG
Source organism: Euclidia mi (assembly GCA_944739405.2). Classification (NCBI taxonomy): domain Eukaryota; kingdom Metazoa; phylum Arthropoda; class Insecta; order Lepidoptera; family Erebidae; genus Euclidia; species Euclidia mi. The sequence continues at coordinate 87,896,966 of OX123184.2, forward strand.
GTTCATAGGTTACGAATGTGCGTTATTCGGTCGATAGGTTTCGAATGTTTCGAACAAAATTTACGCGTATGTTACGACAGTGCGTGACGTCACTGATTAAACGGCGAAGTAGCTGTATGTTACCGACAGACTATAGAGTATGCATGCACGCGCGCACACACGGTTGACACGGGGCCAGTTTTACTAATTTCACTTAACGGGTAACAAAACGGGTATTACTCGCGATGGGAATATAATTAATTTAGAGTATAAATCTCTCCGACACCAGAGTTGGCCACACATTCATTCGTAAACAGACAAACAAGTATAGATACTTCTGTATTACCGACGTTTTGACCACCTTACAACGGCCGTGGTCGCGACGGGACTTGTGTACTTTTTAAAGTAGACCAATCTTAATAAAGACACAAGTAGGTAAGTCATTTTTAGGTTATAATTTCGTCGCACTGTTAATTTGACGTCACTTGCAGAACTGTAATGTGTTTAATTGAATTCAAAACTTAACATAACATACAATAACTTCACGCCTTTTATCCCCGAAGGGGTAGGCAGAGGTGCATTACACACCCACACTTCGCCAGTTGTTTCGAATTCAAGACTTATAAAATTCAATTTCAAAACTGTCGGCGGGGTGATGAAACACACAATATTATTCGCAATATTGAGAGGTGAGGCAGTCGCTAACTAATTACTACGCTCTTTATACATCTTTTATTGCTACATTTAATTCATACTGAATTACTAGGGCATCTTGCATTGCCCCACAAATTTACCTTTGAAAACTATAATTACCTATTACTTCATAAATGAAATATAGTTATCATCGTGTAATCATTATACGAGACAAGGTCCCCCAAAAAATAGACCTACAGTCTATACAAAAATTAAAATCGAAAAAAAGGAAGGCTACGAATGAAAACTCGCGTAGTGTGTTCAGGCCGGCCGTCAGCGAATTCTTCCAATCTGTATAACGTCTGGTGATTCGCGTTCCACTTATTATCGTACGGTGGGCATTTGCATAAGAATAACAAGGAGGATTATTGATGTCTCTCTCCCCGCGCCGCGCGCCTCCCCGCCGCCCGCGCCTGCCGCTACGACGCCCGATCGCGATATATGACGTAGATGTAAGAGATAGAGATTTTTTATCTAGCATTTTTTTTTTGCCTACCTACATGACCGTACAACTGTGCCGATATGTTTCATCTCCTATGTGGAAGTAAAATATTGAAGTAGGTATAAGTTGCTCAACACCATCAACACTATGATCATACATGCTACTGCAAGTGTTAAATATATTTCTGGCGATTCAGGAGATGTCGGTAAATGTCGTATCATTTAGCTGTCAGGACTTAGGTATTGAAGTGAGCAGAATGTTTTGTTATTGCGATTGATTTTTTAAATGATTCTAATTATTTTTTGGTACACATAACTGTCCGTGTGGTGACGGATTAAGAATACGGATTGTCACCACCCCATATCATCCCATGGGTGTCGTAAGAGCCGACAGAGGGAGCATATTATGTAGAGAACAGCACTGCAAGAGAAGGGAAACTTGATACAAATCCTATACCAACCCGTTTGGCCAGCGTGGTAATAGTAGGCCAATCCCTCCCAGGAGAGGCCTAGTCCAGCAGTGGACTGTTAAAGGCTGATGATGAATGAATTATGAATGAATGAATGACACGAAACTTGTTATGGTTTAGTATCTATCGCAATAACTTATTGTGCCTGTTAGTTGCGTAAAGACAGTTACAATTTTAGTTTAACTTTGTATATTTAATATTGTTACGGTCTTAAGTCTTATTCGTCGCTTTCGCCTACAACTTAAGTCCCGCGCTAATGCTTAATTTTGTTCTCTTTTCATGTTTGCTCTGTATACATTTCGTCTAAAATGGAATGGAATAATTTGATGTAACGCTGCCATTGACGTGGGCCGATTAGATCCTTCACTTTTATGCTCGTCTGGTAACAAATGAGGAAGTATCACAGTGACATGATCGGCATAATCAGTAGAGTTTTAAAACAATCCTTGTATAAGGAGGCAGGAGTCTGATAACTTGACACTGTGACGGATCCAGGATTATGTTTTGGGGGCTTGACATATTTTGGAGAGGACACTTGTATTTACTGACGGCAGAGCTCATTAGTTGGGTATTTATTCGTACACGTTTTTGGCAAGTAATCTTTGAGGTCAATAACTGCTTCTCCGTCGGGGTCCGTTAAACCACAAACACCTACCTAATAGTGCAAAGAATCTCATTTAAAAGTTAATATATATATATATATATATATATATATAGATATATATATATATATATATACACCGCTATTTTTTAATTAGTACAAAAAATTTAACAGGGCACTAAGTATCTTTAACTGATCATAATTATGTAGTTGAAAAATAAAAACACTAAGTCCCAAAACTGTCTCAAAACTGTCCACAAAAATACGTGATAATTGGTAAATGCAATACTAATACTATGACCGACCCGTGTACTATCATACCATTGATAAATTAGCCCCCCCCCGCCCCTCTGCGCCTGCGCCACGCCCCGACGATGTGACAAACAGTACTAAATTACTAGCGAAAGTCAGCATATCTAATTTCGTTGCAAAACTTAATTGTTTGTCTACGTTTGCCCGACGCAATGGCCTATCATATCAGTTCATATCACGGGAGTATGTAGCTATGCTTCGTGCGTACTTTTTGAGTGGAAAAATCGCGAGTGCAGCTGTGTACCCATGGACATCGTATTGTGAGTGTACAAGAGTGACCGGGTCAGTGTCAAACAATTAAAACAGTGCATATTGGATGCTTTTGACAACGGTGGTGGACATTTCGAAGGACAATGGAAATACTTGTAAGTTTAGTAAATAATACGTACTTAAGTAAATAATAATTTGATGCAGGCGCCTCAAAATCGGTCTGTGTAGTCCACACACCTTGAGGAAGGCCTATGTCCAACAGGGGACATCTCTAGGCTGACATGATGACGATAAAATAATTTGTAAATAGCAGATGATTCTAACTTCATAAATACGCCAAAATTACTCTTTTCTTTTAGTCCAGAACACCATCTTTTATTTTGATATTTGTTTGCTTTCTAATTACATACCTCCGTATTTAATTACTTGTTAAACGATAAATTTTACCGGTCCTACGCCCGAATGAAGTTTGAAGGAGAGGGTAGAACTAACAAAATTAAAAAATAACTACCTACATTTATTATTTTTCTTCATTTTATTTTCTATTGCTACCTACATCATAAGTGCGACAGAGAGAATGCGAATGAGCAGGATGGAATATTATCAATGAATTAGTGAATGGATTGTAAAATATGACTATGATTTAAGTGAGATTTTCTACAATAAACAAATGATAATAACTTTGCTCTTTATTGATATTATGAAATTCTTACGTCACATATATGATAATAATATCTTCGCTAATCTGTCCTTAAAGTTTTTGTACTAATTAAAAAATAGCGGTGTATATATATATATATATATATATATACACGGGAATTAACACATCGCTACACCAGTCAGCTTGCGACCAAGGGACGTGCAACCGTCTCGAAACGTCAAGCAAAATAAGGTATGTAAATACCTAATGCATGATAGAGATAATAGTTAGGACCGATCTCATGCATGGTGTATTTAAGAGTACGATGAATTCTACCGAACCTAGTAATACAGCTATTATCATTCCTGGTAGGGACCACTTGGATGATTGACGATTGCTTTATCATTATTTATTGTTAGAAACTCTGCGCTGGTTTTTGTGTAAACGTACGTATATTAAAGTACTCCTTGTAGTCGGCAAACTGAAAAAAGTGTAGGCAACGATCGAATAATATGTTAATGGATTTAGTTATTTATTTATTAAGATACCTAATAGATTTGCGGTATCAGATTTGCTACTATTGCCTATTCATCCGACCATTCGATTGGCATTGGTGATTTACCACAGCCTACTGTAATACAATCATAAATCGTATGCTTATTTATAGGTGCTTAGCGTAAGCTGTAAATATGGCTTGTGCTTCTGAATCTTAACAGCTACTTATATTAACAACCTTCAATAGGAACCTATACATACACACACAAACACACACAAGCAATATTTCACTCACACATCCACGAGCAGAAAGTGTCCTTTACATACACACACATTCATATACACAAAGCCCTAGACAAATACAATTAAACATAAAATAACACACACATACACACACGTATGTCAATTTACTGTTACTGTATAAGGCATTTCGTTACAATTTTACGTGGTCAATAAATTATAATATTATTGCACGTCAAAGTATATGGCCTCGGGCTTACTAAACAGATACTCAAGTGTAGCTTGTATTGTCATAATTAAGTAAAGCCTTATACGACACAAAATGTTGTCAGCCTACTATAAAATTATACAATTTATTGCCATCTATTTTATTATGTTATCTGAACAACATTTTTATTGGTCTTAGATTGTGTGGCATATATGTACTTATAATATTGTATTGGAAGATTTTGAGAGTAATACATAGAATATCCGTGTGGTGACGGATTAAGAATACAGAATGTCACCACCCCATGTCATCCCATGGGTATCGTAAGAGCCGACAGAGGGAGCATATTATGCAGAGAACAGCACTGTAAGAGAAGGAAAACTTGATACAAACCCTATACCAACCCGTTTGGCCAGGGTGGTATAGCAGGCCAATTCCTCCTTGCAAAGGAGAGGCTTAGTCCAGCAGTGGACTGTTGAAGGCTGATGATATACATAGCATAAGCATTTACAAAAGCCCGCAAAACCCCATATGACAAAAAAGACAAACAAGCAAATGTTGCAAATAAGATATATAATGGAGTGGTGGAAAATAACTCGACTTAAGTAGTTTGCAGTGATGTGTAGTTATTGACAGAACAGTTACAATGTAGTGTTCAATTTATTCAGACTAGCCTGAATAAATTAAACGCTACATCGTAGAATTGTATCGGGAATAACTATAGCCCTATATTTAAATATGCGGTACTTCTTAAAGGACAGAAGTCCATCTCGAGGTATACCGTTGACACACTACTGCCTCTTAGTCTCTTTATTATGTAACAGTAGTACCATCTCTATAACTCACCATGAATACTGGTTGCAATTAATGTATGCAATAATTCACGTTTTGTAGTGTCCTGTATTGCGAATGAAAAACAGTTCTTCAGCACATTGGATACACTGTGTTTGACTAACCGTACTTTAACTAAGAAGGCTAGAAGCTATTCTTCAATTTATATCAATCAACCTTACATTACTAGGTGATTACAAGTGAAAATCCCGTTGGTAACTATGCATCATAGCACATTAAGGGTAGTTTTATAATAAAATTAACGCGGGTCCGGCAACTTGCATCAAAGTTATTTAAGTGAAAAGTTTGTAACTAAAGCATTACTAAGTTAAGCCACCTCTCATCGGCCGGTGCGATTCAATTAACAGCCTTCGTAGCACGTGACTGCTACGGGCTTGCTACGGTTCTTAGCTACGCGTCACGAGTTACGACGGTGAGCCGCTACGGTGTTACGTGATCGGGAAATACACTGCTACGTTTTACCTCTAAGTGTCCGGAAAATTGAGTTTTAGAAGATATTTTCTGAGTCCTTGAAGAAATAATTTGTCTACAGTGAACAGTATTTTAGATAATTTTAAATAAGGCACAAAGTGTCAGTCGTGCAGTGGGTCCTCTCGGTAAAATAATGTGCCAATTTTACATAGTATTTTCAGGGTTAAATGATTTTAGATATTTGGATTGTATACACATTTTTATCTATATAAGTTCGATGTACACAATAGACTGATCATGATGCCAACAAGCCAAAGCACTGTAATCAAATATGACTGTATAGGAACACGTTGAGTTCATTGGAAATGTCCAAACTAAATGAGTTAAACCAGAAAGTTTCTCGCAATATCATAACAGGAAGTTCAGATCAAACAAATCAAAACTGAATCAGTGTTTTCAAATCAAACCGCTGTTAACTGGAAGGTTGACCCCGATCGGTCGTAAACTAAAGCTGACCGTTCAAATCAACTCTTCCAAATTAACCTTAAATAAACTGTTCGAGTCAGTTCGGTTTGTCGGACAGCCGTACATTTCCCACGATTAAAATTCCAAATTCCCTTTTTGCGAGCAATTTCCGTGGGAGGTGTGTTAGGCACAATGGACTCGTCCCTAAATCACGTTGGGTCCGGGAGGTGCGGGTGCAATTCGGGCCGAGTTACTTAATTCAATCATGATAACTGCGGTCCCCGGCAGCGCAAGAAATAAATTGACCAATGACCGCTGTTGCGAGCCGTTGAAGAAATAGGGTTGTCACATTGTGCTTCAAGCATCTGAATGTTTCTTTTTGTTTATTGACAGTATTCATCGATGTCATAATTTTCTACTCTATAATGTATATAGTTAGCTTTACTGCAAGTCAATATTTTTGTCGCGTAAGTAGGGATTAATTAACAGCCTAGGTCATTTACACAAAAAAAAAATGTTTATCAGGACATAATTATCACGTACCTACCCATATTTTGGTACTGGTACAAACGCCATGATGCACGCCATGACACATAATCAATATATAAAACATTTATATCCTGATAAACATTTTATTGACAGGTAGAGTGCAGTGCAAATATTGCCTGTGCAGTGTAGGTAGGTGTTCTGTCACATTTAAATTTTACTGAACAAAAAATGATAAGCGTTTCTGAAAGTTTACAGATGATACACCATTTCTTGTGGACAATCAGAAAAAAGATTAATTCTCTTGTAATATTCTTCATCTAAGTGGGTGTGAGAAGCATATCGAAACATTGTCTACATCATCGGACCATTACTACCCCTCTCTTATTACAATATCTATATGAAAGTTAATCACACGAGAACTTACTTATTTAAATTATTTCAGTTCCTCTCCAACTCTATTGTAGTCAATCTGGGCCAGACATGCTCATTGTTTGTTATGTATGAGAAATAAATGATTACATGCCTATTCAAAGGCGTTCTGTAAGTATCGAATGTTGTCGGCGAATGATTTATGATACAAACTTGTATTATTCATTCGTGTGTATTTATTGTCTAGATATTGTTTACCTTACTTGACTGGTAATGTATTTCCCTGTCTGGAATTCGTGTTCAGTCATGTACATGTGTATGTTAATGTTAGGCAAAGATCTGAACGAACATTGTGTTGAAATATTATAAGTGAGACAACTCCTGGGCTGAAATGAATATTTATAGTAATTATATAAGCAATACACACTATCTACTTTGAAGGAAAAAGCTTTCAGTCGCTTATTTTTTTTACTAAATTATAGTTCCCTTACTGTCCATAAAAAAGTATATACGCCAGTTGACATTAGGTCATCATAAACACCATATATTGCGTAACGCTTGCATACTGGAAAGCTTTACTCGACCGGCAGCTATACGAATGGGTCTGTTATTATTATTATGCGCGAGTTTAGTGACAGCCCTAGACTAAAAGAAAGGGCTGTAGTACCTGGCAGGGACTATTGGGGGCGACCTTGCAGCGGCAGATAACAATTGAGAGTCGCTCGCCGCCGCAAATTCAATATCCAGAGGTGTCGTCGTATCTACCGCCTCCTCCGCCCCGCGCCCCTTACTACCCCGCAGACACCCTCGCACACCCGTGCACCTTGTGTTTAGTGTCCACTAGCCGTCCTCTGTCCACTGTTAAAGGGGATATAACCACTTAACGAGAAGTGAAGTCTGGCTCGAATTGAATTTCCGAACTCTCCGCCATGCACTAAAATATGTAGATAGGTGTTTGTAGAGGTATACTTATATAAGTGGCTTGTTTTTGTTGTTAATTATTTAGAAATAACAATTACCCACTGTTTAATGGCATAAAATATTTCTAGTAGCACAATAACTCTTATCATAAATAAACGACAATGATCCTGTTTGGGCGCCACTGTTTCATATTGGCGCCCAGCGTGGGACTTGAGTAGAAAAAATGGCACAAAAGAAAACAACAGTAAAGTTCGTCACGTATCGTGCTCTATCGTCTGATAGTGTGCAATACATTTGTTATGAGACAGGACGATAGGACGGTCGCATATTAAACGACGATTAACCCACCGGCCACTCGGTCTGATTTATGTGAACTATTAAAATCTCTGAAGGCACAGAATTAATTGCACTACTTCAGTGTTGGCTGCTTTATTAATTGGGACCGAGTCGCCTGTTGTTTATGGACGTTTCCCTTTCCTTGGCCAGCCCTTATCGTGACCCGGGCTCGACCAATTTGTCCACTCACGTTTCTGTTCAGTTTCAATGGCTATTAAGGACCCTACCTCCAATACTGAATGCGCTAAACAACTAACTACATGTGTATGGCCTAGTTGGGAACGAGTACACAAGTTTCCAACTTTGTCTTGAACTTTGGAATTAAAAGAGATTACTTGAGCTTAAAGTTCGTTTTGCTGTGTGCATAATGTTGACGAGAAATTCGCAATAGCAAAGATTTATCCTATTTTATATGCAACTTGTTAGTCACTGATGAATTTACGTAATATAAGCACTTTTAACTTTTTGAAAGTAGATTTCAATTAGAATTTTCATAACAGGAAGACACTCAAAATTTAGATGTAATCATATTCAAATCACACGGGGCCGAGGGCGGGTAATTTATAACTTGGACAAACGAAAATTATGTGCGTAGGTAGCCGTCAAAAGTCGGAAGTTTACACATTTGCATTTAAATGCGGGTAGGTTAAAATATCACCTTGCGTGCGGTGCGAGGTACCAACAAATTATGAACAACAATTATCGCGGGCGACAGAGGGCGACATTTGAAGTTGTGCGACAAAGTTGTCGCGATGGGATGTCGCGGTGCGTGTCGGACAAGGACACGTGTTGCGAATTTATTGCTCTTGTTTATTAATGGAATTTTTTGGTGTTTACACACGGAAAATGCACGGTGTGTTTTCTACTGTATGAATTATTGTTAGCATGGAATTAAAACATTTATCTTCAGTTTTTGGTTTACCTTTTTATGTTTCACTTGTTTTTTGTACCAAAATCATCATGAAGTTAATTGTATGTCTAGAATATGTATCTCCATGCATATGATTACAAATATTAATGCTAAATTTCTGGTTGAAAATTTGTGATTAGTTTCAGGAACGCAAAAAGCCATTTTCCGACCTAGCGAAAAAGAGGTAACTTAGAAAGTATGAAACAACAGATATAAAAAACTGTATGTTGTTCAAAGTTTTGTCCCGTGTGGAGGTTGAACTCATAGGCGAAGCGACCATCAACATACACAATAACATAGCGATTACTATTACAGCATAAGCAATATTCATCTTGCTCTTGATATTTTTTGCTGTTTATATTTGTGAATGGAGCCATTCCAAATACTATTTATTTATATTTTTATTTTTATTTATAGACTCACGCATGTATCCCCGAAGGGGTAAGCAGAGGTGTATTATTACACCCACATTTCGTCATGAATTTCTAGGTCCCACGTAATAGGGGGCGAGCCTATTGCCGTTACCGGGCACATCACCAGACTCCGTGCTGCTACTGAGAATTCGGAAAATCCCAGTAACACTTTTGCCTGACCCGGGAATCGAACCCGGGACCGCCGATCAGCAGTCGCATACGTTATCCACTGGTCTACGGAGGCAGTCCAAATACTATGATACAGTTTTTGAAGAAATTATATCAAAATCCCAGTAATTTAAAAATATAAATAGTAAAATCAACGCACATTACTTATCAAAATGAAAACTCACTTACCGGAGTCATCTAGTCAGGTTAGATATATGAGTGGGCACCGTACCGGGTGTTCTTGCAAGCGCAAGATAAATGCGTCCACAGCGGTGCGAAGCAGACCGGTGCGGTGCAGTGCGAAGCGGTGCGGTGGGGTGCGAAGCGATGCGGTGTGTCGCAGGTGTGCGGCCCGCCATATCTCATAGATACGCACGCGGTCAAGGGAAGCATGGGGTATTGGGATAATTGCGAAGGGAAACATTAGTGAGAAATTGATTCTTTATGGCTGTGGGGTTTTGGTTACGTTTAAGGGATTCCTTGCTACTTTTCAATACTACGTGAGTAGGTACAGCCATGATGTAAATATTCTTTAATTTCAAGAAATTAATTGGTAAGTTAATTGTATTCATTTATTTCTTAAGTTTAAGGCCAATAATTAATAAACTTATCGCTGGCCTTATTTTAGGGCCGGTTATCCTTTACAATCATCATCGTATCTGTGTATAAACTATCCCACTGCTGGGCACGGGCCTCTACTCACTATGAGAAGGGTGAGGGGCTATAAGTCCACCACGCTGGCCAAGTTTAAGGGTTGGCAGACTTCAAATGTCTTTCGAGAACATTTTGGAGAACTCTCAGACATGCAGGTTTCCTCACAATGTTTTCTTTCACCGTTTAGCAACCGATAATTAACAATTTATTACGCACATAGCTTCGAAAAGCAATTGGTGCGCGCCGTGGATTCGAACCCGAGACCCTTTGCGTAGCAGTCCATCAACCTCTCCACTAGGCTATTGCTGCTTCTGTCCTTTACCATACACTTACTAATACAAATACCTACTATAACACGGACCACTGTCTTGCGTGTCATTAGAGGCAATAAAGAAAGGTCAGCCGCTAAAAAGTCCTACATGATTTTGCACAGCCTGGGTCTTTTATTTGCAAGATTAAACATGAACAATACTTACAATAGTAAAACGCCAGAATTACTATAATAATAAGAATACACTTGTCCGAAACATCTCTTGAAAAAATCATGCTATATCTAATCTTGGACAACCGATCTATCCCCGCAAAAGGTACGGCTGCAATATAAAACGCGTCCCTTAGGTAACATAACGTCCCGAGGCGCGTCATTCTACAAACTAAAAGAAATTTCACACAATCAGCCGTCATAAAACCGAATCCGCCTATTTAGATCATCTTAGCTGTCCATGTGTCCTCGCATTTTCTACTAGACAAACTTACACTTACACTCAAATCTACCAAAATTCGTTCTTGTTACAAGGGGATAAGATCGTTGATGGTTTGGTGTGTAAGTTGGTGTTGTATCTTCGAGGTAGGTAAGGCACACGATAAGTTTTATTCGCGTCGGGAGGTGAGCCACTGGACGTAAACCGTCAGATAGGCGAGCCTCTTACGAGCCAGCAGATAGCCGGTACCAATATAACAGATGCAGTTTACTTAAAGGATAAGAAGAAAGCGAGACGAAAAATGTGTCTAATTTTGCTGACAAATTGTGGTTCATTTGGGATCGTGGTCGCTTATGTACGGATGCTGCAATGGTTTAAACGACTTTCTATGCATAGTCAGTATTTTTTGCAAGGCGACTGCTATCCAAAATAGGAGAAAACAATATAAGTAGGTTGTATAAGGAAGTACCAAGTCTAACTATTAATTCAGTGCTTAGAAAATCTGGTCAAATATTATAAATACTAGAACTAAAACAATATTAAATGAGAAATTGACATTATACATAAACACTATTACTTGGAATCTAGACTAGACTTGCTCAAGTATATTTTGATTATTATAGAAAAACTAGAGTTGTGTCATATCAACTTAGACCAGTAAGCGTACCTCGGACCCCAACGATTGAATAAAAGCAGAATTACGCGAGGGTGATGATGACAATCATGTTAATAGTCAACGAGTCTCAATGGCACAAATAAACGAAGCAAATTCTCTTTTATTTTTCTATTGATCAACTGTGGTCATGGAATATCTGTTGGCATCTCGTAAGCTTAGTGGTTTGCTTTTATTTTGGTATAACCGAAATTACGGGAAAATATGTACCTTCCATTAAAGTATTTGAAATTAACTGTTTAGTAACCGCTTTATACTCATCGGATGAAGCTCAAGTAGCTATATATCGTCGGGTGTTCATGATTGAGTATATAATAATTAAATATACAGTATCACATGCATCATAATATCAGTGTGGAATCTATTTTCCAGTATAAATTCTTAACTGTATCCATCACCTTCCTAGCGTTATCCCAGTTGCATCCTGAGCCCCACTTTCTAGTTTATCTGAATTTGACTGAATATTAGCTTTTCCACGGAGTGACTGCCATTTGACCTCTGCAAGCCAAAGGGATAGTAATATTCGATGGTCTAGACGAGTGTCAGTTTTTTCAGAGACACTGACACCCCATAGAAACTGTCAAAGATCTTCACGAAACCTGGTACCAACTATTATTTAATTTGCATATAACTTGAAAAAAGTCAGTGGATTTGAACCCGCTACCCTCTGCATAGCGGTCTGTTGGTATATCCACTAGGTTATCGCTACCGTCATCACTTTGCAGCCAAACACAAGCGACTTATTTATACATACTGATCTATTATCTGTATATTTGCACTTGAAAACATATAAAACATAGTAATAATTTCCCGCGTAATTACTTACGCGCTAGGTAAACATGAATGACAAACAGCGATATCGGATAGTAGAGTTTCCGCAAGGATCGTAAGACAACATCAGAGGTCAACGGTGTAAACATGTTTGTATTATTATCATTATCTGTTTGTATAAATTTCTTGCGTTACTGAGTGACAGATAAGCTATACTCGTAGCACACACACAGCCGAAACTACTGAGCTCAAGAAGCTGAAATTTGGCATTTATGTTGCTTGGAGACTGTAGGTGTGCATTAAGAAGGGATTTCACGAAATTGCGACGGGATCGGGCAGAAAAGGTTTGTGGGTTTTCGATATTGTGGGTACAGATTAAGCGCCTGGAAATGCGCGGGGATGTGATGACATCATTGTTTCTAGCAAGCGGTGTATAAACATATACCTAATATAAAAGCTTTATTCAATGTACTGATCTTGATAAAAATACCTGATTAAATGGCAATCTTAATTCGTCCACACCATCAAAGTAAAAACGTAAATATGTAATAACGTGAAATGTAGATATAAGGTTATTTTTGATAACATTAAATTATAGAATTGAAACGTAGGGAAATATTTTTTTTTTCTATGATTCCATTATGGAACTGAGCTAGAATCAGAGTAGGCATTACTGACAAAAACAACCACAAGGCGCTTTCCTGTCGACTAATGATGACATTATAATGTTTTTATTAACGAGTAAATAAGTTTATTATTAGATATTATTATTAAGTGTTAGGTAATGATTATAATTAAGGGGAATAGTTATTTACCATGTAACAGACGTCACTGAAAGAAGTCAATTGAAACATGAAATTCTGTATCCTTTCTCCAAAATGATAGAATGGTCCGACGACTAGGATATGTGTAGGATAATTATGATGGTTTTCAAGACGGAAAGTAAAACGTGTTTCTTGATCCATGTTGTTCTGTTATAAATAAAAAATTATAATATAAATAATAAAAAAATACAGCGTCAAATAGAATACAGCCTGTCTAATCTTGAATGGCTAACCAAAAGTCCTTAGACATCAGTGATGGTAACCAGGTGTTATTGGTACGTGACTAATACAGGAGAATGGCCGCCTCTCTTCTCCCAAACTAACTTTTTCCCGAACATGCTTTGCATCCTCATACAGTGATAGTACATTACCTATAGGAAAAAGAGAGTGTAAAAGTAAAATCTTCGGCCGCTACTGATCTAATTTACCAATGAAAACGCAAGAGCAGAGCTAAGTAAAGCTGCGGCATATTGTCATCTAATAGTACCGCAATTTGAAAACAATCGTTCGTTCGTGTTAGATGAAGAACAGAAGTGTTTGCGGTCAGGCGTCTCGAGATAAGGCGCCTGAGGTACCCGCTACGGACCTCCATATATCACATGCAGATAAACAACCAATACATCCGAACCCTGTAGCAACCACCCGCTTCTAAGAGAACCTGTCAAATGTGATTTAGTAACTCAATACTCGAAACATTTGCTTACACTTGCCACTGATCAACATCTCGACAACATTGGACGAAATAAGTTACCATAATTTTGTAAGTGAATGCATGCGAATTGCTCAAATTGAAGTCAGACAATCTTAGACAGTGCATTGACACCTTTATACGCAGCATCAAATAATATCGTCCTTCAAAAACTTATTTTGTCTTTACGGCCAGTTAGATTTGAAGATTACTCGGAGTGGCAATCTGGGAAAAAAACCGGTGACAGCGAAATTTTCGAATCTCCGGCTAGCCCCCGGCGAACACATAAAACGCGGGAGTCGAACGGTCGCCGCGAGGTGGAACACAAAAACTCAATCTTATCTGCGACATATTCGACGAGCGCGGCACACACCGTCTCACGTCGATGCTATGAATACAAACAATATGTTTGGGTATCGACGAAAATGAGTTATAAAGTATTCGCGACTTGATTGCTCGCTGCAATCTAGATGTTTGGAAATTGGCGCGCATTTAGCTGTGATATGTTGACGTGTGGCGGTGTAGATGTGGCGCGATAGGGCGGCGCCCGGGGCCCGGACTATCACGGGACTTTCGCGGGTCTCAGTAGGCGTCCTCTGGGATTACTTGAGGGTTGACGACCGATTCTATCTGTTGATCACAACGCCCTGACACGACGACATTTTTTTTTGATAGATTTTACACTTAAATTTGATGAGGCTATAAGATTTTATGTGTACCTAGCACGGTCGCTTCGTGCAATATAATGAAAGATATTTATTTCGAATCAAGTGCCTGCTCAATAGCTGAGTGCATATTTTTATTATGTATTTGTGAAATGAAATTACTCAAAAATATTTGATAAAGAAGTAACGATTATGTTGTAATTTGGTTATTAAATTAGCGAATTTATTCTCAGGCTTTTATCACTTCAAAATCTTTAAAGTCCTTAATTAAATTGCGATATTAAGGGGTCGGCCAATAAAAGAAAATTCATAAAGAAAAGTAAGTCGCGGAACAATAACGAAATTGGCAACTCGGTTGATTGCCAAATATGGAAATGAATGGGACTAATCGGGAAAACTCAACAAAAAACTCTCGGTAATGAATGAAATAATAATAAATTGGACCTTAGTTGTCAAAAGGGATCCACAAGAGATTATAAAGAAGTTCGATAAGAGTATTCGCGATTCAATCGAGATCTCGGCTCCACTAATCTAATTACAGGCGGCTCCGCGACTCTTTGTGAGGGCCAGCCGCTCCGCCCGACGCTCGTTTGTTTATTTCCTTTGCCTTACGACCTGATATATATTTTTTATATTTTCCGCGGAGTTTGCAAGCGCTCAAAGGCGGACGCGAGTTATGAAATAGTTCAAGCGTTAATTGTAGACGTCCAGTGGCGAATATTAAAGTGGTGTGCGGCGAGCGGAGCCTGTATAACTAACTAGTTAACCTCGGATTCGCGCTACTTTAAAAGGTTGCCGACGAAAAAATAATATTTAATTTGCGAGTTGTGGCTTCAGGGGGCGATAGATATCGTGGCGTGTTGAATGTTCATTAACGCTGTTGTTTTTGGGAGAGATTCGTTTGCAGTTTGTGCACACTCTGGCGGGTTTATCTGATTTAAACTTTGTCAAAAGAATAAATAAACAACGCAGTGATATTTTGAACAAGATAAATAGGATCCGTAATAGGCTAGCTACAGTTCTTGAAACTCTACAAAATAACTATTTGGCATAATGGAGTTAGAAATAAATCAGTATTAAATTGATACAAACAGTCAGCGGTCTCGCCGTTAAGCACTGCCTTTATAATGTCGTGGACGACACTTCGTCATTTACTGTTTCGCGTGTGGGGTGTATTTGAGTTCGTTAGTTGTACATTTGTAAGTTACTTATTAATTTTTTGACCAACATGGTTATCTTTTTCTTCTTAAGAGAAAAATGTAATCATATTGGTCAAAAAGTTGTTTACAAACATTTTTCGTATACTTCTTAGCTATTTGTTCAACAGATTAACCTACAAAGCGAGCGAGCCTACTAATATCCCAAATAACACTTCAGTTCAGTTCTTGGCTCTGGCCAGTGTTTGGCGGTGGATAGCGGATTTTTTCTCAGTGATTGGTAATCGGCGAAGTCATTAGGAACGCTTTGTTTTTTATCGGCTTGGGTAATGGCGCGAAAAATGTCGTTAGAAGCAAACACCAGTGGGGCAGGTGAAGAGGTCAGCACGACGATTTTTTGCGGGTAATCGCTGATGAAACAACGTCAATGGCGGTTTTTATTGCAATCGACGGCGGTTTCTTTGAGTTGTGTTTCATAATTTGGCTCTAGGGTCGAAGTTTTAGATGTTTTGTGTTCGATTCTATTCGACAGATTTGAATTGCTTACATTGGCTACAGAGCGGGCTATTAGCACGCTTTGGTTTAAAGTAATTGTGATATATGTAATTGTCTTCGACATAGGAATGCCTTTCAATAGTTCTTCACGAAATTGTCATTGTCGTTTTCCTATTTATAAATATAAGACATGATATAGATATTTCGAATGCAACCATTGCTATATAATGTGTTTACATAACTTTCATAATACCATTAACAGTTGCCATCGATTTCAACGAAAATTCGGCACATAAATTATTATTTTCGCCTGACCAAGTGGAATCTATTACAAAGTAAACTTTTAAAAGGTTTTGGAGTAATAAAACAGTGCTGTGCGTAGGACTGAGTAGAGTGACGCGGTAACTGCGCGCGGGCCGGCCATTATTTCATTACTTTGGCCAATAAAACGAATTAAAACCTAATTAGACGCCACGATTTTTGAACATTAAAAGAGGGGCGGAATTAATTAGTGAAGGGCAGAGGCAATGATTCCAGTTCGGCGGGTAATTGCCGCTCCACCGTTTCAAATATAAATCAGGGAGCTGAGCAAGCCATGAGCGGAAGCGATAACGGTGTCATCACAGCTGTAACTGGGTAGCTGCAAAAGTAAGGAAACATTGAGTTGATATTAATAAAATAGCTCTTTTAATAGAGCTATTTAAAATGATTTATTCTAGATAGCTTTAATGATGTTAACAATATCATTTCAAGTCGATAAGTAAGGTAGTTATCGAAAGCCGCACTTCACGAAGTCGCCGCTGGGTTCATACAAAAGCTGTTCGAAATGCTGAGACAAAATATCATAATTACTTACTATTATTAATATTGAAGACCCATACGCAAAAAAGCGATTATTTGATGATTGATATTTCTTGACAATAAAAATATTTTGCATAAAAGAAAGTATATTTAATTAATAATATCTTTCACAATAACAATATCTTTGTTGTCATAGACCGTGTAGGTAAGCAATACTGTTTTACTTATCAAATATCTGTCACTCCTGACTTGGAGCACTCGAAGACGTCCAGGAAAAATCTCGGTGTAGCAGTCTTAAGATTCAGTTTGAAGGGTGAAACAGATTTCATTGAATCAACGCGGACGGATGAATAATTCTGTTTGTCCGAGCTCTTCACCGTTTGTTCTCCACAAAGGACTTTCACCAGCGTTTGTACTGTAGCCGCACAATGAGAAACTACGTACTCTTTTGGCTTAAGTTTTAGGTCGTTTCTTGAGGCGTATAGGTAAATGGAAGTGAAACTATATAAAGTAGTGTTAGTCATATAGTTAATGTAAATAATATTAAAGTGAGAAGCATGCGGCACTCTACAGCATATCTTAAAGATTTACCTCTCCAGTTGAAATGACCTGCTAAACAAGTCTTCGGTGTCCACAAAACACTATTTGGTTTAGCTGTTCAGTTTAATGGTATATATATTTTTTTATTAGTGAGCCTGAGCATGTGTGCCTTGTTTTACTCGGTATTTGAAAATAAATATAAACTCTCAATGTACAACATGATTGTTTCAGGTATCTAGTTCGTCTTCGTGATCTAATGTGACTTAATGTAATTGTGCTGTAAAATGTTTATTTACTCACTTTAAAAACCATACTTTTTTGCTGCGATCATAATATAGATTTATGAAACGGACTGTTTGATGAGTTCACACGCTAGCACAATGTTTATAAAAATGAAGGTAATCAAATCATCACGATAAAGAAATGTATTAGTGTAGTTCAAAAATATATACTTAAGTTTAAAGTAAACAAAAGGAAACAAAGCTAATCATCCTAAACAAGTTCCGAATAGAAGTTAAAACTGTATAAGTTTGTCGAAGTGCAATCAATTATTTGAGAGCGAAAGTAGTTAGTGTTGCTTTGTTAGGGGCGGGCCATAAAGTACGCGGGCCGGCGGACCGAACGATCGTCCTCTATAAATCCAATAACTTAATAACGATAAACTCAATTCGTACATTTTCACAAATTAAAACGACTTTCGCCATAGGCCCGCACTTTATAAACACCTTAATTTTCATTACGGTGCCGACTTTCGACTTTGAAGTTATATTTTGATTATTTTATAGTAATATTTTGAAGAGGGAAGTTTGTTTTTACAGTTTAATGGCAACTAGAGAATGCCCAAATGGCGCCTTAATTTCAGTAGTTACCTAGAATAACAAAGCACAGACTATGAATTTGATGTTTGCCTCTAATATTGTTTAATGTAAGCAATCTTAATTTTCACTAGCCTTTTAAAGACCAAAAAAGTTATTATAATATGTTAGTACATATTCCATGACTAGGTCCCATACCTATCAAAAATATCCAGTTTTGATAATAGGTAACTTTGGGTAAAGTGTTACTAAATTGGTATTATGAAACTAATTACTAGTAAGGTATATTGTTTGTACTCATACATTCACAATTCATAGATTTAAGTTCGCAATGCTAACACCTCAACGCTACGCTCTGTAAAAGTTGTGCCATTTAAGAAATAAGGGTTCTCTATGAAATCGATACACAGCGTATCTCCCTAAGTGCACCATCAGAGTAATACTGCACATCATTACCCACCTTTTATCGCAGTCATTACTGCAGAAACAAATTAGCCGTAGACTTCGGCATTCGGAAGCCATTTGTATAAGGGCGCAGTTCATGTTTGAGATGAGCGGTGCGCAAGTACTTTCCTAACGACGACCGGTTGGTGTAGCGGGAGTGTAAGCGACTGCTACGCCGAAGGTCGCGGGTTCGATTCCCGCTCAAGTCAAACATTTGTGTGCATGAACATGAATGTTTGTCTTGGTCTGGGTGTTTCTATGTATAATATGTATGTATTTACAAAAAAAAAAAGTATTTATGTATGTTTATCCATTATCTAGTCCCCATAGTACAAGCTCTGCTTAGTTTGGGACTAGATGGTGTTGTGTAAATGTGGTAGAATATTATTATTATTATTGTTATTAACCTCACTCAGGTGACATTTCCTCACACAGCCTTAAGACGCCTTCTCTACTAGAGATGAGTGAATCAGCTGAGCGGTGCACGAGTAAATCATACACCGATGGTCTCATCTTATTTATATAACCTCGCTCATCTATCTCGTGTACTACACCGCTACCTCGGCGTCATTTCTACTAGAGATGAGTGAGTAACGGAGAAATGCGGGAACACAGTCATTATACACCAATTGTTAAATATTTTTTTCTAACTACACTTACTTGTACTAACTTTTTGTGCACTACACAGCTGCCTCAGGCGCTATTTCCAAGAGATATGAGTGATATAGCAGCCCCATAAAATCACCAATATAATATCATCTGATTTTCCCAAACTGGCTCATCGAACCGTCGACATTTTCCTTGCGTACCACACTGTTCACTCATCTCTAAAGGAAACGCCGCCTAAGGGCATCATTGCCACAAGTTTGACAGTTAGGATGAAATGTCGCGCGATTTTTACTAATTAAAGGGGTTGGCTACACCGGCCTCTTCCGGTAGCGAATGATCGTTTAATGCTTTTATTATTATGAACGTTTTTATAGCCAATCTTTATAATTACGGTAAATTGGTGTAATTATTTTTGAGTGATTATAATGAGGGGATGACAGACGGAAAGTTAATTTTTTTAATGGAATAGAAAAATCTGATCTAATTGGCGGTGTTATTCTTCTTTGAATTTACTTAATGCTTTGATGAATCAAGTGACTTTGTGTTTTATGCGAATTCACCAGCAAATGTATTTAGTATTTTCTTTACTAATAATTTCATCTGTCATTGAATTTCTGTTTACAATGGGATTCTATTTTTTTAAGATGTTTTAGTGTATTTTCATTTCTATTCATCGTTTCAAGCTAATCAATCTATCGAGTTCTACTATAAGCTATAGATAAAATATACCAAGTCATATACCGCTTATTACAAAAATTACGCGGCTGAGTTTGTTTGGTGCTGTTTAAGATAATAAGGGTTGAGCTACACCTATCAGCACCGCATCGCACTTTCCTATGCTTCTATCCTTTTCTGTCACTTAGGATCGTCATTTACTAGAGCGAGAAAGAGAGAGGCGCCGCGAAATCGAAAAGGCGATCGGCAACACGGAAAAATGCGAAAGCATGCTGAGAGGCGACGGAACGCTTACGCGCGCTATAGCATCCTTTCGCCGCCGGTCACGTGCGAACGCGCGCTGACGCACGCTGGCGCGCGCGGCGGTGTGCTGACGCGTGCTGGTGCCGATTCGTATAGACTTGACACTTTTTCGAATTCTTTTCTTTTTACTCTTGTTATTTTGCATTTTTTGCAAAATGCACGCTATTACAACTGCTCTCTCTTCAGCTGTGCTATCCATTTCGAACTTGAAACTATACTGTGACCAAAACAAATGTCAAAAGAACGCGGCGGAATGCTTCAGCACGCTATAGCACGCTGACGCGTGCGTTGGCATTCCGCAGCACACAAATACGATCGCACGCTATAGAGTGCTGCAGCACGCGTCAGCACACTATAACGTGCTGAAGCACAGGCGGAGCAAATGCGATTCCGTGCTGACAGATGTAGCTCAACCCTAAGGCGGAGTGCAGAAAGGTAATATTTTTTGACAATATAGCATTACAAATCCGTTTAATTTAACATTTAAACTGAGTTTTTTTGACACAATTCCTACTTATTATGTAATAATAAAACACATCTATAGACACATGCTCGCGGCTCTACGTAGTAGTCGGTTTATTTATTGCAAAAAAAGTACGCAGCCATGCATACGTCGAGACGAACATACAAAGCAAAGCGCTATCAGTCAGTATGTATTGAATATTAAGTGCGTAGCATACTTGTAAAAATATATTTTGCATAAATGTGCTGTCTTAATAGGTCTGTAGGTACTCTCGTAAGTGGTATGTATGTATTTCAGAACTTTAGATTTACCTAAATGTTTTACTGTAAATGATTTTAAACTTTTGCGATTTCTATACATCATACAGAATAATTGCGCGGGTCTTAATAAAAAAAATACTTATTAAAGATATAAATACATATTTGTTTCCGACGTTTCGATCGTCTTGCACCGATCGTATTCGCGGAGAGTCTGTTTTTACTGTATCTATTTTATATATATATACTATGAGTTAACCCAATAAATAAATAAATACTTATCAGCCGTTGTTCATGAATCACTCTCTCACCATTACATCCGCAGTAACCGCGGCACCGGTAGCCAGCGTCGCACGTAATTCAGCTCACAACCAAACTGCCGCCGCTCTCCACAAATTAGTTTTGATATTTAAATTAGTCCCGCTGTCGGCAATCGCGGGAGACATTTACACATTACGATCTTGCAACCTGACTTGCAGATTAGTAGCATAAATAATTTTGCCACAGGATCAATCATAATCATATGGAACAAAATGGATAATTCATTTTTAAATCAGTATTCTTGTTATATATTGCACAACCGCTGCCACAGCCAATGCGCAGTGAATTTACGTAGGATACAATATTTCCTTAGGTGTTCGGAATCAAGTTACGAAGTATTTTACAGTTAGTACAAAATTTTAAGATTAGTTGGAAGTCAAGAAGTCATTTAAAGCAGCCCAGCAAATCCAGCATACAACACGCGCAGTCACGTAATCTGGTCCTCAGGCAAAATTACCCAACTTGCTGTCGTAGGATCGTGTCGTATGTTGTGACATGCCTCCGCCGTCCGGCAGGTTCGGTTCAAAGATTGATTTCTCTTTCTCGTTGGACTCACTACAAGTTCTTCTCAACTGCCCTCCTTCCCCGTGCCCTCACCTCACACCCCTCAGCCCTTACTCGTGCCCGTTTGATCGCGTTATTTCGCAAGATAAGTCTGTTAATTGCCTTTACAGCCAGGTTGCTCATTCTATTCCAGATTATTGATCTTGAGCAAAGTTTTTGTATGTCTTCAGAGGGGATTGTTAAACGATTTTTGTTTTTAATTGAACAGTTGAGTGAAGACGAAAGGCTTGAAATTGTCTTGTTATATTGTTTCGGATAAAATAATCCAAGTATAATTTAACTAGTTATAAATGAGAACAATGCCGTCTTAAGAATTGTTCGCGTAAAGAAACGTCTGTTTATCTAGACAGATAGAGGTAGGTATAAGGTGGCGAGACAAAAGGCAAGTTAACAAGAGTATAAGAATGAGGCACCTTAGACAAAGGGTCTTTGTGAAAAAACTACAAAGTGCAGACGTACAGCGAGACTGTCGCTATCAGACACTGATGCAATATTAAGTGGTGTGCGGGTTTCATACTACAATTTTACTCCACATTTATATGAAGTAGAAAATAAATGTATTGAATGATCTGTTGAATCTGAATTATTTTGGATCTGCAACTTCTTTAGTTATTTGTTCCATGTGAAGCCCGTATACTTGTACATCATGATGAAACAACCTGTTTGGAATAGTCAAAGCTCAAAAAAGAAGAAAAACAAAAGCCAGAAAGCATAGAATATACTTGGTATGATAGGTAGTACATGTAAAGCCTTTGAGGTTGTATACTAGTATAGTCTTATCTCGTCAGGTAGTAAAAGGAATATCAATTGCTCCTATACACGGCTATATGTGCCACCAACATAGTGCACAGTTTGCACAGTTTCCTGAACAATTCTAGATACTAATGCTGTATCTGTACTTAGCAAAAACGTAAGGGAAAAGTAAAAATTATGGAATACGTCCCCCATATGGAATACCATTATATTTTCAAGCTTAAGTGCCTAGAATATGCCAACATTTTGGAATTTGGTAATATAACAGTAATTTTGAATGCAGTCCATAATTTGTACCTTTACCCTACTAAAACTAATTTTAGAATATTCGCGGCGCTTTCTCTTCGAAATATAACGTATTCCATATTAGGAACGTATTGCATAATTGGTACCTCTACTTAAAATTAGAACCCAAGATTCCACACCTAAAGCAAGCTGAATGATAGCTAAGCTTTGTGTCTACAAAGCTATAGGTACGTGTCCAACTTGGTGGTGAAGAGTGCCATTACCTAACCAATTCTTTCATGCTAATGCTGTATAAACTCCGGTAATCCGGTTATTGTTTAAGATGTTGTTGCTTCCACAATTGGGATTATCTCCCCTCCTGCGATTTCTTTTTAATCAAATTATTTCGGCTACCCTTTCGAAATTATCGCCTGATGGTGACGGTAGGTTAGTCAGAGCTACCGCTATTGTTTCATCTTCTTTGTTTTGAGTAGTTTGAACTTCGGTATTGTTTACACATTCGTATGATTTTTACGCAGGATGAAGTCGCATGGAGCTCCTCATCATAAAGATTTTTTGTAAATTGATCTTTGAATTTCCATGTAATAAAAGAGATTCAGCAGTCTAAAGCCATGGGCGGTGGCAGTAATACTTCTTACTTAAGTATAGCCTGTCTATGGGTGATTTATTGGAATACTTCAACAATTACTCAGGAAAACGAATTCTCAGGTCAAGCCTCGTCGCATCACTACCATTTCAAACGCGAAACAAATATTTTCTTATGGAAATATGGTATAATTAATTTCAATGTGATGGTGTCAGGTATGACATTTGTTGTGATGTTGTTATGACTAAAGCTGGTCTTTTCAAGAAACGGACATTTCCAATATGAAATTTAAGAATAGAAAATATTATGTGTACATGAATTTCGGTAGGTACCGAGTTTGATTGTTTTATGATTTCACGATTTATTTCATGAATTTCAAAGATTATTTAATTAAGATGTTAACTAATCCTAAGTCCGTCTCGGCTCAGCTCGTATTGTGTGCAAATTGAAAAACTTTTCTCGTTTTCAACTAATTATATCGAGAGGAAGACGAAAATCTTTTGCTAATATTTATTGAGAGTTCGCGATTGTCGCCACGCGATATAAAGATTACTCGAGGCCTAAAAGTTTAAAACCATCGGAAGTCCTACTCACACTTACATCCAATTTAATTAGTAAAAGCGAGAGATGAATATCATAGTTAGCATGAACTGTGAACGTTTGTTAGGTGGTTGTTTTTAATTAATTAATTTTATTATTTTTCTCTGAGGCCGCCTTGTCTTTATTGGCAGAAGTTTTTGCTTAATTAGTCGTTTTATTATTATATAATATCGGAAGGGTTGAAGGTGTGTCCGCCAGATGGCGCGCCTCGTTAAGGCGGAGGTGCGGCTCTTGATTTTTTGTTTATGGTTGGGGTAAGATTTACCCCTTCAATTTAAAGAAGAATTTATTTTCTTTAATTAATTTTGAAATAATCTAATTTTGGTTTAGCAGGTGGTTACAGACTGTTTCTTCGCATCATTGTCTAATGAAAAAATATTGTTTTTGGAGGAAGTTTTTTTATGAAGTGATTATTGATTTCATCACTATCTGTTTTGTTTTCTGGAATAAACTTACGTTCAAGACTGGCGCTTAGGACAAGTCTGAAGGAAGTATAGAGTGTAAGATATATTACAAGACGTGAGAATATGCAACCAAACTGACCAGTACAAGTACAAAGTACAAACAATACCATTCCTACATATGGATACTCGAAACGAAGGTACGTGGCACCTATCTCTAAAGACAATATACAACCAATACTACTCTGCCTATCCTTTTTACACATTATAACGCTATATTAAAAAGCGAATACTTCCTGTATTATCGGTATCGTCCAAGTGATTACGATACCATAGCACGCCGCCATTAAGGTAATTAGGTGCCGGCATAATCCAATTTGCGCTGTTTATAAAACTTGTTTGTTCGCCTCGGCTAATTAACGTGAGTGCCTACTAGTCTACCGCCTACTCCGCTGATTATAACACCTACTCTAAGGCCATGCGTTCACTAGCGATATATGTAGCGCAGGAGATGTTTCGACGTCTATCAGTAAGTGGATTACCTTTGATACGACAATGTATACTACCTCATAGTTGGGTAACTTTCTTTTTATAGTCTCACGCCTGTATCCCCGAAGGGGTAGGCAGAGGTGTAAATATTACACCTACATTTCGCCATGAATTTTTAGGTCCCCCGTAATCGGGCGTATAGGGGGCGAGCCTATTGCCGCTACCGGGCACATTACCAGACTCCGCTGCTACTGAGTATTCGGAAAAACCCAGTATCACTTTTGCCCGACCCGGTAATCGAACCCGGGACCTACGATTAGCAGTCGCATACGCTATCCACTGGACCACGGAGGCAGTCGGTTGGGTAACTATGAGATGGTATCCATTGGCGGTATTTTTTGGTACTTTTTCAGATTAGGCCTGGTTCTTTGTAAACCAATGGTGTACCTAAAGAATTTTAAGCGTCCAGCCTAAAATTTTGAATCAGTACCTAAGAAAAATTCTGGGGCTGGTACTAGACCATACCGGAGTGGGCACGTCCTACCCGGCCCTCCTGCTACCTATATATATGTCTATGGTGACATACAGAGCCGTTACCAGATATGTAAAGATGTCTTGAGGCATGTTAAAACCACCCTGTGCTTGCAGCGTAGTCTAAGCGTATAAGATACTGAAGCTGCCATTACATCAAAGCCCTTCGCAGTCCAAAAGATGCCAAGACATTTCGAAGGCTGTTGTTCTTAGCATGCTTCCAGATACCTCTCAGATTTCCCTCTTCCATGATTGTTATTGAAATGTCACTTTTATAAACACTTTTCCAAGATTCATTTTTATTTGTCACAAAAATGACTTGAAGTGAATAGTCTGTGAACGCAGCGCCTTAGTCTTGTGAGAGCGTTGTTTATTCCACCTACTGTGGTTATTTCCGGGCTTGTTTGTTACCTCATACTATTGCTGTTTGGGAATTAGGGATATTGAACACGTGTGTATATCTTGAGTTGTACGGAAATGTTTGTTAATATTAACACTGAATGGAAGCTTCCATAAAAATACCTTGGAAGCGATCGAGTCTGTACTTCGTACTGCGAAATGCTTTGGGAAGCTTCAATGTATTTTAAAGTCTAAATATACCTGTGTACATGTCAACCCTTATTTTTGCAATGATTTACACTACCACAATATTCACATTATTATTTTTAAGAATATAATAAGTACACTCACATCGTTTTTCCATAATAGGTATAACTTACTACGTCTCACACACTCATACACATTTTATTATTACAATATTATGCGCCTCAGAATCTTAGCACACATACCTGCCTGCACACACACATGAACTGTGACTGTTACATTCATACATATAACTTTTGTTATGGCACACAACAATTTGATTTACATTAATCTACTTGCACGAGTCCCTGCTTTACAAGTAGACTCTACATAACACACTACTGAAAAACCCGCACACAAATAGAATTTTACATCAGCACCTATTCTTCAAGTAGCTATAATACCTATAAATGCCACATAAACATAGCATAAATGTATATACATTATGTACTGTGTAAATAACACACTAGGTAACAATTCCTACTACGCACCATTGCTTATTCCGTACACACACACACACCTATAAAAACGTACGGTACATTATTTACCTGTATCCACGTGCGCGTGGCACCTTCTGTGGAAGTAGGTCAATCACACATATACAGCAATCTTCTACTACGCATAATATTTACAGCGCTGTCGACTACGCACACATTCATAAAGCATACATCGTAGTATTATTATTTGATTTACATGTGAGTTTCGCGTTCATTTCTCTCACCTATTGTTGAGACAGTGTACGGTTTTAGTCATCTTAATATATAAAATCCTTGCGTTACTGACTGACTGACAGACACGCTACAGTCGAAAGTATTGGGCGCAGGAAACTGAAATTTGGCATGTATGTTCCTTGGGGACTGTAGGGGTGCACTAAGAAGGGATTTCCCGAAATTCCCACAGGATCGGCCAAAAGGGGTAAATTTAAAAAAAATGCAGGCGTAGCTGCTGGCGTCCTCTGGTAAAATAAATAAGAATCAGGTCCTTATCAGTAGGTGAAATTTTAATAATACTCATAATAAAATATCAAAATCTGATTTATTTGTAGAACCTACATCTGTCTGTGTTTCTTAGGTAGGTAATATTCGAATAAGCTTAGCCAATTTTTGATGCCATTTTACGGGCAAGAAGCTAATGTAATCACTAGTGAACCGAATGAATATGGGTGCATGCAAATAAATTCAAGTTGAGAATTCCACGCGTGCTTACACAATATTAATAGACCATAACACACAAGTTAGCAACCAATCCTATATACCTGTTACATAGCGAGTATTTACCTGTACCTGCGCGTGTCACCTGTTGTGCAGGTGAGGTAGGCGTGCCGCGCAGGTGCCGCCCTACCGCCTACCGCCGGCCCACCTGCCTGCACCTGTGCCGTGCGAGGCGTCGCGCTACCTATCTACAAGTGCATATAATACCTGTGAGCAATGTGGAGAGTACATTATACCTGCGTATGGGCTATGTAGAGAAGTACCTACGTACCTGTGTGGAGGCGATGTGGAATAGAATTGAAAACACTTGATTGAATACTAGTAAACTACAAAATTAAAATAACAAAAAAAAAAAACTTAGAACTAGTGCTAAAGATTATAGTAAAATACAATTTATCTTAGTTATAGACAAATATGAGAGGAATAAATTAATACAACACTATGCATACGGTGGCGTTACCCCAGCAATGAAAGATCGATTCGCTAGAGGCATTAACTTGTTTGCTCTTCGTTCGATGATAATTTTACCTTGCAGTGGGCCAATTCGGCCAAGAATTGCAAGATGCAGGTGAATATGCGTTTATGATAAAGACATACTGAGCTTAAAATATTTTCTACTGATGAAAGCGCTTTATACAAAACTTGTTTTGTATTATTCACTATCCATATATGTATACAAAACTCGTTTAGTTACAGAAAAAAAAGAAACAAGGAAAAAAAAAAACTAAATTATATATTCTGTCAAATCTTGATAGTCTAGAAAGCGACTCCCGGGCTCCAAGACGACAGTCTAGAATAGAACCGGGATAACACTAGGACGATATGAAATTCGCTACCGACTTTACCGAGTACAGTGGTATGACATCTGTAATTTTTATTTCTTTTTGTTGGTAGACTTGCTTATAATCTAGGAATCTAAACTTTCGTGGTCATTTAAACTTATTATAAATTTTATTGTCTTTCGGGATATATACCACGTACCTTTGTTTGGAGTAACCGATATTTCGGCACTGTTGCAAGCGCCATGTTCAACATGGCCATGTTCAACATGGCGCTTGCAACAGTGCCGAAATATCGGTAACTCCAAACAAAGGTACGTGGTATATATCCCGAAAGACAATTTAAAATAAGTTGCTTATAATCCCTAATGCCGTATATTTGCCAAAAGGGTAAATTCTTACACAAAATATATATATCTAAGTATACATTCAAGCACATTTGTCTCAGGCACTCAACCCTGCGGTCGCGGGCAGTGTCACCTTCGCAGCGCATAAATTTTTTGCGCACTTAACTGTGCGGCGCGCCGAACGACACGGAAAAGGAGGTGCCGTCTTAGGCACGCGCCGTTGAAGGGTTGACCTCTGCCGCGCCCTGCGCTTACACGGCCTTTTGCGAGTTGGGGAAATTTTTGTTAGGATCATATTCGACTTTTTAAGAAAAATATTCACGGGACAGTATTATTAATTATCGCTTGCTTATCGGTGAAGGACAACATCGTGAGGAAACCTGCCTGTCTGAGAGTTCTCCATAATGTTCTCGAAAGACATATGAAGACTGCCAGCCCGCACTTGGCCAGCGTTGTGGACTATGATTTTACCCTTCTCATAGTGACGTTAAGGGCTAACGATGATGATTATGAATACAAGTAGCGTAAACATTCTGTGGTCATTTGAATAAATAAGTAACTACAAACTACCCACGTTTTTATAAAGATCATTAGGTAAACATATTCAGCGGCTTATACAATTTTATTTTGTACCTAACCTGGTGCTACGTCTAGAAAAAATATTTAATTCATTGATATATAATCCAAAAAAGCCGAAACGGTACAACACCGTGGTCCATGTTTTGGTTTGTGGCGCTCGCACTTTTTCGACACAACACGGGATTTCGACTTCGGACGGTGTCCCAACACTACTTTGCATAATTTACACATACACTTTTTGTTTGGTACCATCCACCCACAATTGTATCGGTCTTGCATAAATAGGTACATTTGAATTGTTGCGGAGATCGGAAGATCAAGACCACTTGAATAAAACGTAAGCCACATTTAGTCAGTATTATTCGCCGAATCGCATGAGCGTATTGCTTAACCTAATTCCGGGTTTACCTGATTACGCTCATAGATTTTTCAGTTTGAATAATCGTATTTTTTATATTGTCTTCCGAGACTACGGTTGCTGTAGGTATAGTAGCCGAAACGTAGGATAGTACTGAATTAGTTTTTCTACAGAAAGACTGCCGTCTGAACTAAAAGGGATAGCGATATTCTATAGCTTAGATTAAAATCAGTTAACAGTCGATTCTTTTTAAAATTTATTGTTATTTTATTTAAAGATAGCGATAAATACTGACCTGTGCCGCGGTAGGCTTTAGAATTATTTTTAATTATTCAATCAAATGGATCACACTAATATTGTCCGATGCAACACTCAGCACAGGCAGTAGCTTAAACCAAATGACGAGGCAATCGCTTAAACCACTACGCCATAATTGTTATTTTAATAGAATACCACTCTTTTGTACTATATATACAATTTTCGAAGTTCCAACAACCACCTGAACACAGCCACATTTTCGATCATGACGTCACAACCACCTGAACACAGCCACATTTTCGATCATGACGTCACTCAGTCAGAGCGCGCGCGGGGGGTTAACAAACACGAACGTTTTGTGGCGCTAAATCGACGTGTAATAGTCTGTCTGTTTGTACACGGTGATGTGTGTACGTTTAAGTGACGCGTGTTATCGGTAATGTGAGTCAATATAGGGTTTGAGGTGTTCCTATATACAATGTATTGTTAAAGATATAGGTATTTTGCGTATTTGTAGTTGAATTTGCATGGGTACATACCCAAGTGGGTATCAAATACGTTATTGGCTAGTTACACACAATACCACTAGTGCTATTGTATGTATAGGTCTAATGTAATGGATAATCTTATTACAGTTAAGCGTGTTGCCAGATTGTATGGTGTTTTTGATGTTGCAAAAAGGTAACTTAAAAAAATCTTGGCTATTAGTACACGACATAAAACCTATGAAATAAGGAGATAATATATCGAGCCACACGCGCATTATAATACCTACCCTGAAGCTATTCAGCTTCGGTGAATGTTCGATACATTGTTTTTTCTAGTCGGCAAATGTAATCTTGGTTGTACTTTCGCATCTCGTTACGAGTGCAAACTTGTGCCATAAAATAGGGTAATGATAAATTCAGCAAAATTTACGAAAGAAGATTTAGGAAAGAAGTGTATCGATTAAGAATGAATAGATATGTCGGTAGAGGACGCCCAAGATGGACTTACGCCGACCAAATTGGTGAGGTACTGTGGAAGGGCCAAATCAAAAGTACCCATAACTGACGAGCATGCATGACGAGGTTAATAAATGTTGGGGAAGTGAAAGAGGTATGTTTGAACCGGAGCATTTGGCGTTTCATAGTATCTGCCTACCCCAATGGGAGACAGGCGTGACGTTTAGATAGAGATAGATAGATTAAGCATATTGCTAGATTGTATGGTGTTTTTGATGTTGCCAAAAAGGTATCTTAAAAAAATCTTGGTTATTATTACACTTCAAAATACCCATGCCATAAGGAGATATATAAAGCCATACATGCTTTATAATACCTATCTTGAAGCAATTCAGCTTCGGTGAATGTTCGATACATTGTTTTTTCTAGTCGTCAAATGTAATCCTGGTTGTATTTTCGCACCTCGTTAGGAGTGCAAACTTGTGTCATAAAATAGGGTAATGATAAATTCAGCAAATGTTTGTTCAATTACTGGTAAGAAATTTTACAATTAAATGTAAACCATCTAAAGATTCTAAAGCGTTGATAGTATCACGATATAGGGGAATAACAACATACCTCATTCAAGCATCAATGTAAAGCAAACACCAGTACACTATACGTAAACAAATATACGCGTCGCTGAGTGTTTACCGACTAATCCCGAGCGCGCCCGACTATTGCCGACTATTCCCGAGTGGCGGCGTAATTGAAATTGAAATGAGAACAGGTGCGCGGAAGATGGGCCGTCACAACCATCGAGCGCTTGAGGGTTTGGTTCTTTAGAACGGTATATCACCCATTAAATTCGGTTTGGATAGCATAACTTAACAATATCGAATTTAAAAATAAAATAAAATTGTTTATGATTCATAAAGCATATTATAATGTTAATGATTATTTGACTGACAAATTCTGATTTATTAATTTTGACATTATCTTCTATCTAATTATTTTACAATTTATTGATTGGCATTATAAAACTAATTTTATTTAAGGTGCTTCTAAACGGGCAACATTTTTCCGCAATATGTGGCTGCAACACAGTGGCTGGCAACATTGCTAGCTATCCCGGCCAGAATATGCAATATTGCTGTAATATCCTGGCCATATAGCCAAAGGTGTAGCCACATGTGGCCGACATTGTTTTGAGGGGTTGCCGGACGATCGCTGAACTGTCGATATTCTGCAATATTGCCCGGCTAGTTTCTATTGTTGTTTCAGTCGCACTCTATAGTTATGACATAGTATATCCTTTTCTACGCGACATGAAGTTTGCTGCGAATGACGTCGTGATTATGGCTATATTCATTTGGTTATGTTGTCATCACACGTCATGTTGACGTTGATGTGGTAGTATTTTGTAACTTCGTCGGCCATTGTTGCCCGATTGTGTATCCCGTTTAGAAGTCTACATAACCGGCCATACTGTATCAGACATATTTCAGCAAATTGCCCAGCCATTACTTGCTCAGCCATTGATTGCAAAAAAATATTTTTGTGATGGCTGAGCAATTAATTGCTAATAATGCAGCCATGAATGGCCGAATAATATGGCCCGTTTAGAAGCCCCTTAATGTATAGCATTTGCACGTCATTGTTTATGACAAACATGTCGAACAAAAAAACAAACAATGTACTGTATAACATCTTGCATTCAACTGTATGTATACACATGTTTTTAGCAAATAAATTTTATCTTATCTTATCATATTGTTATAAAAGGGTTTGTTATTAAAAATGGCTTGTGTGATAAAGCTTTTAGACAGTTGTCACATCACATTACAGTTTTTAATATTTTTTGTTTGCTATTCTTATGTGTTGATTTTGCAGTGGTTAACCCATAAGCTCATGTAATTGACATTTATAACCAAAATACGCCTTCTGCTGAAATCTGGCCTGCTTTGAGATTGTAGTAAATTTATTTCAGATTAGATTCCAAAAATTGTTAATTATTATTCTATCCTTATATTATTATTTTAATTAATTCAATAAACTAATGAAGTAGTAACACTATAATATCATCGATTATACAAAGGCAGCCTGATTGAAATTTGTTATAAATATTCAAGAATGGCTTCAGTATTGTCAAGTAAAAGCAAACAAGAGCAAATGTAATGCATTACTTTGTTAGTATTTCAATCAGACGGTGTGGGTGATTGTGCGCAAAAATGCCCGCCAGCCACGAACCTGGATTGAAGTGTAAATTGAGTAATTTCAGACAACGTACCGGTAGACCCTTGAAATTGTTTGGAAGGTAAAACAGAAGTATAAGTGCGACGATTTTTCAGTAAGCCGTATAACCATGCAAACAAAGCAAATCAAAAATGTTTATTGATTTACAATATAACTCGTAAAAGTGCTGCAATCAAATCCAGTGCGAATTCAGGACGTATTTTTTATTAATGTTGGTGAGACATTGATGGCTTGGCATAAAAATTCTACAACTTGAGGCAATTCAAGCTTGTTGAATGACATCATTCAACAATCTTCAATTGCCACAATTTGTATGTATGTCGAAAATCATTATTTTCCATCCCTGATGGCCTTTCTTGGTATTAGGCGAGGTAGGTGCAACAGTAAACACGTACTAACCTTAAGAAAACGTACAAAAAATATTTTCTTGAGATAACATTTCTAACGACACTGCAACGTTAACCTTCTGTCCTCTGCCTCATGGTACACATAGGGTAGTAAGAAGCGGCGCACACCTCAAGACAAACAAACATAAATAGCGCGAGACGGAGGGCAGGTTCCGGCGATGAGGCGCAATCAACTCACGGATACACTTCCTTGTTTAATATACATTTAATATACGCTGTGGATACACTGCGCTGCCGAGGAGCGGGCTTGATACAATGAATCTTAAGGCAAGAATAGAGATATTGAAGTGCGAGTCTAAGGAAAAGCTAATTCAAAAAGTTAAATCTGGTTAGGCTAAAAAAAGGATCAGTCACGCAATTAGTATAACGCTAGAGCCATGATGATGATGACTGATATAGACGTGCGATTTTGGTGGGCAACGGTAGTATTAAAGGTCTGGTGATATTTTGTGTTCAACAGAAAGAACGATAACTTAATCTGAGAATTGCTAATTTTGCATTTTTTATGGTAGCGTAGTTGAAGCGGCCGAATTGACGTTTATGAAAGTTTTCAGTGACTTGCGTTCGATTTCCACGCGAAACAACACTAATTTATGTGATCTAAAATAAATTGTTGTTCAGTGTAAAATTGTTTTGGTGCCAGTTGATTTAAAGATTGCCCTTGCCACCTGCGGTGCAAAACATGCTTTTTAACTACGAAGAAAATATTAATTGCTCTAAGTTCGGTAACTGGCTGAACTCTCCGTTTTTGTTGTTATCGGTTTTCAAGTAATTGCAAATAAGAAACTATACTAGGTAATTTATCTATAAGGTTCATAAGACACATAAAATGTGTACTGTAGATACAACGGATATGGGGTCTTCACGGGTCAATGATTACACGTGTTCTTCGATAAAACAATCGCCATTGTAATTCATTATCGCACAAATCGCTCCGCTTATGTTTACATTGTATGCTTCTCTCAATCTCCTTAGGCAGGTATCCGATATGATTTTATTACTCGCGTCAAATATTTGCCCCATTTCGTCTCACCCTCGTGCCGTACTTCCTTCACGTGCCGTACCTTGCCCCTAGCGCCGTACTTTCTTACCGTACCGTGATGAGATCAATTCCTTCTTTATGTTTCACAATCAAATTACGTTTCTGTTTGTTTGATGATTTCTAACGAAATTGTTTGCCTGCTTTAACTGTACCTATATTAAGGTGCGGATTTGGACTAAAGTTTACTTTTCTACGTCGAGAGGTACACTTATTTTAAATGTGAACATTATTTGGACCTATTTTATTTTGTGTTTAGTGTAATGGTTATAATAGCCTAAGAATTCATACCAGTAAATATGCAAGGAAAGTTGTTTACAACATTTTATAAGAGAAATATAATAAGGAAGCACCATACCGAAAAGCTCATTTGTATCTTCTTCTTCTTGTATCAGCAGACTTAAGGTCATTCAGAGGGCAATACTGGGCGTTTGCCTACAAGATAGGATCAGAAATGAGAAGAACCGCTGAAGAACCAAAGTTACCGGCATAGCTTGCCGGATAGTCAAGCTGAAGTGGCAGTGGGCAGCCTAGTTATATTGCTACCAAGATACATTCGAATGTAAAGCTAAGCATAGATGCTTGGCTTAGCATTAAATGGCCGTGTGAAGGTAAGTAATCCTAAAATATTTTCCAGGTAGTAGAGCCTCGTTGATTTTAGCACGAATGGGCCGGCTCGACCGGGGAAGTACTACCCTCTCACAGAAAATCGACGTAAAGTAACAGTACCTAAACTGTTGCGTTTCGTTCGGTGAGTGAGAGTGCCGGAGGCCCATCCCCTATTCCTTCTCCTTCATCCCATTCCTCCTCCTGTCCCTTTTCCCAACCCCAAGGGGCGGCAACGCACTTGTGACTCCTGTGGTGTTGCTTGTGTCCATGGGCGGCGGTAATTGCTTACCATCAGGCGATCCGTCTGCTCGTTCGCCGCCTAATTTTATATATATATAAAAAATATATATCATTATTCTCACAATCATATTTTGTATAATAAAGTGATAATTTTATAATTAATTAATCTGTTTGATAACTTGATTGTGTTATTGGAGTGATAAAATGATTTATATTTGTAGTATAGGTAAATTCACGAAAGTTGACCACAAATGGCGGCCGTCGCGCATATGTACATTCGTGCACCAATGGCGTTGCTCCATTCTTGACGCATTTAGGGAATGCGTCAAGAACGGAGCCACGCCATTGGCACTCCACCCGCGCCTCACCCCGCACCTCCACGGGGACCTAAAAAATGATTTCTGCACAGTGGTCATCTTTCGTGAACCGACCTATACTTGTCCACTTACTTAGATTAAGTTATATCACATGATTGCAAAATATGACATACGTAAATATGTCATATTTAGTAATAATAACATAAATATTTACAAAATTAGCTAAGTAGGTATTTTACTATCCAGAACTCTGTTACAGAACAAGTGCAAAGTACGTGAATAATGAACAACACAAACAATTATGTCTATGAATAATCAGTTTGACGTAAAACCATGTAATAATTACATCTCATTACTTGAATAGGTTAGTGAGACGCTCATTAAATTGGATAACTCGTGTACGCGCGTCAAGCAAAACTACACATCTATACACAAATTTCAACGTTATATTAATAGTCATAAAGTTCAATATTCACTGTAAGGTAACTGTATTCTGTCTAAGACAAAACATATTTTCTTTATTTTCTTGCCAAGACATGCGTACACGGTAACCCTTTCACGGCGTATGTCATGTGTGACAAACACCTCTATGTCCATCTTGCCGTGCGACAAAATTAACCAATGTATATGTATGAGAACGTGATACGGTTTACGAGTCATGTCTTGTCGCTCTCGTAACGATCACTAAAACACACACACTTACATGTGTTAATATTTTTATTATTGCACACTTTGATACTGCAATAACCCCCTTCAATTTTCTTTCTCTACACTCTTTATTTACTAAAACTGGTGCGGAATAGAGGAATGTTGGATAAGGAACTTGCGCATAGGTTATTTCTTATACGTATATAACATAATATAGAGATCATATATTATAATATAGACTTTGCGTGGCCGGTATAATGTATAATGTGAATTCTTAGTCATAACTTAAACTGCCTCCGTGGTAGCGTAATCGACTGCTGATCGGAAGACCCGGCTTTGATTCCCGGGTCGGCCAATAAGTGTTACTGGGTTTTTCCGAATTTTCAGTAGCAGCACGGAGTCTGGTGATGTGCCCGGTAACGGCAATAGGCTCGCCCCCTATTACGTGGGACTTAAAAATTCATGGTGAAATGTGGGTGTAATATTACACCTCTGCCTACCCCTTCGGGGATACAGACGGCCTATAAAAAATATCTAACTTAGTTTTTCTTGGTTTCTATCGCCTAGATTGCAACTTTTAATATGTGATCCATAAATATTTCGTTAGATTTTGTATGTTCTGAGTCACGTTATTTACAATGTGCTTCTTTACGATGTAACATATTATAGATTAACTATATTGTTTATCGAAACCAATGATAATACATACATAAATAATGATGTATTATTTTACTCATAGACGAGATGTCATGTTTTAATCAGCATCAGGTTGTTGTTCATTTTTAATAAGGTCACCTCACTTTGCATCGCACCTAGTGAAATGACCTTATATCACACTGATTCCAATTTACACGGGCGCGGGCAGGCAATATATAAGAACGAATATCTACATAACTATTTTATTCAAAATTGTCTTAAAGCCCATTATATCTCGTAAGATGCACCATGTCCCTTGAAGTGCACCAATGCGAGTTCCTTGTTTCATAAATTTTTTTGCAGTTATCATAATTATGGCGTAGTTGTATAAGTGGTCGTCCCACGTAACATGGTTCCGATCACAACTTGGGACAATTACTGTGTGTGATCGAAAATGT
This sequence comes from Euclidia mi, assembly GCA_944739405.2. NCBI lineage: Eukaryota > Metazoa > Arthropoda > Insecta > Lepidoptera > Erebidae > Euclidia > Euclidia mi. Next base: position 87,934,262 of record OX123184.2, read on the forward strand.
AGTCTTCCGAACTTGGGTTTTCTTTGTCCCCGTCTGCAATAATTTCAATAAAAAATTAGAAATGTATTGTTTTCCATTCCACGTTTGATAAATCTGTGCAGTTCTCCAAGTTGTTAGCGGCTAAAGTTGGTTTCTTGTTTGACGCGTTGTCCTCGCATTTTTATGACCGGTTTACAGCCTCCATTATATCCTTGTTTTGTGATACAAACGCTTGATTTGTTCTCCCTCTCGTTGTAAAATACTAACGCGCGCTTGGTAAACAAGTAATCGGACCTTTTTAATTTTGTTTCGCGATGTAAAATGGTTCCTCGAGGAAAAGTGTGGAACGATCTAACTTTGTTGCTTCGCGGTGATATTTGAATTATATTTATTTGCAAAACGTTTTATATGTAAACTTTTATTATTCGTAAAGTTGTAATATTTGCTGATAATATTCTTGAAATCTGAAATTTTAGTGAATGATTAAATATTATCTATACTAATATAATAAAGCGGAAGAGTTTGTTTGTTTGTTTGTTTGTTTGTTTGTTTGTTTGAACGCGCTAATCTCAGGAACTACCGGTCGGATCTGAAAAATTCTTTTTGTATACGACAGCCCAGTTATTCCGGAAGGCTATAGGCTATATAACATAACGCTTCGACCCTTTGGTGCCGGGCAAAAGGCTAAAAAGGCTAAAACATAATGTCGGCTAATCTCAGGAATTAGCAGTCGGTTTTTAACATTTGTTATTGCCTATGATAGACTAATTATTCCGAAAGGCTATAGGCTATATAAAATTACGCCACAACTTTTAGGGACCAGACAAAAATAATAAAATGGTCAAATGAGAAGGGGGAGGGTTGGGTCAAGGGCAAAAAAAGGCTAAACGAATAGGTTACAATCTATATGGGTATCGTTTTCGAGATTTTCGAGACGCTGATTAATAATATTAAATTTATTTAGTGATCCAAGATGGCGGACGGGAAATCAAAGATGGCGGATGAGAAAATTTTAAACATCAATATGGATATCGCCTTCGATATTTTAAGGGGTGGAGAATCGAAATACACCATCTATTTCGTGATCAAAGATGGCGGATGGGATTTTTTTTTAAATTAATATGGGTATCGTCTCCGATGTTTGAAGGGATGGGGAATCCAAATACAACATCTATTTCGTGATTCAAGATGGCGGATGGGAAATCAAAGATGGCGGATGGGAAAAATTTAAAAATCAATATGGGTATCGTCTCTGATGATTTAAGGTATGGAGAATCCAAATACAACATCTATTTTGTGATCAAAGATGGCGGATAGGAAATCAAAGATGGCGGACGGGATTTTTTTTAAAGTCGATATGGGTATAGTCTCCGATATTTTAAGGAATGGGGAATTCAAAAACACCATCTATTTTGTGATCAAAGATGGCGGACGGGATTTTTTTTTTAAATCAATATGGATATCTTCTCCGATGTTTAAAGGGATGGGGAATTCAAATACAACATCTATTTCGTGATTCAAGATGGCGGATGGGAAATCAAAAATGGCGGATGGGAAAATTAAAAAATCAATATGGGTATCGTCTCTGATGATTTAAGGGATGGTGAATCCAAATACAAGATCTATTTCGTGATCAAAGATGGCGGATAGGAAATAAAAAGGTGGCGGACGGGACTATTTTTTAAAGTCGATATGGGTATCGTCTCCGATATTTTAAGGAATGGGGAATTCAATATTATATTAAAATCTTTGTTTGTTTGTTCATCATTAATATACTCTGAAATGATAAGAGATTAAGCGCTAAGTCAATGGTAACTTTGGAAAAGGGGCTTCGAAAAAAGGCAATTAAATAAAAATTCTTAAAAAGGCGATACGGAGTTCGCTGGGTCAGCTAGTTCATAAATAAAGTAGGTAGTAATTTTAGAAGATTTTTAAATTGTGCTCCTTTCAGGTAGGGATCGTTATTTTTCAAAACAATTTTCATTAAATTAGATGTGGACCCAGTTCATAACACCCATTAAATTCTAAAAGCATAACTGTTACTGCTAGGTGTCTTCAATGGACAATTGGACATTACTTTTGAATCTAGCTGTACCGGCACAGTACTAGTCTTGTAACGTAAAGTCGGATATGCAACGAAAGAATCAAGCGGAGTTATTCCATTCTAATTGTGTTGTAAGCGCATTATCGTCGCAACAGCTAAATTAAAAAGTTGTTAGCTCAGTCCCGGGAGGAGGACGGATTAAAAAGTGCCCCAACTGTAACTTGTGGTGAGTGCACCCTAGTGTCAACACGGGGATGGCACTTGTGCTGTTTGTGTTAAGTTCTGCTGTGAAGTACCTATGTTTGAAAGTACGCAGTTGGTGTTTCGTTTGTCAAATTACATCTAAGGCAAATCAACATTGAATCTAAACAGGATACTGTAAGTAATGAAGAGCTTGAAAATATTGCCATTTTACTAAAACTGGTTACTCCATTGTAGGTACTTGAGCTACCTACATACCACTATTTAATTTGTCTGGCGTCATCTAGTAGGCTTATACCTAAACCATTCACCGGTAGTCTACATTTTAAATTTAACGCAGATGAAATTTTACTAATGACGTTCTTACTTAGCTGTGTTTTTACTTCTGCTCAGTTTCTAAGGGTCGTAGCGTGACGTTCTATATCCAGTAACCTTATATAACGATTGGTCTGTCAGATGGATAACTATTTTCAACGCTGTTTGGTAGTTATTGGGATTAGCGCGTTCAACAAACTCAGTTCAGCTACACATAAGGTTTATTATACACGTATAGGTAAGCAAATATCTAAACATAGGTATGTAGAGTTGTAGTACATAACATAACATAACCTCACGCCTTTTGTCCCCGAAGGGGTAGGCGGAGGCGCATTACACACCCACTTTTCGCCAGTTATGTTTCGGTCCCAATGTAATAGGGGGCGAGCCTATTGCCATCTATCGGGCACATTATTAAGCGAGCGATAATTAACGTTTTTAATACACACATAACTTCGAAAAGTCAGAGGTGTGTGCCCGGGGTACCTGGGGATCGAACCCGAGACTATCGTCTCGGCAGTCCGTTACGTACACCACTGAGCTATCGCCGCTCTTTGTAGTAATAAGTGTAAATTTGTACAGACATATGAATATTTATTGTTTGCCCGTGTCCAAGTTTGTCAGGTCGGTGTGCTACTGTGTAGATACGTGTTAGCTCTCGGCTCCAGTGCAGATGTCCACCGATACATATGTATGAGCCCACTTTGATTGCTTCTTAGATTACCCTGCTAGTTTTGGGTATTGCTTATTACAAGGTGGGAACATTGTTGTACACTCTTTGATTAAGAATTCGTAATGACACTCTAGGAAAATTCGTTTATATTATTTCATCTCAAACTAGTAGAGTTTGTAAGTACTATGCAACCTGACAGTGATAAATAAAATACTTATCTTTTGTTACATAGATACATCATCATCAACCTTGTATATTTACTGTCCCACTGCTCGCCACGGGACTCTAGGGTAACGTAAGGCCTTACCCTAGGGCCACCACGTTAGCCGAGTGCGCTTTGGTGGTCCTCGAATTCATTCGAAAGCATTATGCAGTAAGTACTCTTATGGCGCTGATACACTTGAGCATTCAGTTGGAACAAAACAGCGAACATTCGCCGTTTTCTATTTTGTCGAACCGAACATATTCACCATCATTCTAGCGGACACTCCATATTCAAATAGTCCGTAGAATATAGAAAATATAGAAATCACACTACAATAACAGTTTTACCCAATATACCTCAGTTTCACTTATGAATTATTTCTAGAGTAAGAGTAAGATACATAAACAAATGACGTTTCTAAATAAGACGTTAAAACAAATGCGGTTTCTAAGAAGCAGATTTTAATTTGATCAGGTTTAATAAATCACACAAGTGTCTGTTCCTAAGTTAAAATTTATTTATCAACATTCTATTGAAATTAATTCTGAGTAAACCAAATCTCAGGATCTATTGTAAACATTATCGATATTTTATTGATATTTATTCAGAGTAAGCCCATCACTAGTCAAGTTAAAAATAGTTACAAACTACGAAGATTCTTTCCTAGATTAAAATCATAAGTCAAAGTGAAGTAAATATATTGGGTTTAACCGCCATTGTAGCGCAAATTCTATGTATTATCTATATTCTAAGGCTCGCCGTTCGTGAGAATGCTCGCTAAAACACACTCATTTGTTTTGTAATATTCGCGAGAATGCTCATTACAGTTGAATGCTCAAGTGTATCAGCGCCATTAGACATGCAAGTTTCCTCGAGATGTTTTCCTTCGCTGTTTAATAAGTGATAATAAGCAATTTCATAAAATTGCTTTCTTAATTGTCGTTTTCACGAAATTGTGAACACAATTTCTTGAAAGCGATAATTACTTACCACACTTAAAGATGCTTGTTAAGACTTTCGGTAAGTTCATAATAAGTATATATATAGTCGTGTGTGCCATAAGTGAACAGTAGCGACGTATGCAAATACACGGGACGAGTGGTCAGACTTACTGGACAGTAGACCCTCGGTGCTTGGCCACTAATTGTGATCACTGTTCGCGCTTGCTCACTCACCGTGCAGCGTGAGGTAGAGACACACATGGTGATGTTTCACGGCAGAAGCTTAAGCATCATATAAAAACAACACATGTACATTTTACTTTGGCCTTAATTTTGCTTTTACATGACGAATATTATATCACTTATTTATAATTTGAACTCTAGGGTAAGTTATAATTTCAGTGAGACTGCTAGTTTTGAGAATATTGTGACAATAGACACGAAGTAAACATATGCAGCATTAGATGACTTCTTGTGCATCACAAAACTGTATCCTGCATGATGACGTTAGCTACACTTCTAACAGTAAATATTCGGACGATGCAACTATCGGTGTATTTCAAAATTACCAATGTACTGTACATACAGGGTGGCGCAAAAGTAATGACCTCATAGAAATTCCTTATATTTTTTTTATGACATCTTCTGTCATTCTGATATTGAAAATTTTGTAGTAATCAAATGTAAAATTCACTAACAATAATCATGGACCGCTTTACTCCCCAAGAACGTGGAATAATCGCGTCATAAACCTCAACCTTGAAGATGATAATTTTTCTTCAAAATTGATTATGAGTGTCGAAGCGCATTTCCATCTCTCGGGGCATGTCAATAAGCAGAATAGTCGCTTCTGGGGCACTGAAAATCCGCGCATTATTCAACAAACACCTTTACATACACTAAAAGTAACTGTATGGTGTGGCGTCCAGACTTCTTTCTTTGGGGTATTTGAAATCTCGGGTGTATGTGAACAAACCACAGACTATCGCAGCTTTAAAAGAAAACATACACCAAGAAATAAGAAACAAGAAGTGTTACGGCTAGTTATGGAAAATGTCATAAATAGGGCTCAAATGTGCTTCAACTTTGGAGGTCAACATTTAACAGACATCATATTTTAATCATAATGCAACTAAATATCATGGCACAAATATGTATATATATTTAAAAAACTAATTATAGTTTTCAAAAAAGCATTGAAAAAGCATCTCTCAAGGCCGTCAAAGTGAGGGCCGCCGTGTCACATTGCTTAACCAGCATGGATGGTGGCCTTCACAATAGGACTTCACTGCCAGCTTACCATCAGGCAGCATGAAGTCAATTTGACAGGTTTTTTAATTAAAAAAAAACACATTTAGAAACGAAGTTGTAGCTGAACCCAATAGGGTCATTACTTTTGCGCCACCCAGTACAAAACAGATAATGCTTAAGAAAAGCTTTCTATTACAGCCCGTATGAGACAAAGGTCCAAAATATAGATTACCGGTAAAGCAGTAACGCTTAATATTTATTTATAGGTTAGAATCGTCACGACCAGCGACTAAAGGTATAAATATTTTAATGTACATCCTATATTAATGCACAGTTTTATAAAGACCCGTTACGTAGTTTTTGCGTGCTAGTGTAACCAACTATCCGGTTAGGCCTATCTGTCGTTAGACTGGACAGCTCCTGTACCCAGTCTTGTTCCCGTAGGGTGCCTTTGGTCGGCAGTCTAGGTGGTTTTACTAGAAACACCACATACGGAGTACTCGTTTTCCCAGGAGCTGGAGATCCGGAGGGATTTTCCACTTCGTAAAAAAGAAAAAAAAGGCCTATCTGTCGTTACAAGCTTTCGCATTATAATAGTATGGTAGAATTTATCCTTAGACTGTCTCATTGTACCTCAATCCTAAATCAGCAACTTTCTTAAAGTTGTTAGTCGGTCGACAATTAGTCAAATTGTCTTGGCAGTTAGTTGAGTTGTTTGAACAGGATCGGGACTGTCTTTGATTCTGTGCTCCCTCGTTCGGCTGCCGCTTGCATATATTAGAATTAAGGACCAATGTCCGGTCCCACCTGACGTTTAATTGGTTTGACAAATTATCTTAAGAATGTTGACTCAAGGGTCTAAGATGTTAAGATGCAGAAGGGAAATGTAAGTAATTACTGAGGTCCTTAGATGATTTACTTAATTAAGCGTCTTTGAAATTTGTTTGGAAGGTTTATCAAACTGACTTGGTTAGAGAAAATTGAACGTTGTATCTGTTTGTCTTTGTCTGCTATAGGTAAAAATAAATTATGAGTGGTAAATGGCAGCAGTTATATTCTCAAAATAATACTGTCTTGATATTTATTCTTTCCATTCTTTATAAACGTATACCAATGTGTGTATTATACATATATTACAGTCTATGCGTAAAGTATAACATAAATTGAATTTAAATTATCGTTTATATCATTGGTAATGGCTTCGGCATCCACATGGAGAGTCTAATAGAAACAATATACGATTGATAATGAGGAGTAAGATAGGGTAGGAATCTAGAAGCCTCCTTTATAGAAATAGGCAAGAGCTATAACAGAACATAACTTCGCGCCTTTATCCACGAAGGGGTAGGCAGGGGTGTATTACACACGCACACTTCGGCAGTTATGTTTTGGTCCCGATGTAATATGGGTGGGCCTATTGTCATCTACAGGGCACATTACGAAGCTAGCGATGGTTAACATTTTTAAAATACACATTACCTACTTCGAAAAGTCAGAGGTGTGTGTCCGTGGTGGTGTGGTACGTGGTCTGTACCGAGTAAAATGGCAGTGATTTCCAAAAATAAATTTCATTACACTTTGAATAATAGCAACAAATGAATAATAGGCGGCAATTGAACAGCAACTCTTACCCACTTCATAGCTAGCCAACACAACGCGTATCGCATCGTGACGACGACTGGAGCATCATAGCAAAGGACTGAATCGTACCCTTAACACAGTCATGATATATCTATTGGCAAGTTAATAATAAAAATAAATCATATAAAAACGACTTTTTGTCAATACTATTTATTAAAAAACGCTAATTGAATTATAAATCGAAATGAGACATTTCATTTATAAATATTTAAGTTGAAATAACAACAATACAAATAAGATTGCGGTGGCCAACCAACGCAGTGGAAATAAGAGCTACGATCGTAGCAAATAAATTAAGTAGCGCGACGGACCGCACCGCATCGGACCGCAGCGCTTCGGTCCGGATCGCATCTCGTAGCATCGTGACGTAGCACTCGTAGCAGCGGTACGGTGGGCGTAGACAATGCAACAAAACTACGAACGATTGAGGTGCATTAGATTTACAACGGAATCTCGATGGATGTTTGGTTTAGTACTGCGCTGAGATTAATTACAGGATGTACTGAGTTTTATAACCGTATAAATAAAATTCTTGTGTTACAGACAAAATAGAGCCGAAACTAATTAAATAACCGCTAGAAACAATTTGGCACGTATTTTCCTTGGGAACCGTAAGGGTGCACTAAAAAAACATTTTCTGAAAAGCCTGCGGATCGGGCAGAAATGGTCAAATAAAAAAAATGTGCGTGCGTAGTTTTTGGTCATATATCATCATATAGTAATTACTGTGTTATATCAACATGTGTGTTTGTTTATAAACAGCATCATTGACATGCTTACGTAGAATCATAATCATCATACAGAATTTCGCAGTAAACTGGTGAATATAGGCCCGTCCTAATATGTGTAACAGTACCCAGTATTATGAGTAAATATGTGGATTTGGCCTATTGTAGGTAGCTATAGAGAAAAAGATTAAGATTACTTTTGCTTCGTGTATTTTGCTTGGTAGCCTCTTACACCACTTACGGAATGAAATACGGTGGTGACACTGTGTTCCTAATCTGACAGATTATATTTAGCATCATCATCATCAGCGTTTAACAGTCCACTGCTGGACTAGGCCTCTTCTTTGAAAGGAGGAATTGGCCTACTATACCACGCTGGCCAAACGGGTTGGTATAGGGTTTTTATCAAGTTTTCCTTCTCTTACAGTGCTGTTATCTGCATAAAATGCTCCCTCTGTCGGCTCTTACGACACCCATGGGATGATATGGGATGGTGACATTCCGTATTCCTAATCCGTCACCACACGGACAATTATATTAACATATTAATTAGCATACTTGGTAAATAATTCACTTGAGCTTTTTTTTCTAGCCTAGGTTTCTTGTCGCCCTCCTCCCCAAATACTAATGCGTGTAAGGTTACATAGAACAATGCTGTGTTAAGTTTAAGCCACCGACAATGCCATTGTTGTGGCCACATACTGGCTTGGAACCATTTGATATGTGTACTAACGACTCGAGAAGAAGAAGTTTAAGACTAATATTTACAGACTGCCTCTGAGCTCCAGTGGATAACTAAGGCGTCTGTTGATCTTAAGAGGTCCTAGGTTCAGTGCTTGGGTAAGACAAAAGTGATATAGATTTTCCAAATTCTCAATACCAGCACCGCGTCAGGCCGGTAACAGTGTGTCCGGTAACAGCAATAGGCTCGAACCCTATAACGTGGAGATCACCAGCCTCGTATTTAAACACTCGGCAAGGGCCTCTTCTCACTATGGGAAGAGTTAGTCCACCACACTGGCCCGGTTCGGGTTTCCAGACTTCACATGTCTTTCGGACATATTGTGAAGTATACTTAGACATGTTGACAGCAGACTGTTGGTCTTACCAGAAAGATAGTTATTTTAGAGGTAAAAAAATATGATAGGATACACAGCAATAGTACATACATACATACATAGTCTCACGCCTATTACCCCGAAGAGGTAGGCAGAGGTGTATTTCTACACTACTACACCCACTTTTCGCCAGATATACTTTAGTCCCACGTAATTAGGGGCGATCCTATTGATTGCTAAGGTAATAAACTAATTTTCTACAAAATATATCCTAGATTTGTACTAAAACTATTTGGGTTGTGGTCTAAATACTATTAAATGCGTAGCACCTCTAAATAAACCGACTAGCTCATCGGGGTCTACGAAGTGCTACGAATATTACGTTACGATACAAAATCGCTACGTTCGAATAACAAAGACTGCGCAGAGCTGTTTTAATTTTCACATCGGATTATTTCGGCTTCGGTGGACCTCTTTGCTGCGATTGCCAAAACTTAGAATTTAAGAAACCATGTGATTTGTTTATGTTGAACAAGAGTCATGTCTTTGCTCTACCAGAGTTCGAAGTGTTATAATTTCAGCCGTTTCTCTGTTTTCGCATATTTTCCTAATTTCCCATCATAATTTGACTAACGAGGTATCATCTTATTTTTGAGTGAGTGGCCATTTTTGGTTCCCTACCTAAAGACCTCCAACATGGACCTCCAACGGTTCTTTCCTGAGACTAGATTCGGGGCCGACAGCTTTGCGTTTACTCGGAAGGTTGGCAACACTTTGATGTAATTCTGTTTCAAGTAGTGACCTCTTTGAATCTGGTTTATTTTTGCCGATCTGTAACAAACCAAAATATACATAGATTTAAGAAACGTTATTTAATCTTAATCTTTAATTATAGGACTTTGTCTTGGTTATAAAAACTTAACGGTTGCAACCACAAAAATAAATAGTAATAGAATGGTGAATGTCACGTCATCGCGTACATTTCGCGCGTGCCACATTTCAGCAAGCCCCGCCCACAGTGACGTATAGATAGTGAGAGGACACTAAGGAATTATTATCGATGTGTGTGTGTGATGTAGCTGTGGAAAATGAAATTATGTTATTGTTTATATAAAAACTGACCATTGCTGATTGTCAGGCAGAATAATGTTGTACAACATGTGTAAACACATGCGCTATAGTGCAATAGTTTGACACGCGCACCACGCCCATGTCACCGTTCTATTACTATTTATTTCTGTGGTTGCAACTGTTTATAAGATGGATCTCATCTGAATAACGAATAACCTTTAAGCATTTACTCACATTTCAGTTCTCACCTTACACAGCACATTTTCTTTAAATTCAATCAATCCCTTGGCAATTTCGGCCAGTGTCTTTTTAGTGTACTATTACGATTCTCAGGGAACATGATTGCCAAATTTCAGCTTCTTGTGCCCAATGTTTTTGGTTGTGCGTTGTGTTTCAATTAGTCACTAACGCAAGAATTTGATATATACAGAAGAAGATTATAGAGTAACAATCGCTCCCTTGAATCAATAAGAAACATTCTCCAAGTTCACAGTATAAGTGGTGAGTAAGGTCGACAGTAGTGCGCATTGCTTTAGTTGTGTTTGGTGTAATTTATATATCGCACGCGGCTAGCCAATGTGTAGCGGGTCACCAGCACACACATTTTATACTGCGTAGCTTCTCTTTTATGCTTTGCACTAGAAACTGGGTGAGGCGATTAGAATGTTCTTTTGTTTTTGTATAGTAATGTATGCAAGTATTGAGTTTGAAACATTTGTTCGGTTTCTATATTATATAACTAGAGGGCGCCAGCAGCTACGCCTCCATTTTTTTTAAATTTACCCGTTCTGGCCGATCCCGTGGAAATTTCGGGAAATCCCTTCTTAGCGCACCACTACGGTCCCCAAGGAACATACATACCTAATTTCAGCTTCCTGCGCTAGTTTCGGCTGTAGCGTATCTGTCAGTCAGTAAGTAACGCAAGGATTTTATATATATAGATATCACACGATTTGAAATAGCGTATGTTGCAACTACCGAAATATTGAATTATTAATATTTTTCTATATTACTATATTTGATATAAATTAACTAGATGCAGGTATGGTAAAATCTTGCTAATAAAATTAGCAAAATACATGGTTTGTCTGTTTCTTGAATATTGTTATTGACACGGAGAATGAGCTGATCAGCAGTGTTACGATAGCAGCTGTTGCGATGCCAAATTGTTGCAATGCCATGTTAGTTTCGTAAAAACAGCGATCGACTTGGAAAGTTCATGAATCCCGTATAATGCCCGACACAGAAAATCGGGATTCCAGGACCCAATGATGGCTGTGACGATATCCAACCTCCCTCCTCCCCTTGACGTCTGATCAGTATTACGTCGTGGAAGTGGAGCAGTGTTTCCACGTGCACCTCCAAGGAGAGGTTAAATTTTTGGGGCGGCAGCATTTTAAGTGAGTAGGCCGGACGTCTTAAGAGAGTCGCACATTACCCTCTCCACTAAACAGTTCAGTTCTGAATGGTGAAAACATAATTTGTCTGATCGTGAAAAGATGTCTTAAATCGAGATGTCATAAGTAATTCAGCAGGTATTTAATATTCTCATAAACACTTAAATACGTGCACCAAATTTAGTAAGTTCTCAGTAAACACACAGAAATGAAAAAGCTACACCATTATTTTCAAAAACATAAGCGACACGTGTAAAGTAACGTCACGTATACAAAATGTCTGCGTCCTCTGACGTATGTAGACTGTCCGTAAACTAATTAGTGTTTATTATATAATAATAAATGTGTAATACCTCTCAAATTCATATTAAATAATATTGCGTCAGAAAGTGTTTTGTATTTTAATAGACACTACACGACTTACGAGAAATTCGTATGTAGACTGTACTTAAACTATTTAGTGTATTTATTATAATGAATATTAATGTGTAATACCTCTTAAATTGACATTCAATAATATTGCGTAAGTAAGTGTAGAGACTAAAGACGCAAAACGACTTACGAAAAATCCTTCAAAATTTACTTTATTTTTTTTCTTCATGCTCATTTGACAAGACTGTTAGTCTAGTGGTGAGTAATTCTAACTGCTATTTCAGAGGTAGTGGGTTCCTTTGCTACATAGGAAATTTATTTCTGTGATGAACACGATCCATAATATGTGCGAATGTAAAACTAATATCCCTAAGAATGTTTATCAGTTATCTGATCACCATATTATATGCTCTACTTAGTTTGGCGTCAGATGATCTGTGCGAGCTAACCTTGGGTAATAGGGTTGTTTCCAACTAGTCAAATCAAGTACTTTTAATGGAATGTCAAACACGACCTTTGCCAAGGATTTTGTATGAAATATGACGTAGTGACGTCATAGTGTTTTGTTATCAAGTAGAATACTTATTATCAATAAATTGACGATAAAAAATGTTGAATAAAGTTTTAACATTAATTGATAAATGAAACTACTATTATTTTGACATGTTTTACTAGATAAAAATACTTGTATCATTTATTTCACTTGCAGGAAACTTCCCTATTGAGGAGTTTTTCCATTACGCTCTGTACTTTGAACGCAATACATATTATATATCAGTCCAAGTTCGTCCTTCTTTTATTTATTGCTACGCTGTCTATTTATAACCAACCTTACGTAGTCCGACACAGAAGTGGTTTGGATCCATAGCAAGCCACTTCAACTTCATAGAGATTTTTTTCATGTTTATGTAGGGTAGTGGATCTTATTCTGTATACCTTTTGCAGCACAGGGAGGAGATTACTTAGGAAGACTACTAATAACGCTTCGATGTCTCATTGGCATTTTTATTCTATTACCTAATGTAATAATGAAACTCTATGTAAAACTCCATTAGCTGGCTTACGGAGCGACTAATCGTGCAGTAGCTGCTCCGTAATAGCCTAATCGTTGAATCAGTGCGTCAAATATTGTAGCTTCGATCTCCAAACCGGCCAACACTTTTTGTAATCAACGAGTTATTGTTTCAGATGTTTTCTTTTACGAGTGTTTTTAAAATTCCCCGCGATTCAGGATTTATTCTAAGCGCAGGCAATGGCATTTTTAATAAAAATTGTTACTTGTGTTGAATTGAATTTGTGCATTCAACTTTTGGTACAGAACATAGTAATACCTTTAAGTATATCTCAAGAAACGCAACTGTTCTCTAAACAACATCGAAATACTAAAACCAATAAATTAACAAAGTAGTACTCTAAATAAAGCTTTGTAAATAAGTGGTTCAGTCTGACTGGAGCCAAGAGCCTCTATGAAAAAAAATACAGCTCGATTGTTCTAGAAAAAATTTGGTTTCTTTTAAGAACGCAATCCATTACATTCGAGTTGGATTTAGGTAAGTTGACAGGAAAAAGTTTTATTTCGATTGAACTATGAGACCTACCCCTTGGCGAAGACAATGAAATCTTTTAAGATATTGCATTGTAGAAACGACTACTTCAATCGGATGAGGTTTTATTTTTCCTATACCTTTGTCCCTTTTATTTAAGTACTAGATTCCGCTTTCGGCTCCATTGGTATGGGTGTCGGTTAACTAGACAAGATATAGTAACCCTTTGCTTCCGGAATACTTTTTTACATAAAACTATATTGCATTTTAAAGTATATGAAATTATTCATAAGATTAATAATATAATATTCTACAATAAGAAAACTCTACATCATACATTTACCATCTAGTCCCAAACTTAGCAGAGCTTGTACTATGGGTACTAGATAACGGATAAACATACATATATACCTTTTTTTTGTAAATACATACATATTATACATAGAAACACCCAGACCAAGACAAACATCCATGTTTACGCACACAAATGTTTGACTTGAGCGGGAATCGAACCCGCAACCTTCGGCGTAGCAGTCGTTTATAATCCCGCTGCGCCAACTGGTCGTCTAAATTTATTTTATATTTCTCAGTGCACTTCAACTTTTCTGCCAGGTCGCCGTAAAGCATGTTGACCGTGGTTTGTCGTGACATTGCTGTTGCGGGACGTCGAGAGCACCATAGTGGTTTTAGCAAAAAGGCCCCGAACATATTTAGATCTGACATTCACACCTTTGCCTACACTAAAATGGCATTGGAAAAAGGTGACGACATAAAAAGAATTCTACCGCGAGAGCAGAAAAACGTCGTTCACCTCAAACTACATTCAAATATCAGTCTTGATGCGGGGAAGAATATTTAAAAACACATAATCAAACACTCAGATATACCTACCTTATGCATGTATGGAAGTTAGCCGTCGCAATATGATGCGCAAATGTATCTAATACCTACTTATGTAGTTACTCATGTAGGAAATAGGTGTCGCGTATATGAGTCACGAATACTTTGAGACTATGCATTTAATTATGAAATTACAGTATAGTATACATTGTGCCGATGATAACTGTTGACACATATTATATGTGTGACTCAACACCTAAGCATAGTAAATAGACATTACTCACGTCTGTATAAGGTAGATCATCATCATCATCATCAGCCTTTAACAGTCCACTGCTGGACTAGGCCTCTCCTTTGAAAGGAGGAATTGGCCTACTATACCACGCTGGCCAAACGGGTTGGTATAGGGTTTGTATCAAGTTTTCCTTCTCTTACAGTGCTGTTCTCTGCATAATATAGTCCCTCTGTCGGCTCTTACGACACCCATAGGATGATATGGGGTGGTGACATTCCGTATTCTTAATCCGTCACCACACGGACAATAAGGTAGATATATAAATAATAATAAATAAATAGTGTACACGCATCTTAGAGCCTATGTTTCTTATAGAGAACGCAACATACCTAGTAGGCACATTGTCAGATTTCTTTTTTGCAACTGGGATTTATTTCTAGTAAAATATCTATCACAGCTTGCATGATGTAGGGATCATGTGGAGAAACTTACAATCGTCATTAAACCTATCTAAGCATAATCTTAGGCTAAACAGCTCACAATGCTTAGAATCCAACAATAGACGGCAGAACGTTGTACGATGTAACCAGTATACCAGTAATTTTTATAGTAGTGAAATTGCTAATCATTAGAATAAAGACTACCTGCAGAAGACTAACAAGCGCCGCACTGGCGTCTACACCACAATAAAAAAAGAAACAACCCTACATTTAAAACCCCCGAGTTCATTAATAACGCAAAATATATTCACATAAAACATTCTTACCGCAAACGTAGTTGCTTCCAAAACAAGGCGTAATGAATTAATGTGGCGTGCTACTGCGTTCTATTTGTGAGCACTATCGTACAGTCACACACAAAAGCGTAGTGGCCCGCGGAGAGAGCCAAGCGGAGCGGTGGGCGGACAGCGGCCGCGCGTCACCGCCACGCTGAATTTATGGCCCTACACTAATTTATAGTCCGACTACGCGGAACGATTAATGGAAACACTTATTCCGAGTTTAATGTCGTTTCATTAACTTAGATATACGCGCGTACTATTAAAAATATATTTGGTACGGTGAAACATGTATCATTCATTTAGCAGTAATATATTGTTGCTCTCCTATATTGGACGTCACATTTTCAATTTGGACATACTAATGTACTGAAAATGTATGCCTTATCGTTTCCAATTCACTAGTTAGTGCTTATAATTGATCACAAAATACTCGTGCTCCTCCAACAGTTATGCACATTCATTCATTAGATAATATTCTGAGTTAACGTTGCGTTATTTAGGTGTATTTTTTCTTAGTAAAGTACCTGATAAGTATAAGTAATAATAAAATATTGCTAGTATCATGTTTATAAGTACCCTTTATTCTCCGGTGATGTATTAGGTATCAATTAACTAAAAATAACAATTAAAATTAAGTTTAAAATGATCTTAGTTTCCGTATGCTTGTTATACATATAAAGAAAAAGGTATCAGGAAATTCTTGAAATGGTATGTATTAGCGAAACCGCAGACTGATAACTAAAGCGAGGTCATGTGAGGCACTGCAGCACAAACAATAAATTAACGACAAAAATATGTGTAGTTATAATAAACTATGAACATTTATAATATTACATAATATTATGTAACCTTATTTAAAGATGGAGACACCTTTATAATATTGCTAATACAAAATTGTCCTTTTATGAAACATGTAAACATAAAGCTGATGTAAATTGTCTGTGTAACGTTACAAAACTTAGTTTAATTTAGAACTTATGGAAACTACGGAAAAGTGATCACATGTATTCGATAATATATACCATTTCTCAATATACATATCAAATGTGCGTACTTCAGACTCTTCGTACAATGAACAATACCATGATGTGATGGCAATTTCTTAATGTATTTAATCCGGCTTTGTAATGAAATGTTGTGACACTTTTGCATGCCACCTTTATAATATTGCTAATACAAAATTGTCCTTTTATGAAACATGTAAACATAAAGCTGATGTAAATTGTCTTTGTAACGTTACAAAACTTAGTTTAATTTAGAACTTATGGAAACTACGGAAAAGTGATCGCATGTATTCGATAATATATACCATTTCTCAATATACATATCAAATGTGCGTACTTCAGACTCTTCGTAGAATGAACAATACCATGATGTGATGGCAATTTCTTAATGTATTTAATCCGGCTTTGTAATGAAATGTCGTGACACTTTTCCATGCCACTGTACCTATCAAACAGAACAAATGTTGTGGAGCCACCTTGTAACAATAATATTTTTATGAATAAATCAATCTGTAATTTGAATACCTATCCACGTCGATAATGTCTCGATGGCACCGATAAAAAGTGAATTATGTAGATTTACTTTGGTGGGGTGAAGTGGTGGTGAAAGGAGGTGAAATGGGGTGGTACAGTTCACACACCGTTGGTTCGGTTAATATTCATGATGGAACAAAAGTCCGTTTTGTTCAGTTCATGTTCATACCTGTTGTTAGCCTTTTGTTCGAGGATTAATTTGTATTTGAATTGGCGCCAATGTTTTTTTATTATTATTTTATTGCAAGGATTTTGGCGACGAAATAAATCTGAATTATATGGATTAAAATCATAAAAAGCGATGTAAGTGCCAATGGACTGACTTTTGAGGATGTAGAAGACCCAGCAAAATGTAGAAAGTTGAGCAGGAAGGAGAATCCTGATATATTAATAATCGTCAAGCAAAAGAAGATATGTAATACTATTAGGTACTTACAATCCTACGAAGCCAGCAGCGATAGCCTAGTGGAGAGACCGACAGACTGCTACGCAGCGGGTCCGGGTTCGAATCCACGGCGCGCACCGATGACTTGTCGGAGTTATGTGCGTATTAATTTTTTAATTATCGCTTGCTAAACGGAGAAGGAAAACATCGTGAGGAAACCTGCATGTCTGAGAGTTCTCCATAATGTTCTCGAAAGACATGTGAAGTCTGCCAACCTTCACTTGGCCAGCGTGTTGGACTATGGCCTTACCCTTCTCACAATGGGAAGAGGCCCGTGCCCAGCAGTGGGACACTATAAAGGGCTGATGATGATGACAATCCTACGAAAGTGTATGAAGAGCACGATCGGAGGTAATATAACACAATAGGTCCCATCACCCAACCAGTTGTGTAAAGCGACGAAGTGTGATGTTCCATTACAAAGAGCGGGTACATCGACCAGACTGATCGTTGACCCTTGGTCAACTACCGAATTTCCTGGAATATGTCATGAATAATCTGCGAACATATATTTATATAATGTATGTATGTATGTTAAAAATGTTGTTGCAATTCGACGTACATGTATTTTGCGGTTAATGCTACTCACATAACAATGAGGCCCAGATTTTAATAATAACATTAACACGAAATCATCAAGACATGTATCACCCATACCACAAAACAATTATTTTTATTTCGTTTTGACCCATCACCTCAAATGGCCCTACCAATCAGTCACTTCTCACACTGATTTTCGGGATTGCGCACTCTACTTGTGTCGGTTGTTTCAGTTCTGCACTTCGTGATTCCTTGATAAGTCGTGAGCTGCCCCTTCTACTCTCTTTTGTCGGCACGATGTCACTTTATCGTCACTCTGCTAATAGTTGCTTGCTCTTCTTGACCAAACTTTCATATTCAAACCGCAACCCGTACCACTCTACTGCGAATCTTGCTAGCATTTAAACCTCACCAGTGAGATTACGAGGCCCACTTCGTAGACTACACATCTCTGGGTCTGTGAAATACAACGAAGAGAGATTAATTTTGTTATTTTTATACACTGTGTCCTCAATCATGTTGTTGTCGAAAAATAAAAAGCCGCCGTAAAGTTGTCATTCACTGAGGAGCGTCGAGACCTGTACTTGACAAGGATTATGCAAATTAATTGGGGGAAGTATTAAATAAATGCGATCCGTTTGATTTGTGACGAGAAAAACTCGCAGACGAAAGAGGGCGTGGGAGGGCACGAAAAGCTTTGTTGTTTACGAGCCCACTTATCTTAGGCAAAATATTGTTTTTTTTGTATACTTATTAGGATACTCTGTGGTGAAATTTGTTGAACGTTCGGCGCTGGTCACTTTTAGCAGTGCATACCATATAATTACAAATGGTTATTGGTAGTCTTGGAATATAGGTGAGTATCAATATAATATTAATTGTGTGCGATGACTACATAACTCAATATATAATAATGACTAGTATGACTATTTAGCGATGAAACTAAAAATGGATCAATAGTCGTTAAGGTATTTCGTGAAAGCTTAACAATAAAACACCATAGGATCAATCCTAAAGAAGAAAATATTACAATCGGGCTTCCAAAAACGCAGAATAAATAATTCTCGACATTTGCTATCCCGCGGCCATAATCTCCGAACACTCGATACTGGAATATCTTGAAATATCGAGCTCTTTGCGGGATTGAAAGCCCTAATTACAATGTGATTGTGGTTTTATTTTATAGTCTCACGCCTTTATCCCCGAAGGGATAGGCAGAGGTGTAATATTACACCCACATTTCGCAATGAACTTTTAGGTCCCACGTAATAGGGGCCGAGCCTATATCCGTTACCGGGAACATCACCAGACTCCGTCGCGTGCTGTTACTGAGAATTCAGCAAACCCCAGTAACACTTTTGCCGGACCCAGGAATCGAACTCGCGACCGCCGATCAGCAGTCACATACGCTATCCACTGGACCACGGAGGCAGTCAACAATATCAATAAACAATTGCAATAGACACAGTTTTAATAAAAACCATGAATTCCGAGTCTCAATATGCGGGTCTAATAAGGTTATTATTTACATATGTGGTTAACAAGAATATGATTGTCGCGATACTCTATATTTCCATACGATACGGATCTCAGCACAACATATGGACAATTAGACGCAAGATATTCCGAATTTGACTAAGCCGCAATAGTCGTGTGTCATATGTATATATGTCGTACTGTCGTATTGTTGTCGTAAGTTTTTATTAGCCGTAGGTACCTACCGACCATGAGCTGTGCTGTTGCCCAGACGTAATATGTATGAAAAAATGAATGTTCATATTTTTTTGGACAAGATAGCCTGTAGCGTCAGCAAACTGCTGGAATTTTTATTAAGTTGGCTTGATACGTGTTGTGTATGCTGTTATTATAAAAAATAGGTAGTGTTGATTGAGATGAGTAATCTAGTAATGTTACTTAATTCATATAATACTAGCTGATTTGGCGAATTTCGTATATTTTTTATATATATGCTATTATTTTAATTCCTGTCAGTAACGAACACATACATGAAAAATGTATCCTATTTAATGCAGTTAATTTTTATTTATATAAATAAGATTGTTATATTCGGTGAAGAATAAAACCCTTAGGTATATGATATCACTTACGATGTAGGCGAAGGTGACCTGAGTCTAGAAAAAAAGGTTTTGTTCAATGTTATATGCTGTGTAGTACTAAGTACTATCTAACATACAAAAAAAATATTAAAACACAAATATTTTTGTTGTGCGGACGCTACAGGGCTCGCGCCGCGGTCTCCGCGTATCGTATCGTACCTATTCGAAATGAAAGCGCAGATAAAGCCTATAATATTTGCATAGAGAGAGGCCGACGCATGGCCGCTTCATATTTATCGTACTATTTGTCCACAACCAGTTAATTTTATACGCTTAAGTAAGCAACGTCTTGGCGAACTAGAATCTTCATAAATTTCACCGTTACAGTGACAGCATCGTCATTGTATTATTTCAGTTATTGCTAGCCGTTTCCCGCGGTTTCACCCGCGTCCTGAGGGAACTACTTCGCGTACCCGAAAAGACCCAAATACCTTACGGACCCCTATTTTTTCTAAAATAAAATGTAGCCTATGTTACTCGCAGATAATGTAGCTTTCTAATGGTGAAAGAATTTTTAAAATCGGTCCAGTAGTTTTAGAGTTTATCAATTACAAACAAAAATACAAATTTTTCCTCTTTATAATATTAGTATAGATAAATTTATGACACATATGCGTAGACTCAAAACTGAGTTTATCTGAGTGTGCTATGAAGAACAACAGATGTCATATTTTATGATTTTAAAGGTACATTGCTGATAATTGTGGCAAATAGTTTAGTTACTGGGCCATTTAATGTCGCACGTACCAACATTGGCCATAAAGTTTCATGACTCGTATGACAACCTGGAGATCCTGTGCTACTCTCCGGGACTTAGCATATTAGTCGAAATTAAAAATATTGTACATTTAGTATTTCAAGTAGCAAATTATGTCCAGCACTAATCAGCTTACAACCTAGAGATACACTATGATACTACAATATAACATGACTATTTGAAATACATGCATAATTCATAAGAAATATTATAATTTAAGGCAAAAAAGTAATTATGGCGCTTCTAAATACATAGAGATCGTCGTCGACAAAAACCATTGAACATCTCAAAGTAATATATAAACATAAATAACACTTCAAATATGTTGAATGTCTCTCAAAACCTTCAACAAGTCATTCCCAAGTTCAAAACTTATTTAGCTGCAGCATCTAGATAGGATTAGCTGCACACTCAGACGTCGAAATGAAAACTTAATAAATTGAGTCTACACCCGAGCACCATATATATCGCATATTTTCCAATACATTACTTAAGCAAATTGAAGCATATCAAGCATACGTTCCCCCCATACAAAGTTGTATGAAGGTAATTCTCGAGGCACTATTCCAATAAAAATAAACAGTTGAGCTTCTCAATCAGACTCGCAATCAGGTGCTCTTATTCTCATACAGTGTGATACATGTGTGTGTATGTTGATGTATGTATGTGTGTATGAATGCTTCGAGAGACACCCTCTCGGAGTAACTGCGCTCTTTGTGATCACGCCACCAAAACAGCGAATTGTAGCGGCTAAGAGTTAGTATGATGGATGTATAAGGTGATTTGAGTAGATACACGTGTGTCTCGTGTCATTTTTATACTCGTGAGAGAAACGTTTAGAGGTGAAAGATTCTAAGACAAATTAATGATTGTTCTAGTTCTGGTAGGCATTACGAAAAAATATGAACTAGTGTGCATTTAGTTAAATAAGAGCTACATATTTCGGGCGCATCTTAATTACCCCCAATAATTAATGTCTCGTAAGGCAAATACAAGAATATTTTGTAAAAAAGTTTGTTTTTTGCTACTACATACATACATACATATCGTCACGCCTTCCATCCCCGAAGGGGTAGGCAGAGGTGTATTTCTACACCCACTTTTCGCCAGATATACTTTAGTCCCACGTAATAGGGGGCGAGCCTATTGCCGTACCGGGCACATTTCCAGACTCCGTGCTGCTACTGAGAATTTCGTGACCGAAAAACCCAATAACACTGCCCGACCCAGGAATCGAACCCGGGACCTCCCGATCCCACGCGCACATTTATGCCGCGAGACCAACGAGGCAGTCGTATAGGGTTTGATGTCGAGTTTTCCGTCTCTACGCAAAGATGGTATTTGCATCGTGTTGTCCCTTAGTCGCCTCTTACGACACCCACGGGAAGATAGGGGGTGGTGACACTTGTATTCTATGCCGTCAACCACACGGCACAATTGCAAATAATATCCGGCAATAGTTAATACAATTGAATAATTTCAATATATAAAATGGAAAATAACCATTTTCTTTTTCCTAACAGGTTTTCTTTACATCGAATCGTCGCTGTGTCGTCTAAACGTTACAAGAGTATTTATGTACACAGTTTGGCCCGTATCGTCGCACATTTTTTAGTAGAAGTAGTTATTACTTATTTTTAAGTGGAAAGTCCTGTTGGGCTGCAATTGCTTTTGGCACCGGTTGAGGGATATGGTGTAAACTTGGCGCGACATCTTCAGTATTTTTACAAATATATGGCACTACACTGCCTTGAAAATTATAAATATTTTACATAAGCTACTGGCGTTTGTTCTAAGGGTTGGTATCCCGCTGTTCGCGTGTTTCGTGGCCCCATAGAATGTGTGGTACGCGTCACGCGCGCCATTCTGTCAGCAATATTGTCTAAAGCAATTTGTATGTAAATCAATTGTTGTTAATACTATTTATGCCGATGGTTATTGAGCATTACTATTTACTTTCACCGTCAAAAAGTTAAACGAAACTCATTCTTATTTACATACATAACATAGACCATATTGCCATGTAACTTTTCGGGTTACTTAAGGTAGCTTGACGAAAAAACACGCATTCAAGACGTGCTGTTAGGGAATTGTTAATAAGAGATTGTCTTACTGTGAGCTTTGCCGGCGGATTATGGCGGTTATAAATTTTATTATATTATAAATAAGAAATTTATGTGTGCTGTTTATCGGCGTTAAAAAGAGATGGGCGATAGAGCCATGTGCAGCGGCATGTTTGGAATGTAGGCCACTCGGCGGGCGAGAGTCCATAACTCGTGCTTTCATACTGTAATCAAACTGAGCTCACTGTTGCTAATGTATGGACTTGTACTCACTGCGAGCATGTTTAAATGAAATATATATTTGTATGAATTTATACTGAGTAATATCTTCTCTAGATTCATCAACTGGACGGCCATCACTGTAGCACCGTTCAGGGTGTAGGTGTAGAGTTCAGACGAGGTTCCTATATGTATAGCTAAATAAATAAAGCTGAAGAGTTTGTTTGCTTGTTTGAAGGGATATACCGCCATTTGCCCGAATTTCATTTGCCCTAATATCATTTGCCATAATAGTCAAGAGCCATAATATTATATGACGTAATATTCATTTGCCCTACTCTTATTTGCTATATTAGTCACGTGCTAGAAGCTTTGTTTCCCATAAAGTCACCATAACATCATTTGTCATAATCATTGTAAGCCCTAATTATCACATGCCCTAATTATCACATGCCCTAATTATCACATGCCCTAATTATCACTTGTCATAATTATAATATGCCATAACATCATTTGCCATCGACATTCGGTGTGTAACGGTTGTTATATCAGGAGCAACTGGATGCAATCGGGACTTTAGGGCACCCCGACTCGGATAGGTTAGGTTAGAAGGGGTCCGACTATAATACCAGTAACTAGATAGGTTATGTTAGGTTCTCTTTTGACCCTTAATCCGAAAATAGGAGCCCTGCGAGGCAGGGCTCCGTCAACTTCAGTTTATTAAACTAGTGTGATGAGTGTGGACTATTTTTGGGTTAAGGGTCAAAAGAGAATCTAACAGAACCTATTTATTTAGTTCGTCGGTATTTTAAAATTCGGGATTTTGATACGTACCCATTTAAGTATTATGTCTAGTAATCATAAAGGCGTTTAAATATTATGTCTAATAATTATTATGGCAATTAAAAATCTGAAAAACACACTTATGGTGTCTAAGTTTCGGGCAGTTAAAAGTATGTCATATATCTTTTAGGGCAAACAAAACATTCGGGCAAATGAAATTCGGGTAAATGAAATTCGGGAATATGATGATTATGGTATATAATCTTCGGGTAATATTAGTCACGTGCTAGAAGCTTTGTTTCCCATAAAGTCACCATAACATCATTTGTCATAATCATTGTAAGCCCTAATTATCACATGCCCTAATTATCACATGCCCTAATTATCACATGCCCTAATTATCACTTGTCATAATTATAATATGCCATAACATCATTTGCCATCGACATTCGGTGTGTAACGGTTGTTATATCAGGAGCAACTGGATGCAATCGGGACTTTAGGGCACCCCGACTCGGATAGGTTAGGTTAGAAGGGGTCCGACTATAATACCAGTAACTAGATAGGTTATGTTAGGTTCTCTTTTGACCCTTAATCCGAAAATAGGAGCCCTGCGAGGCAGGGCTCCGTCAACTTCAGTTTATTAAACTAGTGTGATGAGTGTGGACTATTTTTGGGTTAAGGGTCAAAAGAGAATCTAACAGAACCTATTTATTTAGTTCGTCGGTATTTTAAAATTCGGGATTTTGATACGTACCCATTTAAGTATTATGTCTAGTAATCATAAAGGCGTTTAAATATTATGTCTAATAATTATTATGGCAATTAAAAATCTGAAAAACACACTTATGGTGTCTAAGTTTCGGGCAGTTAAAAGTATGTCATATATCTTTTAGGGCAAACAAAACATTCGGGCAAATGAAATTCGGGTAAATGAAATTCGGGAATATGATGATTATGGTATATAATCTTCGGGTAAACAATAGACAAGCGTTTGAAGGTGCTCATCTCTGAAAAGACTACTACATATTTTTATTTAGTAAAAAAATGAGTCAGTTATCCAAAACCTACGTCTATAATGTATATTCTCATCTCTACGGGCACACGTAAATTCTTCAACAGACATATCAATTTATTAAAACGTTCGCAAAGTAGCTCCCGATAAGAGATATCCGCAGCAAATTGATACAAGCAATAAGCTGAGCATATAGCATACATGTAGTGTATATCTCAAGTGGGTTAAGCAAATAAGTAAATAGGCCAACAAATCACCGCGTATCGGATTAGCAAGATGCGTTATTTATGGGAGCTGAGTTGGCGATACGTGACTGAGATGTGCGAAGTGATATTTGATTTGGAGGTGGTGCTTGTAATCAGCATTAGATTGTCGGGGTACGTACAATCAAACAAGTCGGCGCTGGACCAGTTTAAAAAAAATCCCTTGGCTCGCTGATAGAGTCGACACACTAGAACTGGTTTTGTAAACGAGTGTCAATGTGCGTGTAAAGTTGTCACTAGAAGTGACGATGTCTTGCTGAGCGATTCTCGCCCTTATGGTGGTCTAACGGGAAGTTGTTCGACTGTACCTTCTTTTGGTACTAGTCTCTATACAGCATTATGAAGATGTCCTCATATCCTGTGCATGTGCACTATATAACTGTTTCAATACACTGAAGGTTACTTTTCGGTTACTGACTGACTGACAGGCGAAGTACACCCAAAACTGCAATACTAAATTTGACAAGTATGTTCCTTAAGAAGTGTAGGAGAGCACAAAGATGGGAATTTTGAAATTCCTTCACAAACGGGGCAAAACATTCCCACACGGGTGGAGTTGCAGGCGAAAAGTAGTTTAAAATAAAATGTTTCAGAGTTCAGTGAAACAGGACCTATAATTATCATTGTAAAAGATAATCGGTTTGCCGCATCCATAGCATATTTATCAAGGTTCTTAGGATAAGGCATCGAGTGACAGTGCGTCCTCGCAAGTTATCGCTCCTGGACAGATCTGATCGCACTTCAATTAACCCTATACCGACTGACCACTGTCATTGTTCTTAGAGGGAAAACATTACAATAGTACAACACTTCTGTCAAAAATTCTTATAAGCATTTAATAGAGACATTAAGCCTATTGACCAAGTAGAAATTTTGCCCCTTCCATGGCACCCCATGAATGGCTATTCCTTTTAGTTGCAAAAGCAGACGTCAGTCGCTCTGTGGAGAAGGTAATATTCTGTTAACTCTAGTCAGTCTACAAATCAGATTTTGGGCACCTATGCAAACGTCTTGACAATGGGACCGGGATATAGTTATCATGATAATTAAATACATCGGTCGATACACAGATACAACATGTGACTCACTGCACGGATAGTCAGCTGGATAGGTTGATACCTCAACGAGAAGAGCAGTGTTATATAACAGCTATTCCTGTTACATTCCACAGCAAGTACTTATGTATACGGTTTACTAGCCGATACTGTACTCCTACGTAACTAAAATACACAAATAAAAAATTTATTTCTTCCTTTCATTGCCCTATAAAGGGCAAAATAAAGTACACGAGGATAATAAATTGTGGTTTTAGGGACAATTTTTACATATCGATGCCATAAAGCAGTTCCTTTTCTATGGGAGTAATTAATATTATAGTACATGCATGAGTAAGATTAAGGGAATCCTAGCCGCGGTTACGGCAAAGCTCGATGTCCGCATAGAAGTACATACAGACATACAGACTCACGCCTGTAGTTGCGTGGCAGAGACTAAGTAACGCCATTTACAAAGTTCCTGACATACCTCTCTTGCTTCATTATTGGCCTAGAAGTGTAGGATTATAATTAAAATATAGGTAGGTAATCTTTCTCATTCTGACTGTAATTACAAACTGAAAACTGAAGACATAATTATTTCGTTGACGAAATTTATTATCGGCCACTATGTGGTACATAATATTTGGTAGGGCAACGGTGTATATGTGTATTATTCCTAGATAAAGTTTTATAGGCTAATCACTGATACTGCTCATAGAATATCATACACCGATTTGTAATGTAAGTAAGTCGAAATACTTTCTCTCTTACTGACTCTGGAGAATCGTGAATGAAATCTCTAACTACATATATAAATCGAATTGCCATTAATTACCCAATCTCAGTTATTCCATGTTTAACCGTCATCGAATAGTAACCGCATAGAACTCGTGTATCGGCGCTATCCATCTTCGATAACAGAACATCGTTGTTCTATCGGTGATATCTATGTTCGATTACAATAAATCAGCGACGCCACTACACACAAGCTGCAGATACACTTGAGGACAAGGGACACAATTAAACGTATCTACATTGACGTATTAAGATGAAGATAATTTACGCGGGGCTAGTTGCACGACCCTCTGCTAAGTTTCGTTAAAATTACTTGAATTTATCTGTTTATTTTAATGGTACCTATTACTCCAGTTCTAATTTCAAAGTTATAATTATACTTATCAGTAAGTATATAATAATCTTGCGTTACTGACTGACTGACAGATAACACACAGACAAAATTATTGGGTGCAACTAAGGTGGCCTTTCCCGACATTCGTACGGGATCGGGCAGAAAAGTTCACATTTTAAAACAAT
Organism: Euclidia mi; assembly: GCA_944739405.2. NCBI lineage: Eukaryota > Metazoa > Arthropoda > Insecta > Lepidoptera > Erebidae > Euclidia > Euclidia mi. The sequence continues at coordinate 87,961,629 of OX123184.2, forward strand.
GTGCGGCCATACTTATATGAACGTAGATAATATTTTTTTCTAATTGAAATGTTTATAGGTACTTAAATTATAAATAAGAAATACCTACCTACTAATGTTAGCCTGTTAAATATCGACGATTATTACAAAATCTCTTTACTGCTGATACATCAGATCATCCGAATAAAGTTTTATTAATATGTATATTCAGATGAAAGAACAGAATTATAATTGCTATGAAATAATGTTGCTGTATTCCTGGTGTTGTCAGAGGCCTTTGACATGTTACTTAATTCATCGCATGATGATGATAGTGACCGAAGCAAAGTTTTACTCTGCAGCTTACAAGTACAAGCGTACAAGCTTGGCTCAGCTATTATTTGTAAGAATAGCTGAGCTAAGCTTGATACAAAGTAAGTATTTGAAGAGATTGCTTTTGCCGACATCCTGTTTAGGTATCGTGTTGATTTTCGAAATGAAGCAGTGTTCTGCAAGGACTATTTCTAAATCATCCTTATATAGTTACGCATTTACAGTAATAACAAAAAATATTAAATTTACAGTCAGTGATATAGAACTATTAGAGTGTAATACACGAAGGCGGGTTAAAGTACAATGTCAGCTCACGTTCATAAATTGAATAACTTTTTCGTCAAGTCAAATTCCAGCGTAAATTAAACAGGTTTATCTCTCCGCAGTGTACAATTTACGACGTAAAACAAGATTAAATCCAATTACGCGTCTAGACGCGAATTAGACACGATTTTTTACGATTTTATTGTCCGAAACCATTACTTTACAAAACATAAAGAAAATTCATTTCGCCGACGGCCAGATAAAAGATTGTTACGAAATAAAAAAGCGGAGTTTCGATACAATCCCATCGAATAATCAGCAAAGAGATCCACTGTGGCTTTCATAAATCAAAACACGAGTAAACGTCAGTTTTGGACGATCGTAAAGTGTAACAGCGTTTACATTCACCAACTACCGAACCTTGTTCAACGTCACAGAGTGAGAAAATGCTTATAGCATACCAACTTAATCAACAGTGGGACAACGGCGTACTTGGTAGTTTTGTTACTCTGTGGCTTTCGCGAGTCGGTTATTATGAACGCGGGGATAAAAGTGTGGGCATTAAAAAGGGCGAACAATTTGAATAAGAGTGCGGTCGCGATCCAATTTTGTGATTGTGAGCTCTGTGTACTTTACCTACTTACTGGCAGTGCGATGTTTATTTTTCCGTTGAACGTAAATTGTAGAAATAAATTTTATGTATATTGGACTTTAAGTAATAAAGTTTAAACTTACGTCAAATCCGTCAGCGGCGAAAATAAGTCTCATTTTAATACGTTCTTAGAATAGACCAAACAAAATTTAAGCCATATTAGGTAGTCTAAAGTAACAGATGCCTAAAATAAATATCTGTTTTAATTAGTCAATAAATTGAATAGGAGAGCAGTTGCAAAATAAATAAATTAAATAAAAATACTAAATTTACGTTATTACTGAGAAAATTATGAAAACACTAATAAAAAGAATATGTCAATCGAGATAAGAGTCTTATCCAAAGAATAAGTAGATATATGCAGATTGGGTAGTTACAGTTTTTTACTTGAAAGACACAAAGTAATAAGTTTGTGACAATCTGTGTCATTCGTATGCGGTGACTGTGAACTGTCCCCATTATGCCAATAACATAAAACCACCGTAAAACAATACAATATTTGCGAGTCAATAGTGTTGTGACATCTCACTTTGCGATCCTGGGATTTTTAGATTTTTTAGATCTTTGCGGGCTTATTAAATTTAATATCTTTTGATATTTCTTGTGTATTCTGGCTATACATTATTCTTAAGCTAAAACTAATGAGTAATACTTAAACTAATAGATCATATTTTGTGTCCTTCTCAGACAAACAATGTATAGCAAGCTGGTAATACAATAAATTTACACATCTATAGTATCATTTCTGCACTAGCACTGTATTATAAATCCACTGCCTTGAACGTGAGAAAATAATTTCAGCTATGATAATTTCGCGCATTTTTGCGCTTCTTTAAAAATGCTCTTTGTATTTCTTCAGCTGGAAGTAAACCAAAATAAGGTAGGTAGTTAATAAATATTCAAGGTGAGTATCGATATGACCAAAATTTCAAAATGATTAATACACAAATGTCCCTTGTGTTATCATCTTCGGTAGCGTCGTAAGTTTCAGCACAAAATACTCAAGGTATAGCACGTAAAATATCTTGGCCATCTAACTGCTAATTTTTTAAGCGCTAACATATATACTTTACTAAGCCTATAGAATCCTACGTGTCCCATCACTACTCATAATAGTATAGTGACAGTGCGATGACTACAAGCCTCTAGTAGTAGTAACGATGTATATAGCTCCATCATAACTCGCTTGGTGGCCATCGTGCTTATCTCCACTGTTATATTTTTTTTAATCAAGAGCGCCGTTTTTCAGTGCAGATTCTTGGAGCCTATCTATATAGGCTAATATAATTATTTCTTTTATTTAAAATATCTAAGATTTTTTAATGAAATTCAAAATTCATTCACAGTCTTGTTATAATTGAATGATATGACGTAGCAACGCGTCTTTTCATTTCTATGATGGGATTCGTTTGTTATTTTTTTAATTTTATAGGTATTTTTTGTAAATAAGCGCCGTTTATACTGCCGCACTTTTCCACTTATATCCTGAAATAAAAAGAAGTGCATTGATTTGATTGATGTCAGAAAATTCAATAGCGTTTTGTAGTAAAATGCGCTGCTATATTCACATGCTGATTACAACCAAAGAGCTGACTTCGATCTTGGAATAGTATACCACCTATAAATATATCTCAGTACTAGCTGTTTCACACGGTTTCACCCGCGTCCTGAGGGAACTACTTCGCGTACCCGGTTAATTTATAGCCTAAGTTACTCCTTGGTACATCAGCTATCCGCCAGGGAAAGCCCCGTCAAAATCGGTCCAGCCGTTCCAGAAATTAGCGAGAACAGACAGATAGAGAGACAGACGGACAAAAATTGTAAAACATGTCATTTCGGTATATGTACCATGTATACACCCATATGCATTTAGTAAAAAGCGGTTATTTTAATATTACAAACAGACACTCAAATTTTATTTATATGTATAGATTAGGTACATGTATTTGATTTTTAGTGTCAAAAATGTTCATTTTGGTGATGACATGCAGAAACAAATATATTCAGATAAAGCTTCAGTTCAATAGAAAATTCCTAATCTTGGCTATCGATATATCAGGTACACGATGTTAACAGTGCAATGGGGGTGAGTTCGAGGGGTAGGGCGAGTCGAGGTGAGATTAATTACTGAGCAATCGAGTCCGACAGGGTCGCCTTATAAAGGTGGACGCACACCTACCCGAGCCGAACGCGTCGAACGAATCGAAGTCAAGGAGGCCTCGCACATTAGCAAGAATCGACCGCGCCGAAAGAATCGAGCGCATCGAACAAATGGTTTCCATTTCCTTTACACCTGTCGCACTGTTATAACATGTGAATTGTGATGGATCTTGACGAGGTTTTTATTTGTCAGTGCTTTATTAATGGAAGATGAAGAAACAATGCGGAAATAGTACTCGCGCGTTGCTCTGTCATACCCAATTGATAGAATGCGAGCGCATCGGTCGAATCGACCGCACAAACCGTGCTGAATCTGATGACGTCATTCGAATTCGTCTAGGATTTCTGGGGTTCTTCCAGATTCGGACGATTCGACGCGGGCAAGTGTGTGAGGTTTCATGAGATTTCATATAAAGAATTCTAAAATTCGTTTCGTTCGACTCGTTCGACGCGTTCGGCTCGGATAAGTGTGCGTCCACCATAATGCTACTATTTGCATATCAGGTAGAGTATTGAGTACTGCTGGAAAAAAGTAACAGCAATTGTGGTGATTAATTCCATAAGAAAATAAAAAAAATATCTTTAATGATTATTTGAATTTTGCAATGGTCATGCTTATATGCATACTTTTGCTGTTTTAGTTAGATTTACTAAATTCTTACACGGGTACAGAAATTTTGCTACTGTAGAAAAGCAATATCAGTTTTGGACGACAATTTTTTGAAAATGTCTCGTTTAGGAACAATCTGAAACATTAAAGTCATTTAAATACTCTATTCTTCTACTTATACGTATCTACTAGTAATCCCGAAATGGTCAGAAAATCTAACTCAATCCATTCCATTTTTGTTTCATACACTCCTTTTTAAACTTAATTTATCTGTTCTCAAGCTTCTCTGTGAGATATTTGCAAAATAAAGATTAACAATATATCAGATTTATAAAAGTAGGAAATGGAACCAGCAAATAAATCGAGCGCTCCATTCTCCGAAAATCAATAGAGAATTTTACTTCACAAATTATAATTCTTACTTTATTCGTAGAACAATCAACATACTACACCTAAAACCAAAGAAATATTCTACACCCAATTAATGGCCCGACAATCTCCCTTCACATTCCAACGGTACTTGATCTGTCACCTGAGCGTCGGCGCCACTGAGGCGTCCCTCCGTCCCTCCATCCCTCCGTCCCTCCGTGCCTCTGACCTGTCTCTACCATAGGCAACGTGAGGGCAAGCCTTAGATTAATTACTGTCCAGCCAGGTGCCTCCGAAGCGCTGATTTACTGCGCAGCGCTGACTGCGGCTGATACTCGACAGGTACAGTGATTAGACACTGATGGACTGGCGTTAGGAATTGTAATTTAGGTTTCAGAGGGTGTATGTCACCTGATTGTCGTATGTGCTTGTGTGGTAATACCCTCAAAGGCTTATAGGTATATGGTATGGCGAATAGTACAGAGACGCATTTAAAATTTTAACATTAATTTATATTGTATCTCTCTACTGTACATGTTTAGGATATTATACCGAAATAACTACCCTTACCCGAGAACTTAGTTAATATAAAGTATGTCATATTAATTTAATTCAGGTTAAGAAAAATCTGTTTTAATTTTCTTCATAATTGTAGATAACATTTTCAAATAATATTAATAATTTAATATCTTCTCACTATACAGAAGTTAGGCACTATAGGAACTTTCTTTGAAAAGAGACCTAATCATTATATTTTGATATCCGAATTTCGTCAGGTCTAACGGTCGATATCAAATACAAGCAAGGAAGCAAGAGTATAACACAGCTGTCTACATCTAATCAAAATCAACATGTAATCGTCAAAAGCAAAATCAATTAGTCGTACCTCCGTGTCCGGTCGCCCCTGGCGTCGGTGTCGGCGTCGGCACAGCAAAAAGGCAAGCGGCACGATCGCCACGTTGTATTAATTACCGCGATGCTCTAAGTAATGACCCTTGTACATTTGACAGCACACGCTGACAGGTACAGGAACGAATACAGTGCTACTAGAAGTGGTTCAAAAGATATGGCTGCTAAAGAATGAGAAGCCTGAAACGTGAGGCATATTTAGAGGCTCTATGACCGACACATCATTTTATCATGATTTTTTCTGTACTATTGAAATGTTACAGTAACTGTTATGTTTTATTTTGCGCTTCCTTAGCATAGCAGGTATTTACCCTAATGATTCACAATGTTTAACGGCCTGTGCCAATATCTTATATATCGATAAATTAAGCTACTAATAGAGATACAATCATAATGAATAAAATACATTTGACAAAATATGTCAAATATATACCTGCATATTAAATATTAGACACAGTGAGACAACTAATTCGAATGTTAGTCGTAGCCCGTAGCGTATACCTGGTGCTACGTAGAAACTCCGTAGATCACTGTGCGTGGCCGCAAGGTGTTGTTGAAATTTACAACCTTAAAGCTACGTTGCGTAGCCAAAAGGTTACACCGCAGCTACGAAGTCGTTCAGTGAGTGATAAAATGCCAATACGATAGTGATAGTGATTCATGAGATGCCCTTGAATATTCAAGTAGTGAGTCATGGGTATAGAGAAAATTAATATACTTCTGTATAAGTTTTAAATATAACTAAAGTTAAGATATGGCACATCTAGTGAACCTTTCCTAAGGCTTGCGAGGTAGAGGTGTACATAGGTACACGTAGGTGCGGGCCGGCCATTAGCGAGATATGAAAGAACAGGTCAGCGCCGGCCCTAATCGACGCCGCAATCCATCAACCACGTGAATAGGTGAGCCGAGTATCGACAGCAAATGTAGCTAATACTTCGAAGATTTATTGGCAGGAAAACTTATTTTTTAATCAGTGGAGCGGAGTAATTTTTGACTTTTTTGCTGCCGGACTTTTACCTAGAAGATATGTCAGCCCCATCATACAACTTTGCAATATTTTGCTGACCAGATGAAAGCAATAATATTTATTTATTCATTAGGCACAACAACAGATATCAAATCATTACTTAGAAATAGGTACAATATAAGTGAAAGTATACATGTCAATTTTTTATCAGATTAAAGTCGTGCACAATATTTGCAGAATAATTTAATTAAAGACAGACATATAGTATGTTTGGGTAGTTGTGATCACTATAGAAAACAAAAAAGTATAAAAGTAAATTACTTTTTATTATGTCATTATGTTTGTAAGTACTTTTACATTTTAATTCAATTTTATATTATTCAGCAGTACCAGTTGTTTCTCGTGCTGCGTGTAACGCCTCTTGCATTCTATCTCTTTTTATCTTATTTTTTTTCATTTAAACGTTACGTTACGTTTATAGTTATTAGGTGGACATCCCTGACTCGTCTACCAACACTTGTAATAAAAAAGGTCAGAAAACTTTGATGCACTTAAATTCAGCACCAAAGTCGTCGGCAGGGAAACCTACGAAAAGGAATATAATTATAACAGTTGCTTTTAATACTCATGTCTCACACACCTATAGCATATGTAGAAATACCTAAAACATTTGGTTTTTGCTGACGGTACGTGGGCGGTGTGGTGCCAGCATGACGCGGGACAGACGCGTGCAATTATACCGCGCGGTCACGTGACGTCATCGATCATATCATACACACAACGACAAATTTATTTATACCTACTAATACTCTGATGACGTATCACGCTACTAAACTTTTTATTATTTTATTTTTCATGTCAGCCTGGAGACTTCCACTGCGGGATATAAGCCTCCCCTGATGTTCTCCACACAGACAGATCATGAGCCGCTCGCATCCAAACGCTTTCCTTCTTTTGATGTCATAATTCATCGTCAGGACAGCAAACTCAGGGGGTCCCGTAGCACTGAGCGACCGCAACGGGCTATGGATATAAGGACAGGATAAGCATGTTCGCGTATGCGTGATTGGTCACAAATGTCATGCCTCAGAGAGAGAGAGAGAGAGGGAGAGCATCTAATGGGTGTCGTCATAAAGATGAAGATCTATAGTCTTTTTGGTTAGTCTCTATGTTTAAATATTCTGAAATTGATTTACTCCATAGAGCACGGCCATCTTAAGGTTGTAGGTAACATTCTGAAAAATCGGTTTCTACTCATTAGTTATTAACAAACCAGTAAAAAATAAACAGTAACAATAATATTGTTGCTTTACTGCATCTGCTCTGAGTGAGCGTTAACAGCTCGTTTGAGCAAGTCCATTCGTCATTATCAATTAAAATATTATATTCTATCTACTTGCTTTAAGTGACTATCTATGCCACTGCGTTAATTTATTACCTACACGTAAATACTTGCAACAAATTGAAATAATATCACATCCGAATTAGTGTTTTTATCTACGTTGCACCCTGTCTTATTATCAAATAAAAACCTACATGAACGTGCGCTCATACCACTAAGCTAAAAAACTTCACACTCGTTTCAATATATCGGTAAATGCATTACCCAGCACACAGATCCAATCTAGGCGCATCTGCACATTCTGATTGCACGCCATAAGGTGCCGGCCTCATCTGCGCTAATCCATTAGCTACCTCGGCCCATATTTAATTGTAAACCCCCCTACGTCACACCGCGATTGTCCACCGCGCACATGTCGCGGCCCCAGCAACGTATAAAATTTGATAAATCGCACCGTCAACATGTGAACTACCCTCTTAGCTTAAACGATCCGTATTCTCTAACCATTGACTACACAACTAGCAAGTTTCAAACTTATGCAAATGCCTTTACGTCCTTTTCCGTTTGACCCGTGAGAAGTACAAGTTATCATCGTTTAGACACGCGTGTTTGAATACCATATTTCAATCTAAATTCTAACCAAACCACATAAGGTCGAATTTCGTTTGTACGTTGGGAGATAATTGCAAGGTTTGACGGGTGGGATGGCAAATGCACTTTAGTGAATGCCCGTGCAGTAACTGATTTCGCGAGGGACGTAGGTAAGATAATGCAGATGTTTCGAGGGACGAAGGTGCCCCTACGAAGGGCTTCTCATTGATGACAGAAGCAATTTCCAGTGACGGTGCCGATTAATATAAATGTAATACATTGCCTTGCTTATGGCGGAATCTAATGTGCTGTCATCGAAACATTACAGAAGTAATTTGTATACATAAATACATGCCTAAATGCCAATCGCTCTTAAATAAAAGCATCTGGTAATATACTTGAACGTACCAACGAAAATACTGAAGATTAAAACCAAAACAATAACATAAAACCTCTCTCGTTGGCGCACCAGACTTCAAATTGAATTATCACAGAATGCCGCTTCTGTCCATAAAAATTGAATTTGTAAACTTGGAGCATTCTCGTTTTGGGATGAATAAAAACGATCCATCAATTGTGAATCGTACCGCTAAACTTTGCCGTGCGAATCGATACTAAATTAGCTAATGGAAACTTGATAGCGTGCAAAAAAGCGAATCCCGGTAAACCCCCATAAGCGCATTTCGAAACAATAAATCTCTGCATTGTCCCGTTCGACGACAGATGGCGTGCTCCAGCCACCCTCTACAGGTAACTTTATACTCGCAATTGAACAAGCAAGCGTAAAGCGCTGAATAAAATTGTTGGAATATTGTATACTACATAACTATAAAGCGATGCAAGTGCTGTAGTATCAGGTAACAGCATTAGACACGTACAATAGAATATTCAATTATGTTAATGTGAGGTACAGTACAGCATGTGTTCGATTGTGCGCTCGCGTCGCGGCGGCCATTTTTGTGTGGATTACGTCACGCGTTCGAATTGTAACGGTCGGATTATTGGTGCAAAGCAATTTAAATGTGTGTGGCGATGAATTTTGAATTAATGCGTCCGGTTTAATAGTTCTAGCTGTGACTATTACACATAATGTCGCCGTAATGGGTGTTCGAGCAATACGAATTAGTTAATTATTTATTGGCTAGACTCGAGGAAGTCTAAGACATGTGTTGAGACTGAGTCTGAGTAATAAGCGATAATTTTAAATTGCAGGACATTAATACGTGTGTCATTTTATACAACCTCTACAGCTGTTACAATTATACTTAAACAAGCCCGCAACATAATTTTAATTCCATCACATAGCTAATTATAAGAACAATTCGTTAAAAGTGCGCCAGATCAAATTTCAATTAAAAGTTTGCACATTAAGTGTAGGCAGTATGAGAGGTAGAGGGGTAGGTAGCCATAAAAATATGCCGTCGGGGAGTCTAATGACACTTAAGTTTTAACTCGAGGATTACACGGTGAGGATTTGTGGAGTAATCACAGTGGATTGTTGGTAGACAATGGCTGTTTATGAATTACATTATTCGATGTTGCCGTTGGGATTATCTAATGGAAAATAGGATTTTTGATGGCTCGCCATTATGTTTGAATGGATTGCAGTTGTAATTATTGGCGTAAAATTGTTCATGCTGTACGAGTTCATATTGGGGCCGTGCAGACGGAATAAATATTAAAATAATAATTGTAAATGTTTTTAATCAATATATGATGATAAAGAGCATAGATTCTTAATTGATAATAGTCAAAATATACTGCTTTTTTTTTCAACTAAACAACAGCAACCAAAGTCACCGACATAGATCTCCGGATAGTCAGGCTGAAGTGGCAGTGGGCAGGGCGCATAGCTAGAAGAACCGATAGCCTTTGGAGCAGAAAGGTTCTAGAGTGGCGGCCACGCACAGTACGTCGTAGCAGAGGTAGGCTTCCCGCAAGGTGGACTGACGATCTTGTTGGGGTCGCGGGCAGCGGATGGATGCGGGTTGCTCAGGATCGGTCTATATAGAAAGCCTTGGGGGAGTATGGAGCCTATGTCCAGCAGTGGACATCTTTCGGCTGATATGATGACACAACAGCTAAGTTTATGCAGAGTGATAACATCTTAAAATGGATTTCGCAATCACTAGGCGAATTATCTGCTTTTGGTACATATCTTTGGTAGAATATATTTTAGCAGAGAATGGCGTATTTTGTCTCTAGTACTATCTTACGATCTTTACGCTTAGCTAAAATAATAATAATATAATATTCTACCACATATACACATCACCACCTAGTCCCAAACTAAGCAAAGCTTGTACTATGATAATGGATAAACTTACCTACATATTATATACCTATTTTTTTGTATATAAAATCCGTCAAGCCTACTGTAATGAGAATCATTATTGACACGTGCACGTTATTGATTTATCTATAATGAAGTCTGAGCACTGTAAAAACAAAATAGACAGCCTGAAATTATATTTGAAATTATATTCTTACTAAAACATAATTTATCACAATTATATTATAACTATGACCGACTGCTTGGTTATTAGACCGTAATATAGAATATATATAAAATAATAAGAAATATATACGCAATAATTTTAAATATACAGTAGAAACACATCTGTGTATTTAAAATTATTGCGTTACTGACTGACTGACAGACAATGCACAACCAAAACTGCAGGGTGCAAGAATCTGTGCATGTACATGAGGAGTACACTGAGAAAGGATTTCCAGAAATTCCCACAAGATCGGGAACGGGGACAAACCGTTAAATTATAATAAAATATAGTCTTTACCTAAGCAATCAAGTTGTAACAAACCAATTACAAATCACACGAAAAGAGGCAACTATAAGTCCCATCCTCAAATCGAACCAGCATCATATAATCTACCGTAAGCCCAACCACAAAGTTGCCATTGAAACCCGAAGCAATTATTCGTACTTATTACCGCGATCCCGCCAGTCATTACAGCTCATTAGCGGCAACACGTCGAACGTGCCGGCGGTGCGAAGCCACAGATAATGTTCTGTTGATCCAGATGATTGTGATACCTTATGAGTTGCCCAGGAAATACCATGTAAATGCTTAGGTATAATTGTGAATAAAGAATATGAAGTTATATAATCTGATTTATTTAAGCAGCGGTAGAACATTTGAGATACCAATAAGCTGTTTTTAAGAGAGTTTCGAGCTCAAACTCTATATTGACCCTGGTCTAAACCATGGACTATCGCTATCTCTGAATTGTTTGCGTAGGTAAGAAGGCTGACGCTCTCAGGCAAAGCAAATATTCAGCCAAATCTGATGAAGCGATCCTCAGGCTCTGATGAAAATTTTTGGATGCAACCCTAACAACGCTAGGACGATGATGAGTTTGTCAGGCAATATGATGTCATTTTTTTGTCAGGATGCTACATGCGGAAATAGCTTGAATTGATAAATGTGCTTTGCAAGTTTTTGGCATAATAAATTTAAATTTGTTGATATTGTTATTTGATAAACCTAAGAAATAACTTCAATTTTATTTATATATCTACATATTTACTCACTGTTCCCTTTTTGCATGTAAGGATTTAGTTGATAAATTGCTGGCAAAGGTTTTTGTAATGCGTGTAAATCGTCTTTTAGTTACTTTTAGTACTATACGAAAAATTTCGTAAGTAAACAGTTCAATATAGCAGCAGTCCTGGTTTCGGAATAAACGGTCTACACGAGCCTAAAATGGGAGCTAATTAATTCGGAACCTTAATCGTAAATGTGCTTAGTCCAAATACACGGTGAATCAACATCCAACTGGATGTAAAACGCTGTACGAGCGACGAGCGTGCGGTGACCACTCAGCGCGAGTGGAGTGTCCTAGTGCGGTGCTGCGCCAGGCGCAAAACTAGTGATGCGACGACCTGACTGTTGTGCGCGGACAGGATACTGTGGAGACGTCATTGTTGGTACAAATTTTAGGACATATCAAACTTGTTTCTTCAACGTGTGCATCATTATTATCATCATTATATATATCACCATACATCCATATCTGTAATTAATGACTTACAGAGCCGAGACCTGGACCCTGATGGTGCGACTGCTCCACCTACGGTCTTAAGGTCGCTGAGCGCTCGGAGTCCCTCTGAAGGATCGTATTTGTAATAAAGTCATCCGAAGGAGAACCAAATCGACATAGCTCAAAGAATTAGCAAGCAGAAGAGGCAGTCACATTTCGCAGGACCGATAATAATCGTTGGGGTAGTCGTGTTCTGGAGCAGAGGCCGCAGTTAAGCAAACTTAGTGTAGGATGCCCTCCAGCTAGGTGGAGTAAAAATATACGCATAGTGGCTGGCAGTGGTTTGTCATGACAAGTCAAATACCGGGCTCAGTGGCGTGCTATTGGAAAGGCCTTTATTCAGCAGTGGACTATAGCAAGCCAAATACCAACATTATATTAAAGCAAATTAACATAGGTTGAAATTTAGAAACAACTAAAGCCGGTGAGACTGATTTTAGCACAATTCACAACTGATAGTTATCGATAGAAATGTCTTCAAGAAATCTTTATAATTGGTACCTAATATGCCTCAATGAGCCTTACAAGAACCCGCAAAGCTATCGCGCTTTTAGAACCACGTAACGTGTTTTTTGTAACCACGAAGTATTTATACATGGCCTCTCCATGGTATTCACTGTGCGTGCGGTGCAGTGCGCTCGCGACCGCACCTTGTCAGCTCACAAATTGACGTGGATTGTTGTCGGCGGATCTTTGTCACGCAGCGCGTAATCAACGAGACCCACCGTGGACTCCATGCTAGTGTAAACCTGGAAGACCTACATAAACGTATATGAATACCAGCTCAAAGGAAATCTAGTTAACGAAGACAAGTATTTGTAAATTACACTTTATTTTGGCAGAATTAAATATTTTTTCTGAAAATAAAGACAGTTTTTAATTTACCCTAAATTCTAAACATATTAAAATATCGGAAAACCAAGACTTACATAGAAATAATGTGGAAACAGCTATCATGGAGAAGAGTCCATTGTAGCTGTTCCGCATTATTTCTATGCAGATGGATGAAGGTCTATGTTTGTATAATGAGGAACTTTCAGAAAGGATACCAAATTTCTTCTATATTATCAGCTTTGTTGATTTCAGTTTAGGTATATTATGCATTTATAGAACAGCATTGTGAAGAACTAATAACGGTACTGCTGCGCTACTTTCTGTGAGAGATGAAGACTAATTATTACTAATTTCTCTCAACCCTCTATTCTCCATCATGCCTTTTAGTCTATATGCAGCATTGAATTTATTTATATAGCACTTAATTTATAATAATCCGCACATAACAGATATATTTCTATGTGGCTAGGCCACTGCCAAGAATCAGGTGAGCCACAGGCTTCTCTGTTTCATGTAAATACAACCAACAGTAAATAATATCAAAATCTCTTCTATATCTCTGATATCCATGGTACAGATATTTCACGGCACAAGCGGCCGCCGCATGCAGTTCGATTTGTGCCTAATCTCTAATTATGACCGCCATGCATTTGTCATACACCGACAATGCTCGACGACAAACGCTTCAGCACCTACACGATTATTGTATTTGAATTATACCTTTTATTCCATCTATTTTGCCAATATTATAATTATAACTGCTGATTACAATGTTTGAGCGCAGTTTAGACAGTTTTGCCAAAAAAATTGCTTGAGCAGAGAATTAAAGTGCTTTTTTCGATATTTTCCTTTCTATAATCCGATTTTAAATAAACTTATAGCAGGGTTAAAATGGGGACAGTATCAGGTGCCTACGTAATGAAAGGAACCCACTGTTAAAATTGCTTCTAGCTTAAGTGATAAAGTTTCTACTATTTCTTCGATCAAGGGCGGAATTCTGACTGTCCCTAAGTCAAATAATATATGATGCGCATTATGCACAATCTTAATATAACAAAACTTTGTATTCATCACAAATTTACCTTCCAAAAATTAACATCAGGGTAAGCACAATTATCTCGCAGCTAACAACAAAACGAGTGTTTTACAAATAAGCGTACAAGCTCCCCACAAAGGCAGTTAACTAACAAGGTACTACCGGTAACAACCGCCGTAGGTATATACCTTACACCTACGTATCTACGGAGGGAGGTGATAATTGCTTTCTTCAAACGTGCCTCTTATTCTCAGGGGTGCCACGTTTTGTCATGGAGATGAAACCTATTATTAACGTTCACTTGTGGGTGGCTGTAATTGAATTTGATGGAATCACAGACAGGCTTTCTTGGCAGGTGAGAAATGGTGCACGGTTCAATTTATATTTTTTAAGTTTTGTTCCCTGCAATGTTATCTTGAAAATTTTAGTTTCTTTAGGGATTTTCGTTTCGGATTTTTATTTAGTGTTTCTCGAAAACAAAAAGCATAAGTATCGGAAAATTTGTGGCTTAAGAGCGTTTACACCTTACGGCTTTTTATACAAACTTTCAAGTCCTTATTTTTCGAAATGAATGAACCGATTTTAATGAAACTTCATACTCTTAAGCAGGATACATATGTCAAAATATTTTAGAAATATCTTATTTAAAAAAAGATAATTGGAAATATCTGTTTCTATGGAATATTTCAAAATCGGCCTAATTTAGCTGTAACACTTTTTTTCGAAAATATATTCAATTAACTTTTTAGACCTATGTATCCTGCTTATGTGTATAAAATTTTAAATTTCCTGGATATAGATCTCTCCAGTGGAAGGGCGCTTAACATAATTACAGATTTACTGATAATGCTTTTGCTATACGCGCCAATTAATTAAAAATAAACGTTTCTCTCCCATTTCTCGAAGTCTATAAGCAAAATGTTCTAAATGTTTGGCCTTTACCCAGTAAAATATAAACCTGAAATGAACTAGAAAATATCTGCTAATAAGTAATCATTAGTATGTCTTACTACTACCAGCCCTGTCCTTTCCACAAGGTAAATTCGTGTATTTGCATAGAGCGGTGATAAACAGCGACGTATCGTCACACTGAGTACGTCTGTACTTATCTCGCTGTGCAGCTAACAACTAACACTACTGCTAAAACGTTTTATGGTACGCCGTTTTACACTCAGCATTCATTAGTTTGATCATCTAGGTTTAACTGCTTCCTGGTATCGTTACGACTTCTATGTTATAATAGAGATGATTGACTGGCTTAGATACTGTTTTCGAAAACAAGAAAATGAATTTGGGTACTGCTAGATGCCCAAGCATTTGGAGTAATATTTATTGAGTGAATATTTAAAAAGAATTATTTAAAGTTGTGAGGGGATTTTTTCATCACACAGTTTGCTGCTACAAGCCTCTAAGCGTTCATAGTTTTTAATAGTGAACTTTATCACAAATAAATTAATAGTTTAAAAAACACTAGAAAAACACGCACAAATAAATATACGTAAAAAAAATATGGATCGTTAAAGTTGTCTCTATTTCTAGGCTGAAGTGTAAACTATTTGCCTTTAACTATAATATTTGATTGTAAAAGCGTGGGGCGCTGGATCAGGAAAGACTTTCTTGTTAATAAATACTAATACTAATTTTCTGGCGGAAGCTGCATGATGAGGTCGCACAAGAGTTAAACGTTTTTGCCACCAAAGGGAACCAAAGATATCTCGAACCATGAACAAGAACTCTACATTTTGCCGCTGTCTGTAGAAAGACAAAAATTAAATACTCAAGGAGCCCTATTCACATAGTAATAGTATCTATGAACTGATAGAGTTTGCATTTAAAACGATATCCCATTATCAACCCTTAGGGGTCGGTAATAGAAACCAAGGAAAGCTAAAACCTTGCTCAATATAATTTAATATAAGTCCATGGTCTCGTCTAACGTTAGAGAATTCAACAAACGACGAACAGATCCATTCGACGATACACAAGCAATAATCCGTTTACTTTTATCTCTCAACCCCTTGTACAATTGACAAACTAATTTATGCAGCATATACGATCTTTATATACAAGTACATAGAGCTTAAATTTGTGTGTTCCAGCTTGGAGGTTGTTTGGTAAGGAGTGTCCGTCAAAGAGGTTATTACCTGAAGGACATAAAGCGAGCTGGTCTGAAGCAAGGAGGTCGAAGGAGGGCCCCGGGCGAATAAAATGCAAATATTGTGTAGTGTGGAGCGTCTTGTACGGAGACAGACGACGGCGCTGTGTAGTGTAGGGATGGGGGGTTGTGTCTGTCGATATGTGAGTTGACCGCTAGAGATTCGTAAATTGGTTTGCTTTATATATTTATTTTTAATTTGCATGTAAAACGTGCAAATGTGTGGATGCTTTGAAAATGCCTACAGTAGAGTGATGGGACTGTAATTTTTTTTTTTTTTATTTTTTTTTATTTGGTTTACAAATTGGATGTGACAGAAAAATCTTACATACTATGACATAAAACATAAAACTAGCCTTTGTCCACCCTGTGACAGTGAACACAACATGCATAAAAGACGGTTACTAAAGAGGTTAGTTTCATAATTTAGGTTTTAGGTATATTATGTTAATATAAGTACCATAAATTTCAAATTAAAAGTTACAGTAAATTATAAACAGAAACTACAAGAACCTTAAATGTAAAAAGAAAAAAAACAATAACATATTATAATAGTTATAAATAGATCGTTAAGCTAAGTTACAGCAGTTTACCCATTTTTAATCTAACTGAGGCCAAAGAGCCAGAAAATATGTCAAAGGACGTTCTGATGCTGTTGTAGCTAGAAAACATCCGATATGAGGGTGCATGCTGCCCTATGTTGGTTCGACATCGAGGCATTGTTTTCCTGTTTTGAAGACGACTGCTACTCCGCGGAACTTCAAAGTTTATTTGGGCAAGAAACGCTGGACAGTCTATTAATCCATGTACTAATTTAAAAAGCATGATTATATCAGCACGTTTTCTACGTACAATTAATGGCTGCATTTTATAAAAACTCAATCTAGACTCGTAGGATACAAGCTCTTTACATTTATTATTTGCGAACGAAACTTGAAATAAAAACCATTTTTGAATACGTTCTATTCTGTCTGAGTGTACATTATAGCTAGGATTCCATACAGGACTACAATACTCTAAGACACTACGTACTAAACAGTTATATATAGGCAACATTACTCCAATGTCTTTAAAACACTTGGTTTGTCTCGAGACGAAACCAGACAACTTTGACGCTTTACTGATCATAGCATCATAGTGACTTCTAAAGCTTAGAGAACTATCCAAAACCACACCCAAGTCACGAACACGGGTCACCTCTTCCAAAGCTCTGTTATTAAGATAATACACAGTGTTTGATATCGCACGCTTAAACCAATACTGTCACTATCCAAAAATCTTAACTTTTCAGTAGAGCGAAAAAACGTTTTTTGTGATGCATGATACTTTAGAATTCATGCACAATTTAGTCATCCTATGATATAGATAATATGGGTAAATATTGTATGTCAAACATGAAAACATAAAATAATTGATTTAGTTGTATATAATTTATATGTTTTCGTTATTTATTTTAAAGTGCCACTTTGACTTTTATAATTTTATTTTATTTCATCTTAGTGACACTGCGGACTTACTTTTTAATAAAAATAAATAAATAAGAAAAGCATTAAAACTATATTCAATTACCAAAAATGGTTTTATTTACTTTTACAGTGATTTGATTTACTTTTATAGTGATAAGAAATATATACTTATTGTCACAAGGTAATAAAAAGAAACATTTTGTTCAGATACAAATTTATTTGAATAAATCTGGAATATGCTGGCTGCCTCCGTGGTCCAGTACAGGTCCAGCATATGCGACTGCTGATTGGAGGTCCCGGGTTCGATTCCCGGGTCGGGCAAAAGTGTTACTGGGTTTTTCCGAATTCTCAGTAGCAACACGAAGTCTGGTGATGTACCCGGTAACGGCAATAGGCTCGCCCCCTATTACGTGGGACTTAAAAATTCATGGCGAAATGTGGGTGTAATATTACGCCTCTGCCTATCCCTTCGGGTATACAGGCGTGAGTCCATAAATAAAAAATAAATAAAAAGATAATCAGACTTAACTTCAGTAGGCATTTTAAATTTATTCTAAAAAATAATAACGTCATCATCACCCGGGGAAAAATCACCTGCTCTTGACGATGCTATAGAAGATCTGGATTTGGATGAACAAGAACTTAATGATCTTGCTCTAGATACCTGAACAGAACTTTGCAAATTAGCTGTGCTCGATAGATTCTCGCCCGGTTGTGTAAAATAGTGAGCTCTAATATTGAATTCCTTAGACTGGATTGAATCTGAAATATGTGTCCCAATGCTAGATGAAGATGAACTGTTCGAAGAGGAAGAGCTGCATGAAGAAGATGAACTACCTCTGCTTAAATTACGTAACTTCTGATTATTTCCAAATGAGATCTGTAGTGGCTCTAATTGAGTAAGAGTATGAAACACTGGTAGATATGAGTTTGATTTTTCATCACTACAGTCATTTTCTCTATTTTCAAGTGAAGCTTCAGTAATTTATCACGCCGCTCCCTGCATTGTTTGGCACACCTTAAAACATGAAAGCCATAAATTAATGTTTGTGTAGTAAGAATACCGAAAGTTTAAATAATGGAATCGTCCTAAATAATATTTTGAATCTTTACTCTAGTTACTAGAGTAAAGTTTCAAAATATTACGTTAGGGATTACTATAGAGGAATCCCTAACGTAATTGATCAATTTTAAATGCCAACAGTCGGTAAAAGTCATCGTATAAGTACGATAAAATGACACTTTGCGTTAATTATTGCCATAATCCTGACAGCAAAATGACACTTTATGAAATAAAATATTTTATCAATGAGTTTAATACAATTTTTTAAGAAAATGATGACAGCAAAAATAACATAATAAGCAATGTGACGATTATGCTGTAGCGAACAAAATGACAAATAACTAATGATTTTAAAGCTAAACTGACACTAAACTGAAAGTGTCATTATGATATCAAATTATTGAATTAATAATGTGATAACTTTAATGCAAAGTTGACAATAAGCAAAAAATGTCAATATGGCGTCAAACCCATGATATAAATAAGAGAAAAACTTAGTGCAAATATGAACTTAAACGCAAAATGTCACTTTTTAAATTAAAATAATGCACTACTTACCAAAAAATATCACTAGTAAACCGGTTTAATCGCTAAAATGACACTTTTGCACTCAAAACTCGTTAATTTTGTCCTTGGCGACACGTACTTTTTCGTTGAAGGTCAGTGTTCCACTGAGGGGAGAGGAATATTTTGTTTAGTGACGAAGCGAACTACTGCCATCTAGCGGGTATTCTTGTTACTTTTTGACTAGTGTCAGTGCGATTACGCGTAGGTCCACGTTTCCCAACAGAGGACATTAAAAAGTAGTTTTGGCAAAATTTTGGATAGTGACAGTATTGGATTAAGCGTGCGATATATTCTTTTTTCGGGAAAACTTTATATGCACGCATTTACTAATATTTAAGTACATTTTAATAACGGAGCACCAGTTATTCATTTTATTAAGCTCATTTTGTAGTACATCAATATCACTATTATCATTTATAACATTGTAAAGTTTTAAATCATCTGCATACATTTTAAACTTACAATTAATAATATTAGCCAAATCATTTATAAAAATTAAGAAGAAAAGAGGACCCATGTGCGACCCCTGGGGAACACCAGAAGGGACGATTTTAGCTTGAGAAGTATAGCCATTAATCATAACTAGCTGTGACCTATTTCTTAGATATGAATCGCACCATCGCAATAGAGAGCCATGTACGCCCATCTTTGAA
Organism: Euclidia mi; assembly: GCA_944739405.2. Lineage (NCBI taxonomy): Eukaryota > Metazoa > Arthropoda > Insecta > Lepidoptera > Erebidae > Euclidia > Euclidia mi. Next base: position 87,981,623 of record OX123184.2, read on the forward strand.
ATTTTATGTAATAAAATATCGTGGCCAATAAGATCAAAGGCTTTGCTAAAATCGGTATAAATAGCGTGTACCTCATCACCTTTGTCTAAAGAACGAGCTATGTCATCAGTAAAAGAAATTAAATTCGTACAAGTTGATTTCCTAGGTAGAAAACCATGTTGCTCTGAATGTAATTTTTCTTTAACATGCCAATAGATCTTTTTCTGGACTAGTGACTCGAACAGTTTCTTTTTATTTGGTTTTGGTAGTTTTTTTTATTCAAGTATGGTAACAATGTTTCCATAATTATGTGCTTAATTTGTACTTCGCGGTTTGTGTATATGCTAATATTTATATCAGTGGTCTCAATCGCGTAATTAGCTGAGGAAATATAAATAAAAGGTATAACCTTTATTTTGTCAAAAAGTTAATCATTAAAATCCAGAATATAAATATGAAAACCCTAGCAAAAACAATTAATATGGAATAACTTCTAGATTCCATGGATTTCGGGTCTGAAATTTATTGAGTATATGAAAAAAGGAATGAGCCTCATGTAGAGTCTTTGGGAAAAGTAAGATAATCTAAAAATCCAAAATCTCGCTTAAATTTGAATCTAGTCAAGTTATGAGGTTAATTTTTACTGTAAAATGTGCAGTGAAAGAGACGCTATCGGTGCTTGAACATTATTATTGCGTATCATGCTTAGTTTAAGAGGAATATCTTTTTTTCTAAATATCCGGTTTAAAATAGGAAAATTTTCAAAAAAGTTTTTCTAAAAAACTAGAGATGCTAGCTTAATGGGGATACGAAATATTTCTTTTTATTGAATATATCTATTAGCTTCTTTAATAAAAAGACGGTGTCCGAAAAATAGTCTTCATAAAACACTGTGCGTTGTGAAGTGTTGACTATAATGTCGTCGAAAGACATGTGAATTTCGCCAACCCGCAATTTTCCAGCGTGGTGGACTATGGCCTTGCCCTTCTCATAATGAGATCAAGTACATATCCAGCTGTAGGACAGTATAATATACAGGCTGATAATGATGAATAGTTTGAAACACTTACCTACGTGATTGAGATCTTTTAAATAAATCAACGCTACCAAGTGTACCTATAATCATCATCATCATCAGCCTGCCATAGTCCACTGCTGGATATAGGCCTCTCCAATGGCATGCCACTGAGCCCGATTTTCGGCTCTTCGTGTCCAGCCGCTGCCAGCCACTTTGCGTATATCGTCACTCCACCTAGCCGGATAATAGTACCTATAATAGTGAATGTTTTCAAATATTGTTATAATTACATTATATCCATATCATGGATAACAACTCGGATTTAAAAATCAATGTCAAGTCCCATCACTAAAAGTAAACCGCTGATTCGGTGCGTCGTGTCGCCGCGTTTACGAGGGTAGCTAGTTGTAAAGTGTAAAAAGCGCAAAGTGTTTGTTTATGCCGCGACCGCAGCCCGCTGCCCGTAGCCCGCCACCGAAGCTGTCCCCATAAACAGGCCTGCACATTTACTGCCAAACAATCGTTTTTTCATTTAAAACGATACGGTTTTATGGGTTTACTTGATTTTAGAAACAACTGGATTGTCAATAGGTTTGTCAGCTTTAATGCGACCTTTAAGTGAATATCGAAAGACCTTTTCTTAAAGCTGAGTGTTACAAGACATAGTGTTACAATACATTTTATTCTCGTTATCATATACCTACATAATGCGTTGAAAATTGTCGCCTTTATTGACTGCATGAGTATGAACGCCATTGAACATAAAAGTTCCACCTGAGCTTGTTTTCTTTAAATCAGCATGGTTTCTAACTCAGGGTTTTACATTTTATGGGCTGTAAAAACTACTACAACTTAGTGTCTGTTTTGAAGGTAACTACGTACATCTGCAACTGCATTATGCCATCCAACAAATCAATTCCGAATACGAGTAATACTGGAAACCATCTTAAAATCCTGCTAAGTGGCTGACCTAAACGTTAAGCGTGGAGTGCACTGTAATAGAGTTGCACTAGCAGCCGGTATGAAATGGCTTAATATAAAGAATGGATGTGCCGAACTGGCGGGTGCGAGAGCAGGCGGCCGCACGCAATCAAACCGCAGTAAAATCGCACACTACTGATAACTGCATTCAGCCGGTAACACAACAGGAGGTAAAATTACTATCAATATTTATATATTATTTCAGGCATTGAGAGGCTATGAGGTTTTGTTTTCAGAAATATAACTTTCGCACTAGGAATATATCTCGTACTGCGAGAAGAGCCAATTGACACAAAGAAAACCCAGACTCTAAAAGTATTGCCCCGTTTGAAGATCAAAACTACGCCACTCTGTGAAGCAGCTGCTTAAAGCAGTACATACTATAGAGTTACTTATCGAAATGTCGTGGCAAGTAAAAAGTATCCACCTTAAATTTTAAATATTTTACGTGATTGACACTATAAATCAGTGTAAGCAAAGAGCTCAGATATTTACATAGAGGCGCATTTCCTATGGGCGCTCTGAAGACAAACTTTCTGTTACGCAAATTGCCGCTTGGCGGCGTGGCAGTTGCGCTATGACAGCTGTCTCTACGAGAGCAAGAGAGACGGAGAACGACGCCAGCGTCGCCAACTACGAACTAAACTAGAGACAGTCTCCACTTGGAATCGGCACACGAAATCCTTAAGAACTGCGCTTCTATGTAAATCTGTATTCATTTGTATAAGTAAGATGACAATAATAATATTGACAATAACCGAAGAAAAATATTATTAAAGTTCGCATTACGTTTATAAATGCGTAGAGTAGAATGCAATCTATTGATTAATCTCATATTAGAATTATTGTAGTAACATGTAAGTTATATGAAGACTATTAAGGCTTGTTCAATTGTCTTTGTTGTAAACGTAACGCCTTACTTACAAAGTTCAATTTCTGTTTAATCCAAGGTGTATCCGCTCCCAGTGTGTCCCAAACGATTGGCTCCACGATCTCATATCTTTCGCAATACTCAAGTCGTCGAGTGATTTATATCTCACTCGGACATATGAGCTGGTCGCGCATATGAGCGCACATGACGGCCATGGCCGCACATGACGAGGTACACCGCCAACTTGACGCTTTTATTACAAACCTTGCGCTTTTCCTATAAATCGGATATTTTTGGAGTCGTTCTAAAATGGATACGTAAATGGTGTCTTTATGGTGAATCAATCGAAGCGGGGCGGGAAAGGTTTGTTATGGTTGCAGATTGTTTATGGTTGTAATAGGCAATCGAGTTTTATGAAATAAGTAGTCGTAAGTAGGTAGTTGTAATTTTGCATACTTATATAATCTGTTATTCGTTATGTATGTTCTTGGAAATTCTTACAAATCTCTTTATTAGTAACAGCTATATAAGAAGATACAATGCTTTACAGATAGGAATGGAATTGTCCATAGACTTGAACAGGTTTTGTTTGTTTGTCAAGAAAGCAAGAAGAAGACTGTTTATAAATGTTGGTGTTATTAGTTTAGAATGGAAACAACAAGACTTGATCCACATATCTCATAGAGTATTGGACTGTGTAGAGGTATATTTTAGTACTAGAGGACGCCCCAGCTACGCCTGCAATTTTTTTAAATTTACCCGCTTTGGCCGTTCCCGTGGGAATTTCGGGAAATCCCTTCTTAGTGCACCCCTACGGTTCCCAAGGATCATACATGGCAAATTTCAGCTTCCTGCGCCCAATTCTTTCGGCTGTAGCGTGTCTGTCAGTCAGTCAGTAACGCAAGGATTTTATATATTAAGATTAGGAGGTAAGGCAGTCGCTTCAACCATAACACCATCCGTGCAGTAGGGTGAAGCAGGAACCAACCCTCTAATTTTAAATCTGTTCTTAAATTAGGTATAGGCATTATAATACACTAACAATTTTCTACAATGCTCGTAAAACGATTTTTGTTTATTTCGATTACAACTACTGCTGAAGTATACTGTAAGACAGCGACTTTGCTATCACAAACAAATTAACGCACACCAGACGCTATTAATAAATAATTATTGCGCAAAGGTATTTTGATGATTTGAGAAACTCGAAACCGACATGTGCAGTTGCAAGGCGATAATATAAGAACCACTGACCGTTGCGTGCAATAATATTTACAGAGTTCACTAACTGGACATTCCTCACAATATACAATATCTTCAAGGAATTCAAATATAGAGTGGATGGTATGTGGCTAAGATGATCACCTCAAGAGACGTCGTTACTCAGCGCGCGTGAGGCGACAAGTCGCCGGCGCGCATCCACGTCGCTCGTAGTAATATAGGTATGTACTGATAGTAGTCGATGTATGATGCCGCATTTACACATTCGTGCGAATAACGAGGCGAATGACGAGGCGAATAACGAACACGCATGTGTAAACACTGCATTCGCTATTCGCCTCGTGATTCGATTCGTGATTCGCGTGTTCGCGTTGAGAGCGGTTTTTCGGACGCGAATCAAAGGGCACGAATGGCGAACACGAACTAACTGTTTACACTTTCGTCTGCATTTAGTTGTCTATGTTCAGTTGACTGCTAGCGCCCGACCCAACCGGACGTTTGTCGAAATGGAGTGGAGTGAAGCGCGAATTATAGAATTCTTTGAACTATTTAAAAAAAAAGAGCTCATTTGGAACCCAAAACATCAGAAAGATAAACGATGCATGCTTGGAACCGTATGTCTGCTAGTATGGGGTTGCCATTAAGCACATTAAATATAAAAAATCAGACTTTGGCTAAAACAAAATTGATTATCAACAAACATAGTAAAAGATATGACTGCTTCGTTGGTCTCGCGGCATAAATGTGCGCGTGGGATTAGGAGGTCTCGGGTTCGATTCCCGGGTCTGGCAAAGTGTTATTGGATTTTTCCGTTAGCAAATTCTCAGTGGCAGCACGTAGTCTGGTAATGTCGTGGGTAATGTGCCCGGTACGGCAATAGGCTCGCCTCCTATTACGTGGGACCTAAAAATTCATGGCGAAATGTGGGTGTAATATTACACATCTGCCTACCCCTTCGGGGATACAGGCGAGAGTCTATAAATAAAAAAAATGCATTATTTATATGAGTAATTCTCAAAGTAATATAATAATTTACATGCTCAAAAAATCGTCTGTGACGATGGCTTTTTGTTACTTTTTTACGCAGGATATCTAAATAATTTCATTAAATGTAGCGCGCATGCTGCGATTATTTTCACGTCCTCCATGTTCGTGTGCGAATTTCAAAATGATTGATTCCGCGAATATGTGAACAGTAGTTCGCGACAGCATTCGTTTACGAATGTTTCGACGAATATTCGTGGAGTGTCGAGGCGAATGACGAACACGAATGTGTAAATGCGGTATGAGGACTAACTGTGTAATGAACACGCAGTTATTTGCTGTAGGTGTGGACATGAATTGAGAGTATGTATGTGTATTTTGGATTTTTTTACAGGTAGAGTTATATTTTAAAGTTACATTTATATTTTTCAACCATAGTTGTATTGGTGTCAAGTTTGGCATAATAACATTGAAGTTTGGAGAAGGAGTAATTTGTGCTACATTTATAATCCCATTTCTGTTACTTATAATTATGTCGACTGACAGTAACTATGTGTATTACCACCTTAAAAAAATCTTTTGGCTATGTACCTAGTGCAAACACAAATATTTATTTTTATCTACTAAACAGAGCCTCTCAATCACCTTACAAAAATATACCTAAATAAAACAAAAACTATATAACTGCATCACATCCTATCACCAAAACACTGCACAAACATTTAAACAAACAAATAACTAGTAATAAGAAAACTTTGGATCAAGATATCCGTCCGATGAACAGCCGTGGTAGTTCAGGTTCAATATACAAGATGCGTATCAAACGCCGCTGATTTATGCGATCAGTTAATCCCACTATTTACTAGTTTTAGTAGAAGGTAAAGAGGGACTTTTTCGACGACCCTTAGGCCGAAAAGTTGGATGGTGTAAGGTGCAGGTGAATAGCGGCGCTGAAGTAAGTAGACATTTTATAGGTTGATTGTTGGTGGTTTTGTATGGTGTGCACTATATATTATACTACTTGATCAAGATTTTTCATCAAACAGATTCTTTTTTGTGAAGTCTCGTTTTTTGCGTACAACACCACGGCCACTGTTTTCACTATCTTCTGGTGTTGTACGCAAAAAACGAGTAAGAAAGCGGGTAGACCGTTATACTTGCTCGTAACATTCATCCACCCGCAACACCCTCAGTACATCCGTGAACATGGCGCTTGCAACAGTGCCGAAATATCGGTTACTCCAAACAGTCCAAACAAAGGTACGTGGTATTTATCCCGAAAAACAATTTAAATCAAGTTTAAATGACCACGAAAGTTTAAATTCCTAAGATTTTGTTTGTTATTATTTTATTCTAAACATCAGAGTTAAGTTTAATTTGTATAAAAATATATTAAAACTTATTAATAAAAATTTGATGTCATTTCAAATTGCACCTTGCTGATAAAGAACAATGGCAGAATTTGGTCTGGGTTTGTTGTGGTGACCTTAAACTTCATATGAACAAAACAAATTGTTTTATTTTTCTACGATTTTTAATATTTTCACTTTGTCTCGTTAGAGCTGGAGTATTTTATGATGATAAAAAGCACTCCAATTGATTGCGAATACTTTATTATTTGATTGTTTTGTTGCCATAGACAATGGTGTGACAGGAATAGACGTCAAAGCTATATCCGAATCGATTATTAAATAAGTAATCGATACGATCGACCTTTATAGAGTTGGTTTGGTTTAAAATGCAGTTATTTAATATTTAATCAACATTATATCAATAGGCTAATATTTTTGAAGAAAAACAATGTTTAAATCAAATAAATACGTCACAGCATCGTTTTAAAGTTGTATCGATTTCACATAAAATCGATTTAAAATGTGCAGCTCTGCTTTTGTCTTTGGCTGTGACAGTTAGATGCTACAAAATACTTCCGCGTTTTGTTGTCAATCTGACATATGTCATTTGATAATTCAAACCAAATTCAAACGTACCTACCTACATTGTTACACTTTCATACTATAACTTTCCTTTTACCTACATTGTTCATTCTTAACTAAAAATTCAAACACCGATATCTTCTTTTTCCACCTTTCCTGAGTGAAAATAGAATCATTTGTAGACTCTGGCACTTACGCCAAGTTTTTTGATATATTTTTTATTACTGTTCGCTTCAATTTAATTTCAGACATTTTGATGCATGGAGATCTGCCATTGTCCCTTGGATTACGTCTACGCTGTGTGGTTCTCGATTTGTTGCATGTACTTTGAGTAGTTGGTTTCAATTCAATATCAGTTCTTCAGCTAAACAAGTTATAATCCTAGTATGGGAGCAGTCTTCAAAAAGGCGAAAGAAAACGAACTATGAAACGTGCTCGTGGATCGTGTCGTAGTTTCCGCTACTCGCTCAGCTTATGTCTTGTGCCTCTTGTCCAACTAAGAACAGTTATCAGTCAGGCAGTGTGATGTATGTCGCGGCAAGGGGCGAAGGACACGCCGGACACCGCTGTTGATAATTATCTGTAAACGCACAACAACAGCTGGATTTACTAATAATATAGGATATTTTTCAGAACTACGAACTACTATGAAAATTGTAATCAATTCTTATTTTATACGAATTTAAACTTACATGGTCATTAAAGTTAGTTTTAAGTTATCTTTCGGGATAAATACCGAGCAACTTTCTTCGTGATTCTGATATTTCGGTACTGTGTACCTAAGCGCCCTGATCATGGATGTACTGAATTAAGAAGGTACCTAGGTACGTGATATATATTCCGAAAGAAAATTGTTATATTTCTTTTAATGGACGTACATTCTATCTAATTTATGAAGGTGCGATCATTTGAACATTTAAAATTAGTTAAAGCACACTTTCTACCGTTTTTGCGCCTCTCGATAATTTGTATAAAAAGGCAATTTTTGAGTCATGCAAAGTGTCTTCCGTATGCGGACTACAGCCACAACATTCGGAACAGTGTTAAGCGGCGAAATGACTTCTTAGACCAATACAACATGTGTGAAATCATAGATAAGCGCTATGAGTACGGATTTAATGAGTGATCACGAATGTACCAGTACATCCGTGATCATGGTGCTTGTAACAGTGCCAAATCTGAATCTTACTTGGTCGTGGTACTATTATAAACGTGAAGGATGGATGTACCCATATTTAGGAATGTTTGTCACGCAAAAACTACTGCATAAATTTTGATGAAAATTTGTAATATAGCTTATAAAATCATAATAGCACATGGGCTGCCTTCTTGTCCCAAAAATTGTTACACAGTAACTGATAAATTTGGCTATAGTTATGAACTCATACCATTGCTCACCGTAGGAAACTGTAACAAATCTTTAAAAATTCAATCTCAGTGAAACAACATAATTGCAGGAGATTCACAAAAAGTATGACATTACGTCTCGAGAGTTGAAGCACAATTAAGCCCAGATCACTTTCCATCTAAGGAAGCGATTCTTGTTATTTTTCCCCTAGCGGTGTCCGCAAGAGGGACAAGGAGGGAAGACGGAGGCTCGTTAATTAGAGGAGTATTTTATTAAAGCCAATTTGTAGGAAATACCTGGCTGATGGCTGAGGATTGTGACGGCGGCGATTTGTTTGAATTTTTCCGGAGGGGTCCTCATTTTGTTCCGAGGCTTATTTTTACAGATATGTTTGGATGGGATTAATTCGAGAAATTCTTGTGTTCTTAACTAATGCTTTTCTTGGATGAAAAATGCGGTTCTACGTTTATGAGATGATTTTTAGAGGTACTTGTTATTTTTAATTGCGTTTGTGGATATATAACTAAATCAGTAAGCGGAAATGTAAAAACTAGCTAGGTATCATTTATACAATGAGCGAATTTCACAAAATACAATACAATACCTACGTATGACATACAATTTTATCTTTATATTTTTAATATAAATAGTAATAAACAAATAATTACAAAACCACTACACCGGATGTTTCATAGTAATCTATAAGTACCTACCTACACTATACATACCTACACAAACTGCTCAACATACCTAAGTGCCGTAGGTAAGTGTCATGATAATACACATATAAATAAGCAATAGGTACAAAGTCCATGCCTATGGTATTATTACGAATAACATGACATTGAATGTTAAGGTGAATCAGCGCGCATTGGCACAAAGGGACACGTCAGACTGGTCTGTGTGATAAGCCCCTAACAGGAAACCTACCAAAATGATGTAAAATAAGCTTCTATTGAGTAATTCAAACCAAATATACCCAACGTCAAAGTCACCGACATAGCTATCCCAACAACCAGGCTGAAGTGGCAATGGGCAGGGCACATAGCTCGAAGAACCGATGGCCACTCATGCAGGCGGGTTCTGGAGTGCGACCACGTACCGGACGAACCAGCACGGATAGGCCTCCCGCAAAGTCGACCGACGATCTGTTTAAGATCGCGGGAAGCGGTTGGATGCGGGCGGCTCAAAATTGGTCTGTGTGGAGAACTTTGGGGGAGGTCTATGTCCAGCAGTGGACGTATCTAGGCTGACATGATACTGCCCAACGCAGCAAAAACAGTAGAGGTTAGAATCTCTTAGTAGTAGCTTCACGAATGTAGAGGTATAGACACAAAATGCGTTTATAGTCGAACAATTTTACGACATGGCCAAGCTTAGCTATCATTTAAGGTCTGGGATTACTGCCGTTGAGGACAATTCATCCCGTGACAAGTTTTTTGTAATCCATGCCAAAACGATGAATGGAGACTATTTCAACTTTCATTTAAAATAACTACGAGATTGAGACTGGTTACATAAATTATTATCAACGGTCACAAAGATTCAAAATAAGCATTTGGATCATGCAAGTGTTCTCGGGAAAAATCCACAACGCTCGGCATAGCGTTACGCGAGAAGACGGCCACTTAAACCCCTACGCAGTGCCGGTGAAATATTATCATATCTTTCTCTTTTCTTTATCTTATCTCTAGTTTCAACAAAGATCCTTTACAAAGATTCAATCAACGCACACAAAGTACACCTAGACTTAAAACAACATGTTGTGGATATTACACAAAGTGCTATCTCGTGCTTGAATCGAAGCCCGAACACTCGGCGCACTTCTTAACTATGAGGCGAGCGCTTAAACCGGGCAATATCTAGATTAACAAAAATCAATATTTACCATATATAGTAGAGGTCCCTGGTTCGATTCCTGGGTCGAGCAAAAGTATTTTTCCGAATACTCCGTAGCAGCCCGGAGTCTGGTGATGGGCCCGGTAACGGCAAAAGACTCGCCCCTCATTACGTGGGACCTAAAAATTCATGGCGATATGTGGGTGTAAAATTTTACACCTCTGCCTACCCCGGGGATACAGGCGTGAGACTATAATATATAGAAGGTACAAAATATTTTTCAGTATCATACACGTGGTAAGCAAAAAGTACATCTATAAATACCAAACCATCAGTTATGAGTGGTAGGTGAGTCAGAGTTTTCTCACGACGGCGCACTGTCAAATTGACCGGTATGCGACGCCGGCGCTATTGACCCATCACCTCTTAATTGTACTTCACCTAACGATGTGCGTGTACGCGTTTGTGTGCCACCATCTTTGTTTGAGTAGTTTGCTGTCTTGTTATATCTTTCTTTGTTTAAATAGTGATTAAGGGTCGTTAGTGTCATAGAGTAGTGTGGTTATTCTCAGATGTAGTTGGTGGCTTCAGTAGCAGAATATTCCTCCCCCCCGTTGGATCTCCAGCTTATCCTGGTGAGGAGGCTCAGTAACCGTGGTTAGGTCACCCACGGTGAAGTTAAGCGAGATCCCGGGAGTGGACGCTCCGCGTGGGCTTGACGGAGGCCTGCGCAGGATGCGTCCAATGGTGCGGGTGCGAGGGACAGTTCTGTCTGTCCCTTGCAGTCGGGCGCGGTCGCGGGAGGAGAGGCGTGTCGGTGTTGCGTTGCCGCGCGCCCTATCTCCCGCGACCTAATGGGGGTGCATCATCGTTGCGTCGCGGTGGGGCCGCAGAGGAAGAGGAGATGCGGTGTTACGTTGTCGTCCTCCCTATTCTCTGCGGCCGCTGGGTGTTTTGACGGCGGAGCCCAACACCTTCATCCACCGCCAAGGGGGTTTTGTTCGGGGCCCGCCTGACCATCTGGCGGTCCAATACCCGTCGAGGGGTAGCGAGGAATGCTTCGGCGATACCCGACCCTCCGACACACGGGTACATGAGGAACACGGTTTGGTTTTTAGTCACTAAGAGTCTGACAGTCCCCTTCGCCCTTCCCCCGGGTGGAGTGACTCCATGAGGAGTCCCGGGGGAAGGGCGAAGGGGATTTTCCAACCCGAAAACAAAACAAGAAAAAAAATTTGGAGAATATTTTCTTATTATGTATGACGCTAATCATGTTATGTTATGGAAATGGATCCCTAGATACGTACAGCTCTGGGTTTCGGGTTGCGGAGGTCAGATGGCAGTCGCTCAGAAAAGCTAATAGGTATTCTTAAATATTAATTCCAGTAAGACAAGTACTTAAGCAGATCCCGGGTTCCCTCGAAAAGTCTTGGGTGGAACTTGGATAACACAATGAAAATACCAACATAGGTTAAAATGTCAAATATAGAACATAATCATTGTGTTTCTTTGCTATTTTAATTTGCGGTATGTGGTGAAGAGAGAATAATGCATAATTAAAACGTGACAATGAGGTTACATGATCACAATAGTTGTAGTCAACAAGTTTTAGAGACAGTGAAACCGCAGAGTGATAAGTCGAAAGAACAATACTTATCCCTTTTCTACCAACTTATACAAATAAGGATATTTTGACAAAATTTTCCGCTAAATTAATAGCATCTATGTTACAACGAGCTGACATTTATCCTTGACTTAACTTTGACTTATTTTCTTAGCTAAATGAAAAACATTAAAGCAATAATTATACTGCCTGTTAAGGAACAAACGTAATTCCTTGCAGTCAAAACTAAATTCATCTAGTACCATATTATTCAAGTACCACAAGACCAATGACTCATGTAGGAGACTCATGCCATTTCATTAGTGTGATGTGTGTTTATACAACATTGACCATTAGATATGCTCTGGGATCGCTATGACTTCTGGTAAATAGATTAATTAGTTGAGCAGCAGGTGCTGTCTCATGAGTCATGAATTCATGATTGTTGTAATAATATGGCATATGTTTTATACCGAGTAGTTTTTTATTAAATAAATTCAAGTTCATTTTAAAGAATGCGTGAGTCGTCTCTCGCTTGCCTATTTGTCATAAAACTGAAGAGCGGTACATATTTTCTTTTGTTAAACGCTTAGAAAAAAAGGCTTTATTTCACTTTAATACAAAATGTTTGTTACATGTACTTGGTATTGACATTGTCAATTGATTTGTAGATTACAGATTCATTTGTATAAATTGGTCAAGGGTGGTTAAGTAGGTAGTTGTGGATCTAGAAACAGTGGCATAAGCTAGGTACCTATCTATAACGGTAATATGCAGAGTTTCACTCAAATCTGTTTGATGGTATTCAGTTATTTACACTCGAAAGTTGTTTCTTCAATTCAAAATTAATACGAGTATTTTCCTTACTTTTCAAATAAATCTAGATACAATGCAATCATTACAAAAATATAAATTCCAATTATGTATACAAATATCGTAACCGATCGCTGAACACTGCTGGACAACTGTTCAACATTACACCCATTACTAATAGGTAGGTACATAATGCATGGCAACACATTGGTGTTAGTTTACTAGCGCACGCACACATACAAGCTTACCTATATAATGTTCGAGGTAATTAAAAAGTATGTGCGCCAATAAGAGTGTGGACCCGACACATGCGAGCCGTTCTCACGAACGTGAGTTGCGCACAGAACAAGTATGCGTTGATTGGTGCAGATGGGACAGAGGTTTGTTTTTTACCTGTTTTGTTTTGTTTGGTGCCTAAGTTTGTGTTATAACTAAGAAAAGCAGCTGTAGCCTAGTGGAGATACCAACAAACTGCCATGTAGAGGGTATCGGGTTCGAATCCACGGCACGCACTTACTCAGAGTTATGTGTGTATTGAATTGTAAATTATCGATTGCCTTGTGCCTCGGAGAGCACGTTAAGGCGTCGGTCCCAGCTGTCAAGAAGATCTTTGACAGTCGCTATAACGAGTCAGTACCTACCTTAAATAAAACTGACACTTGTTTAAACCATGGTATATACTCGTACTATATAGCTATCCTTTTGGGTTGCGGAGGTCAGACAGGCAGTCGCTCTGAGGAAAAACTAATATTCAATCAAATACGGTTAGACTAGAAAGCGGACCCTAGGTTCCAACTGGGATAAAGCTAGGAGGATGATGATAAGCATTTTACCTACTCTCATGTAGGTGATATACGTTACACGAGTCAAACGAGTGCCCCATCTGCTGCAATGCTACGGTCTGTAACCGCGTCGGTGTGTATCGAGGTCGCACATGCGCCGACGCCTGTGAATCACATCGCACCTCGCTCATTAGTTATAGGTGCCGCACATCTACAACAAACATATGAATATAATGCGTAGTCCTAATGTTGTATGTGAGAAACATATATACCTACGCTGAACAGGTCTGGGTAACGGACATCATTTGGTAGCGACTCCGTAGTCTTGAGTATATGCCAAGTTACTGCGACGCTGAAACTTACGGTATGGTATGCTAGCTATAACCAATGTAGCAGGCTGAAATTTAACAGGTACTTCATAAATAGATACTTATTGTAATGTATGGACACATACTTTGATAATTTTTTTACTGCTCTCACAGAAACTCAACTAATTTTCAAGAAACTAAAAGAGCACGAAATCACGGAAGCTGAAGTTTGGCATGTATGTTCCTTGGCGACCGTAGGGGTGCACTAAGAAGGGATTTCCTGAAATTCCCACGGGATCGGCCAAAACGGGTAAATTAAAAAAAAATGCAGGCGTAGCTGCTGGCGTCCTCTAGTTAATGATAATAATTACCTCAATTTTTTAACAATTTAGGGGTTTAATTGATTATAGTTAGATAGATATTGGCTTCATCGATTCTATCAATAAACTGACTTCTATTTGATTCATATAACATATTATTTAAAACAGGTGCCCATAACACATACCTACTGTATCCATCATGACCAATCAAGAAGAGCGTCGTCCCAAATTTTTGTTACCATTCATCATCCTAGTCTATTGACACTTAACCTACGCACACATGGGAGGATTAACGACCTAACACAGGCGTTGGATGCTAAGCAATAAAGGGGTCAGCTACACGCGCGAGCGTTAAGTGTCGTGAAGTGCGCAGAGCCACCCACTTGAAGATCAATTAGACGACAACGACCGCACGCGCACCTTGTGACAATATGGCGGGCGGCGATACGATGATAATATGGACACTACTGGAGGCAAAGTCGGTTCTTGTATCAGAGTTGTTGAGTGGCTGTTGATAGATTTATTCAATGTTGAATTAGAACATAATGTTTTATTTATACATATAAATAAAATATAGCGGCGATAGCCCAGTGGTGTACGTAACGGACTGCTGAGACGATGGTCTCGGGTTCGATCCCCAGGTACCCCGGGCACATCCTCTGACTTTTCGAAGTTATGTGTGTATTAAGTATGTTAATTATCGCTCGCTTAACAATGTGCCCGGTAGATGGCAATAGGCTCGTCCCCTATTACATTGAGACCGAAACATAACTGGCGAAGTGTGGGTGTGTAATACACCTCTGCCTACCCCTTCGGGGATAAAAGGCGTGAAGTTATGTTATGTATAAATAAAATTGTAGTCTGTGATTTCAAAATAACTAGGTATGTTTTTGCAAGTGCATATAGTTAGTTACATGATTCTGAGCCCTAAATAACCCTTTTTATCATTTTTGGCTCTATGTCTGTCTTTCTGTTTGTCCAGGGCAGGGTAATCTCCGGTATGGCTAAATCGATTCAAATAGGAGTTTCACTGGAAGGTACAGGACTTATAGAGCCAAATATAGGCTACGCAAGTGTGCAGAGGCACTCACTTGAAGATCAATTAGACGACAACGACCGCACGCGCACCTTGTGACAATATGGCGGCGATACGTTGATACGCGGGCAATGTTGTTTCTTGTATGCTGCTGAGTGTTTGTTGATGGATTTATTCAATTTTCCATTTGACGATAATTTTTTATTGAAAATATTACACAAAGGTTCTTGTTTATTTAGCTTTGCCACGGTTTGGGTTTTTTTTTTGTTTTGGCCAACGTTTCGAATACTTCCACACATAACTAGTCACAATCACTAAGTTCTATAGTCTAGCATCTTGTGCCGACATTATATAGGCTAATAACATAGTATGTAAGAACCAGTATTGTACTGAACGTATAATAAACGGACGTGTCTTAAAGATATCTTTTATTTAATACAATACTCGGAACACTTTATTAGGTACCACCAAATAAGGCACAATCTATCTCATATACCAGTCCAGTTAGCCTAAAAGATAAATACCTATTATTGGTCAATAACCATGGCAGTTGGGACAGTAACTCATTGGTATCTAACAGGTATACTACCAGGTCGATGACAGCAGGTAAATATGATGTACCCAGAGTTTGGAATTACTATGGCGACAGAACCTTAAGAAAACGCGTTCCCTATCTATTAAATACTTTGCCTGTTGACATCAGACAGGAAAATAGTAAGTCATTATTTGCATGTAAGCTTAAAAGATATTTACTAGAAACTTTGTAAATGTAATATTTTTTAACTTATGTTACTGTAAGAGAGGCTCACCGATCTCACAGTTAAACTGCGTAAGCAGTTTTGTGGGACAATGTATTTAGATTATAAGAAATTATTTAAGTGAAATAAACGATTCAAGCATAAAAACGATAACAGCGGACCTCTGATTCCAAGGAGTAAGCCTTGGATGCATCTGAGATAAGGCTAGGACGCTGATGAGTAAAGGCCCCGTACTTGTACTGCTTTGGAATCAAAATTGGTGTAATAAGGTGTACAAAAATATGCAATAGTTATTAGTTTGAAACACACGTGCAATAATTATATAGGTTTTATGACTGGGTTACTAATTCTTCACTTTTTGCGTCCAACGAACATAATTTTCAGTTTCACATGCGAACAACAGCTTGAGGTATGAGTCAATCTTTTAATTTGGAAATCGGTATGTCAGCGTTTAGGATCTCAGGCTCTAAGGTGAAAACCTTGGATGTAAATGGGATAACGCTATGTTAATAATGATTATGGTGATTGCAGCCAAGATGGAACTTTGATTTTTCTGTCTGATATTTTGTTTGATTTATTTGATCTATCTGATATTAGGCGATTATAACAAAATATAGTCATTACTGAATCGCCAAGGCATCTACTAATCAAAGAACTCTAGTTGTCAATGAAAGCAATTGGAAGGCAAACATATAAATTAGGCGCGTCAATGTACTTTATAACTTAGTTTAAATTATTTCTTATAGCTAAAGTTTGATCTAGATTGAATTTAAATTGAATGTCGAGAAGAATTGATCATTTTGAATGTTTGAAAATTATGGCGATATGAATAAAGTTGGTTGTTTAAGTAGCATACTTTTCCAGTAAATGTTATGTAACTTACAACATCGCTAATTCATAGACGTGCTGGTAATTGAACTGAAGTGCTTAATGCATATATTGGCTGTATTTTGATATTTAAAATACAGCAATATAACGAGGTTTTACTGTCGACACGGTGAAAGATATGATTTTTTCTTCATACATTTGTTTGAACCTGATGATTCAACGTGATAATTTTGCTTATGCTTACCATTAAGCAACGCATATTAGTTATAAGTTATAGTTAGTTATAAGGAAGCCACCAAATGTTGTAGTTTTGCTCTCTATAAATTAAATTTCTCTTTTTTTAAAAGACTTCTTCCCTACTCGGAATGTAATCTTTATTGTGGGGAACTTTACAAACGTATACGCTACTTCGTTGTGTCTGCAAAGGACACCTAGATTAGAACCAGCAATTGCTGCATCACACACATCGAAGTTTCCTGTGAGGATTGCATTCATAGCGAAAATCAGCGTAGTATAAACGGCTAGGCGACTGTTTATAGGTAGGTACTTCTCCACCCTGCCGGGCATTCAATTTGATCGAAAAATTAAAAGTCATAATCAAATCCGGTTAGACTAGCATGGGGACCCCGGATTGAAAAAAAATTGGTATAACGCTAGACGGATGATGATGACTCTAAATACACGTTGCAGTTATGCACCTGGGTACAACTATCATTGAAATCGTGCTGTGAAGGACTGCAATGTTTCCATGGAAATGGCGAGTCTCGTTGCGATGTTAAGTACTTAGTAGGTACATTCGTCATTGCAAAAGTGAATTTGGACTATGGCAACAAAGACAATAATTTCAAACAGCAAATTCCTGACAAAACGAAACAGCAATTAACTGTTTCCAGGAACAATTAAAAATAAAACTTTTTATCGCGGTCTACCGTTGGAATTACCTCACAGACCTGAGTGCAGATGGTTGGACCATGAGCAATAGTTAATAAAATATTGATGACCGGTTCTAACCTTTTGTGCTTATTAATAGAATGTGAGTAATATTGTGGACTAGATGTATTGTAAGGACCATACGAATTGTTTACATTACTTATAGTAGCCAATAAAAATAAATATTGTGTCTTCCTAATTCTAGTGAATGTATTTTTTTACTGAATAAGAATGACAAGCTTGCTACAGTCAGTCTTATGATAAGCAGCCTAACACTAAGGCACCAATGATGCCAATAAGGCAGCATCGCTTTGTCAACTATTTTTAAAAGAAGAAGCAGACTGAGCTATTGTCATTTTCTTCGACTAAAGACTATTCTCCTCCTCTTACTTTCCGATGCCGTTTCAGAAGAGGAATAGTAGAAGTACTGCTACTGTGCTATCTTCTGTAAGAAGGGGTGCGACCCTGAACAAGCCAACCTAATGCACGCTGTAATTAGTGCGGCTCTACCATTTACATCTAGAATAAATAATTTAGTGACGTTGACATTCTTATGTGACTGACACTTGGAACCTTTTATCTGCTGGATAACTGACCGTAAACCCGGTAAGACTCTTACACTATCTGGGTAGAACTCAAATCTACATTGTTCCTTTCACAGAACTATGTGTCTGCTATCAGTCAATAGAGCTACACGATTAATTCACAGAGTTTTGTATCATTTATACTTAGTTATTTCAAGACCCACTTTAAATTCAATCTCCAAGGAGTTCTTATTATCAGTACCCAGTTACCCACCATGAATTCGTAATACATTTAAAACGAAGTACATTGTAACATGTGTCATCACACTCAGAGTAGTACAAAGAGCGTCTGTTGATTCACTGGCGTCTGCGCGCGACAGTTACCGGCGCGAAGGCAGGCGCCATGACACCCGAATGTGGTTAGATCATTGTATATGGTTTAGTCATTTGATGTAGTTGCTAAGGGCTATGGTGATACGGGATTTGTGTAGTAAATATGTTTATTATATGGAGTATGATGCAATACTTGAAAAGGTTATGCCTCAAATATGTAAAATAAAATAAAAAAAGTATGTAATTGGCGAAGTTTATTTGGAGCAAAAGTTTTGAATTTTAGTCTATTTGCTCCAGGCCATTTTTTGCTGCCAGATATAGCATTTAGGTATTCTTGGCTTGAAATACCCGTTTTTCAATTGGTAAGTATTTTACAAATGTAAAAATGGGAAATTAATGTAGAATGAGAGCTTTGAGAAGTATGTGTGGAGTAAGTATGAAAGTTATAGTGCGCCACACCTTTCTCGTATCACACTGTTAGTGTGATACGAGAAAAGTGTGGTTTAAAAGAAGATGTAGTGACAAAGATTGGAAAAGGAATGTTGCGTTGGTTTGGAGATTTGGAGCGGATGGATGAAAGAAGAAATACGAAAGAGTATATCGTGCAAGAATGAATGAAAATGTCGGTAGGGGACGCTCAGGCGGACATACGCCGACCAAATAGGTGACGTACTGAAAAAGGGCCAAATTAAAAGTACCCATAACCGACGCGTATGCATGATGAGGTCAATCAATGTCGAGGAAGCGAAAGAGGTATGTTTGAACCGAAGCATGTGGCATAGTAAAAACAGAATAGTAGGTTAGCTAAGGCCGCTCGGCGAGTTAATTGCCTACTCTTGCAATGGCGCACGGGTTGTCACGTGTTTACACCGCGGCGCCGGCTTTGTCGGCGCGCGCGCTTTTTCGCCGTTTTTTTAAGTGATTGCGCTGAATACTACAGAATTTAAGCTTGCATATATATTTTTTCAAATACCTACTGACTAGCTAAGCGTTATATAACTATCTAAATGCCCTTTATAGCAAGAAAAATGTAACAAGTTTAATTTACTGTCGTTTAACACATTGTATAATATTAATAACGTTTATTACAAAACTAAATGTACATAAACCTAAGACTACTGAACAAAAGGACATAAACAATTCGAGCGGGCGAGCAGTGTAGTACCTACATGAATGCGCGCGATCAGACGCGCGGCGCATCCCGTACTGAATCCGCGCCGAGCTTGCCGCGCTCATGAGATTGTGTGCGTGAAAAGTGCGTGCGTACACGGCGCCCCGGCGACTCACGCATACATTCAAACCAGTGCGGCGGCGGCGGCCGATTTGTATGAAGCTATCCTACTATTCTGTTTTTACTATGCATATTTTACATATTAACTAAAGTTAAAAAGGCTTGCTTAGTAGTTCGACGACTACTAAGCTGGAAGTCATGGGTTCCATTCACACTCAGAAAAAAAAATCTTTACACGTTATTTTCTCTTTATCTAGTTGTTATTTATCTGAGTAGATAAATAATATAGAGCCTGAAGAAGAAGATGCCACGAGCCTAGTTATACGAGTGTATATCTAGGCTCATGGCATCTTCTTCTTCAGGCTCTAGGCACTTTATCTTGCTCAGAAATCACACTCTCTATTCGTGAAAACAGTAAAAATATCTGTTAGGTATTTTCTAAGATAATCGCTTTCTTTTTAGATACACACCGGACGCGGCGGTGACTTCATTATATAATATGTGTGTGTTTAAGAATATAAGTATATTTATCAGTTATTTGGTTCCTACAGTACATGCTGTGCTTAGTTTGGAATCAGATGAACTTGTGTGAGTTGTGATAGGATATTAATAATTATTATAATAATTATGTATCACTTCAACATACCAACCTACTCGGTCGCAGGTATGGTATAAGAAAACTTACAATGGTCCATTTTTTATAGACTCACGCCTGTATCCCCGAAAGGGTAGGCAGAGGTGTAATATTACACCCACATTTCGCCATGATTTTTTAGGTCCCACGTAATAGGGGGCGAACCTATTGCCGTACCGAGCACATTACCAGACTCCATGCTGTTACTGAGAATTTCCTAACGGAAAAACCCAATATCACTTCAGCGAGATCAACGATGCGGTCACGTATTTTTATTTAACAATTAATAAACAATAATAGGTGCGTAGAAACTATAGACATATAAATGTCGAAAATATATATGCGTTTAATTATTCATGGGAAAATAACGGAAATAACAAAAACAAATATATTTTAGTTATAATAGAACAAAACAATTACTTTGTGATTATGTATTAAATATCATATACCTATTCACAACAATATAATATTTAAAATTAAATTAGAAATTGAATAATATTAATTCAATCGCAGTGGTGTGTGGCATTCGGAAGGCAAACAACATTTTATCCATAGCTATTATTATACCCGAATAACAATATACAAACTTTATTATTATTATTCGACTTAGTGATAATTCCACATTATAATATTATGTATATTCACATTTAGTTATTTATATACTTTTATGTTCTTAATTGTATTGAAAAGCACTGAAATAATATCTATACTAATATTATAACGCTGAAGAGTTTGTTTGTTTGCTAGCGCTAATCTTAGGAACTACTGGTCCGATTTTATTTGATGGTCTGAATTCTTTCAGTGTTAGATAGTAGTAGTTAGATAGCCCATTTATCGAGGAAGGCTATAGGCTATATAACATCACGCTATGAGCCACGGGAGCGGAGCAGTAGTCTTAAATAACGCGGGTGTAACCGCGGGCTCATATAGTTAAATAAACAACTATAAATGTATGAAGATCCAGTCCATGCCAGTTATTATTTGATCGTTTTGCTGCTTCACTATAATTAAGTAATGATAGTATTAGCTATGTTAAAAAGAATACAATGAGGTGCACATTAAATTGGTTATTACCGCTTGCTCCGAGCCTCGGAAAGCATGTTAAACCGTAGATCCCGGGTGTCCTAAACAATTTGAACAGTCCTTATGGCGATTCAGCACCCTTAAATATACTAGCACAGGTTTAAGACATAGAATATAGCTATATTTTTGTTTATGGAGTGCCAGTCGCTCTGTGCTTATACGAGTAGGTACTCTGTGAAATCTGGTTAGATAAGAAGCAGAGCCAGACAGAAGCCTTGAGCTCCAAATATAACTGGAATAGCGCTATGACAATCATAAATAGAGTGCACAAGATCCTGGCAACTTCTTCAGGGCCAATCCTATTAGCCTCTGTCCCCAAGTCCAGTTATGCAACAAGGCACGCTTATTCCAAGCAAAAGGTAGCATAGGTGAGTCCCAGGTCATTAGAATAGCATCAGTACTATTAAGATCCATGTAGATCAGTTTATGGGATTGCGGGCTATTATCATGCTCTATCAGGAGTTTCAAGAAAATGTACTGCACGGATGGCGTGGTAAACCTAAAATATAGCGTGATTATAATGTTAATCATATGCGCTTGGAAAGTAATCAGTGTACTAGATAGCCCGAGGTCATAAAATCTTGATACTTCAGTCTTCAAAAGAAAGGGATCGTTGTAGAAGTGCAGCAGTGTGGCGCCCGCCAACGATTTTGAAGACAATCGGCAATAGGGTTGTTTCCAACTAGTTAAATCAAACAATTTTAATGAAATGTCAAAAATGATCTTGCTACGGCGTTTGTATGAAATATGACATAGTGACGTCATAGTTTTTTGCTGCCAAGTAGAATACTTATTATCAATAAATTGCCGATAAAATAATGTTAATTAAAGTTTTAACATTCATTGATGAATGAAACTACCATTATTTTGACATGTTTCACTAGATAAAAATCTATAATATAAAAATGAATCGTTGAATGTGTTGCTAAGCGCAAATGTCGCGAGCAGCTGAACCGATTTCGCAAATTTTTTTTTTTCTAATATTCCATGAAGTACGAGGATGGTTCTTACGGAGAGAAAAATTAAAAAAAAATCATCGACACTTAGGCGGTACGAAGTTCGGCGGATCAGCTAGTACTTGTATAATTTCTTTCACTTGCAGGAAACTTCCCTATTTACATTGTGTGTTAGACTAAAGTTTTGCTACGCCGCCTCTTTCAGTAAACGGAGCAGGCCTATGTGCCTAATGATGCTTAAGGTTGTTAGAGGTATGCGTGCTACGTGCCAGTCGTATCACTGCTGAATTTGATTAGCACTGTGTGAAGAAGAAAAATGGTGACAAATCATTCAGACACAGGATTTTATTTCAGACATTTCTTGCGGCAATAGTCCTTTTATTGAAAAGGCCCGATCACGGTTGTTATTAATAATTATAATTTAATTGCAGCCTACTCTGCGAAGAGAAAGGAGTATAAGTACATGCGACTAGATAATATGTGTGAATACATACATAGGTATATACATAGACTCACGCCTGTCTCCCCGAAGGGGTAGCCAGAGGCATATTAAACGCCCAATTTTCGCCCGTGTTTTGATCTGCCGTAATTGGTGGCGAGCCTATTGCCGCTTACTTATCGGGATATTTTGTTTGCCAGAGCCTCGTCCGTTGATCGGCAGGTGCACCACTTGCTGGTAAGGTTGGCTTGGGACCCTAAGTTCTTGGTGGGAACCCTATGCACCAGTATGTGTGTATGTGTGTATTATTCAACTCATGAACACTGCACGTAATGCATATTGCCACATAAATTGGATAACGAGTGTTCATGCTCTCGTAACAATTCTAGTGCTGAAGGTGCCAGATTGATCGTTATAGCTGTTTCCGTTGATTTAAGTGCTAATATGCATGTAAATGTTACGATTTCAACACTTAGTAAGAAGAGAAATAAAGTCTTTTCGTCCGGTTCGATTTATATGAAGCGGTGATGAATTGATGATGATTGCCCGTGATTCACCCTCGTAGTCGACTCGTGTTTCTCTACAGCCTTTATCGAAGTTTCTCCCAATTTCTTTCACAGTGGCACTGTGAGTCGGTACGTAGGTTTGGCTTATTACATGACGCTGGCTATACCAAACCATCTGGTTTGGTATAGGATTTGATGAATATGATGATTTGTATTCTTAATAGCCGTGTGGTTGACGGCATAGAATACAAGTGTCACCACCCCCTATCTGCCCGTGGGTGTCGTAAGAAGCGACTAAGGGATAACACGATGCAAATACCATCTTTGCGTAGAGACGTAAAACTCGACATCAAACCCTATACGACTGGCTCGTTGGTCTCGCGGTATAGATGTGAGCGTGGGATCGGGAGGTCCCGGGTTCGATTCCTGGGTCGGGCAGTGTTATTGGGTTTTTCTGTCACGAAATTCTCAGTAGCAGCACGGAGTCTGGAAATGTGTCCGGTACGGCAATAGGCTCGCCCCTTATTACGTGGGACTAAAGTATATCTGGCGAAAAGTGGGTGTAGAAATACACCTCTGCCTACCTCTTCGGGGTTATAGGCGTGAGACTATGTATGTATGTATTCTTAATCTAAAGTGACAAGTAACAAATTATACGAAACTTCATGAACAATAGGTATATCGTACTTAGAAGATACAATTGCAGACCTAATGCTAGGAGCATCAGCTCCAAAACAATAATTGTGTGATGCAGGGATTGTTGTACTTAGTATGTGTACCTATACAATTGTTTTAACTGAATAATAAATAAGAAAAAATATATTTACATAATATTTATTACAATATAATTGAGTACTATGTTATAAATAATAAGAATATACCTATAAATTGTATATGATTTTTAGATTATTAGTAAAAATCATACTACTCGTAAGAATAAAAATAATTTGTAAATATGATGAATACTGTAGTATGTCTCCACGTATCTAGAATTTGCGTCTATTAGAAGTAGAGAACTGATTGTAGAGTTAAAGAAGAGTCGTCATCCTCTTAGTGTTATCCCAGTTTCAATCTGGGATCCGCTTTCTAGTCTAACCGGATTTGGCTGAATATTAGCTTTTCCACGGAGCGACTGCCTGTCTGACCTCCGCAACCCGAAGGGATAGCGATATTCTATGGTTTAGACTAGTGTCCGGTTATTTAGAAGGTACTGACGCCCTGTAACGACTGTCAAAGATCTTCATGACAACCGAGACCAACGGCTTAACGTGCTCTCCGAGCTACGGGGCAAGCTATAATTAAAAATTCAATACGCACATAACTCCGAAATGTCATTGGTGCGCGCCGTAGATTCGAACCCGATACCTTCTGCATGGCAGTCTGTTGGTATATCCACTCGGCTATCGAGTTAAAGAAGAGTACTGTGACATAAAAGTAATAGGATGTTAGAGGAGCGAAGAGCTTTTGTATGATTGGCGGTTTAATACAACTAATCGCTCTGAGAACTCTAAAGCAAATGCACGCTTTTGACTAAAACGGTAATTCCCGGTACCAACATAAAGGTATGGAATTAAATCCACTCTCAGAGTTTATACTGAAACCTGTCTGCTCAGCTTCTTAGCCTCCCTTAAACTTGCAACTAGTAACTGGCATGAATACGTTCAATCAAAGTTTGCTTACTAATCAATCAATCGTAGAGACTACGCGGTTTAGGGTGAATGGACGAGTTAACAGACAGTTGTGTGCAAATAACCAACGTGCTGAATTAATATGAGTAGTTGGGTGTTTTTGTATGTTCTTCAAAATATTATCTCATGCATGTCGCAGTATATTTAGGTATATACGATATATGTCACTAAGAATTTTCATCGTTTAAAGGATGTAGGTACCTTATAAAAAAATAACGTCAATGTTGATTCAATTGATAAACTTTCAGTAATTAATGAAATGTTTAAAGTCTCATCAGGTCTTTAATAGTTTTTGTAGCAGTAGTTGTAACTTTTTATATGTCCTAGCTATGTATTTGAGATATTTTGTCGCTTTTTGGCTAACATTGATGATTTGATTCCATGTTTCATTGATTTGTTAAGGCGTTTGGTCTCTCTAAACAGACTAAATAAATCATACCGAAGAAAACATCTAAACATATTATAGTTTGATACCTCCCATTATACAAAACACAATCTCGTGCCTCTCAAAGCACCTCGTTCACTTGTGAGGTGGACGATGCCCGCTCGGCCGTAACGCCACAGATTAATTAAATTCTACCCCACACTGCACCGCCGCCGTCTTAACCTGCGCTAAGTTTTGAATCACTTTGGACTCTTGTTTGTGCTATTGTCTATCGAGTTGAGTTATAGTGATATGATTTATTTAAAAGCCTTCGAGATTTTAAATAAGGCGAAGCTTTTAAGGATGGAGGAAACCTGACCTTATTCGTTTCTAAAGATACAGTTTTAAAAATTTATTGAAGGAAATTTCAAGGTAAGATCGCTTTTATTGGAGGTCTATCATTTTGCTGTGCAGCAATACGGCCAGTAGAAATAATTTCATATATTTTGGTATAAAGATATCTATTAGTGGTGTATCTTACGATCGTATAAGTTTCCATAAACATATATTTACCTACAGTTCCTGTTTTGCCTCTTGTAAAAGACAATTTATTGTTAAAGCACTTTACTTATAAATCAGACCAACATTACTTGTGGTTGCTACTTGCACTTACAAAACAATTATTACATTTTTAGTTCAACACGCACATAGGGACATTCCCTGTGTCGCGGGGATTTTACTCATATTGAAACACAAAACTTACACAGTGATGAGAAGTAGCCACGGCGCGCACCATTGACTTTTCTAAGTTATTTATAAAAAAATATTTATCGCTTGATAAGCGATGAGGGAAAACATCGGGAGAGAACCCAGCATGTCTAGGAGCTCTCCGTAATGTTTCCGAACTACATGTGAAGTCTCCTAACCCATATTTATCCCACTTGGTCTATGGTCTAACCATTTTCAGCACCGTGACAGATAAAAAAGAGGCTGATAATTATGATGAAAGCAATCCCTCACGTCATGTTCGTGTGGTGACGGATTAAGAATACGGAATGTCACCACCCCATATCATCCCATGGGTGTCGTAAGAGCCGACAGAGGGAGCATATTATGCAGAGAACAGCACTGTAAGAGAAAGAAAACTTGATACAAACCCTACAGCAACCCATTTGGCCAGCGTGGTATAGTAGGCCAATTCCTCCTTTCAAAGGAGAGGCCTAGTCTAGTCCAGCAGCGGACTGTTAAAGGCTGATGATGTATGAATGTAATCTGTTAAATTATGTTATTTTGTATGGGAATATTCGTCTTTATCTAAACAGCTGTATTTTTTTGGATGAGTTTGTCCATACAGTTTCAGCTTTCTCATACCGCCTAACCGATATACTTGGAATAGAAACGGTACTTACACATTAGTTATTCTACTCACAACGCACTGGGATATACAAATGCTCGGCGTTTTAACAGATAGAAGGTTATTAGGACGACCATTTTATAATGGGTTTAACATGGTACTCGTATATCAGAATTTGTTTCACATTATAATATTCTCATTTTATTAATCATGTTCAAATTAAAACGTATGAGAATTTGAGTGTATTGGTTTATTTGTGTGAGAGATCCAGAAGGAATAAATAAGAAGTTTTTATCATCGTCCTAGAATTATACCAGTTACAGCCAAGACCTTTAGCCTTGGAGCTGGGGGTCCGCTTACTTGCCCAACCAGATTTGACAAAATCTTAGCAGAAATAAATGAGCGGTAAACTTAAACAAATCCTTGTAATACTTATGTCAGCATGAACACTGATGATAAGTACCTAGCAATAAATGCTGGGCACGGACTTCTTTTCACTGAGACTCACTCCGGTATCCCCGAAGGGGTAGACAGAGGTGTTATATTATACCCACATTTCACCATGAATTTTTAGGTCCCACGTAATAGGGGGCAAGCCTATTGCCGTTACGGGGCACATCACCAGACTCCGTGCTGCTACTAAGAATGCGGAAAAAACCCAGTAACACTTTTGCCCGACTCGGGAATCGAACCCGGGACTTCCGATCAGCAGTCGCATACGCTATGCACTGGACCACGGAGGCAGTCCAGAGCAGATAGATGAAATAGAAATTAAATAATTTAAATTCGTATAAGTTGGTTTTTAATTCTTGATAAAGCTGGCAAAAAATAATCTTGTATTATTTTATGTGGGGCAATACCATCGTTTGCGGTTATATTGTTCGCCATGAGTAATATTACACCATTACCTACTTACTATACTAATGCTATCTATCAATACCTAGAATTACAGGGTATTTAGTAATTCTAGCTTATTTACAACTCATTATTTTTATATAATCACTAATAATAATAATTATGGGACAATCCCTTGTTTCTTCAACAATATTGTTTGTTTTTCAGGTATTTCCGAAGATTACTTGCAATTATTTTAAAATAAATTATAATTTAATGTTGTCTTTATAAACATAATTGTTTATTTACAATGAAGCGATTTGGTTAACCAGATTATGCCTAGATTTAATATTTCAACAACACAATGATTCATAACATATTATATTTTATGTACTCCAGACCTACATCTGAAAATAACTTCTGCATACATACATATACTCACGGCTGTTTCCCGAAGACAGGTAGAGACTTTTGCAACAATCCTGACATTCTCTTACTTCATTCACTTTCATAAAATTTCTCTTACATGCATCACAGTTAAGGGAACTTCTAACCTGTCCTTCATCTTCATCATCAGCCATTAACAGTCCACTGCTGGACTAGGCCTCTCCTTTGAAAGGAGGGATTGGCCTACTATACCACGCTGGCCAAACGGGTTGGTATAGGGTTTGTATCGAGGTTTCCTTCTCTTACAGTGTTGTTCTCTGCATAATATGCTCCGACACCCATGACACCCATGGGATGATATGGGGTGGTGACATTCCGTATTCTTGTTTGTTTTGTTTTCCGTGTGAGTGTGTGGCCAACTCTGGTGTCGGAGTTTTCAGACCGCCCTAAGGCCACCGACATGGCCTTACGATCCCTATCCTAAGACAAGAACCGGGACCGACAGCTTTACATGCCCTCCGAAGCTCGGTAGCGCTCAGATGTAAATGCCACACACGGTCACCCATCCAAGTGGCGACCTGTGCAAGCGTTGCTTAACTTTGCCGATCTGTTACGAATGGCAAGTCAAGTCTCGCTATGAGCGCTACGCAGTATTCTTAATCCGTCACCACACGGACAGTGGAGGACACCAACCTCTCCTTAGTAACTTCTAAATCAACTTATAAAGTTTACTTTGTAACTTACCTTGAATACCTAAAACCTATGCATTGATGAGCTTCCAAAAAAATCCTATTACCTACACTCCTCACGAAACATAAATGCAAAATTTCATCTTCTTAATCTCAGAAGTTACGTCTGTGCGTTGTTTGTCAGCCATTTAAAGGAAGAAGAAGTTTATAATTATTGATTTTTCTTCCATACTTACACCGACAATGATTTAAGCGGCGATCGGAAAACCAACTGTTAACTTGCCTATTTAGTTTTGCGCGCGCATTGTCACATAGGATGAGATTCGTATCTAGTTCTACGCACGCATTGTCAGATCAATTTAACGGAAAGATAACCAAGATAAAGTGGCGGTGAACACCGGCCTTATTCGTAGTTATAAAACGCAGCATGTTCAACAGCTAGTGCGTTTGTCGGTCAAAGGGCAAACACAGCGCAGAGCTACCACAACCACTTGCAGAACTTGCCTTAACTGCTTCTATTTGCGTCCGACGCTAATCCTCGCCGGAATACGTGGATGCTTACTCAACTGAGGATATTTGTGCTATACAGTTGCAACCGTTCCCGTATTTAGATTGTTAGTTTTGCAAATTGATAAAGTTCGTTCAATACCTCTTGGAAGCTGGATTGAAGGTTTAATTTGAGCTACGTCAGTAGTCTATTACTGATGGCATCGTGGTTTATGCGGCCTTCTCGCTGCTCAACAATGTTCCAAGTGTTGTGAGTTCGATCCCCATACTTTGTTAAATTTTCGTTTTGTTGTTTCAAGTCTGTGTGTGAATGTTTGTAAAGTCACCCGCGGCCTTAGACTGTACTACTGAGAGTCGTACCTAGTCTCCAACACTAGGTACGTCTCTCAGTAGTACAGTCTTGTACTACTCTGTGTATTAAAAAAAACTCTTACTTTTATTGCACTGCCGAATAATTTGAAGTGTATATTCTCAATGAAAAATAGCTAATACATTCTGGGCTATATTTTGATTTCAACATACTGCAGTTAATCCCATCAAAAACCTCGTATTTTTTCGCAAAGCGTCCACCACTGAAAAGTTCGCACTCAACCCTCAAATGCGACTCGTACAATATTTGGCATGGGATTTGTTGATTACTGTCAGTAAGTGGCGCCCCCACTTGCCCCCTGTGGGTGGGTGTCCACTCGCTTACCTAAGAAGCCGCCGCGAGTTTAAACACCTCGGCCCTGACTTACCAGTGTTACTGTAAATCCCGCATCATGTGTATACAGCGGGTTCCATCTTGAGATGCAATTTGTTTTGTTTAAATGTCGCGTTGATTTTTATCACAGAAATGTCGGAACTTATAATACTTCAGAAATATTTCATTTCTACCATTACCTATACAAATAATTAATTTTAAGGTTTATTTAGTTTCGAACTAATAATTTGTAAGCTAGTTATTAAAAAAAGAGGACACAATATGAAGTTAATCGATAGCTTCTTAGATAATATTTAATATTTTCCACATTTCACAAAGTAATGAATTTCACAAAATAAATTCCGAATTCATCTCCAAACAAAGTTCACAACACACTGTACAACACTCCCTAGGGGTGGCACACACGGCGCTCAAAACTTTACGCAAATAACCGCCTCAACCCCCGCCTACCCGAAGAGGTCCAAGTGAGAACAATTCCTTAACAGGCCATAAGTCGTTGGGCACTGGGCAGCGTTTCGCGAATTAGTGTCAAATTTACACTGCCCAATGTTTGTGTTACGATTACGTGAGCGGTGGAGGGTTAAGGGCTATTGAAGTAGTTTTAATGCGCAACGTCTTAGATTGCAATTAGTGCAAGTTAAGCGAGTCAAGTCAAACTAAGTGGCGAGAGAGATATATGTAGATCGCCCGTTTCTAGTATTTATGAGCTTCGTTAGGATGAAGACTGTCTGTCTGACAATTGACTTTAGATTCAACACTGCATTTTTTATATAAAACGTTTTATAGATTGCCTTCTTTTTCATGTTACATAATAGTACTTTGAAAGTACATTCAGATTGGTCAATACAATTTTTCTCTTGCTACGCAGGTTACAGGCATACGTAATAAAGTATTTTATTACTCCCATGTGCAAACCATGTCTATGAATTCTTGAAACCTGATATAATTTGCTAGTTCTGCGACAAAGACGAAAACAAGACTATGGTAGGAAATGTTAGATACAATTTTGTGTTTAATTCTGAAATGATGTTATTCCAAATTTAAATAAAAAATTAAGATGGTTAATACTATTAAAATACACAAAAAGAAAGTCACATATTTTATTTAAATATGTATATCCAAAAGGTAACAAAGAACCATCAGGTTTTCACAATCTTTGGCCCAAAATGTTCTATTGTTGGTGTCCTCTAACCCTCCGTCACCGCTTTGGGTGGGTGTTTGTCAAAGGGACGGAAGTGGTCTGTGGGACCTGCTCGCACGTCACTTCCGACTGCCCACTGCCTGTAGACATGCGATCGTATTGTTTGCTTCCTATGTTCTATCTGGAAGAAAAAGTATTTCAATTACTCGGTTTGTCTAGAAATATTCAAGATTTGGTTTTCTGTGGACATAATTATTATATGGACATCTTCTGACGCAAATAATTATAATCTCGTGCTTTAAGGCTGCAGTCCTCAAATATAATATTTCGTTGTGGAGATTTTTTTTGTGACGTAGGCACAAAAGTAACTACGTATTCCTTTCTTTAATATACCACTCCTAAAGAGGTTTAAATTATTAAAAAAAAGTGTAATGTTTGTTTGAAAATTCACTGATTTTGAAGCTGGAGTACCTACAAAGAAAATGCGGGGAACAATACATTTGTTTCTCATAAACGTTTTGTGATTATTCTAAGAGTATAATTAATGTAAATAAATAATTGCTATTAATATAATTATTATCAGGAACTTCTATTACACTTGACCGCAGAACTAAACAGCATAAGTAAATTGTTTAAGTGTTATTTACGACAATTGCAAATAAATATGTTTAATTTATGATAAAGATGGATGTATAAATATATGTGTAATCATTTGTACATAGTCTATGTATTCCTCAGATGATCTTTGTTGAAGACTGTATTTACTTTTTAGTTAAACTAGTAAGCCTTCGACTAATTAGGTACCTACAATACGAATGCCTCTAATATTACTGTAATGTTTTCAGGGTATATAATATAACTTTATTTATTTAACCTAACCTTTTAATGCCTTACTAGATTTGGTTATGGATGCACGGAGTGTGTATATTGGTTGATAATAAATTAAGTTGGCATTTCAACCGGTAAGCACCTTATGGAACATATTTTAATCTAAGAGGTCTTTCAACTGCAGTGAAACTTCGTCCTTTTTATCGTTTTTTCGGGGCAGAGAAATACTTTTTTGATAAGTATATAAGTATTTCTTTGTTTAACATCCAGAAGTATTATGTTCGTAGTTTGCTGTAAGGCCAAGGCTGTTTAACTATATACAATCTGGGTTTAAAGTGATCATCATCATCATCAAAGCAAGTAGGGTTATGATTAACCGAAGTACACAATCAACATACCTAGCCCTGATGTTGAGGGCACCTAAACTAGCCCGTCTTAGGCGATTTCCTGCGAATAACGCGAGGGTCACGTAGCTTCAGGCAAAACTGTTCCTCGGCTCTGTAACAAGGGAAAATGCACCTTATTGGTTTGGAGTAAAAGTTGTTTTTGTTTGTGTGTAAGTGGTAGGTTTGTAGTAATGTTGTAATTAGAGCGAGCGGGTACAAAAGACAGGTCAAAGGGGCGGAAGCTGACCGCGCGGCGTGCGCACTTCCGCTCTGTGTCACGAACGATGTCTTTGGACGGAAAGACCCGCTGCGGCGCTTGAGGGTTGCTCACTTAAGGCGCCGTTCCACCGAGTTTGTTTACATACGTCGCACACGCAATCGGCAAGATTAACTGTCTTTTTAGTTAACTATTTTGATGTATTTTATTTATATGACTGTATTCTAGCCTATAGCTTTCCTCGATAAATGAGATCTATATGACAAGAAAAATATTCAAATCCGACCAGTAATGTCCGTTGATTGATATGATATGATGTTTTTAAAGACTCCCGCGACACAGGAATTTGTTCCTAGTGCGGGAGTTGTCATTTTAAAAAAGAAAAAAATAATCAAGTTCAATCAAACAAACTCTTCAGCTTTCTTAGTATAGGTAAAGAATATTGTTGAACAAACTAGAAATAAGTAATTTCGCTCAGGAGAAATAGCACGTAAAAAAAAATTATTGATTCAATATTTTTTATCTATTTAACCTTACCAGCACATAAACACACACAAACATATTCATGCGTATAGATAGGTATATGTGTGTGCGTGGCATGATTTATTTAAACCGCAGTTTTTGATATCTAGTTAATCATCTTTCTCCCATCATATTTGCAGCACCCTCATTATAAAGTGGTCACCGGCTTTGATTCTCAATCGTTGTCAGGGTTAATTAGTCATCTGTGACGTCACCAGGTAAAGAGTCGTTGTCACGGCTCGGTAGGCAAAGGCAGTAGATCAAACAGCCTCTCCAGTTACCTAGCTAATTGGCTTGACCGACCGCAATGGAGCTAAGTTGGCGCTTGAGAGACAGCGAATGTGTTCTTTAATTAATTGAAAATACGATTGCTGTAAAAGTTGTGCCTTAGTTTTAATGAAATATATTTCTACACCAACCACAGCTATATTACGTAATACTAGAATTCACTTGGTAATTTATGCAAAATAAAAATTATTTATTATGCAAAATGATTTCTGGAATCTTAGGTTATAATAGGTCATCAGTGTAGTCATCAGTGTCGTACGTGAGAGAAAGAACGTCTCATAACGTTTGATGAAAATGACAATTACGTTAAAAGTTTCCTTGCGTCACTCACGTCACTACATATTAGATTATCGCGCATCGCTTACATAGATCGTGGGGTTGACCTATACTTCGAGTAAAAACTCTCTTCAAAACAGAAATATTTTTTCAAATTTTGTCGCTGTTTGGTGATTACATCACAATGTAATGTATACAGTCAGTTCCTACGTTTTAGTGAATTTTCGTAAGTGGCGATCTTCTTAACAATTTAGCAGCACATAGTTAAAAAAGTCCCTGTATTTAACGTGATCAACTCTTTAAGAGAAGGGTTTGGCATTAGTCCACCACACTGCCCAAGTGCGGGTTGGAAGGCTGTATATGTCTACCGAGAACATTAGAATTCTCTGACGCGCAGATTTTTTTTCACCGTGTTGTCCTTTTTGACATACATATTAAAAGATTTGAGAAATAAAAGCGGTCATGTCTTACTCTCACAAAAAAGTAATTTGCCGAAAAGCAACATTTTAGGGCTTATAGACATTGACAACTTGAAAGGCAAAGAGTCAGACAAAAAGTTGATGATTTTTGTAACTCAACTCTCTAGTACTGTCGAGTGCCTACTTTGTTCAGACAGGATGAAATAATTTTAATTGAGAGTTAGTCGTGCGAGGACAACTAAGCCGGCACTGCGCTTGGCGTCGCAAACTTTACGTTCAACTTTCAACATTTTTATATAAACTTTGCAGATATCACTTGTATAATTGTAAGCTTGTGATAAAGTGGTTCTGTAAGCTATCAGGTTCGTATGCTTGGCACAGACTTTTTGAAGTTATCATCATAATTATCCATCAGCTTTATTTATAATTTATCTTATGCTTCATGCTTCTTCTCATTATGAGAAGAGTAAGGCGCCACGCCAGCTAAGTGAAGGTCGGCAGACTACACATATTATGTAATTTGAGAACATTATAAAACACCGTGAAAATACCAGCTGGTCTAAGAGTTCTTTAAATGTTCTCTAAAAGACATGAGTAAAGTGCCAACCCGTCACACACTATTTCAGCATGGTGGACAGTGGTCTAATCCTTCTCCCAGTGAGCAGAAACCCGTGCCCAGCAGTGGTCCAGATATAAACTAAACCATTTTTTTATATTTTATAGACTCATGCCTGTATGGCTGAAGGGGTAGGCAGAGGCGTAATATTACACCCACATTTCGCCATGAATTTTTAGGTCTCGCGTAATAGGGGGCGAGCCTATTGCCGTTACCGGGCACATCACCAGACTCCGTGCTGCTACTGAGAATTCGGAAAACCCAGTAACACTTCTGCCCGACCCGGGAATCGAACCCGGGACCTCCGATCAGCAGTCGCATACGCTACCTACTGGACCACGGAGGCAGTCCATCCAGTGGACCAATTATGACGATCATAATCTTGATAAGCAGCATCATAATATTCTCCCATCGACAATTATGCTTAAAAAAAACTACATCGTACCTACTTCTGCTTAATAGTTGTACCATCAACTTACTTATTTCATGGAGTCGTGCCAACAGCGAGGTTCTATCTGCTAATCCGGAGTAAGTATATACCAACAACCACGACTCCACCTTGGTATAAGAAAGTTTGATTGGACACGAGAGCGAAATAAACGCCATCAATAACACCGTACGTGTATCCGATACTGCAATTTACTATTCATAAATATAGCGCTGGCGGTGAAGCGTGGCAACTGAGAAAAACATATAACAGACAATAAAAAGATATTCTACTTATACGGGAGAGAATTTTAATATTAAATCTACCTCTATATTATTTATATGCATAAAGTTTATAAACAAATGAAAATTACTGTATAAAGCTATATCAATCCTCAGGGACAGACGTGCTCCTAGACATAAGCTCAAACGCATGCATAATACCCTCACGCTCACACTTATAGCGAATCATAGATTGTGTCTAAAGGGATATTAGGGCTTTGGGATGGGATTGATCAGGCTCACTACAGAAGAAAAAAATATATAAAAATATGATCTTTCCATAGACTTCTTCCTTTCATGAAGTAGATTACACTCGTTCAATCTTATTTTTATAATAATTATATAACTTTTAACTGCTTATTTACTCGCCACAATTCACGCCTTGTACTATATCGATAGCTGATTTATCCATTGGACAAGAGAAACGTTCAAACGGCATGTTGTTCTGGCCTCCTCGCAATATGTTATGTAAATAATGATGACGCCGCGAAATATAAGCAATAGAAAGGAGCACACAGGAGCTACATAAGAATAATTTTGCTCCTTATTCGTTAAGTAGCTTTAGAAAGAATATCATATAGATTGATCTGTCGTCTGGCCTAGATCAATATAAGAACACGATATTATATTTAAGAACCATATAATATCGGTGTTCTTAATATATGAGTGTAATCATCACTATTCACAGAGCTTTACGGCGCTTCATGAATTGTGACAAAAGATGCCATGAAATATATGTACGGTGTGTTACGTGAATTGTGGCGAAGATTTTGTAACTCTATGAAATACATTTTGGATATCGAGCTCAATATTTATAGGTATCCAGTGGCATTTGATTGAGTTTCTTTAGTATATTTTAAGCTGTAATCAGTACCTAAACATATATACATTCATCAAGATTTGGATAAAGGGGAAATTTGTTGAGCTGTAATTTAGCAATCTTATTTTTGGTTCAATACAATTAATTTCACTATTTATCTCCAATTTCATTTTATTTTATCACCTACGGAGATCTAACAAACATTCAAGCAAAGGATGTCATGATCTGAAATATTTATGCTCCAACCCAAGACGTAGTTAAATTTTTGAACGTACTCGTGTAGACATCGAAATTAGGGTGTGTGACGCACTAGCAGCGGCTATGCTATCACTTATACCAATACCCCAAATGCACGATCAAACAGATTATCAATAGGTAATTATTTTCTTTTTATTTACTTTTCTTATTAAGTTTCCCAAGGTGTTTTACTGTTGGGTAAAAGCCTCTCCTTATGACCGCCAGGCAATTGAAATTACCTAAATAAGTTTATCTATGTAGTGAATCCATAAATATAATATAATAACATCATTTTAAAACACAGTAGGCAGAGGTGTATTACACACCCAAACTTCGCCATTACCTATGTTTCGGTCTCAATGTAATAGGGGGCGAACCTATTGCCATCTACGGGGCACATTGTTAAGCGAGCGATAATTAACATTTTTGTGGGTGAGTAATACCTCTGCCTACCTCTTCGGCGATAAAAGGCGTGAAGTTATGTTATGTTAAAACACAGTATTTAGAGTCACCCCTTGCATTTCTTCATACGTTACACATATCACCCAAACCAACAATATCCACATAGAACATAAACACCATTACAATATTTCTATTAACCTGGGGTCGTATCACTTTGTAACGCACTATACCCATGAATAATGCACTAGCTTTACCGCACGGTACCGCTTGTTATTTGAATAATATACTGCTTTTGGGAATCTTAGTGAGTTTTGTAGAGATTTACATATGTTTTGTTTTATTTCATATGGTATTACAATAGCTTACTTCTACTAACGAACTGAAATACATGAAAAGTGCGAATATGAGTAGGTAAGTTACTGATTTCAGTAAAATTTGCGTTATGCTTAAGATTCTATTGTAAATTTACTAAAATATATTAAAACATAAACAAGGTCATAACAGCCCAGGAATCCAGTTTTAGAGTATGCCTGAATTCTGATATACGGCATACACATTCTTACATTGAAACAATGTTACTAAATTGACTTAAGAATACTATTTATAATACACCATGTCCTTAGCAAAAACGGTGAGGTTTAAATGTGTATATAATATACATACATCATACATACATAGATTCACGCCTGTTTCCCGGAGGGGTAGGCAGAGACTAAGGAACACCATTTGCAACGATCCTGACATACCTCTCTTGCTTCACTCACTCCCATCAAGTTTCTCATGTATGCTCTTCTGTTAAGGGTACTTCTGACTTGTCCTTTTTTCAGGATGTCTCCAATCTGGTCAGAGACCTTCCGCCTAGGTCTTCCCCTGTGTCCTGTCCCATTCACACTTGCCTTATATATCTTCTTTGTCAGTCTATCGTCATCCATCCTCACCATGTGCCCAATCCATCGTAACATGCCTTTCTCAATGCTTGTCACTACATCTACTTTTATCCCAAAACACTCTCTTATCACACAATTATTTACTCTGTCGCTCAAAGATACACCACAGTATATTATATAAAGTACATAAATTATACACATTTATCACCGTTCGAACAAGTTCGAACTGGTGTCTATAACTATAACTTAAGTTAGTCGCAGAGCGTTAACAAACAAAAACACACCAAAAAATATCATATCCAACGTGACAATATTTATATAAGACCAAATGTGAGTTTTTTAAAAACGTAAACATTCCCGTACAAACACTTGGGCGACATTCAGTATTGTGGGCCCCGTCACCTTGACTCCGTTTGTTTGTATGGGACCCTTCCACACCGCCACCGGTGAAAATGAAACACTCTTGTTTATGACTGTCCATATGGTGGCAAAAAAGTTCTCTAGGAAAGGTAAACAATTTGTAAAATATTTTAAGATGAGATACAGTTTAAGTTCAGAAGTAAAATGCTAAGGTTAAGACACAAAAAAGTATACTTGCAAATAAAAAAATAAAAGTTGAATAGTTTGCCAAGTCTGCTAGTTACATATTTAAAATCTGTATATATGTAAAAAAAAAATGCGTTACTGACTGACTGACCCACAACCCACAGACGAAGCGGGTGCAAGAAGCTGAAATTCGGCACGTGTGGTTCTTGAAGACCGAAGGGTGCTCTAAGAAGTATTTCCTAAAATTTCTACGGGATCGGACAGTGACCGTTAAATTTAAATTAAATGTGCGGCTGTAACTGCGGGCATCCTTTAGTATTATAGTCTAGTGGATAGCGTATGCGACTGCTGATCGGAGGTCCCAGGTCATGCAAATGTGTTACTGAGTTTTTCCGAATTTTCAGTAGCAGCACGGAGTCTGGTGATGTGCCCGGTAACGGCAATAGGCTCGCGCCCTATTACGTGGGACCAAAAATTCATGGCGAAATGTGGGTGTGTGTATTACACCTCTGAATACCTCTTCGGGGATAAAAGGCGTGAGATATTTATATACACAGTATATAATAATATCATAGCTTTGACTTAAACCTTACCGCAGAAATATTAATAAAGATATTGACCCTAACTAGATCTCCAAATAAACAATAATCTGTTCTCACCAAAAAAGGCACACACAAATGTTTCAAAACAGCAGATGAGTAACACACGTCTAAATGTCAGTTTTTGATGTTGATTTCGGCGTGATGAATAACTATTTGTTATTGTTATAATATTGCACACTTGTTCAAAATGATATCACCGTTTTATAATTGCTGGAGCAAGGTACATACATACATACATACATAGACTCACGCCTGTTTCCCGGAGGGGTAGGCAGAGACTACGGAACGCCACTTGCAACGATCCTGACATACCTCACTTGCTTCACTCACTCCCATCAAGTTTCTCATGCATGCTCTTCTGTTAAGGATACTTCTGACTTGTCCTTTTTTCAGGATGTCTCCAATCTGGTCAGAGAACGTCCGCCTAGGTCTTCCCCTTTGTCCTGTTCTATTCACACTTGCCTTATATATCTTCTTTGTCAGTCTATCGTCATCCATCCTCTCCATGTGCCCAAACCATCTTAACATGCCTTTCTACATGCTTGTCCCTACATCTTTTTTTACCCCACACCACTCTCGTATCACACAATTCGTTACTCTGTCGGTCAAAGACACACCACACATACTTCTCAGTGCTCTCATTTCTACAGCATTTATTTTACTTTCAAATCTCTTCTGCCATACCCAACTTTCACTACCATACATAAGGGTAGGCACTAACACACCTCTATGTACAGCCAAACGTGCCTTTTTGGACACTTTTTGACTGTTCATAAACGCTTTCAGAGCTCCATTCACACTATTACCTGCATTAACTCTCCTTTCAATATCTTCTTCATTTTTACCATCTCTTGTAAACAACGTACCTAAGTAAACAAACTCATTCACTTGTTCCACTCGCTGTCTATCGATTAAAACATTACAAGCCGTAACGCATTCCTCCTTTTCAAAAACCATAACTTTCGTTTTTCTTACATTCACTTTCATTCCTTTCCTCTCTAACGCACCATGCATGATTGCTACCATCTCCTGCAACTCCTCCGCTGAAGATGCAAGTATTACCTGATCATCAGCATAAAGGAGGCATTTGACGAGTAACCCATTCATCCTTAATCCGCAGTCATTATGTTTTAAATCTTGCAAACAACTGTCCATGAAGAGGTTATACAGCCACGGCGACGCTACACATCCCTGTCTAACACCTTTCTCGATGGTAAACCAGTCAGTGTATGCCCCGTTTATCCTCACACAAGCTCTAGAATCCTCATACAGGGATTTCAGAGCTCGAATGAGGCTGCCGTCCACCCCATTCATTGACAGCACCGACCACATTTCATTCCTCACCACTTTATCGTAAGCCTTTTCCAAATCCACGAATGCGCAATAGACCTTTTGACCTTTGGCCAAAAACTTTTCAGCTATGCTTCGCAAGGAAAAAACCTGATCCGTGCATCCCATACCCTTTCGGAATCCCGCTTGTACATTCCATATTTTCTTGTCGGTTACTTCCATAACTCTTTCAATAAGTACCTTTGCATACAATTTGCCAACAATGCTGAGAAGGCTAATGCCTCTATAGTTTTTGCAATCTTGTTGCGAGCCTTTTCCTTTATAAAGAGGCACAACTACAGCTGTGGCCCAGTCATTAGACATTGGAGCAAGGTGTCTTTAACAAAAAGGAAGAACAAAGTGAACGTAAAATAAATATGATAACTGTAAAGAATATCAGGAAGTTTTTGCCTGTGATTTCATCTCAGTGATTCACAGGAACAGCATGGTGATATAGACAATAAAAATAGGCAACAACTAGTCTGCTTAAGTAGGCCAATTCCTCCTTTCAAAGGAGAGGCCTAGTCCAACAGTGGACTGTTAAAGGCATGATGATGAGTCTGCTTTATGGCAATGACACTATGCTACAGATCCGAGTTTGCTGGATAAAATAACACGTTTGCAGGAAATGAAAATGATACGTATATAAATCTAACTCGTATATAAAATCATCTCATTATCTTATATAGGGTGTATCGGAAGCCACGTAAAGCTGTCGGTCCTGGTTCTTGTGTAAGGACAAGAATTGGCTAATATCGGCAGTCTTCAGGCAGCCTGAAAACTCGTTTCCTCGCGAAATAACTCGGCAAATATTCTAATGATAAAAACGAGTATTCATATCGTCTACAACAGTGTGTCAAAAGAATATAAAAATTATTATTTCTAAATTTCCAAGAAAACAATACATTTAGTATCATATACCTATAAGCAGAATAAAGCCATTAGTCACCGCTACTGCACATATACTAAACGTTCAATGTTTACATCAACGGACGAGTAACAAGCGGTCTGAATCCTCACCTACAAACACTCCTTTGTACGAACAGGTGGACGCGGCGGGCGGAACCGGGTGTTTACGCGAGCTTTACGAGCGGACAACGCTAACACAACACACCTTCAGGATGCAAGGGCACGTTACAATAGCAAGTTTTTGAGGGTTCAAAAGTGGGGCATGTAATAACATGGTTATAAAAAAAATAGGAGATACAAATATTCCTTTTTAAATGTTATATAGTTCAGGGACAATTTGTTTTTGTTTTAAAATGTTATTTACTCGCATAATTGTAAAAAAAACTGTGCATAATATGTTTAAGAGCATCGTGGGCAAAATACCGAGCAGTGTGAAGTATGAATGATGTTTGTACTGAGAAAAAATCATCATCATCACCATCGCCCTAGCGTTATCCCGGTTACATCCAAGACTTAAACGCCTTGGAGCCCGAGGTCCGCTTACTACTTAACTTTTCCACGGAGCGACTGCCGTCTGACCTCTGCAACCCAAAGGGATAGCGATACTCCATAGCTAAGACTAGTGTCAGTTTATTTAGAGTTACTGACGAACTCTAACGACTGTCAAACATCTTCATGAAAGCTGGGACCGATGGCTTAACGTGCTCTCCGAGGCACGGGAGAAGCGCTAATTAACAATTCAATACGCACATAACTCCGAAAGGTCATTGGTGCGTACTATGCATTCGAACCCGATACCCTCTGTATGGCAGTCTGTTGATATCTCCACTAGGCTATCGCTGCCCTAAACTGAGAAAGAATGATCTAAAATAAAGTTACGGTTGGATGCGACCTCTATAGGGCTACTCGTAAGCTAATTTGTTTTAAATAATGTCAATGTTCACTTTAGCTGTGGGTACTATATTTAATCATGATTGTGGTAATAATAACCTTTTCCTGGCACTCAAAGACTGCAATATTTTTTGGACCTGGTTTAAACTACAGTAGGAACATCGACAAACAAGGCATCATGGCATTATAAACACATTACCGAGCTACCAAAGAAGCAACAACATGAATTAACAGAAACTACGTTTTTTTTGCAGTTGTTAAAGAGATGTGTATCATCTTTGTTACCGAACTCACGCGTTATGAAATAATTTTTGCACCCCGCGTAGTTTTAAACGAATGAATGCAAAGTTCACCTTGACACAGAGCGACAATTTATTACGGCAATACATAAAATATTCTCCGTAAAAATGCACTTGCTTGTATTTAAAATACCATTCGTAGTTGGCATGAAAACTGCTTTTTAACGTACCATCTAAGCATGCGATATAATTCAAATAATTATATTACTATTATATCTATGAAATAGAAGTACTTATAATCAAGTATTAAAAATAACTAATATAGATGATGGCTTCTATAATTTTTGAATTGTAAGGCATACGATTGGATTTTGTAAAACTAAATTAGTTTGGAAGATAAACCTACTTCTAGCAAGAGCCTGCTTCTGAATATTTAACTTGGTTTTTTGAATTTATTTTTCAAATATGACCATGTTCATAGGTCTCTATCTTATCTTAATAGGTGCTGCCGGGTTTCTCTAAGTTCCAACGGTTCTAATCGTAATATAACGATTAAGACTAAAAATCTGCTGAAATTTTGAAAAGTAAAGTCCCTAAAACTCATAACGAAGTAGCTTATCGGCGTATCCAGGATAAAATGAGGTGTCTTCAAAATCCGTCTCGACGGCGCACATAAATCGTCTCGCCAACTACGAAGTTGCGCAAATTGCGCATTTACAATTCGTATCATACGCCGCTTGTGAAGGCCTAAGCCACCGGACTACGCTAAACTGATATTTATGGTCGAAACGCACCTCTTCGCGACCAAATTATAAATACATGTTGTTCAACTTGTAGTACCTTAAAGTGGGGTTAGCGTTTGCCGAGACTGTAGTGCTGCGGAAATTGGCTTAGTTTCACCGAAGTGTTTTGGACTTTCTTGTTAACTTAGTACTTGGTGGTTGATGGGCTTTTCTTAGTAGTATGGCTATATATTTGAATAATTATAGTATTGTGTACTTATTTTCCTATGTACGACATATTATGGCAACAATTTATTTTATAATTTTCGATGTTACTAATAATTAATCTGTATATATAAAATCCTTGCGTTGACTGACTGACAAGCTACCGCCTAAACTATTAGACGCAGGAAGCTGAAATTTGGCATGTATGTTCCTTGGGGACCGTAGGGGTGCACTAAGAAGGGATTTCCCGAAATTAAATTCCCACGGAATCGGGAAAATCGGGCAAAACGGGTAAAATGTGCAGGCGTAGCTGCGGGCGTCCTCTAGTAACTAACTAAATTCTGAAAGATAAGCTAATTTTCATGTACCATTTTCTTAGACCAAAGAAAAGACAAAAAAATGCTGGGAAACAGATCCTTCAAACATTTTATTAATCTAATATGTCCGCCGATTGCACTGACAGATATTTATAACATTCTATGCAATACCTGCTCAATCGTTTAGAAAATATGGTGGAGTAATTAATCATAGAAAATGTAAACATATGAATACCTAGGGATAAAAGTTCATAAACGTTGAAAACATTATGACAAATATTTTTACCAGTCAAGTACCTAATAAGTTTTTAGAAGCGACTCTTTCCAGAGGGCAATGATCATAGTGTATCAATTTGTTAACTCAGTTCAAACCCCGCACGTGGGTACAAAAAACCTTTTAACGCGCCACATGAAAAATGGCAGACTTTATGACAAGCATTTGCAACGAATTCTCAACGCAGAAATTAAATGTACAGCCATTTGAACCCTCTAATATTCAAACACACGGCTGTTAGACGAAAGACGATCGACTTCACTTAGAGTTTGCAATAAATCTTGTACCGTGGAAATTTAGGGGTACTATAGTTCTGTATTATTTCACTATTCCTACAATAGTACAACTATTGCAGTTGGAGCGAAGGAAGGAAAGAGCATCGAATTAAAAATAAACCTAGTTATTTAGGTTCGATATAAATCTCAATTAATTGACCTTAGACGGTCGCTTTACAATAAAATTATAATGTGATCAAGCAGATTATATTTCATTATTTATTTTGATTAGGTACTTTGTGTGAAAGTTTAATGAAAAGGACAGTTCACTAAACTGTGTAGTTTAATTAGTATGCTATTTCTTAACAAAGTGATCCTTAGTTGTAATTAATTTTGTGAACCTAGACTTTATTGATTAATTATGTAAATAAATTCTTCACTACAATTACTAACGTGTTTTTAACTACAGCAGATCATAGTAGGGCCATTTCTTAAAGCGTTCGGTAAATGAGAGAGGTGCCCGATGCATTACGGGACATCAGCGCGCTTCACGAATCATTAGGGGCTCGCGTTTTGAAAAATGCTCCCGGTACTAAAATAGACATTATGTAAAGTGGCACAATTACCGCCGTGACTTGTGAAAAAGTTGTGTTCGCGGCACTCGAGAGAACACCACGATCAGCTCAGAGGTGCCAAGACTGCCAAGTGTCTACAGGCCTTATGAGTTGGCAAAGGTATGCATGTGATCTAATTACAAGTAGAAAAAGCGAAAGCAAAAGTGGCCTTGACGCGATTAATTTTTGAATCATTACGTCGATGCTGGCATTTTTTTAAGGTCGAGATTTTATATAAGCAAAAATAAACAATGTCAAATGTTACGTAATTCACTTCTGGATATCTATCATATTCCAACTTTATATTTCGTCCAATACAGTAACACTGCTGGTGAAGGTAACGCATGTACCGTTGTACACCTGACATCACATATCCCAAAAACTCGCGTGACAATTATCGAGCTTACACTTGGCGCCAAAAAAATGTTCGCAGCTACAATA
This sequence comes from Euclidia mi, assembly GCA_944739405.2. Taxonomy (NCBI): domain Eukaryota; kingdom Metazoa; phylum Arthropoda; class Insecta; order Lepidoptera; family Erebidae; genus Euclidia; species Euclidia mi. The sequence goes on from OX123184.2 coordinate 88,026,479, forward strand.
AATTTTATTTTATTGGCATGCAGCCGGCAGCCCTGTGCTCGGGTGGGAAGGTAGTTTCAACACGTAAGACGTCATTTAGCGTTCAGAATTAACATAAATAATAACGTCGACTAACGTCGTCGGTGGCGCCCCCTCTCGCCTCGATATTGCGTCATTTGCCCTGCCCTTTATAGCCGCACAACACTTAACTCCAAATAAAAAAGTGTTTTATAAAACTTGGAATACGTGCCGCGGCGATGCTTGCCGTTTATTGTTTTGGGGTGGTTAATTTTAATATTTGTGAAAAATAGATTTTCTTCAGGTATTTTTCAAGTTTTTTTTTGTAAGAAATGATTCGGTTAACGTCATGTCAACTCTTGCAAATAGTATGTTCAATACGAATGAGTATTTACAAATTAGTCGCCTTAACTAATGTTAGGGAGACTAATTCTGACAGCTTTCTTGCAGTGCTAAGATTATTTTGCTGTATACATTCATATTTAGAAATCTAAATATGAATTTATACAGCAAAATAATCTTGGCTCTATAGGAGTTTTGTCTAAGTTCTTAAATCTTATCCATGTTGTTTCTTCAACTTCAATCTATACTCACATTATATTGTTTCGGGTATGCTAAGTCACAATAATTTATAAATAAATAGGTTACTGCTTACCACTGTTCCAACTGTTCAGAGGAGTTACTGGCTCTTCTGCCAACAGCAGAGAGAAATAAATATACAAGAAAGAATATAAGTGGTTATATAGAAAGCCCAGGCAGTGTCGTTACATAACAATACTATGAAAAACAAACGCATCTCAAGCAAATACAAACGGGTCGTTTTCTATTAAAAAAACGGCTTAACATAACCTAACCGGTATAATTCAAACACATTAAAAGAAACAACTGCAAGAAAGCTGTCAGCTTCACACCAGCGCAGTGGTAAAAGGAAGCCAGAATTTTAATAACAACAAAAAATACAAAGCAACCATTACATTTTTATTACTAGTGAAGACGTAAGAAAGCGCACATTTTTCGCGCGCCAGTTTTTTTGGCTCGGAGTGTAAGCACCACCTATTTTGCATCACAATTGTCTCTGAACAAGAAACCTTTTTATTCCTTTTTTAATGTTTTAATTTTAGCAACAAATAATGTTTAGTAGTGGTATAAGCAGTAGCGGTGGTACATTTGCATGGGACGGCTCTTCATAAAAGTGCTGTTAAAAAAATATTACGTGGGGTGGCCGGCTTAATGCTTTTATTATAGTTATTAAGGAATACATTACTTTGAGTGTGATTTAAAAGGATATACTCTGAACTATTAAGTGGACAGATCGTTGAGGGAACACGTGGAGAACATTAGGTTTAATAAAAGTTCTGGGATTTAAAACGACTAACTTCACGAAGATTTGTTCTGTGCCTGAGTATTTAATGTATACATATACATATATTTATATTTAATATATTCGTAACAAGTATGCATGTAAAAATATTTAAGTGCATTTATTACTTATCTGATGGCTTCAGACCAAGGTCCGCGTAGTACTACATCAGAAGGTATTGTGTGCATATTCTAATACAATAAAAATGGATCAATTCAAAATACAATAAAGTTATTTAGATACATACATACATATCGTCACGCCTTTTATCCCCGAAGGGGTAAGCAGAGGTGTATTTCTACACCCACTTTTAGCCAGATATATTTTAGTCCCACGTAATAGGGGGCGAGCCTATTGCCGTACCGGGCACATTTCCAGACTCCGTGCTGCTACTGAGAATTTCGTGACAGAAAAACCCAATAACACTGCCCGACCCAGGAATCGAACCCAGGACCTCCCGATCCCACGCGCACATTTATGCCGCGAGACCAACGAGGCAGTCGTATAGGGTTTGATGTCGAGTTTTCCGTCTCTACGCAAAGATGGTATTTTCATCGTGTTATCCCTTAGTCGCCTCTTACGACACCCACGGGAAGATAGGGGGTGGTGACACTTGTATTCTATGCCGTCAACCAAACGGCAAGCTATTTAGATATAATTATTTATACATATTTTCCAGGTATTTTCAAGTCTTGTCGTGTCTGACGTACTAACTATACTTGAATCAAATGGTTTGATACGCGACGACGGTAAAAGACCTGATGGTATGTCATTGTTGCCTTGGAAAATGGCCATTGGTGTGGGACGCAACCTGCGTAGACACCCTCGCGCCATCACATGTTCCAAGCGTGCTTGAGGCCATGCTGGCGCTGCTGCTGGAACTGCGGAAACCTCAAACGGCGCAAATACAGTAATTTTGTAAGTAATTACGTGTTTGAGCCGTTTGGGGTGGCAACGCTAGGCTCATGGGGTCCGAGCGCTCGTTTTCTATTCCGGGAAATTTCTAAACGGTTAATCGACGTCTCACGTGACCAGAAGGCTGGTTTATTCTTTGCTCAGAGAATCAGCATTGCCATCCATCGTGGCAATGCTGCCAGCCTTCTGGGCACGTTACCCGATGACATTGATGCGAAGGCATTTTACGACGCCTAAGCCTTGTAAATATTTTAAATTTTTAATTTATTTTTACGGTTTTTGTACATATAGGTACTACTTAGATATTAATATAAAGTTATTATTATTGTATTTTGAATTGATCAATAAACAATAAATGTATACAAGTGTCTCTAAAACCATACCTAAATATCTTGTATTTTTTGTAACGCTTTGTTTTCGAGTTGTGCACCCCCTAACAAGGTAAAGAGTTCATGTCGCCACCAACCACGAACAAATTTATGGCAAGGTGTAGCTTGCACCCCGTAACTTATGATGCGGTGAGCACAAGGTTTTAGCAGATTAGCCTTCCTCTACAAGTGTGAGAAATGTTGTCGTTCCTACATTCTCTTTAATAGTATAAAATAATATAGCGAGATAAAATTTAATGTCCGATATAAAATAGAAATATAAGATCACATAAATACACTGGGGATCGAAATATCGCAATATACTATATTGCGATATACTGTATTGTAGTTTCATTGAGGTAAAGCAACAATGTAGTTTGCTCCAGCTAAATGAATATACCATAGATTTATTAACAAGAATCAGATGTAGCGTATTCGTCCAACTAAGCGTGGCACGTTGACAGCTATGTGTGCGTGACCTTTGGCGACTGGCACTGTACGGACACGCGCGTCTATGTGTGTGAAAAGTTGCCAGATTATGAATAATCTCCCAGTATTTTGCATATAGTTATGTAATATTCTTATATTCATTTGCGGTTTTGAAGAATTTACCATGGATTTAATTAATGCTTTTATAAATACATTTCTTAAATGTAGGTACCGAGTTAAGTTTTAACTACTTCGTAAATCTGTATATATAAAATCCTTGCGTTACTGACTGACTGACAGACAAGCTACAGCCGAAACTACTCGGCGCATGAAGCTGAAATTTAGCATGTATGTTTCTTGGGAACCGTAGGGGTGCACCAAGACGGGATTTCTCGAAATTCCCACGGGATCGGGCAAAACGAGAAATAAGAAAATATGTGCGTGCGAAGCCGCTGGCGTCGATTAGTTGAGAAATAAATAGTATGTATGTACACACGGCACCAAGTCAAGCTAAACAGTTGCTGTACGATTTTGATACTTATTCCCTACGCCATAAGTATGTATGTACACACGGCACCAAGTCAAGCTAAACAGTTGCTGTACGATTTTGATACTTATTCCCTACGCCATTAGTATGTATGTACACAGGGCGCCAATCAAGCTAAACAGTTGCTGTACGATTTTGATACTTATTCCCTACGCCATTAGTATGTATGTACACAGGGCGCCAAGCCAAGCTAAACAGTTGCTGTACGATTTTGATACTTATTCTTTACGCCATAAGAACGGTGCAAAGGTCAAAGTTTATAAGCTTGACGAGTAGCAGGGTGTACACGAATATTTGGATCGTTTGGGGATCGAACTCAAAACAATATTATGTAAGGTATATACTAATGGAAATTGAAATTCTATTACTATATTTATGAGAAAGAAGATATATCTACAGTATACTTTTATAATACGGTAATGTATTTTTCATTAACATGACAATCATTATCACATAATCAATTGACAAGTGCATTTTCCCTAATTCAGGCAGAACGGCGTCGATAAAAACTGGCAACACTTACATATTTCTTGCACAAATACGAATTTTATCGAAATTAAATTAGGAAATAGTCAAATTATCAATAGTTACCTGTGAAAAGATATTCCATTTTCCTGTTTTTGTTTTTAGGAACAACTTTTACAGTGTTTAAAGAACACAAGACGGCATTTTGAGAATTTAAAATTTGACGTGATCGTGACGCGTGAACTGTACGATGCTTCGTAGCGCACTGAGACGAGTTTGTATTCGCTTTTCAATTTTGTATTTGCTTTAGTGGCCGCACGCAACTGTGCCGTGCGTTACATCTGATAGTTCTCATATCTGTGGAATATACAATCTTTAAATACAACCGCAGCTCTTTGTTTCACATTGTTTAGTAGGTATTTATCTTGTTACTTTCGAAAGTATATATCATACCGTAAAAAAGTGGGCTTTTGTTGTGATCCCGCGAGTTGTCGCCGCTAATGAGTTCGAAGCCGCGCGAGCGAATAAATCTTGCAGTTTTGTGCTCCGAACACACGAGTGTGTACTAAGTGTATGAGAATCGCGGAACTGGTATTTATTACGAAGAAAGAAGGTATTGAAACTGGTTTTTTATGTGCGTGTTCGATACTGACGTGAACTCATTGGGAAGCGTTTTGATTAGATAGAAGATCAGTTATAGTTCGTAGCTATTCTAGTAATCTATATTAGTACAATTTAATGAGAGTAAAAATTTTGGCTTAGACTTTTAGACACAGTCTGTTAAATTTTCTCTTTTAACAACTAATAAGTATGTAACTTGGTACCGAGCTTTATTTTTCAATTAAGCACGGTGCTTGCCGGTCAACCTTACTTGACCATCTTACTCCAAAATATTCTTAGTGATTTATATGTGAACACTAAACCGACAGAATTTTGTACCATAATAATATGTAAGGATATTTTATTAGCATGGACAAAGACCTAGCAGGACTTCGTAAAATGGACTGTAAGGAATTTATCCACGGCAGCTGTTATAAGATAATAGCAGGCTATCAGCATAGATAAGTTGTGACTGAATGGCTTTCCGCTGCCGCTTTTGAACTGAGCCTCCTCACGGCGCGTTATATCCACGGATCGTTATAAATCAAAGCACGCTGCTCCTTATAAACATATTTCGTGTGTCCTCTCTTTTTTAAAATTGCTTACGTTATACGCACCACCATTTTTTGGCAATCCCTCACGAGATGTCGCCGCGTCGTCGATTTAGACGATTATTTTCGTAAAATATTTTGTTAACACGTGCGCGAGAGTAATAAATTATCACACTGTTTTAGTGAAATTGACGTACACCTTCGGTTAGATATAAAGTATAATGTAAATGATGAAAATGGGGCAAAATATAAAAAAAAGTATTGAGCTGAGTTAAGATCTATATATTTACACATGACCGAGACGACCGAGCGAGCGAGTCCTGTGTCCCGCCATGGTCTTGTGAGAGCTAGTTCATGTACTAATTATACATAATTATATTTTTATCAGCGATATCTTTGTATGCTTCTGACACACAACACACACAGCCCATGTTAAATAATCTATTCTTTTCTTTAGAAACTTTCATTCCAAAAGGCATGTTCTTTATTTATATAAGTAAACTCTTAATTTATAGAAATTAATCTTAATATATAAAATCCTTGCGTTACTGACTGACTGACAGACACGCTACAGCCGAAACTATTGGGTGCAGGAAGTTGAAATTTGGCATGTATGTTCCTTGGAGACCGTAGGGGTGCACTAAGAAGGGATTTCCCGAAATTCCCACGGGATTGGCCGAAACGGGTAAATTAAGTTGTTTTGCCCACGGGATTCTAGAGGCAATTCTAAATAACCTTCACATCATAAACAAAAGTCACTTTCAATCTAAAGTTCCTTCAGAATTAAAGACTGACCCAACACATACCTATTATTACTCCGAATTCAACTAGCGAAACTTGTAGCGTTAGACGAAAATAACAACACAGTGTTCACATATTAAAACGGTTAAGTAATTCTCGGGCCGTACAGTTTTAGACTGCGAGGTCTAGAAGTCGAAGAGGGAGAGGTAGGGGGGGAAAGAGGTGGCGACAGGTTAAGACGCCCCCTTCTCCAGAGGTCAGAGGTCCGGTTAAGTGGGCCCCGTGAATTATTCGCCGTAATTATACAGCACCGACTTAACACGTGGCTGGACTGTAACGTTCAGATTTGGCTACAGAGGGATTCAAATTTAATTTGTTGTAAACAGTATATTCTTATGTGTGGCAGTGGTTATGAGAAAATTACCATATTTTCTTTTCGTCTTCAAGAAATTAAGTTATGGCATGCTGTTTATGAATGACGATTTATTTATTTTATTTGGCACACAAAACAGAATACAGTCGAAACGTACTTAACAAGTTTGCCAAAAGGTTCAGGTCATGACGGCATTAAAAAATATGTGTAGTATGTGTATACAGCATGGCTGCTATAAAATAGGTACTCATAACGAACAGTAGATATTTATTGTTTTAAGTATTTTGCAAACATTGTCTTTGAAATATTATTATTTCTGGTTTCGTGTTGGCGTCGAGTAGATAATATTTTATTTGAATCAGTTATAAAAATTTTGTTCTAACGAGAATATTATTCTTAATCTCTGCATGATAACAAAAGTATAAATCTTACTACTGCATGTCTATGGCCACTTCATATTAAGTTCAATCTGATAGTGCTTAAAACAGATCCGTCATTAAGCTGAACTTCATACAAAGTTTCACTTTATGAAACCATTGATTAATATCTATTTTCCATTCTCCCAATATGAACACGGGCAACAACAACACAAGGCGACGAAGTCACAACTTTTCACCAAGTGAGTCGGATTGCGCCGTCTTAGATTAAATTAACATTAGGTAGAACTATTCGAGGGCTGGCCCCATTGTAGGCCGGCCGCCCTGGAAGCCCGTCTTGCCCTGTGGTCCACGGAATCCTAATTAAAATTACAACATGTAAATCGTCCGAAACGTCTCGGACCCTCAGTTTGATGTTTGTTTAAAAGTACAAGAACAGTTTCGTGAATTGTTTTGTATTTATTGTTAGGTACCTCTGCTGTTGTTCTCGCTTTTGTCTTGGATCGTGTGAATTTTAATGCCACCGGTCTAAGAAGGTAGTAAGTATGTTTACGCTTGAAAGATTCAAGCTCGTTCGGTATACACCTACGACTTTGAGAGGGTTGACTTGCTTGCGTAAAGTAATTTATAATTAAATGTACCGGTTTAAAGACGGCAATGTAAATCTATAAATAATTCTGCCGTATTATTTGCTTTTATCGAAAACGAGCTGTCGAATATATAGTTTTCGGAACGTGGAATGTGCATATAAAATAACAAAGTGCCTTGCTCCTCATATTTTCTGACTTTAGAATATCTTGCAGTGTCTTATGAGTAGATAGTAAGCCCCTTTTATATGCATGTTTCCTTGAAAAATATAACTTACTGCACTGTTTTTCTGAGATAAAAATGTAAACTAGCTGCTACCTAAATAAATAAGTGATCTATGAGTCCAAGTTTGGGAATCGATTTTTGGTTGGCAGTCGAGGTGGTTTTTAGTGGCAACACCACATACTCCGTCTCATTTCCCACCTTGTAAAAAAAAAAAAACGTTTGGCAATCGATTATAAAATTAGACAGGTGTGAAATGGCCACTAAACTACCGGTCGAATTATGATTTTCGCTAATACATTACAGCATAAAAAGATATCTTGCCTTGGAAGTTTTAGTTATCATATATTATTGTATTATTTAGAGGAAACCCTTATTTGCAAGTAGGTATGTATCCTATTATGACATTCATACAACGAAGTTCCTTTCTTTGTCTTTCAAAACCTACCTACATCACTCAAAGATTCTGAACATCTGTTCTGAACATGATCGCGAGTTGCCTACATTATATAAGACTTAAGTGGATGCTTCTGTTACACAAGATTCACACTGGAAGGCTACTACAGCACTTAATTTGGTAACTTAATTATTTAAGTATTTTGTATGTTCCTAATTACTATTTACAAGTAATTAATTACAATGTGAAACAGTTGCAGCTCCTTACAAAAACAAAATATGTACCATAACACTGGCAATTAAAAAGAGTGGCCACGAGTTTTATTGCCCGTTCTTTCTCGTGGTTCTACCTATGGCTTTGCGAACGAGGCAGTAAATGTAAATGTAGAAGCATTTAGTAATTTATTTTAAAATTTGACGTTCATAAGCGTCACCTTGTGACCTACATGAATAAATGATTTTGATTTTGACTTTGAAAGGTTAAGAAAGACAAAGCCTTTTACCATTGGGTTCTCCTTGTGCGGTATATTTAGCAGGTTTATTTTTTATTTATTCTTCATCATCATATAAGCTGATAGACGTCCACTGGTGGACATAGGGCTCCCCTAAGGCTCTTTATCTAGATCTCTCATCCTAAGACGCTCGCATCCATCCACTGCCCGCGATTCCAATAATAATGTAGTAAAAAATAAATAAACTATCCTTTAATGTACCTTAAAACGTATAAGGTGTCTGGGATCCCTATATTAGCCATCGTTTGTAGTTCTTAATATTTTGTTCATACATACAGAATGCATAGCAAATGAGCTTAGTTTAGAACTTAAAGTTATAAGTCAGAGTTACAAGTTTAATAAGTTTTGCGTACTAAGTTATATTGTTATAGATGTTACGAACTTAGTTCGTGAAAGTGTTGGCTATATCTGATAATTTTGATAACTATGTTATAGTTCTGTTTGTCTGCAAGCATTGCTTCTTATTCAGATAATGCCAAAGGGTTTTCGATATTAGGTGTTTCATAAATGCAATGAATTTGAATTTGGTCAAAATCTTTAAATGGTTATGTTCTTTTTGTCCTGCTTTTGAAAATTATAAAAAACTAGAGGCTGCCAGCAGCTACGCCTGCATTTTTTTTTAATTTACCCGTTTTGGCCGATCCTGTGGGAATTTCGGGAAATCCCTTCTTAGTGCACCCCTACGGTCCCCAAGGAACATACATGCCAAATTTCAGCTTCCTGCGCCCAATAGTTTCGACTGTAGCGTGTCTGTCAGTCAGTCAGTAACGCAAGGATTTTATATATTAAGATAAGCTAGGAAATATGTGAAATATCTAATAGTGTGACTTCTCGATCCACATAAAACAAAAATGTAAGCATATGCTTCGACGCTAATGAGGTAGTCGAAAGCTTTTACCTCCGACTTCTGCCCGCGAAATCACATTGTGCATGTAACCATTTTTCCAAAACAAACCGTAGTAGAAGTTATTTCTTAAAATAGCAGCTTTCTGCCAATATAAATGCTATGAAAATCCATCTAGCTCACAAACACTGCCAGGCAAAAAAATATATTATTTTCATCGTACCGATCTAAGGTAAATATTTTTAATATGCATTTAATAAAACTCTATTATTGTGCTTGCAAAGGCACTTCTAATTATTTTTTTGAATAGCAGCTACATCTTAAACACGCAGTTAAGACTGTGTTCGTATACTAAATGATATACTCAAGTATCATGTATTATGCAGTTGACACACTCGGCCAGATCCCACTAACTATCCGCCCATACACACAACACTAATTCGCGTCCCTTAAGTTTAAACCTTAACGCATATATATCTCCTTAATTTAATAATTCCAAGCATTTAGTTAAAGAGCGGACATATTTGTCTTGGTCCAAAAGCCGGCCTAAGATTAATCCACAGTTTTGTTAGTGTTGTCCCTTGCGTTACGTGTCGGGTGGACACTACACGAACGGAATAGGGTGACCAGGACGCAGTCACGGGTACTGGATACGCGAGTATTAATATCTGTGATATTAGTGATGCCCACTTCAATTTATACTCTGAATTATTAATGGGGTAGCTTTGATAGGTACTTTGAGCCCTTTATTAAAAGTTATTGCGTGCATCCTTTGTTTTTAGGGTCCCTAGTGCATGTGTAACTAAGTTATGACTTAAAAGGATTTTTAATGAACGAGATTTATTTATAGTTTGGTCTATGTTTAGGAAAATATTTCGGATGTAATAATATGATTGTCTTATATTTAACATTTTTCGTTTTACATAATAATTTGACCGTTATTTTATCGTTTAAAGTAGTCTAAAGGTGGGTGATACATAATACTTATGTTTTTAAATAAACGAACTTATAATAGACTACAATATTACTAAATAAGTAAATTCTATAGTATCATGTATGTACATCATCTGCCTTACCTACATACATACATCTACAGCTATATGGATATGTATACCTACACGTATAGACGATTTAGCCGCAGCTCTTTTGAATGTATCAAGGCATCAAGCGGTTGGAAGGATATGATAGAACAAGAACAGGAGAACTGATTGGACTCATCATGATGAATTAAGGCAACTGCAATGAAATAGAATGTACATTGTTCTTTACTATTTTGTTTTATATTGTAGGTTCTAGTGTATACTCAGTGGTCAATTTGCATAGTGTTTCAACAAAATATAAATGATGAAAAGAAAACTATTTCCAATGTGTCATAAACGCTCAGAGCAATAAGAATTATACCACATTTGGAACAATCGCTACTGAATCAAAAAGCTACAAATCAACCGTCAATTATCTCGCTCGCATACATTTGAAAAATCAATAATTTCTTCGAAATAGTTACATGGAAGATCGCGAGTCAGCGTCAGAATGACTAGTTGCAGATCACTTTACCCAATTTACCTTCTGAACAATGAACAATGTGGTACAATATCATCATATCAAACGTTTGCCAGCTCTATATTTTTTATCCCGGCCTAGTATATTAATTTGGAACTCATTTAATATTCATATGTATATGTATATTTATGTAAAGGTATATACGTATTTATATATATTTCATATAATATCCTTATAGTATATTATTTTATAATATAATATCCTATATTTGTATATTTGTATGTAGGCTTATAATTTGGATATATTTATGTATAATTAAAAATTATGTATTAATTGTTACGTATGTATTTAATTTACCTTAAAATCTATCTAATTTTGTTAGCTTTAATTCATTTCCTTTAATAAAAGTGATTTATTACACCTACTTCTTTTCTCTCTGCGCGACTTTAAGGTAGACTGGGAGAAAATGCCCATGGCATTTTGTCCGCCCGTATACTTTGTGTAAGTATATAAAGTTTGAATAATAATAATATATTCTACTACAACCAAATACTATATTAGTATTTACTAGATATCTATCCGGGATAAAAAATATAGTGTCTAAGAAAAACAATTTCCAGAATACTATCAAGTAAGTAGCCATCTCAAAAACAACAGTAAGTTGGGCCTTGTATCGGAACTAAAAACAAGTGTATGAAAAACAAAAGTGCTTGGGCGCCATAAAGCGAGGGCTGTCAGGACAGTAGTTACCTATATCATGTTGCATACTTACTTCGCGCTGTTTTCCTTGTGATGCTAGAACTCACTTAGCATAAGTGGCGAGTTACCTGAATACAAAGATGTAGGTGCCGTGGAATTGACATAGTTTTTTAGATGCGATTACGTTTTAGCTTCTGTTTCTTATATTATTTACATATGTTAGCCCTGTACGCTCTGTATTTTAGATATAGGTACACATAAGGCATTTTTTGTATAAAAAATAAAAAACTTAAACTGTTAATATGGTTGCCCATCTAATGACACTAAATTGGAATAGTTCGGCTTTGTCATGCATAGCCACCTTGCGTAGAGTACTTTCAGGCTACGTTTCAGTTTCAGTTTCAGGTGGCATACTTAAATGATAGCATTACCTCCCTTTCACTCATTCGATATGTAAACTTGTAGACGCAGTAATCAATAACCAAAAAAAATGTTTATGAAAAAAAAATCACGGCATGTCTTTAGAAACCCAGTCTTCAAAGTCCATCTCTCCAAAAAACCACTTCCATCCACTCTAAGTCTGTATTCACAACAGAACAACAGTCGTTACATAAATAATAATCGTTGAGGGGACAACAAAACACGGTGTTTACCTCACTACCAAATAAAAATGTATCGGGCCGCGCATTATTCATTTTCCTACTACGAGGATATCTCTAGATTGAATTTGTATTGGGTGATAAAGTTTTGGACATTACGAGTTCGAGCTGAAAGATATTTGCACGCATGGATTGAACATGTAGGTAATTGTCAGACTGATGTGGTAAAAATGCTGTTACCTATCGGACATTTTTCAACATTTGAAAATCTCATGACATTTTGACTACAGGGACGGAGTATAACCGGCTAACCATCCCGAGTGTCGTGGTTTCAATTCTTACATGAGACGAGCATTTGTGTAATCTATGGGTTGTTCTTTTTTTAACATTTTTTAAACTTGAAAGTTCTGAACATTTTATGTGTTCACACATAAGATGTTCACTACACGTGGAATAAATTTATCAACGTCTGTATGACGTTATACCATAATCATCCAATCCATAGTAACATATTTATGGGACAGGAAGTTGTTTATAGAAAGGTCTTATTTCGTGCTTTAAAAATAAGTGAAATTTGGTCTTATATACTACTCGTAAGTAGATGACAATTACTAAGTGACGACACATGGGGTAGGTAACTAATAATCGAACAATGCATATTTTTGGTGTGCACCACGAAGTGGGCGGCATTTATAAGATTACAAGATTTTCTGCAGCTTAAAATGTAGTTATCGTTTAGACCTGCAAGTTTCTAATACAATTTAGATTTTAAATCGATGTCCATAATTTCATAAGTGTATGCATCTGTCTTTGTAACGTAAGTATGTAACTTAAAATATATGGTGCAATGTGTTACCAAAAGTACAGTATAGCTTCTGTTATTCCACACCTATTTAGGACCTCACGTAAACTAACAAGCTTCCTTTGCGTGAATTGTCCAATTTAAAAAAAAATACTTTTTAGTAATAGCATTGAAATTTCCTTTTATAATACGGTTATAATCTAGATCTTACCCTTAGATATTTTTCTATGAGATGATTTCAAACTTATGTGATAACAATCAAAATTTACTGTCGATTCGGTTTCATCTACCACAAGCTTATAATCCTACAATGTACAATGTAATCTTAACTGTTCTAAGAGTTTGAGACAAATTAAAAACAGCACGAAGAACTTTTAGTTTAAAGTTACTTTTCATAATAATATTTTATTAGTAACCAAGAGCAAGAACATAATATTCTTCCTTCATTCACCAATAAAAAGGTTATGCCAATTTGACAAAATACAAAACAATAACACTAAATTTGTCCACATGCAAATACCTTATACCTACCCACAAACTCATAACAGCATAAACGTTATAGTTTAACTAAATATTTTTCTAAGAAAATCAGCCCAGCGTTGTAGGGGCAGCAATAATCCGTATGATCCGACTTAGGCGGACGGCCACGCATTCCGCTGCTTCCAACTATGCTGAATATTTTTAATCAATACAAATTAGGTTGAGGCACGAGCCCCGGGCGGCCGGCCGGATATACGCGAGCCGCACACTGGGCAGACTTTCTGGTGAGATGGTCAAAAATACTTTATTTTGAGATCAGAACTTTGCTGTAATTGTACGATTTGGAAATTAAAGATTAAACTATCAGTTTCACGACGGCTCAATAGGTTCCGTTTAAATTATTTGACAGATAACTTCATACAAACGTCGTTCCAAATCGGAAATTATGTAAATGTCTTTCCGACAGTGATGAAACTGGGCCTCATATTTTCTGTATCATCGTTGTAATTACCGTATTTTGATACAAGTATGAAAACACACATAAAAATAAAATAAAGTCTTAAACTTATTTTATTTTAATACATAGATTGTCAGTGTAATGCTCACTCACCCATCACGGATACGTCATAATTATTGTGTCATATAGTTATTATCACAACACGATATCGAAACTCTGTATCCTTCTATGGAGATTATAATCAAGCCTTTCTCTACCACGTGTACTGGAATATTTTGTGATGCATCGATATTTTTAAATAGGATGGTCTATAAGTCCCATAAAAATATATATGGTAAATAAATAACACTTTTAATATAATAGAATATTTAATTGTATCTTCGACAAAAACGAGGTATCATTATTTTGCCCAAGACGTTCATACAACAGACACACTGTGCGTTAGCCGATGTGCATACGATACCGGAGCATCTCGGGATAAAGTTACTTAACAAGCCGAAGATATTGATTTATTAGGCGCCCAGCCCCTCAGGTATAACTTTGCTATTTCGATACCGATCTTCATACATACCTATGGGTAAAGATAGATATTTAAATACCGTTGTATGAAGTTATTCGTGTAGGTATATTGTTAAGTGGAGTGTTTATATTTGGATGTTGTTCATTTGAATGTAGTTCGGGGTAGTGGTTTTTACAATAACTGGGGAGCAAGGTAGAGCATCTTTATAGTGAAGTACTACTGTAGATTAAGATGGAGTGATGTTGAGTGAGAAGTAAGCAAGACCGAGTGTACTATCGTTCAAACACAGTGGAAGTGAAATTACTGATTGTTGAGATGGATATATAATGACTATTGACCATTGGTCCATCGTATGAATAAGATTTCAAAGTAAGCCAAGACTGACATACTTACCTCTGGAGTAACCGAAGAATAAACGACCTTTGGAACCTGTTTTTTATTGGAAGCTTTGTACGAAGTTACTAACAAACTATTTCAATCGACTTTTTAAAAAACTGTCCGATTCTACTGTCAATCTTGAAAGCTTTCTATTTAAAAGGTAGCTACGTACCGTGGTGCGGTATCACTGCGGCCTGCGGTTTGCCAGTTAAATAGCGATGTTGTGTCGTCAGATGAGACAAATAAAAAAGTTCCAACTCGTCTGGCACTGAGTGGCCACGGTTTTAGTGTCGCTAAGTTTGTGCGGTCGGACCTTGCAGCCTACGTACGTACCCAGGATGAGTAGCCTATAGAGCTAAAGAAGTTTTGTTTCTGATATTTTAGTTTGTATTGAAGAGGTATACTCTGTTTATTCTTTAAAGTGTGGGGGTAACATTTAGTAGATAGGAAGTTATACCTAATTGGGGAGTAGCGAAGTCAAGGGATCTCAGGACTTATCTATTAACCAGTGAGATTAGCGTTGTGTTTCCTGCTATGCATTACATTTTGTTGAAGCAATCACATTTTACGCTGTTTAATGCCGCATAAACTTGTCTTGTCAAACTCAAGAATCGAACTTGGTTAGGCACTGTAAAAGCAATCGCTCGTTTACGCCACTGCAATTACAGCGGTCCACAGGAAACTCATACACAAATTCGTATCTAAGACCACACAGCCGGACACCTCTTGATAAATAACAACAAACTACTGATTAAGGTGTGACACAACGAGCGCACTGTGCCTCTCGTATCGGCCGGACGTCCGCACACCGCAGATAACATTAAACAGGTTATTACCGCGCTCAGTGTGCCACTGTTTGTTTTCATTGTTTTATAACGGGTACCGGGTATTTCCCTACAATAATTTATTTTATTTATTTGTACAAATCTTTATTGCGTTATATACCTAACGGAACCTATTTCTGTAACATTATGTAAGAACTACTGTTGTTTGTGTTTAAATGCAAAGTTGTAAATACAATTAATAAATTACGAAAGCTATGAAAACTAGACAATTAGAATTTATATTAATTTAGAGGCGTTTGATTTTACATAAATACCTACCTATGTTTGAGTGTAAATGCAAAATTGTAAATAATTTATTAGTAACTAGCTTTTGCCTGCGCCTTCGCGCGCGTTGAATTAGGGGTAACACAAATCTACCTTCAGTCTCAAGTTTTGTGAAGGCTCTCCTGATTATTCTAAAGAGTTCAGAAACTGTATAGGGTACAAAGTAACTCGGTCAGTATCCATGACATTATCTACCATTATCTACCGAAAGGTACTTAATAACATCACCTTGCATACAGTCAAATGTCAAAGTCATGATCCAATGCATGTCCAATATATCTCTATAAACAGTTTCACATTTATAATATTAATAGAGATAATCGTTTCAGCCGTTTAAATGTAGTATAAAATTATTAGTTTATAAAGAACATTAATCACACTGCACAATATGACAAAATATATAATGTGACAGTACTGACAGACATACGATGATACATGCGCAGCACAAAATTTTTACAGCGCTTGTGTTATTACTTCCAAGAGGTAAACTTGTGCCGTACCTAAAAACTTCTACCCTCGCTACAATGCCTCCCAGTTTAAATTTTGCAACTTATGGTAGCCTATGTCCATCTCCATGGTCCAATATTTCTCTATATTAAATTTGAATAAAATCGATTCAGCCATTTTACCGTGAAAACGGAACATACATACATGCATACATACACACTTTCGAATTTATAATATTAGTAGGGATAAGTTATTTACAATTTTTAAAGATGAATGTGTATCATCATCGTCATCATCAGCCTACCGTAGTCCACTACTGATATCCCCTATATCCCCTATATCTCAAGAATAGATTTGTCTATCTGCATGACACACATTCTAAGTGCTTGAGATCATCGGAAAACCTTAAGTTACAAAGACCTGTGCATTCTACTAAGTTCTTTGATAGATCTTTTACTGTTTTAGCTGTCAGATTGTGGAATGCACTACCGGAAACGATAAGACGTTCGAAATCATTGCCAATATTTAAAAATCTTGTAAAGAAACATTACTTGTCACTATAATAAGTTACATTCCAGTGATAATATCTTCAGTATAATAGTATATTATAATATATATTACTTAATATATTTTATGTAGATATATATATATACATATATATATGTGTGTGTATTTATTTATTTATATATTTGTGATTTATTTAATATTATTATCATATTTATTTTATGTATATAGATAATGAATGTAAGTAGGTATATGTTTTTCTTATCAGTTTAGATAAGCTTATTTTAGTTTTAAGCATAGAGTAATTATCATGTTAATTTATATTTTAGTTTATAGTGCACCCGCATACTACCTGTCCTTTTATTTAATTCTGTCCGTACACGGTTGTCTGGCAGAAATCGCATTATGCGATAAGACCGCCCTTGTAACACTAGTTTATAAGAAACTCTGTAATGCACTCATATTATTGCCTGGTGTACAATAAAGAATTAATTATTATTATTATGAATAAGACAATTATACAAATACCAATAAACATTCTTTTTTTGTGTTAATTCCATGTACATGGTTGGACGTAGTCATGCCGGTTTGTGCCGTGTTGAAATACCTATAGCAAGCATTTAAATTATAACATTAAAATGTGTAAAGCCTTTGAAAAGTCAGACTATTCAGCGGACTTGACGACACTTCAACTACTAGAAGTCTATTAATATATATGTGAAAGTAAACACAAGATCTTGCATCTTGAAGCCCGCTACATCTTAATATGTACATGGACTAGCTCTTTAAATAACGCACTTAGTCGCCAGTTGGCGCTAAGTTTACGTCGAGTGTACTCGTCGTCGGTTAACTTCGGCTAAGTTCGGATAAGTTCGGCTAAGTAGAGGACAGCGTGGCCACCGCCGCGGGCGACGCTAACTATAGTAAGGGATTCCTACATGACTTTGGTTTTAAACGATGGTACACTACTGTAGTTATATTTTATTTGAAAACCGGAGGGTTACGTCTTCAGTAGTTTCTTCATAAATGTTATATGTCTCGATGTCCAGTATTATGGGCTGCTTCATCGCACGGTTTGAAACGGTATTCAATATGGCTGTAACTTGATAGTTTGTAGTATCTTCCTTCGTACAGAGGGTTTACTTATTCAATGGCGAATGTCGTCACATATAATAAAACGTGGTGCAAAACTACGCTTGGATAGAAACAGTAATACAAACTAACAGCTTTTGCATAGCATTCCGGATTTGGTGGACTCTGCGCTTATGTGTAAATTTTACTACATTATGCAGGTAGAAATACTAATAAGAATATCGCATGTAGTCTTAGTCCTTCACACTACGTGAGGGAGTAGGCCACAGTCGACCAAATGCAGGCCAAACGCGGGTTTTCAGTATTTCGAGAACATTAAGGAGAACTCTCAGACGTACAGGTTTCTTGTCAGATTTTTTTCACTGTTTTGCAAGCAATCATTATCTATTTGATACGCAAATAACTTCGAAAAGCTAATAATGGCACCGTGTGCAGTCCCTTTGAACCCAATAACCTCTGCGTAGCACTAGGCAATAGCTGTCTGAAATTGCAACAAAATTTCACGCAAGTAGCCTGCACTGCAGGTATAGCCTGCATCAATCCTTTTATTTTTGTATTTGCATTGTGAAATTTACTTCTTTTGTCGAACAAAAATGCCTACAAAATATAACACGGATTTCCCTACGAAAAACATAGCAACATATTATATTTCTTTTATGAAATATTTTTCTTGCATCAGTATATCAATTGTGCTGTAGACAAGGAGCATGGGGGGTAATAAATTCGTTAGAAAGTGAACAACGCTGGGGTGAAAACTACGAGTCATTATGATGAACCACTTGTGGGGAAGCTTTTTATTGTTTATGTATTTATTGTGGATGTTGTGGTGCTATGTTTATGTTGTTGAGGTAGAAGAATGATAAAGCATCTTATAAAATATTATTTGCAATTTTAAAGTCATGAGAGAGTTAAGAGTGTAGGAAATCTGGAGAGGAAACGTTAGTCTAAGTCCAAAAGCTGGAAGTTCTGTATTTAAGGTTTTCTGTTTCGTAAGGTTATATCTAAAGAGTTAGGTATATCAAACCAGCATCTTAATGAGAAAGGCTAATTTCCTTTATTTCTAATAAGTTTACATCTCTTGTGCAATGGACAGAATTCTTATCTCCGTTTTCTTGATTGTAAATCCGATATCTTTACCATTGGTTACCAAATGCTCAAATTAGCACCACCAGCGTGCCTCCATTTACTAAATGCTCACCCATCAAAATCTACACCTCGGTGACGATCCTTAACCTCACATAACAATACAATCACATCAGTAGCTTCTCAGCTTGTGCACTCAGCCGTAATATTGAATCGTGTGCCATTGTTTCCGTCGCGTGTAGCGTGTCTGTAATTGGTAGCTAACTTCAGCTTCAACTAAGCCAAAATAAAACTATTAGTAGAGGCTTTTTGTAAGTAATGCAATACAGAAAATTCTAATCCTCAAATTATCGACCGGAAAACCTACTTTAACCATTGGCATATCTTATTAATGTAGCACCACCGGCCGATCTAAATGCTCACCTATCAAAATATATACCTCGGCGACGATCCTTAACCTCACATAACAACACAATCACATCAGTAGCTTCTCAGCTACACTCAGGCGTAATATTGAATCGTGTGGCATTGTTCGCGTCGCGTGTAGCGGGTCTAATCTCGACCGTTATTGTCTAACTTGTGTCTAAGTTGAGTCGTTACCGGTGGCGGTAAGCGACTCGCGATCGACTGTTAACTGTACTTAAGTGATATTTATAGTGAAGGTGGGTAAGTTTTGGGCTGCGATGGTGTCTATAGAAAATGATAGACTAGGCGGATTAATCTTCGTTTCTTTTTTAGTGAAATATTCACTGATGATATTACTAGATCATAATAATATTTATCCTGTGTAGGGAAGGAGGGAGCCATCTATAGATAGAGCTAAAGCAATAAGTTTGCCCAAAAAAGTGGTGTAACATGTTTACTTTGACACGTAAAACAATTAGGGCACTCGTGTTCAACAGAAAGGATTGCTCTGTTAAGTTTTAATTTGCTTTAAAGTTTGTTAATCTCTGACCGCACGTAAAGCCTTTTCTTTGTCTTACCACAATCAGCACATCATGTTTCTTGAGTTTGATTTTTACACAGAACAATATTTCGTGTGCTCTTGCCACCATGTTTATATTGCTATTCACGTGTTTTTTTAAACAGAGATATTTATATTTATTCAATTTAGTATAAGGCAACTATGAAGTAAGGTAGTAAATGTTAATTATTTATCGCTCGCTTAATAATGTGCCCGGTAGATGGCAATGGGCTCGCCCCCTATTACATTGGGACCGAAACATAACTGGCAAAGTGTGAGTGTGTAATACACGTCTGCCTACCCCTTCGGAGATAAAGGTGTGAAGTTAAGAACTTATGTAATTATGAAACAATGTGTACTCATTTGTTGACACACAGGTGTATATGAAAACTGTAAAGTATGATGATCCTCATTAGAGAAACAAGTCTATACGTTTATAAGTCTATGTTAAGACGTTAGCTAGAGTCCGAGGCGTCCCGCTTGGGTACCGTAACGCGTTTCCGGCACACGCAGGATACGCCCCCTCTACTTCCGGTACAACTATAGCGTATACTACCATTATAACTATTTCATTAAACTTACTTACTGTGCTTGTGTTTATGTGTCTTAAGATTAATGAGGTAGATACGATTATTTTCATACATACATACGTATCTAAATTGTAGACTTCATGAAATGAATCCGAAATTATGAGTGGGAACGAGTAATTACTAGATAATTATGCGTTTTTACGTGAAATAATATGTTTTTTAATTTCAATGATGACTATGAGCCTTGGTTTTTGCGTATCTGTCGTTCATCACAACCTCAAGCAATATAAAATAAAGATTATCTACCATCGTCATAATGAGACCTACCTTTGTACGTAATAGGTCGGTAAAATTAAGCAACGATTGCACAGGTCGCCCTTTGGAGGGGTGACCGCGTATGGCATTTACATCAGAATGCTAGCGTGGTTACCGGAGGACACGTAAAGCTATCGGTCTCGACTCCTGTAGGACAAGAATTGAAAGGCCATGTACTACATGGCTTTCGGGCGATGTGAAAATTACGACACCTGATTTCCACACACTCACACTAAAAGAAGACGGTAAAGGAAAACATTGTGAAATATTTCAATGAAGAAATATCCATAAAGTGTAAATAAGCTCACCAACAGGCACGTGGCCAGCGGACTATGGCATAACCCGTCCTACAGTGAGAAGAGACCCGTGCCCAGCAGTTGGACAGTTTATATATTAATGTACATTTTTACTGATTCATCTAAAAGGTGGATGAATATTATAACTATGTTGTAATTGTAAATAACAATCGAACTTTAATCTATATACAATAGATATTTTTATAAATCAACTCAGTACAATTTCTTCAACCAAAACCCAAAAATTAAGCTATTCTATTTTTCACAAGAAGAAAGTTGTTGTTCTTATTAAAATACAAATACCTCCATGTAACTGTCAGACAATATTTCAATGTATTTTATCGTCTATTCTTATTTTGTTTACGAGCGAGAATTTTTCACCACTAATCCTTTGGCGAAAAGATTAGCACAACAAGGGTGGTGACGATTTTTCAAGAAGCGATATCGGCTACAAAAGCCGCGACAATAATTTACGCTCCACAATAAAAGAAAAAGCAATTAGGCCTGTTTTGTTTGTCGACGACACGATGACGTGTAATTTTTCATTTTTAATCTCTTGTATTGTCTTGCATCGAGTTTTTCACGGTTCGTGCTTGGGTAGACTTTTTTAGTTGTTAGTAATTTCTTAAAGTTTGCTCAAGATGTATGATGAGACATTTTCTTAGAATATTTTTTTAGTTTGTCTGAATACTTGGTTATCATAGTTAAATAGGTAGGTATAGGTAAGGTACCTACTATTTTCAGACACAAAAAAGGATAATTATTGTGTCTACAAACTGTTACTCTGATGCCCAGACACTGGGCGAAGGCCCTGGAGGAGGTGCAGAAGTGACCTAATTAAAGCTAGTACCGAACGCATAACAATATAGTTACAGCACTGGCTCTAAAAAAAGCACTTATTTAATTTTATTATTCTCTTGCGCATTGATGCAGTTCGTCATTTCCCTTAAAATGAAAGAACTATATCATTAAGATAATATCGAACACACGTTCCAAGAAAAATAAAAGACACGTAGTTTTATTATGTAAATAGGAGAAAACGTGTATTACATTCAAAATAATATTAACATAGTGAAAGGTAGATCTCTAGGTTTGTTAATCAGATACCTTTTAGGTTAATATCCGTACTCTGTGTAAGAAAAAATATGTAGGTATTATCTATCAAACATATTTTTGTCAATATTTCATTTTCGACCTACATTTTAAAAAAGACACCAATTTTAACTGTTGACTAAAAACTTAAAGCAACAAAACAAACATAGTTACATATTAAAAGCATACGTTTAAAATATAATGTTTGCTTGACTCTAAGCTAATTTTTTTTATCTTGCCTAATAACATCCTAAAACCAAAAGGAACTTTATAAAAAATGTCAGCATAGAATAGAAGCCGCGCGCTCCTACTAGTATTTTAATAACTTAGGTGAACATCGTATATTAAAATACCTCTAGAAAATAAAAGTAGCGTCTGTCATGAATAATATAGCGATGATAAAACATATTAACATATAGAGGCTGAATACAAATCGGTTCATTTAGAGCTCTCTTCAACCACTCACCCTAATGCTGTCCTTTAAAATTCAGAATATTTAGTACTTATTTTTCGTTGAGTTAGGACCTACGTAAAGTGTATTGACGAAAATTAAATGGTGAAAGCCCGTCTTGTCTTCATCTGTGTCATTCATAAGTATATGTTTTACGAAACTACTTGAAGTCTGGTGTAAGGCTGGTTTCAGTGTCACGCGTTTGACCGGCGCCGGCCACACGCGCGCGCTTACTATTACACTAGATTAGTAGTAGCGTTTCATAGTCACGCAGTTCAAACGCGCCGCGTGTGAGACGCGCGCGCCGGCCGCGCTGCCGAAGCTTCATACATTGCAATGCGAAACGCGAACTCGTTTCACAGTGGTCCGCGCGCCAAACGCGCTATTGAGACGCGTTGGCCGACGGCGCGTGCCGCGCGCGTCACTCTGAAACCAGCCTTAATGTGTAAATTTATGTATGGAACAATTATTAGTCCACCTTGTAACAACCTCTCTCTCTGTCTTTCTCTACATTGCAATAATGGTAGTCATTAGATAACCTTCATATTATATTGCCAGCATCAAAGCTTACACAGTGGATGAAATTGATTCACAAAAGAAAATATTCTGAACTGTTTTGTATTTGGTAATTGAGAAGATAATTTTATCATTTAGTCTTAGCATAGATAAAATATATTTTAGTAAAACATTGAGTAAAACACAAAAAAATAAAGTAAGGCTTTTGCACATTGTTCGTGTATGAAATTTTAATCAGTATGAAAGATTTATACACGCTAGAGATTTGGATAGAGTATTAATTCGTTTTAACAAAATGTAATGAGCTCTAGATGTTATTTTAAAATTAAAGTTGATGATGATGTAAATATGCGCACATAGACAAGATATATAAAATATCCATAAACTGTCAGTGATTTATGATATTTTATTTATCATTAAAATCCTTCATGGTATTATGCACTTGCAAGCTCATACTTATGAAAGGAATAAGAGTCGCACATTTTTTTTTTCTGATTTGTGTAGGTACTTAAATCAAATACGCATGAGTCCAAAATGACTGAAGCCTTCGACTTTGCTGCATATAAAAGGAGAGAAAAGGATTGCGGTGATAATTTTCGTGACATGAGTTGTAAGAAGTCAATTTGTCAACAGATGTAAAATTTTCAAAAATTCTACATTGTTTTGATAATTGATTTTGGACATTTTTTAAAATGAGAACAATGTCGATAATTGTTTGATAGTGAGAAATGCGCTGCGCTGCGCTTCGTTATACATACATATTATGTGTGCTGGACCTAAGTAGTATGTAAGTACTACAAAGAAAATTTATTCGATTCTTCACCTTTAGAGTCTCTTACGAACTCATACACCATTTTCATTCAACTTTGTTTTGTACTTAAATAAGCAAGTCTCCCACAGTAGAATATTCGCTACCCCATATATTGTATGTATCGTAGAGACATGGCAGGTAACAATTGAATTGCAAACGCACCATGTTTACAACCGTTTTATATTGTACGGCGGGGATATTTCACGAATATGTTAGGCAAATCTTACATTGTAGCTTTAGTGCTGCTGTACTTGTT
Source organism: Euclidia mi (assembly GCA_944739405.2). NCBI lineage: Eukaryota > Metazoa > Arthropoda > Insecta > Lepidoptera > Erebidae > Euclidia > Euclidia mi. Next base: position 88,050,665 of record OX123184.2, read on the forward strand.
ACCGGGGTACAAGTGCATTAAAATACAATTTATTGTAGTTGAAATATGTAGTAGGTGTGTTTTTATGTTGAGGTAGCTTACGTTTGCTGGTGCTAAATTGGACGTAGTTTCTGAAAAACGTTCCAGCCCACAAGCTTACCATTTTGAGATAATTGCGATTAAAGTTCAATCTTGTATTATTCTATGAAATTTTATTTTTTAAGTACCGATACTTTTCTATGTTAAAGTGGACATGAATCAGTTTTAATTTGACCCTATTTTAGACTTCCAATGTTACTCCTTTTTTCAATATTCATAAAAATATGGCTGTGGAACGTTTTTGATTTATTGCAATATTCAAGTTACATTCAAAATTTAAATTTATACAAAACGTTCCAAATTACATGTATGTCAAGAAAAATAATAATAAAACAAGATTAAATAGAAAAGAAATATTATATTTGTTGTGAAAAATATCTATGGTTAATGTTCTTTCTTCATCATCTTCAAAGTCAAAGTCTTGTTCACCAGCACATCCTTCAATATAATCGAATCCTTCCATGCCCTGCAGGTTTTAAAAAAAAGACAGACAATCCTCAATATTAAACTTTACGAATAGACTAAACATTGACTTTGAGTCCTTTAATTTAGCCTGGGTAATATGTTTTTCGTTTTGCCAGAGTGGAACAAGAAGTTTCCTTTAAAATTTCGCCCTATGTACAGCTCTTGATATTCCTCAATATCAACAGATCTCATTAAAACAGAGTGTATATTATTTTTTCTTATTTGGATATGTTTGGTCTTTATTATATTTTTTCAAATTTCTTAGTGCTCCCAAAGCCTTCTTTTTCCATCTTTATAGGCACTAGAGGATTCACACGTGCAAGTCCTTATCACATTCATTGTTTGGCTAAAGACCAAACATATACAAATAAGAAAAAATAATATACGCTCTTTTTTCATGAGATCTGTTGATATTGAGGAATATCAAGAGCGGTACATAGGACGAAAATTTAAAGGAAGTGTGCTACCTTTAAGCTCAGAACTTCTTGTTCCACTCTGGCTAAACGGAAAACCTTTTTTTATTAGATTACCCAGGCTAAATTAAAGGACTTAAAGTCAATGTTTAGTCTAATTCCTGAGGATTGTGTGTCTTTTTATAAAAACCTGCTGGGCATGGAAGGACCCGATTATATTGAACAAGACTTTGATTTTGAAGATGATGAAGAAGAACATTAATCATAGATATTTTTCACAACAAGTATAATATTTTTTTTTCTATTTAATCTTGTTTTATTATTATTTTTCTTGTCATACATGTAATTTGGAACGTTTTGTATAAATTTAAATTTTGAATGTAACTTGAATATTGCAATAAATCAAAAACGTTCCACAGCCATATTTTTATGAATATTGAAAAAAGTTGTAACATTGGAAGTCTAAAATAGGGCCAAATTAAAACTAATTCATGTCCACTTTAACATACAAAAGTATCGGTAGTTATAAAATAAAATTTCATAGAGTAATACAAGATTGAACTTTAATCGCAGTTATCTCAAAATGGCTTGTGGGCTGGAACGTTTTTCAGAAACTACGTCCAATTGGCTGATATCAAGTATTTAGTGATAATTATATATTTTCGAGATGGATAACATTTATTTAAATCAAAAAAATCTCAAATGGTTTGGACCCTTGGTTTGGACCATTTTAATAAAATATTAAATCTACGGACACTGCACATTATTATTTTAAACAATAATTTTTCAAGTGGGTTGGAACATTTTAGTGAAACATTTATTAATACAAAGGTCGTACAGATTTAATAAATCAAAAACGTTTCAGATGAGTTGGAACGTTTTAGTGAAAAATATATTTTACTAAGGTCCCTTAGATTAAAAAAAAATCAAAAACGTTTCAGATAGCTTGGATCACATTTAAGAAAATTGTTTATGAGTTTTTCTTATATTCGGGTTGTTCCAAACAGCTTGAGCTACTTTAGTTTAATATTTATTACTATTCTCCATACATGTGGGTTGGGTTGACAGTTAGTGAATAGTAATCACGTGACTTTTTTGGTATCAATAACTCTATTTTGAACAGATTGTGGGTTGGACCGTTTTTCAGAAACTGCGTCCAATTATGCTCAATAATAAACTTATACAATTTAGTGAGCTGTTGGGAGTAAAGGAAGTCGAAATTGCCAAAACCTGGCCTAAGTCACTGAATCACTATTCTGCGTTTGATATCTCTTTGTAACGGTGGTGGACTGGCGTTTCGTAGAAAATGTGAAACAATAAACTTAAGCCTAGAAAACGGACACCGGGTTCAAAAGTTCTCTCAAAGGGATGTTATTCTTAAAATAAAAATCTCAATATTGTCTTTGGAATCATATTATTATGTGGAACTTGGCCACAATAAGGTATATCTTTGACTTAATCCGATGTGGAAAGGTGAGATAAGTGATATCTGCAATCTGATGGTGCGGACATAATATGCGCTTAAATTAGGTCACAAGTAGGTGCAATGCAACAAAATTCACCTTCCTGAAACTCATAAAACAGTAAAGACATAAGTTTTGGCAAGGTACAACACACACCACATAAATACTACAATAAATCCTTTTATAATCACTGCATTGTATTTTAGTAAATCGCACTAAAGTATCGTTGTATTTCGGATCGCTTAAATTACCCCATAAATACACGTAAACGATTCGCAACAAAGAGATGTCGTTGGAAGAGCTCGACGGGATCGGGACAATAAATCTGGTGCACAAACAAACAAGAAATAACTTTCACGGCTGAAAATATCAAATGTAAAATGTAAATTTAACTACCTAATACGGGCTTAAGCTACAAAAGTGCGCTTTAAAGCGATGTTTATTTGATATTTGAGTGTTGTTTTTATGTTAGTGTCGTCGTCGCAAATAAAAACGTCTGGTGTACGGGATGCGCCGTCGGTTATGAATGGCCTATGAGCGCTCCAACGCGCTGCAAAGAGCTACAGTGCGTTATTAATGCAGATGCGACACTGCGTTTGTTTGCTTCGTTTTGTGTGGTGGTTATTTTTACCTTAACTCGAATGTATACGTCTCATATCGGATCATTTTCATACAAGATTTTCGCGTTATTTAAGGTTTAATATTATTTATTGATTTTCAGTCCTATTTGGTAAATATACCTATTAAGCCGAAATTTTAATTGATGATTAATGGTTATTTCAACTCATCACATCAGCCTCGTGCAGTCCAACGCTGTACATAATTAAGATACAAAAAATATTGGAAATATTTCCCTAATTGACCGAAGAATATCTTTAAGTGAGTGAGATGTGGCTTCGGCAACCTTCAATAAGAAAAGAATAATATATCATATTAATCAGTATAAGCGTCCTACAAATTATACAGTTCTTTGTTTGTGCTTTTTACCGACATTTAATCGAAATTAAATCAGCAGCGATAGCCCAGTGGAGACACCGACGGACTGCCAAGCAGAGGTCTCGTTCGAATCCACGGCACGCACTAATGACTTTTCGAAGTTATGTGCGTATTAAATTGTTAATAGGGTTATTTCCATGTAGTCAAATCAAACACATACATACATACATAGCCTCGCGCCTGTTTCCCCGAAAGGGTAGGCAGAGGCATATTTAACGCCCACTTTTCGCCAGTGTTTTGATCCCACGTCATAGGTGGCGAGCCTATTGCCGCTTATCGGGATATTTGCCAGAGCCTCGTCCGTTGATCGGCACCACTTGCAGGTGAGGTTGCCCTGGGACCCTAAGTTCATGGTGGGAACCCTATGCACCCAAAATCAAATACTTTTACTGAAATGTCAAAAACGAAGTTTGCTACGGATTTTGTATGAAAAATGTAATGACGTCATAGTTTTCTGTTGTCAAGTAGAATACTTATTATCAATTGATTTACAATAAAAATAAAGTTTAACCATAATAATTGATGAATAAAACTACCACTATTTTGACATGTTTAACTGGATAAATAAACTTTTATTATTTATTTTATTAGCAGGATACTTTCCTATTATCGCTTGCTAAACGGTGAAGGAAAACATCGTGAGAAAACCTGCATGTCTGAGAGTTCTCCATAATGTTCTCGAGAGACGTGTGAAGTCTGCCAACCCGCACTTGGCCAGCGTGGATGACTATGGCCTTACCCTTCTCATTGTGAGAAGTGGCCCGTGCCCAGCAGTGGGACAGTTTATATAAAGGGCAGATGATGATGAATCGAAATTACCAGAATCAGAATGAATCAGACCATCAGTTTTGTATTCCTTATATGCTCTAATGAACTGAATTCCTTAGAAGCTTTGTTATAAATGTTACGTCTGCGTGCTAACTAGTCTATTTGAAGTGTCTCTTAGGTGGCGGTGCATCGCAGGCAGTTTGCTTGATATAATGCACGTCGCCGCCCGTTATTGCTCCAACCTACTTATTTATAATTGTCGTCGCATCCGCCACCATAACTTGATCTACCCGCCCCCGCGCCTGCTCAACAATCCACGTTTATATTAAAGGGCTTGTATGAAATATCAAGGGCCAAGTTACGCTGGTAGAGATGTGGCCAAGGGTAAGTTCTCGAGAGTAGCCAGGAGGTCGGCACGGGCTATTTAGTTCTCTTTCAAAGAGACTATTGGTACGACCTCTATTATGCTAGGCTGTATGACGCATCTTGTGACATTAATATTATTTGTATAGTGCTCAATATTAGATTACTTAAGTACGTATGTAAAAGCCTTGTGACACCTAAGGGTAAGCAAGGGCAAATTGATTATGACAATGTTGATATTAGCCATATGTTGAACAATTAGATATTATTTACAAAATTTGCTATGTTTTTTTGGAACCATCAGCACGAGGGTCGTTGGGCGAAGATCTCGATATTGTGGGTGCCAGAAGATGGATGACGTCGCCGGGGCCGGCCCCGAAAGAGGTGGCGGGATGACCTGGACACCTACCACAAGAGTTGGCTTGAGACTCAGGTGACAAGAAGATATAGAAAGATTTGGGGGAGGCCTTTGCCCAGCAGTGGGACAGGACAGGCTAGTGAAAAAAAAAATTGGAACCGTAGTCAAAATTACTGAAGCCTGCAGACAGAGATCAAACTGGCCATATATCAGATTTATTTTGATTTCAATTTCTTTTTAATATTGTTATATTCCATAAACACAAGATGATCAGCTGAGGGTTCAGTAACTACACCCTAAAAAGGTTGCTCAGTGCCGTATTTGTTTTGCAAAACGCAATAGCAACGTTTGATCGAATATGTTGATTATAATTATGAATATGTTAATAAAATTTCACGTCCAAAATGTCCCAAGCTAAACTCTTTTTTTAAACTCCAACGGAAGATAATGCTTTAAATTTATTATAACAGTCTATTTTCCAAAGCTGCCTTCTCGCAGTAGGAGACAAGGTTGTAGTGAGAAATATGACTTTGAAAGATATAAAAAATACGAACGTTTTATCGTGTAGGTACTTCCGCTCTCCTTGTATTATACAACGAATTATATTCATATGACAACAGTCCAGTTTTGTGCTTTGATTTTGAGCTTAATTTTTTAGTATTTTTTATTCAGGGTCTCTGCTAACTCTATTTATCCTACTGTATACAGGTGAAGCCAATTATAGCAGAAGTGACCATGGAAGATAACAAGGTTTGATACACGTGAAGTTTTTTTATATAAACTGTCTGAAGCTATTTATATTACTGTGTTTATAGTTATATACATAAAATGTCTTGGAACAAAACCAACCGCGTTGGTTGTTCTGGCTATCATTTAAAATATGACATGCCAATATAAAATCACACTCATGGAATCATGTACACACATATGATACATATGTACGATCACCCAATGAAGTGATCACTTTTTGTGATATTTACATTAGAACGCTACTGGGTTTTTGGACGCTTTATGTTGTATATCTCGAGCGGCTGCTCGGTCGATCCTAGTTCTTAACTAGAATCTTTTTAACAAGACGTCAAACGGGTGGTTCAAAAACTCCGACACCAGAGCCTTACTTGAATTCCAGACATATTTATTAAATAAACTATTTAATTTAATACAATTTGGTTTTGTTACGCAATTTTATTGTTACTAACGACGTCAGTCAGTCCAGTTCGATTGCTCTACAAGTACCATCAGAATACGCCAGCCAGATTCAATTTAAGTTCAAAAAAATTTATATTCCACCAGCATTTCTTCAAAAACTTTATCAAACTAATAAAGCAGAAGCACGGTAATTGGATTTCTGAGTTCAATCTTTTTATTTACTCTATAAAATCCACAAAGCTTATATACTGAGCAAAATATTCATCGTTTCGTTGCCCGCTTTTGTTTCTAAGGGGGAACCGATTAATTTTATTGGCTCGGCTAATTCTATCAAAGACTCTGTGCCGCTTTAATAGCACACAACACAATAAGACCCTTAAAAACTAATGTTCAGCCTTAAGTCCGCCGCAAATACCTCTTTGTGACTCCGAACGATACCGAAGCTCGCGAGCGCACAGACCTGGCTACACGGAATTTTCTTCATGAGCCATAGTTCAAGTGAATCTCAACCTTAGCTTCCCACACTTAGAAATGCTTCTTTGGTATACAAGTGGTATTACTTAAGGCGAAGGAAGACGCGGGCCAGATTAAAAAGTTCGAGTCGGTCGCGCGATGTCATTGTAAGTGGAAAATGAGTTAAATAAGGCAATACATTTTAATTAGGAGGAAGGGATCCCTTTATTCCTTACGCGATAACTCGCTGCGTCCTCTATTAATTGAATTTCATGTTTAATTAAGTCGAGGCGGAGGCAGATAATCCGACCACTGATCTCTGAATTGTTCTTCGAGTTCATTTAAGTTGGTGCTTTTGGCCATCGCCGAGTTTTTTGAGCGACCGATATTGCGACCGCCAAGTATATTTGCTTCAATTTATGTTATCTCCACGAATTATAGGTAAAGGGTAAATTACTGTTTGAAGATAAGACTTGTTTAATTAATTTAAAGTTCTAGTGATAATTATAATTACGAAATCTTTAACGTATCTTTGGTTGTCTGAAAATGTCCAAAACTAAATTATTCCCATTCATTTTCATATTTATTTTTATACCGAAGATCAACACATGAGGTACATCCGATAACTCTTATCACTACATAGTATAAAACAAAGTCTTCTTTCTGTCTGTCTGCCCCTATGTATGCTTAAATCTTTAAAACTACGCAACGGGTTATAATGCGGTTTTTTTTAAGCCTTATCCGAGATATCTATTATTGACTTCTGTAAATAATTCTAGTTCTCTGGCCTATTATTTTAATGTCATCCACAATATTCGACGCCTTAAACATCTCCGTTTAAACAAACCACGTAGAAATGAACGTGCATCTGCACAAATTACCTTCCCCACCTACGTCACAAAAATCTTTGAATAAAATACCGGTGTTAAGTTTAATGTAGTGAAATAATCCCTCCCTAAGTGGTTCGCGTCGGCTGAGGCGATTGCTTAAAAGATTAAAAACTTGGGGCGGTTCAACAATATTACATTTGTATTGTACTGTTTCAGACATTGCAGAAAGTGCCATCAAAGAACGCACAAGGATCTAGAAATGAAGTAATACTAGAAAAACAAATTCTATACTTGTTTCCTGTGAGTGATAGATGTATGATTACTACTTATTTATATGTCGGTTTCTGTTATCAGAACTGGGTGTAAGATCTTAGTATAGTCAGAGTCTTTTGAAACGGTAAAATCAAAATCATTCTACTAAATCTTTTATCAATACGTCAAACAACTCGAAAACTAATAAACCCGATTTAAATGTATATTTTCTTCTTCTGCAGGCGTGCACGAAGGCGAAAAGAAGAAAGCAACCGATACTATATCGTTAGTGAGGAAGGATAAATATCTTTATGGTCAAACCACAGTGACTGTTATTTCAAATAATAATAATAAATTTATTTATTGTTTCACAAGTTACTACAATTATGAGACACATTTATATTATCAACACATGAAGTTGCTACTATTTATGTGCGGCTGGTACTTAAAATAGGAAAACCTGAGCCTCAAGTACCAGCATCCTTCCAATGACACGGTTAAAGAACTTACATAATTACTGAGACACTACAATATACAACAATAGTAAAGAATTAAATTTAACAAATAAAAAGTAATAAACTAATTTAAGCAAATGTATCTCTATAAGGTCACCTAATCGTTTTATTGTCTCTTTTTTAAGTAAAGAGAAATGTGATCGCCAAATAACATTGGTGTTATATAGGTCCATATTCATCTTTTACGATAATTACTAAGGTCATATTCGCGAAATCTTACCACACAAGCGTCATCAAGTTAAGTAAATAGGTAGTGCTTCTATCTGAAACTCATCCTCTTAGATTCAATGCCATTATCATTTATGCGCTAATTTCCTAAATAGGCATAATGGTAGCCATATTCGTACCATTAAGGTTGGCTGTGTGTTATCGGCCGCTCAAGGGGCAGATCTTAAGGGTCTAATTGCCCCTAGCCCCTTAGGCACCTCGTTTATATAAATTATAGTCAGATTAGATCTTGATATACACATCACAAATTACTTGGTCGGTTGAGATGTCAATTATGGACTTTAAATTTCATTGAAATATTAATTTAACTACTAATGAGTCATGTATGTCTCTACGTTATATTATTCTGAGTTAAGTAACTAGATTGATTAAGAAAAATGTCTTGTGTCCAAATATGAATAACAAAAATATATTTCTATTAAAAATGTTTCAGTTTTGTTAATTCTTTCTAAGCCTGCTTTATGTTTTACCTATGCATACTCCACAGCGTGCTCTATAAAATTTTTACGTTAACCTATCTTATCTACGAATTTTATGAACAAAAGTTTAAAAAAGAACATTTAATGCAAGTGTATAAACATCGAACAACATAAAAATGTTGAACTATGTTTTCCCATGTTCGTTAGATAAAAAGTGCACAGTGTCAGCCATTTTATAAATTTTACGATCATGGGCACGGAAGCAATTAAGTGCTGTGTAAAAATTTTTATACCTTGAGTGTAAATCAATGTCTGACGGACAGACGGCACTCGTGATTTGACACAAACCTCCGGAGGACTGAGAGAGAATTGTGCAAGGCAAAGGTTTAGTACAGTATTAAAATTATTGTAATCATTTAATAGTGACATAACTCATTGATAGTAAATAAAAATTGCTAAGGCCACACAATTGTTTGTACAAAAAATATTAAGAATATAAAAAATGCATGTCTAGAAAATACCATAACAATTATTGCCAGTTATCAATGTCTAATTTCCTTAAAATTAAAAGTCATTTAGAATCATTTTTAGACGATGATTTCTATGTGAAAAGATGATTCGATCCCAAATAGCCATTCCTTACCAACTTTCCTAAAATATTTTTAGCGTTATTAATTTATATATTTTAGGTGTACATGTTAAAGTTTTATGTATTAACTACGATACCCAAAATAGAAGTGAACGCCATAAAAAGTTTGGGACTTTTGAAAGTTTCAAGCTTGCCAATTTTTACGTTTGACCTGATTAACAGCGTGATCATAAGTTTACTTAGTACACTGAGGATATGGCACTACCATACAGAAAAATACACTTTATTGTTCAAGGCTTACAGTGCATTTTGCAGTAGGTACGGGTGTTATGAGTAAGAATGCACGCCGTAGTTTAATAGCGCAATAAAATTTTACAAGTGTATTAAGTATCGAGTGTTAGGGCGGTTGGCTGTAGTGCACTGCGGGCGGCCCTGCTAGTTTTCATCTCACGGACATTTATGCACAAAAACTGCACGACATAGGTATGTACATATAAATGTTAAGACCTGTTCATCTTAAAGAGTAATTTTTGATTATTATTTTCATAAAATTTTGATTTTATTCACAAATTCAACTAGAATAATTATTATCCAATCGTTCCATATACATATTAAAACATTACTTAAGAATAAAATTCTTCCGTTTTTCTAATTTGACCCGATTGTAAATACCTTCACGTATGCACTGTCATTCTCAAAATGAGTAAATAATGCGGTCATGGAAATATGTGTAGTTGTATAGCAATTATTATATTTTATTACAAAGGGTAGTAAGCATCTTACAGTACAGAAGGCGAAGCGACGTTTATTTAGTTAACAGTGTAATGGAGCTTCCTAAAGACCAGACCTAATGCATGAAGTTACACTTTATTGAAAATATAAGCCACTTTAGCAGTTTGTCGCGTTGTCGATTATCGTTCCTACTCATGACTCAAAACTAACTCCTTTCACAATTTTCATTAATTCATTTATTTATTTAACTTCTTGCACTACAAAAATGTGGTACGTAGGCGGACTTTATGCCTTAGGCATTCTCTACCAGTCCACCTAGGGTGGTGCAGAGATAATATAACAGTAGGTGCGACATTAGAAAATGAGTAATGATATTAGAATAATAGTTTAATAAATACTAGGTATAAGTGTAAATAAATACTGTATATTTAAAAAGGTACATAAATATCTAGGTATATAATTATGAATAAATACATGTAATAATAATACATACAAAAATTCATCAACACATTCTAGGTAAGTACTCACACAACACTCCACACACATTTGCTATTTAGAGAAGTTGAAATAAATTTATTAAGTACTTTTACCAGTTTTGTTAAAATCCTTATAGTTCGTTAATTTCTATATAAATGCTTCAGTTGTACTACACTCGACTACCTACTTCTAAGGTAGAATTCTTAGTTTAGTACAAGCACGTTTCAGTGTAGTCCCTCAAACTTAACCGTATCCCCGCGGGCTTTGGTCTCTTGTACCGTAGTGCGTTGTCCCATGTAGGGGCCATTTGATCACGATCAAGATTTATACTTTATACTTCCAATCCGATACTGAACTAGTACGTGTTTGCTAATCAATGGATAAGGAATCGTAAGAGACGATGTGCTACTTGAATAATTGAGCGATTTTCTGAGATAGACGTGTATATGGCTTGACTCTAAATAAACCTGATATTCTGATTTTACAGTCGATGTAAGAAAGTGATAAAATTGCTAACAGTATTAGAGTATATTTCCATGTTTAATAACAAATCTGTAACAACAGGTGAAAAAGCCTTTGCATAAGACAACGTCACCTATTTGAAAATGATTATAAATAACTTTCGATATAAATTTTATTATTGTGTTGGTATTTTGACTGACTAACGGCTAATAATGGCTGGCGTGGTGGTCACTAAAATACTGCACTGTCGCGAGTGTTGTGAGTTCGATTCGACAATGGATATACTGTGTGTATTAAAATGTTAAGATTCTATTTGTAGTTGCCGATTAAAACAATACTCTAAAAGAAATCCACGACACAGGATTTAATAATAGCAAGGGCTATCCTCATCAAAATTAAATAATTTGACCTTAAATGTTTATTAACATCGAATTTTGGCCATCTTAGCCAATCTCAACTGAGTAAGCATATTATGCAAAAACGTAGTACATGGTCCATTGAGAAAACTTCAATATTATTAAAAAAATACGTTTTGCGATTTATTTTAAACCACATAAAGTGATAAATACAGTCAGATAGAAAAATACTTTCTTGTATATATGTTTTAAATAAAGGGAACTGCCGTTGAATCAAAAGAATAAGTCTACGATTTGAAGAGTAGGTACACTTTCTTATAATTCCGTTGAAATGCTATGGTAATACGAACACTAATTATAACAACAACAATAAAGCAACGTCTCCATTGCTTTATTAACTCGACTGCGTCCAAGAAAGTGTCCTCTTGGGAACAATAGTGCGCCTCAGGCGAGGGTGACCACACTTTATCAGTCATCCGATCCGATAGTGTGACCATCTTGTCTCAAATTGTGTTATAAATCGTGCATGTATCGGACACTCTCTAATTACCCGTTTGCTAAGTTTTATTGGTGGTCGGCAGTTTCGGGTTATCGCGATTTAAGTTTAAATTGTTTGCCATATTGTTGTTTGGTTGTTGCGTAAGAATTATTGTTTTGGGTTGTGCGATGTGACGTCGGCATTGAGTGTTGCTTGTTTGTATTGTAAATGTGTTTGTTCTAGTTACGTTATTGTGCATACACAAAGAAGGTAGTGTTATATCTTACTATAACATCAAACGAAATTACGTATATTAAAAAGTATTTTACGTATATTTACGTATATATTTACGTATATTAAAAAGTATAACGTATATTAAATTACGTATCTTGATTTGGTATAGGAACCTGCTCTTTGGCTCATTAGAAAAATTACAATGATTTCCAATTATATATTTTTTATAAATAGCGCTCTAAATATTTTTATTACACTGGCAATAAAATATATATTTAGTAGGTACTTGGTGAACTTCTCGTTATTGTACTAGTAGTCTGAATTTCATTTCAGTAGAAATTAGATCATTAGGCGTGTAAGACAGTAGCCTAATTATTTAACTTAGGTAAGTGTTGCGTCAAAATTACGTAACATTCTTATTTCACTTACATAATTTTCTCCACTCTTAGAACGAAACATCTAATCTAGAGTCTAACATCAAAACAACATAGTACTTGTCTGCCATTATTCAAATATTAGCGAACTTCATTCAAGCAGGACGGAGCGGGGCCAAACCAAGTAAATTTATGTAAATCGACGTATTTGCAAAATGAAGTCCTTCAACTCAACAAAAAAAGCTTTTAATAATAACAAAAAAAGTAAAATCCTTTGTATTTGCGAGTATTTTGAGCTTCGGTGGAACGCAGAGGTATTTTCCTCATAATTTAATCAAATCATGGACTGTGTAGTGTATTTTTCTGAGTCATTTATTTTTAATTTTGAACAGCCGAGGGCCCGTGCGAACGGCGCTTTTATAATTGATTTTGTTACTTTTAGGTAGGTATGAGAATTTAGGTGAATACTTATTATTGTTGAAGCAATATTTTTGATACTACCTCTCGTTTGTACTGAGGTGCCCAAGAAAATATAGCACAGGAATTACAGTTGACTTGCCCCATGTGGACGATTTAAAACATTTGATTTATGTGTACTAAAAACCTTCATTGCATGATAATTTTGCATTAATTGTAACACAAACTTCTTATTGTTTCATGTTACTAGGATTTCGTGTTGTACTTTATATCTAAAGTTGGTTCACCTTTTCTATAGTTGGTGCTGAATGTATAGGTGAAACACAGGCCTCTGGGACCTGGTAACTGCTGAATTGGTGGTCTGATTGCTGCAGCTATGGGGCACATGTTATTTTTGGCTTATATTTTCTGTGCGTATTTTCTTGTGTCTTTTATCTGTTCCACCACCCAACTTACTTGACTGCGTTTAATTTTGTATAAATCTTGTTTTTGATGTTTTTTAATTTACATTGTATAAGTACTTACTATTTTGTTTGAGGCTACATGGTGCTGTGTGTATAGTATTCTACCATATACACATAACATCATCTAAACCCAAAGTAATTTGTACTATGGGTGCTAGACATTGGTATTTGATAGAACATTATTCTTGTGAGCTGTATATCAATAAGAGCTTTCTGTTTTTCACAAAACGTGCTCTACGATTATTATTTTGATATTATTTCAGTTCGTTAATTATTTATATATATGTATTAGCTATGTATTTTTTTTAAGGCAGCGATAGCCTAATGGTGGTACCAACAGACTACCATACAGAGGGTATCGGGTTAGAATCCACGACGCGCACCAATGACTTTTTGGAGGTATGTGCATATTGAATTGTTAATTATCGCGTGTCCCGTGCTTCGGAGAGCACGCTTTGACAGTCGTTATAGGGCGTCAGTACCTCTAAATAAACTGACACTAGTCTAAACCATGGAATATCGCTATCACTTCAGGTTGCGGAGGTCAGACAGGCAGTCGCTCTGTGGAAAAGCTAATATTTAGCTCAATCCGGTTAGACTGGTAAACGGACCCCTGGTTGAAACTGGGATAACGCTGGGTGGATAATAATAAAATAATAGCTAGAAGCTTTTTGCGGACCCCGTAGATTTTTGATCGCAACAGCGCTAGGATGATGATGAGCTGTGTAAAATGTAGCACAATTGGGCTCAGTATAATCGATAAAATACGCTAATGAATAAATATTTCTGGAATTTTGTTAAACTATTTATTTTACTATCCGATGTCGTCCGTGTGGTGACGGATTAAGAATACAGAATGTCACCACCCCATATCATCCCATGGGTGTCGTAAGAGCCGACAGAGGGAGCATATTATGCAGATAACAGCACTGTAAGAGAAGGAAAACTTGATACAAACCCTATACCAACCCGTTTGGCCAGCGTGGTATAGTAGGCCAATTCCTCCTTTTAAAGGAGAGGCCTAGTTCAGCAGTGGACTGTTAAAGGCTGATGATGATGATCCGATGTAAACCCTACAGAAACGATGGGAATTACCTATAATAGACACATCTTCTGTATATATAAAATTGTTCCATTACTGACAGACAGACAATGTACATAGCTGGAACTACAGGACGCAAGAAACTTAAATAAATAAATTAAAATTAAAATTAAATTTGATAAAATTGTTCCATCCGGATTCCATGGAGGGCGACGTCTATCTTTCATATAACAAATCAGGATTATTTTAATCTTATTATTTGAGGAAGATAAAGTTTCAAAGAAAATAGCATTGTATAATAATTATGCCATAAAAAAAAACATATTATAGTATTACTAAACAAAAATGCACTTTAGGTGGGTTGATACAAATTATTTGCATAGATACATTTTATTTGCCTACGTTTAGTACTTTAGTTAAGTTACTAATTTGGATCTTTATTTCTAACTATTAAAAAGTTATGTTTCCGCCCGGGATCGAACCGGGGGCCTTCTGCGTGTTAGGCAGATGTGATAACCGCTACACCACGGAAACCATGTTGGCTAGATACCAAAATACTCGTTACTTTCTATTCTTACTCATGACCTATACTTACGTCACATGCGTCGAGCGGGTGAAAGTGATCAAAGACCGGATTACACGCTATCTTAATACATTTACTACTTGAGTACTTTTTTTTTTTTTTTTTTTGGTATCGGGTTGGAAAATCCTCATGGAGTCCCTCCGCCCCGGGGGAAGGACGAAGGGGACTGTCAGACTCTTACTGACTAAAAACCAACCCGTGTTCCTCATGTACCCGTGTGTCGGAGGGTAGGGATTCGCATAAGCATTCGTCACTACTCCCCGACGGGTATTGGCCCGCCAGATGGTCAGGCGGGCCCCGAACAAAACCCCCTTGGCGGCGGATGAAGGTGTTGGGCTCCGCCGCCAAAACACTCAGCGGCCGCAGAGGATAGGGAGGACGGCAACGCAACACCGCATCTCCTCTTCCTCTGCGGCCCCACCGCGACGCAACGATGGTGCGCCTCCATTTGGTCGCGGGAGATAGGGCGCGCGGCAACGCAACACCGACACGCCTCTCCTCCCGCGACCGCACCCGACTGCGAGGGACAGAAGAACTGTCCCTCGCACCCGCCCTTTGGACGCATCCTGCGCAGGCCTCCGTCAAGCCCACGCGGAGCGTCCCCTCCTGGATCCCTCTTAGCTTCACCGCGGGTCACCAATCCACGGTTACTAAGCCCCCCCACCACGACAAGGTGGAGATCCCACGGGGGGGACTACTTGAGTACTATAAAGACAACAATTTTTATGACGTAAATATAGTTAACTCAGTAATCGCTGTTTTATAGATATCGGTGAATAAAATAGTAATTTTATCGAGGTTATTGTAAATATTTCACCGGAGTTATCGGTTAAACACGTAAAGGTGACATTTTTGTTATGTAATAATAATTTTACAATTTTTAAGTAATAAATGCGGTATTTATATTATTACACTAGATGACCCGGTGAACTTTGTACCGCCTAACAATGTTTTTTTTCTTTTCTCTCCGTAAGAATCATCCTCGTACTTCAAGGAATATTATTAAAGAAGAATTAGTGAAATCGGTTCAGCTGCTCTCGAGATTTGCGCTTAGCAACACTTTCAGCGATTCATTTTATATTACTTATAGATTACCAGATACATATAATAAAACAAATATTGTAATTGACGTCGTCGGTAACTTTAAAATGAGTGAAACAACTGATACAAGTATTAAACACAATGCAGTCAGTTATTCTGTACGTACAACCATTTTAAAATCACAAAGATTCTGACTCCGTGGTTCTTCACTGTAAACAAATTACCTGTTTGTAATTTGTTTAGAGTGAAGATTAAACATAATTACAGAATTACCTAATAGGATCACATAAACACGCATTCGTCATCAGATTAACGGAACTAGCTAAGATGATACACGCTCAAACTCAATGAGTTTCACCTGCTACCTCCGATCAGACCAGTTTAGTTTCCATAGACCAACGCCTGCATGAGTCAGAAAGCTTGTATCCCTGTCTTCACAAACATCCAATCAATAAAAAATCGTCCAAACAATATATTATGGATCTTATAGTACGTCTCTAGTTATTACTATAATCCTTCAGCACAACTCTACATCCAAGTTACTATACGCTTAATCTACCTCAAGCTACGCCATATCCTGGGCTAAACACATCTCCGAAATACTTGAAACTGAGAACAGAAACTAACATAAATCTTGCACCTCGTACTGACAAACAATTCACAACTATCTCCAAGTTGGTAAGGTGTAACGGGGGTCCGTATCTAATGATGCTTTATGCCCTGATATATTATCATATTAACGGGAAGGGACTTGGGGACACTGTTACACGAATATTGGATACTTAAGATATGGATATGATTATCTTATTGTGATTGTAATGAAGGTGTTTTGGTTGCGTGTGCTTTTCTGGTGGGGCTTTGAAGGTCACGGATTTCATTAAAATATTGTTTATTATTGCTGTGTCATTGAGTGACTGTTCAATCAATCATTAATTAATTGGTACTCGTAAAACGATACCCTTTTAGTGTATAATTTTACTTCTGAAATGGCATCACAATCACAACGATAATTGTATAGTTAAAATGGTGATATACTGCCATTGTAATTTTACCTGATTTTCTACGTTGCATCTGATATTTTATGTCAGACTTATAAAGTCGGATCAGATATGCAATAATAATTTCTACATATAATTGTAGACCTTGTTCAACTGGTTAGAAATAACAGTTTGGCTACTTGATTGTGTAACGGTGGTCGCGGCAACATGTTTAATATGCACTTATGTAATGTGTATGCATTCATTGAGATTTCGCTTTTAGTTCACCTACTATCAGTTTCCGTGGTGTAGCGGTTATCACATCTGCCTAACACGCAGAAGGCCCCCGGTTCGATCCCGGGCGGAAACATAACCTTTTTATATACCGTTATCTTGCTTTTATATATTTATATAAGTAGGTATGTCTACTTGGATTTCATCCCGGAAGATTGATTCGATCCCGAGTAGAAATATGACTTTTTAATATCGTCTAGGCGTTATTTTGGGTTTCACAAATTACGAACATTTCATCATTATTGCCGTAGTCCACTGCTGGATATAGGCCTCTCCAATGGCACGCCACTGAGCCCATAGCAAAAGTCATCATGCCAATAAATTATTAATAACTAGAGGACGCCAGCGGCTTCGCACGCACATATTTTCGAATTTCCCGTTTTGCCCGATCCCATGGGAATTTCGGGAAATCCCGTCTTAGTGCACCCCTACGGTGCCCAAGGAACATACATGCTAAATTTCATCTTCTTACGACCAGTAGTTTCGGCTGTAGCGTGTCTGTCAGTCAGTCAGTAACGCAAGGATTTTATATATTAAGATAATGGCATGGTGGCCCTTACCTTGACGGCCTAGAGAAAAGCTTTTTTACGCCCCGCTTAAAGGACCCGGGGTCATAGGAATAAGGGAACACATGGGCAGGTAATGAGTTCCACATCTTTCGGCACAGATAGGAGGCACCGAATCGATTTGTGCGAGACGGTATATTCTGTTCTACCGTGTGAGAAATTAAAAATGTTCCCTGCTGGATCATAACTACTTACCAAGGAACTTACGTGCCAATAAGGGTGTTTGATATTTCTTCTACCACCAGACGGCGCTTAGTATGCGTCAGGTCCAAACTAACGTCAGATATGTACAGAGACACACATAATATAAACCTAAACAAACAAACACAGACGTACGAAAATATAGAGGCTTTGACAGTTTTGAAAGGTTCCTAGACCTGATCATAGAGATATAAAGGATAGAGTGGCAGAATAGTACCTAACTCAATACTGTGTCGTGTCCGCCGGTGGGAGAGAGAACGCAACAGTTAAAGCCCCCCTGCATCTCTCTTTAACAACGCATGCTCTACATTCTAAAATGGGGTTGGCAACTGTCAAAGTGTGTTGTCGTTGTGTCCCCAAACATTGAATTTGTACTATGGTCAAATTTTTACAATATATACACTTTTTTAATTTCAAGCTATCTTCGTGTATCAATAAAAACAACTTTTAAACTATTGATTACTGATAAACTGATATTAATAATAGTTACAGGTAGCACGCCATTGCGCAATGTTGATGTTGTGCATGTACTGTTAGAGAGAGATGCAGGGGGCCTTTAATTGTAGCGTTCTCTCTCGCACCGACCGCGACGGACACTCATTGGCCCCTCTCTGCCACTCTATCCTTTATATCTCTATGGACCTGATGCCTCAGTGCTGCCGCGTAGTGAGTGTAGTTTCAGAAGACCCTCATTCTGAGTTTCTTGCGTCCAGAAGTTCCAGCTGCACGTTGTCTGTCAGTCAGTAATGGGACAATTTTATATGTACAGATGTGTCTATTATAATTCCCAGCGTTCCTGTAAGGACTACATCGGATAAGTAATAAATTAAATAGTTTAACAAAATTCACTACCACAACACCTTCTTGGCCGAAATGTGGATTTCATGAATGATCACCTAGTCATTTAGAGTTCCATCGTTTCTGTATTACATTCGTAAAATTGAGCACGTCTAAAGCCGCGGGGCAAACGATAACACGTATATACAACTGTATAACCAGGTGCAAAGTAATCATTTGGCAATGACAGTAGTTGAGACAGCTTTCTTTTATCTTTAGGAAAGCGTACTTTGATCGACTTACAATCAGTTTCCGTGGTGTAGCGGTTATCACATCTGCCTAACACGCAGAAGGCCCCCGGTTCGATCCCGGGCGGAAACACATTCTTTTGATGACACTCATTTGTTAACAAAATATATTTTTGAATTAAACTTACCAATCTAAACTATCTACTAGGTTTAAATATTTGCTTAACCAAATTGAATCCATTTCCTCCTTCTATAGCCCTTCACAGTCTAGACACAAGCTCTTCCTAATTTTTGTCACAGTACCTACCACTGTGAGTCAGTAGAAGGATTTGGTCACGTCGGCTGGAGTTCGTACAGGGTTCAATCTCAAGTTGTTTGTCTCTTCGCAAAGATTCTATTTGCTCTTACCAGTTACGACGCAAACGATATGAAATAGGATAGTGACAACTTTTACTTGTTTACCAGTACTGTAGAGCCTTGCAGTTTTCGGCATTAATGGATCGGCTCGACCGAGGCAGCACTACCCTCTTACAGAAATATTATTTTGTGTTTGACTATATTTTGGTTTCTGCTGTCAGAAATATACCACACCGATGTAACAAGAGAACAAAATTTGACTTAATGTAAAAAAGTCATGTTTCCGCCCGGGATCGAACCGGGGGCCTTCTGCGTGTTAGGCAGATGTGATAACCGCTACACCACGGAAACTGATGACAGAAGCCTGAAGTAAGTTGTCGTAACTCGACCACTATCACGTAATCGCATTGGAATATAATCTTATTACCAACTTTGTTTGTAATCACAGGCCACAGTATAATCTTACAAGTAGTATACAGCCTTATACAGGCCGTCACACGCAGCGCATAGCAGACTTTCACCTTTTTACCAACCAGGTAATCTTGGTTAAATATAATTGTATTATATGCAAAAATAGGTTTGCCAACTGTGATACATGATTTCAACACCGCAGCGACAAAGCAATTAAAATTTCAATAAGTAGGTTTTGTAATCGAGTGCAGGACAAAATAAATGATAGAAAACCGTATTGGGTGTATACATATACACATAAATAGCACAGAGAAGATAAAGTGCCGAATATGATTGTGTGAGTAAATGTATTATATTAGAATTAAAGTTGCTGACGAGAGTGAAATTATCCTTTAAAACTCTTCAGCAATAAAATTTTAAATTTTTATAAAAAACTAGTGGACGCCCGCAGCTACGCCTGCACATTTTACCCGTTTTGCCCGTATTGCCTGATTCCGTGGGAATTTTGGGAAATCCCTTCTTAGTGCACCCCTACGGTCCCCAAGGAATATACATGCCAAATTTCAGCTTCCTGCGTCTAATAGTTTAGGCTGTAGCTTGTCTGTCAGTCAGTCAGTAACGCAAGGATTTTATGTATACAGATTATTATGAAGAATAATATAATTATTTACTATAAATAATATACAAAAAAAGGTATAATAAGTCCAACACTACGTATTGGAAAACAACCACAAATAACGTTAATTACTGTCACTTTTTATTAATATTATTAATATTTAACATTCTCAACTGATCATTGGAAACCACAGCATAGCGACAAATCTACTCAGAAGAAATTATTTATGATGTCATGCAAACGTCATAATTATGGCAATTACTATTATAAAATGTCGTGTAACGGGCTCTGTGACCCAAAGGAATAGAGAGAGATTTGAGAGGATTTTGAGATGTGGACCTGGAGGAGAATTTAGATAAAAAGCTGGACAGAAAAGGAACCAAACGAAGAGGTTCTGTGAATGGTTGGAGAAGGGAAACAAGAACAATATAAACTCGGAGAGGGAAGATGATAAGCCACGATAGTTATTTAAAAATCGTACCTATTGAAGGGTAAAATTTAAGGAAGTAAAAGACACGTTTGAGACAAAACTATATGGCACAGGTGAAGGCAAATTTGGAGTCGGGTTTTTATTATATTGTATCAAGAGGTCAAAAAGCGGCATAAAATCTAGTGTATACTTACGTTGCGCCATGATTTTGTCCATATTAGAAGGAGATTGATTTAAGTTACTTTTAATTTTTATTTTTTGTAAGTTTTACATACATATGCGTATGCTACGTTGCACGATATTTTTTTTATTTTGGTTCTATTCCTTTCGAGCATTAAGTTCTCATAGCTCGAAGAGCTGATGGCCGTTGGTAATATGGTTCTGGACTGACAAAACAAGGGTACGTTCTCTTAAAGTGGACAATCGATACCGGGCAGCAGCTGAAAGCGGGTAGCTTCAGATTGGCCTATTAGAAGAGATTTGGGAAGGCGGACGTCGTTGGACGTCTTTCGGCTGAGATGATGATGGTGTTGATTTATTTATTATACAGGCTATATTTTGCTTACTTACCAATAGATCGCGTAGCTAAAAAATGAGATGACGTATTTACAACAGTAATTAGAGCAGCTAGACATGTTTGTCATACGTCACGTGAAATAACTTGAACAATAGGATACCTATTCAAAACCGCATTACGCCTTTACATAAGACGCATGACCAAAATTAGTACCTACGACTAATTACGTCACATTTCAATTGTATTTCATAAACCTTCGTATATTCCATTCGTAGGTATACTACGAGTATGGGGAAGAATGTAGGTACACACATTATGTACGCAAACGTCTCCCACAAATATTACTGACGTAATTATTTTCTTACTCCTCCGAAATACGCAACGAATTTTATCAGAGGTAGGTATATTCTCTGATAAAATTCGTTGCGTATTTCAAGAGTTTTGTTTTTACTGAGACGTCACGATTGTCAAAACTTGGTGTCTTCTTTAGTTATTGCTGCGGAACCTGGCGGTACAGGCGATACAGTTAGTACTGAGAATAAGTATACAAGCATCGAGAAAGGTATGCTAATGTGGTTTGGGCACGTGGAGAGAATGGATGACGAAAGACTGACCAAGCAGATATATAAGGCAAGTGTGAATGGGACAGGACGAAGGGGAAGACCTAGGCAGACGTTCTCTGACTAGATTGGAGACATCCTAAAAACAGGACAGGTCAGTAAGGAATCTGATGGGAGTGAATGAAGCAAAGGAGATATGTCGGGATCGTTGCAAATGGCGTTCCGTAGTCTCTGCCTACCCCTCCGGGAAACAGGCGTGAGTCTATTTATGTATGTATGTCTGTACCTATGTATGAGAATAAGTGTCGGATTAGTCAAAATAATATATGTTACGGCTTTGATTGGATGTGGAGGACTTTTAAGACGCCCTCTAAATTATTTTATTTTTCCGTTTTGTTTGTTTTGTATATAGGTACATATTTCGTAGGATAGTATTTTAAAATTTAAGTTAAGTTTAATTAAATAAGTATTTAGTGGTACCTAAATAATATTATGTACATTGTTATGAAAATGAATAAATACATTATTTTATTCATACATATATTTCACTTGTCGTGCCCTGTGATTTCACCCGCCAGCTTAAAAGAATCTTAAGCGATGTTACAATCTTATAATCTTTCTCGTGAATACAGTTATCAATATTTTCATTCCTGATTGGTACTAGTAGAGTAATATAGAAACTAACTTTTCAGCTGTATTATATTAGTAGAGATAACTGATTAGTTTCATTCAGAGGCTCAGAACTCGTATATAGCTGAACTACCAAGTCCAGACGTATCTACCCTTATTTTCTTAATTATGATTATTTGAATTTTTAAATATAATTATGTTGAACTAGATATAAATACACATACACGCTTCGCCTACAAGTAGAGCTCTTACAATTAATGAAAATTACACCAATGAGATTTAAATTGAATATAAGTTGGTCAGACGAAGCGGGTCTTGTTTCAGGTGGAGCTTGGAGTAATATATCAAAGTTTGTGAGTTCACCGCGCGAGAGGTGCGAGGCTATGAATTATGCCGACCGCAGGGGTGGGATCATAGCACAAGAGCAGAGCGGAATGCGGCTGTTTGGCAATGTCGCCGCCATTTTATAAAACATGGAATAAATATAAATATCTTCGATTTGTTATTTTATAACCGTTGACAAAAACATACCGTTTTTGACAATATTCTATTAAATATATATCAATCTTTTTCTAAAAATAGTTGAAACAAATGTAAAATGAAAATCATTGAACACTCCTACAAAAAATATTTTTATAATTCAAATTTTGGTCTCAAACTATAATTATGCCTTGTTTTGTCATAAAGCATCTAAAGCCTTTCTATAAAACCAGAACTATGTACATTTCCCGCTTGCGACTAATGTGGCCATACAATAAGGAAACATTTACGTACAGACATAAATAATGACGTAAACCCTAATCCTATAAACCGCAAGTGTCGATATATTCTCACGTTGATGGCGTCAATTTTGTGTACAAATATGTACACAAAATTGACGACATCAGAATTTTTGAATCCGATGTATATATAAACAAAAACGTAAAATAAGTTTGCGTCATTTTAAACGCCACCGAGGCTGTAATGGTGTGAGATCAATGTGTGCGTCACTATTGCATTGATATTAAAATCTAGAAATATTTGAATATGATTACCCGGGTATAGTTTCGTATTTTCAAAACTTATGATGATATTCAAGACTACGCTCTCGTCCCCAGTTTTTCACCTCCTTATCGGAGAAATTTCCAAAAAATGTCTTTTAGTGCTTCCCTACACCCTTCAAGAAACATACATACATACATACATACATACATAGACTCACGCCTGTTTCCCGGAGGGGTAGGCAGAGACTACGGAACGCCATTTGCAACGATCCTGACATACCTCACTTGCTTCACTCACTCCCATCAAGTTTCTCATGCATGCTCTTCTGTTAAGGGTACTTCTGACTTGTCCTTTTTTCAGGATGTTTCCAATCTGGTCAGAGAACGTCCGCCTAGGTCTTCCCCTTTGTCCTGTTCCATTCACACTTGCCTTATATATCTTCTTTGTCAGTCTATCGTCATCCATCTTAACATGCCTTTCTCAATGCTTGTCACTACATCTTCTTTTACCCCACACCACTCTCGTATCACACAATTCTTAACTCTGTCGGTCAAAGACACACCACACATACTTCTCAGTGCTCTCATTTCTACAGCATTTATTTTACTTTCAAATCTCTTCTGCCATACCCAACTTTCACTACCATACATAAGGGTAGGCACTAACACGCCTCTATGTACAGCCAAACGTGCCTTTTTGGACACGTTTTGACTGTTCATAAACGTTTTCAGAGCTCCATTCACACTATTACCTGCATTAACTCTCCTTTCAATATCTTCTTCATTCTTACCATCTCTTGTAAACAACGTACCTAAGTAAACAAACTCATTCACTTGTTCCACTCGCTGTCCATCGATCATAACATTACAAGCCGTAACGCATTCCTCCTTTTCAAAAACCATAACTTTCGTTTTACTTACATTCACTTTCATTCCTTTCCTCTCTAACGCACCATGCATGATTGCTACCATCTCCTGCAACTCCTCCGCTGAAGATGCAAGTATTACCTGATCATCAGTATAAAGGAGGTATTTGACGAGTAACCCATTCATCCTTAATCCGCAGTCACTATGTTTTAAATCTTGCAAACAACTGTCCATGAAGAGGTTAAACAGCCACGGCGACGCTACACATCCCTGTCTAACACCTTTATCGATGGTAAACCAGTCAGAGTATGCCCCGTTTATCCTCACACAAGCTCTAGAATCCTCATAAAGGGAATTCAGAGCTCGAATGAGGCTGCTGTCCACCCCATTCATTGACAGCACCGACCACATTTCATTCCTCACCACTTTATCGTAAGCCTTTTCCAAATCCACGAATGCGCAATAGACCTTTTGACCTTTGGCCAAAAACTTTTCGGCTATGCTTCGCAAGGAAAAAACTTGATCCGTACATCCCATACCCTTTCGGAATCACGCTTGTACATCCCATATTTTCTTGTCGGTTACTTCCATAACTCTTTCAATAAGTACCTTTGCATACAATTTGCCAACAATGCTGAGAAGGCTAATGCCTCTATAGTTTTTGCAATCTTGTTGCGAGCCTTTTCCTTTATAAAGAGGCACAACTACAGCTGAGGCCCAGTCATTAGGTACTCGGCCGGTGGTCCAGCACAAGGTATATAACCGCTGCAACTGACCAACTATGATGCCCTGTCCAGCCTTCAGCATTTCGACTGTAATCCTATCATATCCTGCAGCCTTACCTACTTTCATTCTTCCCAGTGCCTTCACGACTTCATCCACGCCAATAACGCTTTCATCATTGCTATCGTTACCATTCATTTCAGCTATCGGTGTCTCTATCGCCGACCTTTCAAATAAACTTTCAAAATACTCTTTCCATCTCTTCAGCACGCAAGATTCATCATTTACTATCTTTCCATTCTCGTCTCTGATGGATGTGTGTTCTGAGGATTGAGTTCTTCCTCGAAATGCACGAACGGATTTCCAGAAAAACTTAATGTTTCTCTGGAAATCGTTAGATAATCTGCTATCAAACTCATCTTTATTTTCCTCTTTATTCCTTTTAACCATTTCTTTCACTATTCTTTTTGACCTAACACACTTCTTTCTTGCTTCATCTATGTCTACACTCGTTGCTTTTCCCATTCTTTCATTTGCTCTGGCAGCCAACCAATCTGACCAAGCTTTTTTCTTCTCTGACACTGCTGATTGTACATCCTTGTCCCACCATGTATTCTTAACCTTTCGTATTTTCCTTCTCTTGATCACACCACATACTTCAGACGCTACACATACTACCTCTTCTTTAAAGGCCTGCCATAATTCTTCCATATCATTTATGCCATCGAATTTCTCAAATTTTGCTATCAATCTTCGTTTATACTCATCTTTCACATTTTTCTCTTGTAGATTTTCTACCTTAATTCTTTCCAAGACCCTATTTTCATTACGCTCTCGGTGTCGCCATCCTTTAAAGAGCTCACTTATCCAGCTCAACACCAAGAAGTGGTCTGTGTGGATACCGATCCCTCGATATGCTCTTGTATCCAACACATTCTTTCTCAATCGTTCATCTACTATCACAAAATCAATCATACTTCTTCTAACATTTTTCGCCTCTCGCGTATACATATGTATCCTTTTATGATCAAACATGGTGTTTGTCACACAAAGGCTCCACTCCAAACAAATCTCAAGCAGTACTTTTCCATTTTCGTTCACACTCTCATTACCAATTGCACCTAACACCCTTTCAAATCCATCTCGCTTTACTCCCACCCATCCATTGAAATCCCCTAACAAGATCAATCTTTCATTATCCTTGCAGTTCCTCAAAATCTCTCTTAAACTCTCCCAAAACTCCTGCCTTTCGTCTTGCTCATGTTGTGACATACCCGTGACTATATTGACCGGGGCGTACACACCCACAATAAAGAGACGAGTAAGTCCTACTTTCATTCTCATCCACAGTAGCCTAGCATTTACACATTCAAACTCTTTTACACACTCATTCATTCGCGCAGACAGTATTACACCAACTCCCTTACAGGCTCTGGTGGGACTATCTACCCCAGACCAATACGCCGTGTATGCGCCATGCTTGGTGGTTTCACACCCTTTTCTTTTTGTCTCATTCACACAAAGAACATCAATCTTTCTATCATCCATCATCTGACATACTTCATCCAATTTGCCGTTCATTCCTCCTCCAACATTCAATGTTGCAAACCTGCTCTCCGTAGGCCGCTTTTCGCCCTCGCGGGAAACGAGACGTAATGGGTTGCGAACCGCGTCGCCGCCGTGTGAGGAAATATTATTAATTGTTCCCATTGCGTTCCCACGAGATTTAGGGTTTTTAAATGTCCATCCCCATAGAGCCCTTTACGGGGGTAAGGCGGAATATCACGTGTGCCCTGTGACCACCAACACAGGCACCCTCCGTTTGCGACCAGCTTACCCTCTGGCCACGAATCTCTCGGCACGGGTCGGTTTACACCTTAGATCGGGGTTTTGTGTCGGGTATGCTCCCTGAAAGTTGGTTTAATTTCGGAGTTTTCCTTCTCCTAGACAGGTTGCCAACCAAGGCTAACGAGGCCCATCTCCCCGAACGTTTGGTTTAAATTCGGAGTTTTCCTTCTCCTAGACAGGTTGCCAACCAAGGCTAACGAGGCCCATCTCCCCGAAATCAAGAAACATACGTGCCAAATTTCAACTTATTGCGCCCAACGTATTCGTTTGTGCGTTGTCTGTCAGTCACTAACGGTAGAATTTATAGACCTACCTATATTGATTTGACATTATGTCGCAGGGCGATAAAGGATTTTGTGACTTTCTAAATACAACAGAACAGACTAAAAAAATTGATTTTGGATTCTTAGATCGGCTACCAAAATTGAGCCTAGCCCGACAAGCAATTGACTTACTTGAGTACATTTAAATAACGATGATCGAAGAAGATGTTCACCAAAATCGCTCTCGCTGTATCCTCTAACTCACAGGTGCTAAACCAAAACGCACATATATCGTAGCGACCTGTCCGTATAATTGAGTTACCGCGCTAAGAAACTGAAACGGCTCGCGGGAGAATACTAGTTCACTATTCACATTTAGTTACATCTATTCTGATATGGAATTGTTGAAGGGCGTTTAGTATTTAATGCGCTGGCTCTAGGTCCTTCAAAGTCTGAGTTTTTTAACATTTTTTTAAATCCTTTTATGGACTATACCGGCAAGTGGTTTCCAAGATATCGTATAGGAAAAGTCAGCTATGTACAAATATGGGTACAGCCTTGCCCTTTTCTCATCATGAAAAGAGCCACGTGTTCAGCAGTGGGATAGTTTATATACAGGGCTGATGATGATGGGTTAGTTCAAACAATTTTTGTGATTAGATACTTACTTCTATAATTAAGGGTGCATAGGGTTCCCACCAAGAACTTAGGGTTCCAAGCCAACCTCACCTGCAAGTGGTGCACCTGCCGATCAACGGACGAGGCTCTGGCAAACTAAATATCCCGATAAGCGGCAATAGGCTCGCCACCTATTACGTGGGATCAAAACAATGGCGAAAAGTGGGCGATTAATATGCCTCTGCCTACCCCTTCGGGGAAACAGGCGTGAGTCTATGTATGTGTATGTATGTATGTATGTTCTATAATTAAAAGTAATTTACCATACCTAACCCATTCAAAAGATAATTCAATTTCAACTGATTCACGTACTAATGTTATAAATATAATAATAATAATAATTAATTCTTTATTGTACACCAGGCAATAACATGAGTGCATTACAAAGAGTTTCTTATAAACTAGTGTTACAAGGGCGGTCTTATCGCATAATGCAATTTCTGCCACACAACCGTGTACGGACAGAATTAAATAAAAGGACAGGTAGTATGCGGGTGCACTATAAAGGGTCAAACAAATTACAATAACTTTAACTATATACTTAAAACTAAAATGAGATAAGAAAAACATATACATCCATAATCCATATACATAAACAAATATGATAATAATATCAAATAAATCACAGTTATAGAAATAAATAAATACAAACATATATACATATATATATATATATGTCTACATATATATTATGTAATATATACTATAATATACTATTATAATATATAGAAGATATCATTGGAATGTTACTTATTATAGTGACAAGTAATGTTTCTTTAGCTGATTTTTAAATATTGGCAATGATTTTGAACGTCTTATCGTTTCCGGTAGTGCATTCCACAATCTGACAGCTAAGACAGTAAAAGATTTATCTAAGAACTTAGTAGAATGCACAGGACTTTTTAGCTTAAGATTTTTTGATGATCTCAAGCACTTAGAATGTGTGTCATGCAGATAGACGAATCTATTCTTGAGATATAAGGGATATGAAGGATTGAACAGAATATTATACAAGAGACAAAGAATATGTATATAATAAAAGTTATTAGTTTCTAAGCTTAAGGATAGTAGTGAGCAATTAGCCTGTAGCCGATTACAATATGAACAACACACATGTGAGCTGCAAACACAAATCACATCATTAAATGCACAGCTCAACAAATTGATAATAGATCATCAAAGTGAAACACAGGAATATATATTGAAATATGATGAAATTAGCAGAGTTGGTAGAGAAAATCTAAAACAACTGCTCTCTATGACCAACAACGGTAACTGTTTAAATTGTTCAAGTCATAAGTTAGAGGCTTCACCTAATTGTACAACCAAGTTAAGTGACTTTCAAGATAAATATCCTTCGAAAACATGTCATGGTTCTGACACATTGTTACATAATGAAAATAATAAGGTTTTAGATAACAATGTTTTAATTTTTTCTGACCAATTAGGAATTGGTATGGGTAGCCTGATTAATAGTTATACTGATCGGTCAATACAAAATATTTGTTCACCAGGACAAGGAATGTCTATGTTAATTAATAAATTAAAGTATGCTAGACTAAATAAACATTCTACAGTTATAATTTTATATGGGGATAGCCTACTAGTTACCAAGAAAGAAATATTAGCTTTATCAGATATTATGATAGAACAAAGTTCTAAAGTGGGGTGCAACTTTATTGTCTGTGCATTACCATATTCCAATAACTTATCTTATAAAGAAAATGACCAGATAGGTAAATTGAATCTATTATTATATAATAGCACTTGTAGTCATAGTGACCATATTTTATTTTTTGACTCTAATATTTTTATTAGTAATTTCTTTTTAAAAAAAGATACTATGTATCTCTCTTTTATATATAGGCGACAACTTGCTAAATTATTAGCATTTAATTTACATAGTGAACGCAGTACTACTAGAGTGCTTAGGAATTTGGTAGATAATAGTTATACCAATAGTAGTATTGACAAATCTATTAGTTTAAACTACTAGATGAGACAACAGATAGGCATTCATGTGTTTTAAACTTAGCTCATCAAAACATACAAGGCCTATCTGGCAAAGAATTAGAGATAGATTTATTTTTAAAGAAACATAAGTTGCATGTATTATGCATTACGGAACATTGGTTAAGAGGTGACCAATTAATATTCAATAATGAATTTTATACAGTGATTAGTGCATTCGTAAGAAAGAACGCTATTCGTGGTGGCTCTCTCATATATGTTTGTAATAGTATTAAATGTAAAGAACGAAAGGACATAGCCGAACTTTCTATCGAGCGCACCGCTGAGATATCTTGTGTTGAACTTGAGCAACACGTCATAGTCTGTGTATACCGACCACCGCAAAGTGACTTTAGCCAATTTGAAAGCATCATGGAGGACGTCTTAAAACACTTAAGTTCCAGCAGGAAGTCAATAATCGTATGTGGTGATTTTAATGTTAACTTGTTAGAACAATCACCAACTTGTACTAGGTTAGTTAGTTTATTTATGTCATTTAATTTGAATGTTTTATTTTCTGAACCAACCAGAACTACCTCACATTCTTCTACATGCTTAGATAATACTTTTTGCAATTGTTTGTACTTAAGTAAAGCTGTTTTGAGTGACTTGACATCGGATCACTGTGGACAAAAGGTTGTAATTCCAACTAATACAACCCCTACAGTACAAAAAATCACATGTAGGCCTATGACCTCTGCTCGCCTTAATCGCTTTAGTGATGATGTTGCTGCTAAGATCGCCAGCATCGACTTAACTCACGATGATCCAGATGAATTATATAAGTGGTTATTTGATGTTATTAAAAATGAGTACAATAAAATTTTTAAGCAGAAGACATTTGCCAAGAGCTCTAAAGTTAAATTTTATGATTGGGCAACAGTAGGAATATACAAAAGTAGATCTAGGTTGTATGATCTGTATGGTATGAAGCAATACAATTTTAATCCTTCATTTATTGAATATGTAAGAAATTACTCAAAAGTTTTTTAAGAGAGCATGTGCTTCAGCTAAGTCTATATTTATAAGTAATAAAATTAAAGAATCCAAGAACAAAATTAAAACAACTTGGAACATTATTAACAGTGAGACTGGTCGAGCTAAGTTAGTAGATAATAGCTATGAATTAAAATGTAATGGAGAAATAGTTACAAAGAAAATTGATGTTGCTCAGGCTTTTAACAACTTCTTCATAAACATACCAGTGAAAACAACCAAGTGTTTAGACTCATGCCCAAGCAAAGCAGAGATGTTAGTTAGGGGCAATGTGAATGAGTGTGATGTGCTGTTTAATTTTAAATACATTGACACCAATGACATCCTCAAGACTTTCAAGACCATCAATATTAAGAAATCTATTGACTTATGGGGTATTTCAGTTAGTCTTGTTCGCCAAATCATTTTTAGCATAGCTCCATATTTAGCTGCAATATTTAATAGATGCGTGGATAAAGGGGTATTTCCTGATTTAATGAAACACAGCAAGGTGATACCACTTTTCAAAAAAGGATCCAAGAGCGACCCTAGTAACTTTCGGCCAATTTCTATCTTGCCTGCAATCAGTAAAATTTTTGAAAAGGTTATTTTGCATCAGTTAGAGAGCCACTTTCTCACAAATAATTTATTGCACAGTGAGCAGTATGGCTTCACTAAGGGTCGCTCCACCGTTGATGCCGGTGTAACTCTATTAAAACATATCTTTAACGCTTGGGAAAATTCGAAGGATGCCATTGGTGTTTTTTGCGACTTGTCAAAGGCTTTTGATTGTGTTGAACATGATACACTTTTACGTAAACTCAACCATTATGGTATTCGAGATTGCGCACTCAATCTTGTTGCCAGTTACCTTAGAGATAGAGTTCAGTATGTAGATGTTAGTGGAAGTAGGTCTCAAGGTTTGCCAGTGGGAATGGGCGTTCCACAGGGCTCTATTCTTGGTCCGTTTCTTTTTTTAATATATATTAATGACTTGCCATTCTTTGTTAAAAATCTATGTGATATTGTTCTTTTTGCTGACGATACTTCACTTATTTTTAAAGTTGATCGTAATACAAGTAACATTGACAGCGTAAATAATTCTCTTGCGCAAGTACTACGTTGGTTCACGACAAATAATTTGCTACTCAACTCTGGCAAAACAAAATGTGTGAAATTCACTTTGCCGAATGTCAAAAATGTTCTTACTAATATAATTTTAAATAACGAAACAATTAACCTAGTTGATTCAACTGTATTTTTAGGTTTAACTTTAGATTGTAAGCTTCAGTGGGGTGCCCAAATATCCTGTCTGGCAGTCAAACTTAGTTCTGCAGCATTTGCAGTTAGGAAAGTTCGCCAATTCACAGACGTAGATACTGCTAGACTAGTTTACTTTAGTTACTTTCACAGTGTAATGTCTTACGGGATACTATTATGGGGTACGGCGGCCGATATTCAGACAATTTTTGTTATTCAAAAGAGGGCCATACGTGCAATATATAAGTTAGGTGCTAGAGATTCTTTACGAGATAAATTTAAAGAAGTAGAAATATTTACAGTTGCATCGCAGTATATATTTGCTAATTTAATGTACGTTAAGAAAAACTTAACTCTTTACCGTAAAAATAGTGACGTGCACAAAGTGAACACAAGGAATAAGCATAAACTAGTGGGCACTAACTACCGTCTACATAAAGTTCATAACTCATTTGCGGGACTCGGTATACAATTCTTCAACAAATTACCTCTGGAAATAATGAATTTACCTCTGCACAAATTTAAAACCACTACTAGGAATTTTCTTTTAAAAAGGGGTTATTACACTATTAAAGAATTTCTAGATGACAAGACATCATCGGTCTAGTTGCTTTTTTTTTTTAAATTCACATTATTGTTATTTTTATGACTGTGTAAAATACTCTCTTCTTAATTAGTAACATGTTAAGTGGAGGTGCCTCGTGAACACATGATTTTTGCAGGATTTGGATATTATTACGATTTGTTGAGTGTAGTTTATCATTATTTATTCCTGATCATATCGTTGTTCACTTGTCACCTTCACAAAATTCTTTCTGCATTTGCATTCCTTCACGCGGTCCACTGATTTATGTTCATAATAACGATCTGGAAAATGGAGGTAATTGGCGGTTATGGTTAGTATACCAATAGATTGTTTCTTACTGCCGGTTCGTATACCGTTATCGTCATGCTCACTAAAATGTCATTTCTTGTGGTGGCGTCGTGTGTCGGGTCATCCCTGTCCCTCTAATATGGCGAGAGGGATGATGGCTGGCACATGCGTCATACTCGTGAACGGGTGCTACTTGCGATGACTGGTCGATGACGGTCTTGCGGGCTGGTATTAGATTTTAATATTTAACTGCATCATTTCCATCATGGGTCTGATCACTTTCGCGGATTGCCTGCATTGTTAGGTATATATAATGTAAGTGGATGCTCCTGTTTCACCATGTCTATTCTGAGGAGACTAACCAAATGAACATCAAAAGTATTATGCTTGAGTATTATTAAGTACAGTAAATATATACAAGTGATATAGAAGGTGTAACAGTTGCAGCACCTTACAAAATGTAAATTATGTGTATTATGCAAAACCTGGCGAAGAAAAAGAGTGACCGTGAGTTTTATTGCCCGTTCTTTCTCATGGTTCTACCTATTGCTTTGCGAACGTGGCAGTAAATGTAAATGTAGAGTCTTTAAGTAATTATTTCATAAATTTATTATTTTGACGTTCATAAGCGTCACATTGTGACCCAAATGAATAAACGATTTTGAATTTGAATTTGAATTTGAATTATGAGTATTCCGGCAAAGGCGGATGGGTAGCCATTTGAGCTTGTTTCGAAATTCGGAAACGTGGTCATATTTGCGTAAACCAAATATGAACCGTATACAAAAGTTTTGGAGTCGCTCAAGCTTGTCTAGCTGGTCCTCATTAAGATCTAGATAGCTGGCATCGGCATAGTCAAGAATAGGAAGAAGGATATACTGCACAAGCGCAATTTTGGTGGCAAATGGAAGAAAATTTCGCAATCTTCTTAGCGATGCGGCAGCTGCAAAGAGTTTCCGACTAGTACTTTGCAGTTGAAAGCTCCAAGAGAGTGTTTGGTCAATGTATATCCCCAAGTTCTTTACTTTGTCACTGAAAGGAATTGGAATACCGTCAAAAGATACAAGGGGAACCATTGACCAGTCGATCTTAGAGATTAGTCTGGAACTACCAACCAAAATAACCTGTGTCTTCGTAGGATTAACCCAGAGTCCAAACCTTTTTGTCCAGTCGTAAATTTGATCCAGATCATTATTTATTATTGTAATACCTTGAGACAGGCTTTCAGGCTTGATTTGACAATAAATCTGCATATCATCTGCATATAGGTGGTAGGAAGAAGAAATATGGTTGGAGAT
Organism: Euclidia mi; assembly: GCA_944739405.2. Classification (NCBI taxonomy): domain Eukaryota; kingdom Metazoa; phylum Arthropoda; class Insecta; order Lepidoptera; family Erebidae; genus Euclidia; species Euclidia mi. Next base: position 88,085,027 of record OX123184.2, read on the forward strand.
ATTATTTATAAAAATTGAGAAGAGCAATGGAGGTAGAACGCCGCTCTGTGGTACGCCGGCAGAGTTGTCACACCAAGTAGAATATGTGTCATCTAGCCAGATTCGTTGTCGGCGACCAAACAGGTAACTACGAAACCAGTCGATCACCAATGGAGATATGTTAAAAGAGCCTAATCGGGCAAGGAGAACATCAAAGTCTACGGTGTTGAAAGCATTACTGAAGTCTAATAAACAGAGCACGGTGAGTTTGCCATCTTCTATGCCCGATCTGATATCATCCGTAATATTGACAAGGGTGGTAGTGGTACTATGACCAGGACGGAAGCCGGATTAGTAGGGATTAAGGATATTATTTTTAGAAAGGAATGTGTTGAGTTGGTTGTGGATAAGGCGTTCAAGAACTTTTGAAACGAAAGGTAATATGGATATGGGACGATATACTGAAAAGGATTCAGGATTGGGTTTCTTAGGTAAAGGGATGATTTGAGCATTTTTCCAAGCAGTTGGGAAAATGCCACTGGATATGGAGAAATTAAGGATGTGGGAAATGATAGGTAGGATTTCATCAAGGATTGGGAGGATCATATTACGGGTGATACCATCACTGCCAACTGCGTTGGACGTTATGGATAAGATACTCTTCTTAACACCACATACAGTAAATTGACTAAAGACAAATGGACTATAATCAGGAGTTGGAAGCGATGAAAGATAATTTAGGGTGTTTATTTTTGTTGTCCTATCATAATCAGACGAAGCAGAGAAGTGCTGGTTAAGCATGTTAATATCAATTGTATTAGGAGCAGTATTTTGCCGTTGCTTACCAATCCCAAGTGATTTAAGAAATTTCCATACTTTCGATGGATCACCGTTTTGTACGGAGCTGTGAATGTGCTGGCGTTGTGCATCCCTACACACTATATATTGTATAAATATATTGTAGGTAAACAACATTTCCAATAAATCCTTTGTACTAAGGAAACATGTTTCACTTCCTCATACCTACCCAATATTTATCAAATGCTTCATCACATAAAAACAACAAAAAATTGTTCTAAAAAATCTATGAGCACTTTCCCTTAATCCCCCGCCGTGCAGCGGAAACTGACATACATACAGACAAACGACACGCTATAGTTATCAATACGGATTATCTGTACACCCTGAGTAGTACACCTAGCACAGGGCTATCAAACGTTAAATTGTAGGCAACATAAAGCGCCTATATAAGGCAATAAGTTGGCCTTCATAAAATTAAAAAGTAAATACCTAGTAATCAGTTTACTGACAAAAGAATTACTGACAAATTCTATATTTGTTATTAACTCATCATTATCAAATGTAGATACTATTCACCAATTTTGACGTACCATACTCATCTGTACTCCTGAATCTTTACAAGCTCAGATCTGAGTATGCACTCTGAGGCTGAGATTATATTCTTTGTTTCAATATTTGTAGAAGTAGCAGAAGTTTTTAATCATCTAAACCATATAATTATATTGTCTAATTTTTTTTACTGTCTCCGATATTATATAAATCTGACCGGTCCACTGCTTTTATCAAGGTACGCCTTAGTGGTAGCCCTGACCAAGCTACAGGGGGTACAAAAAACGCGACAGAACGTGACGCGGCATATTGATGGCTGATCCTCCTCGGACAGTTTACTTTGTAGGTGATACCCATAGGTATAACAATAAAAATGTATTTGTTCAACATTTGGGAGGCTTAATGATGCGTCGCGTGAAATGTTTTTAAATCTCTGTACGTAGATTTGTTGATGCTATGTTAGTTAGTTAGTTAGTTGGACAGGTGTTTTCCGCACTTAGCCACTTAGTTGGGCCATTGTGCGTTAGCAGGGACACGGTTGTCGCCTGCTACTCATACCATGCAAGCTCCTTCCAGAAGGCCATGAGTTGACCAGTGTTGCGTATGGCTTCACTCATGGTTCTGGGGTTGTTCAGGAACCTCGTCCGTTGGTCGCTCACGCTGGTACAATGTAGGATCACATGAGCGGGTGTTTCTTCGGTCTCCATGCAGCCCCTACATAGTGGGCTGTCCGTGACGCCGATGTTGAAGAGATGCTTGTTTAGTGGACAGTGGCCGGTTATTATGCCAGTCAGATGCTTGATGTTTTCCTGTTGGAGTGCAACAATTTTTGCGAGAGTCGTTTATCTAATTGGGGAAAGGCATCTTTAGATTGCCTACACTCTTTTAATTCTGCCCACTCTTTTTCATGTTGTTGTAGGGTTCTCTCGCGTAACCACGTTTTTAGTTGGTTGAAAGGTATCGGAACAGTTGGTTCGGGTCCCAGAGTTGTTGTGTCCGATCCGTTCCTTGCCAGTTGGTCTGCTGCGTCATTGCCCGTGGAGTCACTGTGTCCTCGTATCCACTGGAGCGTGACCCGATTCCTCGCTGCAGTTTTCTGCAGCTCTTGGTGGCACTCCATAATTAAGCCGCTGTTAAAGCAGTTGCCATCGAGAGCTTGTAGTACTGAGGCACTGTCTGTGATGATGCGTATTGACAGGTTGCTCACGTTTCTGGCCGCGATCGCCGTCGCCGCCCTTATAATCCCAACGCATTCAGCTTGGAAGATGGTGTTGAGTTTACCAAGCGATGTTGAGAGATTGATGTTCAAGTCATGGGAGAATACTCCGGCACCTGTCCCATACTTTGTTTTTGAGCCGTCTGTGTATACTCTAACTTCGTGTATACCAGAGCTATCCTTGTGCTCTTCATGCAGTTGTATGCGGTATTTTTTGTCAAAGACAAAGGTTTTAGGTATGAGGTCGCACGTTGCATCTAGCATCGGGATCTCGTTAGTTAACGTCCTTTTCAGGCGTACATGGGTTATACGGTCGTCTCTTCTCCAAAGCCCGAACTTATCGAGCCGGATCGCGGCGGCACCTGCTTCCTGCTGGATGATGAGGTGCAATGGTCGCAAGTCGAGAAGCACCTCCAATGCCGCCGTTGGAGTTGTTTTCATGCAGCCTGTTGTGGCCAGACAGGCGAGGCGTTGTATGCTCTGCAGCTTGCTCTTGACTGTGCTTAGTTCAGTGCGTGGCCACCACACTACTGCACCATATGTGAGCATGGGGCGTATTATGGCAGTCTAGATCCATAGGGTGATGAATGGTTTGAGACCCCATTTCTTGCCTATTATTCTCCTGCACTGCCAGAAGATTGTACATGCTTTTGTGGTTTTAGCGGTGATGTGTTTATTCCAGTTGAGCTTGTGGTCGAGTGTTACGCCCAGGTACTTGACTTCACTCGATAGGTTAAGCTCCGTGCCAAAAAGTTTTGGTTTTCTGGTCATACGGGTGTTCCTTTTGTTAGTGAAAAGTACTAGCTCCGTTTTATTAGGGTTGACCGTCAGTTCATGGTGGTTGCACCATTGTTCCATGATCCTGATGGCTGCTTGCATCCGATAATGGATCATGTCTTCCGAGTTTCCTTTGATTAGGATGGTTATATCATCTGCGTAGCCGACCGTGTAGAAGCATTTGTCATTCAGGCTTCTCAACAGATCGTCTACCACTATGTTCCAAAGCAGGGGTGATAGGACACCTCCTTGTGGGCAGCCTTTTGCTACTATCCCCCTTGTGGTGGTGTTAACCGTGAATTGAATAGCCCTTTGTTTCAGGAGTTGATCAATCCAGCCACTGACGGTTTGTTCAACTCCGAACTTGTCAAGGGCTCGGCTAATGCTGGTGAATTTAGTTTTGTCGAAGGCGCCTTCTATGTCAAGGAAGGCGCCTAAGGTCATAAGTTTGTCAGATAGCGCTGTCTCTATGGTCCCCACTACGCAGTGAAGCGCTGATTCCATTGATCTACCACTTCTGTAGGCATGTTGTTGCGGGTGTAGTGGTCTGCGTAGCAGTGCGCCTTCCCGTAGGTATCTGTCAGCGAGCCTCTCCAGCGTTTTCAGCAAGAAGGAGGTTAAACTGATAGGTCTGAACGATTTTGCTTGAGTGTAATCCGTTTTGCCTGGTTTTGCGAGAAATATGACTTTTACTTCCCTCCACCTTCGTGGTATGTAATTGTGCGCTATAGATGCGCTATATATGCTGAGTAGCTGTGGCACAATCGTTGTGCAGCCCCATTGTAGAAGTGCTGGTGTTATTTCGTCCAGGCCTGCAGATTTGTACGGCTGGAAGCTATCAATTGCCCATTTCAGCCGGTCCACGGTAACCATGTTGTTGGCTATCGTCCAGTCTGTTTGGGTCGGTGGTCTGTGTTCTGATTCTTCCCAGTCACAGTCGTCGGTCACAGTGCAACCTGGGAAGTGTGTTTCGATTAGCACTTGGCTTATTTCCATGTCTGTGATTGCGTAGGTGCCATCAGGCTTTCTGATGGAGCCTAGGGTCTTGTTGCTGTCCTGGGATAGGATCTTTTTTACCCTGGCTGCCTCGCATGTGGAGTTAATGTTGGTGCAGAAATTTCGCCATGACTCTCCCCTGCGGAATCGTATGCGTTTCTTGTAGTGCGACTGGGCTTCTTTGTATTTGTCCCAATCTGTGTCTTTCCTTGTGTTTTTGGCCCGGTTGAAGAGTTTTCTCAGATTGCGCCTGAGCTTCTCCAGTTCCGATCCCCACCATTGGGTTTTACTACTCGTTTTCGGTAGTGTAGTGGGGCAGGCTTGTTGGTAGCTGCGTTGTATGCATTTTGTTAGTAAGTTAGTGTTGTGTTCTATGTTTGTAGTGCTTGCGGTCATGTCGTTGAAATTTGACATGGCTATTTCCTGTTCGAGCAGGGTCTTGTAGCTCGCAATGTTGGTATTGCGTGGGTTGCGTTTTGGTTGTGTGACCCTCTCTTGCACTCGTATGTCATAGCAGATACGTCTGTGGTCGGCAAAGGATGGTTCGGCGGACACATGCCAGTTCGTGACAAGTTCCGCGGCCCCATCCGATGCCAGTGTAATGTCTACTATGGTTTGATATCTGGAGCTAACAAATGTGGGCTCTGAGCCTTTGTTGTTTACAGTTAGTGTTGTTGTGTAGATGTATTCAGTTAGGATCTCACCTCGTCTATTTGCCTCGGGGCTTCCCCACAATGGATGGTGGGCGTTAGCATCTGCCGAGAGTATTATTGGCCAGCCGTGGTCCTCACAGTGTTGCACTAGCTCGGCCAGCTCCTTCGATGGGATCTCCTCATCACCGGGCATGTAGACCGAAGCTAGTACTAGCATCTGATCATTGGGCCCTGTTCGTATTCCCACGGCTGTGAGATCTCTAGAACAAAAGTTAGTCAGCAGCAATGCTGGTACCGTTCGGGGAATGTATATGCATGTTCTCGGCTTAGGAGCCGAGCTCCAGTGCAATATCTTACCTCCGATGTTGTTGAGTCCACATATGGTGTCGCCTCTAATCCACGGCTCCTGGATTAGGGCTATTGTGTGGTGGTTAACCTCCAGCAGCCTGCGTAGGGTAGCCGTTGCAATTTGCTTGTGCTGGAGGTTCGTCTGTACGACTCTAGTCTGACGAAGATCCGAGAACATTGATGTCCACGGACTCCCCGTCAGACGAGTCGTGCTCGTCGTCGACGTCCGTCACAGCGATGTTTGTCGCTGCGGGCGTCGTGTGTGCTCGGGCTGTGCCCGACGTGGAAGGTTCGGCCGGTGTTGTCGCTTGTCTCTGCCTACTGGCGAGCGGCATCTCCCCGGGCGCGGCAGCCGCCCCGCCACCTCCCGCCCCGGCAGCGTGGAACACTGCAGATGCAGCACCGGGCAACACTGTTGCCCGGTGCTGCACCGGCCGGAGCGGCGCGTGCAGCCGGCGGAAGCGAGCCCGAAGACTCACTCTTCGCCGTCCGCGTGGCTTCCGCTTGCATGCCTGAGCTGCTGCGTCCACCACTCGCGCCGCGTCCGGCCGATTGCATCATCCTGGACGGTTTCCTAATCGCGCTGGCTGGGGCCGGGTGTTCGCGCTGGTGCGTTGCACCAGCTGTTTGTCGTTTCGCGGGGGGTGCGTTCGCCGATGTTGTCGGTTCGCTACCTCCCGCGGGGGGTGCGTTCGCCGATGTTGTCGGTTCGCTACCTCCCGCGGGGGGTGCGTTCGCCGATGTTGTCGGTTCGCTACCTCCCGCGAGGGATGCGTTCGCCGACGTTGTCGGTTCGCTACCTCTCGCGTGCGCTGCGTACTCTTGATACTTGATACTTGATGGCACGGGCTGTTTCCGCAACTCCACGTCTTGGCGTGTATTTTGCGTGCGGGTGGGAATGGTGTCGTCACTCGAGCCACCCCAGCTCTTCGAGGAAGGCCAGCAGACTCTTGATGTGGCCCACGGCCTCCCTCAGGGTGCTGTATCTGCTCAGGTACTGCTGCCTGTACTGTGCGACCTCAGGGCAGTCGAGGAGCAGGTGGGCTGCCGTCTCGTCTGCTGCCATACAGGCCCTGCACAGCGGGCTGTCGGTGATACCTATAGTAAATAGGTGTTTATTAAAGAATCCGTGTCCTGTGTAGGCGGCCGTGACTGTCCGTAGTTGTTGTTTGGACAGCCGGAGGATTTGTTTAGCTATCTTACCGTCTACTGCGGGAAGAGCCTCCTTGGCCTGCCTACAAGTTTCAATACCAATCCAGGACTGGTTGTGTTTGGTCCTGGTCCTATTTCTTACCAGGTTGCGATAAAAACCAGAAGGGAGGGGAATAATGGGCTCGGGTCCCACCACCTCTAAAGTGGCCCCTCTTCTGGCAAGTACGTCGGCTGCGTCATTCCCTCTTGAGCCACTGTGGCCCTTAATCCATTGCAGTGTTAATTTGTTTAGTTTACCTACCTCTGTTAGTTTCTGGTGGCATTCAAGCGTGAGCGCCGAGGTGACAGTATGGCTTTTGAGGGCTGAGAGGACAGCCTTACTATCTGAGAGGATCCTAATGGACCGTTCCCTTACCTCACGTGCCATGATTGCTGTGGCAGCTAGGATTATGCCAAAACATTCGGCCTGGTAGACCGTGTTGTAGGCTCCCAGCGGTGCTGCGATGTTGATGTTTAGGTCCTCGGAGAAAACTCCTGAACCCGTACCTGTATCTGTTTTAGACCCATCTGTGAAGATCGTGAGCTCGTTGTGGTTAACTGCTCCTTCGTGTATGTCCTCGTACAGTTGGATTTTGTATTTCTTGTCGAAAACAAATTGTTTCGGTATACGGTCGCCAATGGCTTGTGTAATAGGAACTTCTTTAAAGAGTGTATTTAAGTTGTTAGTGTGCGGTGTGTTGGTGTCTTTCCAGAGCTTCAGGGCTCTTAGCCGGACTGCCGACATCGTTGCTTCCTGTTGTATGAACAGGTGCAATGGAGGCAGGTCCAGCAACACTTCAAGTGCCGCTGTTGGCGTTGTTTTCATACAGCCCGTGGCCGCTAGGCATGCAAGTCTTTGAAGCTTCTGAAGCTTGTTGGCGGCCGTTATTAGGTTGGTCCGAGGCCACCACACTACTGCGCCGTAGCTTACCATCGGACGTATTATTGTCTTATAGAGCCATAAGACAATTTTGGGGGATAGGCCCCAGCGTTTTCCTATCATCTTCTTGCACTGCCAGAAAATGATGCTGGCTTTATTGAGCTTATTGATGCGTTCAGCCGCTCCTTCTGTTGCGAGAGTTAAGTCGATAATTGTCCGACTACGTTTAGTGACGAAGGTGGGCTCCGTACCTGTGTTTAATAGGGTAAGATTAGTGGTGAATAAGTATTCAACCAATGACATACCTCTGTTATTGTTGCAGTCCATGCCCCACATTTGGTGGTGGGCATTGGAGTCCGTTCCTATTACGACCTCCGTATTGGTTCTCTCGCACTGGTTAACCAGACGCGTGAGGTCGAACGGAGGCGGGTCTTCGGCCTCGGGCATGTAGACCGATGCGAAAACGACCGCTATACTCCTTGGCTGCTGTATTATTTCGATTTGTATTGCTGTGATGTCTCTGGAACAGAACTCCATTAAAGCTTGGGCTCTGATGTTTTTAGTTGTAAGTATGCAGGTTCTTGGATGTGTGTGGTCAGTAGAAGAGTAAATCTTACCTCCCAGACTGGAGAGGCCTCTAATGAGGCCACCCCTTATCCAAGGTTCCTGGATGAGCACGATGGCTGAATGTTGGACCTCCATCCACTTGCGCAGTTGCGCAGTGGCCGTTTGGCTATGATGGAGGTTGATTTGTAGGCAGCTGACGTCACTAGGCAGAGGGTTCATCTGTGGGTGATGTCCCCTCCCCCCCGACCCTCAGCTGCGTTAGGCCAGCCAGGATGTCGCCGGCCTCCACCCCGTCGTCCCGCCGCACCGGACTCAGGAGCAGGCTCTCATCTTCCGAGTTTCCCTCGGCTGACGGGCCAGCCTCCGAGCCAGACGCGGCCAGCTCTGACGGGCCGGATTCCGCGGAGCATCCTGACTGGGTGTTTGAGACTTGCTGTGTGGAGTTGTCGCATCCCGGAGGATGGTCGACATACTTGCCTGTAGAGTCCCGGAACCGGACGTAGACTGCGCCCAGCCCCAACGCGAGGCGGCGCTCGTTCTGCACCAGGACTGGGACTTGTTCCTCCGGGACGCCCACGACCAGGAACCACCCACCTGACTGTCTCTCCGAGTGCAGCAGAGACCATTTGTCGACCGCCAACCAGGGGTTCTGGAACTCCAGAGCTCGACCTACGTCGCGCACGTCGTCCCAGACTCCCTGTTCGTTCGGAACGACAACGCCGCACCGCACTCTCTTCGGGGCCTCTTCCTGGCCCCTAACCTCCAGTTCGAAGCCCGGTGGTGGGACCAGGAGAGAGACCGCCTCCGTCAGCCAGGTACGCGTTGCCTCGTCGGCGCACCAGAGTTTGAGGACCCCGTCCGCGTACATGGGTTTCCCGGTGAACGCAGGGGCGGGGCGTTTTGGGGTTTTAGTCGACCAGGCGTCACTCAGGATCTTCCTTTGAATCTCCGTGAGTATCCGGTCCACGAACTCCTTCGGCAAGTTCCCTGTGCGCTTGCATGTTACTGCAACGCCCAGAGATGCCTTGGAGGCCTGTGCATAGGACTTACCTTTTATCGTGGAGGAGTCGAGGCGGGGCTTCTTGTGCTCCCCTCGAGGCGAGCTGGTCTCGTTGAGAGCACGTTTGGCCTCACCTCTTTCCTTGTTTCCGACAGTTTTACCTGCCGTGTTTCCTGGTGGTGCTGGGGCTGGATGCCGTCCAGGGTGACCAGCCCGCCGCTTGGCGGCAGGCGGCTTCCCCGTACTGCCTCCGGTCTTCGTACACCCCCTACTGCTGAGCGCAGGCTGCGCGCTGGTCACATTACTGGGACCTGCGATAGCGGCCTGCTCCGCTGTTTTTGTAGAGGCAGCACCGGCTGCGGCAGCGGTTTGTGCCGCCTTCCGCCTTATTGCCAGGCGCTGTCTCTTGTTTTTGTTTGCCCTCTTTTTCTTCGCAGAGCTGGTAGCAGCGGGGCCACTCGGTTGTGTAGTGGGCGGGTGTTGGGCAGGATTGGTGGTCTTGCCCTTACCCTTGCCCTTGTGGTGGCTTACCACTTGCCAGCCTGCGAAGGAGGAGTCGTCTGCCCGCTTGATTTCAAACGGGCTGACGATTGTAAGGACGGGACCAGTACTAGCGTTAGCCGCGCTGCGTACTCGCGCTGGCGTCGATGATGACGGGAGCGCTTTCCGCGGTGTTTGCCTCTACCGGTTCCGGTTGACGCGGAGCCAACGTTCGCCTCGCGGCGTTCGTCTGCTCGACGCGGTACCACCGTCCAGGAGGTGTTGGTAATATGTTCTGCACGAGGCATGGCGCTTGCCAGGTCGTGCAGGTCTAAACTTTCTCGTGAAACATTGCCCCCCCCAGAATACCTGGACCCGAGGGTGCAGGGAGGGATTCGCCAGCGTCGCGGACGCTGGTACCCTCCTGGGGTAGTTGCTTCTTTTGTTTCACTTCCATATTGTTTGCTTCGTATGAGTGTGTGCGTGGGCGCGTGTGTGTGTGTGTGTGTGTGTGTGTGTGTGTGTGTGTGCGCGTGTGTGTGTGTGTGTGTGTGTGTGTGTGTGTGTGTGTGTGTGTGTGTGTGTGTGGGTGCGTGCGTGCGTGTGTGTGTGTGTGTGTGTGTGTGTGTGTGTGTGTGTGTGTCTGTGTGTGTGTGTGTCTGTGTGTGTGTGTGTGTGTGTGTGGTGTGTGTATGTGTGCGCGTCCGTGTGAGTGATTGAAGCAGTGTGGTGAATGTATGTGTATGTGTGCATGTACGTGTGTGTGGGTGAGGGCGGCTGGAGGTTTCTGTTGCGTCTGTTTCATAGGGAACCAGACCAAAAGCGGGCGGCAACCTCGGGAAGGATAGTCCACCAGCCTTGCCTTAGGGATCTACACGACTTGCGCTCTCCCCTAAGGCCATTCGCCAAACTCTGCAATGGACGCAGGTGCAGAGAGTAGAAGTCAGTGCAGTTCGATGGTGTTAAATGAATTGAAGTGCACGGGCCTCCGCCCGCTGTTGTTGATGCTATATGATTTATTAATTCTGAATTTTGCAAAAACTTTGATTTTTGAAAATAATGGAAGATCCATTATTTTCAAAAATCAAAATCTAGATTGGTGAAAAGGAACCTACGTCAACCAGCAATGTAATCTAATACAGATTTGTGTCATGATATTTTCACCAAACATTAGGTTAGCCAAATACATATTAATATATAAATACTCGTAGCATTAGGTAGAACTTTTTCTTACGAGCTGTGTAACGGAAACATTAACATCAAACTTGGTCATTTACGACTATTCCTTAATCGTCTCATTTATGACACTGCTGTCCCCCTTCGCAAGAGACGATCTCCAAAAGGTGGAGGTAACGGTCCAATACTACTGATTGATTTACTTTTATGAATATGCCCGTTTATGACAACTTCCCAAGTGCTGTTTGACTGAGGGTAGTCGCTGTTTTCTTCCTAAATGTTCCATTTACGTGTGCTAGTTATGGGATTAGATTGGTTTAGTTTCCTTTATGGAGTGTTTACACCTATAGTTTTTATTGATACTTTGTTTGTCCACTTCAAGACTTTATCTTTATTGGCCAGAATAGGCTCTTCGTTTTGGTAGCCTTTGCAGAACATTTTGGTTTCCCTTATAGCCGTGTACAATATGTATTTGGTTGTTACTGATACCTGTAATAATCAAACTCCACTTCAGCATATTGAAGTGCTATGTGGCTTATTGTCCCCTAATAATAGCTTCGTGGCATTTATCTGGCGAAATGTAGGCATAATATACTCTGCTTATTTTACTTTCAATAAAATAGGCGTAACTGCCCGATGCATACATGCATTTTAGTTAAAATAAACAACTATTGCTTATATATCTGTCAATTGATATTTATGTATGTATACCAGCTGTGAGACTTTGCAGGTTCCCTTCATCCGACGATCTGGTTAAGATCACGGGAAGCGGTTGGATGCAGGCGGCTCACAATCGGTCTGCGCGGCGAACCCTGGGTGACGTCTATGTCTAGCAGTGGACGTCTTTAGGTTCCCTTACTTTGTAAACAATTGACACTTCTAAGATATCGATACTAATACGCTTACAGAGTTCTATTTGTGCTCCGTCTTTTCAAAATTCATTGTCTAATTTATTCAGCATCAGGCCTGTCACCGCTTCTTCCTAATTTACTTGTGAACTATAAAGCAGTATTCAGCTCGTCCACTCCATCCACATGGCTAAAGTATCAATTTGTCGAAGTGACTCATATCAATAAAGTGAAGTTTTTATTCGCCATTCGCCATATTCCACCCCTCGCCCCAATATGATTACGTTAATGACCGCCATTTTACGAACTAATTAATCATTTATCTCTTTGTGTCCACTTTGAATATAATTGGATTGGTTTGAGATTATTAGGATGTTAAAATCATTTTATGGTTTCAATGGAATAAGATGATAAGTGTTAATTGACAGTTTAATTTTTGGCCTACGATGAGAGATGCACGATCTCAATGAGGCTCTTAACTTCAGTTTACTTCATCTAGGTATCAATTTCAATAAAAACTTATATCAATTATAATCTTCATTTGAAATTTAAAAAGGTATCATTCGTCTCTTGGAATATAACTAGTATACGTCAGCAGAGAAGCCAGCCTGAAAATACTAGTAAAACAAGGTACTTAGTTAAACATCCCACAAATGTTCCAATACCTCAACTAAACCCACATTAGCTCAACACATAGCTCACGTAAGCTCACGTCCGATCAATCGCGGCCTCTTCCTGCCCGCTGTCGCGCTAATGACTAATTACGCTTGTACAATCCCTCCTTTACACTATACCACTAGTATTACCGGACCCATCGGCAATACGATCAAATTCCAACCTTACTGCATTGCAACTAAAGATGCGATTGCATTGCTGAAATATATATTAAGACGTTTCCTATTCACCGTGGCTGCTGTACGCTCATTAGGTACTTAGTGCTATTGTGGTTCACGCTCAAACCAATTTCATTCGTTTGCCGTTACTTTAAGGTTTATTTTTCTTTTTGTGTGGTGTATGAGTTAGGTCCTCAGTGATGTCTAGGTGGGTTCTCTTCCCGAGGAAAGATATCGGCACGTAATGAGTTGAGTGGCATTCAAAACATCGTTATCTTTGTTCGCCGCAGGTCTCTGTACCGAATTATTTATGTTCCGTACTGTAGGATATTGTTATGAAGTTTCGTGGCTGTTTTTATGAAAATGTAGTTTTACAGCGTGTGTTTTCAGACGAATGTAATTTTTACCAGATGGAAAGTTTTAAGTTTTCCTATTAGGAGTAGTTTCTTGTCTTTTTGAGAATGCTATTTGATTTACCATAATCATATAGTAATTTTGTTACTTTGAAATTATTTGATAGTGCTCTTTTTCTGTATCATCATCATCATCTTCAGCCCCTTACAGGCCACTGCTGGACTAGGCCTCTCCTTTGAAAGGAGGAATTGGCCTACTATACCGCGCTGGCCCAACGGATTGGTATAGGGTTTGTTTCAAGTTTTCCTTCTCTTACAGTGCTGTTCTCTGCATAGTATGGTCCCTCTGTCGGCTCTTACGACACCCACGGGATGATATGGGATGGTGACATTCCGTATTCTTAATCCGTCACCACACGGACGACTTTTTCTGTATACCGTTTATTAGTTCGAATTTATGTGATCGTACTCTGTAGCTAGTCACTTTTGAAAGTGTATCGGCTATTCGTAAGTCAAAATAGTTAGTCATTGAAATTATACTAGAGTTTACGGATTTTATCGCGATGTATTGGTTTCACTTAGTTATTACATTTGAAACGAATGATCTAGAAACTACATTTTTAATTTATTACTAGCCGACGTTACGAATTCTTTCCAGGATTCATGTTCACGGCAGACTGAGGTGATATTTGTCTTTTTCTTGAATGTATAAGTTATCCCGAACATTTTTCAACTATTGGTGTTACTATTTACGCAGAATGAGCTCACAGTGTCCTTAGGTCTTCCGGTGACTTTGTCCTTTTCGGGTTTCATAAGCCTTATGACTGGATCCCAAGCTGGAGGAACATTCCAACACCAAGACTTTGTTGCTCAACAAAGTCTGTTGTGTGTGAAAATGTGGAACAAGGACCCAACCACTACCTGCGATTCGACGAATCACAGATACTCGCAAAAGAACATCGTTTTCTTCCAAGGATGATACGTGAGGCTATTGAAATTAAAAACACCCTAATTTCAATAGGGAAGATGGATGGAATGTTCCTCCAGCTAGATCATTCGTTTCAAATGTAATAACTTAGTGAAACCAATACATCACGATAAAATCCGTAAACCATAGTATAATTTCAATGTGTAACATTCGCGTAAACCCAAGAAGATACTATTAAAATAGTTAGGTTCTACTTAACCATATTGGGGTAGATTTTCACAAGCACACCTACTGAAATCAGCTGTGTCAAATGACGCATCCAAATATTGCGAAGTTGTGACTTCCAAGAACAGGTATTCGACTTAATAAAATACAAGTAACTTCTTATACTACAGGACCATATGTTCGTTCAGCGTATGTTTTACGAAGACGTGTTGAAATACATTAAATGAGTAATAAGATAAACCTTGTATGGATAAGCTAAGTAGGTAACATGTAAGGCTACAAAATCAATACAACCTAATACTATATTGATCTAAGAGCCAAACACCAAACTTTATACAACACTACACGCAAAGTCCCAAGGAACAGATAATTTGATTGTTTACAAGCATCACGGGCTGTAATTCGATAGGTTTAAGTCGGGCCGGCTAACAAGGTTAGACTAAGACCATATCGGTGGTACCTACGAGTACGTGTGTCGATACCGGTGTGATCGAGTTTGGCAACTTTGAGACTGACTTTCTCATGATGGATTGATGTTTACTGGTTCGTAATCTGATTATGCGTGGTAGGTAAAGATGAGTAAGTAATATTGATATGAATATATTGCTTTATTTGGTTGCTACTCGAGGTATAGAAATATTTATTTTATACATATTATTATGTTTTTTAATAATAAGCGAAACTTTGTTGTTTTTGCTGAAATGTTGTTGTTTTTGGTATGTCTGGATCGATGAGACATTTCATACACAAATTAAAATTATATATAGTGGCTGATTTAATCATTACCTTCAACATTTCGTAACCAAATCCATATCCATCCAATAAGAGTAAATACTAAGTATTTTTACCGCACATGCTAGGCGGTGAGATTTGTTTTAGTTAAAAGTTGTATAGAGAATGTTTGTTCAGAGATAGGGAGCCAACTGGTTCTACAGTATGTTATTTTGATTAAGATTCGGTGCTCCAAGAGTAGCGAATCAGCCAACTCATAAAGTTGACTAAGGTTTAGTTATTTTACTGCTAGATTACAGTCTGTATGAACCTGTCTGAATACAGTGCAACTTTGTCAACCCTAAATCCCAATTTAAACGTAGACAGGAGTTGGTTTAAAGCTCTGCTTACTATCTTAGTGTGAGTAGTATTAGCTGTCTTTGATTTGAGGACTGCTAGATGGATTTTCATTGTATACTTGTGATAGTTGACTCAATTTACGTAAAAAGTACGTAGATTTAAGATTTAAGCTTGCGTTTTAGACGCGAATTGTTAAAGTGTATTTTGGTCTTATAAATATTATTGCTACTAAAAATATTGAAATATTACAATTTTTGTAGCAATACTGGAACATGTTCATGGACTTATTTTCATTCTATAAGGATGTAATAGTAACTAAAGGCAGGGTTAATTTCAAATCCTTTTAATTTATTTACAAATCTAAACGAATTACCGGATAACACAGTCAACTTGACAGTGTTGGGGAACCTTGGGCTTCAAGGCGAAAGCTTCGGATGCAACTGGGATAGTCCTATGAAAATGATGATGATATTTTGTTGGCTTTTTCCATATGAATGGTGGGCTTATGTTGTTTGGTGCACCTAAAGTGATACTGGTTATTCACAGTAGCTGTGGTTTCTCTTACCAATAAATACTATATTATGTTTGTATACCATGGTATCATACCAATGGTAGCACGGGCTGTTTCCGCAACTTCTTATCCTGGCGTTTATTTTGCCTGAACAAAATCATCATCATCCTTTAACAGTCCACTGCTAGACTAGCCTCTCCTTTGAAAGGAGGAATTGGCCTACTATACCACGCTGGCGAAACGGGTTGGTACCTATAGGGTTTGTATCAAGTTTTCCTTCTCTTACAGTGCTGTTCTCTGCATAATATGCTCCCTCTGTCGGCTCTTACGACACCCATGGTATGATATGGGGTGATGACATTCCGTATGCTTAATCCGTCACCACACGGATACCCATATAAACGAAATACACTACTGATAATATTACGATATAGAATCACAATCGGTTTTATACCCACATAAACCTCGTGAATAGTCAATAGATTACCAGCAGAGCCATTTGTCCTCGAGGTCTAACTAATATGCGTTAATTAATGCGCACATTGTAATCATGTGTAATCCGCCGCACTGTGGCGGTATTATCCGCTCGTACCTTGCTACACAGCGGTAATTACAGTCGTGGTGTATCCGTCTGATTGGTGCTGGCTACCGTTTGGTAAATAGAGACAATTTATATGTGAATAATATTTAAAAAGTTTTTGTTGTACTTTCTCACTTTTATTCTTGATATGTCAAAAAAGTAAACTGAGTACAATGTGGTATAAGTTGTAAATTCAGCTATTTAGTTCAAACACCGTTTTAGTTTCATAACTCGTGGCAGTCAATACGATAACCCTTTGATGTATGTAAAGTATAAAAAATATTGACTTAGACCGCTAGCAACCTTCACACTTTGCATTTCATAGCAAACATCAATCATCGCAATTACATAATTATCTAAAGACTGGTAGCTGCACAGCTAATGTTCTAAGGGCGGAAGTGTTTTTTTTTAGTTATGCGGCTGTATTAGAAATAAAATCTGGATTAGAACTATCTTGTTATAGGAAAATGTAAGGCCTTTGTCTATGATGGACAACCTTGCTATTAGCAGTAGTTTAAAATAGCTAAGAGAATACTGTGCTGGTGCTGCATGCGAGAATATTAACCTCTTGTATGCCGGAATGCCAGACACAATTAAAAAGCTATTGTGTCTCGCGTAGATCTGCGTTCCGGCATACAAGGGGTTAAGCTGCACGAAAAATACGAATTCTTTGATTTGTTACTGTAAATGGTAAATATGAGATACACGCCTCATATTTTTATTGTACTTATCTACAATATATGGATTTCTGAAATATTTACGACACGCAATAAACAGGTTAATAAAAATATCAAGATTCAACGAATAGATAATGGCTAGATTAGCTGCCGCTAACTATACATTTGATATATTTTAATTTATGGTATGTAATTACAACACAAAGCTGAATTTGATCGTTAACTATCACAGTTTCCGTGGTGTAGCGGTTATCACATCTGCCTAACACGCAGAAGGCCCCCGGTTCGATCCCGGGCGGAAACATAAATTTTTATTTCATAGGTAATGATTTGTTCGTAGAGTTTCTCAGTCCGTTATCTTGAGATCGCACTAATAGACCAGGGAAGATAATTTTTGAAGTAAAATAAAATTACAGTAGGGTGAAACCCATTGGATAAGGAAATTGTCTGTGGGTTACTCAGGTATATATATTATCTTAAAATAGCAATAAATAGGAGTCTATGCTATAATTTAAAGAAGATTCTATAACTTTCTCAAAATATTGTAGATGTCTTCTTAAATATTAACTTATTTGGTTGCTAATTTTAGTTGTATATATCGATTTTTAAGTTCATATTTATCAATGTAGCATGGAATCTTACGTTTTTCGAGTAATTAAAGTGTTAAGTTTAATAAATATCTCAAAATTGTACATTATGATTTAAAAAAATCGGTCTCGAGGTTGTCTTATTTCTTTGCATTTTCTGAGAACGTTTACCTTAGTAATCTATAATTTATTCACACCACCAGAAAGTAGAGATTTTTAAAAATTAAAAAAAAAAGCTGATATATTGACGTGAAAATTTTCAATTGAAAATTAGGGTTTTATTTCGATATTAAGTCAAAATAAGGCGTTACAATAAATATTTTAAATAAAAAACATTAACAGTGTGTTTAGAACATAAAAAGGCAAGTTTTCACCAAATTTCGTGTAAAAGAAAAAAACTATTGTAAAAGTTAAAAATAAAAAACCAAAAACTTGGTTATTTGAATCACATAAATTATGACGTTGTGTGAATAAAGTGTAAATACAAAAGTTGTAGATCTTTTTATTACCTACAACTTTGCCATTGACGTTTTTCCCGTAGGACTTGTAGTTTTGCTGGCAATCGAGATAAACCCTTTTTACCCTTAAAATCGCAACCCCATCCACTTCCCGACCTCAGATCGCCCGTAATTTATTTTTCCTTTAATGATCGCTATATTCTCTTCCTTATCCAATGGGTTTCATCCTACTGTAATTTTATTTTACTTTTTACCGTTTTCTGACGTATCTGCACTGGTCTATAACTGTTAAAATACTCTATGTTTTTTGACTCAAGCACTTAACATTTGATACACGGTCCATATTACAAAGTCCTTCAGATATAGGTATTTATACGAAAAAACAAAAGAAGTCTACTTAAATAGAGATAGATATATTTTTTTATAGACTCACACCTATATCCCCGAAGAGGTAGGCAGAGGTGTAATATTACACCCACATTTCGCCATGACTTTTTAGGTCCCACGTAATAGGGAGCGAGCCTATTGCCGTTAAGTTCCGGGCATATCACCAAACCCCGTGCTGCTACTGAGAATTCGGAAAAACCCAGTAACACTTTTGCCCGATTCGGGAATCGAACCCGGGACCTCCAATCTGCAGTCGCATACGGTATCCACAGGTCCACGGAGCCAGTGTGAGATAGATAAGGAATATCTAAAAAGAGAATATCAATTGGATGGGACAGGACGAAGGGGAAGACCTAGGCGGACGTTCCTTGACCAGATTGGAGACATCCTAAAAACAGGACAGGTTAGAAGTACCCTGAACAGAAGAGCATGCATGAGGAATCTGATGGGAGTGAATGAAGCAAGAGAGATATGTCAGGATCGTTGCAACTAGTCTCTGCCTACCCCTCCGGGAAACAGGCGTGAGTCTATGTATGTATGTATGTAGAATATCAATGTAGAGCTAAAGGTTGGCTATCAACTGGAGCGGAGAAGAACAGTGCTGGATCTAATGGACAGCCAGTCTTATTCAACACTAGTGGGGACTAGTAGGTACTAGTACCTACTAGGGATCTGACAAAATGTGTAACCAATTATACAACACTGGATATTGGTGAGATAATTAAAACTGCGCTTTCTTGCGGTCTACCTACCTATTACCTACTACTTATCGTTAGGACACTATGAGTTTCGCGGAAAGTTTATATAGATGCCAAACTTTGCCCGCGGCTCTGTCCACGTGCATATTGGTGAAAATCATACAAAAATCCGTTGATACAGACAGACGGGAGCCAGAGGACTGTATTTTTTATTTGTGTGTAGGTATACTTCTAAAAAGCATCATCATCATCAGCCTTTTAACAGTCCACTGCTGGACTAGGCCTCTCCTGTGAAAGGAAGAATTGGCCTACTATACCATGCTGGCCAAACGGGTTGGTATAGGGTTTGTATCAAGTTTTCCTTCTCTTACAGTGCTATTCTCTGAAATAATAATATGCTCCCTCTGTCGGCTCTTACGACACCCATGAGATGATATGGGGTGGTGACATTCCGAATTCTTAATTCGTCACCACACGGACAGCATGAAAGCAGAATTAACGCAGTTGAAATGCGGTCACTGCGTAGTACCTATGTGTGGGGTGAGACTGATAGATAGAATTCCGAATGCGAAATACGAGAGCGATGTGGCCTGAAAGAAGATGTTGTGACGAGAATTGAGAAAGGTATGCTTACATGGTTTGGACACGTGGAGCGAATGAGTGAAGAAAGAATGACGCACCGAATATATGAGGCAAACGTGTATGGGCAAGCCGGTCGCGGCCGACCTCGTAGGACATTCGTCGACCAAATTGGTGACGTTCTGATAAAAGGAAAGGTCCGAAGCACCCGGAACCGGCGAGCATGTATGAAAAGAGTTATGAATGTAGAGGAAGCGCGTGAGGTTTGTAAGGCAAGAAGCAAGTGGCGTTCCGTATGTATGTATGTATACTTATATTATAATGATTGCTAAAGAAAGACCTCGTATGGGCAAACAAGATCTTTAATTTTTCACAATTGTTTTTTTTTTCATTTGTAATGGTTTTTAAGGTTATATGAGAGACAATTTCTACCTAAAAGTTCTTATGAATAAAATACCACATTTAACACCTTAGCTTATTTCAATCACTTGACATAGGTTTCCGTGGTGTAGCGGTTATCACATCTGCCTAACACGCAGAAGGCCCCCGGTTCGATCCCGGGCGGAAACATGACTTTTCATGCTATTTTATTTATTTTAAGAAGATATCTTCTATCTCATTTCACTGTGAGTATATCCTGAACTCCTTGACTCTACAAACTTTTCATCAACAGGACACGAAGTACACCCTGCACCTATTAATTAGAACCTACATACTAACTCAGAAATCTAAATATTTATTTTAAGTGTAATTCAGAGTCAAGTGTATTTCAGTCAAGAAAAATAAAAAATTAAGAGCCAGGGCCATCACTGCATTATCCATACAAACAAAGTATTCCTCCACAGCAAAGCGCAATAAAATAAAACCATCAACACCCAATCAAGATATTTGCACATTAAATTGACCACCCCTGGACCATGAAAATCTTAAGCTCGTTTCACACTAAGGGCCCATTTTATACCGATCCCACTTTTATAAGCTATCTTCTCAATATTCAATTAGATCTAATTGCTTAGATGAGGAGTGATATCTCAGATTAACGACGAAACACATTATTCATTACGGTAATGGACCAAGTTATGGTCGGCTGTAAATTTTTTAGAGACGCCTATGTGGATATAGCTTTATGATCTGGTTTTGGGATGTGGAGATGGCAGAGGTGGAAAACAGAAAATTGCGATTTTCTACGGATGACAACTTGCTTTAAAAACTTCGTCATCTCAGCTTAGAGACGTCCACCGCAGGACATAGGCTTTTTCCCCCAAGGCTCTCTACAGACCTATCTCGAGCCCCCCATTTTTTTAATGAAGACAAGGATTAAATAGCACAATCACAGCAAATGTAGCATACCAAAGGGATAAAATAAGTACAATTCAAATGTCAATTTATGTCTTAATAAACTAACACTGTTGCTCCAAAAATACTATCTTGTATACTGTCTACACTAAATGTGGCAAACCCATAAAATGTATGCCCAGTTTTCGTGCAGTACTAGTCCAGGCATCTAGTGTAAAAGCATGACAGTACTTTGGAATTCGGACATCGTTTTCAAAATGTTTTTCTACTGTTTCATCACATATAAACGTATACATATTATGCATAGCTATGAATGATATAAATGAAACGTGCCAATCCTTCATTTTGTTATCATGGGCCATAAATATAAGAATTAACATGGATCAATGGCGTCGATCTACAAGGTAGATAACAAAAATAATACTCATCCATTAATTTTATATTGAAATACATCGTAATATTGTGATTAACTAAATATTATTATAAGTCCGTGTGGTGATGCATTAAGAATACGGAATGTCACCACCCCATGTCATCCCATGGGTGTCGTAAGAGCCGACAGAGGGAGCATATTATGCAGAGAACAGCACTGTAAGAGAAGGAAAACTTGATACAAACCCTACACCAACCTGTTTGGCCAGCGTGGTATAGTAGGCCAATTCCGCCTTTCCTGAGGGAAGTCCAGCAGTGGACTGTTAAAGGCTGATGATGATGATGATGAAATATTATTATGGTCGTTGAGATATTGATAAAAATGGTATATATTATACCTGCTATTTTGAAATTAAAGCCAAGTCTTAACTGAAAAGTCTGTGTTACAAGTTTTCTTCAAGTTTTTTTTTAGATACCTAGTGGTTTTACCAAATAAAGCAAATTAGTGCTGCAAGCGACTTGACGAGTTCTTCTGGTTGGCACAAAATGTTATCCCGGATGAGAAATGCGTCACACCCGCAGAAACAATAAAAAACTATCTCATTAAAATAGCAACTCATTGAATTAATACACAATACTAGAATATAATCTTATAATAAAACAATCCTTGACAAATAAAGTCTTACTTTTAGTTACTTATATTATCACCCAATATCAAACATGCATACAATGAAAATCAGTCATACCTATAGGTAAAATTCCTACACATCGTGCCTCCAAATCACTTCCCAGGTTTAGCAAACCATTCCCCACATAAGCCCCATTTCTTATGTCGACAAGTAACCTTATATTATACGGTAAGCATAGTCGCGCACTAAGCCGATATGGATACGGCGACCAGACGAAGTTTACGCCACAATAAAAATACTATGAAATAAATTGAAAAATTATTATTCCCAAGTTATTGCCTCGTAAGGTGAACGTTTGGTTAAGAGATTAGGGTAACTTAATGTAGTGTTGGGTAGATCTGCTGGTGATATAGTGTATTCAAATAGAGTGGTGATAGGATGCAGATTTGTGGATTTAAAGGATGAATTTATCGGATTTGTAAGGTGAGAGTAACTCGTGGTCAAGAACTGCTAACTAATATTTTGTTAATTGCTGCAGGTTTATATACCGTTACTTTTCGGGACATACTGTTCCACCATAGCTCTGAACTGTCATGTTCGCGAGTTGCCTACATCAAAAGACGTAAGTGGATGCTCCTGTTTCACCATATTTACTTTGGGAGGCTTACCAAATGAACATAATTTATTGCTTGAGTATGATATCAATAACTATAAATTTTGCATTAGTAGATAACTCACAATGTGAAACAGTTGCAGCTCCTTACAAAGATAGCATGTAAAACCATTATACTGGCAGTTAAAAAGAGTGGCTACGAGTTTTATTTCCGGTTCTTTCTCGTGGTTCTACCTGTTTCATTGCGAACGTTGCAGTAAATGTAAATGTAGAATCATCTAGTAATTAACTCAAAAAATTTGACGTTAATAAGCGTCACTTTGTGGCCTTAATGAATAAATGATTTTGACTTTGACTTTGAGTAGGTATTCAATATACATATGCTTTAATTTACTTGAGATAGGAAATCCACGATGCTATTTAGATTGAACACGTGTACAGCCTACATAGCATCGTGGATTTTCTAAGTATATATGCCTTGAGCAATCTGAAGGATAACAGTATCTTGTGTCGGTATTAATGGAACTTTTTGACAAAATTCTCTCGTTCCATGATTTGGATGCCACATTCCAGTATCATTATGAATTTGGTATTTTTATTGTAATTTGTTTTAATCTAACTAAACAAGACTATACAGATCCTAATAGGGTTGCTACTAAATTTTAAATATTGTAATCTACTATTTATGATGGACTCTCTAATATTTTGCATAAAAAGTTAGTTGGAAATAGCAAAGAGATTTTGGTATCATCTCATCTCAAGTTAATATGAAAACCCAAAAGGTAATATGTATTCAAATATGTAATTAAAATTAACATCATGTCAGCCTAGAGACGTCCACCGCTGGACATAGGCCTCCCCCAAAGTTCTCCACACAGACCGATTTTGAGCCGCCCGCATCCAACCGCTTCTTGTGATCCTAACCAGATCGTCCAGTTCCAGGTCCACCTTGCCTACCCCAGCTGCGTTAAAATTATTACTTTTAGATATTTCATTTTACATATTACATCAGAAAAGGTCATCTGTTAGATTTTATATCTTGAAGATCATAATCAACTATCCAAATTCAAAGTAAACTACCGAGTAACCTATAATTCATGCAAAATGCCATTAAAAGTTCCCGCAAGTATTTTCAGGTCGCGAACTCAATCTACTACATAAAGTAAGAGTACTTTCGTTCCACGGAAATATGATTTAAAGTCGATATATTAAAAAAGTCAATAAAACCGTGCGTATCGTTGCGTAAAAGTGTGCTCGTAAATAACTTGGGGCATCGGGAATCGTTTACTCGTCAGTAATGTTAGGCCGCAGTGTGCGAGGACCCTTAATAGCGCATTATAACGCCTATTAGCTATTCATGCTGTACTTGTTATTACTTCCAATGTTATATTTATTGCTTTCGATTATTTATTTTGTTTATTTTCTAATGCGATGTTATTTATTTTTTGTTACGGTGGTGGAATGTGTATTTATTTTGCGGTCATTTGCGTAGAATTTGTTTTTCAATCTGATTGATTTTTAGTGACATAAGTGTTCTGAGTTTCCATGGATATTTTAATGCGCATATTGAGCGACTGCTTGATTGGATATTTTCTTGTTGGCTATTATCCCAAATAACATAGGGATAAAGCCTTAAAGTTGGCTATCTAAGATCATATTATAATATCATATATCATTTCATAGGTAATGTTCGTATGTGTAATTATTATCGAAATCGCACGTATGTGAGTAACCACTATCGTATGTGACTATCTTCAGGTAATACTGCCCTGAACAGGTGTTTTATCACTAGTATTAGGTAACTAGTGATACAACACCTCCAGCTGTTTCAAGTAATTACTTAGGTACATTACAATTTTAAATATTCAAAATCTAAATAACGTATTGGCCAAAAATGCTTTTAATCCATTTACACTCACAGGCACTCAATATTCAGAAGTAAACTCGGCTTTCATAGTCTAATCTAGGCAATCAACATCCAACCAATCTACACAAAATAGTTTCAAAGAAATTCACCGAAAAAAACCTCCACGTATCCACTGATCCTCAGAGAAATACTTTTAAATCACGAATACGTTTATTTATTTACTCGTACGCGACAATTTAGATATAAGAACCAATTCAATTCCGAGGCTCACGGCGTTCGCAAAGATTAAGGCTATGTATCCCCCCTCCCGAACGACATCCCCCCACTGTAGACCACCCCCCACATAATCCGTATAAATCCACTTTATATTCATCCACCTTAAAGGCCTCAATAAAAATATCTGCTGTGTACTTTTTTCGAGTCGTGTTGACTATTCATTTGGGTTTACTTCTGTAAAGTGAAGAGGCGTAAGTTATTTTCATTGGATTCTTGTCAAATGACCTTAGAAATTTAGTAATTTTCCCTTTTATTGTCTATCATCAGTAAAAATTAGACGCAATTTACATTTGAAGCCGACATGCACTCATGATTAAATATATTGTAGCGTAAGATGACATAAATTTGTTAATTAGTAGCTACGATATAATTTTTTTATTTTACGATATTTTCAACGAATTAATTTCCTGGCTCAGTGAGATTGTCTAGTTTTACTGTATATTCCAGTTTTATTTTTAATTTAACTCATTTAGTTTTATGATACAAAGTTTCTTAATTCATTGAAATTGGAATTAAAGAGTAAATAGACTTTTTAGAAATTTAAGAGATTCGGCGCCTCAGAAATTCAGCGCTCCAGTACCTACATATAAAGGTCAAATCAACATTTGCAACTTAGGTACGAAATAATAACTACCGGACATAAAAATAATTACGATCTCAATTAGGTACATGAAGTTTTACAGGCTTTGATCTGTTAAACTGAATTCATTCCATGCCTGACCTAACAGGTGGATTCAGTTCAGCAAAGAAATGGACATTGAATCTACCATCATCAGTCTCATATTAAAAATCAACTAGCAAATTAACATCTCAGAAATGATATTTATAATTTAGAAAAACTTGGTTAGTAACCAAACAGAAACGTGTAAGAGAACAAGGATATACAACAG
Source organism: Euclidia mi (assembly GCA_944739405.2). NCBI lineage: Eukaryota > Metazoa > Arthropoda > Insecta > Lepidoptera > Erebidae > Euclidia > Euclidia mi. The sequence continues at coordinate 88,110,318 of OX123184.2, forward strand.
TACAGGAAATGAAAACAAATAAATTGTGTAAAATTATGACCGAGAAATATTTTTGTGTAACACAAGAAAATGGACAAATCCAGAAGCTGCAAAGGTTGGGGGTATATAAGTCTCAGCTAAAGACATTGTATATGAAGCTCACAGGAATATCTTAAGCAAATTCTCTCAAATTGATTACAATAACGTAAAGCGAGCAATAAAGGCAACGTTCCCTGTAAATCAGGCTTCTACCCCTTGTGCATATATTATATTGGCATAAACAAAAGTCGTCCGTCTGTCCGTATGTACGTCCAGTGTTATCGTTCGGGCGACTGTTAACTTATGAAAATAAGCTACAATAACACTTTGTTTATTTTGCGTTATGCCTTGCCAGGGAAATTTGCGATGGGCCAAGGAGTTGGAACGGGATGCTCAAAGTTTCGAGATTTCTTTTTCGTATTGTGAACATACTGAATAATTAAACTTTGAATTCGGAAACTGCGTTTGTCGTATTACAGTTGGATGGCTTATATTGGAATACCAGTACCTAACTACCTACTTGTCTATCTATGGATCTATCGTTACTTAAGGCTTGTGTTTATTGGGAGATTACAAAAATCTAAGTCAACCTAACCAAAATTATGATATACAAGGAAGCATTTAAATTATTTTAAAGCCATAACAGCTGGAACTGTGTCGAATAATAGGCTGGTATCACCGTACTGTAATAGAAATATAACCTAAAACACAGACTTCCCTTTTCGTACCGTTCAAAGTAATCATCATCATCGTCTTAGCGTTATATTGGTTGCATGGCAATCTTTTCGTTTGGGAGACCGGGGTCTTCTCACTGGTTCAACTAAATTTGACTGAATATGAGCTTTTACACTGAGCAAGTACTGACGCCCCACAACGACTCTGAAATATCCTCATGACACTGATGGGTTCACGTCGTGCTAGGCGAGGCACGGGGCAAGCGAACATTAACAATTTAAAACGCACATAACTTCGACAAGTCAGTAGTGCGCGCCGTGCGTTCCGTCGAAATTATAAGATTTTATATAACCGAAGGCTGTACACCAAAAATCTTTGACAGCCACATGTTAATAACATTTTGAAGAAATTGGCCGCTTTGTGTGAGCCCCACGTTGGCTACCAGTGTCCTCTGCCCTCCGTCGTCCTTCGGACACTCTAATGGATGTTGTTTCAGAAAACAAGAGGGAAAAAAACACATACCAGTGATTACATAAGGTTGTCATAACTGTTGTCCAGGCAAGGTAAACACATCAGGGACGGTCCTGCATTTATTTTGTTGTGATTTCAAAGTATTTCTCCACCCCTTTATTGGAGTGGTACGCTAAAAGGACGTAAGTCATTTGCAATAATAATATAAATGTTTGGTGTATTCTACGGCATACTCAATTCGGCTTTCGTTTTGGAAAGCTTTTTTACTACGGATAAGAGAATTTACATACTCTCATTAATGTTTAAAAGGCTTTTATAATATCATATCGCAGTTTCCGAGATTTTATGGTAAAATATGATATTTGATGAATGTCATCATTCGTTGATCAATATAGCTATTATTATCAAAATAGCTATCTATACATTTGTTAAATTTTAAGCTTAGTAGCATCTTAGGGTACCAAAAAATTAAGTTTATGACTTTGGTAACTTTGAAATTTGAGTTGAAATGGTTTATTACAACATGAGAACAAGTAATACAAAGCACGTCAGAACATCGTTTTGTGGGTCACTAAATGTACGGGTCAATCACCGTACAATAGGTCAGGTATAAAGTCGAGTTAGCATACTTGCGCAAACGCGACGTAGGTACCGCTCGATCGTATATGTATTAACTAGCATATTAATTTAGTACGCAATTTGTCATCATACCGTGCGCGACTCATTCTCATCCTATTAGTTTTAATTCACCTTTTTTATTGTACTAAAATATAGTTATCTTTTAATCTTTTATCTTCGTTTATCTTTATCTCAACTCCATCCAGAAACATTGGTCCTTCGAGTACGTTGCGTTGCGTCGAGACCCTTACGCGTGTGCCTTTAAACTGTGCTGTGCTGCATGTTGTCCCGTGAGGAACACAACACGAAAGGCACTGGCAGTGGTGTGTTGACCACACCATCCGTGCAATCTCAATGTTTATTTTGTTTTCATCCGAGTTATAGCCTAAACTACGCATCCGAAGCAGAGCCTACAACGTTAATCGATTACCTGCTAAAACATACTTTGGTATTACTGAATATAACTGAATACACACATTATTATAGATAAATGAAACCCAGAAATACAAAAGCGACCAACTTCATCGCACCGATTCGTGTGAATTGGATGTACAATCCGGTGTAAAAATTGCATTAAACACATATATGTAGCTATTTATAAAACCTCGAGAAACATAAACAGAAGCATCTCTAGAGGTCCATTTTCTTAAATATTTCGTTTCGATCATCAAGCTTCAAACAACGTAGGGAGCATTTTGGATTTGTGATATCTCGCACCAAATCCTTTACGGTTCATTTGCTGCCTAAATACAAGCACTAGACATGAATTACACTCAATCGGACTTAACCCCCCAAGAAATAAACATCTCAAAGAGAGCACTCAAAAATGCCCCTGACAAAAACGCCGTGAAATCTCGGCCCACCTCATAAAACACGTGAAACAATATCTTGAACGCACCGTACCACACCACTCTACATAATACACTTACAACGAACCATATCATTTAGTAATAGAGCCTAGATTCCCATGTCTGGCTTGCAAGGGTAAGTTGGACGAATTTCGGCTTTTCCTGGACCATAAAAGTATATTGTGCGTTTGTAAACGCGTTCGGCTGTTTGTCACTATTTGCATATAGATGTTTGTGTACAAATCTAAAAGGATTTGAATAATCATAGCCATAGAGGGTGCAGGTGGATATTTTTGGACGGATGCCAAGATTTTCAAGAAGTATTAAAAGGGTGCTCTGAAGTGACTAAGCTCTTATCTTTATTTATGTTATTGGCTCGCTAAGTTGAACATTGGTGTAGTTTTTCGATCAGTTTAAAGAGATAGAAAGCAATAATAGAAGTTCTGCAGGTGTTCAGAAATTTCCGGGCACGCTGCCAAATAACAATGTCTTTTGGAACTAACTTAAAGTGAAATAGGTCAGATGTAAATCTTTCAAACACAGAAGCTATCTTGTGACTAACTATACGGTTGAATTAAATTTTTTGTACATTTTTATCCAGAGCATACACAGGCTCTTTTTTCTAGAATTAGACTTATGCGGTCATTAACGGAAGGTTTTTACTTAAGTCTTACTTAAGTTCTTTGTAGCAATTATGTGATATTCCAGCACTGTTGTACTAAAATTATATCATACAGGTACGGGGTACAACGCAAATACATATTCAAAAGCAACTTATTTTTAGTTTTATTTCTATGCCTACTACTTATTTCACACAATTTAATTAATTAGAATTAAAATTAAATCCCCTATTACGTGGGACTAAAAATTCATGGCGAAATGTGGGTGTAATATTTACACATCTGTATCCTCGAAGGGGTAGGCCTTCGAGGATACAGGCGTGAGACTAAAAATAAAATAAAAAAAAATATGAAAAGCCTTCTTGTGCTTATAAGACTTTCTACTATAAAATTTATTTTGAAAGTGACTCTCAATATTCTCATACAAAAAACCGTAACACTCTAATCAGCCAAGTGTGGTTCAAGTTCATTTCCACGCAGTCGTAACGGGGTCATACTTACAGGGGGGTATGTTGGGGTTCCGCGACGCCACTGCGCATTGTATCGCTCAAGCCGATGATATTCATTATGGTTTATCCGATGGAATGAATGGAACGAAATGAAAGAGCCGAGGTGCTGAACACAGGCACGCACTTGGTTGTGGAAATTCTCTACAGCGGATTTATTAATAAGGACTTGCAAGTTAACCTCATCGTTAATTTCTTTAAAAATATGACTTGCTTGAATATATGTTTTTTTTTATTTTTCATATTGGTAATGCCCATATGAAAAATAAAAAAAACATATGCCCATTAGGCATACAGAAATGATGTAGTATCTGATTGGCAAATAAATTAATATATTACAAGACGTTATTACGTGAAACATATGTTTAATTTTGCGTGATGCTCGTAAATATAATATACATTTTGAAGGCAAAAATCATTCACGAAAAGGAGACATACTATATCTATATTACCAAGAGACTGCGCTCATCAAACCAGCCCATTTGTACTGATGAAAATAATCTGCCAATACATTCTGCTGCCCATTACCATGACGAAATAAATAAAATGAAAACAGCCCAATAAATAAACGACTTTTCGTTATATTCTCTAGTACAGTCCGTCCCGTAAAGAAGTCCTTGGCTGGTAAAGAGGCCTGTAGTAGGCCGCTCACGTTCGTTCCACTCCGACTCTACGGTGCCGCCTCCAAATTATATAAATACCCCATAAATACCCGCCACCATAACTGTGCAGTGTGGTAATCACGACGAGTGACACCATATACTTTGAATATAAGACGTATAGCAGTAAACTTTCAGCTTAGTGCGCAGCTAATCAAAATTTGACCTTAGTAAAATAAAGGAGATAAGCGTGTGTTTGTCATAACATAGGAGCTTTTTCGGATATATAGAAATTAAATGAACTATAAGTTTACTTATCCTAGCATTTGGTGAGGTTCTTGATTTCTAAAGATATTAAAGAGGAGACCCATGTATATTCTAAGCGTAGGAACAGTTAAAACATCATATGCTACATGCAGTTCAATGCAATGAATTTAAGTGTTAGAGCACCTTTGTGAACTTAGGACCGGGTAGTAGAAGACTACTGATGTTCGAAACCACTTTTGTAATGACAAAAGGTATAAAGAAACATAGTCATATTGTTACCATAACACTTCAAAATAAAAATCACAACCTCCCAGATTCCACTTTCAACTTCTTCTTTTTACAAAGTGTCCTTGTTAAATAAAATGATTGCGAAACCTTTGGAGCATTATCTCAATGGCTCGGCACGGCGGCTTCACCTTAGATGTGAGAGTCTCTCGGTATAAAGTGGCAAATTAAGTAATTGTATGCAAGTGCCCCGGGAGGGGAACAAGATTGGCCCCAGCAGATGCCTTGAGGAACTCTCACGGATTTTTTATGCGGTTTGAGATTGTAATGTCTTGAGTGTGCGAGAGAAGTGAGGGGGATAATACAAATTGTTTTGAAAGAACCCTATGACCTACTATTGTTGAAATGGGTAAGTTTGTAGGATTATCTATATTCTTTCAAGTACTTGTCCCTATCTGATACATTGCTACGCATTTATAGTATACTCTTGTAAAAAACTTTCTATACATCGAGTATTGGCTATCCTTAAGAGATCATACAGGGTAAATAATATAATAATTAGTAATCTAAGTTAACCTAATAAGTAGGTTTTTCTTTAATTTACACACAATTATTAAAAATTTAATTGCTTTTTTTGTGTTTAAATATAAATCTGGCAATGACTATGTTGATAATAAGTTTTATTTGCACTAATGCAAAGAACGCGTTGATGCAATTATTTGCCAGCGCGAAAAACACGTTTTAATTTCTAGTTGTTTAAAAATTGATGGTATAAATTAGTATTAATTACTACGCCAATTAATTTAAGTCTATATCTATTATATTTTAGAGATTACAGTTTTTGTTTGTGTTTTGGCTTTGATGGTCTTGTGATACCTATAGCGCTGTGTCCCAAATTAAGGTACATAGTAGTAGTAGGGCACATAATACTAAAATGTGCCAAATGTGTACTATCTGATGATGATGATGAAATTTTAACTCTTAAGAATAAATAAAAAATTGAATGAAACATTTTGGCCCTTTTACAGTCTAGAGGGCCAAGGTTGTGACGTGTCAATAGTATCGGAGCTGCCAAACCTTCCTTGATAAAAAATCCACAACCAGTCTGAAGCAAACAAAAACAATGTGTATGATTGACAAGCGACTAAACAGTTAACAAGCGGAGTGCATGGAGGCTCACATTCGGAGTGACGTCACGCGCAGATCTGATTCACAGACCACTGGCGCTCGACCTATGTCTAATCATTCGCACAGAGCGATGTAGCTGTAGACAGCAAGAGGAAAAATACTTAATTGTTAAATGTTTACTTAAAATATACTAATAAATACTACTTATTGGATAATGCAAATTATAGTATAGTGCTTTATCAAAGAGGTTTATAAATTACTATGAACGGAGGATCAGAAAATGAAATTATACTTTCTTTTACCATGTTCTGGAAGGCTAGTCCGTTATCGCTATGCAATAATGCTCTATAAACCTAACTCTTCTCCTTCAAAATTATATGTGTAGCACAAATAGAACACACAATTATTTTAATTTCTCATTAAACACATTTAGTTTGACTATCGTCAGTTTGTTGTTTAAAACAGATTGCTAATATTTCCAAAAAAATGTAATGAGCTACTTACTGTTGTCATACAATAAAATAAATCTTACATTGAGACACATTTTGAATTTTTCTGCCACATGCTTCGACAAGTTCGACTTACACGACGAATATGAAACAGTATTTTCAAAGTATATTACGGATTTAAGTTCAACAGATTTAAATCATCATCATCATAATTAGCCCTGTATATGCTGTCCCACTGCTGGACATGGGATTCTTCTCACTATGAAGGAAGAAGATGAATAAAGCCATAGTCCACCACGCTGGCCCAGTGCGGGTTGGCAACTGCATATCTATGCAATTTTCCTCACGATGTTTTCCTTCACCGTTTAGCAAGCGATAATTAACAATTTAATAAACAAATAACTTCGACAAGTCCTAGTTCAATGCCAAGTCTACAAGTTTACGAAGTCGTGGTATAGCGGCGGGCGGTCACGGCGCGTGTAGCGGACGGCGCGACTCTCCAACTGGAAACTGTTGCTGTCGCCGACACCCGATGTACTTCGCTTCAACTGGCCACGCTCTCTTCCTTCACATCATTAAGATTTTAATTACTACCATTTTAATAACTACCATTCAAAATTTCCAAGGTATTTTGTTAAAGATATTCTTGCTTCAACAAATTAATTTGACGATATAACAATTATTTAAGCGCCGAGTCTACAAGTTTACGAAGTCATGGTATAGCGTCAGGCGGGCAGTCACGCGTGTAGCGGACAGCCAGACTTTCCGACAGGAAACTGTTGCTGTCGCCGACACCCGATGCATTTCGCTTCAAATGGCCACGCGCAAAATCTTACTTCACAACATTAAGATTTTAGTAACTACCGTTCAAGAGTTACAAGGTATTTTTAATGATATTCTTACTTAAACAAACAAATTCGACGATATTATAATAATGTCAGTGCCAAGTCTACAATTTTACGAAGTCGTTGTATAGCGGCGGGCGGTCACGGCGCGTGTAGCGGACAGTGCGACTCTCCGACTGGAAACTGTCGCTGTCGCCGACACCCGATGCACTTCGCTCCAACTGGCCGCGCTCATAATCTTCCTTCACATCATTAAGATTTAAATAACTACTAATTAAGAATTACAAGGTGTTTTAATCATGATGGATGCCTTCCACGAGGCATGAAGATAATGTCATGACCTTCCAAAACTCTTATTGCTGTCAGATTCTATGCCTCTTAGACAACAAAACATTTCTAATCTGATATAATTATTAGCTACATTACTAACTAGTTTTCAGTTATATAACGTAGGTTTTGACGTATTTTTTAATTTGTTAATTTGTTTTTCGGACCTGTGCTAAAATGAATTTAGTTATTAATTTAATATATATTTATGCTTACTCAGTGAAAAATTTCTTTTAATCCAGTCCAACCCTTTTAATCCGTTTACGTTTTTAATACGAAGAATCATTGATCTCCACGTTACACGGTTGTCATATCACAGTGGCGTCCCCTACCGTTGTATCAATTAAAAGTGACGGCTGAAACGGAAACGACACGCGTCTCCTGCCGTCGAATGACGTGACGTATGGTGACGTCATTAACATTTGTTGAGTTTTGAAGGTTATTTGGACTGCTTAGATATTTGACCCTTATGTTAGGCTCATAATATTATAATGGAATATAATCCAAAACTTGATTTTTTCGAAAATTTTACCGTGTAAAGAAGATATTTGCGCTGCTCATTCTTTTGGAAATGCTGGTAAGGCACTGGTGCGAAGATACAACAATAATTACACTTAACTAAGCTACTCGTAACTTAACGCACTTCTTTAACTATCTTGAAAAAAATCTAATAATAAAAGATCTTTTTAATTGTGACGATGGTTAGGTACTTTCGTATGGCTTCTAAATTCTTAATGTGCCATTTTCTCACACGCATACGTTAATCATCTAAAAGAGCATTCAGAGTCAAAGCATAGAAATCAAGCGAATATTATTCTAACTACTCTAATAATAAAAACTATTATTCTATAGATATCACGAAATGCATCGTCAGTGTCACATAAGGGATGAAATCAGACGTGTGTCCTGCAGGGGTGCAAAATATTCTTTACGCTCAGTGATTCTCTTTGTTATGACTTTGACAATTGGCCTAATCGAATGTGTGCAGAAGTCATGCTAGTGGATCTGACAGCTTAGTGTGTGAAGCAAGAATTAGCTTTGCTCAACGGGTTGATTTATTGCCAATTTAATACTTTAAGTGTATCAGTAATATTGGTTTGATCGGAAAATCTGGAAAAATACTGCGTCATATTAACATTTTATAAAATTTCACCTAAGCAAATTCCAGAATAGTAATATGATATTTCCTCTTTGCGTTATCACTGTTATCAGAGATGCGCCTATTTTTTTAGGAGTGACTTAGGTACTGCTTCTGTCCATGGTATGATTGTATTGCTTCATGAACTGGTGTCCATCAAGTTGACTGATCTTATTAGTGCAAAAGTAATCAATAAATACTTATTCAAATTCTGCCTCTACTACTTTATTAAATCGAATGAATCCTGGATATCAAGGCAAATCCTTGTCAGCATAAAATGAGCAATTAGTTGCTATTGCTTCATTGAGTTGTTTTGAAACTAAAATTGAGCATGTCACTTCAATATATTGGCAGGTACCACTCATAATATTTATCAGTTACGCATTAGGAGCAAATGGGAGTCTGCACATTAATATGATACACAAATAATTTCCAGTTAGGTGGAATGACGATATACGCAAAGTTGCAGCGGCTGGACATGAAACGCCCAAAATCTGGTTCAACGGTTATACAGCAATGGACTATCGCAAGCTGGTGATGGTGAAACAATTTCAGACGCTATTTTATTAATTTTCTTGAATATGTCATTGAGCAATACCTAATCTAGCGTGCTAGACGAGAGCTGTAATAAATAATAAAAAAAGAAACTTAATCGCCATGATACACAAAAACTAGGTAAATAGCCCATAGAACGATTAGCCATTCAAGCGCCACTCCCTCTGCTTACCCCCGTTCGTATAATTGCTAAGGTCACGTGTTGATATGCTGAGGCATCGTGTACAGGAAACGCTCTCTGAGTGACTTATGCGTGCTTCCTTCCGGACACCCGCTGCGAGCCGTCAAGCTGTTTTTTATAGCCAAGTCTAGGTGCGGACTTTTTTAGTAAGAGAAAATGTTGGACCTTGTTTTTTGGTTCAGTGCTGAAATGTGAAATATATATTTTAATGTTTAGAACAAAAATCCGGTTGGTGTTCTTAAATCTCAATTTCAAATCACGTTGATATCAAAATTAGCGGTTAGAAAGAGTAATAAGAAACAAATTTTGCATTGAAAATTGTTTTGTTATATTATGATAATTATTATTAAATAAAAATAGAAAAACTTAAAATGATGAATATTGAAATACATAAAGAATTTTGAAAATATTATTTTACTGAGACTGAAATGAAAATTGTTATTTGTTGTTTTACTCTCAGAAAACTAAAGCTCATTTAGGTGCTCGAATTATACTATTTACACCTACAATGTACGTTCCAAATATTTCTACAATATGCACAAGGTATTTCCATTTGTCAATACCTATCATAACACCGTTCTAGTCGCTGCCAACATAACGAAATCAAATAGATGACACTAAAAACATGATAATTATAAAGGGCACCGGTATGATTTATATCTGTCTCGCTCATAAAGCATACGTGTGACAATAGTGGCATGAGTGATGTATGTGACGAGAGGCTGAAGTGGCTTCGTAATGGACCATTAGTTGAGTTTTGTTTCTCTCAATCCTGTAGTTTGTAGATATTTCTTCTTGTTATAGCTTTAGAATTTATGGATATGCTAGTTGTGGCTCAATTAAAAAAAACCGTAGCTTCGAAGTCATAGAAGCAACTCATACATACATACATACATAGGCTCACGCCTGTTTCCCGGAGGGGTAGGCAGAGACTACGGAACGCCATTTGCAACGATCCTGACATATCTCTCTTGCTTCATTCACTCCCATCAGATTCCTCATGCATGCTCTTCTGTTCAGGGTACTTCTCACCTTTCCTGTTTTTAGGATGTCTCCAATCTGGTCAGAGAACGTCCGCCTAGGTCTTCCCCTTCGTCCTGTCCCTTCCACACTTGCCTTATATATCTGCTTGGTCAGTCTTTCGTCATCCATCCTCTCCACGTGCCCAAACAATCTTAGCGTACCTTTCTCGATGCTTGTCACTATATCTTCTTTTACCCCACAACACTCTCTTATCACACAATTCTTTATTCTGTCAGTCAGAGAAACACCACACATACTTCTCAATGCTCTCATTTCTACAGCATTTATTCTACTTTCATGACTCTTGTGCCATACTCAACTATCACTACCATACATAAGAGTAGGTACTAACACCCCTCTATGCACAGCCAAACGTGCCTTTTTGGACACGTTTTGGCTATTCATAAACGCCTTCAGAGCTCCATTTACTCTATTACCTGCATTAACTCTTCTTTCAATATCTTCTACATTCTAGAAGCAACTCACTGTCCAAATATCATCATTTTCTAGTTTTCGTAGTTGTAGATTTTGACTTTGAGAAAAAGCAACTTAAAAAGCTCCTTTAAAATCTTAAATCAAAAACGATTGAATGAAGAGTCAGGTGAATAGTCAAAACAACAGTGGTTGCTCACACTTATATATACGTCAAAATTAAATAATATAGAAAGTAATACATAATCATCATCAGAATTTTTTATAGTAGTAAGGTGGCAGACGAGATGGCATCTGTACAATTTACCAAAAAGCTCCTTTAAAATCTTAAATCAAAAACGATTGAATGAAGAGTCAGGTGAATAGTCAAAACAACAGTGGTTGCTCACACTTATATATACGTCAAAATTAAATAATATAGAAAGTAATACATAATCATCATCAGAATTTTTTATAGTAGTAGTAAGGTGGCAGACGAGATGGCATCTGTACAATTTACCAAAAAGCTCCTTTAAAATCTTAAATCAAAAACGATTGAATGAAGAGTCAGGTGAATAGTCAAAACAACAGTGGTTGCTCACACTTATATATACGTCAAAATTAAATAATATAGAAAGTAATACATAATCATCATCAGAATTTTTTATAGTAGTAAGGTGGCAGACGAGATGGCATCTGTACAATTTACCCATGTCGGAGATACAACCAAGCCGCTGCCTACCCGAATGGTGTTAAGTCTTTCATTATTAGCACATGATTTTTTTGTACATCACTACTTGGCGGCGGAATAACTGATAATGCGGTGGTACCTACTGAAATTGCCCACGCCACAGACCCACGCAATAAGAGCTCTATCTACTTTTCTAATTTTTGACACTAAAATATCTTTTGGCTCCTCAATAATATGAGAGTCTCATAGTCCACCACGCTGGAACTGGCTAAATGTGTATTGTCAGACTTCACATGTCTTTCGATACCATAAAGGTGAACTCTCAAAAATGCAGGTTTTCTCATTATGTTTTCCTTCAGCGAATAATCTGAACAGAAGTCAGCGGTTCGCGCCATGATACTAAGAAGTCAGCAGTGCGCGGTATTCATGCGTTGTGCATGATTACCATTAAATAAAATACCGCTTGTAATCCACATCAAAATAAGGCAGAGAGATGAAGTTGACAAAACAGAGTTATTTTGAACAAAGACATTTCCTCAAAACTTTATCTACTAGATGCGACGAGTAAGGTTTAAATTAATGAATATTTGTTACAGTCTCAAAGAATTTAAAAACCACTGAAAGTGTCACTTAAAACATATAGTTAGACGATCTATAATTCTCGTACATAACAAACCTACCTGTCTAAACATTGGCGAGAGCGCAGCATGATTTACAAGCAAAATCTAGAATTAAAACTGCCGTCTAATTGGTGCGAACATATTTTAGCTACAGACGCTGTCGCCGATCAGGAAGCGCGTGCAGATTTATGGATCTTTCACCTCGACACGCCAAGAGCCGATTATCCCTACAATCTATTATCATATATTACTAGCGTGACACGCTATTAATATTTCATTATTGACCAAAGGTCTGTCTATCAGGGTAATGGCGTTGTTAAGTGCAGTTCACCTGTTTGCGTCCATTGATGCCTCGACACTGATTTTATTTAGAGATGTAGATAGCTCTCATTTATGATGACTGAATGTTTAGAAATGTGTACTTGTATTGACTCTTACTTTGTGTAATTTACAATTAAGGTTGCGAAAAATATGTAGAGCGCGTTTTTTGGAGGGCTTTGATCGAAATAAACACTGATTCAGGATTTTACAAACATGTATCATAGGATCCGTAGATTCGGAACAAATCGGATGAGACAATTTGTTTCATGTTGAAATCGAAGCTTTAATACTTATCGCAATGGCGAGGTGACCGTTTAACACTTCGCTGGTAAAACCACTGCACTATCCAACTCTCCATTTAGGCCATCTTTCTTTTGTTTTTGCGTACAGTAGTGTTCGCGACAGACATTAAAACTATGACAGTGAATAGTGTATTCGAAACCGCGAGTGAAAATCGTTAAAATCAGTGTTATCTAATCGTGCGGTACACCGGGTTCGGTTCCCGGACGTGTCAAAACGTTACAAAATAGCTAAAATAGTGTAAATGGTTAGATTGTTAATATACAACAACTATGTAATACATGAACATTAGTCTTAAACTTGTGCTAACTGTAGGGACCTTAGATATCGAATCATAAATAGCGTTATCAGTAGTGACAGATAAGAGTTAATGCTTCATAACAGCTGTTTGTTTACATATTCGTTTTATAGTTTTATAAGTGTTTTTTAGCTTCATATAGACTTGAAATCATGTCTAGATACCTTTTTATTGCTAGTTATTACCTTATATAGTTAAAATAAGCATAATAACAAACATTCGTATGTTTATCATAAAATTTGTTTACTTACGATAGTATTTACTTAAGAAATTCTGTAAATTTTTTATGCTTCAAAGTTATAATGTAATATGTTCGAATTGAATAAAGATATTTTCATGGTGTTTGTTTTAATAGATGCCCCATATAGTTGCACACAACGGCCTACCAAAATTATATATATATAAATGTAGTATACGATAGTTTTTCAATAGAAAATATAGTGGGCGGGCCCTTGTGTGGCAGCATTTTTTGGGAGTTTTTTTGGAATAACTTAGTGACGCTAATAGTTAGGTTTAGGTATTGTATACCAATAGATAGAACTTAATGAGACCTATAACGATATACCTAACGATGTATAGAACATATATGTATGTATAATAGGATCGAAACATACGTAACATTTGTACTGTTTTTGAAATAAAAATAAACGAAAGATTCTCTGTGCACGTGTTCGGTGCGATGGTCGTCGATAAGGTAAAGTTTCGAGGTACTTAAGCGACCACCAATTCGGCCAGTTGTTGGCGTCTCAACCACCATCTTGTGACCTATGTAACCATCAAGCACCGCACACCTGAACAGCATCGCTCTCAACGTATGAAGATGTTTCATTTCTGAAGCCCTTACACATCGAAGCCATACAGTCCACACACATAGAAGAACACGCATCGTCGTAGGCACACGTCAGCAGCACACTACCAGCGCACTGTAGCGGACTAGCAAAGGTTCGATTCCTGGCATCCGTTACATTTGTTGGTCGCTTCGAGCCGGATTGAAGAATGCCTACGACGCCTTCAAGAGGTCGTGCTCCCGAGGTCGCCGGGGGAGCGGCCGGCGCCGGGCCTAGTTCCAGTACCCCTGCCCGCGCCGCCGCTGCCCGCAACCCAGCCGCCGCGGTCGTCCGTCACGACGGGGCACCGCGATCGCCGTCGACAACAGTCGGGAGCGACGCGCCGCCGCCGGCCCCCCCCGGCCCCGCGGGGAGGGACGAACGAAACATCACTCAAGATGCAAGGGAGCGAGCAGAGGTGCAGTCGAAAAATTAAGATGGCAAGGAAAGGACGTTGCAACCATCCGATAGATCGAGCGTTTGTACAGCGCAACATAGCATAATAGAAAATAGAGATAGAAAGAAGCCAACAAGGGAACGCGACCAACGCTCAGCAGCTACGGGACGCTCCAATAGAAATGTGATGTTGGCTCGAGAAGAAGTTTTGAAGATAAAACTACAGTTAGCACAGTTAGCACTACAGAAGGCTGAAGAAGAGGCGGACTCCGATGACTACGACGAGGATGGACAGTCGAAACAAGACTACGTACGTTCGTGGTTGGAAGAGGCTCCGGAACCCCAGCCCGGCCCCGAAGATATAGAAGTGATATCGGCGCCCACTAAGAAGAGGGACGTCGACGGGGCACAGAAGATAGAAGATGGACCGCCCTCACAGAAGATGGACGTTCATCAACAGGGAGGTGATTCGCTGAAGCCGTTCATCACGGATCTCACCTCCGCGATCGCCGCGCTCGCCGATAGGAAGCCACCGGACACATCGATAGTTGCACCACACCCGGCGGTTTCGAAAGTCATCATGACGCTACCGACGTTCGGCGGCGCGCACACCGAGTGGCTGTCGTTCAAGGCGATATACGACACCACCAAGAATTTCTTCAACGACGTGGAGAATACAGCGAGACTGAGAAGAAGTCTCAAGGGAAGAGCGTTAGAAACAGTTAGCTCTGAACTGATTGGGCATGCGCGACCGGATGAGATTATGAAGGAGTTGGAGCTGCAGTTCGGACGACCAGACTCGATCGCACAGGCAGAGACGGACAAGCTGAGGACCCTGCCACGCTGTAGCGAAGCACCCAAGGACATATGCGCGTTCGCGAGCAAGATTAGAAGCGGCGTCGTCACACTTCGTGCGTTGAAAAAGGAACACTACCTCATCAATGCGGAGCTAGTGCGCGTGTTGACCGAGAAGCTACCGAACTCGCTGCGTGTGCAGTGGTACAAGACGTATACCGAGAAGTGCCAGTCGAAGCCGGACCTCAGCCGATTCAGTGACTTCGTGACAGAGTACGCGCGTTACTGTAGCGCGTTCGCGCCGGCTGAGAACATCACCGATGGGCCGCCAAGCAGACGTACCGTGCAGAGGACGTACACAGCGACGGCGACGGAGAAGCGAACGCATACGGACACGTCTAACGCGAAGTGCAGGATATGTGAACGCGAAGGACACTACTCGTCGGCCTGCAGCACGTTTCGTAACGCCAACGCAGAGAAGAGATGGCAGCTAGCTAAGCAGCATGGATTGTGTTTTCGCTGCTTACGCATACGCCGAATAGAACACTCGTGCAAGCCCAAGAAGTGCGGTGTAGAGGGATGCCGCGCTACACACAACCAGTTGCTTCACTACGATAGAGGAGCCCATAGGACCGAAGACGTGAACATAGAAAAGCAAGAAACGGTCGCCAGTTCGTGCATACGTGCAAAGGCTCAAGCATACTTAAAGATAGTGCCCGTGCAGATAGTCGGACCGGCGGGAGAGGCGTCTACGTTCGCCCTACTCGACGACGGAAGCACCGTATCGCTCATAGACGAAGACATAGCCAAGGAAGTCGGCGCGGAAGGGAACCTGGACCCGTTTACGATCCGTGCCATAGGCGATACGTCGATCGACATGCCAACGTCGCGACGCGTAGACATACAAATACGAGGAGCCGGCGCCGACAGCAAACAAGTGCCTTTGTGTGCGCGCACCGTAGCCAGCCTACACCTGTCGCCGCAGAAGATCGCCGAAGAGGACCTGATAGACTGCAAACACCTCGAAGGCATCAAGAAGAAGCTGGTGTATGACATAGGCGTGCCAAAGGTGCTAATAGGTCAAGACAACTGGCACCTGCTCATAGCGAACGCAGTACGAAGAGGACCCAACGATCAACCGGTGGCGTCGCTTACATCGCTGGGATGGGTGCTGCACGGCGCGCGCTCACGCACCTTGGGAAACACCGTACACTTCGTCAACGGTCTCTCCGCTATAGATGAAAACATAGAAGCGCAACTGAAAGAATATTTCGCACTGGAATCGCTCATAGTGAACCCACGTCGACCAAACTCGGACCCCGAGAAGCGGGCTACAGATATGTTAGAAAAACATACGAAACAATTAGAAGATAGACATATAGAGACGGCCCTTCTACAGAAAGAAGCACACGTCATTCCACATAGTTTTGAAGACGCAGCGAAGAGGCTCGCGTACGATAGAAACGTAGAATCGAAAATAGAAAATATAGAACCGAGTAACTCTCACATAGATGTGAAGCCGGTTACGCACTCTCACATAGTATTAGATAGAGGACAGGTGCACTCTCCCATAGTTCCGAAGGCCGTCGTTAAGCCTACCGTCGTTAAGACAATAGGGGAGCAGTGCATTGCATCCTGCGCAAATAGTCGCCCACCACAGCGAATCATAGAAGCAATAGAACCAAGTCAACATCGCCAGGAGACAGTCGGCCTCGCCAGCAAGGGGCAAGAAGAGAAAATTCTCGGCTTGATGTGGAAAACGAGCGCGGACGAGCTGAGCTTCAACCTTACACTCGCACGGCTTCCAGACGGACTCATCGGCACCGAAGCGCCTACGAAACGGGAAGCGTTGAAAATAGTTATGTCGCTATACGACCCACTCGGCCTCGCATCGCCCGTGACTGTTCGAGCCAAACAGATACTACAGGAAGCCTGGCGACTCGGTACAAATTGGGACGAGAAGTTTGACGAAAGCCTCAGAGTGCAATGGGCATCGTGGATACAGCATTTAGAACAGTTGAAGTCGATACGCATCCCGCGGTGTTACCCCGGGTACAGTGACGCCTGTACACTCCAAGTACATGTCTTTACGGACGCCAGTGAAGCGGCCTACGCGACAGCGGTGTACTGGCGAGCGACTACACCAGATGGGCGTGTGCACGTGACGCTCGTTATGGCGAAGGCGAGAGTGGCACCGCTTAAGGTGGTGTCAATCCCGAGACTCGAACTGCAAGCCGCCGTCATGGGTACGCGAGTCGCTCAAGCGGTAATAGAAGAACATCGCGTCAAACCCGAGGCCGTCGTGTACTGGACGGACAGCAAGACCGTACTAACGTGGATCAGAAAAGGAGCACGGGCGTACAAACCATTCGTCGCGCACCGCCTAGCCGCCATAGAAGAGCATAGTAAAGTTGAAGATTGGCGCTGGGTACCTACGAAGTTGAACGCGGCGGATGCGGCTACACGCGACGTGCCAAACAGCTTTAACTCCGAACACGAGTGGTACACCGGACCGTCGTTCCTGTACGAAGACCCGTCACTATGGCCCGTAGATAAGCACATCGCCCCTGACGCGACAGGCGAAGAGCGCACACTGACAGCTGTAGAGAAACGTCAAACACATAGAATTATAGAAGCCGTACCGGACCCGTATAGATTTTCCAAATGGGAGAGGCTCTTACGAGCGACAGCAAGAGTTCTACAATTTATAGCATTATGTAAGAAAACCGCAGAGAAGGTTCTATATAAAAGAACGCAGAAAAATAGACAGAAGGATCCAGATTGGCGTCACGTGACGAAGACGAAGCACAACATCAAGTCGGGCAGAGCGGCACCTCGTCCAGCCGCCGACTCCCGAAACTTCGTGCTTCTCTCCGCAGAACACACCCGCGGCGCCGAGGACCTTCTTGTGAAGGCGGTACAAGAGGACTCCTTCGGCACCGACCTTCGGGAGCTGCGGCGCGGAGGAGGTGTCGCCAGAGACAGCCGCCTGTATTCGTTACCCGTGGAGATGAACAACGGAATTATCACTCTACGCAGTCGTATAATAGCTACAGAAGAAATCTCCGAACAAACAAAGAGACCGCCGATCTTAGACGGCGATCATCGTATTACACAGCTATACATAGATTGGACGCATAGAAAATTACATCACAGCGGTACAGAGTTGGTAATCAATGAAATACGCCAATACTATTGGATTCTTCGTCTGCGGCCGACTACAAAGAAAATAGTACATGGATGTCTACCATGCCGCATTAGAAAAACGCAGCCGCCTGAGCCAGCCACAGGGGACCATCCAAAGACGCGCCTTGCTCACCATCAGAGGCCCTTCACCTACACGGGTCTTGATTATTTCGGGCCGCTCTCCGTAACCGTCGGTAGACAGCATCACAAACGTTATGTGGCACTGTTTACATGTCTCACTTCCAGGGCAGTACATCTGGAGGTCGCCGCCAGCCTGAGCGCCGACTCCGCAATCTTGGCGCTGCGCAGGTTCGCAGCGCGCCGAGGTTGCCCCGCAGAGATCTACTCGGACAACGGCACCAACATGCACGGTGCCGACCGAGAGATGAGAGACGCCGTCGCCGAAGAAGCGAGTCGCCGTGGCATCATATGGCGTTTCATCACCCCCTCAGCGCCATTCATGGGGGGCGCATGGGAGCGCCTCGTCAGGTGCGTGAAGACCGCCCTCTATACGGTCCTTCACGAGCGCCATCCGCACGAAGAAGTCCTAGCTACACTACTGTGTGAGGTCGAGTACACAGTAAACAGTCGTCCCCTCACACACGTCTCCGTCAACGCAGCAGACAGCGAGGCCATCACCCCGAACCACATCCTGTTCGGTGGTTCTGCTCGCCTCCCTCCGCTGGGCGAGTTCAGCGAGGCTGACCTCAACAGCAGCAAGCACTGGCGGCGCGCCCAAATCCTCGCCGACATGTTCTGGCGCCGTTGGGTGCGCGAGTACCTACCCGAGCTGCAACACCGGCGGGAGCCCCATGGGTCTGGGCTCAACCTCGAGGTCGGCGACCCCGTCCTGATCGCCGACGGCCAACTCCCGCGCAATACCTGGCCGCGCGGTCGAGTTGTGGCTGTCTACCCGGGCGCCGACGGCGCCATACGCACTGTCGAGGTGCGCACAGCAGCAGGAGTCCTCAAACGGCCGGCTAAGAAGCTGGTCCCCCTGCCCAAGTGACGAGGTGTCGCTCACCAGGTGCTCTGCAGCACCGCCACACGACGGGTCACGCGCGTTGCTGCACGGCGGGAGAGATGTTCGCGACAGACATTAAAACTATGACAGTGAATAGTGTATTCGAAACCGCGAGTGAAAATCGTTAAAATCAGTGTTATCTAATCGTGCGGTACACCGGGTTCGGTTCCCGGACGTGTCAAAACGTTACAAAATAGCTAAAATAGTGTAAATGGTTAGATTGTTAATATACAACAACTATGTAATACATGAACATTAGTCTTAAACTTGTGCTAACTGTAGGGACCTTAGATATCGAATCATAAATAGCGTTATCAGTAGTGACAGATAAGAGTTAATGCTTCATAAAACAGCTGTTTGTTTACATATTCGTTTTATAGTTTTATAAGTGTTTTTTAGCTTCATATAGACTTGAAATCATGTCTAGATACCTTTTTATTGCTAGTTATTACCTTATATAGTTAAAATAAGCATAATAACAAACATTCGTATGTTTATCATAAAATTTGTTTACTTACGATAGTATTTACTTAAGAAATTCTGTAAATTTTTTATGCTTCAAAGTTATCATGTAATATGTTCGAATTGAATAAAGATATTTTCATGGTGTTTGTTTTAATAGATGCCCCATATAGTTGCACACAACGGCCTACCAAAATTATATATATAAATTTAGTATACGATAGTTTTTCAATAGAAAATATAGTGGGCGGGCCCTTGTGTGGCAGCATTTTTTGGGAGTTTTTATGGAATAACTTAGTGACGCTAATAGTTAGGTTTAGGCAGTGGCGTAGCGTGGGTTTCTGCCGCCCGGGGCCGTTCGGCAATTCGCCGCCCCCTTTTTACCCTAATGTTTCTGCAAAAGTATAACGTTTTTCGGGTTTTGGTATGTTTGTATGTTTATTAGTATGTCCTCTAGTTTGGCTTTACACGCTGAACGGCTTAAAGGATTAAAAAAGAAATGTTGTCATTTGATTCGTCTCACTTGCTCGAATATCATAGAGCATACGGTATAATAATTTTACGGCAGAATGTGGCAGCTCTCAGCGGTGTTAATGGGTTGCGCACGCGGCGGCCGTTTCTCTGCTGCAATATATCTATAGCTTAGTCTAGGTCTACACGGATTAAAGGATTTTAATAAGTTAAATGTCGATGAATTTCCGTCATAACTAGATGCTTTGTTGTTTTTAACAGCCGACCACACCTCAATCTGTTAGACATTCAGGACGGCTTCGGTGTAGTGGTGCGTCAGTAGGGCACTGTGGTCGTCGGTCTGCCCGGGAGGTAAACAAGTGTCGATAAAACTTTTCAACGTCTTTGAGAATCTCGTTTTTTCTCTATGCGGAGCAGATCTTTCGAGACGAATCTCCTAGTACCGTGACCACTGTGGCCGTCATCTGCTTAATGCTGTCGGTGGGAGGAGCAATGTAAGTCTGAGAGTAGGCTTCATTGACTGGGCCCTTTCAGCTCTGAGGTTTATATTAAGAGAGCCTCGTACTCGTCGGTGATCGCTTCAGGTGTTTATCGTATTGATCACCGTCTTTAAATATGTGGTTTCGGTCCGTCTTGATGTAGTCTTTCACCGTGCTTGTCACATTATCGCGGTTTGGCCACCACTGGCGTCTTGGCCTCCACTGCCTGTGAGGCTTCTTCTTACAAAAGGAGTTCATAAGGAAAAGACTCTCTGGTAGGAGGTAGTTAACTAGCATTCGGCCATATGATTCTCATGGCCCACGCCGTGGCCTCCGATTTTCGTTTCGCCGCGTTCTTGCACTTCCACTTTCGCTTGAGCTTAGGTCTTACTGGGTATTGCCTTGACAGTGTCCTGGTACATGGCCTCAGCCATCTCGTAAGGGTGAGTTAAGTTGCGCGCATATACTTGAATCATCACTTTTAGCCCGTCCCTATTGGTGAGTTTAAGTACGAGGTACGCTACCCGGGTCGACACATTACCGACTTCCACAAACTGCTCCTCCAGACCAGGAAACCGACGCCACCCCAAGAGTAGGTCGCCTTCTCGATGGCAGCAAAAGTCACCTGACTCTAGAGTGACCATGTCCTCCCCCTGTCCCTGCCCCTGTGTGTATGTGCCACGTTATGTGACTTATTACTACCTTTAACTCGGCGAGGTACCTATTCTTTTGCCGTAGATTATGTTCGTTATAAGACGCAAGGTATACTGTATAGGTAATTGATTTTAGTAGCCTGCCGTAGCTCGATAGTCTTACAGAATACATGAACCGCCACCACGTCCTTAGCCAGGAATAACGAAGCTGCCGGGAATTAGGGCTGTTGCGTCCAAAAATTAGCAGAAGGCGTTTGTAGTAATTATGTGAAATAATCGGCTTTGATTTTAACGAAAATATCATAAATATTGGAGTAAAAGTTCAAATAGCATATAGTTAAACCGCAGGTGTGACTATTGTCTTAGGAGACCTGTACCTGCTTTCTTCCCTGTTCAACTATATTAATATTATGTTGTATTATTTTATCTGGCACGCGTCGTCCCTATTACCCTGGCGCCTGTATGCGCCAGTTGCGCCATGGCAATAGGGGCGGCACACATCGCACACAGGGGCGGCTCGGCCCTGATATATGGATTTATTAATTACTCATAACAGGCTCGCAGATCACCGGAATATTTCAACCTATTCAAGAATTAATAAACGGACACAAGCAAATCTTTTCGTAATGAAAATCATGATGATTTTGTTTTCGATTGTTGTTCTTTCTACTGCGCCCGCGCCGCAGCACGGTCCTACTGGGATCGTGTCAGTGCGCGCGCCAAGTATTTAATAATAATAATTTTTTTCGCGGCGTCTTTTGCCGCCCCCTTAAATGTGCCGCCCGGGGCCATGGCCCCCCGGCCCCCCCCACGCTACGCCACTGGGTTTAGGTATTGTATACCAATAGATAGAACTTAATGAGACCTATCTAACGATGTATAGAACATATATGTATGTATAATAGGATCGAAACATACGTAACATTTGTACTGTTTTTGAAATAAAAATAAACGAAAGATTCTCTGTGCACGTGTTCGGTGCGATGGTCGTCGATAAGGTAAAGTTTCGAGGTACTTAAGCGACCACCAATTCGGCCAGTTGTTGGCGTCTCAACCACCATCTTGTGACCTATGTAACCGTCAAGCACCGCACACCTGAACAGCATCGCTCTCAACGTATGAAGATGTTTCATTTCTGAAGCCCTTACACATCGAAGCCATACAGTCCACACACATAGAAGAACACGCATCGTCGTAGGCACACGTCAGCAGCACACTACCAGCGCACTGTAGCGGACTAGCAAAGGTTCGATTCCTGGCATCCGTTACAAGTAGATATATTTAAAGAAGTTCAAACACCATCGGTCTGTATAATCAAGAAGATTGTATAGATTTTGCTACCAAAACTGACACCTATATGTTTGTTGATCCAATGTGGAATGGCTGATCCGTAAGAACGTTTCTGCTTCAAATGTGTCCTACAAAAATAATGCAAATTTTATAACCTTCTCCAAAAAATATGTGGTAAGTATAACTTTGAGGTGTACCACTAAAAGTGACCTATGTAATCTTTAAGTTCTTTTTTTGAATTATTTCATTTAGGGTTTGGTGACATTATTATTTTAAATTGGAAAACATATAATTTTCATTCATTAATTCATATAATTCATTCATATAATTTTTATACATATAAGTACGTTTATCCAATCAAGGATAATCTTATTTTTGGTTCCACCTCTCTACCACTTGTAGTGACAACAAGGTATGAAGCAGTCAATCATTAAAAAAATAACTATTCGATTCTCCACACGGATAATTATATTAAAATGGTAAACACCATTTTGCTTGTTTTAATTTTTTGTTGCCAAAGGTATATTTATATATAATATTTACCAAATCGTTAAGTGGCCGAACCTGAACTCAAACGCTAATTAATAATAATTATGAATGGTTGGCACGACCGAGCCAGTGCCCCATTTATCCCAAAATTAATTTAAAATAGTAGAATTCTTACTGTTGCTTTAGTTACCTGAAAGGCCAAAGTCATCTGTCTGTATATACAAAATTATTGCGTTACTGACTGACTGACAGGCAAGCTACAGCCAAAAATATTCTTACCTTCATAATTTATGGCGTTGCATCCAAACAAGCACCTCCTACAAATACCTATCGTCCTCATGTTCGTGATTAGCGTCGCATTTTCGTGGAAGCGAGCGCTCACTAAATCATACGCGCCCTCCGCGAATAGCAGCGCGGCGTTTCGTCTTTTTAACAAATAAGTTGGTCAAATGTGGTGCAGATGAATGATGAGAATAATTATGAAATCGTGACTTTTGAGTTTGTAGTGCATTTGACTTGGAAATTGCCTATACTTATGAAGATATGAGGCATTTTGTTGGTAACAACAAATTAATATGAATCCAGTGATATTCGAATAACTGCTAATAAGATTACAAACTCAAGATTGATTTTAGTGAATCTTTATTAATATCAGTGTGGTGCTAGCCAAATTATGCCTTATATACGGTTGGAAAATTAATCAGGAAACGATAAGAAAAATAAAGATATTTAATCAATAAAGTAATATTCTGAGTATTTGTCAAAGATAATTTAAGACCCAACTGCTCCAAATAAAATTACACCAAACTAGTCAGAGCCTGCACTTTGGCAACCAGAACACTGGAAAACATATTTCGTCTATGGGCCTGCCGCAGTCCACAGCGGGAAATACACCTATCCCTAATTCATAGAAAAATAAGCCTTGTCATCACCAAAATTTTGGTCCTGGATGGGTATCGAACGCACGACGAATTATTTTTGACGTGATACTGTTAAACTGACATAGTAGTCAGGGTCGCATTATATACTACACCAAAACGGTAGTACAATTATCTACATTTTAAATCTATAGGTACAAATAAATAAAATTGGAGTGTCTGTTTGTAATATTTAAATAACCGCTTTTTACTAAATGCATATGGATGTATACACGGTACATATACCGAAATGGCATTTTTTTAATTTTTGTCGGTCTGTCTGTCCGTCTGTCTGTCTGTTTGTTCTAGCTAATCCCTGGAACAGCTGGACCGATTTTGACGGGACTTTGTTAGCTGATATACCAAGGAGTTACTTAAGCTATAAATTAACCGGGTACGCGAAGTAGTTCCCTCAGGACGCGGGTGAAACCGCGGGAAACATATAGTGTTATAATATGAATGTATCAGTGTGTGTAATTTTAAAAACTCTTTTCTAATTTTCTTTTACATTTGCAGCGCTCGTGATTTACCTTATTATTTTTGGTTATCCGTGACTCATAGTGTGATGCTATAGAGCCTTTCTCGATAAATTGACTATCAAATACAAAAATATGTTTTCTATTCGAACCTGTTGTCCCTAAGATAAGGGCGTTCAACCAAACAAACAAACTCTTTAGCTTTATAATATTTCTTATACTAAAGCTTATAACAAGGAAGGCGTTTCGTTCATATTTATGTACAGCACAAGGCCCGTTCTCATAGCTTGATGCGAGTTAACCGCTTCAATTCGTCGGCGGGCCACAAATCATTTAATTGCACGTAGCGGGATTAACTGGTGACGTGGACAATTGAACCGGATCCCTGGAACAACGGTCTTTAGGCTGTGTTCGTGTAAGGCAAACGGTTTGTGGCGAACAGTTTGGTAAAATGGTTATAGAGTGTATTTTGGTCGGTTCTTCATTAGAATTAGAAGTATCAATAAAACTAGTCCACCAGCCAGGACTTGGCCAGCGTTATGTACTATAGCCTTATTCTTCTCATAATGAGAAAAAGCCTGTGCCCAGCAGTTACATTACATAATTATAAAGGACTGATGATGATGAGGATAACGATAAAACTTGTAGCCCCGTAAAGGGCAACATTTTGAGCTCGTTATTCATAGCTTACATTATTTATGTATAAGGTGCACAAGCAGACGGGCTAACTGATGGTAAGCGACTACCCGCGCCTATAGATACCATGAAAGGAGCCACACATGCCTAAAAGTCTTTTAGAATAGGGTACGCCCTTATTTGAAGGTAATAATGGTCCGGATATACTACAACCTACAACGTTCATTCCACAGTTATGGAGTGCGAGGTAAAAATCTTCTGGAGAAACGCGTAGTGTGGAACGATGCCGAAAAGAGGCGGCGGAAATCGGTCCGAAAAATTCATAGTAAAAACTATAGAAGAAGCATAAGTGTGTGCATTATTTTTAAATTTAAGCAATTTATGTTGCCACCTATGCCATGGTCTCTAAATTTTTGTATCGAGAAAGGACGTTAATCGAGAAGTTGTTTGAATGTTTTTCCCTTGCAATTCAAGATATACTTACTACATTTCACTAAAAAAATCTAGTCACATCCGGCACAAACGTAATCACGTCAACTTCCAAACAAAATACTTCACCTTCATCATCACAATTGACTTTTCCGTTTAGAAACTACCTACAGTACCATCGACAGAAATACAGATCCATGACCCATCAAAGTTAAAGGAGGAGTAGTATTAGCACAGTTTCCGACGGAGGTAAAACAAAAAATTGTGACAATTAAAGTGTAACAAACTGTTGTCCATATACATTCAAGCCCTTAGGAATGTTGATGTCTGTTATGAAGATTGAAGATATAATTACACCTTGCACTGTATAAAAGGTTTAATGACAAGTCAGAACGTATGACTCATAGTGAAATAGCGTTATTATCAGACTGAGCAAGAAAGAGTTATGTTTTTCGAGTGCATATATTAATTAATGAATGAATGCTTACGATCTAAGCGGCCCTTTATATTTTGACTGGTGAAATCTTCTTCTGCATGCCCTGTTCCCATATTACTTGGGGTCGGCGCAGAATGTCTTTCCCTTCCATTCTCTCCTATAAGACGTCATCTCATCATTCACTCCCTTTTCATTCATGTCACCCTTCACACAATCCATCCATCTTTTCTTTGGTCTTCCTCTTGCCTTATATCCCTCAACTCTCATCTTCATCACCTTTCTAGTCAAATGATTTTCATCCCTCCTCATCACATGCCACGATAGACGATTTCCTTTCAGCTTTTCTTGCACCGGTGCAACTTCTAGACTTCCCCTAATAGACTCTTTTCTAATTTTATTCATCCTTTGAGATGGTTATATGGGGTGTGACCCCACACAACCATCTCAACATCCCTATCTCTGCTACACGCAATCTTCTTTCGTAATACAGTGCAACAGTCGTTATTTCGGATTTGTAGATTTTGCCCTTTAACCTAAGGGGCATCCGTGGGTCACAAGTTGTTCCTGTGATCTGTCGCCATTTCATCCAACCTGAGTTGACCCGGTGCATGACGTCGCGGTCTATTTCCCCGTCCCATTGAATAAGTGACCCGAGGTGCAGGAAGTCGGAACAGACCGATATGGGCTCACCACCAAGGGATATGGGCGCGGGACTGGAGAGACCGCCGAAGTCGCAAAACATGTACTCAGTTTTGCTTATACCGACTTTCAGGCCTACACTCTCCAGCCTTTGCCAGTCTGCCCTGGACCTCAAGAGCACTCTCGGCAATCAACAGAATGTCGTCGGCGACCAGCATACACCAGGGAGCCTTTTTCTGTATGTCCGCCGTAAGGGCGTCCATCATAAGCAGGAAGAGGTAAGGGCTAAGAGCCAACCCTTGGTGCAAGCCTACAGCCACATTGAAGTTGCCTGTATTGCGAGCTGTAGACCGGACATGGGTTGTACATCTACTGTACATCGCTCAGATCAACTGTACGTACTTCCCAGGTACACCTTTCTTCTTATGGGCCCACCACAAAACCTCATATGCCTTTTCGAGATCCACAAAAAACATGTGCAGGTTTTTGTGTGCACTTAGGTATTTTTTGCAGAGTTGGCGGATCGCAAAAAAGACATCTGTTGTTCCCCGACCAGTCATAAAACCGAATTGGTTCTGTGAAATTGCACTCTCTTCTCTCGATCTTCGTTCAACCACTTTCTCCCAAACTTTCATACTGTGTGAAATTAGCTTTATTCCTCTATAGTTGTTATACTCCAGCTCATCACCTTTGTTTTTATAGATGGGAACCAGTGAGCGGTTACACCATTCATCAGGTATGGCTTTTTCCACCAACAACTTATTGAAGAAAAAAGCTAACCGTTTCCATCCATCTACCTGTAGTATCTTCACTACTTCAACTGGTATTCCATCCGGCCCCGTAGCCTTTCCATTCTTCATTCCATTTACTGCTACTCTCACTTCCTCCTCACTTACCTTTCTTATCAGCCCCTCATTCACAGGTATAGTCTCAAGCACACCACTCCAATCATTCTCTTCATTCATCATTCTCGAAAAATAATTTCTCCATCTATCCTTAATTTTATCATCCGCAGAAAGTACCACTCCATTCTCATCTTGTATACACTTTATCTGACATACATCCCTTGCTTTGCTCGCTCTAGCTTTAGCGAGCCGGTATAGTTGTATTTGATCCGCCGGGCTCTCTAAGTTATTGTATAAGCCCTCCTGGGCTGTCGCTTTTGCCAGAGCAATGGATTTCTTAGTTTTCTTCTTTAGCTCATCACACTCTACCTTCTTTTCTTGTTTCAAATTAATATCTTCCACACCCTGCCATTCTTTAAATTTCCGCTTATTTTCCATCAAAACCTTTTGTACTTCTATCGACCACCACCATATATCTCTATCTATCGTACCTTTTCCTTTTGATTCTCCCAAAATATCTTTCGTTGCACTCCTGATACATACTGTTATTTCACTCCAACATTCATTCACACTTCTATATGCCATGTCAACCATCGCTATAATTTTATCCACCACTCGCTTTCTAAATTCCTTTTCATATTCTGGCATTTCCAAAAGGTGCCATTTAATGTTAGAGAGTGGTCGGTCTTTGTTTCTGTTGCGAATAACTGCTATAGCAACTTCCATAATTAAGAGCCTGTGCTGCGATACTACACTTTCTCCTGGTATTATTTTGTAGTTTTTGACCTGTTTGAGGTTGTTGCGGCTGACGAGAAAGTAGTCAATTTGAGTGGTGTGGTTGCCACTTTTATATGTAACTAGCTGTCCCGGCGAACTCCGAATCGCCTTTTAAAGGTCTTTTTTCTTATTCCATTTTTTTTAAACCACTTTTCGAGGAAATTCTGAACAAAGTCTTATTCTAAAATTTCAGAGTTTTTAAAGATATACAAACAAACATTATTTCAATATATTTATGTATGTATAGATAGGTGACCCAGCAAAAGTTGTTTTGCCATATAAATTATCTCTAGGGTAGAAAAAATAACTAACATTTTGTAAGTGAGGATGTGGTAAATGAATGATAGAGGCAGATAACTGATCTAGACATATATTTAAAATTACTAATATGGCTATAACAAATTGGGGTTGGTGCTAAAAGGTAGTAAGGGTTGAATGTATTTTTAATGCAACATCATAAATAAAAAAAATACCAAATACTTAAATAAAATCTTCTGACTGCCTCCGTGGTCCAGTGGATAGCATGCATCTGCTGATCGGTGGCACGGGGTTCGATTCCCGGGTCGGGCAAAGGGTTAATGGGCTTTTCTGAATTTTCAGTACCAATCTCCCTTGCCTTTGCGCCTTTCCACTTGGTTTCCTGTAGACACGCCACATTTATCCGTCGCCTTTTCAGTACATCCGCTAATTCTCTGGCTCTTCCACTCATCGTCCCAACATTCCAACTAGCATACCTCATTCTCACATGCCGCTAGCTTCTTACGTTGCACCCATCTGGCTTGTTGCAACAATGGGAAATGTCATTTAAATTGTCTGTACCAATTTTACCATAGATAGCTGAGAGAGCCTTTCACTTTGTTATTAATTAAAGTGAAGTCTTTATTTGCTTGAAGGCGCAAATCCCATAAATTAAAAAGAGCTAAAGGTAAATTCAATATTATTTAAAAAATGTTCTTCCTGCTGTATATACTTGTGAAGCAAAATAAAATTATATAAAAATAATTACACCACAAAAAAAATCTATCTTCATCTACAGCTGGGAAAAGGGTGAAACAAATAGTCATATTTTTTACGTTTAAACATAAATGTTAAAAAATCTGTGACCCTCTCGTCTCTAAAGTAGCTTTTAAAATAGATTGGATCCCATACAAAAATCGTTAGTTACATTTGAGAAGTAAACTAATCAGCATATATATCTTAATATATAAAATCCTTGCGTTACTGACTGACTGACAGACACGCTGCAGCCGAAACTAGGGAGCTGAAATTTGGCATGTATGTTCCTTGGGGACCGTAGGTAGTAGACCGCACTAAGAAGGGATTTCTCGAAATTCCCACGGGATCGGCCAAAACGGGTAAATTTAAAAAATGCAGGCGTAGCTGCTGGCGTCCTCTAGTCTAGAAATAAAATAATATATCTGTTCTAGGGGACTACATAATAGTCTGACTATCTACTAATTATTTCATACGTCAAACCAACGGTAACAATGAGTACGCAGATACAGAACAAATATCCGTAAACCACGCAAATATTAAAACACGTGCGTAATTAACCCTACCATGCGTAGTGCGTAGTAAATAATTTCATTATTTATACATATAATAACTATATGATAATTAAGTGCACGGATCATTTCACCTTGCTGCATTTAAAGCTTTAATGACCAGCATTAAACACTACCTATGCTATATTGTCCTTATCCATCAATTAATCCTCTCCTTATCTTCACATGATTCACACCCTTCATAATCGCTACAGGAAACGGATGGACCGCCATATTGTATGCGAAATCAGCCGTTTGTTGAGCCTTCCACACTGTTGCACCTGTCAGTGTCCACTCTACCACACACCATTGTAAATTTTACCCTTAAACGTACTGAATATGGTTGAGTTTCGTTTGTACGAATGTATAAGCTTTCAATCACCACTTCAGTGCTATGTATCAAAGCAAAACCGAACATAAACATGTCGAATTAAGCTTGTATATCGAATGCAGACAATCGCAGGTGACAAGAATTGGTATTCCATTTTCAAAACGGTCGAGAGATCATCCTGTTGGCCAGTGATTGCTCTACAAGCTGTTTTTAACTTTATCACTTATGGATTTAAGTTGATTATCGTACGTGTTGACGCAAACTCTACTAGAGTGTTGATACAAAGTGGAATGGACTTTATTGCTTACACGCTAGAGTTGTTTTTACAGTGCATTTGCATTTGTTGAGGTGTACATCCGCGTGTAAAATCCGGTAGCGTAACCGCGGACAGGTTTCCCCAGCCGCATTGTTTTCGCTTTGGAATATGAATTAATACGGATTTTCAGGTAAAGCCGGCAGATTGTAGCCGCTCCGGATGTGGATGTACGGATGTAAAGCCATTGTTTCGCACGTTATTGTCGGCGCTTAAAATTGTTCAGTGTAACATCGATTCGAATTATTGTAGTACGTGAAATGCCAGCGTTTTGTTTGACCATCCAATTACACTTTACATAATGTTCAACTGTAATAATTTGTTTGGCGATTCTGATATGTTTGTTGTTTTGGAACTGTATTGCGTGTGTAATATCGGTTTAAATAGTGAATCGAACTAAAAAGTGTTTAATTTAGACTGAGGCATTCTGTCTGATCCAGAGAGGTTGGACGTTTATACTAGAGAGAACATGCTCGCCATATTTCCTTATACCGAACGTGCAACATGTAATGTCAGTTGGTCTTAGTTGGTTAATCATAACGTCAAATTACTTAGTCTTACGCGTCTCATTTAAAGAGGCATAGACTCCTTACAGACTCATATCTTTGACTGCATTCTCTAAATAGCCGGGCTGTCAAATCCCATCATTAAGGAGTGATGGGATTTGACAGTGAAAGGAGATATCGATATTTTTTGAATGAGGGATACATACGGAAACTAACTATCGGACATGAATGTAAAACTGAATCGTACCCGCAAGCTTCGGCGTCGCAGTCGGTTGCACTCACGCCAACTGGGTTGTCAAAGTACCTACAGCACTTCAGCAGTTCACTTCTGTACTAATAGGTACATAAAGGCGAATCATCTGTGCTGGCGGATCACAAATCGGATTACCTACCACTCTAAAAAAATCGAACAGTGTCCAACGTAAGCGATAGCAAGCAACGTGATATGATGCGACGCAAACAAATTTCCAAAGCCTGCCGTGCCGCATTAGCCAATCTGGTATAATTCGTACAATACATAATCTAAGTGTCAGTTTCTTAGTTCTGTCTGGCAAGTCTTTGCAAAGCACTGTCAGGCGCCGACAGCAAAAGCTATAATTTCAATATTTTAGTTGTTTACTTCTACGGCTTAAATATATCGACACATACTAAAGTTGAACAACACTCGGTTTCCTAATTCTATGTTTTGTCTACTGTTTGGCTACCACAAGACTGCTATAAGATCATGCTACTATACCTATCGATAGCTCTTTCTATCATACTGCATGTGTCATTAGAAAGAACATATCAATAATAGCAACCGCTGTTGTTATTTTAGTGTTACTTCTATGACTTAATAAGGTTATATTTCTTTGGTCTGATCACACTCATAATGAAGCTGGCATAAATCACATTACGCCACGTATGTGCCTATTAGGTTCTTTACACGTAGGTATAGAACAAAAAAATATACTCTATCTAGAGTTCGCACGAACTTGTGAGTTCTTTCTGTTTTTGGCTGTTACTAAAACTAAGAATAATACATGTTTTATTTTACTTTTAAATCGTTTATTTGCGACTGCTTCATCGTAACGGAGTAAAGGTGTTACACATTTTCCTTGCTATATTTTTGATGCACTCAGTTTTTTTTTCAAAGCGTCACGCCTTGATCCCCGGAACCCCTTCGGGAAGGCACAGGTGTAATATTACACCCACATATTTTCACCTTATGAATTTTAGGTCCCACGTAATAGGGGACGAGCCTATAGCCGTTACCGGGCCCAGCATGAAATACTTCTAAAAGTTTTTTCACTTTTTTTTCTTTTTTCTTAATCTTTCGCGACTTATAAAATAGGTCGTTTCTAAGGCCATTGAATACACAATTTTCCAAAATTATAGTTGTCAAATTTAAAATATTGCCATTGGACTTTAACCATAAGCCACCTTTATAGTGGTTGGTTGAAAAATAAACCTATTTAATCCATAAAGGAAACATCAGAACTTTCGCTTGGCTGACTGACGTCAGAGGCAAAGATAAAAAACCTGCCTCGTCACCAGAGGGAGTCATTGTGCACCTGCCACGGTTGAAGTAATTAATTATGTAGGTACCCCCCTTGACGTAGGGAGTGGGTTCACGACGCCTACCGTGCCCCCACTAGTAACCGTGTTGTGTCAAGGTGATTCTATTGTTTCTGTGGGACCGAAGGCACAAAGGCTGGTTTCAGAGTGACGCGCGCGGCACGCGCCGTCGGCCAGCGCGTCAACAGCGCGTTTGGCGCGCGGACCACTGTGAAACGAGTTCGCGTTTCTCATTGCAATGTATGAAGCTTCGGCAGCGCGGCCGGCGCGCGCGTCTCACACGCGGCGCGTTTGAACCGCGTGACTATGAAACGCTACTACTAATCTAGTGTAATTGTAAGCGCGCGCGTGTGGCCGGCGCCGATTAAACGCGTGACTCTGAAACCAGCCAAAATGACTAGCGACAGTTAAGGAAGGTGGAGAAAGAGCTAATCAAACGCATCTTGTATTATGAAACGCTACTACTAATCTAGTGTAATTGTAAGCGCGCGCGTGTGGCCGGCGCCGATTAAACGCGTGTCTCTGAAACCAGCCAAAATGACTAGCGACAGTTAAGGAAGGTGGAGAAAGAGCTAATCAAACGCATCTTGTATTATGTACCTTTATGATATCGATCAAAACTAGTGCATATTCTTGTGTTGTGTGATAATAACTAAGAATGACATGACACGTACACGATTGAATAGAAATAACTAACTAAAGCTTAGAACTGGTAAACCTACAACTACCACTTCTTTACCTACCAATATCTTCATCCAAAGGTTGCCTGGAAGATATCGCTTTAAGCAATAAGGCCGCCCTTTGTACTTTACCTAATATATAAGATTTCTATAATGTTGATACTGGTGTACAATGACGTTTATATAAAAATAAAATAAATAGTAACTTGGTTTTGTTCCCTATTGGCGGTATTTTGTTCCGAACTTTAAAATTAAATGTTCAAAAGCATTTTATTAGTATCGAACTATGCATAATTAATCCTTGCAGTTGTTTTTGGTAAGCCCTTTTCGCTTAGTATTAAACTCAGTTTCAGCTATCAAAGCTCGCGTGCAGTCTACCAACGAAGGTGAGTGAAATGTTGATGGATGATAGCACCGACGTGTTAATGTGTGTCAGGCTCCAGCTACCGTGTCGCGGACCCACAGTGTCACGCTACTCACGCTGTCGTAGACTTATTAACTTGTCAGAGAAAAGTAGAGACTCAAGATAATGTTCAAAACAATTGCTTGTTTGTGACTTGACTTACTTGATTTAAGATCCTATGTGCCCTAGATGGGACAAAGGGTATCACATGGTACAGAACGCCGCCATCCCGTTCGATCTTGATCTTATATTATATGTGACGAGAGTACATAATGATATTGCATCAAAGGAGCCAAAGAATTAGGAAACTATGGTTACAAAAATCTTGTTAGATGTGTGGTGTCAGATAGACAGGCTGAAATTTCGCTATTTATTTCGCTACACCACTCTGTAGTAGACTGGAATTATCTCTGTAAGATAATCACTTTACGACAACAATTAAAACATTAAATAAAACTCATTCTCATTAATTTCACGATTACAACTAAACCCAGTTTAAGCACAAGTAATCGCGTGCCGTCCACCGCTATAGGTGAACGCGCAGTTGATAGATGATAGCCGACGTGTCTATTGTGTGACACGCTTCAGCCGCGTCACGGCACTTATTAACTTGTCGGATATAATTAAAAGTTACAGAATTATTTTTGAAAAGGTGACTACACACTCACATTTCACGACTATACCTAACTGAACTCAGTTTAAGTAAGGTTGTTTAGGTGCAGTCGGCCCCTTGAAGGTGAACGCGCTGTTGACAAATGATAGGCGAAGTGTTTATTGTATCATGCTCCAGCCGCGTCATGTCACTTATTAACTTGTCTGATATAAGTACAAGTTAAAGTAAACGATTGAAAAGGTAGACCAGAATAAAAATACCCAATACACATTCACGTTTCTCGACTATTTTTTTTTTTTTTTAATGTCGGGTTGGAAAATCCTCATGGAGTCCCTTCGCCCTGGGGGAAGGGCGAAGGGGACTGTCGGACTCATACTGACTAAAAACCAACCCGTGTTCCTCATGTACCCGTGTGTCGGAGGGTTGGGTATCGCCGAAGCATTCCTCGCTACCCCCCGACGGGTATTGGCCCGCCAGATGGTCAGGCGGGCCCCGAACAAATCCCTCTTGGCGGCGGATGAAGGTGTTGGGCTCCGTCGCCAAAACACCCAGCGGCCGCAGAGGATAGGGAGGACGGCAACGCAACACCGCATCTCCTCGTCCTCTGCGGCCCCACGGCGACGCAACGATGGTGCGCCCCCATTTGGTCGCGGGAGATAGGGCGCGCGGCAACGCAACACCGACACGTATCTCCTCCCGCGACCGCTCCCGACTGCGAGGGACAGACAGAACTGTCCCCCGCACCCTCACCTTGGGACGCATCCTACGCAGGCCTCACCCAAGCCCACGTGGAGCGTCCCCTCCCGGGATCCCGCTTAGCTTCACCGTGGGTGTACCTCAAACCCACGGTTACTGAGCCCCCCACCACGACAAGGTGGAGATCCAACAGGGGGGATGTTTCTCAACTATAACTTAACTCAGTTTAAGTAAGGTTCAGGTACAGTCGGCCCTTGAAGGTGAACGCGCTGTTGATAGATGATAGGTGACGTGTATTGTGTGACACGCTTCAGCCGCGTCATGTCACTTATTAACTTGTCTGATATAACTACAAGTTAACAAAGAAAACGTTTCAAACTGTGACTCGATGATACTACATATTTAAGAGAACGAAACTTTTAAATATGTAATGTTGGTAAGTTCAAGGTTTCTTGAAACAATGAGCATAATAACACTATAATAATTTCACATTGTCTTTCGGGATTATATACTACTTACCTTTGTTACAAGTTTTACACTCCGTTGCTCATACTAAACTAAGTTTAGCTTAGGTAAATTCCTAAGCAGAAGGTAAGTGAGATGTTGACTTATTAAGTAGACTTCCTAAGTTCCCACAAAGTAGAACTTGAAGAGGTCATCTGAAGTATTATTTCAGGTGAGGCGATACATTGTAAGTCAGTTGAAGGTGTCGACTAATGTTGAAAGTATCGTTTTCCATAAGTATAAGGACAACA
Source organism: Euclidia mi (assembly GCA_944739405.2). Classification (NCBI taxonomy): domain Eukaryota; kingdom Metazoa; phylum Arthropoda; class Insecta; order Lepidoptera; family Erebidae; genus Euclidia; species Euclidia mi. The sequence continues at coordinate 88,146,077 of OX123184.2, forward strand.
AAATTGTGAGTATGCTTAGGTCTGGATATTTACATAGCATGGCGCGACCTTAGCAATTACGCCAGCCTTTAAACACTATGGAGAGACAGAGATATAGTAAAGAAAAATGCTATCCAATGTTTTGGCTCGATGTCATTTTAACCTTTGTATGGCTGCTCTTGACATTAAGTATCGACATTAGACATTAGTGATTTTTCATTCACGTCGTCTTAATATTGTCAACACATTACGATCATATTACATATCTAATGTTGCGGCTTATTTATGACTCCTACATTTTGAGAGTGATATATGAATGCAAGACGATGTCGGTTACTGCAGTAATCAAGATTCGATTACGTATTTTCTTAAAGAAATGCACTGTAAATAACAGTCGAGACTAACTCGAGACAAGTAACTGTTGAAAAAAATGCCACGTTAAACTTAAATCTCAATTGAATCTTATAAAACTTATACCAGTGTCAAAGTCAGAATATGGTCTTAAATTTTAAGCTAAAATAATTCAATTATCAACCATCCACAGACTTTTAGTACTGTCTGCTTTAACAAAAAAAATGATGGTAACAAATTAATCTATTTTTTCGACCCAGCCGCACTAGGTTAAAATCCCGTACCGCAGAGGACTACACAAAATCAAAGAACGACTAAAATTAAAACACAAACTGCAATTTCACAATTTGTTTTGTGGCAAGACTACTCAAACCGCTACACCATAATCTTTGTATCGATGTACCTAGTCGGTATAGGTAAGTTGCTTTTCTAAATTAATGTCTGATGTACAGATATAGTTATATAGTATACTTTTTTATCAATTGTATTATAATTTATAATTGTAAACATGAAACGAAAACTTCACCTAACCCTTCATCCCCACGCCATTCTAAATCTATCAGCCGCTTACCTCAAACACGTATAAATTTCCGCGCGCCGTATCCTAATACCGCATGCGGAGATTGAAGAAGTTTCTTTAATGAGGTAGCTCGACGCGACGGTACGAGGTGGGAGCATGTTGCGGTCGCGACTGTCGTGAACATGTTCAAGTGTCTACCACCTTACGGAGGTATAAATAACTGGGTTGTTTTGAAGGCAGTTTGCAGAGGATGTGATGGTATGTGCGGCTGTTTTAAGTGAATTGAAGGAATGTGCAAAATACATCATGCCGATACCAGACTGTAGGTAGATAGTATTCAAAACTTACGACGACGTCCATCTGATTCAAAACTTATGTTTAAAGACACAGAGACTAAATATTCCTTAATACACATCTACATATTTATTATCAATGAATTGTAATGGATGAAAAACCTAGACACAAGAAATTATAATGCTTATCACACAATTGTTTGATATGAGTTTAAAACGAATGACTACCTACGGTTTAACATACAGGGTACTAACCATTAGATCAGCAGGCCAGTCGTTCGAAAACAAATACGGCTTTGATTTTATAAGATACCTAGGAGAATCGGTGAAGGGAACACGAAGCATGTTGCGGTAACAACTCTTGTCAACTTGTTATAATATGTCTGAGAGACATTTTACAGAGATTGCTAATTCAGGAATAAATAACTGAAGGTACTTTGAGGACGGGCCTTTCCTAATTAATTGACGAAGATATGCTAAGATAAGCTGTAAGTAAGATATTGCATTGACGATTTTCATAGACGTCTAATTAAACGATTACACTTATAGGAAATAATCAACTGGAACATATTGATAATAATTCTTTAAAATAATCGAATGTCTCGTCTGGTTAATTCTCGTTCTGTGGTCGTCGCACAGCTCTAATCTTATTCACATTTCCTTTTATATTCATGCTATCCTCCTTTGGAATTCACTACCTTTTAAAGTCAGGATGTCTTCTTCTCGTGAACTTTTATTCGGCAGAATCATCATCATCATCGTCAAATAAATAATGTTTTTTTTATTTTCATTTTCATCATAGTATGTTAATCTGTGAGTAATACAGGAATAATATATAACTTTCATGTAAACTTTGGAAATGTATTTAATTGCGTTTTACCTTTCTGTTTAATCTAAAACTTCAATAGGTGAATTCATACCTCCGTAGCCTTGGAGTTCCAAGTATGTAGTCGAAGAAATGGTTCGAAATGGGATGTGAGTAAGAATGTGGGCTCGCGGACGCGGGCGTCGCACCTCGGGCTCATAAATCGAGGTCACCGGACCTTGAGGCAACAATTAAACGTTTACAACTATGCCAACTCACGATTTTGGAAATGTGGCCACGAAGGCAGCGATTATTTCTCTTAAAGTTGATACACTACTAAAAAAACAGAAAATTAACAAATGACTCCTATTCTGAGACAGTCTGTACGTATAAATGTCACAACAATCGGTCACCCATCCATGTTACGACCTCTGCAAACGTTGCTTCATTTTGCCGATATATTATAACGAGCAACTAAACAAGAAAACTTTGGTTGTATTGGGAAATTCGTGCGATATAAAGTATTGGGCTGTAGAGTGTCGTAATAAAACCCCTATAACTCTACAATTTCGGAGTTTTATGTTTCTTTCCGTATCTTTTTAGTTTTCTCTTCATCGTTGTCATTTAAAGTCTAGTTAGTCTAAAAATGGTTGCGAGGCAGTAAGACGACGATGTCAGATCGCAAAAGGGATATCGCTTAGAAGATTGTTTAAATTATCATCATTCGAAATTAGACTATTATTTTCAGATTCTATTCCGATTTATTTTGTTACTATAAAACCAAAACAATTAGTTGTCATTTTATAGCATTCATTTCTCTATAATGTGGATTTCATAAGTCCAATTTCAAGCGTATTTACGCTATTTTACTGGCCTCACACGTGTAGGCCTCCATCCGATATTAAGTTGAGTCAAGGTATTCGGATAGCGCGGAGCGTTTCACGTCGTGAACTGTAGCAAATAAAGACGCTTACGTCACGAGTCCTTACTACGGACATACCGCATACTTTGGGAGGACGGTTCATTTTAAGATACGTGAAATAAGATAAAACTTTGTGTATTCAAAAATGTATTCAATTAAGAGATTGTTTTTTTTTATGCAACTGCGCCCGCTGGTATGTCACTTACCGCTTAATTCAATATCCAGTCTAACGATGGATTTTAATGTCTGACATAATTTTTTTTTATAGCGCTTATGTCAAATAGCATATTACAATATACTATATATGTAGCGCTATACCAATGAATAGGTACAGATTTACATAGAAGCGCAGTTCTTAAGGATTTCGTGTGCCGATTCCAAGTGGGGGACTGTCTCCAGCTTAGTTCGTAGTTGGCGCCGTTAGTGGCGTTGGCGTCGTTCTCCGTCTCTCTCGCTCTCGTAGTTAAGATACACTGGAGTAGAGAGAGACAGCTGCCACAGCGCGACAGCCACGCCGCCAAGCGGCAATTTGAGTCGCAGAAAATTTGTCTTCAAAGCTCCCATATGAAATGCGCCTCTATGTAAATATCTGAGCTCTTTCGCTATACTGGACGTTAAATGCGTCAAACATGTGTTCAACCTTTAAAGGCTCTCTCTACAGCCGTAGCTACAACTTATACACTTCAGGCACGCAGTTTCAGGCAAATATACTTATATATGCAATCTTAAGTATGATTGCACACTATATAAATTTTATCCAGTATCCTATCTTCCTAACATATAAGTTAGTAAGTACCTAAGTATTTATTTCTAGAAAACAAATCGCATTGTTCATGGTCCCAAGCTAGGCTGTGTGTGGTACTATCAACGATAAATATTTACGTTTTCATGGCTACCTACGATTCAGATAACTGCCTTAAAACAGGTGTGTTTAAACTTATAAGTACTCTTAATTTTCCAACGAAAGGTACAACTTACACTCTTCAAGGCCGCACTCCGCAGACCTAAGGTTCTGTAACTAAATGCATTATATAAGTGTGACGTCGCACCATAATTTATTTTCTATCAAGCTTTCCAGGCACATACGTTTTTAACCATTTAAATCAGAAAAATCAACTGAATGTCCACATCCAAAACTACAATGTTACCCTTCAAAGATGAAATGCGTAAGACCATGTACATGCATTATGAATCATAAATGACGTCACATCGTAATACATTTTACTATCAAACATTCCACATACATGTGTTTTCATCCCTTCTCCCTCACTCTGAGATGATTCTGTATCTAATAACCAGACGTTAATACAATTTGTGTACCGTGTACCACGGTGTATTGTTTTCTATTACGGAGTGATTTTTCCTATCAATTGCTGCTTCGTGTCAGATAATTGGACGCAGCGAAGGGTTAGACCCTTGCATACAAGGATGGACATATTCTGGTACATTGTTTCGACATTTACTTACCAGTGAATAAGATAATAATCGTTGCCGGAAAACATGACTTTTGAATAAAAAATGCCCTCACTAGGTGTGACTCTCTTTTATAATACAAATTGTGAAAGTATGAAAGGGAATATCTTGTCAACCACATTTTATTTTTGTAATTATGTATTCGGTAGTATATCACAATGTAAAGACCATACATAAATATTATACTCATTACGAAGTGATACAGTATACGTATTGTACTTGAATTTTCCTTTTTTATTACCTTAAAAAATATTACTGTCTTACCTACTTGTGCATAGAAACTAGTTCGCAAGGTTACATCAGAATAGTATCGTCGCGAGAATGAGTGGTCGCGACTGCGTTCCCCGCGGACGCACTTTAATCTGAAACTACAAGTAATATTAGATAGTCTATAATAGCCTACAGTTAGGTACGAAAAAAGTTCAGGGTCAGGCGGATAAAAATAAGAATATAAAGTAAAACGGAAAGTCTCATTGTTTATTTTGCTTCTTCAAAAGGTTCCCACTTTCCAAACATTCAACCAACGGGCACCAAGTACATCTATGTATGTATATATGAAACGATACCCGAAGGATTTAGTGGAACTATCAGCTAAACATAGTCCACTATAATAATTATGATCTATAGTCCAATGTAAACGGACAAGCCCTGTAATACGATTTGACAGTCTATGATGCTCAAAACGCATCGCAATCGTCACCTATGCAAAAGCCGGAGTGACGTGTGCAGCTCTATTTTCCTAGCATAAGCAATGCCATACTATTGCAGCTACTTTTAACGTTACAAGAATATTTAAAAAGCTTGGCAAAAAGCCAGAAGGTGAAGAAGTCCTTGATGTCAAATATCTACCTGTATGATCACCACAAAGGCAATTTAAAGCCGATGGCCGTCTTACAACAGCCGACCACGGCTGTTGTAAGACGGCCAAAACGTCGGTAAAACATAGGTATTTATACCTTAAATTAATTTAATATCGCGAATAAGACCCGTTTTAATAAAATTGTATGAAAGTTAACCAAACAATTAATACAAAAAAATATCTAATTTAAACTCTCTCCCATTTATAGATTTAATTACCGTTACACGAGCGATATTTCCACCTGAATTAATAACTTTGAATTGTACGGTATCGTAACACAGGCAGTACCGGTTACAATACCGTCAGCTCCTAGACAATATGCAGGTTGAATAAATTGGGGTGGCTCACCTAGTCGAAGAGAAGTACCTAAATTATTAAATTGCCTATATTGTGCCATGTAAGCTATAAAGTGAAACTATGTTGATTATACTTTTAGTAATTAAGAAAATTGAATAATCTTTATCTATTAAAAAGTATGTAGTAGTAGGTACCTATTGTAAATCACAAATCATGTCATAAGTAATTTAATCCTTCCAGCTAATTGGAGTGCTTTTGACAGTGAGTACCTACTATTGAGTACACCTCATAAGCGTCATCAAATGCAGTCGTGAAACATATCAGACTGATACTCTTAAATAATCCTATTAAACGCCTGATCACAATACAAGAGTAGGTAATCAAAACCACAAAAATAACCAAAACATAATTATGCATACTAATATATCATACCTATTCTATGGGTTAAGATTGTGGGAAGAGGTTAGATGGGGCGTCTTAAAATCAGTCTGTGTGGAGAGCTTATGGGAAGGCCTATGTCCTGCAGTGACCGATATTATTCTTTTTTTAAATTTTTATTTATAGACTCACGCCTGTATCCCCGAAGGGGTAGGCAGAGGTGTAATATTACACCCATATTTCGCCGTGAATTTTTAGGTCCCACGTAATAGAGGGCGAGCCAATTGCCGTACCGGGCACATTACCAGACTCCGTGCTGCTACTGAGAATTTCCTAACGGAAAAACCCAATAACACTTTGCCCGACCCGGGAATCGAACCCGAGACCTCCCAATCCCACGCGCACATTTATGCCGCGCGACCAACGAGGCAGAGAATATTATTCTACGAGACTATAAGACCTTAACAATAACTAGGAATTTTATTTATATTAGTCACACAAGCACATTTATGCAATAGACAATGTAATGTTACATGCTTTTTTGGTATAAGACGTACAATTCCCCCCTCAAGGAACGCAGACTGATGAATAATTCCTTGCTCACATATGTTACAACCTTCGAGTAAAGGTTACCTTGAATTGTTATTGAGGTAAGACATTTTCTTATTCATAGACTAACAGTTGGCGCACATTGCCCACGGTTTCCGTCGCGTTTATAATCTTTATATATGCCGTCCATTATTTTCCAGGCAAATTTCCAGGAAAAAGGGTTTCAGAGTGTGCGTGAATTACTTTTTAACTAAAACCATTAAATTGCTTAACAGATTTGGGTATGATGCTAAATATCGTGACGGAGACCATTCCGTCCATAGAAATATAAACATATATCTATGATTCCGTCGAACCAATTCTTAAAATAAGAGATCCACCGACCACAACTTACTTGTTTTCATGGAATGGCACTCCGTGATGATACATCACATAGAATCGACAAAGACGATGTATTCCTGCATTTCTGGCGCTGTTACACTAGTGCATTCTCTTTTTAGTTTTATCGAATTGAACAGTTAACAGAGCCGAACTTTGCTACGAACATTTTCACGACCTTTCTAGCGAACACTCTATTCAGCAAAAAGGTCGATGCTTTACTGTCCATTCGCTAGAATGCTGGATTGAACGAGCAAGAATTCTCAGTATATCAGCACCATTATCAGCAGCCCTTTATACTGTCCCACTGCTGGGCATGGGCCTCTTCTCACTATGAGAAGGGTAAGGCCATAGTCCACCACGCTGGCCAAGTGCGGGTTGGCAGACTCCACACGACTTTGGAGAACATTATGGAGAACACTCAGACATGCAGGTTTCCTCACGGTGTTTTCCTTCACCGATATGCAAGCGATAATTAACAATTTAATACGCACTTAACTTCGAAAAGTCATTGGTGCGTGCCGTGGATTCAAACCCGAGACCCTCTGCGTAGCAGTCTGTCGGTCTCTCCACTCGGCTATCGCGGATCAGCTCGGCTCATCAGCACCATTATACAAAGGGCAAAATAATGTGTGTACCTTGTACCCTTGATGCCAATTTGGTACACCAAGTGAAGGAAATCAAATGTTTGCCTAAATAATCAAGATCATCAACACACTGTCTATTACATTAATTGGTAACTTCCTTTAATTAAGTCATTACCTTAATAAAATTCTACATTCCATAGAGGTGAAACAAGAATTCCTGTGACTCGCGTTGAACCTTATGAAAAGGTTCATATACTAGGTTTCACGGAACGCATACCCTGCAATATGATAAAAGTAGAGCAGAGCTATCTATGGCTATTCAAGTATAATTAATTCTAATGTACGGCAATAGGCACTATTACGTGGGACCTAAAAAATTCATGGTGAAATGTGGGTGTAATATTACACCTCTGCCTTCCCCTTCGGGGATAAAAGCGTGACTCTATAAATATAATTTTAATGAAAATATCCGTGTATGTCATACCGTAAGCTTTTCTGTTTTTTTTTTTGTGGTATTGTCAATTATAGTTACATTTTACACTATACGAGCTTGCTTCAGTGTTAGTAAGAGAGAGTAAGTAAATACTTACGTATTAACTATGATAATAATTATTATGTTTTGGGTCATTCTCAGCCGGCTAAAATAAGCGTGTCCGGGTCGAAATTCAGTACAAAATGGATAACTAACAACTTGATATTTTTTCCTACAATAGGTAGGACTTCATATTAGGTGCCGCAGTATAATTTTTTAAATAAATAAAATACAAGGGAATAAAAAAAAAAGCCTTGAAAATATTGACCTCGGTGCCGCGTCCGGCCCTCGGATTGCGGCGGAAAATATTTTTTTCTATTTTTCTTCAATAAATGGCACTATTTAGCATGTGTTCACAAACAACTAGATAGTTATTAACCCAATGTATAATATTGCAACGTCATTATAGGCCATACTAAACAAGTTACAACTGATTGTCTTCGCGTCCGAAGTTTAGAGTTGATATCAGTGGCGTGCACTGATCTGTTCATAAATCCTGTATTTTAGTGAGTTCGAGGCTATTTGATTATTATATTTATATTAATACGAACAATTAGTAGTGCCACGTCGGTGGTAAGGATAACACGTCTGTGCTTCTACGTGCAACTCTTTTATTAAGTTTCTTAGTCGTATTCGGTGGCTTGGTATACCCTTAAAATTGATTTCGGTGAAATCATTTTATCCACAACTATTTGACTTAAAATGTTTAAACTATACTAAACGTATGTCTTACGTTTATTCGATTCCAATAAAAGGTAAATATTAAAAAATCGTGTTACTTTTTAAAATATATAGGATTTTGCTAATTATTTTGATTTCAGTGGCATTGATTTCTGTGTTTTCGGTGACAATAAGTGAAATAAGTCATACATTAGTTATACATTTACATTTAAAGATTGTTCATTTAACACGTCAACTGCCACAGCATAATTTTAAGGACGGCAATTTCTTTTTTCTGTTTTTTGGTGTTATATCGACATAAATTACATTATATGAATATTTTTTACTTTTTTCGATAATTATAACATAAAATAGGACAACAATAAATATATGTGACTGACGAAGCCCAATCGGGAGAAAATATAGCCATTGCGCCATGTCAGGCATTTTGTCAGGCATCGTACATCGAAGAACATAAAAAAATTTAACATGTTTTGTTTTTTTTTTGTTTCTATTTTATTTTTAACTTACTATTTTTATAATCTAAGCTTTTTTAAAATAATAAAAATATTTAGAAATTCATTGTGTCGTATTTTTAGCGTAAAACATGTACTACCTTAAAAATCAGTCCCATATGTAGGAAATGTTGGGCCAAGATGAACATAGTTTCTTAGGGGCCTTGTCAGTCCATTTCAACAAAGCAAAACACCCAAAACGCGCCTGACGGCTCCCTGAGATCATTTGAATTACATACGTTTGCGTCAGGCACTAGTGACTGACACGGCCCTAACAGATACCATGTCTGTCAAGCACCGGTGCCTGACGTGGCAGACAACGTGTTAACTTTCTCATCACCTCTCATGTTGTTTCACGAATTCTGGCATAATCACAATAATACTGTGATTATGCCAGTTTAAAAAGGGAGTGAAATCGGTGCAGCCAATTCTAATAAACTTCAAATTTTATCGAACAATCTGATTAAACCTGGTAGTAGCTATTCTGTTGACCTTGCTGATGACTTCTATGAAACCAAGCAGCACCTGTCCCATACCTAAACATCAGACATTTAATTGTACGAAAATGATAGCTTCTGGATGCATGTGTCATGAAAATCTTGCTCCGATAGTAACAAATGAAGTTACATTCTCTAGCATTGACAGCAATGACGTGGAATATAATTTTGTTTTAAATTCCGGATTGAAAACTTAAGTAAGTTTAAAGTTTTTATAAGTTTTATTACATTGCATATTAAATTATGTAGCATTTAATTTATTTCTACATGCTTAATATACCAAAAACTATTTTAATCGTGTTACAACTAAAAGGCAACGTAATATTTTTAATACAATTATTATTAGTCAAATAAGTGCCTTCTAGATAATTGTTGATGTTTTTGAAAGACTGATTTTAAGTGATTTTTTAATAATAAGTAAATTATTCTCTGTGATTAAGCTAAATCTCAACGAACACTTCAGATTTGTTTAAATTCCTATATTGTCAGTTTTAGCAAGTACAAAGCAGTAGGTACTGTGAATAAAAGTTAATGTAATAATTTAACGCTTCTTTCCAAAGTTGATTCTTGTAAAATTTCTTATATGTTAATAAATGGGGTTTAGTCTCGATAAAAAAAATATTTTATTGAATAATTACCTAACCTACAATTTCTTACCTAGTACGTATCACACGTATCTACGTACGTAGTAGTACTAAAGCAGTAAAAACATAGGGATATAAAATAGTCTTCAGAATATAAATCATTTGATATGTTTGATTTCGGTGATAAGAATATTGATTTCGGTGGGACACCATTTCAAGAAAACTGAATTCCTACTTATCCATTCAGTCTATGTTGTTCCCTCTACTACTAATATTATATTTTAAATTAAATCTAGATTTGATATTTCATGCTAATAATGCCTAAATTAATAAAAAAAGAATTGCCACGGAAGTCAACCAAATAATGAGTAACCTGATAATGACCCTTTTACAACTGTCTTAAGAAAACTTCTTACTTTTGCTGTGGTTGGCAAAGTTTAATTGGATTTTTATGATACAATTACATTATATACCAACTAATAGTTTAAAAGTGCATAATATTTTTATCAAACCTGTTTCTAACACTCCAGCATGTCTACAGAATTTCGAATGCCATAAGCAAAACTGCTTCTTTTCTAAAATCTCGGCTTAGTGAACGGCCTTACAAGACGTGTCACTTCACCGTTTAGATTCAGATATCTATGTTCTGGCGTCTAGAGGAGTTCATAACTAATCAGCTCCGCAACAATAGTCGAAGTAATCACACACATACACACACACTCACATACCCGAGTACACAAAATATGATCAGTTATGTTTGCACTAGAGGGTACTACAAGTTATTAGTTTCACCTGAGGGGCAACTCGTACCACCTTGTTTGCGCGTCAAACAATACCTCGAGATTGCTTGAACCCTCTCATCACTTCAAACATATGTATATGTATGAATGTAATTAAAACCTTCTCTATATTGGAAACATATGCTACCTATTATTAAAACGTTTTATTCAAAGTCGAAAGGACCTTTTATGCGGAACCTAGGCTGATCAACCAAAAATTATTAAAAGTTTTCATCTTGACTAAATTATCAATGTACTGTCATTGAATAACAGACTGTATAAACCATAGTGTCTGAATCTGTATTGAAGTGTAGGTTGGTTGGTCCTAATTACTTTTTTTTTTTATTAGGCGCATTTTAATAAGGAATTGTCAAACGGCTGTGACAGTCAGGGTACATAGTATTAGAAAGGCAATGATATATGTAAGAGGTTTTCTTTTTCTTTTGGTATTACATTATAATATATTGGCTGTGCTGATAAAATTAAATGACCGGAAGATGTGAATAAGATGCATCACAATCATGAAGACGAATGACCATTCAAAGAAACAATAAATGCTTTTAAAGACAATGATCTTTAAATTTCAAGGGGTGTAATTTACTGCATGAGGTGATGTTCATTTTATCAAGTCGACGTATTTAAAAAATAAAACCGTTTATATTTACAAAAAAATCATTACTGCAGATTATTGCTATCGTCATATTGTAGCTGGCTAAAAACAATTTGACTGTCACTAGACTTAGCGGTGTAAGTATATTTAGCATGTTGTAAAGAGGGAGTCTCAATCAAATCATTCTATAAAATACTGTTTAGAAACGTTTGAAATATAATTAATGCATCAAGTAATGATCGTTGATTTTATAAATACGGACCGATGAATAATATCGAAATTCAGGCTATTGTCAACCATGAGAGTCAAAAGCTCCCCTTTCGACTTACTTCTAGTAAAACTTAAGAGATTTAAGTCCTAACACATACCAATATTAAACAAGAGTTTACACTGTGTAATATACAACCTAAATTACCGTACTAAACAATCGAGTGTCGATACCATTATGAAAACACGGCTCACGTTAATTACTTAAGCGCAACCCTGCGATGTTTGCACGGGGCCAGGAAGACCCCGATTAATAAATTCGTGTGTTTGAGTTACAACAACGGGTCAACGGATTATGTTTGTCGATTATGGTTTGAAGAGAGTAATTAAATGGTCCGAAGAGATGATTTTAGGTGGGTATGTTTGTTGTTGAAATCGTTGCTACACCCAAACGAAACCCTCCATTGCGAAGCACTGTATTTTTACTTTTCAAGTGGGTAGCACCCATTTATCCGTAGTTTTCTATGAAGACAGAAATACAATAAATCATTCAACATTGCGGTAAACAAACAAATCCGTATATATTTGTACACCTTGAAGGAAAAACACGAGTCACATTTTTGAGAAAAAATATTTGTGAGCCGAACTACATTTTTGTGTTATTGTGCTTATTGTATCAAGTCACATGAATCTTGGTGATACTGCCTCTAAATTATGATTAGACTGACTATACTCAGTAATGGTCGACTTCGGCTCAAATAAATTCCATTATTATTTACATAAATTATGAAAATTACATTATATGGCCAATATATTCAACATAATTATTTTTCGAACTGTGCTTCTATTATAACCGCGAAAACTTGTGATTTGTGTCTTTCAGACAAATCTACTGAACGGATACTAATGAAACTTTTTAGTAATACAGCTTATAACAGAATGGTACATGGGATACCTTTTATACGCGGGTGAAAACGCGACCAGAAGCTAGGATCCCATATATGCTCGTCAGTTTTTAATATAACAAAATGGACCCTTGCACATTCACTTTCAATTTTTTCGTCCTATAATAATATTAGCATTACAATCGGGAGTCAACGGTACCCCTATATTATTAAAAGAGATGCGGCCATCGCGGGTTGAACACCTGGAGGCCCCATTGTCCCGTAACGAGTATTGAGTTACGTAGTGAAAGATCGATAACCCTCACATGTTAAATATGTTATTACGGCTTTTGAAAGCTCGTTTAATTAAGTAGTCTGCGTGCTGATGGAGAATATTGGTAGATATTGTGGCTTTTGTGTCTATTGAAGTGAATTTTTGGATGTAGTACACTTTTCGGCAATCAAAAACCCTGGTTAGGGCGGTTTCAGATTAGCGTTTTTTTTTCTGCGCGTATACGGTCGTTTCAGCATACGCCTTTACACGCGCGCTACATTATGCGGTTCAAAAAACCGGGCTTGCGTAAACGGGCATATTTCGTCGTGTTCGCTCGAGACGGTAGTGACATCGTGTCAGTGTCAACATGGATTCTGACAGCTCGCACTTATACGAGGTTAGAAGCGCCTCAACGCTCGTACGAGTTGCGCGTGTGCCAAAAGGCGCACATAAACACGCCTACATGCGCTTCCGAAAACGAGCTTATCCGCGCGTATAAAACGCTAATCTGAAACCGCCCTTAAAAGGAATTTGTGACGATGCGACTTTCGAAAAAAGCGCTCACAGTTTGTAATATTGAGGCTATCATTTGTTTTTCATACGTTATTATCCGTTAGAAGATGCCAATCCTACTTATTGAAATGTTTTATTATATTTCACTTATTAATAACCATTGCATATTTTTTTTGAAAACAGATAGACACCGATTTATTTTAATCTCAACAGCTAGGTTATAAACAATCAACATTATCGTGAAGCGTTATCCCGGTTATATCCAAGATGCCGTGGAGCCTAGAGTCCGCTCACTACTCTTACTAGATCTGACTCAATAGTAGCATTTAGCCAAACTATAACCACTATACCTATTAGTTATAGTTTAGCGAGAAAATCCCATTGCGTGACAAAACCAATACATTCGGTCTTATCTTGTCCTATCTTGTTACATAATAATATCCTCAACATCGGAGCAGTTATAATTCCTGTGTTATTACCGTCTGCGGCCCTCATTGCCACCAATTGTCGGTGTCTGGTCGATGCGGGCTTCGCAGAACCCTTAGTCTGGCCGGCCCACCGAGATAAATTAGAGGTTTTAATTGCTGTGCAAATTATTTAATTTTTTGTTGTAATATAAAGTTGTTTTAAGGTGTAGTTTTAATGATCCTTACTAAATCGGTCTGAAAAATTCAATATTGATTTATTACTAAAAACGATGCACATTCCATTTAAAATATGTTATATTAAGATATTAACGATAAAGTTACAATGAGTCTTGTGCTCTTAGTTGTGCTGGTGCATTGGAGAATCGCCTAAATCGACTCCTCGACTTCGATCTTTTTTGAAAATCAGCGATATCACAAAAAGCTATCTGTAGTTGAGACGCTGACATTGTAACATTGTAAGAGTACATTTCACAGCATTGAAACGATCGAAGAAATCTGTCTGTACTATATCTGGCTTAGCATTTTTCTTTGTAGAGGTAACTACTTTGTTAAAACAAAGAGATACATCATCAATCTTAATCTATTTGTCATACCAATAGAATGTTCTACAAATACACTAGATACACACACGTGTACTCCCTATTATATTACGTGTGTAGTAGATGAAGCCCAATTGAGATACATTTAAGGTGATCGCCCGCCAGGTGGCCTGTGACTCAACGACAATTTAGTTAATAGGATTCTCATGAGCACCAAGAAATGTATGGAGACGTGTTGATGCTAAATATTTTGGTTCCTGGTAACGTGGATGTAATTGTACCTCTTCACGAATTGCTTTGTGAATTTATTTTAATATTGAAAACGACGAATTCTTAAAATTTGTGTCTTCTCAGATTTGTGCCTCCTTACATGCGTCATAGAAATATTAAATGTACAGTCAGGATTTTTATAAATATGTTTTTAGAAAGGCATTACTGTTACATAAATCGAAGTATGATATAATTTAGCTTTTTTGGTTTGTACTCCTCATTTTAATAGCTAAACAAGCTAAAATTACTTTAGTACATTAGATAACCTTGCTTTTTTAGTGTTCTACATACAATAGTATAATTATAATTTTATAAACTAAGGCCTTCAGCTACATTAATTACGTTATTCACAGACAGACGCCGAGAGATACCAATTAATATAGCCATTATGACATGTTTTGCTCTAAATCTAATTACAAGAAAATATAAAAACTGTTTGTAGTTCAGGTCAACAAACCAGCCACAATCGTACAAAAAAATACAGCATAATCTTGCTCCATTCAAGTCTGTGTCTTAGTGACCCACATATGAATCAATTGAGAGAGTTTAGGTGCTGCCAGGTACGATGTAGGTGCCATCGGATACGAAGTAACGAACTCTATTACATCTGTCAGCTGACAGGACGCACTCTACCACCGTCTCCATTAACTACGTTTAGAAGATTGTCGGGACCAATTGTTTTTGTAAATCTTACGCAATGGGTTTAAGAAGCCCTACTTGCTTGTGGTTCGAAATTTGGATCGTTCATCTTCGTTTTGATGTTCTATAATGCCTAGATTCTTGACAACGCTGAGTTCTTGTCTGTTCATGGAACTGCTGTACCATAGATGATTTTTATCAATAAAGTTAACCATAAGCAGTGAGAGCCTGGTGCAGGATTCAATAGACATTGGGAGCCTCAAATTGGAACCTATGGTTCCTACCACTGACGTGTCTAAGTGCTTATTCCATAGTTACTTGTCTTTCGACAAACAATTAAGGAATGTATCGTAAATGTGTTATTTACGATACTTCACTATCCTTGATGATATGATCCAAGTACTCAATATCAGTCTGTATGAGCTTAGCCTTCTTCCATTTGATTCTAAGCCCATACTGTTCAGCTATTTCCAGAACCTGCTTCAGCCTCTGCAAAGCCTGGATTTCACTATCTGCTGGAATGTGATAATTGTAGCAATATAATTCAGAATAGTTTCCAAACAAATAATAATATTAATTAACAATGAACATTAGAATCTAAGAACTAAGCGAATCAAGATTAATGTGTGAACTCAGCGAGTCTTAGTAAGAATTGCCATCATCTAAGATTTTACAGTCGCGATTGGAGCTTCGCCAGATCAATTATCTTTCTTTAGTCCGATTCATCTGCAGCTTTTTATTCAGTCACATATCTTCAACCGTCTTAACTATGATATTTGTAAGACCCTTTTTTCAAAAGTCTTGATTTTTGTATCAAAATATCCCTACTATTGCATTAGTAAGAAATGTACAAAAATGCTTATAATAGTGCAACCAAACCGCAGTTTGATTTAGTTAAACAAAGCAACATTCTGTAACTTTTAGCAACAATCTAAACAGTTACATCGAGAATATTTGTTATAAGAAACATCATATTATTTCTACCATTTTGAAATTTTGCTCAACAAAGAGTACCTGCATTGTGATTGAATCGTCATGTTTGACATTCACGTATTGTACAACTATTCTACACTACACACCAACCCTTAGCATACCTATAGGTAGGTACATTATGTTTCTTTGACAAGGGCTAATGACGAACAAATCTCTGCATCCATAAAACGCTCGCCGTCAACCTCAAAACTAAACTAGTTATCTCTTAAAATCCTTTGTGGATTGTAACTTAAAACGTTCAGAAATTAAATAAAAGCACTTCGCAAAGGTGTCGCCCGCAGTTGAGGACATAAAGCACCCGCATACTGTACCCTCCACACGATAGTTTTAAACGTTTTTAGTGCACATCAAAAGGTAACAATTGGACCCTTATGAAGTGTCCTTTATAGAGAAAGTTGAAGGTGTTTTATTTTATAGCGAAAGCTTGTACGATAAAGTGGTGGTTAATTTCTTGGTAATTCAATTAACGTGCGTGCTATATGAATTGTAAGGCAGATGAATAGATCCATGTCTTATGCTAGCTGTGTTTAGCCTAACGGGCATTTTATGCTGAAAGGTATCAAATGGTTCGAGCAGCGCTCTGTTAAAATAGTGCTGTTAGTACCAATTATAAAATATATGAGTCAAAACACGATTTTACGTAAGTATGATTTCAGAAGCAATTAAGATCCGTCTTTATACCTTTTGATCATCATCAGCCTTTAACAGTCCACTCCTGGACTAAGCCTCTCCTTTGAAAGGAGGAATTGGCCTACTACCTATACCACGCTGGCCAAACGGGTATAGGGTTTGTATCAAGTTTTCCTTTTCTTACAGTGCTGTTCTCTGCATAATATGCTCCCTCCTCTTACGACCCCCATGGGATGATATGGGGTGGTGACATTCCGTATTCTTAATCCGTCACCACACGGACAACCTTTTGATGCTTCATTATAAAGAGCAAGATTTGCATTCACGATACCATATAATGGAATATTTTTTAACATATTTATTACCAGATATGTATAGTACCTAAATGCAATCCCAAAAAATGCAAAGACTAAAAAGGTTCAACTAATGTCAAATTTGTAAAAGTACCATGTAACTTTAATACAACAAAAAGGTCGGTCTCGTCCCCGGTAGAACAGCTTTATCAAATTTCCTCCCTCTCAAATCCATATGCAAATAGGCTAAGCATCCCATAGTTTTACTTCACATAACCTTAAACCTCATCATTCATTGTCAAAGACATAACCTACACCACCCATTATTAAAAAGGTATTCAAAGGTACAGAAGGGGACCTTTTTGTTCTCAATTGCCGGTAGGTACCGTTAATTGGTCCAAATTAATAATTTCCTTGCCCGCATGCAGTGGGCACGATTGTGAGATAACCACCCTTGGACCTTTTGTTTTGTAATTGAAACTTATATTCGCTTGACCGCTGGAATTTTTGTTGCTATTGCGCTTTGTGAATTTTTGTGGGTTTGATGTTTAATCGTAATATTATTGTACTCACTTGTTTCGTTTATGGATAAAGTCAATCTTTTAATTAATTTCACAATTTTTTAATATATGTATGTCTTCTATAGAGGAGACATTTCTCTGAAAACCTGCACTTTGCGAAATGCGTAAGCCATTCCTCTGTCACCAATAGTTGTCCTATATCTGAATTTACTTTGTGTCTATTGACGGTAAAGCCTTCTATTGCAGAAGGGTCACTCAAAATGCACACTAAATCATTATTTTTTATACACTCCCACTAACAGTACAATTTACGACAACCAGCCTAAGTTATCAGTTATAAATAATACTTTGGTTAAATACACCCAAAACTATTCCCAACGGTCACCTCAGAAAAAAATCAGTGCCACTTACATAGCAATTTCCGTGGGATTAGCGAGTAGGGTGTCTGTGCCGCGAGCATTTGGGGACAGAACAATGGGCTCTCACGTGACCTAGACGCGTGGCGCGCTGTACGTGGCACGGGGGGTGCGGGGAGGGGGGAAGTAATGCAATATTTGTTCGGGGACACACGGGTGACACGCGCGTGTTGCATTGTGCACCTATTGCCAGAGGTAACGCACTGGTGTTCATTTATTTTAATTTTAATACTTGGATTTTTGTTTAGAAAGGAAACACTAAAGAACTTTTTCTTGCCCTGTTTCAATGCATATCAATTCATCAATCAATGTTTCAATGCATATGGTTAACCACCCAAAAACTATCGAGTTTAAAGTTTTGGCGAAGTTAACTTAACGTGGCTATTCGCGTATATTAACCAATTAAAGGTATAAATACTTAAACCCGTATAATACAACCCAAAAGTTTATTTACTAAAATGTTAAGCAAAAATATCAAACAGTGTGCTGCTTGCCGTCTTAATGAATAATGTGAGCACAACATTTATGATATCATCATCATCATCATCAGCCTTTAACAGTCCACTGCTGGACTAGGCCTCTCCTTTGAAAGGAGGAATTGGCCTACTATACCACGCTGGCCAAACGGGTTGGCATAGGGTTTGTTTCAAGTTTTCCTTCTCTTACAGTGCTGTTCTCTGCATAATATGCTCCCTCTGTCGGCTCTTACGACACCCATGGGATGATATGGGATGGTGACAATCCGTATTCTTAATCCGTCACCACACGGACCTCATTAATGGACACGGACATTTATGATAAGCTAATTAAAATTTTTAAAGAGTTAAATAAGCAAACGATTTCGTTAAGCGATAATAACATAGTATAGCCATAGAAGTGCTATGTTCCAACAGTGTTAGTATTTGCTAAAAACTCTTATAGACAGTTATATTATTGACGTAAAAATACTCAAAACAAACTGTGCAACTGCATCCAATGTTCAGTACCTCTGTCACACACGTTAATCCCTACACTTGGGGTGCAACGATAAAAAGATAATGCGGGCGAGTCGCGTGCGCATCAAAAAACTGGCTTTAATGATGCACCTATACAAACCGGGCTTATCGCGCCTGCGCGTACCGCGCATTGTATATCGCACAGCAAAAATAACAAATGAGCTTAATTATAATACCTTGGCAAGGGGTGCGTAGAGCGGTGACAAAATAAACATGCTGGCAGGAGGTCTCGACGTGTTTTTATTGACGATGCGTGCTGAGCAGTCAATGTCGCGAGAGTAATGACGGGAATGGATTTCGGAATCCCCTGCCATTTGACGGTAATGATGATTTCTTATCTGTTGAGGAAAAAATGTTCTTGTTTTCAATCGCTATACTTGTTTTTCGAATGTAAATATCAATGTCTCTGTTTTCGAAGTGTTTAAGGCTCATATATCAGTGTGTTTATGATTGAGAAAACATAAATTGCGTTTTTGTATGATGTTTGAGTAAACACTACTATGTTTTATTTATCTAAATTAAGTTTGGGTACCAGGAACAACATATACTTAATCTTATTTACTGCCTAGGTATATGGATAAACATGAAGAGGTAAGAGGGGGATAATAGATTATTGTACTATTTTCTTGCCCCATTTTATTTTAGTGTGTAACTGTGTCATCACTAGCTTTTGTATATTGAGTTTTATAGTGCTGTAGTATAATATGTCTCACGTTTAGAACACACATCGCTGTTTTATAGGAGAGACATATTCCATAGCACTATGAGTACCGAAAAAACGCTATAAATGTCACACTAGTTTTCTAATATGATTGTTAATAGTCTTTCTC
Source organism: Euclidia mi (assembly GCA_944739405.2). Taxonomy (NCBI): domain Eukaryota; kingdom Metazoa; phylum Arthropoda; class Insecta; order Lepidoptera; family Erebidae; genus Euclidia; species Euclidia mi. Next base: position 88,166,077 of record OX123184.2, read on the forward strand.
TACACGTATTGTAATGTGTACGGTTCCAGCTATACGGTACATTTTTGTCAATAGGTACGTTACCTAACTTTTACAATCTCAGAAGGAAACTTTATCAGATGGACATATAGGGATTGTTATGAAGATGTTTATACCCAGTTATTACAAAGAATTGTATTTTGCAAAATGCAGCTATCAATTTTAGTTTATAGAATATAATCGAAAATAATATATATCGCATGTTACGGTACCGATTTTCAATACGTATCTTAATATAGAAAATCCTTGCGTTACTGACTGACTGACAGACACGCTACAGCCGAAACTATTGGGCGCAGGAAGCTGAAATTTGGCATGTATGTTCCTTGGAGACCGTAGGGGTGCAATAAGAAGTGATTTCTTGAAATTCCCACGGGATCGGCCAAATCGGGTATATTAAAAAAAAATCATTTTATAAAATATATTGGACTGAAAATATTCGATTTTTCGACACGTATTTATTTGACAATCTTGAGATTACAATCACATAGTGATTACTGTAATCAGATTTCTATCATAATTTGACACCGTAAGCATATATCCTGTTGTACCGTATAACAATAACAGTAATTTTAAATTCTACTCTATTTATTTATCAATGACAACAAAATACAGAGCACACATATGCTCAAACAATAATTACTATTCGTACATTGGAATTACTATCGTCCGTTGAAAACAACGAGCTTTTCACAATAACACCCTCAATGCGTGGATTTATTCGGTAACCGGTTAACATTGTTTGCACGCGTTATAAATCATACAAATGTGTCGCACGGACTAAAAATCATTGGGAGAGTAATTTATTGTAGGTGAAGGGAGAGCGGTGAGGCGCGGGGATAGGTGAGGGCGACTTTTTGTGAACTATTGTGTAACGGTCGGGTCCCAGCTAAAATTGACGGCGTTGTCACCCTACGTGTGCACGTCGTGCGTCATGTGATTGTTTCGGATGACGTGGATGACGTCATGCGTGATTGTGTTAGATGAAACGTCAATGTGTCAAAGTATATGCTGTATTAAGTTAGGTAGCACTAAGATTATATTTTGTAATGGATGAATTAAGTGGACTGCTGCAGCTGCGGCTTTTATTAGGGCTATCAGTGATCTTGACTGGCAATCGTATCCAAAACAATAATTTGACAGCTTATACCTAATATGATACTTACTTAAACTTTTGGTATTATTAGAGTTTGTGCCAGATCATTAGTTCTCATGCTGCTAGCAACTCATATATTTCCTATTGATAAAACCCACAAACTTTTTAGGTATCATGTTTCTTGTATCTTTACGGTCAACCCTTTGCTTTCGACTGGATCACAAAATTGTTGAGCAGACCTTACTGCATCAGATATGTTTTTTTAATAAATGGGCTGCTTCAAATCAAAAAATCAATAAGGTATTCTCATGAACATTTCATAGAAGAAATATTTCAAATATAGTATAACTTTTACCATTATAAAATGTTCAGGTGTAAATTTTGATATACAGCGAATTCACTTTTGACATTATTGACCATTTAATGTCCACATCATAAAAAGTGTTATAGTTGCCCAATATTTTAGGTAACTCGAGATTTTTTGTAATATTTTCGAGATTTTTCTAATTAATTACGAGTTCAAATAAGCCCAGGTGCGGCGACTGGCGGCCAGGCCGCAGCGGCCAGGCCGCAGCGGCCAGCGAAATATACGCAGCGGCTGCTGGCCGTTTGCGGCCATATGCGTGCACTGATGCATATTTCCATACAATGCATGTATTTCGCTGGCCTCCACGACCTGGCCGCCAGTGCGCGCCTGGGCTAAGCATGTACGGGAAATACGTGGGATTAAAACATAGCCGACATTTTTCACCTACGTAACCAGATATAACGTTATTACGTGAAACCTTGTTTAAAACCCCATGATGCGGTGCATTTGGCAACGGTCCTACTATCATACGCGATTGTCCATCGAGTTGGCAGGTTGGGGTGACAATCTAATAAAGTGTCCCGCACCCCGCTGAGACCGTCCGATTACGTGCTGCAAATCTAGTTACCCTACACTGATTAATATTATGGCCGTACTCATGACACTTGACGCCCAGTTTTATAAAATTGAAATGTAATCAAATTATTGTTGTTGTATGTGTTTTTTGTTGCTTGACATGTAGAATATGCTTGTATAATCCGAGGTATCCGTTTCATGGCGTGGGTGGTACATAAATACACGAAGCATATAGTACATTTGGGAAGGAACGGAAAACTCAATTTTAAACCTTATGTGATACTAGTCGACGCCAGCGGCTTCGCACGCACATATTCTCGGATTACCCATTTTGTCCGATCCCGTGGCAATTTCGGGAAATCCCGTCTTAGTGCACCCCCACGGTCCCCAAGGAACATACATGCTAAATTTGCAGTCAGTAAAGGATTTTATATATACAGATAGTAGGCTACATCCACTTCATCACCAGCCTTAAACAGTCCACTGCTGGATTAGGCCTCTTCTTTGAAATGAGGAATTGGCCTACTATAGGTACTGCACTGGCCAAACGGCTTGGTATAGGGTTTGTATCAAGTTTTCCTTCTCTAACAGTGCTGTTCTCTGCATAATATGCTACATCCTCTTATTGACTCATAATCCTATTGTGGCACAAATTACCGGAGGTCTAGCTTCAGTGGACGTTAATTTCAGTGATTATTACCAGTATTTATTTATTTTACTTTGAGCTGAATTACTTTCCGTGTTAGGAAGCTGTATATTAAATTATAAATAGATACATATCCTAAGCCTGTGAAAAAGAAAGATATTATATATTCGCAAAACAATGCATTGCTCTAATGTACTCTAGTAAAACTGAGTTCAAAGCAATCGCATCTACTTTCAACTTCCTTCCATGAAATTAAACTCTTTTACGTCTCACATTCAATTCAACGTGGATTCAATAAAACTATCGTCAGACCGGAGGTAAAATGTCGATAAATATTCATTGCAAGGTGCGTCTGTCGATATAAAGCCGGTATAAAATGAGCTGAACTATCAATAAAGCTGCATGCACGTTTATGAGGTGCAAACGGGCGCCGAGCGAAGTTCGAACGGGGACTAAGGATTCACGATCGTGCTACAATTTAATAGATATCGGATAGAAGTTTCCAATGTATCGTTATTTTGGTTTTGTTTCTAACAATACTACAACAATGATGGTTTCTAATGTTTTTGTATATCGTATATAATTATATTAAGGAGTCCAAAACTGTAAGATATAAGCCGTTTCAGACGCAGGTATTTTTAGTTTTGGATACTTTATTTACAATCTTGAATGTCATCTTCACCAAAGAAGACGTAGGTAATATGTTCAGTTTGAGGATTTAGCAATAATGCCTTGGGATGTCAGTTGTAGTAAAAATATACGATCCAAATGACTGAATTTGTCTTATTGGTGCTTTAAATATAAAAAAAGAAACAAATAAATAATCATTGAACTGAACGAATTTCCAGTTTTACTTTTTCATGGTAGTTGATACGAGCGCCAGCTGTTTTACACTGTTCAAGCTTTTGTGGGTTCGACCCTCATATGGGACAATAGTGTATGTTTATAAATCACTAGATGATACCCGCTGTAACACCCACTTTATTAAGGCTACTGCTCCGCTCCCGTGTATGTTATATAGCCTATAGCCTTTCTCGCTAAATGGCCTATATAACACTGAAATAATTTTTCAAATCGGACCAGTAGTGCCTGAGATTAGCGCGTTCAACCAACCAAACAAACAAACGAATTGTGGTTTCTAGGCTAAGTTTTCTTTGTGACGTTGGTTGTATGTATGTACGGCCTCTTGCAATACTGGTTCTATTCCTGTCTTTACCGTGATCTTTACCAGTGCCTAGATACTCAAAGTAATAACTGAGAATTTGTTTACATATTTATGAAAGATACCGACGCATTTCCTAATGTTAATGAACGAATGAAATTAAATGCAATGGTAGGTATTTACCTACTGCGCCTAAACTAAGTACTCATTTGAATATTTGCAGTGATGCGACCTCGATGCAAATTATATCGATATTTGTAACATACATTAAAACTTTTGATTGATAGCTATCACGTATTCTAACTGGGTAAATGTTTAATAGCAATTTATTGTGATACATCTTCTTTTAATGTGGCACATTACCTTCCTTCAGTATTAGTTATACAAATGTCAAAAATATAAATAGTATTATCGACTAGTTAGTTCAATACTTTGAGATGTACCAACAGTATATTCGAAATTTTTGTGCTAGACTAAGATTTTTATAATATACTGAATATACATGTAATACTTACCTACGCATTGCCTGTTAGTTCCTTCACTTCAAATTAATGAATATACTCTAAAAAAAATGCGTTTTTTGAAGATATTGCGATGTCAAAATAAATATTGAATAGGTCTAAACAACCTCAATCATAGTCACGGGTAAACTGCAATTGTTAATACCGTGTTCATCGAATGTTGGCCCTCCCTCACCGGTAGATGGCATGTGTGTGGCACCGCTAGTTTTGCATACAATCGTCGTTTGTCACACTAATGCGCGTCGGCACCACACCACCCGTTCTGATGGACCGGTCTATGGATATTACTGGTTGAGACGTTGTGATATATTTAGTGAACTTAAAGGGTTTTTGGTAACACCTTAGCTTGAACCTTATTGATCTTTTTTAACTGCGATTTACTTTGTTTCTATAGATAAAAATGAACCCAACTTGAACCAGTGATGCGAGATCTAATCTTAAAGTGAAGAAAAGTTAGGGCATAATACATAAGACCGATATTATGCTGGTAGCAAAATGATTATAGTTTTTTTGAAAACACTAGCCAACTGGAATCAGCAAGAGTGGACTGTAAAACATTATGTATACAGGCTTTTTAGTTGGGTAAGAGTGTAAGAGGCTGGTAACGTGAATTTTTTATGATGAAGCTTCCAATTGTTTTGGTACATAATTCTACTTACATACAGCGGCACGTATTTTACAAACTTCAATAAAACATTAGAAAATGATATCCTCTAAAGCAATTCAACAAAGCACTTGAAACTAAACCAATTAATATGAAGCTCTCGAATATACCTCAAAGGGCTCAATATCCATGATAATAAAATAATTTCCACTGACATTAATATGTAAAGACAAGACAAACGTGTGTGTAGCCAAACATCATGTCGGGTTCCGTAGTTTCTCAAAGATCAAATTAAGCTTTAAACTCTTACCGTCTGCAAAAAAGTTAAGTGACTATTACCCTTACATATCTACTTAGTCGTATCATTTGCTTTGTAACTTCATTTGGATTCCATAAATTACGCAGGAGTAAATATTATTTGTGATTTATTGTTGTTATTCTGTGTGTTTGAACTGTACTAGGTACAGTTCCCTAAAAATCTCTCACACAACCCTTCTTAAGTAGAATTTATTCTCTAGTTTTCATACCAAGTGTGCTTCTTTTCTCTTGTTTGAATTTCCACAGATATTTACGATCTTTAATTCGAATAGTCTTCGTATTTAAACCACACATTAACTGTAGTAAAAGTATTCCTCGTACTTTACTACGGAACTCTAAAACATTAAAAAGTTCACTAAAGTGACTAAGTTTCCATTACATTGTGAGACTAAGACGCAAATTCATCTCGTTGTCCATTAAATAGAATCGAGGCGCGACTTTGAAGACCTCCACATAAACACTTCAATAAACGAACATTAAAAGATATGTCTCCAATTTAACTTGAATTTATGGTCACCGTAACTCTCGCACTATGAATCACTCAACCCTACAATAATAACATTTTATAGGTTTATATACATTACCGTGTCGGTACACGCTTTTAATCGCCAACTGTAAACAAAAGTAGCAATGTATATTAAACTAGTAGATATTATCGCATAGTTTTACCCCATGTTAACGCACGATGACTTAGGTTTAGGTACTTAGTCCCCACAAGTGTTCACCCCATAAACTTTTAGAAATGTCCCGTTTATACTTCATAAAATTTATATGCACTTTTATTTCGTCAATAAAGATCGATTTGACTATTTTGTATGTTGCAACAAGATGAGGGGTTGTGAAAGGTGACTGTGTTTACATACAGTGTAATATCATTTTGATTCCTTTAAAGTGCCTGATTAGAAAAGATTTAATAAGAAATATTTATAACGAGTGGGTAATGTAATCACGATAGAAGAGAATCAGACCTCAGGCGGCAGTCGTTTTGAACAAGAACTTACCTACATAATTATATTCTGTAATATTATCTGGTTAAGCTTATGCGTATACACCTGGCCAGGAGCCAATCTTGGATACAACCAGGATAGAGCTAGGATAAAGATTATAGTCACAGTATGAGATGGGTAATTAATCAGGTATAATGATTTCATCAAAGACATATGGAAAAGTAGAGTAAGTCTAGATTGAAAGACAAGTATTACTGCTCGTGTCGTATTCAAAATAAATAATTATAGATAATTATTGAGGTAACAACTAACATAAAAAAATATAATGTTTTTTTATTTTTATTTTTTATATTTACCATTGTTAAGGACGCGTTTACGCTTGTATCAAAAAACCACATATTTCCGGTACATTTTACGACAATTTTAGATAATAACTAATAAAACTAATGATTACGATAAATTGATTACTTTTTTATCTATAAATCAATTTGAAAATAAATAAAAAATATTTAATTAATATTAATGTAAAATCGATTCGAAACGGCCTCTTAAATCAAAAATAGGCATATACTGCTATTTTTGGGTACAATTTTCTCTCTATTTTTACATTTATTTAGATTTTCAAAGATAGAATAGGGTAGTAAATATAGTCAACTCAAAAACAATTAGATGTTTTTTTTTCAAAATATTGTAAATTGACTCAAAAAAAGCAAAAAATCATCTTACATTTTTCTTCTATTTTGCTCGCATACGTGTGTCTTAATATGTGGCAATAAGGTTCGTTTTATTTAGCCACTTTCTTGATTTATATATCCAAATTCTGCAATGAGATCTCAGTCTGCGCTTGAGCGCCGTCGGGAGTGGACTCTATGTCGCTTGTCGCTGCAGCCCGAAGACGAAAAAAGCAATATACGAATACAAAATATTCGCTAAAATCAATTTGATACTTCTCGTATTCTATGCGAATTACGTACAAGTAAATTTCTTTTGTATAAATGGACATTATTACTTTATTTTCTCCGTTATGTTGAGTCAGGATATATTTCGGTATTTTGATATTATTTTGTTTCTTGCGTTGAAATCTGGTAAGATTATCTGGACTGATGGTATACCATCCCGTTCAAGTGTTGCGACTGGAACTCATAAAAGAGTAGACCTAGTTATGCCAGGTTGGGGCTCATTTTATTTGTTTTGGTGAGACCCTACCACTGGTACTAGTGAAGTAACCTTCCAAGGTTATTCGATGAGTCTTGCTGGTACTCATATGTGAGTAAAGCTACGCATGCCGAGTTCGGGCTCATTTTGTTTGTACATAAGGGACCCTACCACTGGAACTTATGAAGTAACCTTCCAGGGTTATTCGATGACTCTTACTGGTACTCATATGTGAGTAGAGCTAGGCATGCCGAGTTTGGGCTCATTTTGTTTGTACATAAGAGACCCTACCACTGGAACTTATGAAGTAACCTTCCAGGGTTATTCAATGACTCTTGCTGGTACTCATGTGTGAATAGAGCTAGGCATGCCGAGTTTGGACTCATTTTGTTTGTACATAAGAGACCCTACCACTGGAACTTATGAAGTAACCTTCCAGGGTTATTCAATGACTCTTGCTGGTACACATGTGTGAGTAGAGCTAGGCATGCCGAGTTTGGGCTCATTTTGTTTGTACATAAGAGACCCTACCACTGCATTTTATGAAGTAACCTTCCAGGGTTATTCAATGACTCTTACTGGTACTCATATGTCAGTACAGCTAGGCATGCCGAGTTTGGGTTCATTTTGTTTGTACATAAGTGACCATACCACTGGAACTTATGAAGTAACCTTCCACGGTTATTCGATGACTCTTGCTGGTACTCATATGTGAGTAGAGCTAGGCATGCCGAGTTTGGGCTCATTTTGTTTGTACATAAGAGACCCTACCACTGGAACTTATGAAGTAACCTTCCAGGGTTATTCGATGACTCTTGCTGGTACTCATATGTGAGTAGAGCTAGGCATGCCGAGTTTGGGCTCATTTTGTTTGTACATAAGAGATCCTACCACTGGAACATACCTAGCTCTACTCACATATGAGTACTACTAAGAGTCTTCGAATAGACCTGAAAAAGCTGAAAGGTTACTTCATAGTAGCTTTACTTCCATATGAGTACCAGCAAGAGTCATCGAATAACCCTGGAAGGTTACTTCATAAGTTTCAGTGGTAGGGTCTCTCATGTACAATCAAAATGAGCCCAAACTCGGCATGCCTTGCTTTACGCACATATGAGTACCAGCAAGAGTCATCGAATAACCCTGGAAGGTTACTTCATAAGTTCCAGTGGTAGGGTCTCTTATGTACAAACAAAATGAGCCCAAACTCGGCATGCCTAGCTCTACTCACACATGAGTACTTGCAAGAGTCATTGAATAACCCTGGAAGGTTACTTCATAAGTTCCAGTGGTAGGGTCTCTTATGTACAAACAAAATGAGCCCAAACTCGGCATGCCTAGCTCTACTCACATATGAGTACCAGCAAGAGTCATCTAATAACCCTGGAAGGTTACTTCATAACTTCCAGTGGTAGGGTTTCTTATGTACAAACAAAATAAGCCCAAACTCGGCATGCCTAGCTCTACTCGCATAAGAGTACCAGTAAGACTCATCGAATAACCTTGGAAGGTTACTTCACTAGTACCAGTGGTAGGGACTCACTAAAACAAATAAAATGAGCCCCAACCTGGCATAACTAGGTCTATTCTTTTATGAGTTCCAGTCGCAACACTTGAATGGGATGGTATACCATCAGTCCACATAATCTTACCAGATTTCAACGCAAGAAACAAAATAATAGCTAAATACCGAAATATACCCTGAATCAACATAATGGAAAAAATAAAGTAATAATGTCCATTTAGGTATATAAAAATAAGAAACTTATTTGTACGTAATTCGCACAGCCAGGCCTATAACACATAGATACATATCACAAAAAATTCTAAGTCTCAAAGTTATTTAGTTGAACTACATTTCCGCAAGTTACCGTACGTAGTACGTACTGTTGCCGCCGTGTCGCTGTAGTGACGCGATTTTGTACCTACTAATTTTGTAAACGCGTCCTTAAAGGGACAGGACAAAGGGGAAGACGCAGACGTTCTCTGACCAGATTGGAGACATCCTAAAAACAGGATAGGTTAGAAGTACCCTGAACAGAAGAGCATGCATGAGGAATCTGATGGTAGTGAATGAAGCAAAAGAGATATGTCAGGATCGTTGCAAATGGCGTTCCGTAGTCTCTGCGTACGCCTCCGGGAAACAGGCGTGAGTCTAATTGAAAGTGAGTTGAAAGTGACAAATTTTCCAAAACAATGTTATGTAATTTTTTTTATCAAATACCATTAATTGTCTCAAAAACTTCCGACACACAACCTGTACTGACACCGCACAAACAACACCAAATCAAAAAGGCCGTGACAGTAAATTTTGAACGCACCTCTAATAAAGTCCAATCATTATTATAGCCATGGGCATCATAAAACACCTTGAAATCATTACAGAGGAGATAAAACACCACTTTATTATATAACAAACAACCATTTTGATCATTTTATAGATGTTTACATCCACTCATACAGTTTTGATGGGTGTATGAATTTTTTATTAATGAATAAAAGTGGGAAATTAATTTGTGGTTTATGGTGCTAGGGATGGGGAACAAAACGATGTTGTTCTTCTGCAAGAGGAAAATATTAATAAAAGGTACCTATAAAATACTATATATTTTTTTCTTCCGCGCAGATTTGGTTTTTTAAACAAAAGATATTCCATAATTATCCTATTATGGCGTGCTAGGTATGTATATTACTGCAAACTTTCATCAGTATCTGTTCATTAGATTCTTCGTGAAAGAGTAAGAAGCATGTAAACATCCATCCACTTTTTATAGGATTGCCTCCGTGGTTCAGTGTATAGCGTATGCAACTGCTGAGGCTCGGAGATTCCGGGTTCGATTCCCGGGCTGGACAAAAGTGTTAATGGGTTTCTACGAATTCTCAGTAGCAGCACGGAGTCTGGTGACGTGCCCGATAACGGCAATAGGCTCGCCCTCTATTACGTGGGACCTAAAAATTCATAGCGAAATGTGGCTGTAATATTACCTTTGCGTACACCTTCGGCGATACGGGCGTGAGTCTATAATAAATAAACATCCATCCATACTTACAAACTTTCATATTTATATGTGCAATAGTATCATTTCAGAATTAATTCTTGAAAAATGGACACAGCATGTGCGAAAGTGGTGTTGGCCTTAGTGTCAAAAAGTTACTAATTACCGAGCTTTATTCATCTTCTTCATTTAATTTATTACACTTGGCCACCAGTTTTATAACTCCTTTGATCTTCTGCCAAGATATTTGACTATCATAACACATGAGCATAATCCCCTTTTAATATCCCTTAAATTTTATTTGACATGTGAACTTTAAATTGTATTATTCGACAATAGAAGTCAGTAATTTAGTCGTTATTTTGTTACTTTTATAGCTGTTGCAAGTATGTGCCTTACAAAAAATGGCAATGGGATAATTTATAGATTTTAATTTCCGTTAACAAAGTTTAACTCATTGATTTCATTGATCCATGCGTACTTCACGAATCACTAAAGTGATATTTAAAAGGTGAACTACCAATTTTCAAACTTAATACATATTCACGGCTCTAGCGATAAGGCCACCTGAGTAACATCCCAAACAATATGTTAAGCATTACACAGATAAGCTAAATGAAATATCTTGGAACAGGGGCCCAATTCTCCTAAATATATTTGTTAAAAATACAGTTTCGATATAATGTCAGTGTCATTTTACGTCACAAAAATCGTTTCCTTCAAAATTGTCTGATATTTGAATGAGGTTGTAACGAGATCGTAATTACAACAAGTGAAACAAGTGTCTAAATAGGTGTCAACGACGACAAACTGTTTATTTCAAATTATACAATAATGACATTTGGTCAGCAGAATACCGTTTCTGAATCAATTTAAAATATAATTTCAATGTCATATAAAATACGAGAATTGGCCTGCAGGTTGCACAATCTATCCTGTATTCAATCCAAAAGAAACAAAATCGAATCTGTCTTACAGTAAATATTTGCACCAATAACAAAACAGCTACTCAAAAGCAAGGTGAATGTTGTCCAAAGCAGAACAAATTGATCATTTCTTGCGAAGAAAAGGCTAACACACTTAAGATCCATTCAGCCACTAACATGATTACTTCTCCCTCAGGGAAAGGGGTGCAAGTGCAAATTAACGATATCCACGATACTCTCGTTTTGATTCGCTGTCGTGCACCAGGGTTTATGTTAATTTAATATAACCGAAGGGTACGTTAGTAATGGTGGATTTTATAGAAAGTGAAAACGACTTCGCGAGAGGCGCGAGCCGTTGGATCCGATTTCAATAAAAATATTCATATCATAGTTCCAAGGATAAGGTAGTTTTTAATGCTGTAAAAAAACTCGTTCGATAAGTGTTTGCGGTATGGCAGCTATGCGAAATAGAAATAACACTATTTTAATTCATATTACAAGAACATGAAACATTATTTTTTTAATAACAGTAACCGATGTTTCAGCACTATGTAATTGTCATGATGGGATGTATAAAGGTACACAGTAACAATGCCTGATACAATTCTTGAAGGCTAATTAAATATTAATGTTTAAAATGTTTCTAACTAATTGATGATCGACATGCCTCATACAAAAAATATGAAATGCTGCGGTTTAATTTTAAAATTCGCTAAAACAAAAAACTGACCTCAAATAGTAGAACAAAATGATTAACTACTAACGACTGTTTAAATCTTGAAAACCATGTATTTCAATCATGAACTGGTTCACAAATAAATTATCAATTATGATTTCAATGCCTAACTGTTACAAAAACATGGAAGACTCATAACTCGCCAAAATTAAATAGTGGCTTGGATCGATACGTGCATTCATAATCAGTGGTGTAGTGCATTGGACGGTTGCACCCTTCACCGTTCGCGTACACCCTCGGACGTAACGGACAGGGGGTGTCCCATGAATGAACGGTATGTAGGTTAGCGTTTGGTTGGATATTAGATTTATTTTTGGTTTTAACTCTTTTTTGGTGACCTTTTTTACGGATTCATCTCGAAACTTTCGAACTCTACTACCTATGAAACTTCGCTCAGTATAAAAAATTATATAGCTACAACTTTTTATCAGGTTTGGTAATAGCTTGTTTTACGGAAGTGAGAAATTAAAGTCTAGACAAGACTTAATATTATGTGCGATTTGTAAGTTTACTATGTTGTTTAGAATCCTATGTAGGTAGGTATATGCTTTCTTTACTGACTTACAGATTAAAATTAACACATTGTTAAGAATGAAAGATTAGGGTGTAATGACAATAATTCCTAAATGATAGGTAGATACGTAAATCTAAGTAAACACATGTTGCCTTTAAAATCATCCCAGCATTGCTTTGGTTTCTGTCTACAAATTGTTGTGATTGTGCAATAGTTATATTGGTAGTCATATTGTATAAACTTGCACATGAATGAAATGAAGTAATATCATTTTACGCTTACTAGCCACACATACTGCGATTTAAAAGTCAAAGCATCACCACATCTACGTCATACCACATAAAATCTAACCACCGCTATCAAATGATCCGTGATAACAAAACTATGTCCATTGCTGATCAAAATTCGATTCATACAATACAACCCACACCTCGTCACACCGCGTCAAAAATCCAGGGGGATAACAAAGGCAAGGTGCACACTGTGCGACCGATCGCGCGCGTCAAATCTCCGACTATTGTGTCGCGTGTCGCCCTCGCGTCGCACACACATTAAATATTATTATTATAAGATTTATCGCGTGGAAAATTGCACTTATTGTTGTTAGGACTGCAATATTTCATGTGATTATGAATTTATTTTTATGTTAATTATGTACGTGTGCTGCTACGAGGGCTTTTATTGCTAGGTACCTAAATTAAATGTAACGGCTCTTGTCGACTTTTTATATGGTTTTCCTATTTTTTTTTTGTTGCATATACTTACTTTGATTGTAACTTGTCTATGTGTATTGGAATAATGTTCGGTTGTATCAGTTGTTAAATAAATAACATTGTATGCAGTCTGTTACTACCATGAAGTCGTGTTATGATAGTATATGGATATACCTGCCTGTTTTTTTTTTCTCAAACTATCGGTGTAAAATTTGAAAAATAAATAAATTGGTATATTTATTACAGATCTACAATATTTCATGGAGTTTAGTAAATCTTGCGAATATTGACATGCGTAGTGATGTACCTAGAACAGGGAACGTCATGCGAAATCGTGTAATAAATTCCATTTTCATGGTTTATACATTTTATCGCCACGGCGTAGTTATATGTATATCCATCTAAGCGCTACGTATGTGATTATCATCATCGGCATAGCGCTATCTCGCTTACGCCTTCGGCCTTACACATTCTACCTTGGAGAACAGCGTCTACTTTAAAGTTTTATCACATTTAACATCATATAGAGCGACTCCTGTCTGACTTCTGCAACACAAAATAATAGCGATATGCCATAGACAGGTGTTATATTTAGTAATACCAACTCCCAAAAAAGACTAGCAAGGATCTTCTTTATAAATAGGCCGGCAGTGACACCTATCCCAGTTAAAAGACAAGCGACAGTTCTGTTATCAATCGAATGCGCACATAATATAAAACAAAACGCCTTTAAAAAGACTTTAGAGTCCAATAAAAAAAACTAGAGTGAAAGCAGTAAGGTCTTTTAAGTAGTTTTTAATTTAAAATATAGTTTTCATCTTGTTATTTATTTTTTATGGATTTGTCACTTAGTCTGACACTTTTTAACACGCGTGCTTTAATTTTTTATACGAAAAAGTTTGATGACAAAACCACGCAGCCATAATACTTTAAAAAAACTAAACAAAATTCTCTCACTACCCCTTTAATCAAATTCAGACCCAATCCTGTCTCGATCGCCGAAAACAAACGTTTTTTAATCGTTCATCCTTCGGCTTAAGCGTACCCTCGCATTAGTCGACAATGGCGACTGACGGCTATTCGCACGCACGAGCAGTTCGCGACAGTGCGGCGAATGTACCCCAGGATTTAGTATCAATCGGACAACGTAGGAATGAAATGACGTAAGTCCCATTAGATAGGGTAAACGTTCTTTTAGTTTGGTGTTTTAGCGTTTTGTACTGGTAAAATACTTATTTAACTAAAATATTTGCTTAGATTTTTTGACTTAATTAAATTTTTCGAGAGTTATCATAAATACAACCTATGTGTGTGATCAGTATCACTCATTAAGGACATATTGCTGTTAGTCTTTAGGACTTTATAGAATATGAATAAATGAGCTTAAGTAGCAATGTTTTATATAGATGCTTAGAAATGGCGAATCATCTATTAAAATTTAATGCTATCAAACTTATGTCTCTGGCTAAAAGCGTGTACAAGAATAAGATAAAATCTTTGTAATAATTAAGTATATCACTTTTCAACTATGTGTCACGTAAAAAATTAGGAAAACAGACCATTGAATTAAAAGTTAAAATAATTCCTACATTCTGCTAACTAATCCCTTACACTAAAATGGCACCTACGACTTTTTACACGGCAGCGATGCCCACCCAATCTATAGAGATTTAAATAAGTATAAATAGTGCGTAGGTATCGTCCATACTGCGCGACAAACAATAGGTGAGGGAGGGAACGTGGCGCGACTAATCGCCTTTTCATCTGCGCACAATCGCAGTGTGCACGCGGTTATTAATAATGTGCACTGTTGCTTTTTCACATGGCTGGCGAATAAAAAGAGTCAGTAAGTTTTAAATACGTTTGTGCAAGCAATGTTTGGCTTAGGTATTATAAAGTAATCTGGGAATATTTTTTAAAACGTTGAATTTATATTTTTGAATAGTCATCAGACGTCAAAGCTTTTATTTGCAAATGACTCAAATAGTAGATTTTTAATGTCGATACGTATTTATAAATCATCCGAAATAAAACATGAATTATGATCATATTACTAAAAATTAAGCAGCAATTAAAACTATAATATTTATACCAAAATGGCTTTCGTGGTCCACTGGGTAGCGTATGCGACTGCTGATCGGAGGTTCCGGGTTCGATTCTCGGGTCGGTCAAAGTGTTACTGGGTTTTCCAAATTCTCAGTAGCAGCACGGAGTCTGGTGATGTGCCCAGTAACGGCAATAGGCTCCCCCCTATTACGTGGGACCTAAAAATTCATGGCGAAATGTTTGTGTAATATAACACCTCTGCCTACCCCAGGATACAGGCGTGAGTCTATAAATAAATAAAAAATGGCCTCTTTATAATAATTTACCATGTCATAACATTATATCTCAAATCTAAAGCCAGAAACATGAAATTTGGACACTGAGTTCGTTTTACCTACTAAGAAAGAATTTTACATCCCTATGGGTTGAAAGTCTATGACAAACTAAACTAATGCGAAGTCGCGGGTGTAGTTATAATTATTATTGAGGTCTCTTTACCTTTTGTAGTTTCGGTGCTTTCTCATGGTCCATGACCAATTTAATGTGTATTCATGACTCATGGATACATAATAAATTCTATTCGAGGCATTATACTCCTCTACAGTGGATATCAGGAACTGTCTTAACGGTTATTGGTTTCTAATACATGTAATAGAAGAAAAGGAAATTTTAATTAGATTTACATGGATCACCTCCGTAAGAGATGAGCATACGATTAAAATAAAGTGAGGCGGTGAGTATTGTTGAATTCGTTAAATATAACATCGAGTGTTCATAACGAACCTTAGCCTAAAATACAATCTCGATCATCGTATTATTTTATTGAGAATTAAACATGTCGTTTGAATAATGTATGGCCGTATGAATCCGTATTGATACCAGTATTATAGGTAAATACGAAAGTGTGTTTATATGCTTGTCCTTTTTCCACGTCGCATCCTTTGGGTGTGTAAAAAGAAGGCTGGAAAGTGATACAGGCTACATTCTCCGACACGCATGCAGATGAAGCTGCGGCGAATTAAAGTAAAATTATAAGGAAACCAAAATTAAGAACTCTCACTGTCTCATTATAGAACAGTGACTTAATATACCTAGTCAAAAGATAGTTCTTGGCCACGAAATTTTGTAGATACATTAGATCAGATCAGATTATGTAGATACATTTTTGGCTGACGTACTTATACAAAAGATATTCTACCGCAATATTAACAAAGTACCAATATTACTTCATTCTAAATTTCGCAATAGGCAGCAAATGCTCATCAAATGGCACGGACCTTAACGAGAAACTTATCGAGAAGTAATCTAGTAGCAATTATGGCACAATCAGTGTACATCTGTCAGCCGCATCGAGTACCTGTCATGTGTTAGCCTTCACCATAGTACAGTGCAGTAGCCGGTCATAATACAAGCTCATGTCAGTAGTACTAACGTCTTGACCACTAGGCGAGGTGTTAAGGATTGGTATTTATGTGATATCCACGAGCAATTATGTAACTAGATATAAACGCAAAGGTTTATGAGGATGGATTTTTGAATGGAAGGATGTTTAAGAGTCTCTTACCTTAAAAGTCTACAGAATAGATCAGAATCAAATTAAATTAGATAAACGATTTTAAAATATTGTGATTTGTGTTTGATTGTTATTTTCCGATGTTTTCTCATCGAGTTTATAATTTAGTTATCGCGAGTTCCTACTCGCGATAACTAAATACTCGCCGCTTAATAAACTTTTATAATAGAACTAGAGGACGCCAGCAGCTACGCCTGCATTTTTTTTTAATTTACCCGTTTTGGCCGATCCCGTGGAAATTTCGGGAAATCCCTTCTTAGTGCACCGCTACGGTCCCCAAGGAACATACATGCCAAATTTCAGCTTCCTGCGCCCAATAGTATCGGCAGTAGCGTGTCTGTCAGTCAGTCAGTAACGCAAGGATTTTATATATTAAGATAATACATAGACTACTTAGTGTTGTGATAGATCATACTCACGCAGTTGGAGCCGTGGGCTAAATCCAGTTTAATCAACTGTTGACTCCGACCATATAATTGCTTTAAGACGTATCATTCCTTTGGCAGTATTTCATTAAACTAATTTCTATGTGCTAAAATAAACTTTAGTTATCATAGCTACTATTTCCTATCATATAAAAATACTCGTTGACGCAAACTATTTCACCTACTGCTTATGGCTTGTACGTCGGCCCATAAACTCGTGGGTCTCTTATCAAGCTTAGGGATCTTTTCATTAAGGTTATCATCAGACAGATCTTAAAAACGGCACGTGGACAGCATTCTCATGTGTGATGGAACAGTACTTAGTAGTACGTGATTATTTCAAAGGGATGCTTAGTGCATGAGCTTGTTAACGTGCAATTGTAAGGATGTAAGGGGATGAGTAGGTGGGAAAGTATTGCGGCATCTGCTTTGAAATTTCGAGTTGCCTGATTAAAGAAGTGCCTATGTATAAAAGTGAGCAGTCACGTGGCCTATGATTTAAATAAACAATAAATAAGATGGGGCGCGTAATCTTGATTTTATGTTTGTAGTAGAGGTATAAGATAAAACTATTTTACTCTAAATTTAAGTTGGACCTGAAGTTCAGTCAATTCACCAAACGCTCAGGAAGCAGCTATACAGATTGCATAGATCTGTTGAAGGCTGTCATCAAAAGCTCTTAATTACATACATACCTACATAGACTCACGCCTGTTTCCCGGAGGGGTAGGCAGAGACTACGGAACGCCATTTGCACCGATCCTGACATACCTCTCTTGCTTCATTCACTCCCATCAAGTTTCTCATTCATGCTCTTCTGTTAAGGGTACTTCTGACCTATCCTTTTTTCAGGATGTCTCCAATCTGGTCAGAGAACTTCCGCCTAGGTCTTCCCCTTTGTCCTATCCCATTCACACTTGTCTTATATATCTTCTTTGTCAGTCTATCGTCATCCATCCTCTCCATGTGCCCAAACCATCTTAACATGCCTTTCTGAATGCTTGTCACTACATCTTCTTTTACCCACAACACTCTCTTACCACACAATTCTTGACTCTGTCGGTCAAAGATACACCACACATACTTCTCAGTGCTCTCATTTCTACAGCATTTATTCTACTTTCAAACCCCTACTGCCATACCCAACTTTCACTACCGTACATAAGGGTAGGCACTAATACCCCCTATGCACAGCCAAACGTGCCTTTTTGGACACGTTTTGGCTATTCTTTAATTAAGCTCTTAATTAAGGCTATATTTATACGTTTTAATATTCTTATACAAACAAACATGTTCAAATTGTTTTCTTTATTATGTCTGAAGTAGTTTTAATTATTATTTAGTGATTGCAGCCTTCAAGAACGGTCATATTTGCTACATACTACATAACATATTTTCTCGATCTAATTACGCCCTTATCTACGTAAAACAACAGATATTCTACAATGCCTACATCTATTAATAAAAGTATTTTCAACCCATTTAGCCGCACAATATCATTTAAAAACACATTCAAATTAAACTAAAAAGACCAAGATGATCCAACAATGCACGTTAATTGTGTCTCACGGGGAGGGTGAGTGCTCGAGTTATCGGTAATTAATAATCGCGCGGCAGAAACGTTTTTAATTTGCACTACACGTGCGCAACGAATGTAGACGCGTGCGCTGGGCGGCGACGCGGGGCTTTCGGGGATCGTGTGTGGGAATTAAAATATGGTTTGTTTTGGAGATTTTACCTTGATTAAACTGTATAAAAATGAAGCTTTTGTGGAATGGACTTAGTGGTGCAGTAGTGAAATGTACCTGTACTCTTATACTTTGCACAACATTATTTGGAATGTACTCTGTACGCCTAAAAATAATTTAGTTGATTGACATAGTTGATTGAATCAGGCGTTACTTGGTGGACCTCCATTGTAACCTAATGGAAGGAAAGAGGAACCCACCATGCACCCTCGGATTAACCATTCCTATATCTCTTATCCTTTTAGAGGAGTTCAGTATTGTCAACCTTTTTATATTGCTATAGTTGGGGTGGTCAATCCGAGGGTGCGTGGTGGGTTCTTCTTTCCTTACATTATATAATTTAGTCATGATTTTTTTTATAGACTCACGCCTGTATCCTCGAAGGGGTAGGTAGAGGTGTAATATCACACCCACATTTCGCCATGAATTTTTAGGTCCCACGTAATAGGGGGCGAGCCTATTGCCGTATCGGGCACATTACCAGACTCCGTGCTGCTACTGAGAATTTCCTAACGGAAAAACCCAATAACACTTTGCCCGACCCGGGAATCGAACCCGAGACCTCCCAATCCCACGCGCACATTTATGCCGCGAGACCAATGAGGCAGTATAGGCACGAATTTTTACAGAATAACTTAGTTGTTAGGTAAATAATAATATTATGCTATTTAAGACTTTGACAACATAATCATTTCTTTTTGATTCAGATGTTTACGTTAATCAACCAATATTTATTATAGTTGATAACTTCAAGATTTTAAAAGGCGTAAACGGACGCTGTAAATAAAAAACGTGTTCGATATAAAAACTGTCCAAAAGTCTTTGGCACGCGAGAAAAAAGTCGGTAAATCCTAACGTTTACACAAAAGTGCGACATTCAAACATGGACGAAGCGCCGATGCGTCGAACACTTTTATCAATGTTCGCTTTTCAATAAACCTAACAAACTGGCCAGTTGACTCGCAGCTTTTTTACGCCAATAGAGTCGCTTCCGCCGCTGAACGGAAGTGGCCCGGTTCGGCCGCGGCCGACAACAGGAGCGCTTACCTTAGTTTTTTATTTGTACCCTCCTGATTTATGGTTGTTTTGAATTTGTTTGGGCCACTGTGTCCGCGCCAAAATGCTTTCGACAGTTTCAGGAAATCTGTTCGTGCTTTTTTCCAATCGACCTCGGCGAAGTTGGAAATTTTCTAACAACTTGCAGATACGACGGCGGACTCAAAGTTTTGCTTGTGTATGATTTCTATTCAAAATAGGTTAGTTTGTTTCGCATATATAATGAATGTAAGAAACTGGTATTTTGATGTATATTTCGTGTACTTATTTGTAAATTCGCTTATATACGACTGTACTACATCGCTTATGTTGATGTGACTACATCGCTTGTACAGTCAGCCAAAAATATGGTCTACTACCCTACGATCTATATATTTGCATGTCGTTAAACAACAAGGTTGATTTTCGTTTGAAATAATATTTTGTCAGTTCTTACCTCAAGCTTGTCGTTATTTTGATGAACCTGAAAGAATTTACAAAAGCGGACCAGTTTCTTGGCCGACCATACATATTCCAAGCTAGAAAAACTACGTATTTTATTCAGCCAACTGCTGCACTCGATTCACACAAAGTTCTCAAACTGACTTCAACTCTCTCACAAGCACACGAACACAAAACCACTCTCCTCGCTTCAAATATAAAGAACACAAACACTTAAAAAAGGCACACAACGAAATATTTTTCATTAGGGCCGCACCAAACAATGACAATTGAATCGCACTATACCTTGCGAGGATTACTGCGACTTATTGCGACTCGACAACCGTCGCGTTCAAAAGAATAATATGTCTTTATAACGGATCCCGCGGCTTTCCCTGCCTTACTTCTTACACATTTTTCAGTGAAATGTGAGAGCTCCTTTAGTTTTTCCATTAGACTTTCATTCGAAATTCCACCTTACCAAGCTAAGCGTAGAAGTCGTTTTTCATCGTGCTGCTGTCTTGTAGAATAGATTGCATTGTCTTCTCACGTAAATCATTCTGGAATAAGACGCGTCAGCTCAACTATTCGAAAGTATACTTTATTTTGGTTATGTAAAGTTTAGTTTACATTGAAGTATTGTGGAATATAAGGCGTTATGTATTGTGGTGTGCAGTCTCACGTGGTAAAAAAAGGTCACTCATCCCGTGACGGACGAATTAAATTTATAAAATGAAAGAAAACGCCATGAGTTGGTTTATCTCTGTGGATTTCCCGAGCAAACAAAGTTGGATCTATTTATTTACTTCACAATATATTAGCTTAGATTCGTTTAGTTTTTTTCTGGTTCGCTAGTTCAAGTGCTAACTGTTGGACATCAAGATATCTTAACAGCTTATTATAATACTATCAATGTATATAGTCCTACGATGGCATAATAGTCTTTTTAGTCTGCAATCATACTCTTAAGAGCATTCATATGTCAGGTCATCTCTTTACAGGAGCCAGTTCAAACGATGCAAATGAAGAAGAATCGACATTTTATTTGACTCAAACATTTTGTCAAATTTAGCTTTTCAAAATGCTTGCTTAAAGCAGAAACTTATTTCATAAACTTACTGGCCCTAAATTCATGACATCTATATGGGTCGTCTGTGTGAAAACCTACAGAAGATCAGAATCTTAATAATAACTACTCTGTGATCCTCAGTGGGATGGATCTAGATCCTCATAGATTTTCAGGGTTTTATGAATTACTAGCTTTTGCTCATGACTTCGCCAGCGTGAGCGTTGGTGGTTATCTGGTAAAAGCTGCTGCCAATATGTCATTGTATAATGTTTCCCAGAGTTATATTTATATCTGTATGTATCCTTTATGCATCTTCGTCGCCTTGGATTGTGGACAGTATTGAATGACACCATCTTTAAATATTTGTTTTCTACATGTATTTATTTCCTGAAATTTCAATTAAGATGGAAAATATCGTATGTTTCTTCATATGATTCTAACATTTATAGTGCCTTATATAAACCTAACACAAAAACTCCTACCGAGAAAAACATTTCCTCCAAAAATATGTTCAAGAACGTAATGAAAACGGGGACAATATAAGAAAATCAGAACTTATCTCCTACCCGGGGTATAAACGCGTAATTTTATTACGCGATACACCTTAACTCTATAAACATAATCTTTCATTTGCACAATTGTTTATGACCTCTGGTGGACTTATGTTTACGTCTCTTTCGTTCCGGTTAGGTTTACGTATTTTGGTCTCCTTCTAAATAAAGGTGCGTTTAGCGTTGTATTTATTTTGATCGCAGCGGACCCTTCGGTAATGATGATTGGTTCGCGGCACTAAATTGGAGGTGGCGCGGACACACGAATTCACTTAGTGGTCGTGTCATGTGTTGTGGGATAACGGTGCACATTCATACACGTCGATGTGCATCTGGACTTACTTTTCACAACTATACTTATACGTATAGGGACAATTTTATTTTGGGACTTGTTGTTCTTGTATAACCTATCAATATATTATTATATATCTATATTTTTTTTATCCCTTTGGTGACGCATTAAGAATACGGAATGTCACCACCCCATATCATGCCATGGGTGTCGTAAGAGCCGACAGAGGGGGCATATTATGCACAGAACAGCACTGTAAGAGAAGGAAAACTTGTTACAAACCCTATACCAACCCGTTTGGCCAGCGTGGTATAGTAGGCCAATTCCTCCTTTCAAAGGAGAGGCCTAGTCCAGCAGTGGGCTGTTAAAGGCTGATGAAGAAGAAGAAGAAGATCCTTTTTTTGCGTTACTGACTAGTCAGTCAGAACGCAGGGCAGTCGACCGTCAACGCATAGACGAAACTACTGGGCGCAGGAAACTGAATTTCGTTATGTATGTTCCTTGGATTTTTGGAAATTCATTTCCCGAAACTTGCCACGCGGTAGGACCCGAGGGGAGTATAGTTTGTGATACGAAAACAATCAGAGATAGCTACTGACCTATCTCTGAGTATGTCCGACAGATTGCCACACAGAAGTTCCCTGGTTCAAATATAAACCAATAATGCGTAGCACTGACATTGAAAGTAATGTACATAATTATGTATCAAAAAAATTTTTACAATTAAAAAAATAGACTGCCTCGTTGGTCTTGCAGCATAAATGTGCGCGTGGGATTGGGAGGTGTCGGGTTCGATCCCCGGGTCGGGCAAAGTGTCATTGGGTTTTTCCGTTAGGAAATTCTCAGTAAGTAGCAGCATGGAGTCTGGTAATGTGCCCGATACGGCAATAGGCTCGCCCCCTATTACGTGGGACTAAAATAAATCTGGCGAAAAGTGGGTGTAGCAATATACCTCTGCGTACCTCTTCGGGGATATAGGCGTGAGACTATGTGTATGTATGTAAAAAAATAATTTAAACTTGGTCAATTTAAGGCCTTGATGAACTCGTTAGCAATACGTTCCAGTTTCTTTCAGTTGGCGAAAGATACCTGAGACAGGCTCGAATCTTAGGTCGTTAGGTTGCAATGGTCAAACGTAAAATGTATACAGGGTGGCTCTACCATAGGGGCACTTTTTGAACAGAGGCATAGCGTACAACATTCTGAAGCCTTGTACCAAAAATCAATTAAATCGGTGCAGTAGTTTAGCCACAATATCGATTTTAAGTTCCGCAATTTTTACACATGCTTTGAATTCATGATACAAAACGGTCAACGACCCTACATTGCACGCTGCGACTCGCTACGACGCGGGCGCCGACTCGACGCCGCGCGAGGATTCCAGCGTATCTTCGAGGACGCGCGAATGTTTTTTGTCAGGTTCATTTTATGCACTTTATTGTAAAAAAAATAAAGTTTATTTTCAAGTGCGTTAATAAAATCCTCTCCACTGCGCTCCGTTTTATCTGCGCTGAGCCTAACTTCGGATGACGTCGAGGCGTCGCGTCGTAGCGAGTCGGGGCGCGCAATGTAGGGTCGTTGACCGTTTTGTTTCAGCTGTGTGGAATTCAAAGCATGTGCAAAAATTGCTGAATTTAAAATCGATATTGTGGCTAAACTACTGCACCGATTTAATTGATTTTTGGTACAAGGCTTCAGAATGTTGTACGCTATGCCTCTGTTCAAAAAGTGCCCCTATAGTAGCGCCACCCTGTATATATGATGTCAAAAATGATTACACTGCAAAGAAACACCTAAGCTCTAAATGAACGGTCTATGTCCTAACCGAGTTACTCAAGAAAGATGATGACTTAACCAGAATTTAATCAACATTACTATAATTACAGTTTTCAGGTTCTAGTTCCTATGTTCGTAGCAGGGGTAGTGAGATTATTACTAATTATTTATCATTTTGCGTAATAGAAGAATTTTAATAAGTAATACAGAAAGTACCATAAATTATGGTTATGTAATCTCTGCAATAAATATTAGATAATTATCTGTAAATTATCTACCTCTGTGTAATATGAATATGAGGATGTGTCTTATCCTTAGTCTTATTCTTCTGTGGAATATTATTGGGTGTAAATATGGAATAGGTTATTCGATCGACAGATACTACATAATTGCAGTACGTAATAATTAGTAACCATTAAATTTCCCTTCATTAATTCTTTTATACCAGCGCAGTACCTACCATACAGATTTCCTTAATCGTCCGACGGAACCATTTGCAAGCCAGCCCCCATATGTTTATATAGCAGAGAACAAAACCTGATGAATATTTATGATTATGCCTTTATACATCCAGAACCCCTAGCATCACACACACATACATACATACAATAATTTAGCAACATTACGTATAGATTCATAGCTATCTCGCATCATTACCTTCCTATAGATATATTATAGTGTAAGTTAGATTTTTTTCAATCAATTGCTTCAAGATAAAGGGTCGATATTTAATGTTTTTGTTTATATTTGTGTAAAAAGAAGTTGTTTTGATCGCAGATATAGTCTCTACTTTACTTCCCATTGACAACGAAACATTATATTTACAATAAACGCAAATAATTGAACTTGTCTGACGATAATAATTTTACTCACAATACATAACAGATAGCCGAGTGGAGAGACCGAAGGACTGCTACGCAAAGGGTCTCGGGTTCGAATCCACGGCACGCACCAATGACTTTTCGAAGTTAAGTGCGTACCTATCAAATTGTTAATTATCGCTTGTTTATCGGTGAAGGTAAACATCGTGAGAAAACTTGCATGTCTGAGAGTTCTCCATAATGTTCTCGAAAGACATGTGAGGTCTGCCAACCCGTACTTGGCCAGCGTGCTGGACTATAGCCTTACCCTTCTCATAGTGAGAAAAGGCCCGTGTCCAGCAGTGGGACAGTATAAAGGGCTGATGATGATGACATAACAATGAAACATATCCAGTAGAAAATAACTACTTATTATAAATTGATGCACTTCTAACGCGTTGAATTTTACACAGTAAAAATATCGATATCTTATAATATGAGTCGTTTTATAAGAATTATTGCCGCTTCTTTTCTATATGTATGTAGGTTACTTAGATTACGCGAAATCAATGATATAATTCATATGACTTCTTACTCTTTTGAAATGTTTCACTGAAATCTAATTGTAACTTTAAATTCAAATTCAGGCAAACCTAGATAATGTTACACTGTTTTTGTTATTTAAAGATTTCGCAAATATACTTCTAGCGGTAATACTCGTATGTTGTGACAGAGCAATACCAGTATGGGGACGTGAACAAAATTCGAAAACAGTACATTAGTTACAATGAATTGCCGATTTACGAGAGACACTTAAAATCTAACTGAACCAACGCTCAACAGTAAACAATTAATAGTTCAATTCATTTCTACTCGAGCGTTGAGTGTAGCGACTCTGCCACGCGGCTTCCCCATTCTCACACACGGCTTCCCCATTCTCGCACATGGCTTTCCCGCGGCCGGCTTTCTCGCACGCGACTTCCCGTCACTTCCCGTGAATGCCGTGTCTAATTGCGACTATCAATTGCCACGTGACTTCGAGGGTTGAAATTACCTCTATGCATTTTGTCAGATAATAGTTTTCCTAAGAGATTCGCGGTGAACATGCGTTGCATGCACGGCGGATATCCGTGGCAATTTGTACGGTTAGAGGTTTAATGGTTGTGACATGTGAAGTATGGTCGTTATAGATGGATGGTAACTCTTTATTGTGTAGTATTATAATGATACAAGTTTGAAATATGATAAGGGCCCGGGGCCTGTAGCCAAATATAATATAATATATAATAATATAATATTCTACCACCTTCACACAACACCATCTAGTCCCCAACTAAGCAGAGCTTGTACTATGGGTACTAGACAATGGATAAACATAAATATATACTTTTTTTTTGTAAATACACACATATTATACATAGAAACACCCAGACCAAGACAAACATCCATGTTCACGCACACAAATGTTTGACTTGAGCGGGAATCGAACCCGCGACCTTCGGCGTGGCAGTCGCTTTAAAAAAAGCGTTCGATTAGCGATTTTAGAAAAGTTGCATAATTGGGCCATGTGCTCCGGCACCATAGATATGGACTGTTGCAACTCATAATGACGGGCAAAGTCACTGGAAAGAGAAAGGTCGGACGAAGAAAGAAATCCTGGCTCCGCAACATCAGGAAGTGGACGGGGATCGCGAGCGCTGCCGAGCTGTTCCGCCTCGCTAAAAACACGGAGCTAACGGCGAATCTCCACTAGTTGGAGAGGCACTGAAAGAAGAAGAAGAAGTGATATTGCTAATCGCTAAATGCAAAAAATTATGGAACTGACATAGGATTTTAATAAATCACATGGTCAACGAAGAAGGAATTCCTTGTGTCACCATGGGAACCAAGCGTTAGCTAAAGTAGAAATCAGACGAGACCGCCGTTTGGCTAGGCCCACTGATCAGTTAGTGATTTACACGAGGTTGTTATCTGCATTCCACTCACTGATATGCCAAAATACATATTGTGTCTCGCGTACGGTAGACCTTCGTTCCGGTATAGTACAAGGAGTTACAATGGTGGTAGGTTGGGTGCTAGCTTTCTGAAGAAAATCAGTATAGCTTTTCTGGACCTTTTCTAATGATGTTGGAGTTTTTATTCATTGTCGATTGTGATATTTTGTAAAGAAGGGAAGGACAAATTTATTACCTATTAAAATGTTTAGAGCGGTACATATGAGACTATACATATGCCATTTTGAGGTACGATATTTCGGTACTGTTACAAGCCCTTATTGTTGCGAAAAGACATCTTTCTATAGCAAAATCGTAAAGAAATTGTCAACCTATTGCTTAGCACTGCCTTGACTCTTCATCATCATCATCATCATCAGCCTTTAACAGTCCACTGCTGGACTAGGCCTCTCCTTTGAAAGGAGGAATTGATCTACTATACCACGCTGGGTATAGTATAGGGTTTGTATCAAGTTTTCCTTCTCTTACAGTGCTGTTCTCTGCATGATATGCTCCCTCTGTCGGCTCTTACGGCACCCATGGGATGATATGGGGTGGTGACATTTCGTATTCTTAATCCATCACCACACCACACTCTTCTTCACATTTGTATATTACCTAGGTATACAAAATTCTTCAGACTCACAATGCATAGGTGAAACTATTGGGCGAAATAAGCTGAAATCAGGCATATGTATATGTTCCTTTGGGATCGCAGGGATGCACTAAGATGGGATTCCTCAAAATTCCCACGGGATTGGTAAGAAATTAAAATAAATTTTGCAAGCATAGTTGCAGGTCAATACTAAGTTAGTAACGATAGTTGGCCGTTTCACCTGTTCAACTGTCGTTATTACTGGCATTTAATTTAGCGGAGACCTAAAAATATGCCTTCCACTCTATTAAGAATGAACAAAACTACTGTTATTTCGTTATGTTATTATAATTATAACGACAGTTTTTTTATACAACGTTACACCTATCCACTACACAATATTGATGCTTTTAAATCCTATTTTATGCTGACCGCGTCCATTTTCTACTCCAAACAATTTGCCGGATATCGCTGATATACAACCTATGGCTATAACCTCTATATTCGCTAACAAAATATTTACCTGTCCATAAATACTGCGGACACGTCGATGCAATATCCACACATTAAAAAAAAACCTACGCCCGTCCACCTATTCAGTATTCTGATATAAAAATCACACGAATGAAATTCAACCATAGTTCATCGAACATAAGGTACAATTTTGTGTAGAAAAAAATATCTAGATGGTATAGATTGGTAGTTTCACAAAAATGAATTCAATTTCGAAAGTAATAAGGTAGAAATTAGCTTGGACGGAATGTCGTTAGCGTGCGGGCGTCCAGCAAAATGAACTGCGGAAGATGTATGAGGCAGCGGATTAAAAATATTTGTACGCGCCATTATACACGGTGTAATGAAAACCCTAAACGTAGCTCTTTATTAAGAGCTAGTTTTTACACGTGGTTATGCTTGGATGTTTATTTCTAACAAATTATGGAAGTAAGTATATGTAACATTTGGTAAAACTTGTCTCTGGGTAGGTACTTCTTTTATTGAAAGACTATTCGTAAATTCATGAGCTTTTACCAAACAGACGAGATTTGTTTTACAAGTTTATTTAATTACCTACCTTTATCATAATAAAAGTGATCGTTTAGATTTCTAACTGAAAAATCGTGTGCACTGTCCTTACAGGTCAATAAAATCGAAAGCTGACCTATGAAACTGAGTAAACATACATACATAGTCTCACGCCTATAACCCCGAAGAGGTAGGCAGAGGTGTATTTCTACACCCACTTTTCGCCAGATATACTTTAGTCCCACGTAATAAGGGGCGAGCCTATTGCCGTACCGGGCACATTTCCAGACTCCGTGCTGCTACTGAGAATTTCGTGACAGAAAAACCCAATAACACTGCCCGACCCAGGAATCGAACCCGGGACCTCCCGAGCCCACGCGCACATTTATGCCGCGAGACCAACGAGGCAGTCGTATAGGGTTTGATGTCGAGTTTTCCGTCTCTACGCAAAGATGGTATTTGCATCGTGTTATCCCTTAGTCGCCTCTTACGACACCCACGGGAAGATAGGGGGTGGTGACACTACTATTCTATGCCGTCAACCACATGGCTTCTATACCGTCAACCACACGCCTTCCGTCAACCACACGGCTTCCGTCAACCACACTGAGTAAACCTGTCACTAGAGTCATTTCTCTTTTTAAAGTGACTACATTGAGAGTATGTATGTCTTGCCAGCGGTTCCATTAATGACCGAATGAGCAGTTGTTAAGAGTAGAGCATTCCGGAGTCTTTAGGGTAGAGGACGTAGAGTCTATAAAATTGTCGAATACGGATTTGATATTGATTTTCGCCTATTATTTTGAAAGGAGTCTATTCTTTATAGCAGTTACACACAGACAGTTAAACCCCCAACATTATTTAGTAATAAAACTCAGGGATGGTCAGTTAATTGACGGTCGCCATTTCAATAAAGATCTTTTCACTCCTGACGGAGGTCCGACATCGCGATCAAAAGATTTTATATTTTGTAATTATAACCAGTTGTATGGGAGCGTACGGTGGGTGTATTAGTGTAATCCTTGTGACGGACGCTAGATATGAGTATGAGCGCCCATGAGGTTTATGCGGGTAGAATTAGGCGGTGTTTTAAATTATTTTCATGTGTAGAGAGAATATGTTGCTTAGTGGTTAATAACTGTCATCATCGTTACGGGTTAACACGGTTGCATCCAAGTCTTTTTACCTTGGAGACCGAGGTCCACTTTGCAGATTCAGAATGTCGCGAGTTCTAATCATACGATATGTCAAATTATTGTCCTTGTCTTTTAGCCGCCTATCAGAGATATTTTGAATAAAATATTCATTGAATTCGGTTTATTTATTAATTTACTTCATACTGAATGCATAAAATTGATAGGCAATGCGATAGTTTTGACAAAAAATGAGGTAGCCCGTTTGACAATTAACGGAATCGAATGTCAAATGAGATTTCGAAAGATTCTGAATCGCCCCCCAGATTTGACAGAATATAAGCTTTTCACTGAGCGAATGCAGTTTAACACCCGCAATCCAAATAGATAGCGATATTTTGTAGTTTGGTCGCTTCTGTCTATCATTAAAAGAGGTCGGTACTGTAAACGAGTACCTACTTTGGATAGGTAATCTGATTATATTATTATGCGGCGAGTTCAAAATATATTTTCTTTATTGTGTAGGTAAATATCAAAGTTGTGCCACCGACTCGAAAAGAAGAGCAAGACTACTGGCAGTACACCAACCCCTAACCTTTATAATCTGGAAAAATCGAAGATAAGTATTTGGGTATAACTCAAATACACAATACAAAAGATATTGACTCATTAAAAATAAAATAAAATAAATTTATTTCAGGTAAGATACCCACATTAGAACTAAAAAAAAACAAATTAAATTAGAACTTGTTGTTATATTATTATTATAAGGACAGATAAGACGTACCCTAAACAGAAGAGCATGCATGAGAAACTTGATGTGAGTGAATTAAGCCAGACAGATATGTCAGGATCGTTGCAAATGGCGTTCCGTGGTCTCTGCCTACCCCTTCGGGAAACATGTGTGAGTCTATGTATGAGCTTTTTACTTTACAAAAAGAGGCAAAATACCTCTCATCTAAATTATGATGGCTTTTATGATGGAATTTGCTTTACCGTATTTATGAAAGCCATACTTTATATTGCTTTATGTAATAAAAACCTTTAAACTCAACATATTTATCATATTATATACCTACCCTATTCTAAGTTCTTCATGTTTGTTCGCTTATTCATTTCACTTATGTTACAAGTATTACGTATGAAGCACACAGGTTGCACAAAGCGTCGTGTGCAAGCATTCATTAGTGCCAGTAATGAGCCGAGTCTCTCACTGGACAAAGAACAAGTACTAACGAAGATAAGGCACTTGGAGGTTCGTGCCTAAGAATAACATAACATAACGTAACTTCACGCCTTGTGTCCTCGAAGGGGTAGGCAGAGGTGCATTACACACCCACACTTCGCCAGTTATGTTTCGGTCCCCATGTTATAGGGGGCGAGCCTATTGCCATCTGCCGGCACATAGTTAAGCGAGCGATAATTAACATTTTAATACACACCTTACTCTGAAAAGTCAGGGGTGTGTGGCCGGGGTAACTGGGGAGCGAACCCGAGACCATCGTCTCTGCAGTCCGCTACGTAAACCACAGGGCTATTTGCGCAAGCTGTATGACAAGCCCAAAATTCACGCAAATTCGGAACCTTGCGGCTTGCAACGTTTGTATTCGAATAAGATAATTCCTTTGACTCTAATGTTTGTCTCTTACTTTGACTCCACGGGTGGCCTATAGTAATTGTGGTGGCTACTTAAGCTACCACTTATCACTGTATCGAGTATTGTGGACTCAATGTCCTCTGTGTGATCCACTCTTATGTCTCAAGTCTTGTTCGAGTGCGTTGGTATTTTTTTTAAAGTCTTCCGTGAATTTCTTCCTAAAGAATTTAATGATTGGATTTATGTCTTGAAACCTGAAATTCATACCTAATATAATTTCTTATAGGTAGTAGGTAGAATATAGAACAGAACAACTCATCGGCCATTTATTTTATAATCTATTCAAGAGGCAGTACATTGCCACCTTTTAAGGCTTTTAAAACGTAGTGAACGCTAATCACGCGGGCCGCGGCGCTCCACAGATTATCCTGCTCCTCTTATATTATGCACTGGATTATTTTATACCCAGCTCCTTTATGGGAACGTGCTTCCTTGTGTTAGTTTTGAGATGAGGTAAAGGGCACGGAGATTATGAGAGCCAATGGTAATACTTTATGTGAATGTAAAAGGTGAAATATGATTACTTGCTTAAGTATAATACTATATTAAGACTATAATTTATAACAAGCTTCTTCCTTGGTTTGCACTTAACTTTTAGCAACCTGAAAAATCATGGTTTCGATATTTAGGTCTGCCACTATGGTTTTGAGGTTTATTTAAATTCTGTGAGTTCTACAAATTGTCTTTTTAGTCTGTAGGTATGTTCTTCGTTCGGAGGGTGGCGACGAATGCTTCGGCGATGCCCTACCCTCCGACACACGGGTACCTACATGAGAAAGTCGAGGTGGTTTTTAGTGGAAACACCACATACTCCGGCTCTCATTTCCCCCAAGAGTCGGAGATCCGAAGGGATTTTCCACCTCGTAAAAGACAAAAAAAAAAAAGGTATGTTCTTCGTGTCCCTTGGCCAAGCATTAGTAAAGAAAATACTGAAGCTATTCCAAATGTATCGATTATATTACCTTTTTGCTTGAAATATATAATTATGTAAGTGGAATGAGATTAGCGTCTAGCGATTTTCAAAATACAATTTATTCCAGTGCCTAAAGAAAGTGACACCACATTAATTGCTTGATTTTCAAGGCATCGCATGATGTATATCTAACTGAATTCATTTCGTAAGATGCTATATTTAAACGGCATTTTCTTTGTCACAATCCCTACAAAACTAGTTCATACAAAACTTTGATCATGATATGAAACTATCCAATGACTCATTAGTATGTACATATCTATTCACAGACCTTGATAAATAATGTAATGTAATACTTCTATGATGTAGATACATTAATTTTGACGACATTTCAATAAATAATTTTCAGAGGAAATAAAGATGAAATGTATCGTTTTCTTTAGCGCACTACTCAAAGTCGGAGAATCAAATTTAAAGTAGGTGTAGTTTATTTATATGTATATATCTGCTGATTTAAATCTGTGTTTATTTGACTACAGTAAAAATGGCGAAGAAAATGATGTCTGTTTATTAATGTCATCAAAAGCGTTAGGTATAGTTTATGCTCTTGAAAGTTTTGCACTTTCAAATGGGTCAGTCTATTTTAGAAAAGTGTAATTTATTTCAAATTGTATCATTACGCAGTAGAAGTAGCATGTACATATACATAGTAAAGTAAAATGTCAGGCATTCAGTAGGGTGTTTGACTGGCTTATGTTAAATTAAATGAATTATTTCATATAATCTCCCTTTCAATCTTCCACCAATGATGCTTATTTGGCAAAACTATTAGGTAAAGTTAAAGTTTATTTGTTTACCTGCAATCAATGTTGGCCGCCATCAATTCATAACAAATTTAATGTCAATAAATCACGAAGAAAAACGATCAATGGTTCGTATATTTCAAAGATTTACCTAGGAAGATAACTTGATAGCCGAAAGTCATTTCAAATTAAATAATTATATTTCGGAGTAAAACTTCAATTTCTTTCGGAGAAAGTAAATATTTGAAAAACTTTATAACAGAATATTAAACAATTTTACTAGTTTCTGAGACACTGAAATAGATTCATAACTTTTCAAATCTAATGTTGATATATTTAATCTATATGTTTTGATGGATTCTAACTGGCGCGCCAATAAAATATATGATCATAACTCAAAGTAATGTTCAATTTTACAAAAACGACATCCTGTAGTTTTATATTAGAAAGCAAATTAGCGGTGATGCTCAATCGTAAATAACTAGGTGAGCAGCGTTTGTGCCACACTGTCACTTATACGCAGTTACATTTTTATTTTAGTTTTGGGTAAAATCTAGGTGCACGCGTCAGTCGACGTAGGAGCGTCAGTAGGTATTTCTTGCTAGCGATGGTATGTACATAATTATGTAGAGTTCATATCAATATTTTAAAAAATTTGGGTCAAATATTTGAATGAATCTTTGCCCATGTTCATATCCAAAATAGTACAAAAAGGCTCTAAATTTGTATAAGAAAGCTATCCTAGCATCATCGTTGGTCCGCCTACCAGTGATTATAATCAATGAAAGTTGCTCAAATTAAAAATTCTTTACATCTATGAAATAAATAGGTACATTATTTTACACCGTTAAGCACATTAAGCAATATTCATCATCCTCCTAGCATTATTCCATTTAGAACCCGGCGTTCGCTTTTTAGTCTGACTGGATTTGACTGAAAATTTCCTTTTCCACAGAGCGACTGCCTGTCTGACCGCCACAACCCAAAGGGATAGCTATATTCATTGTTAAAGAATGGTTGAGGAAAGGTACCTATCAGTTTATTCATTAGTACTGACTCCCTATAATTAATGTTAAAGATCTTCATAGCAGCTGGGACCGACGCGACGGCTTAACGTGATCACCGAAGCACGTGGCAAGTGATAATTTGCGTATACGGCAAAGTAGCCCCTTAAACCACTACACTAGTCTTATACTAAATCATAGTTAAATTATAAGGAAAATGGTACCAATCATCGTGTCCCAGTTTAAGATTTATAGTAGCAATTGAAAATACCATCTTTGATATAGGTATCTAGCAGGTGTAACATAGCCAAAAAGTACGTACATTAAACCCCAAAACACGCAAAAACAGCATATATAAATTGCATTTATAATGATTAGAACATATTTCTTCGTAAACATTATATTAGAGTCACATATCAAAATATTCACAATTAGCACTCCGGATCAAAGTAACGGATATTATATTTTACGTGTCGCGTTGGACAGTCGTGAAAACCCACCGGCTCATATTTATGTATTTTACCTATATCGTATTTTTTATTAATGTACATATAAAAAACCTGATGTCTGACTATCTGTACGCAAATTATCGAGCGCCTTTTGAAACAACTTTTATCAAATTATTTACTTGAAAGTTTTACAAGCCATTAGAAAATGTAATTATTTATATGTTTGAAAATAAAATAGTGGCATTAAAAAGTAAGTTCATTTTCTGTGTTATATTTCGCAGTGGGTATCATCGCTAGATTTTCTTTTATTGCTGGTAAACGATTGTGATAAATAACTAGTTAAATAGAAACATTATTCTTCAATAAACACTTCATTTAGTTATTTTCTAATCTTATACATTATTTTATATATTTAATCGTTTTGTAGTGTAGTGTAGGTAGGTATATGACTGGATTCCACCAAATAGCATACGGAAATGGACCAACTTTGATAACATTTTGTCCGTTTGTTTACATGGGTCACTAGTAGTAGGTTTTGGTAGAATTACACCTTTTGGCCCTGTTATAGAAGAAAAAAAAATTGACAAATAGCCATTGTTTAATTAGGTATATGTAGGTGTTCTTGTGATATTTTCATACAGTTTTTAAGAACACTATATCATGTAATCTTTTCATCTTGTATTAGCCACTACAGAAGTAATTTTTAAATGCCCTCACCTCTCTGACTATTGCAGCCATGTATGCCAACACCGCGTGCAAAATTATAAACGAATACGTAAGTATTAAACTACAAATGCGTTATGAATTCGAACACTAACCTTGCTGGTAAATGTTGTATTTTTTAAAAATAATTTGTGGTTATTACTTTACTTTTAGAAAGATCGACATTAGAATTAAAGAGTTTTTATTTTGACAACTGCACTGGTTTAGATTAACGCAACGTTTTGACGGCAGACATGAATGTGATAATTGTTGGGAAATTTGTTTCTTGCATATTGAACAGTCAGTGTAAACCTTACAAGAAAATGTAACCTAGCTCTACAGAAAATACTTAACTCTAATTATGTGCAGGAACTGCTGTGCTTTAAGTTAGAAAGGTGGGGGAGCTTCACAGAGGTTCATAGTACAATTAATCCCCATGGTGAAGTAAGAATTACTTGTTTATATTCTCTCTTTATCGGTAAGTAGGTATTGCAAAAAATTGCAGTAGCTTAAAATTTCTTTCAATATCTACAGAGATAAATATTTTCCAAAACTTGCTAGTTGTTGGGGCCAAAGATCAATATCAACACAATCTACAATCCAGTTATCAAATCAAGACTCCTTGGTCCAGCATAAAAAGCGTGTCTACCGCCCCAGGCACCCTTTATTACATTCCGAGCTCTCAATATGTGGGCCGTTTTTGTGAGCACCGTAATGTGCAGGACAGTCATAACTCGTTTTTAGGGCCACGGTAACTGTCGCCCACTCGGCTACATGATCATGGAACGAATATTTGTGATCATTGGAGCCCGGAATGAGATGTTCGGTGTAGGTGTGGAGCGGTTTTAATTGTACAATTTTGAATTTAATTATTGACATCAGAGTTATGTATATGTAGGTACATACTTAATATACGCCTCAAGTGTGGTCGATTCTTTCAGTCTTAGAGTAGGTACATGCTTCACGTTTACGGCAACAGACTTTGCTGAATTGGCCCAAAGCAAACCAATTCTTTTAAATCTTAACAGTCTGAATTCTACACTTTCTCTATAATAATAATAATAATAATAATAATAATATTCTACCACATTCACACAACACCATCTAGTCCCAAACTAAGCAGAGCTTGTACTATGGGTATATATACTTTTTTTTTGTAAATACATACATATTATACATAGAAACATAATACATTACATTGAGTTATTACTCAATTATACCATCATAGAGAAAGTATGAGTCAATCTTTATAATAAGCTATTATTATAGCTTATTCTAAAGATTGACTGAATCAATATTACTTTATTTGTGTGTGTATTGTAGCACTTTGCACAACCATTGGATAGTTTTAGCCTTTTCATAAACAATAAAGGGATAGGTTTAAAGTTTTTGGAACCAAACTATACCTACCTATCATGTTAGAAATCTTTATTAATTTTACTTTACTCTAATTTCTGATTAAATTAGAGTGTAAATTTTGTCTGTTTCCACATTATATTTGACAATAAACAAACACACTCTTGACTGCGACTAAGCGCTTATACAGTCAAAATCAATGACTTTTTCATCTCAAGAGCTTTTTTTGGATTCTCAGGGGCACGGCCAATCAGTCAGTGTAGTGAACAGCGACGATCACACTAATTGTACCGTATAATAAACCTATAATAGCACAGTTTTTCCGACTACAGACCGCTAATGTGTTGTGCATTAACATTTTGTGGGGTTCCTTCATTAGCAACTAAAGTCTTAACGAATATTTTATTTATTTATTTATAGACTTACGCCTGTATCCCCGAAGGGGTAAGTAGAGGTGTAATATTATACCCACATTTCGCCATAAATTTCTAGGTCCCACGTAATAGGGGTCGAGCCTATTGCCGCTACCAGGCACATTACCAGACTCCATGCAGCTACCGAGAATTCCGCAAAACTCAGTAACACTTTTGCCCGACCCGAGAATCGAACCAGGGACCTCCGATCAGCGGGCGCATACGCTATCCGCTGGACCACGGAAACAGTCGAATATTTCCTGATTCAAAAATGTGATTCTAATGCACGACTAATTCTACTGCAGGTCTTAGCTTTGAGACTCTTACCCCAGCCCTTATAAGTTTTGATAAGAGATTATAAGTTCACCAGTTCCAAGCCAATCAAGACGTACCTACACACTTCGTGGCAGCTATGAAGACCGTCGTTTCTAACAGTCAGTACCCTTAAATATTCTGACACGGTCACAACTCTTCTAAGCCATAAGATATGGCTTAGTCGTTGGATTGCGACAGCCAGGCAAGTGTCACCCTCTCATATAATCGATAAGAACTATGAAATCGCTCTCACTGTTACCTTACAACATCACTTATTCTCTGTTGGACAATTACTTCCTTTAGTTTTTGCGAACATATCATAACATGTAACGAGACGACCATCTTGTTATGATAATGAGGATTACTGCGAGACATTAGGGTGCATTAATTGAGTGTTTACAGGGTGAGCAATCTTGTAATCCTGTACCTTTTTTATAAAAGTTGTTTATCCATATTGATGCCACTGTTTATGTAAAATAATTTGAACACTTGGTAAGTATCAGGGGCTACTAAATATACATAGTTTGTCTGGACTCATTGACCTACAGGAACTTGAAGATTGTCTCCTAAACTGAAAAATTCGCTATTCTTATCTTCTTCTTTTTCCATAATTAGCATAACATTTACTGTGATGTACTTAAATGTTTACGCTACCTAGTTTTATATTACTTTAAATTCAATTATAGGCATGGTAAAGAAACAAATCGATTTTTGCCGCAGTTCACTATACGAGTGTTTCATGGAACTGGATACTAGGTAGGTAGATAATTTAGTATCCCACGTCCAGATTACAGGGAGTTGTCTTGTCAATACAGTTATATGAGGTCTGCAAAATGAAAATCTATACACAAGATATGTTTGTAAACTAGTTACCTATAGGTATGTTATGTACTTAGCAGGATTTGTAACCTTGTATTGTTTTTGATATTCTGCTAAAGTTTTAAGTAGCTCAAATAAAAAACTACTCAGTAGGCGGACTCTTATTTCACAGACACACTGAGAACTTCACATGGCCTGAGGTTCTAGTCCAAGTTTGCACTCGATTGTCACGGTGACGATAGAATGCGCCCCTAGCGGTCTCTACCGATCGCTACCATCCGCTAGGGGCGCTTCCAGAAAATGTAAGGAAATTGTTCCCTTCGACTAGT
The DNA here is from genome assembly GCA_944739405.2 of Euclidia mi. Classification (NCBI taxonomy): domain Eukaryota; kingdom Metazoa; phylum Arthropoda; class Insecta; order Lepidoptera; family Erebidae; genus Euclidia; species Euclidia mi. Next base: position 88,204,573 of record OX123184.2, read on the forward strand.
CTATCGTCACCGTGACAATCGAGTGCAAAACTCATACTAGACCCTCTGATCCCAGTCACATGCCTCATTGCATGCAGCACATCTCTCTTTAAATTTGATAATCCCATAATCATAGTCCGTTATTCTTCAGGTGCAGTATATTTATAGGTCATGGAGTGCACTCGTCAGCGCAAACATTTTAACTGAACAAACAGGGGTGACCGGTCATGTGCCACGGTGTTGTGAGGTAGGTAGAGACATAGTATACACGTATATGCAGGGGAACATTGTATGCGGATGGGTTACAAAATATATGAGAGGTACCGCTAATATTCCTAGGACAATTCAAACACAGGCAATAATCCCAAACAAAGCAGTATGGGAAACAAACAACTAATAAAAATACTTAAGTAAGTACTTTTTTAAATTTAAGTATTCATGAAATAAGAGATAAATTACATCCAGACACAGAAAAACACATCGTTCTCATCACACAAATATTCATCCTAGGCGGGAATCAAATCATCTCATTAAACCTTACCTATGTGTTGCTTGAGAAATATCTTCACTTCGTAAATAGTAAAAAACTTCATTCATCTGAAGAACAATAACATTTAATGCGTACTGATGCTGTGCAAGTTTTTTTTAATTGGCAATGCACTCGTTATATAAAGTTATAAACTTCAACATGTTAATTGATTTATTAATTCGGATGTCATCAAAGTTTACCTATAGGCTAACACGATGTATGCAGAGACAAATTTCAATTACTTATTATTCTAGCAAGCTCGACTATTGATGACCTAACAGAGCGTAGCGTAAGAATTCTATCGCAAGGTTCGTTATGGGGCATAAATGAGAAATTAAATCATCCGGGAACATACACAATCATTAAAAAATCTAGATCCTGTTCAAGATGTTTTGAATGGCTAAACTATAAAGAAATTTGTGGTGTTGGCAAGATTATCTAAAGAGCATCTGATACAATATATAAAACTTTTATATATACCTACCACACGTACAAAAACTTTTTGACAGTTTTACTATCATAATATAGGGCACCTATATCATTCTACTTAGTTTCTTAGTATAGTGCAGATAAAATCACATTATATTTCCAGAATGTGCGTGTTCCAAATTGGACAGTATTCACTGGATAAAATGAGTTAGAGAGTTGGAGCCGCTGACGTTGACTGGGCTGTGGTTGCATTGATGGGCGGCAGCGGAAAGCAGATCTCAACAAATTCACTACCGTACGAACGGGATCCGGCGTTTTACTCAAGTGATATTGGTCTACGTTCAAGTCTTAGGTATACAAAAGCCTATTAAGTAAGAATGCTCCGTTTTAAACATAATAATTGTATGAAATCTTGAATAATTAGCACCTTGCCATTATTACCTAAGTTCTGAATGGTGATACTATTGCCCTTAACTTAGAGCAACTCTTTTACAAAAATCATAGCTACAGTATCCTGCAGCCAGATAAAGCGTCTCAAGCTTTATATTGCTATGGAAAAGAAGGACTGTGTGTTGCTTACTTGAGTTACTTGTTTGTGGATTATTGCAAGTAAGAACGTTCACAAGCAGCAAATGCTAACAGTACATATTCAAGTGTATATTGAAGTGCAAGTGTGGCAGTAAGGTATGTTTAAGTACCTACGTGTCTTGTGTATTCTAGAGCAATTCCTAATAAAATGCTCTACATACACTACCTAAGTTAAAAAAACATATTTTAGCGAACACAGGCGAATGAAGACCTTACGAGCCCGATATTTGGAGCTATCAAATGAAATACTTTATGTTTTTTAAAACATGTTTAAACTGCAACCATCATCGTATCCGCCTATAATCGTCACAAAGACCGATATTTTGCCTAATTGCAACAACTATTCGTAAAATGATCATAACATTATATCCCGCTCATCGCTCATCCCATCAGCGCGTTGCATCCCAAAGCAGTTTTACGACTAGTACTGCATGTACGTACGATGCACATGAGTTATCGTTACGGCTTAGGTGCCTGTCGTGCTGCCTCTGTCAACATTAACGTCTGCGTCTACGGCAACACGCCAAATGGAAAATATTGTAGGTACAACTTAATGTTGGTACGGATGACGGCGGATTATTTATGCAATTTTTTTGTTTTTTTTGGCATTGTGAAAACTTTAACATATGTAAAGAAAATTTGCATTGAATAGCCTATTAGGAAAGAGTCAACTGCAACGGCAATAAAAAAGCTAATTTTTAGGCATGAGATTTTACAGATTTGGTGATACATACCTACTTACTACCATGTTTCAGGTTATATTCCTTTGAAACGATAAGTACCTAATGATAAAAATGAGGTAGGTACTAAAAAAATTATAACAAAAAAGCTGTTGATAGAAAATACAAAAAGAAAATGGAATGATGGAAAGGTGCATTTACGTACCTATATGTTGACGTCAAACATTTAAATGCAATCTTTAGATGAATATAGGTAGGTACCTACTTAAGCATATCACTCCTTTTCACCCAAGATAAAACAATGCTAACATAAGACCAATCGCAAATTGGCTGTTTTTCTATTCTCAATCGTAAAGTCATAGGTAGGTAGGTAGGTATACTTACCTATTATCTAGATGTCGATTTCAAGTACGATCTACGAATTAAAAATAATCTACATTCACCAATCGAATTTTCAAATAAGTCGTCGAGCCGAGAAATAAAATAGCATCATCATTTTCCGTCCTGTAGGTACCTATATACAGGTGTACAAACTGTCCCACTGCTGAGCCTCTTCTGACTAGGTATGAGGAGTATAAGGCTATGGTCCCCCACCCTAGCTAAATTGTGGGTTGTCAGGCTTCGCATATATTCCGAAAATGTTATCAAGATCTCTCAAACATACAGGTTTCCTCACATTTTTCCTTCACCTTTTAGTAAGCAATAGGTAACAGTTTACTTATACCTCCTTAATTTCGATAAATCAGCAGAGCGCTTCGTGGGCTTTAACCCAAGACTCTCTGTATAACAGCCGGTTAGGATCTACTCTGGCATATCGCTGGTTTATGAAATGAATATAATTCGGAAACAGCATTACATTATAGATGTAACAACAAGTCAAAAAATGCAAGTGAATGACAGATATTTTCGTAGATTCTACTAAACTAGGCGTTGATAACGCTCCAGTCAAGTGGTTAGTTCACTCCAGACAATTTTATCTTAATAAACTAGCTTGCTAGTATTTTCTAAAGACATTTCTACGCCTAAAACTAATAGAATTACACTTTAACGTCTCTAGAACAAAGCATATGGCGTCTAAATTCTTGCTAAAACACCCCCATTCTCTCGCATCATATTACCTACAGCTCAATCTTCTTTCATAATTAAAGTGGCTTTTACCTCAACGTGCCTCCCTCCCTCTCGCTCTAGGTCCTCCCGCCCTGTCCCTCATTACCTAGCTGCGCGTAGGTTTACTACGCTCTCGTTAGACCCACCTAAGGGGGGTTGAGGGAGTAACTGTTATTTTTTATGCGATAGTCTTGGAATGTAAGTGCGCGTCTTATAATACCTATAATGTACCTAGGTATTATATTTGTTTACTACTGAGCATCTGCTTTGAAATTAGGATGCCTTCTTATTTAATTTTAAACTGAGACTAGAAAATGTGTTAGGTTTCTCAAATATTTGATTACAATGCTGTGGGAATAACAACTTCAGTTCATTTTGAATATATCGATTGCATTTACATTTTACTTGAAGCTTATATTTGTATTTCATTTTGATTCTCGTCTCGACATATAAAAATAGTTCCTAGCTGTAACTGTTCTATTATCTATTACAATGTAGGTAGATAAAATACCTAGAGATGTTTTCTCTAGCCTACTCACTATTCAAATGCCACTTTTACTAAGTAATTTTCTTTTGTGGGTGTTTCAGAGTAAATGTTTCTGTACAAAGTAGGCGCACGATTAGGTAGTTACCTACGAAGAAATAAAGTAGGTATCTCCAAGTCACCTAGAGGTAGGTATAGGTACCTATAAATCGTTAAATTAGGTATGAACTGGTTCTTTGTCAGTTGAAATACCTAAGATCAATACCTACTTTTTGAAGAAGGTTTCAATTTGAATTAACTATTTGATTCAAACTCCTACAACGATAATATCTAGGTACTAAGTACCTATCTACTAATTCTACAATACCTAGCAATGTATTTATTTATACTCCAGCTGATCAAACCTATTCAAGCAAACGTGTAATATTTTTATAACACAGTAATGCTCTCAAGGAAGTACGTACCGTGTCCCGTAACCTCGGAATGACCTTTACCAAGGACGCGCCGCGCCCACCTAAGTACTAAATTTAGCACACCTCAAGGAAACATCAATCGCACCAACACATGCGCACAATTTTTCAAACTTTTATCACTACGAAAGTCAACAAAATTACCGCAGCGCACCGGTGACGACCGCACAACCGTCTTGCGAAGCAGAATTACCGGGAATACACCTGTGTTGGCAGGTACACCTGGTTGTACCTTGCCGCACCTTGCCGCGACCAATCAGCGCGCAGCTTACCTGCGCAGCTCGATAAATAGGGGCGTGGCTTGTGCGGAGGCGGCAAAGCGCACCTGTGCGTACCTGCCGTGTTACTGCACAGGTGCGGGGCAATGCGGGTTGGTCGTTTGCCTTCCAATAGGCTGCTGTTGCCTGCTACCTGAGAGGTAAGTAAAGGTAAGCCTCCAGGTATTGGTCGCTGGATGTAGGTCGCGGATCTGGGTCACGGAGAGCGATGACTCTATGTAGCCCGCTTTATGTACGCCGTATGTTTCGTACTGCCGCTGTTTTAAACTGAAATTGTCTTTGTTGTCGCTGTTTACGTTGTGTGGTAAGTACTCTGCACGCACAGTAAAGTAAATATTATTAATTCCTTTGACGCAAGCTGATGATTCAAATGGGCTTTAATCGATGTTTAAGTAAAATTCAAATGCATAAATATTTTTGTCACTTGGTAGGTACCTACTGTGAACGGAATCATATTAACATTTGTAGTATTTGCTTATGTAGCAAAATAAGTATGTACCTAACTGTTGATATGTACCTAGTATCTATAAGATTACAGCTGATTCGAGGTAGATACCTATTGGCTTTATTTGGCGAGTAGGTAACGACGAAAATGTTATTTCATATTAAATATTCGATTATATTTTCCTTTGTTCTTGTCGCACCAAGCCCTTTTTTCTAACGCGGTGGTTTCTATTTTAATTTAAACCCATTTCAAGCCAAGCTTGTACAGCCAGTGAATTTACTGCTCAGTTTTTTTGCTTCAAATTAGTTACGTATGTATTAAAACAAAGAAAACATACAGCCATAAATCTAGGTACAGCGTACACCTTAAACTCGGCACCTAAAGCGGCACATAGGGGGTGGAAGCCTGATTACACGAGAAGGGGGGAGGCACTCCCAGGTCGAGCAAGTTTCAAGACAAATTGTGTAGTAGGAGGGTATAGGGGGATGGAAAAATTGCGCCACCAACGTCCTACGCCGACAAGCTTTAAATATAAATAATGGAGATTTTTTTAAGTGGAAATACCGTGACCTTTATTGAAGATGGAATATCGATATTGCTTGTTGCTGATATGAGCGCTGAGAGTAAGCTCATGTACCTACACGACAATCATGTGAATTGTTTGCTAAGATTTTGATTCTCTAAATTTTTATGAATGAAAACTGTCACGTTAGCTACGTAGTTTGCTACCTATATCTAATCCACGGAAATTGTAGCTAATTTCTTATCAAGTTTGTCATAAAAAAAATGTTTAGTACAGGTATTACCTAGGTACTACAATTCAGGTGAAGACAAGCTAGTCTCTATTAATAACTAGGAAATATATTTGGCAAATTGAAGCTTTTGCTTTCCCGATTCGTTCCAATTTTAATATTGTTTATAATAGGAATAGTATTATGCCTAAACTTGTTTGGTGTTAAGTTATTTGTAGACTACTTTATTATTATGTCGTAGTGGTTTATGTGGTTATTTTCAATCTTCACGCAGGATAAAATTCTGTTAAAATCAAAAAGGATTTTTCGAGTCTTGTCATTTTTTGTCTTCATTGTCTGTGTGTTTATGATGGGCCCGTGTAAATGTCTTGTTAAAATGGATGATGCCTATCGGAGTCTTATGGCAGTAGAGACCGATAAACTTACCTATATGGTACTTAAGTACCTGACGGGTGAAGTTTTGCAAGTGAGTTGTTGATTTTGATTTAATGAGTGCTTTATGGGTTCGTAGAGTTCTACCAAACAGATTGTTTTAAAATAATTAAAGCATGTTCACCTTCGACTAAAGTATCGCACTAGAAAATGATTGTTTGCTTTGGTAAGATTCATCATAACTGTTTCATTTCAGAGTCGGTCAACATTTCATTGGCCTTTTCTCTCCTAGAGTTCTCAGTGTGGAAGTCTGAGTTATTTTCACAGCTCACCTGGCAACATCGAAAGATGTAACACTCAATATGTTATTTAACAAAATACTACAATGTTGCCACACGAGGTGTGAGCTAGTTAAAAAATACCCTGTTTTCAACCTGGATTTTTATGAGCAGCCACAAAAAGGCTATTAGGTACAAATTGAATACAATGTTAATACTAAACTTTCCAGTTACATTTCATATCGAACGTAAGTGAATTGTGGGTATGGGTGTTATAGTTAAACTAGGTTTCATTTCATTTTAGCTTATATAGATAAAGCAGTAGGTATATTACAAGACTTAAATGAATTTACGCCTTGATAGCAATAGCGGAATGTTCTAGGTGACTAAGCGAGGATCTAGCCCAACCTGGCACAGGGCAGAGATGCTTGGAGGAGTGTAGAGGAGACTTTGCCCAGCAGTGGGACAGTATAGATCAAGAAAAAAGAAATACGAAAAATTCTGATATTACTCGTACGGACATGACGGTAGATACCTACCTATATCTAACTTTACCTACCTACATTTGTATTCCGAAAAAAGTAAAAAAAAGTTAAGTGATTTTCGTTACCTCGAAGTCGCAAAATTCCAGGGAAATAGGTGAAGTTAAGCAGACTTGCTAGAGTCTCGGCACAACTTTTGTGCTGCTCGTTAAAAGTTCTGTTTCCTTCAGTTTCTGCTAGTACTGGCTGACTTCTTTGTCAACCTACTCGCATATTATAATTAGTGATTAAACTTTGGAATATATTGAACATTGCAATGTGGTATGTGATATCAGTTAAATGTACCAAATCGATTTCTTTCTTCCCTAATTTTGTAAAATCAAATGCGAGTTTGATTTTCAGGTTTTTACTATTGTCATGAAATTTTAACCATATTTAAGTGTATTTTCAAAAACATAGGAAAAGGCGTGGGCAATCTGGCCGACCTTTCATCCAAAACAAGCCTGTGAGCTAGTTGATTGCAGATACGTTTAAATGGTCGAATAGTAAGAAGATAAAACGAGTCATTGCAAATAAACTTATCTAAATACCTTCTTTTTACGAACAATAAAAACAAACTAATAAGTTGCCATACGTTAAAATTGGTCCTTACATCAATAATAAACGACACAATCAGTGAAAACAACATATACCTACCATTTTGTACATTTTATAGACTAAGGACTTGCCATAATCATTACATAGGTCATATGGAATATTTTCTTGCACATAACTTGATTTTCTTCAAGAACAATATCACAAATGAAGTCATCCTAATACAAACCGATCCACATTCAAATATTCCTTACACTACGGTGCGAGCCGTGTATTTTTCCATAACTTTCTCATGTTCGTTTCATATTCAGTTGGGGCTTGGAAAAAACGTGGGCGAGTTTTTAGACCAAGTTGAAATGAATTCACGCACGCGGCGCTGGTCGGTAAAAAGTAGAGTTCGGTACACGGTCCTTGTACCGGCTTACGTGGGTTTAGTGTAGATAGGATAGTAGGTATTCAAGTGATATACGGTGGGTATTGGTAAGGTAGGTACCGTGGGATTGGTTTGGTTAAGAACAATTTATATTTAAATTTATATTTTCAGAGGAGTGTGGTTTCGTGTTCTGTCATTATAAATATTTAATCAACGAACTCAAAGAACACTTTTACTCAAGGAACAGTTTGTAGATCCTGTAAAGTTTTGTCTACGAGAAACGTGGTAATGCTTAATATCAAAACCATTGTCATCGAACACGTCGTCGGTATCCTCGGATAAGTTGAATAACCAAAAGAAATAAAAAAAATTGTGTTTAAATTGTTATCGAGAATCTTATAAAATTGAACTTGGTAACTAACCATTAGAAGGAGCTCTACTCATCAAAAATGTGCATATTATTATGTACTACCTAAGTAGTAGATAGGTACATAAAAGGTACATACCAATTACATTAACGACTCGCGGACATTACCTATTAACAAAATTATTCTGTTACTGAGGACTTATAAACAGAAATCACCATTAAAAATATTTTTGTTGCAAAAATTCCTAATCTGCCAATACCATCCAGAACCAAATGATAGTGCATCAAATTCAACGTGCCAGAACCCGAAATACCTTGCCAAGCCTTCAAAATTTTCTCCCATGTAATACGATTCAATTTTCCTTCACCAAAAACAGATCACCACATTTCCCTTCAACAACCTTTATATACATGCACTTAATTGCAGTATATTCTGTACAAAGAAGCGCAACGAACCAGCTTATTAAAACATGGCTGCTATGTCTAATTTTCCGGTTCTGCCCGCGTAGATTGTTCACAGCCACACGGGACTACTCGGTGCAGTATAAACGTATAATAGTGTACTGTATGTGTTTATGCATGTGTGTGTGTGCGTGTGTGCTCCTAGTTGCTCATTACAGATTTATGTGAAGGTGTTTTTGTTTAATGGAAAATTGCTCTTTTCAATGTTATGTTTTCTTTCTGTTATTCGCATGAGACTTGCTTTTCATTTATGTGGATACATAACAGATTTATGTATTGCGTGCAGGATTGCAGATTCATTGTACAGAAACCACCTAATCCACTCGGTGAGTACAAAATATATCTTTCATAATAATATGGTGCGTATCAGATGCTTTATTATCCCAAAATTGTATCCCATCGTGCCCTGCGTGCCAAAAAATTTGAACGCATGAAGATCTCATGACTGCCTCTAACTATGCAGTCAAGTTATCAGTGTTTGCCAGCGTTCCTTTAGCAGGAAATCCGTTATATTTTAAATATCGTTCGTATGCAATCTTGGCTAGAATAAATAACGCCGCACAAGTAGGCTTTATATTTGTAAATAAAACGTAGAAGACTGACAACAGTCACAAGTTTAATACAAACCTATAAACACTAGATCCGAGTAGGTTAGTACATTTCCATAGCTCAAGTTCCATTACGTACCTTCGAGATCTTCACACTGTAAACAAACTACAGTGGAAGGCCAACTTGACCCACTTAACGTTGTCTAAATAAAGCCTAAGTGGAGCGTGCTTTGTGCTAGGCTAACGTGGCGTGACGTCATCAAAGCGCGCCTAATGACGTGGCTTGTGACGTAACAGCCCGTGACGGGTGATGCTACGTGCCGACAGATGGCGTGCATTATTTAGTGGATGCCAAGGATAAATGGGAATATTTGGGATGTCCTGTTGCTGTTCAGATAGGTACGATTTAATAAGTTGATGTTTGTATGATGAATTAATTAATTTATGTTACCTATACTCAAGGTAAGAGAGAAACGACGTGATTTCATAATAGTCACTAAGTAAGGTTCACAGAGGTAGCGAAAGCCTGGTTAAGATTCCAACAGTCTGCCGTATAGAAGGTGTCAGGTAGTCGATTCCCCCTTGCTTTGGAGAGCACGTTAAGACGTCGGTTTCGGCTGTCATGAGGATCTTGGACCGGCGTTATACGATGTAAGTAATCTTGAATATAATAAAGAAACCGATCCAAGCAATTGCATAATTCTATCCATATTTTTTAATCTAGATGGTTCAATAGGCCTAAATCTAAAGATTTTTGTTGTCACTCATCATCAAACAATCTGTACAATTGCCAGAAAATAATCATCACAAAAAATTGGTTACTTTATGAAATAAAACTTTAGTTAATAGTTTGGCCTGCCCAAATTGCATTCACTAAACAGAACGCTCGAGCCTAAGAACTTTTTGTGTCTGTTTTGATCTAAAAACTATAGGTCATTAAATTTTATTCCATACTTGCACGCATCCACGCATGATCACTTAGCAAATTGTTTTATGCAAATATAACGTCGCCGCGACGCCTAAGCACAAACAACACTACTCGCTGCTTCGGCTAAATCAACTAGGTAACCACTAAAAACACCATGTATTGAGAGCAGATAAATGGGAAAAGTTAAAAATGAAATCCATGAAACTTACGAAGAAAGACATTATAGTACTGTCTTCCACATCAGTCAAGGTTCGTTTGCAATTGGTCAAAGAGGTAGAGTCAACTTTCTTCACCTTCTTCTCTTCGGGTGAGTGTGTGGTAAACTCTGGTGTCGGTGTTTTCAGACCGCCCAAAGGCCTCCGACATGGCCTAACTTCTTCTCCTGATTATAACTTCCAGCATTGGTTACTCTTACTTTGATTAAAACTCGAACCAAATGATAAAAGAGCAATTTACTACAGAATCATTGTATGTGTTCTTTGGAAAATTGGCTCTAAAGTTTTCTTGCCCTGTATGTAATGAAAATAAAACTACGAGTTAAAATGCTGTTTGAAAGAAGCTCACAGTTACGAACTAAACGAAAATAAAAGTGTCCAATAAAAACCACAATACTTGGCTACACTGTCGGGACATTCCTATGCTAAAACAGCTCGTAGCTCATATACTTAATCTAATTAGACGGATCAGTGTGTCACTTGTGTGTACTCAATTTTATCTAGAGTTTTAGACTTCAGGAAAGAACTAGTTGTTTTCTAGCAGTTGCTGCTATACGTACCTACTTATATATGTATATGTGAGAGAGAAATACATACACAGGAATATTCTTTGTAAATCCACAGTGTTTTTCTTTATTTTATTACGAAGCAACCGTCGCGCTACGAATAAGGCCAGTATTGCTAGAGACTTTACAAACTTTTCATGGATCACTCAATGTTTTCTCGTGTGGGGATTGAACCCTTGTCGCATGGCTAAAAGATGAGGCTGCCGCCTAAACAACTACACCATTCGAGTAGTCAATGTAGATGAATATGTGATAATCATGTCCGTTATTATTGGAGGCCTTGAAACAGGCAGTGTAATATAGTTTTGAATAAACTTATATTATCATTAATGCAGCACTATGACCTTATAATGCTAAACATTGACGGTCAATTTCAAGTTTCCTCAGATCATCTCAAATTAAATAGATGTCATAGATTCTTATAATAATAAAGAAAATGATTTATTACAAAATGACTTACTTACTACGATGAAGGGAATTCTTGAAATTCTTTACTACTTCACGGAAATTACTACACTATATTGGAGAAAAAATCAACCTAAATGCCATCAAACACTCTTATTTTACGTCAGAAATTATCAGCATATATCTTCAAGTCGCCGATATCATATCAGCCGACACAAAAGTTATGACATTATGGTCATGACCCACGATCAGGAGGTAAGGCGACAAACGAACGTCCACGAACTTCTAAAGCCATAAACGGATAGTTGCACCAAGTTTTCCAATCTCCCACTGGCCTGGCGAACACTGTCATATTATTTTCTAACTATTTTACTGCACGCTGCAATCTTACCGTAGAAAATAGAATAACTCTGTTACAACGCGGTAGTTTGTGAGTTTGCTGTCGTAAACATTGTTGAAGTCTTGAAGAATATTGAATAAGTATTTGGAGCGGGAATATTTTAATATCAACGGAGGTTTATTGCTGGTGAAATACCTACGGAACGGTTATTGAAGCGATTCTTGATGGGTTGAGGACATTTTCAACGTGTTTTGAGTATGATTTGGTTGAATTTGGTGGTGGGCAAAATCGTTGTAGAATCATAGGTAGGCACGATTGTTTCTCAACCACGTTTTCTTTACATTGGCAATTTTGTAAGTTTGGTCCAGAAGCCTTTTCTTCTTCTTATAGTATATAGTCTCTTAATATTATATTAGACTGTTATCTACAGCGTCGGGGTAAAAAATGCATTTCAATTATTAATTATAGAATCAAGACTGAGGTGATAATAGTTTATCGTCTGGTTAGATTTTTTTTTTTATTTAATTGCTATTTGTAAAATAAGATATGCAAACTAATGTGCGACAAAAAATATTAATAGTAACACTTTTTCTTCCTGTTATTCCGTAGAGCCTGACGATTCGCTGGATCAGCATCACACTTCTTGATTACTTTTTACATTACGCATTGCATTATGTATTTGCATACTTCGCATTACGGGCTACGTCAAGCAACGTAATTACAAAATCAAAATTGATACATAAATTAGGAAAATCATGCATTATATACTACATTATTTTAGGTAAAATTCCTCAGTAGCATATAGGTACAAGTAATAAGTACGACACAATATCGTGTCGGACAAGACGGCGCGAGGTATGGTGAGCACGTGTGTCCGCACAAAAAACGCGCCTTAATAAAACGACGTGCCGCGGGGGTCGGCTAGGGATGTGACCGCGCGATAATATTCTTATTTATTATGCTTAGATACTTATTGACGACTGCCTCTTTAGTCTCGCGGCATATATAAATGAGCGCGTGGGATTGGGAGGTCTCGGGTTTGATTCCCGGGTCGGGCAAAGTGTTATTGGCTTTTTCCATTACGAAATTCTCAGTAGCAGCACGGAGTCTGGTAATGTGCCCGGTACGGCAATAGGCTCGCCTCCTATTACGTAGGACCTAAAAATTCACACAGACATTCATCTTTTTCCAAATTTAGGTAATTTATACAAGCTTACCTATGTCAATATGCCGGGGGCACTCAATTGACATGTATGTATTTCAATCATTGCTTACGCTAGCTTTAATCTGAACAGATGCCTTTGGACTGAATATGTCGATTATAACTACAATGATTAATGAGCAGAGCACACTAGCGGTCTCGTGAGCTGAATCAATAAACTTAACATGCTCTTATCATTATGATTGTAATTAAGCAACTATACTCAGTGAAGTGCTATGATTTGAGGACGTCTATAGGTTTCAATGATATCAATTCAAAAGTAGTTTGTTAGCTGAGTTTGTGTACCACAAGTTTCGATCGTAAATAAATGAAAGTAAAACTGCTAGAAGCAACTAACTAGTAACACTATAAAGGTCTCTATTTGCGTCGAAGCCTATTTTTAAGGAACAGCAGGAGAAAAAATCCGTAACAACCGACATAATAATTTATAACATACATTATTTTCACTGTTTTGGTAGGTTGAATAAAATGGCCAGTAGGTACATGGCATGTAAAGAGAAGAACCTAGATTTTTCGGTAACCTATTTTATTGCGATTTATGAAAAGTCTGACATTCTTTATGGAACTATGTAGAAACTTACCTACTTATTGCTGATCTTAGACTTTGATCAGGAGCCATGTTTTCTGATATGTATATTAGCATAATACTATTCTAATCAAACATTCATAATCTCATATATCTCCAAGTGACCACATAAGTTACAATACTACTGCCGTACTGTTTCATTTGCTAAGTATTAAAACTGGATCTCTCATTTTATTGTGCGTACTGATAAGTAGATTACGTAGGTACCTATTCAACACAGAATAATTGTATAGCACACCAGAAGAAGCCAGTGCAAGGTGAAGCCAAACGACTACTCTAAAAATCGGCGTACCCCGTTGATTTTCTGATATTTGAAACGTCATGTTTATATTAATTATTTAATTATTTAATAATCTTATATTAATGAAATTTTTCCGGATACAACACTTGAGCACATGTGGTATTTAATTAGAACGCTTGAATTTAATGATAATGAAAATTAATGTATTAAATCGACAATCATTCAAACGTGCAGTGTCCCATCCCTAGCACCCTTGGACGGGTTTAATTACACGGCGCGGGCGACAGGTTGTCGGGTGACGTCATAGTTGCACACACACAAACGTGTGTATACACACACGTCATGTAAGTACGTGTTATTATTTCGAACATTATTTGTTGTGTGCGTGTGTGCAATATAATCTCTTGTTTATTGTGTGTGTTTCAGTAGATAGATTATTGTACAACGTAATGTTCGGTTCAGTTTTCTTGTTACACATGTGTTAGGTACTGTTGGTCTAGAATATCTTGGGAATAATAGCTAACGGACATACGCATATGGCAATATGTGCCTAGAATAGATTACCTACGTTATTATTACTCGTAGGAATGTACAAATTGTATATTAACAGACTAAATTGCTATGGCTTTAAATAAATAATAGTTCCCATTATTTTGGCTTATCATGCATATCACCAAAGAGTCATAGCAATGTTAAGGAGGCATCACAAACCTTTGATCGTCAATAACCGAAATTTCTTTCAGGTGAACTTGTCAAATTGTTTCATGACAGTGCTTTCACGGCAATTCAGTTGCCTTTCAAGGTAGTAGACATAGTGATTTCAATCTGAATAGGCAGGGTCGATCGGGGAAGTACTACCTTGTCACAGAATGTCAACGTAAAGTAACTATACAGGTACTGTAGCGTATCGGTCGATGACTGAGAATGGCGGCAGCCACATACCCTTTTTCTTCTCAATCATTCTATTAATTTTAATAATAATAATAATTTTCCCATCTAGATTGGCAATGCCCTTGTAACTCCTCTCAAGTTGCGGGTACCTATCCATGGCCGGCGGTATTCAATTACCATCAAGTAATCCGTGTGCCTCCTTTGCCACAAAAATACTTCTCTCAAGAAAGAACAAAAATACTTTATTTTCTACAAACGCCATCTAACTGCACACAACCACGGTAATATAATCTAACAGTATTGTAACTCGGCCGCCTTCGTGAGTTATATACCTACCAGACGCGCCGCACATAGCGCCGCATGCGAGCTGCGGCACGATCGCGGCTGTGGGTACTCTTGGCACAGTCCGCACAGTTTAATGGGTACTCTGCTCGAGGCGCGTAGGTATAACTCGAGTTTCGTGCGTTTGTATGGAGTTACAATACTGTTAGATATTATTACCGTGACACAACTAAGTATTTTTTCTAAGTTGCTCTCAAGTTTATAGTCTTACATAATTTATTTGTACCCTCGTAAACCGCTGGTTTTAAAATCTTAGCCGTAGGTAATTAAAAGTGAACTATTGGACGACAAAGTAACTGTTGTTCTCAGCTGTTAATACCTCGTAAATTGAAATGGCTTCGAGATACGGCCTGATAAGAAGGGTCGGTTACAGTGTTGCGTGTGTAGTAATAAAAAAGTACTGAAATTTATTATAAAATGTCTTGTGATCATAAACAGCCACAGGCCTTATTTAAAAACTGTGCCGTTGGTGACGTGGCTTGAGTTTGTATTACATATTTGTGTCTGATTAAAATTAATAGAGACATAATATATGTAAATATTTTTTTTGTTTACTCACGCCTGTATCCCCGAAGGGGTAGGCAGAGGTGTAATAGTACACCCATCACTCCTTCATACAGGTTATACTATTACCTAGTTAGGAGATCAGAACTGCACCCACTATAATTGTAGCAAATCTGTAATTTTACCATGACTGTTCAAACTATATAACCATGTACTGCAATCTTTGTAAAGAGAAATAAAGTATTATTATTACATTTCGCCATGAATTTTTAGGTCCCACTTAATAGGGGGCGAGCTTATTGCCGTACCGGGCACATTACCAGACTCCGCTGCTACTCAGAATTTCCTAACGGAAAAACCCAATAACACTTTGCCCGACCCGGGAATCGAACCCGAGACCTACCAATCCACGCGCACATTTATGCCGCGAAACCAACGAGCCAGTCGTATATGTAACTATAGCTGCTTTCTATACCTAATAGACAGTATGAGGTTTAGTGTCATCATCATTCCAGTGTTTCCCGGTTCCAACAAAGACTTTCACTTCGGATCCGCTTTTCGCAAAAGTTTGCTCTACTACATTTGAATCAAAAACTATATGTAAAACTTGTCCTTGTATATGAAATATTTTGGGCCATCTCTAATGCAAAAGGAATGCTGATTAAATGCCAGTAAAGTAATCCCAGTCCCCACGTTGTAATTATGAGTATTTCTGATGCTAAGGCAAACTGCCTTAAGGCACGATGTGAACTTGGGAAATTTGGCAACCCAGTCGATACTCACTACCTATTGCCCAAATTCTGATTAAATTAACAATACTTTGAAAATTCGTTAAAATCTACAGCTTCATTCATTGTTTGATCACGTGACAGTCTAATGGTATAATCAATTAGAGCACCATAAAATGAAAGATACCTTATTAACTAGAGTACAAGGCGCTTAGATCGTATGGTTTCAACCAATCAATTATTGGAAAATACCTTTGATGGAGAGTTCCACTGTACGGCTTCCGGTGGACGGATCGTAGTTTAAATTTTAACTGTTAGCTTTTGTCCTTCTGGGGATAAAATGAGGTATTATATAATTTTTTAAGAGTTTTCAGTCGTGTATAGTATTAGGCTGAAACAAAAAAAAATGGTGTTGGCTCATTGCAATACATAGAAATGAAAATGTTATAATATTCTAACACAATATTTTTATTTTTCACAATTATACAGTATTAGCATGAAACTCTTATGAAATCTGATTGATTAATTGAAATTCAAAGGCAGCGGGGACTAAAATACAAGCGTATTTACAAATGACTAAAGAACTGGAGCGATAGTTGCAAGCATCTGTTACTTTTAATGACCACAATATTTCTGATCGATAAACGATAACAGTTCTCGATGATGAATCACAGCGAGATCACTCACCGCACTATCAGTTAAGATAACGCCAACGTCACCAGCTTCTTTATCGTAGCGCTTCTCAGTACAGTTTTAGTGACGGCTTGACCCCAGATAGCTCGGGGCGAGGACATGATAAAACACCTTTATTGATTCTGTTCTCGGTTCGGTGAATGGTAGATAAAGTTGAGTAAAATATTGTTTTAATATTTCAATACGATGCGTCTAAAGAATTGATATGAGCTAATGAAACTATATAGACTCATGTTTCTCGGCATTTCATGTGTAGGTGCACATTATGATGTAAATTGCAATCTACTTGGAAGTTATTGGCATTTTGTCAACTGCTCAAATTACGACTTCATCATAAATCAAATAATATTTTATTTTTCAAAAGTATTGCAAAAGTAACTAAATATTAACACTGTCACGTAAAACAATGAACAATAAGGCTTTACATTACGCTCTTTGAAGCAGTAGAAGATAGGATAATAATTCCATCTGAACTGACTGCTACAACTATCTACCTAATGTAGAGCGAGAACTCTCTTATTTTGTTCAATTTGGCTACTCCCAAAAAACTGACATATTCTAGTGTACCTATAGAAGTTTTCTTTTTCACTATAAAAAAACTGTTCCACTACCGTGAAATGGCTAAGAGCGGTTTGGCAGACTTTACATGTCCTTCGAAGTCATTATGAAAGGCTCTCGGACATGTAGGTTTCCTAACGATGCTTTCATATCTAGCAACAGATAATTAACAGTATCGAGCACACATAACTTTGAAAAGCCAGAGATGCAACCCGAGACCCTTTACCTTTCTTCAGTAACTAGGCTATCGCTTCATTTCGAATTCATACTTAAGAACGCTTAGGACTATACCAAATATGCCTCAATAGTTGTAGGACGCTTCTGAGCTCATGTTCATTATGAAATGATCAATTGCCAAATTCGTCAATAATAAGTATGTGCCAAACCTGATAATAAGTCTAATTATACCTTTTTAAACTATGGAACAGTAAAAACAAACAAACCCTTAGTTCAACGTGTCCTAAGATAACCTATTTTATTGCTCCGGTTTCACGGATAACGCTCTATTTCCTTTGTAGGTTAACCGATTTACTGCCCTACCTACTGCTTACTTATTGCGTTTTTAAAACACCGTAAACGGAAACTGGGATGATATTTTCTGGTTTCAAGAGTAATTATTTCAATAGACAAGTATTCGTCTTGAGAACTTATCAAAACCTTTATGTTAAAACCTATGCTTATTTGGGTTATTAGATACTAGTTACAACTAATATTGTCAGTACTTAGTACTGTCAATTTGGTTATGGTATTTTTTCATTTTTTGTGGATAATTATAAATGATTACCATATCACTAACGAATTGTCGGTTAACGGACAGCTGAACGTGTATAAGAAATTGACCTTTCGTCACCGTCCTATAGACCTGTGACCGATCACAAACATTCACACTACCCGAGGTTACTATTTAAAGAACGCATAATATCGTTTGTCTCGGTTCCCATAAAACAACTGTGGCAGTCCCTTTAAATGGCTGACACTTTTCTAACCGTAAAACAAACTCTATGTTGCGGAATTCAGTCGGAGGTCGCTCTGAGAAAAAGATAATGTTATGTCAAATTAAGTTGGAGTATTAAGTTTACGCCAGACTCCCAGAAACGTCTTGGATGCAACCGAGTACGCTGGAATGATGAAAACAAATATCCAGGAACACAAAAAATACACCTATCATGAGTTTACGCCTGAGTTACAATTATTTGCTACGCAGTATTTCCCAGATACTGAGTACGTCGTATTTTCCACGTCTTATCATTGGTCATATTGAAATAGGCATTCGAATAACAAGATTGTATTCAACCTGAACAACACAGTTAATAGTACACGCGCAGACTTGAGTGCTTAAATATTAAATCACTGTAATGCGTCATTAACGTTATCGTAATATCTAGTTGCATAAATCGTATGCTAGCTTGTACTGCGGTGATGTGTGTTTATTTTGTAAAAGGTTTTCTTGATTTCTCTGTCAAACTGTATAACAAATATATCTGTCGATATTGTGAGTAATTCTTTTCGGAGAGTCCCTTTTCGTCAATATTTTCAAGCGTAGGCTACGAACTTTATATTTTAATGAATTTAATGTATTACTTAAACTATTACTACTTCTTTATTAGTATTTTCTGTTTTTAAACTCACTCTTTTGCCATAAATAGGTACATGATTTATCTACATATAAAACATTATTTTGGCAGTCCAAATTAGACGAGCATGTAATGTTCCATAGCAGCCAGATAGTTGATAAACTGACATATTCCAAAATGCATATTATATAACATTTTATAGACATTTTTAATGATGCTGATACACTTGAGCATTAATCTGTAATGAGCATTCTGGCGAATGTTACACAACAGAAAAACAAACGTGTGTAGCTAGCAATTGTTACGAACGTTCTAGAGAGCATTTTAGCGAGTTGACAGTGAATTTGCTTTGACGTTTTGCGTTCGCTAGAAAGATCGTGGATATGTTCGTAGCAATGTAGACCCTTTGGGTCTATGTACGAGTTTTACTCATTGACGATAGACTAGTCGACGGGAACAATTTTCATACATTTTCGTAAATGCGCCCCCTAGCGGACTCTATCCATCGCTACTGTCCATTAGGGGCGCCTTAAGAAAATGTACCTAGGGAAATTATTCTCGTAGACTAGGCTATCGTCACCGTGACAATCGTGTGTAAAACTCGTACTAGACCCTTGGCTTTGTTAGTTGTTCAGCTTCACTACAGAAAAAACGACGAATGCTCCCTGTTCTGTTAAAAGTGAATGCTCAGGTGTAACAGCGCCATTATGTTACGCACTCGCGAATCTATAATCACACAAAGATTTGCCTTAAATAGGAATCGAACATTCTGCTTACCAGTCTAACGACTAGATCAATAGGGCAGCCATTTTGTTTATTGCTATATCCAATACCAGTTATTTATCGTTAGTCACTGTATTTATCATTATTATTATTTATACACCTACGTAATAATTTTCCTTAAAATCTTCAAACAAACAAACACCAGTAGAGATGTTCCGTACTGCGCACATCTAGTGTCCACGGGTATCTACAGATAATGCTCGTTCCAAGGAAGTGGGGGCTTAGGTCATCCGTTATCAGATGTAGCGAGACGCTACCTCGCAGATGCACGTACATGGGTTATAATTGATGTTTGTTACGTCAAATGTGAAGAGAACTAAGATAGCTATAGGCATATCTATTAGATGAAGATTACTTTTCTGTGGGTGACCAAATCTGGTGTTGGTGTTTTTAGGCCGCGCAAAGTACTCCCATTTGGGCTAAAGATTGTTAGTTGTCATGAGATGAAAGAAACATGCTGGTGACCTAAACAAAAATATTAGATATGATTTTGTGGTAATTAAAATTAGTTCTCTTCGACTTTTGGGATACATATCCCCAAAGTACCATTGTTGGGCGTATGAGATATTATCAGTAGGTAAGTTCGTGAGTATGGCGCCTGCAACAAAGCCGGGCTATAAGGTAATTGAAACAAAGGTAATTGGTACATAGTTACACGTCATAATGATATCTTAAAGAAACAACGAAACAGAAGTTATTAAGTAGGTAGGTATGTCTTAAAAGAGCGTATTTCACTATTTATTCAGAAACGAATACTTATTTCCTCACATTTATTTAATTATGAACGGATCATTTTACACTTCCACCGACCTCGCGACGGCTTTTAGAACCCAACATGTTATCAAATACGTTTTTTTTTCGAATTCAGGTCAAAAGGGACCGCCGAACAACCGCCCACATATGGCCCCACCTTGCTCAGGTAATAACTCAACCTTTACCTTTCAACAAACCTCTTAAGACAACGTCATAAGGTCCAAAATTGTACCGAAATTTGTTTTGATAATATATAGGAAAGTTTCTCAAAACTGAACTTTAAATTGAAGGTAATAAAGTTGGGTTTAGGCTGTTAGGTTTCGTAGGTGAACACAAAAAGCTTATAAAAAGCGACCTTTGTTCAGGCACATGTGTTGTGTTTCTAAGAAGGGAATAATTACCGATTGAGAAGGTATGATGTGGGTGTTCCCAGAATCTCGGGTATTATCTACACGTTTACCTTATAACAGCGAATGTTGTGTAGCGTACGAAATAACAATTTAGTTATTGTTTTTTATGCTGTATGTGAAAAATAATGAACGTTCGTATACGGTTCTGAGTATTACTTATTTGTTGACTGCATTTTGTGGTTTATTTTTGCAATAAAGTGGGTATATTTATAGGTGTCTTCGCTCTTCCGACTAGTTAGTCATAAGTTTGGCTTGTAGCTAGTGTTGAGGTTTTGGATTCGATACGTGTACCGAAATTTGGAGCAATACTTCAAATTTTTGATCAGCGATACAGGTCAAGGTTATAAGAGATTTAGCGCAGATAACATGGCACTTGAAGATGAAAAGTAAGTTTCATAATATGACTGCGCGGATGACGTAGAGGTGGAAATGGTGGCCTTGTCATCACTGCGTTGAGTCTGGTAGGTAAGTTGAAAGCCAACACGGTACATCTCAGTGTAAGTGTCTAAACACACTATGCCGAACTTACGCGACTGAAGTTCGGCATGATTACGCCTGCAATGCTATTTGAATTACTGACGAATGAGCGTAACTTCGGTCGGGCGTAACCGCGAAAGTTCGGCGCCAACTTTTCTTGTAGTACCTAGAGCACACATTATACGCGGCCGAAGTTCGGTTCGATTGTCGATGAAGATACTACTTACTAGTAGAGCACACATTATACTTCACCGAAGTTCGGTTCGATTGCCGACGGGACTTCGATCGCGCACCTATGTTCGGCATAGTGTGTTTAGACCATTACTGATATAGACTACGTAATAGACTGGTCAAGGCAAAAATTCAATGAATAATATTAAACCAATAAACAAGAAGCAGTAGGTACCTGTTAGGTAGGTATATCTATTTTATATGTATAAGATGGCGACATAATTATCCTCAAAACTTAGGTTAAAATGTTTCACAATATACCTTTTGTATTGAAAGTATACTTCTAACCTCCATAAAATGGAGATGAGGAATATTCGGCCCAGTTTTGTGAATCACACATTTTTTATGACGAGTGGATGACGAACTCTAAAAAAAAACAACATACCTGCCTAGTTGTGGTAATGTCTCGAGTAGGTATCACCAGTTTTGTCTTCCGTATGTCTTGTTATGGTAGCAACGGAGTCAATTTAATTTGTATGATATTTGGAAAATACCTATACAAAATTATGATTGAAAAATTTGCCTACCTACTTTTGACATAATATCGATTGCAACACCCGTAACCTATGATTCGGTAATAGTTCCAAGTTTCGCGATTTGGACACATACCTACTTAATTATTTTCATATGTATTTGATGACTGATGACCAACACTGGTTTAAACCACGCCAAAAGGTCGCACCAAAAACAAATACAAGTTTATTATATTAAATTTCACCTTTATTTTACGTCGTTTAATTATGCGCTTTAGATCCGTTACATAATAATAGAATCTAATAAAATAAATCAGATAAGTATCTAGATATAAATTAAAATAATATATTGATTTTCATTACCTACATACTTAGTATAGTGTAGAGTGTAATAAGTTGCAAAGTAGGGACCAATTTGATTTACTTTTCCAATTCTTGAAACATTTCTTTATTAGCGATAACGACAATAGGCTCGCCCCCTATTAGGTATCTACGCGGGACCTAAAAATTTATGGCGAAATATGGGTGTAATATTACACCTCTGCCTACTCCTTAGGGGATAGGTACCTACAGGCGTGAGTCTATAAAAAAGATCTTCATTGGCAAAATTTGTGGTGTTATAGTAAACTGAAAGATACCTACCAATAACGTTGAGAAATAAAATGCTAAGGAAAACTCCTTTCTACAGAAGGGAAAAGTTTGTGAAAATATCGTGCAATCCTTCGTTTGCCATGATAACTAGGTACTAAGTAATAAATAATAATAGGTATATAGGTACCTAATATAATAATATATTTTTATTTCAGTAACAAATAATTCCAAAAACAATAATTATTGATTGGAGCCTAAGTACTATAAAGCAAACAATGCCTGTATTTAGTAGGTATCTAGTGTACCTACTAATACAAAGGTACCTAAATGTGTAGGTAACTACAAAGCTTATCACTGGCGCGGATATGAATCAGCCCAAGTAAATGGGTTACCGGTGTTATCAAGCGTACTTGCCGCGTATTTCAACACAATTTGTTACATTTCATTCAACAATGTAAGTACAAAACACGTAAATGATCCATTATTCATCTAAATATGGTGGGTCCATATGGTTCCCACCAAGAACTTAGGGTCCCAAGCCAACCTCACCTGCAAGTGGTGCACCTGCCGATCAACGGACGAGGCTCTGGCAATCAAAATATCCCGAAAAGCGGCAATAGGCTCGCCACCTATTACGTGGGATCAAAACACTGGCGAAAAGTGGGCGTTTAATATGCCTCTGCCTACCCCTTCATGGAAACAGGCGTGAGTCTATGTATGTATGTATTCATCTAAACGCTATCTTACCTACTTGGGTTTTCTGACTTAGAAATGGCGCAATGCTATGTGAAACATTATTAAGCAGTAATAGTGAATGAGCAAGATTTGAATAAATATTGTAATTAATATTATTTTCAATCTCATAGGTTGCTTTGCGAAACATCGCGTACCGTAAAATGGGGATACTTTGATTAATTTTAAAATTCAATTGATCATAACTTTGCCAGTTTATGCTAGAAAAATACAAAATAAATACTGTATTGGCAACTTGGGACCTGCTATCATAATAGGACAATAAAAAAATAGCGTTTATAGTTTTGGCGTAAAAATTCACTAAGTGTCGATTCAACTTTATACTTGCAATGGGGTTATTTTGATAGCCCATGACTTTATGACGGAATATCATAGTATCCCTTAACAGGAGTAAAAAGCAAAAACAAAAATAAATATTGATTACTTAGATTTCAAATTAGAGCAATTTAAAAATCGGTGGGGTGACTTTGATCACAGGGGTTAAATTGATAACAGATTTTAAGCAGTTTACTAGGTTGAAAAATAAAACAATAGTTTTAGGATAATCGAATATATGACACAAAAACCAATCAAACTGTAACATCGTATACTAAATAAAGGTTTAAAATCTTTGAAAACTTAAAATCTTTAAAAAACTCAAAACTCCTTGGAAAAAAGATAAATCAATGTTTAATTACTAAATTATTACTTTGAATAATCAGCCTTTTTTAGCATTAATTAGAGAAATTTAGGTATCAACTTTTCTTATACATTTAGATACGATATCAGGAACTACACAATCAACAGTCGTTGTTGAAGAAATTTTGAGATCATTACACAATTATTTTCATCAATGTAATTTGCTCGCTCATAATTCCATCGGTAACTTTTTGCAACACTTTTGCAAGTGTTTCTTCCGTATAGTTCCAGTAATTGGGGTACAAGGCGTTTTTTTATAGTTTCGCACTATTTTATCTGTAAAAGTGGGTATCTTTGATAAACTGTACTTACTACATTGAGATTTGCTTAAATTAATCTTGGGGTTACTTTGATTGTATATCAATGTTGCCCCGTATCACCTATCAAAATAAACCCAGGACCAAATACTCATAATAAAACAAAATATGGCCACCATCTACCCAAGGCAATCAATTAATTTTACTCGGAAGATATCATTTCATCATTTGACATAACTAAAAAATCGACAAAAATAATACCAACCTTTGTAGCATTGAAGTTATCCCACACACTATTTCTTGGTTTTGCAAGTACAGGAAATAAATATTTTTTTTAACGAGAAACGTTATCAATACCAACGCTGTCGCATTGAAGAAAGATAACTGAACAGTTAAAGATGCCAACAAAAAAAAAATCAAATGCCTGCGTTCCATAGAAAATTATATTTTAATAAAAAAGCATCCATTAAAAGTAATCATCAAAGTTACCTCGCTATTTGAAAGTATCCCCATTTTACGGTAACCTATTTGTATTGTACGAACTCGAAGTACTGTTAACGCCATCTAGCGTCAAGTAGAATTACTAAACTAGCGGCGTGCGGCTACACGCGTAACTAGACTGTTTTTATATTGACATTTGTTTACTGTTTTCTTTTTAATTTTAAATTAATTTGCACTTATCAAAAATTTATATTTTTCCACATTTGTTTGTCGATTGTATTATTATGAATCACTTTGAATGTAGTTATGGATTTATCTATCTGTAATAAGTAGGTTAACCTATCTATTAGGCAAATCTTAATCAAAGTTTATAGCTAAATTTCCGTCTGTTCGTGGTGGCCTCGTTATTAGCCTAAATATAATATGATAATCTTCTCTTTAGGGACAATTTTAAATTCAACGCCCCGATGTTAAAAGCGTGAAATTTCACCTGCAGGTTTTGAAACGGTGCCAAGTAGATTTTTCTTGTTAGATTTTTCGAGTTAAGAATGAAACTTTATTCTTTAAAAGTCTTATTAGAAATCGGATTTATATAGACTAGAAAATATCTTGAAAGGGTATATCATTAAATAGTTTTTCTGGGTCAGAGAATCGTTAATTGGAGCGGTTGAAACTCTTTAGTGATTTGTGAAGAATATATGCGATGACAACGGAAAATAAAGATGACTGGTGAGATTTAAAGCAATTCTCAGATCTTCAATGGTTTCACGCATCTTTTACTTCGAAATAATAGGTTAATGAGCCACTTAGAAGAGTATAGTGAGGAATGCAGCGTAATGTTCTCAATAATAGTTAGTACCTACATGCATTAAGACAGCTGTGGCAAAGCTAATATTCGGTCAAATCCGGTTAGACTAGAAAGCGGACCCCGGGGTCAAACTGGAATATCGCTAAGGGTATGATGACATGCATAAAGACAACGTGCTTAGTCCTGGTGACTTGGAGACTAAGAGCACAGCTACGAAAAGTGGCGACTGGCAACGCCGACAGTGGTAGCGATTTCGATGTAGGTACAATCAAACAAGTCGGTGGTGGACCAGTTTGGAAAACAATCCTTTGGCTCGCTCATAGAGTCGAGGCACACTAGAAACTGGTTTTGTATACGAGTGTCAATGTGCGTTTGAAGTAGCACTGGAAGCGACGATGCTCCCCCTTATAGTGGTCTAGCGGGAAGTTGTTCAACTGTACCTACATGCCGCGCTCTTCACCGCCGCGACTGATGTTGCGTTAGGTAAAACGCGCCATGGACAGTGAAATCGCTGCCGCTGCCGCCCACCGCTGGGCCGTAAGAACTGTTTAGTTTTTCTTCTACATTTTCAAATGTACTTCGTAGTGGTACTGTGCCTATTGTTGTGGCTTTTATCCCCACACGCTCAAATTGTTGTTTTGAATCTGTGTGTTCTTTGCGCCCGTATGTTAGTAAAGTCCTCCGTGGACTTAATTCAAGTGCGCAAATTGTCTTTTTAAAAATAAGAATTTAATTTCTGTTACTGGACGAATGTCTAAAGTCTTAAGACTTTTTACCATTTAGTTGACCATTGTTTTAAGTTGTTGACGCGTCCCAAAGTTTTTGTGGCAATAGAAACTTATAGACATATGTATGTATATAGGTACCTACGTCAGTAGACTGAGACCTTTCTAATATGGTTTCTAGATATAATATATCAAAGAAATAAATACTTAAACGTAAAAATTCAATTCAGAACGACCTTTTAAAGTCGTTCAGAATTAAATTATTTACGTGATTACTGTTGCCGGTGCGAGCTGATACAGAATCCTTGTGAACTTCAAAATAGTATCTCTAACCCAATCCTTAGATTTCCACAGTAGTATGAAATGCCTATGTCCAGTAGTGTAGTGGACGTCTTCCGGCGGATATGATGAAGATGATGAAATGCCCTGTCAATAAAATTCACTAAATGTATTTCTATTGAGTTAATTCAGGTAGACGATGAAAAAATACATAACTCATTAAAAATCTCGAGTATTATGAACGTCGTCGGTAAAGTAAAACAGTTCGCTGTGATAAAACCCGTGCGCGATAAATAGGACGCGTCGATACGATTAGTTCCGCTCACCGTGAATGACGTGCTCTCGTTTCTGTACCGCGCTTCCCCAGCCGCGGGATATCTGCGTAAACATTTTATTGTTGCTAACTGTACTTACCTTACACCTCTTTTTAGAATGACAAGATTTTGCAGGTGGATAGTATAGAACGTTCAATACTCACGCACTCGTAGTGGCACAGCGACCCAAAGTGAGTCATGGCCTCCGACACAAGATTTTTCATTTTTTCCTGTTAGTCCTGGAAAAATAATAAAAATTCCTTCCAGACCAATTTACGAAGTCCTGCTAGGTCTTGTTGTGCTTCAACTTCATCGAAGGTTCAATATGTTTATTTGTAACTAGAGGACGCCAGCAGCTACGCCTTCATTTTTTTTAAATTTACCCGTTTTGGCCGATCCCGTGGGAATTTCGGGAAATCCCTTCTTAATGCACCCCTACGGTCCCCAAGGAACATACATGCCAAATTTCAGCTTCCTGCGCCCAATAGTTTTGGCTGTAGCGTGTCTGTCAGCCAGTCAGTAACGCAAGGATTTTATATATTAAGATAAAGGCAACGATAGACTAGTCGAGATACCTACTAATAGATTTCTATGCATAGGATATCGGGGTCAAACCCACCACTGAAAAGTCTGTTGCGCCCACCGTGTTATTCCATCGATCCCGTGTGTCCAAAATATCTTTGGATCAGTCATTATCCTTGAATACTGACACTGGTCTAAGCCATGGAACATCATAATAACCATAGCCATAATTTATACTTAACTACTCAGTTGCAAGATACATCTTATACATACATACATTACTCGTACTATTTATCGTTGATTTACGCAGCTATTTAGGTATGTAGAAGTTTTGATGCTGTAAATGCTGTCAATAAAACATTATTTACATCAACTAGTCTATCCGGCACACGTGCGATGCTGAGGTGTCACCGTTTAATATAAGATATCAGCTATTTGCGCCGTATTCGGTTAGACATCCGACTGACTCATCGGTTGTACTGCTATATGTCTACATATCTGTTAGTATTGGTACTATTAAAACATATTATATTAAATTGTTATGTATTATTGTAGGTTTGACGAAAGACTGACAAAGAAGATATATAAGGCAAGTGTGAACGGGACAGGACGAAGGGGAAGTCCTAGGCGGACGTTCTCTGAGCAGATTGGAGACATACTAAAAAAAGGACATGTTAGAAAGTACCCTAAACAGAAGAGCATGCATGAGAAACTTGATGGGAGTGAATGAAGCAAGAGTCAGGATCGTTGCAAATGGCGTTCCGTAGTCTCTGCCTAGCCCTCCGTGAAACAGGCGTGAGTCTATGTATGTATGTATTGTAGGTTTGCCCCATGAAAAAAGTATTTTGAATTTTTTTTTTACCGTGTACATTTGCAACTTTGTAAAAAAAGTGACTATACTTGATTTCTGACATAACATAATTAGGTACCGATTCGTTATTAGAAGTAAGTACTTAATCTCAAGGTGTTATTGTGATTAAAATCATGTAAGACATACCTATAGACGTTAGGCAGTAAAAGTGAAATATTACGTCTCACGGTCTCATACGTCAATGTAACAGTGTACTAGTAACTTCATTACAAATTGGATTCAATTTGACCATATCTAACTTTTTGATCATTCATACGAACATTACATCAATCCCAAAAATAACCTCTAATATCCTTAGATGAACGTAGTAGGTGCGTGTAACTCAATCCGGGGTGTCGGTGTCAGGATGCGCGCATCCGTCCGTCCTACATCACCGGACGCGCATGAAAGAGCCTCTGTACTTCCATGTTGCTAATTCACTTTTTGAGGTGAGCGACAGGCGTACAGGGTGTCTGTAAAAAACTAGATGCGCGAATTGCACAGGATTGGAATGTATGAACGTAGAGTTAGAAAAAAAAAGTTTCGGTTCAGACAATTTGGTAATCCAACTGAAGATATTAAAAATGCTAATATTCTGTAATAGGAAAAATGCTAATATTCTGTAATAGGAAATCGCGATATCTTTTCCCCAAATTCTGTAGGTGGACAATAGAATCAAAGTTAATCCGTTAAATACACCATACCAGGGTCCTTAAATTTAAAAAAAAAACTAAATCATTGTCTCCAACGTCTGCACAAACACTGACAAAAGATTGTGAAAGTAAATTAGAGGTTGTTTTTTCTGATATGTGACACAAGATCGTGGTCATGTTTTCTAAGATCCAGTCAAAACTAAATGTTCACTGGTGAGGTTGAAAGCATTTCCACAAAAAAGGGAAACGGTAAAATCCATAGACGAAGGTTTAACCAATACGCCAAAAACATAGACAATATAAACAGCGTGAATAGATTTCCACCCACATCCAAATTACGTGATCCTAAAACCAACAATCACCAAAACCATAACCTCTTCTATCAGATGTTAGCGAACAAAGTGACCATAATTTTTCATCTAGTTTATTTTTAATGGCGTGAAGATGAAGTATGGATGATAAAATGGACGCGTGTAACATAACTAATGGTTATGGACGCGAGAACTAATGCCACTACATTTATACAGTTCTATGAGTTGATTTTATTCTTAAAACTGAAATATTTTAGCCAAAGGAATGAATAGATATCGATTTATTTTTGGATGTGATGGTTTTTCAGCGGGGTTCGGATAAGGTATTGTTTTTATCCATAGCACTAATATCACGTTGATGTTAATCACTGGACTTGTTAGTATTCTATTTTTGTTGTATGATATTTGTAGTAGTGATAGGTAGTCTTTGATTACACATTGAGGGGAAACCTGTATGACTGAGAGTGCTTGACAATGTTCTTGTAGGATACGTGAAATATATCCGCACTTGGACTGTTGTGGTGGATTCTTGTTTTCTCATAGTAAGAAGAGTCCCGTACCCACCTTATGACAGAATTGAATTCACACAATGAGATAGAGTCTCGAGAGTATCTCTCTTACTGAATTTCAATAAAATCTACGATGCTGCTTTACATTAAAACAGTCCCATACAACCGCACCCTGTACGTATTAATTTTGATAATCGCGTACTTCGCGACCTGAGTAGCCGGCATTAAAAGCATATGGTTGTGCCGACGCAAATTAATTATGTTTTCGGGAGGTACTCAACTCAACTGAATTGTAAGCTTTATATTATGTGGATTTCTACAATTGTATGTAAATAGCAGTTTTGCGTTAGACGTTGTATCAGTAGAAACACTTTTACTTACAGAGTCAACATTGTTTCTGTTTCTTTGTACCTACACAGATAGAGCTGACTAGATTATTCTTTGACGCTCCTTCTAACATATGATACCAAAGAAGCTTAATACTTAAGAGTTGCGATTACAATTAACATCAGGTAGGCTGCAGAGCCTGTATCATATGCTAATAGTCCGACAATATTTACAATATTGTCGGACTTATTTTGGCCGCACTTATTTGGTCGGAATATTCGGCCGAAGGGTGTGGTGTTCCGTCGTTTCCGCGGACAAGTCCCACACGAACGCACAGCATCATCGTGCAAGTTTTATTAACATAGTTCATAAGTATACTTACTAACAAAATTTTATATTGTATGTACCTATCTATGTAAGGTATCTATCATAATTAAAAATATGTATGTCAATCCACTGTCTAGTACCCATAGTACAAGCTCTGCTTAGTTTGGGACTAGATGAAGTTGCGTGTATTATATGTATTGTGTCTATATTTATACTTATAAATAAACTGAAAATTGAAATTGAATATAAGACACATGAACTATAAGAGACGATTCGATGTCAATTTGCTATTCCACCAGCATAGTTGATTCCATACAACGACATCACCTCAATTGCTTCAAGTATTACGAGGTTAATATCAAACGCCTAATTCATACGAGCCATCATAAAGTTACGCAGCATCATAATTCTGTATTGTAAACTTCTTATTTACATTCTCGAACAAAGTGACCAGCTAGCCGTGTCGGAATGCAGCGTTACACTAAAGTGCTAAAATAGTTGGTCCCCAAAGGTAAACATCGACTATAGTAATTTATTATACCTGCTTCACGTTGCCAATTTTATTTTGTACGACAAGAATGTGGGATTTGCTTTATTATAGTCGCGTTCCAGAGGACCTTTTTGTTTGTTTGCTATCTGTATTATAAATTTTCTGTTGCGTGTTTTTCGAATTTATTTTGTATATTTTTTAACACAAAGAGTTAAGCTTTTATAAATTTACGGTTGGAATTGAAACAATACTTTGAGAAGCATCTATCCTATAGGTTTTTGGAGTTAAGTTAGTATGTATAATGCTTCTAGTACTGTCCAGAACAGAATTTCCAATTGATATAAAACGCATTACTTTTGAAAGTTTCTTAACCGGTTTGCTTCTTTTTATAATACAGTGCCTGTATTTAAATTATAACTTACCAAGATTCAACTAACGCACGTGTCCGTTTCAATATAACTAAAAAATCTTCACGACAAGAAAAATCTGGTGCAATTCCTAGCGAGCTTAATGTGTGAATAATATTGTTTTGATTTCGTTTAGGTGACATTGTGGTCTTACAAATATTTACTTTTGATAATTTTGCGTTCAATTTACTTCGCATTGCAACGTTTTATTTTTAAATATATCAGGTATTCTGTGTATTTCTTTGCGAACATTATTTCAAGACTGAATCATCATAGCTGGATTATTAAATTGCGCTGTGATCAGTCAGAAAAAAGGCGTAGGTAGCTCACGAATTGACTGATTGATTTAAACGTACATTTTCAAAGTATCTGAACCAGAAAAATATATCCCATTTGTAATAATTTATCATTGTGCCTATTATGTAGAACTTAAAGGTTCATAATATATAGGTACTTGAGCGTGAATTTATCGATTTCATGGCAGGTGAGTAATAATATCAAGTAATTTTGAAATGTCGTGTGGATATTATCATTTTCCAACCAATTTGCTGGATGATGGCAAAAATATCGGTAGTCATAAATTTGCTAAGAACAGCAACTGGCAAGAACCTAATACAAAATAAATGACAGAATATTTTTCAAAACTATATTTAATATGAAAATACAACGGAATTACAGGACCTCTGAAAATGAAACATAAGAAATACATGATAGACAGAATACAAGATAGGTATAGATATTATACAGCATACATGATAAATAGGTACGTAAGTAACTTTACATCAGACATAGGATGATATAAAGTTAATCAACTTGAAAGACAAAACTAATGCAATGTGACTGCTAGATCTGAGTGTGGGTCATGATTTTTTATTTTTCTGTTTTTTTTTTTATAGACTCACGCCTGTATCCCTAAAGGCAGAGGTGTAATATTACACCCACATTTCGCCATGAATTGTTATGTCCCACGTAATAGGGGGCGAGCCTATTGGCGTTACTGGGCACTTCACCAGACTCCGTGCTGCTACTTAGAATTCAGAAAAACCAAGTAACACTTTTGCCCGACCCGGGAATCGAACCCGGGACCTCCAATCAGCAGTCGCATACGCTATACTCTGGACCACGGAGGCAGGTATCAAAAATGTCGATTATCCCAAATACAAGTAAGTATAAGACAAAACTACGTTTGCCAGGTTAGTTAGAGTTATATACTAAGTTCTAAAACAAATTTACAAACCTAGAATTCCGAATCTCTACAACAAACACCTTTACAGCAAATTATCATTGTTTCAGCTAAGCTTTTAATATCTTATGTCTGTTTACAACGACGTGCAACAAATATTCTCATTACGATGGCATTGCACTTGGCATCGACGACACATTTTTGCTCTGAGTTATTGGTCACTTCTGTTAGAACGTGGTTTTACTCTCTCAATTATTTCTCTATTTCAACATTTTTGTCAGATTCGGACCTGGATTGAAAGGTATAAATAACTATAATTCTATAAACACCAGCAATGTATCACTATCATGAGGAGGATTTTGCGGTCGACAAATTCGGATACAATCAGATGCATTTTTCAGCTTGAAGGTCTATATGATATTCATCAATATTATCCTATCGTAATCCCACTTGCAAGCCGAGTTTTGCTAACTAGTCTAATAAGAGGGGCATTTTCAATATTCGATCCATACATGGATTTTGAGATTCGAGATTCGTGTTTGACATATTTTGTATGGAGGTTATGTCAAAAACGAATCTAAAATCTACAGATCTATCTATAGTTCGAACATTGAATTCCGTAGTAAGTGGATTGTACTCGTATACAATAAAACAAACTAACAAACTACGTCACGCTTTTACATTATAAGCTAAGTTAAAGACGCACTCGAATATATTAGTAATGTATTTTATTTAATATTTTATATTTTTTATAGCTCTAACGTCGGCATTGCGATATTGCTTATGACTTTGAGTTACGATTGAAGCACGTTGCATAATGAATACACGAAAACATTGTTTATAATTTTTATTTTGATATGTCAACAGAAATTGTATGAAAAATTATATTATATATTTCGAAGTGGTTGAATAAGTGAGAGGATTTGTTGTAATTATAATTTGTTTTGACGTAACGTTCATGCGTATCTTTTATACAAAACGAAATCTTTTGAGGTTGTAGGATAGTGAGTCATGGGCGATAACTAGTACAACTAATCATTTCTGTTGCTGGTTTAGAGGTAATTTACTATGATAATTAATCCCATCAAAATATTTGTATTTTATAATAGATTTTAATATCTAGGTCCTATTTTGCTGGTCATTAAATATTCAAGATATAATCACAAATTTTATTAATTTCAATTTCTTGGTTAAATTCGTTTTTTTTTTATTAAAGTGTGGTGAATACAAATTGACGATTAGATGTATAAAAAATTGAGAGAACGAGTGTGTAAAATTGATTTAATTTATATAATTATTTTTATGTTAAAAACAAAGCTGCAATACAATTTGTTCCCCTTTTTTGTTGCGCGGTGGAAACTCCTTAGGTACGAGCAGTCCGGACTCGTGCACGACTGCCAATCCTATCTTCGTCAGCTATGAGTTATGAATATTATGATTGTCTGTAACCGCTGAAATATATATGTATTTCTTTATTATTCCAAAACATATAAAAGATATTCTTCTTCTCATTGCACATTGTTTAAAAAATACCTAATGGTAATTAACTAGCACCAAACTCTGGGACATACAACCATTTATTAGTACGCATATAATATCCATCTTAACATATAGATTTCCTTAAACCATAACCAGTAACACCCAATAAAGACAGATAGCATTATCACTTAGAAGCGTATTCTCATCAGCCTTATTATCTAAATTGCGTACTAGCCACCTAGAAATGATTTACGATATTTAGACAATTTTTTGTGCACACTCCATCTGAGAGGGTAACTGAGGCAATATCTCTGAGTATTTGTGATAAATATATCAGCTAATAAACGCTAAGGATATATAAATCTTTTTAGCGCTCGGTACAGGACACCGCGTAGGGATAAACAGTAGGTTAGATTTGGAAAACTTTTGATCTTCAGTGACTACCTTGTATGGACAGGGCATAGTTATGAATGTTATGATAGTAGTTTTCAGAAAATGGTCCTGTAAAATGTGCTCTTACCTGTAAGATCAACTAGGCCTTATATTAAAAAAATCTCTCTATTTCTCATAAAGTTTTGTTTGTATATTTGTCAAACCCATAATTTAAAAGCCGTTCTTAGTAATGGCGTACTGATTATGTAATCAGTATGTCCTTACTAAGAACGGCTAAAGTAGCTGAGCATTAATTGGCTCAGATAACTTCCAATTTTTTCAAAAAAGTTTGTTGGTTTTTGTCTATTATTCAGTATTTTCGTAGAAAACATACGTAGCACTTTACGTAGCACCCGAGCGGTCGTGAAAAAATATTAATGGTGTAGGTGCTTTGGCCCTTAAACGTGCATCACTATGCAAAACCCAATGCAGAGAGTCAACCGTGTCACTGGTCACGTATTTAAAATGGTTCTTCTTATTACTTTATATTGTGGCAGTAGTGAGAGGCGTGTAAAAATACATATATCGTACGCCGGGGCATACATTTATTATTGTAAAATATAGCTTTGTGTGGCGTTTGGTTAATTTGCACTACACATTGTTTGCACCATCGACTTCATAACTAAAATATACGTGTCAGTTTGTTTTACAATATATTTTTATTTATTGTGATGGATTTTTGATCGTGAGAAATATGGCCTGTCGTATAGGTGAATTGGTTAAAAAACAAAGTGTTTTCGTTCAACGTCTGTATCATGAATTCATCTATGTAGTTGGTATCAAAATTATTAGCTCTTGTTTTGGATGTTCGTCAGAATGAATGCAGTGCTCCCAATGAAAATGAGTTTTTATTGGGAGCACTGCATCTTGCCTTTCTGATATTTTTTGTTACAGTTTGAAGGTAGTAGAGCCTTGCTGACTTCAGCATAAATGGGCCGGCTCGACCGGGGAAGTACTACCCTCTCAAAGAAAATCGACGTAAAGTAACAGTACCTACCTACCTAAACTGCTGCGTTTCTTTCGGTGAGTGAGAGTGCCGGAGGCCCTATCCCCTATTCCTTCTCACTCATCCCACTCCTCATCCTATCCCTTTCCCAATCCCAAGGGGCGGCAACGCACTTGTGACTCCTGTGGTGTTGCTTGTTTCCATGGGCGGCGGTAATTGCTTACCATCAGGCAATCCGTCTGCTCGTTTGCCGCCTATTAACATAAAAGAAAAAAATGTCTTTTGTTACATTTCAAGTGATAGTATTGCGTGTTGTTTGATAATTATTCTATCGTGTTTGTGTGTAACATTTTTATTGTAATTTGACATTGTGTCTGTTAATAATATTATTAACATACCTCATACATTTATGTGTAAACTTTTGGCTTACGATTTGAGATGTGTACCTAACAATAAAATTGGCATTTTAACCGTGAAATAACACTATGAGAAGAATACCGTTTTTGCTTTGATTTAATACTACTTAACAGTATTAAATCAAAGCAAAAACGGCTGAAACTAAACATTTTATAAAATGAGGTCCAAAAGCTACCGAACGGATTTTTGTACGGTTTTCACCATTCAAACTCAAACATGCGTTAATTTCAATAAAAACGTCAACATTTTTTTGGACACGTCAGAAAGTCATAGATAATAATATAAGAAAAAAAGTAAGTATATGCTAGCTCTAGCTAGCTCAATTATGTAAATATGCATTTAGCATATTTACATAATAGAGCATTGAAAAAAATGCCTGTTCAGAAAGTAGAACCTCTGAGAAGAATCAGGCAAGAAACTCAGGGCCACTCTTTTCATCGTCCAGTTTTATACAACTAAATAACTAAGTAACTACATTGCATGTTTCATATATGAGCTGGATTGTCCATAATGTTGTCGTTAATTAATATGGTTATTTAAAAAAATAATATAAAAGCACTTAACTAGACTAGCACAATACAGACACAACAGCTCACATTCATAAAAAAATTAAAACGTTAAGAAGGAAATAGTCAGTGAAATGCGGAACATTAGTCAGTGAGATTCCTGAGGAAGGCTTAGTTAGGTTTATAATTTACGCGGGCGGCGCCGCGGGCAGAGTCTAATCATAATTTTAATAAATATGCTAGGTACGTGTCAACGGTATAAATGACAAGTAAAGTAATTGTTATGGGGAAATGGCAAGAACAAAGAGAGGCCTATCTTCAGAGCAGTGGACAAAGTCAGGCTGTGGATGATGATGATGATGAAAGTAATTGTATTCTAATTTTCATCTATTTCATTGAATCTTTTATCTATATTTATCTAGATTTATTATTATTGGCCTTACCCTTCTCATAGTGAGAAGAGGCCCGTGCCCAGCAGTGGGACAGTATAAAGGGCTGGTGATGATAGTGCTGGTTATTATTATTATTTGATGGAACTATAAATATTACAAGAATAATTAAAACATTGTAAGCAGTAAACACCAAATAAAAAAAGACTTAAACTCTAGTTGCTTTCTAAAGTTTATTGATTTATTTCTAAGAGATGGAAATTGGCATTTTTTTATGTTTTCTTGCAAAGTGAGTGTCATTTCAGATATATATTTGAAAGATAATAATCTTTGTGTGTTGAAAGCAAATAATTTATTGTCAAAATTAAATTATTATGACACGATACAATTGACAATATTTTCTCTTATGAATTGCGAGTTGTTCAGAAAATACTCTTTTGTAAACGAGGTGCTATATTCAGAGATCTTGAGATTTTTATACAAACGTATTATCGGTAAATTGTTGCTTTTAGAAACCGCCCGACTAAAAGATTCAATTTATTATTTTTACCTCATGTAAATTATATTGTAAAGCGTTCATAACTTTCATTATTTTTCATATTTATGATGTAATATTAAATACATTTTAGTCACACACATTTTGGTATACTGTTTCAACTAGACAGACTTTATTTTAAATCTGCGTATCTACACTTGTTTTTACTTATTCTGATTTATTTTACTTAGGCCCTGTTTCACCTCCTATAAGTAAGCGTCACCTTCCAAGTATATTCAAAATTAGAACGAAATTTGTATAAATCTACAAGCCAAGTAGTTTAACCAGAACTTATTGCACAGTGGTGAAACAGGTCCTTATACTAGAAAATTTTACAAAAGTTTTTTTTTACTAGAAAGAGGCTCAAATTTTTGCCATCTTGGTATATAAAGCAGATGGAATCAATAGAGCAGTCGTCGTAAGTCAAAGCTGGATCGGACGGAAATGTATACGGTAGTATCAAAAATATATATTAATTTTCTTTGGACATAACCTATACTAGGTGCCATTTATGAAATGAAATGATTTTTTTACATAGGTACATCAAATTACTGAACTTGCGACTACTGTTGTTAATGAAAAGTAGCTGGTGGAAACAACTTATGGCCCCGACAGAATTTGTGACTGAGCTTTATGTTTAACTTACTAAAATAAAAGGCCAGTCATAATTAATTATATTGAAACCGCGACGCTTGTCGGTTCTTGAACTACTAGTATTGCTTGCGGAAATCATTTCTCAATACGTTATTTTTTACCAATGAGATCACAGTTGGATGCGGTCATGAGATCATAGGCGAACAGCGTTGATGGCTAATAAAGCCGGTTCACACGGGCGTTGACGGGCTAATGCGGAGTGCTGACGGCCAGTGTGGACACGCCCTATGTTTACCTTGAGCGCACAGTAATGAAAGATTGAGATTGTAGTCTGCTTTGCAATATTTTGATTTATCTATGTTTGAAGTAAACAAAAGTGTGGTAATTTAAGCCTGCCCTACTCAATATTTTTAACTACCTACATAATAATATAATGCTTTTATATTCTTCGCTGTTGGGTCATCAACGATATAGAGAATAGAATACAAATTGTGGTATTAACAGTAATTTTCTGCGACATTGGTACATCTCCACTATCTTTCTTGGGAATACTTTGTATACCATAGTTCAGTTTCAATTAATTCAGGTTCACCAACTGTGCCCATTGATCGACACAAATTTTGACACTCATGAAATGGGAAAGTTAAACTGTCTTGGAACCTACTACAAACTCAGTCATACGTATGAAGCGTTGAAAAACAGAAAAACCTTATTATTATAATGAACTGCCAATTTTCTGCACTGCGTAACAAATGCAGAAGCATGCATAATAATTTTAATTATAATATTTATATTTTATAGACTCACGCCTGTATCCCCGAAGGG
Source organism: Euclidia mi (assembly GCA_944739405.2). NCBI lineage: Eukaryota > Metazoa > Arthropoda > Insecta > Lepidoptera > Erebidae > Euclidia > Euclidia mi. Next base: position 88,243,258 of record OX123184.2, read on the forward strand.
GTAGGCAGAGGTGTGATATAAAACCCACATTTCGCCATGATTTTTTAGGTCCCACGTAATAGGGGGCGAGCCTATTGCCGTACCGGGCACATTACCAGACTCCGAGCTGCTACTGAGAATTTCCTAACGGAAAAACCCAATAACACTTTGCCCGACCCGGGAATCGAACCCGAGACCTCCCAATTCCACGCGCACATTTATGCCGCGAGACCAATGAGGCAGACTAATAATAATATTAATTATAATAAGCCTTTACTCTTGTCTACCCGTCCGAAGTCACTAATAGCGTCAGCTAATAGTTACAAAAATATTGACGCCACGCATATTACGTGTATAGAAATCATGACATCAGCCAAACCACGCTGTGACTCTCTGTCAGAAATCGTAAGTCTAAGAATATAGGCATTTCTAGACACAAGACATAATCACTTCCCAAAGAAAACAGTAACTCTCTATACTCCCACCCAACGTATACACAAGCAAAAAAAAAACCGTGTTTACAAGATCGTCAAACTTATCGATACGTCTGTCGGCTGCTCGAAGCGATTTTTGAGTGATTCTCAGTTCATATGATTAATGTGCGTACCGCCTGGCGGACGGCCAGCAACACTGTTGCTTTGACCCACCCAGCCACTTTTAATAACTGACGCTACGAAAACAATCGAAAGAAATTATTTGATCTGTATCTGGAGCGCAGTTTATGAGATACACTACACAACTAGGCTAAACACTCACTACCACAAAGTGCATGATTGACGGTGTTCCAGCCAGTTCTTTCTATACGCCAGCGACGAAAACTTTAAAAGAAATGAGGTTTTAAACACGCCAAGAAGGCGGACATTTCGACCACATCCGGTACATAATTCTTTCAGCGCATAAATATATGAAACTGATAAACACGTACATTATGATATATGTTTTCTTATTAAGACGCCGTCTAGTGGAGTGCTGTCAAAGCTATAAATTACTCATGTCTTAAGGTTAATGTCGCTTGATATATGTGGATTTATGTGAGCTCCGCCAGGTATTCGTATGAACGCCTACGTGCGACCTACGCTATTAAAAAAATCATTAATGCGGTGGAAAAAGAGGGACATTTCCAGTTTGTACGACAATGACGGATGTTGAGAGTGAAACGACACGGGCGCCTGCGCCTGCGCGCCTGCGTCTAGGGCTGCCAATGTTATTAAATTTTATGAATTAAACTAGTATTGTCAGTCGTTACGTATGGAAGTAAAGTCATAGGCAAAGAGCCATTTTATTCAAATGACATGCTCAGTTTGTGACGGATTACCGCTGTGATCTTCACATGCACTGTATCACTGGCTGCTCACTTTATTTTTCTAATGCATGCTCTGAAAATGAGTTGGTAAGTATTTTTAAGTAACCGACTTTTTATATACCTGATTTACCCCTTAAAATGATGACTGTAGACATTCAAAATGAGTCTACCCTACACGTCTACTCAACAAACCATGTTAATGACTAAACCAAGTCTCTAAGATCAATTTCAGGAAAGTTTGACAAGTTTTTAATAGGTAATACCCCACTGATTCTTTTTGTTTTAACATCTATCTTTAAAAGAAGACATAATCCACTTATCCAGGAACACTTTCAAACTGAAAATCTTAACCCGAAATCGTCGCCAACGAAAAATCCCCGAGTGCTAACCCTACCGGAGCGACACCTGTCGCGTCTGCCTACCGGAATAGTCGTGTTTTCCCGAAATAAAGGTGGAGCGCATTTTTGTGGCCACACGTATTTGGATTAGTTCAACATTCAACGGAATCCTCTTGTTCAGTAAATATTTTGTGAACACTCTACCAGATTGTGGCACTAAAATAAACCGAAGGTGTGGAACGGGTAAGAGGGATTTAAATAACATTAGTTGGAATGGAAACTGATCATAACATTTTGGGATACAGGGAAAGGGATAATGGGTGTTAGAGGATCTATAGTGACGTAATAGGTTTATATTACTAAACGTAGAGCTCAATATCTATTTACTTTATTCGTTAAGTGACATCTAGTGCTATAATAATGATTATCTTCTTTTCATCGAGTACTAACTTTTGACATTACATACAGTATATATAGAATGCATGCTATAAAAATGTTATGCAAGTGATTATGCTGTTCTTAATAAAATAACTAAGTTATTTCAAACCTCAATAAGTAAGTAAGTTTTGAATATTCTTGTCTTCCAAGTTTGTATAAGTCATAAACAAATTATAAAATTAAAAAATACCGCTACCTATAAGGATGAATAATCTGAATAGTCGCGGTCATGTGGACTTGTCGGACGTCCGACGGCCGACGTCAGATAGTCACTTTTAGGATATAGGATGTTAAATCTTACTATGCTGTGGGCAATTTTCAGAAGCATTTGTGCACTGGTCTCCAAGCCGTCACTGAGTCGCTATGTTACGCTGCCTTGTTACTTCCACTTCGGCACGCAAAACATTATAACTACGCAACTTTCTAGGAATCACCCAATGTTTTTATCGTGTCTTCCCTTTTACATTCTGGTTCTGTTAGATGTTGTGTCCGATATTAAATGTTATACAAAGCTAGAGGAAACCAAATCAGTGTTAAAAGAAGGCAAACTTAGGTCATAAAGTTGTAAGAAATGATACCTATTTCGTGACACTTACGTTTGTCCTGCGACCTTCAAACCAAATCTTATGTCAAACCCATCAGCCGTACATTACTCACCTACAAAAACAGACATTGTCTAGCTATGTTTTCTCAGCCGACTGCGCCTGTTAGCGTCATTAGCCGGTTGTCATCTCGCGACGCCGCTTGATTAATTGCCTTATAGAACGTGTGGTGACAGACAAAATCACTGTTTGTATCATTGCGCTGTAGATAATAAAATAATGATTTGTATGGTTTGCGGTTATGATTGAATGCGAACGTAAGAAGTTGATGTCAACACAAGGTGTTGAAATGATATTACGATGACCCAACTCGGATGTAATCTTAATATATAAAATCCTTGCGTTACTGACTGACTGACAGACACGCTACAGCCGAAACTATTGGGCGCAGGAAGATGAAATTTGGCATGTATGTTCCTTGGGGACCGTAGGGGTGCACTAAGAAGGGATTTCCTGAAATTCCCACGGGATCGGCCAAAACGGTTAAATTAAAAAAAAATGCAGGCGTAGCTGCTGGCGTCCTCTAGTATTTTAATAATATTTCTCCTGTTCCGTTCTACATGTGATTCATAAAACTGGCCAGTTGGTCCAGTAGTAAATAAATCTGTTGTTAATCTATTTTTTTTTCCTCTTTTCAGCAAGCAATGGTTTACAAGACCGCGTCTGACATTACACAAGCCAAGCCATCAGATTTATTCTTTCAAAACTCTGGCATGTAATAAGACGCGAACCAAATGCTTTATATATACATAGACCTACCTTTTGTTACCACCAAAAATCCTTTTGATAGGTGATTAATCATCACAACGTTGACCGCAATTACAAACGCCAATTATCACTGCGTTACCACCTTTGTTCTTATACTTACTTACATTTAACGTCATTTATGTAAACTGTTCCAAAAAATATATAAGACACGTGTTTTTATTTTACCTTTTCTTTTATAACCTGAAACCACCTAATTAAGCACAAATCGTACCGTTTATTTCACCAACTTATCCAACCATTTTCTCATCGCACAATTAATAATTCAATAACAAATACCGGCAAAACATACGTATGTTCTGAGAAATCGTATAAATATGTTACAAGAATCGATCCAGGTGTTCTCAACATTTCTACCATAAACGTGTCTTCGCTTCACTTGCGTTCATTTAATGCTCAAAAATACAAGCTTATATTTACGCTTGACATTCAGAAAAATCAACCTTAGTTCGACGATTTAAAGTCTAAAGTGATCGCAAGGTTGTCGAAAGGGTAAAGGCGCCACATGTGGACCGCCCGCAAAATTGAAATAAAAATATAATTGAAGGAAAAAAGGCAGCGAAGGAACGAATGAGAGAGGTGAACGAACGTGCGAGTGAGACTGTTGATTGATAAAGCTTAATGATACTTGTAGTGGGATTCAAGAGGATGTATGAATGAAAGTCGGTTTTCAGTTTTGAGTAAATAACGGAGCGATGAGTCCTGCACCATTAATATTTCACTTCATTACGGTTACGGTCAAGATGCATTTAATCTAATTATAACTAATCTTAAACATTCGCGATATCCTCACAGATTTATTTAACCTGTCTCAATTGTGCCATTATACGAAACAAACAAAAGAAGAGATTAGACAGAGAAGCTTTCTTAGGCTGTTCTGTTTATATTCTTACGAAACTTAAACCAGTCATATAAATTAAATTAAATAAAATTATTCGAGGCACGCACGTGCAACTTGCACATATGTAATTCGTCAATCAGCCTTTAGACTTTGTCAGTCCACTGCTGGACTAGGCCTCTCCTTTAAAAGGAGGAATTGGCCTACTATACCACGCTGGCCAGACGGGTTGGCATAGGGTTTGTATGAAGTTTTCCTTCTCTTTCAGTGATGTTCTCTGCATAATATGCTCCCTCTGTCGGCTCTTACGACACCCATGGGATGATATGGGGTGGTGACATTCCGTATTCTTAATCCGTCACCACACGGACTACATATACGTAATTATTAGATACTATATACACATATGTAATTATTAGATACTATATATCAATGCTCTTCAGTCACTTAATGATGAAGTAGCGATAATTTACCAATGCATTAGCTTTTTACAATGGAACATTGTACATATTAATGTCTCCTTTATTGCGATTCATCAACCAATCCTTCCAAAAGACTAGTGTCAATGTCCCAAAGCTCTAGTAGTTAATAGGTGTAAGAAGAACATAAACTGTATAGTTATAGTAGTAAATATTCAACATATCTAGGTAATTTGATAGCACATAATGTAATAATCATATCAAGACATTAAACTCACGCGACAATCTCATCTCCAAACAGTTCATACCAACACATTCGTAAATAGATTCACACCGTGGGAGACACATTACACGTTGTAACACCTCACAACTACTACCTAATCTCGTACACATAAGGTTCAAAATTGCACAGTGTTTCAGTGGCTTCCCTGTGTTGGATTGAGGTGGTTTTGTTTTAACGATACCGACTGACAGGCGTGAGAACTGTATGGTACAACTTTCACAGGCGACGACTTTTAATTCGGTAATTAAATGGGGAGCTCTCTGAAAATAAGTTGTTAAGTAGTTTTAAATGGGCTTAATGTAAGGGCCATTGATGACATAGGATTGTGAGATACAAGTGACCGTTGCTGAAGACATAATGTGTGAAACGAAAAATAGTAAAGAAGAGACAGTATTAGAGAGCTGAATTGTTATAAAGATACTTTTTAGACACACTTTTATCAGCCACAAGGCCTTTTTCAGAATTAAATTATTTATCATGACGCAACAGCCATGTATCTTCATATGTGTATACAATCTTTGAGAATTTCTGTAATATAAACATGGATTTTTATTATGTTTCTTCGTTTTTATTTCAAACTGAAATGCACTGCTATTGAAAAATCTTCTCTTGGATGCCTAAATCCGTAAAGAATTTAAAAAAAATGTAAGTATAAAAGTTTGCTTTATGATATGTATAATGCACAAAAGTTATATTTGTAGCAGATTTGAGACGAGGAGTTCAATAGTTGCTGAACGCTATGCTGAGTATTAATATCACTAACCTTGATCACTTTGCAACTAAATGCCAAATTTTCAAACCCCCATTGTCTATTATTTTACTGCTTGGCAATTAATATCCAAGCAACTGGTCAGTATTTAAAACCAATCCAACTTACCGATCAATTTCAATAATTATATTTATACCAGATAAAGTTTTCACATCTCTTTTGCCACACACTACCGCTTTTGTATAAAAAAAAATACTATGAATTCATATGAGTTCTAAATCCGTTAATCATTTTTATATAATATGTGAAAACGCCTTTACTTTATATAAAATTGCAAATTACACCGTAAACGTCCTACATGATATGATATTATAGTCAAATATCTTTAGCAAAAATATTATTTTATTTTTGTATCGTTAGGTACAGTGCATATTATATTCGTTTTATCTGAATTAAATAAGAGCACAGTTTTCATACAATTTCCAAAATATATCCGTTTCGTCCAAAACAGAATTTCATTTCAATAAAACTTTACAGCGTACAATATAGCCAAAAACAATTTCATTAGACGATCCCGAAACTTACCGCAGTATAAAACGTTTTATAAACTCCTTAGCCTTCGTAATATTGTTTAAAAATGTCTCTAAGCCGAGCATGGAAATCGTGAGGGACCCTAAACGTATGCAAATTTTTTTTTAAAAAAATGCAAGTGGCCGGCCACATGTCGCCGGGGACGGTCATCGCATTCGTCCGTCTGCGTTTTATTACTTTTATTTTTGTTGTTCATACTCGCCCACCTTCCTCTCTGATTTGATTGCGTATTTATTCCAAGCTGTGTTTGCTATGTTCGAAGGAAATTGGCGAATTCGGTGAAAGTTATGCTGCACGCCACTATTTTGTCGACAGATTTCTTCTTTTTGTTTAAAATGAATACGTTTTTTACAGCTCTGGCATTCGTTTAATTGAATATGGTAAGTTCGTATGTTTTCAGAATTAGAAAAGTTAGGACTTTTAACTTTTTACTTAATCATCATCATCAGCCTTTAACAGTCCACTGCTGGACTAGGCCTCTCCTTTGAAAGGAAGAATAGGGTTGTTTCCAACTAGTCAAATCAAGCACTTTTAATGAAATGTCAAAACTACCTTTGCCAAGGGTTTTGTATGAAATATGACGTAGTGACGACATAGTGTTTTGCTGTCAAGTAGAATACTTATTATCAATAAATTGACGATAAAAATGTTAAATAAAGTTTTAACATAAATTGATGAATGAAACTACTATTATTTTGACATGTTTCACTGGATAAAAATACTTGTATAATTTATTTCACTTGCAGGAAACTTCCCTATTGGCCTACTATACCACGCTGGCCAAACGGGTTGGTATAGGGTTTGTATCAAGTTTTCCTTCTCTTACAGTTCTGTTCTCTGCATAATATGCTCTCTCTGTCGGCTCTTACGACACCCATGGCATGATATGGGGTGGTGACATTCCGTATTCTTAATCCGTCACCACTCGTAATTCAAACAAGTATTACCTATTATTATGCATGTGTGAATGTTTGTCACGCTTTCTTTCCATAATTACCAAACCAAACATAATGCAAAATGAAAGATGCTCATTGACAAAAAAATACCCTTCATAAGGAAACGAAACCGCGGCGAATTAATGAAAAATAATTACAAATTGACAAAATGATCAGTTTTGCTTCAAACTTTGAAGTGACATGAGACCGAAATGAAGAATATTTGGTCCTGAAGCGGTCACCCATCCAAGTGGTGAACACATTGGGAAAAGTTAAGCAATGCTCGCAGGTATTGCTTAACTTTTCCCAAAGTCAACATCATGGTTCAACCAACGGCTAGTTATGACGCGCCATGAGCGCTTTGCTCTACTGTAATAAAGGAATATTATTCTTCCCCGTGTCCACTCACAGTGCAGATATCGCGTCAGATGATTTTTACGACGGCTGTCCACGTGACGTCTTTATTAAGGACATCAAGGTGGGTGCCGTAAGATTAGGGATCCCTCGTAAAACGCCCTGTATGCGACGACGTCTCGTTATTAGGACAAGCTGTGATATCTTCCTACGAGATATTTTTATAAGATTAATATTATAAAATTCAATAGCGTCTTTTGGTTTTGTATCTCATAGTTTGAGTTCTTACACCCCCACTTTAATAAATGGACTCATATTTACAAAAAGAAGCCAACATCACATTTACATAGTATACCGGCTAAGAATAATAATTTTTGTTTTTAAGTAAATTATGAACCTGAAGAACGTTAGAAGCCATCCACAAAAAATGATTGTATCGATACAACTAGACATTTTTATCAGGCAAATCAATTCAAAAGTGGTACGTCAAACTAATGACTGAAGTTTAACAAACCGGTGTATTTGAAATACTTAGGGTGCGTTTCCACAGAAGCGGAGTTGCGCGGAGTTCAGCGGAGCAGAGCCGTGTAAATAGGTAGGTGTTTCCACTAAAGCTGCGCAAAGATGAGCGGTGCAGGGCTGGGCTATGTAGCTGGGTGAGGTGGAGCTGAGTGGAGCTGAGACGACCGGGGCGGACCAGAGCTGAGTCTAGCGGAGCGGAGCTGTGAAGTGGAAATGAGCTGAACGGGGCTGTGAAAACAATTTGTTTTCAGTCAGTACGGTGTCTCACCTACTACTACAAACAAACTCCCGCCCTGACGTCGCGTAGGGGTAGGCAGACGTGTATTACACATCCACACTTCTTCTTTTCTTAGTAATTTTATTTACTGCCTGTGTGATGACGGCTTAAAAAAACAAGGTGTCGCCACCCCAATAGGGAAGTTTCCTGCAAGTGAAATAAATTATGCAAGTATTTTTATTTATTGAAACATCTCAAAATAATAGTAGTTTAATTCATCAAATTAATGTTAAAACTTTATTTAACATTTTTTATCGTCAATTTATTGACAACAAGTATTCTACTTGACAGCAAAACACTATGACGTCACTACGTCATATTTCATACAAAACCCTTGGCAAAGGTCGTTTTTGACATATCATTAAAAGTGCTTGATTTGACTAGTTGGAAACAACCCTATTTCGTCCGCGGGTGTCGCAAGACGCGACTAGGGAGAATACGTACAGCAAACAGTATCTTCGGAAAAAGAAGGAAAACTTGACATCAAACTCTAAACCAACCCGTCTGACCAGCGGCATAGAAGGTCAAATCCTCCTTCTTCTTCACAATCCTATTGTGACGTAATATTAGAAGTGGCCTATATCCAGCAGTGGACTGCGAAAGCCTGTATGATGCTCATAGCTATAGATAGCCAAAATTGTACCCACACTAAAGCAATAGACCAATATTTCGGCATGGCCAGTAACAAGTCGTGTAATAAATGCGGGCGGGGGGCGCGAGGAGAGGGCGCGGTGTGCCGAAACATAAAATATATAAAGTTTGACCGCCGTTGGACACTGACGCGACCACCTACGGGTTGGGGAAGGCTTACATACAACGTCTGTTTTATTTATTTTTTCGAGCGAGATGTAAATTTTTATCTGGCTAACCAATTCAAGTGGGATTGGACCACGTAGAAGGGATGCTTCCTAGTAGATTAGCAACGAGTTTCACGCAATGGGTGTCACACAATTGACCGCAGAATAGAGGTAGACCCCGAAAACGATGGCGTAATGATCTTGATGACTTCAACAGGGACTGGTTCTACTTCGCACAGGAGAGAGGCGCTTTTTCCAGCTTTGGGACAGCACATCATCATCATCATCATCAGCCTTTAACAGTCCACTGCTGGACTAGGCCTCTCCTTTGAAAGGAGGAATTGGCCTACTATACCACGCTGGCCAAACGGGTTGGTATAGGGTTTGTATCAAGTTTTCCTTCTTTTACAGTGCTATTCTCTGCATAATATGCTCCCTCTGTCGGCTCTTACGACACCCATGGGATGATTTGGTGTGGTGACATTCCGTATTCCTAATCTGTCACCACATGGACAATGGTACAGCACAAGTCAATAAAAAAACGAACAAATTTAACTACACTAAGTATTCAATACGAGCATAACATCGTATTTTAATTAGGTGCCCGTAATATTATCATTCAATATTAATAATTTCGTCGTTAAGGAACAGGTGCCCAGCCTATTAGAAACATATTAATCTGTGGATTCTAATTAATTAGTACTAAATACTATGACGTTTTGGCAATGATGGTGACAAGGAACTAATTAGACATCTGGGGATTTAATAGCTAATAATATTCATTCAACTTGTTGTATTACTTGTAGTTGTTTATAAATAGCTCACAGTGTGATTTTTGTTTTTAAATAGGTTTGTTTATATATATGTATATAGGTGTATGTCAGTTATTAACAATTATACATATGTATAGGCAGAAAAGGACTACGAATGTTACCGTGGCAAAGTAAGAGCTCTATATGAAGTGAGGTATCTAAGTGGACTGGGTCTACCCAGGAATCAGTACTGGATTTACAAAATTTTATGAATTTGGCTGCTAGAAATAGAAATTACACTCTTCAGTTTTAAATAAAATTTTAACGTTTTTCGATCCCGTGAGAATATCGAGAAATCCTTTCTTAGCGCACGCCTACTATCCTCAAGGAACAAACATGCACAAATTTCAGAATTAATCAGGCAAATAATTAAAATGAAACTGGTTCAAACCTAATTTTACTTCTCCGAAGAAATACTAGAAATACAGATTGTCATTCTATCTATAAATCAAAAACACATTTATACACCGACATCCATGTAAGCCCAGCCTACTAAGCAATATTGTATCAAGTAGAAGTGTCCACGTAGATACGTGTTTGTATGAAAAATATTCCAATATCCCCCTTCGTCGGACGATACCGCAAATATAAGGTGATCGCCGCAACATGCCCGCTTATACGAAGGGTTTAAGGTTCGCCAAATTATATGTGTTTCTTTCCGAGGTTAGAAGTTTGAATTTTGTATTGGGGATTGTGAATGTCATTTTGTGGGAATCGAATAATATTTAAGGGGGTTAATGTATTCAAGATCGGTGGTGTATTGGTCAGTAGCTTGCATTTGGTAAAAATGTGTGTTTTAGGTGCCTACTTCTTATACCGTAAGCATAAATGTAAAGATTTCTGTATCCTTACGAAGATGTATTGTGAACAGTTCTTGACAATACACATGGGGGAGCATTTAAAATGCGTGTGGTAAAAAACCAATTTAGAAATAAATATGTTATCATACTCATAGATTACAATTTTATCTTACTATCAATACTGCAAGGAATGATTAAACAAGTTTTTTAAATTTTCTTAATATTCAAGAGAAATACATAAAAAATGCACATCTTTCTCCTTTAAAATATAATATTAAATGATACATAAAAACGTATACCTACGCATCGTACTAAAAGTAAAGGCATCACACCCGGGGATAAGAATGAGCATAATCGTAAGAAGATCTGTGATGCGATGTGACCGGAAATTAAGACACGGGGGTGAGAGGGGTTCGCCCTTCCGTTTCCGGTCGGACATCACCTTGTGCCCACGGCAGGAGCTGGTCAGATGAATAATCATTATCATAAATCTTGTGATAAGAATGTTTGTTAGGGGAGGGTCGAAGAATATTTTGGATTTTCACGTGACTGTTCGGATTGATTTAGGAATGTGTAAGGTATCGTGTTCTGTTAAAGTTAGCTGCAGGGCAAAATGAAATGTTAGGCAAATTTAATCACGATTTTTATTACAATCGATTTTTTTAAATATAAAAATATGAATACATGCTGAACGGCTCGTAGATATGGCATTTTTACAACTTTTAATAATATGCAGATAATTAGGCTTCTTGCGACATAACTTAAAACACGTACGATTTCTCGGATCGAATAGTTGATACCTTTTTCCACTTTAAGGGCGGTTTCAGATTAGCGTATTTTTCTGCGCGTATACGGTCGTTTCAGCATACGCGCTTGCACGAGCGCTATATTACGAGCTTCAAAAAACCGAACGGGCATATTTCGGCGTGTTCGCCCGAAACTGTAGTGACATCTTGTCAGTGTCAACATAGATTCTGACGGCTCGTGCATATACGAGCTTAGAAGCGCGTCAACGCTCGTATGAGTTGCGCGTGTGCCAAAAGGCGCGCCTGTACGCGCCTACATGCGCTTCCTAAAACGAGCTTATACGCGCGTATAAAACGCTAATCTGAAACCACTCTAAGGCAAAACTAAATACAGTAAAGTCGGTTGTCATGTCAAATGTCCTGTTAAAAATAAATCCGTAAATTTCAAACAGTGTGTATAAGAAATATAAACGTAAAAAATCTACTAAATCGACGACAAAAGCAACAAAATAAATATAATGAAGTAGGATATTTACTAGTTATACATATAATTTATCTTAAGCACTCTGTAATTTCCGATTGTTTGCATATTTCCTACCTTTTGTTTAATCAAAAACATTTTCTATTAATCTATCAACGCTTTCTTTTGTAAGAGCGATTTCAGATTAGCGTTTTATACGCGCGTATAAGCTCGTTTTTGGAAGCGCATGTAGGCGCGTATAGGCTCGCCTTTTGGCACACGCGCAACTCGTACGAGCGTTGACGCACTTCTAAGCTCGTATAACCGCAAGCCGTCAGAATCCATGTTGACACTGACAAGATGTCACTACCGTTTCGAGCGAACACGCCGAAATACGCCCGTTCGATTTTTTGAAGCGCGTAATGTAGCGCGCGTGTAAGCGCGTATGCTGAAACGACCGTGTACGCGCAGAAAAATACGCTAATCTGAAACCGCCCTAATACTAATTGTGTTCACACTATGTCATTTAAAACACGTCGTTTAGCTTTTTAAATAGTTTTTATGTGTTGTAATTTTATTTATAGCTTGTATTTTCAGACTGTTCTACAAACATAAATAAGAGGAAAACGAAAGACCATCGAGATTTTTTATTTTCTTCTCTCTATGATGATCTATTGTTCATTTTAATTTTTTTCAAATTCTGTTCGAATTAATACGAAATTTTTGATTTCAAAACTTATAGGACATCATTAGCAAACAAGGGCTGGAATATACCCTTGATTGAGAATTTTAATAATACATTTAGACGCAGGTTATTTATTGCAATTGGTGATATCTTACGATTTTTATTGATAACACTTTAAAAAAAAAATATCTGTAGTTTGAGTATAATAAATTGTACACAAGCAAGGCTAGGACTAAACCTCAATTAAGGCGTTTTGGGTTTTATCGGCGATCTGCAACAGAATTAAATACTTGTGATTAATGAAGAAGCAAAAAAGTATACAGCTGTAATAAAGAGGTAGACAGTCATGTGCCAAAATCGAATCAAGTTTAAAATGTACCTTATACATACTGCCACAAAGATATATGAGCTATTAGTGAGCAAATACTAAATCTAGTATAACTAATATTTAGACACGAGAAAAACTAAACAAAAAGAAACAACATTATTCTAAGCCCAGACAGAAAAAAGGTAATTACGAATAAGTTCTAAATGGAGCTGAAATAATTGGTAGCACCAATAAAACACTTGCCCAGTTGTAAGAAAACTTTGCTTTCGAGTAGCCAACAAAATTTCACATAAATTTACTCTTAGTGTGGTCATTGCCGTCGTACATCAAAACTTAACATTAGTGGGCCTATGAAAAATAATTTGGACAATTACAGGCCCGCAATCCAGCACCACGAACGATATTCTAAAAGCAACTGCTTCGAATTTTACTTTACATTGCTACATTTCTTCATGACAGCTTTTAAGAAGTTCGTTGATATAAGCCGATGGATACTATAAGGAACGTTTGTTCCTATCGTTGACGATGTTTTACGTGATTTGGCAAAGTTGTTGTATTACGATAGAGTGGTCGAAGGTTTGAATTATTTGGCTGTTTGTAATGAATATGACTTTATTTTTGCAGTTCTAATCGTATTACTGATTTTTTTTGTAGGTGATCTTGACTTTTACTAGACTTTTTGTAAATAGCATTATAATTTTTACAAAACATGTTTACTTTATTTTTAAAACCTATCTGTTTTAATTAATTTTGGCAATGATTTATGACAAAACAAACCTGGTGCTTCCACGCTTATTAAAATTTATGGGAAACTATTTGGTAAATAATGTCATTTTTTCTTCGAACAAACAGTAACACTCATCAACTACAACACAAAACAAAGGTATGCCAGCATCACACATAAATTCTCTAGATTACAAGTTTAAAACCAGATTACTATCAAAAAGCAGCTCTTTCTTTTCAAGAATAAGGTGCCATTTAGCTTGTCGGATGTAAAAAGTTTCTGTCTATCAGTTCAATTGTAGCCGCGGATGGCAACCGGACACCGCGATATGAAAGCGACAATAAAAGGTGGTAGACCTGACTCATTGATCAGTACAGTCAGGGGCTAAGGGCTTTCTATTTATTGTTATAACATTTTGCTGTACGTTGATATTTTTGTGGAGAAAAATGGTTAATGTCTGAGGACTGTGGTTCGACGGCAATTTGCCGAAACTTGAATAAATCTTCTAATTGAGCGATTCAGGATATTCAGTCGATACTTGGCATTTATATACGATATGTAGCATTTATATATAGATACTTTGGTTTATCTTCGCTACCGCTACAATTAGCTTTTGCTACATTTTCTCACTATTATATATAATATTGTTATCATCGTCATCCTACCGGTATTTCATTGACAATTACCTTCCTAATAAAGGGACTACTGTCTTTCTAATCTAACTAGGTTTACCAGAATGTCAGGATTTGCATAGAGTGACTGTCATCTTTCCTCCGCAAAAGATAGGTATACCATTATTCTATATCTTTCGTAAAATCATTATTTTTATTCATCATCATCATAACTCTGCCGTAGTCCACTGTTGGATATTGTCCTCTCAAATGGCACGCCACTGAGCCCGATTTTCGGCTCCTCATGTCCAGCCGCTGCCAGCCACTTTGCGTAATATTTTTATTACTTATTTTAATTACCAAGGAATTTGTAATTTTAGTATCCTGCTGTTTCATTTGATTTAGTTTTACTCGATGACAATCGATTTATAAACTGTGAAGGACTTAAAGTGCTTGGCAAAAGGACTAAAATTAATCTTTTTAGGTATATGGTTCATTAAGTGCCAACGGTGAAAGGAATTCAGCATTTTAATTCAGCATTTAATTTAATTCAGCATTGCCATATATTGCAAAAAATTGCAATATATGGCAATCAAATGGTACTATTTATTTTCATATTATGTAATAAGAAATATTGGAGACAAATTGGTGAAAGGAGCTTTAAATTTACTGCATTAAAATATATATTTCAAGGTTTACTATTTGAAAACTATTGAATTAAATAAACAATAAATGAAATAATGATTGTAATTTATTTCGATATGATTTTCTTTTTAACTAGACTTTATAAATATTTTAGCATGCTAGCTTTAACCACAAAGAAAGTTTTGTTAGTTTTGCGGCAAAAGTGATATTTGGCAATTCCTTAGTAAAATAAATGAGCAGTTTCTTTAAAAAAAAAAGATTAAGTAGTTATTTTTCCAGAGGTAACATTTACTGCAATTTTGATGTCACAATATTGATTCCATCACTTAAGATTCTTATTTTCTTATCATTCACTTAAAATCTAAAAACCGATATTTTCATACTGTAAACTGCACTCTGTGCCGGGATCAAAGTACCATCGAAGTTCAAGGCGGGTCACGGAGCAAACGCACCTTTATTGCAGCGCAATTGGGCATATCCTGTGCGGTGAACGAACCCAGCGCCGACGCATAAAGGTGTGTGCGTCGAGGTCGCTTATTTACTCACGTTATGTATTAGACAAGTGTTTGGGTAACTGAAGTTATTGGTGATGTGTTGCACCTGTGATATGTATTGTTTAGCGAAGATGTTGGTTATAAGTTACACCTGTAATAGCGTTGGAAGTTGTAATGTGTTGATTTCGTGCGTGTGTGTTTGTTGACCATTTCTGCTTACGACACGACCGCGTGATTTACATTTATTTTAATGTAATTATTTATCCGATAGTGATTGACTTACAAAGTAGTAAAACAAGAAACTTTACGTAAAATTTTCAACACCAAAAAGTTTCATTTTTGTCATTTAATGTACTTACGAGATCTCGTATGTCTATCAATAATAGAATATAACTTTAAAGACAATTGCATAAAAAGCTAAATATACTATTGCTTATTTTGAACTTGTTAATGTAATTTTTGGACGCAATACGATTTATGGGCGCTCTGAATTATTTCACTAAGTCCTCAAATTTATTTTTAAAGATTATCCATTTAATGACCATTTTTTGACAACAGCTAAGACTAGTACCAAACTACCCAGGTCATACATAGAGCCAAGGCCTTCTTCCAGCAACAATTAAAAATACACGCCAATTCATCTATCTTCTTTCCATGCAACCTACTAATATTACGTATTCACAGAACAGTCTATCAATAAGGCAGGTCATGGTGTGACTCGCGCTACCTCTGACCAACGCTCTATTGGAAGCAATTGACGGCAATCAGCACAATTGGCGTAACCTCCCCTCCTCCCTCCACAAACCCCGCGCTCGTCCTAATATACTTTCACTTCTCACCGGTACAAGCGGACACAAAAGCGGATGAATATATTTTTTTTTAATTTTGCTACCTATTTTCAAACATTGCTAATCTTGATATTTAATTAGAAGGTTGTTCCAATTACAAATCAATGATCGAAATTTTCTAACTCTAAGGTCAACTGTTCTCACTTTTACGCTAGGTTCTTATAATTGAAGGGATGAAGCCTTTTAGACTTATACATATTTTATTCTAATTCATACTAAGATATATTAGTATTATATTATATTAATGGAAAAAGAGTGAGCTCGTTATGAGGCAATAGTCAACCTCGCTTGACAAGATTGGCATCTTTTGAGAATATTAAGAAGAACTCTCTGACATGCAGGTTACCCCACGATAGTGCCCTTTCAATAATTAAAATAAAAACAAAGACACAGCCATTAACTCTTTCCCACCTTTTGAAATTTAACCAAAATAACTTCATGTGAATATTTCATCATTGGAACACGTTCGCGAAATATCCACGAATATCTTGTTTCGTTCGGACACACGTGTGGCGAATAAAAAAATGTTAAGATAACAAATAGTGCGCCGGCGCAGCTCTGTTTGTTGGTGTAGCGTCGAATTATGCGAGCCATTTATGTGCCAGCCACGTATTCATTTTGGTATGGGTTCTGTATACAATCTGTAATTTTTTTATCGGCGGCAAAAATATCGTCATTCTTTTTTTTCTTTAAAATAGACAACTCCTGCATTAGGACTAAATCCTGTGTCGACTTTAGAAACATACAACTAACGGACACAATGAACACCCAGACTCGAAACAACAATCTTTGAATCACACAAAGTGTTGTCTCCTGCGGGGATCGAACCCACAACACTTCGGTGCAATGTCAAGCGGTGAGGCCGGCTGCCCTTTAACCGCTACGCCAACCGCACACACGCCACTGTCACAGCGTTAGCCCACTTGCATCCAAGTCACCTTGCATCCCAGCGTCAGCTTATTAGTCCAACCAAATTTGACAAAATATTACACCATTACTTCTGGTGGACAATTTTATTATATATAGGCGGCGATAGCCGCGTGGATATACCAACAGACTGCCATGTAGAGGGTATCGGGTTCAAAACCACGGCGCGCACCAATGACTTTTCGGAGTTATGTGCGTATTGAATGGTTAATTATCGCTTGTCCCGTGCACACGTTAAGCCGGTTGTCATGAAGATCTTTGACAGTCGTTACAGGGCGTCAGTACCTTCTAAATAAACTGACACTAGTCTAAACCATGGAATATCGCTATCCCTTCGGGTTGCGGAGGTCAGACAGGCAGTCGCTCTGTGGAAAAGCTAATATTCAGCCAAAACCGGTTAGACTAGAAAGCGGACCCCAGACTGAAACTGGGATAACGCTAAGAGGATGATGACTTCTGGTGGAAAATATGATGGCAGGTTAACCTAGTCCAATTCATAGTTTTGTAACTAAATTACTAAAGAAAGGACACAGAACGCCCAGTCTTACAAAATATACTTCTGTCAAACATTGTTCGTCTCATGTAGGATTAAGCTCAAATGCCCTGTGTGCAAAGGAAGCAAGAGTTGTTAGAGAGATTCCGTGCTGGAAGAAATTGAATATCACGTTTTTTGCTTTATTACTTCTTTTTCTGCTTTAAAAAGACAAGTGACTGCCTCCGTGGTCAAGTGGAAAGCGTATGCGACTGCTTATCGGAGGTCCCAGGTTCGATTCCCGGGTCGGGCAAAAGTATTACTGGGTTTTTCCGAATTCTCAGTAGCAGCACGGAGTATGGTGATGTGCCCGGTAACGGCAATATGCTCGCCCCCTATTACGTGGGACCTAAAAATTCATGGCAAGATGTGGGTGTAATATTACACCTCTGCGTTGATTGGCTACCCCTTCGGGGATACAGGCGTGAGCCTATAAAAAAAAAGGCAAGTCCCGCACTAGACATAAATGATGTATTGCGGGGGATTTTACTAACATACAATAAACGGATAAAATGAACACCCAGACCAAAAACAACAATCTATGGATAACACAAAGTGTTGTCTCGATCGTAAACTTGGTTTGCTAATTGACAACTTTTTCAAATTTATAATTTCCTGTACTTCGAAATATATAATTATTATCGTCAAATGATTGGCTGCTGGCGAAAAAATAGTTGAGTTTTAACGAGAAAAATAGTATCAGTGCAGTAAAAAAGCGACCTATTTTTTTACGGATCTCTGATTTAGATACCACCTCGTCAATAAATCAAAGTGAACGTTGCAATAAAAATATTTATGCCGCGGCACCGCCATCAGAACCTTCACATTTATTTGTTGTAAACATTCAATATTTTATGTAATACACCTATGTAAATAACTAGTTCCCTGCTTTAATAGCGTGAATGTTATGCAATATAATTAATAGCAAAACTTACAGCAATATACTTAGACATACCTATAGTATTATAAGTATGCCTGACGCTGCTTTTTTCAACTTTATAACATTTCTGTTGCTGAACTGATACAATGGAACCGCTGATATGGTTTGAAGAGATCAAACTACAGTTGCTTTGTGGGAAAAGCTAATGTAATTAGATCAGTTTGCAGACGCCGAGCTCCGAGAACCCAAAATGAAAAGCCTCGGATGCAATCGGGGTAATGTTAAGACATAAAACTATTTTAACAGTTACCCCAATTGGTTTCTTCATCCATGCGTACTGTGTCTTTCATGAGCCCAATGAAAACATTGCTCAGTACGCACCCTAAAGTAGAATCTTAGTGTTAAATCTTACTATACACAATTCCAAAATCTCCAACATCGAAAACCGCATACAAAATTATGCTCTATTACCTGCGCTCTAACAATGAAAATACGATACGTGAATTAATATAAGAATAACACTTAGCACAACAATAGGATGGAGGGCTAAATCGTCATATTAAACCGTTTGTATTGTGTCTGTGAAGGTATGCCACCACCTTTCAACTATGCCCGTCCAAACATGAAGGATTACGCGATACGATCGCAGACATTGTCCAGGAACATTTTCTGCCTAAGATTGAATAACTTCTAAGCGGCGGTCCTGATATTGACGTATTTATGAAGAGTGGTACCTATGTAAGTATTTATTAAAGCTCATAAGTAAGTGTGTGTCAATTTATTTTATACTTACAAAATGTAATGTGTGGCGCGACTTAGAGGAACAACACTAAGCTTATGAAAAACCTAAATCATTTAATCGCTTAAGAAAAACATCTAAATCTTTAATGTGTATATGTATGAAGAGGCAGCGAGCCGAGTGGATATACCAACAGACTGCAATGCAGGGGGTTCGAATCCACGGCGCGCACCAATGACTTGCCGGAGTTATGTGCGCATTGAATTGTCAATTATCACTTGTCCCGTGCCTCGGAGAGCACTTCAGCAGTTAAGCCGTCGGTCCCTGTTGTCATGAAGATCTTTGACAGTCGTTACAGGGCGTCAGTACCTTCTAAATAAACTGACACTAGTCTAAACCATGGAATATCGCTATCCCTTCGGGTTGCGGAGGTCAGACAGGCAGTCGCTCTGTGGAAAAGCTAATATTCAGCCAAATTCGGTTAGACTAGTAAGCGGACCCCAGATTGAAACTGGGATAACGCTAAGAGAAAGAATGTGACTATGTACGAATTTACTACGTGATCATATTTTGGCTATCAAAAATCAAAAAATATTAAGTAAACATAATTACATTTATTTATCGTCCTACGGTCAACAGTAGTTTTTTTATTTATGGCAACAACACACAGACATAATATGTCCTCCCCTGTGGGATCTCCACCTTGTCGTAGTGAGGGGGCTCAGTAACCGTGGTTAGGCACCCACGGTGAAGCTAAGCGAGATCCCGGGAGTGGAAGCTCCGCGTGGGCTTGATGGAGGCCTGCGCAGGATGCGTCCAAAGGTGCGAGTGCAGGGGACAGTCCTTTCCGTCCCTCACAGCGGTCGCGGTCGCGGGAGGAGAGGCGTGTTGGTGTTGCGTTGCCGCGTGCCCTATCTCCCGCGACCAAATGGGGACGCACCATTTGTTGCGTCGCGGTGGGGCCGCAGAGGAATAGGAGATGCGGTGTTGTCAGGTTGCTATAATATTTGGGCATGGCCTCTTATATGAAATTATTTAAATGATAATATCATAAAGGCTAACGAGTATATATATACCCTATCCTCTGCGGCCGTTTTAGTGACTGCAGATGGCTGTTCCCCGTCCGTCAAAAGGCAAGGAGAAGGCGTAGTGTCTGCGCCGCCTTCCAAGTCATAACGAGACGCTGCCCGCCAACACCAACGGCGGGCCAATCCCGGGCGGGGTTACGGAAAAGTAAGCTATCCGCTAATCGCGTGACCCCGCCACTACACGGGACCCGTAGGGACACCGCGGCGGTTTTAGTGGGTATGCCCCGTTATAGGGGAGAGCCTCAACACACCTCCTCCGCCAATCCCAAGCCCGGTCGAACACACTCTGGCCGGGTTGGCGTCGAGTTGAGATGGCTCATAAGATGAGTAAAAAAAAACAAACAAAGATGTATATACTCGTTAGCCTTTATGATATAATCATTGAAATAATTTCGTATAAGACGCCATGCCCAAATATTATCATATTTTTCTGCTTCTAGCATCGTATCTGTAAACATTATTCTTTGTCCATATTTTCGCCACAAAGAGTCCGGTTGTTTCGCCCACCGGCGTATTGTCCTGTTCCATTGTTATTCTGACAATCTGCGTCATACAGCCTCCCCTGAAGCCCGTGCCGTGTGCCAGACACTGTAAGGTTTAGCCGGGTGTTTCGGGTAATACCTACCGAATGAATGGACGAAACAATTGTGGGGCTTTTTGATTTCGAAGTGGCAGTGATGGACTGTTTTAATAGGCGTTTAGTGGTCGGCGATTAGATTCATATCACAAACTGACTCAAAATAGCGGTTACGTATAAATATTGGTTTGATTCATATATTGAACTATTAGAATGAAAACTTTAGTAAGGCCATGTATTCTTTACAAACAATGTTTCAGATATACCTACTGTATCTGAAAAGCTACGGAGATCGCTACTGAGTTGTTGATGACTGCACAGTATTCGAAAATTCTGATTTAGCTAATTATTATCCTAAGCTTTACATGCAATATTTAATATTCAAACTCTAAGATTTTCCCACAAACTTTTGAATGGTTGAACGTTTTGCGAACTATTCTAGAAAGTTCTTACTATCGTTAATTTTGTGAAGTATGAGATAGCGATAGACTTCCTTTCCATAATGTTAAAATTAAACCTTGTCCTTAAAATGTAGGTGTAAATTTAGTCTGGCTATCCATTCAAAAACTTGTGCGAGATTACTTCACTTGAATTAAACTGGTATTCAAAGCAGCTAAATACAAGCATTAGCATAGAGCGATATAATATCTTCATCTCATTCATCAGTTGTTTTCATCCATTCGCAGAACCACAAAATGTTGCATAATCCCACTAAAAGTTCAATCCAAATACAATTTATTACAGAATTTATGTTACAAGTAACACGATGGCCAGGTGTGTGACATTCCGACGTATTAGTTTTACGTATCTGTCAACGTATAAGTCTTGTTTAAGAGGCCAGGTGACTAAGATTACACTCGGTTGTGGAATAAGAGTTAGTATTTCGCGGAGCAACGACGGCATTAGAGTAAGGAAGACTGGATTTTATTTAACAGAAGAATTCTGTTAAATAAAGAATTCTTTGAAAAACATCAATGAACTGGTATCCGGACCACTATGAAATTCTTTCAATAAAACATTCTAATTATTTGTGTTAAAACATGCATACAATATAAATACAACATAGAAAGACAGTAACTCTCACAACCACAAATCATATGTGGTTGTAAGTATATAAATAATTAGAATGTTTTATTGAAAGAATTTCATAGCGCTCCGCATACCAGTTCATTGATGTTTTTCATGTCGTATGAAGATGAAAAAATAATGTAAACCAATAATAGATTAACAACAAAATGAATAAAGCTTAAAAAATAATGTAACGACGTGAGCGATCTATGTACATAATCAGTATTTATGTTAAAATTATTATTGAGAAAGTGCATCATGTAATATATTCGATAAACATCTAAAGCTTTTGCAATATAACACAAAAAGCGACAGCGGTACAAGAATATCAGAAGCATGATTTATAGATAACTCTAAACACCATGAAACTAAAAGCATCACTCATTTTTCTGCCGTCAACAGCCGCTAAAATCCATCTCGTCTCATTTCAACTCCATTGCTCTTTCAACGCAACAAAGAATACAAAATAAACCACCCGGCGGGCAATGCACAGGTCCTTTGATGTGCTCACTGAATGATGGTAGCTGCAGCGCTGGATGTCAAAACTACACTATCTCATGTAGACTTAAAAGCAGACATAGGTTTATGATCGCTGTAAATTATAAAGCGCTTAAGGCGCTGTTATACCTCAGAAGCCGTGAAACACCTAATTTTTCGTCGCGCATCTAGCCATAACGGTACATATTACAAACTAGCGAAAATTAGAGCTTAAAGTCAAAAGTCTGAACAAAAGACTTTTGAAAGAATTTTTCATGTACGTAAAATAGAATCACGGTAAAAAAATCACAAAATCGAGGTAGAAAATAATCTTTCGTCTCACTGTTTGCAATATTTTGATCGTAAGCTGTCATATTTTTTTTGATAATATTGTAGGAAATCTAATGAACTAAAGAATTACCCTATTTATTTTCATATTATACGTGTATATTTTGTAAAATTAAATAAAATCTGCCAAACGTCTATGATTTTGACGCTCGGTAGATCCCATCAATATCAAACGCTTCAGCAATTAAAACCTTATTAGCATAAGCGGTGTACTCAGTGTCAGTTGCTAGTTTACGCCCTGCCCAGACCTCATCATTCGGCTATGAGCCCTGTGAGAGATAGGTCATGTCGCTTGCGTCTCCGCTGCACGAAATTTTACGTAAACCTGTTTGTTATTATAATACGCCGATTTGAGTTCGTAATTTCATGTTTTATGTTATAGACTGAATACTTTGAATCAAATAGGCTTTTCATGTAACTATGGGCACATATAATTAGGACCTAAGTTTATACTCTTGTTGCGTTTAATGTGTTTGTTTCTGTGCTTATAAATATATAATTAGAAGAATAAAATATGGACAATTAGAGAAATGAAGTTCTACGAAGGATTTGTACAGGAAAGCGTCGTAATAAAATAGAAATTCATCCATGGCCAAGTGATTATGAAATATGTAACATTTTTACACAAATTATATTCATAAGAGTCTTTTATGACTATGTTACTTATATATTATCGATTATGCATAATATAATTATATAAATTATTCTCACAATACATAGCTGCCACAGTTTTCAATTTTTGAAAGAGTAATAACATAAAATCGAATAATTTTATGTACCTATATTTCAAATTCATTAGCCTGTCAGAGCGCCTGGAGCGCTAAGATGCCGCCACGCCGAACAATAATGATGACAGCGCTAATATGGCGCTCCGCAATCCGCACACAAGCGGTAACGAATGTTGTATTATTATGTTTTGAACATAAAGCTTTTTAGGTACATCGGGTAAAACTTTGATTATTCATAAACTATTAGGTATGTCTCTGTACATCTAATATCTTTTTATTTTCTAAAATCAATCATTTATAAGTAAGAAGGTAACTTCTCTGTTTGCTATAACACAAGATATAGTATTTTTTTAATAATAAAGTACGTAACTAATTATCATTATTGTAATTACAGTGAAGTTAAAGATAACAGTTCTGCAACGTCTTACACACATTTGACTTCAGTCATTCCTAACACGATCTGTTCAAGAGCTAGCCAAGAAATGCCAAACAATTTTTTTAACAAATTTGACTCAAATTCCGTAGTGATAAGCAAAAATTACAAGAGGGATAGCAGTGACTGGTTCGAATTGCGTAAGAATATGTTGAAAGATTGAAATTTTGGTATAGTGGTAAAAAGAAGAGATAACAGCAGTGAAGCCAACTTAGTAAAAAATATTTTGTACAAATAAAATATTTGCAATGTAAAATCAGTTGCGCATGGAATCTAAAATGAACAACTGGCTTTGCAACAACTGGCGAAGCAAGAAAATGTAACAATCGAGCCTTGTGGATTATTTGATTATTGGTGCCACGCCAGATGGATTAATAGGTTCAAACACGATTGTGGAAATTTAATGTTCTAAAGTTGCCTGTAAGAATGGCCTGGAGAATAGTATAAGAGCAAATAAAATACAAATATGGAAACATGATAAAAAAGTGAACTGACTAGTCTAAACAAATATTGTAATTGTTATTACCAAATTCAGGAGCAACGCCACGTTACACGCAAACAAAAGTGTTTATTTGCTGTGTGGAGTGGCGAAAGTATACCACTAAAAATAGAAATTATAGAAAGAGATGATGTTTTCTGGGAGAAGCTTGTGGCGTTTTATATGAAATGGCAGTTGCCTGAAATTGTTGATTCTCGTCAAGCTCAAGGGATGGCATTGCGAGATCACGGAGAGGAAAATGTTTCATCAGTGCTTGAAATTTCTACAATACCAAGCCGTAAAAGGAAAGTAAATGAAACTGTGCCTCGTGAACAACAGCAAATAATAAGTATTGAAGCCTTATCACCTCACACACTGCCTTTAACATTCGATGAGAATAAAGAAAACCTGCCGGGTTGTAGCAGACAGCTAACTTTTGATGAGCTGTAAACTCTGTATTTCGTTAATAAATTATAAATGAATATAAATAAATATCTTTTAAAAAATATTTTCTTTGAAACAACATACATATTTGAAGCGAAAGAATTTTTTTATATTTTTTCATACAAACATGTATGACGAGAGCTAACGAAAAAGCAGTAACTCAAATTCTAATTCTATAATTTTCTAAGCGACATAGCAGTATCTCATGAATAAGGTATATCCACATATATTTTTGATGTTTCATCTATTTGAAAAATAATAATGGGTTGGGTTTCGAAACGAGTCGCCTGAATTTGAGGGTATTGGTAGTGTAGGGGGCTTAAGATAGTTCGTTTTAATCCCCTAAAAGTAATTTTGGCTGCCGGAGTTGCGTCAAAATATTTTTAAACAATTTCCAAAATTTCATAATTACTTCGGCAATTATGCAAAACGGAACATAGTTTTTATACTTTAGTACAGTTTTACAAATGTAATTTTTAGGTTTTATGTGAAAAACGTGAAACGAAACGCAAAACTGCCATCTTGGAATGATCATATTGACAGGTAATGTCAAATTTGTGCGTCATTGCTTTCGAGTGCCTTGGGTTAGGTGCGACTGTAATAAGTAAATAAATAGGTTATGTTAGGTTCTCTTTTGACCCTTAATCCGAAAATAGGAGCCCTTCGCAGGGCTCCGACAACATTAGTTTATTAAACTAGTGTGATGAATGTGGAAGTTGGCAGTGCCATACACACCGATGTTTGGAGTTTTTTTTTTCAGAGGAAACCAAGTATTTCCGGCAAGTGAAAATGGTGAGGGGGGTTTCAAGACCTCCCCTGCTCCCTCTCCAATCACTCACAACCCCTAAAAATGGCGACGTATTTCGAAACCTTTGCCATAATAATTATACCTATAATAACAATAAACATCCATAAATAAATAAAAGAAATCAACTTTTACTAAACTTCAATTATCTCGTAACTCGCTTTAGTTGAAATACGGCTTTTGCGCTTAGTAGAGCAGTATTGTGTTTTTTAGGGTACCGTAGCCAAAAATTGTAAGAACGGAACCCTTATAGATTCGAAGTGTCTGTCTGTCTGTCCGCCCGTATGTCATAGCCAATTTATTGCAAAACAGATTTGAAAACTGGCAGGAATGGAATTAGATGTAGGTATTCTATGAACTGCTTCACTATTTTTATACAAAAACAAAACAAACATAATAATGGCCTCTCCATACATGGAACTGACTTAATTATTTTTATCATCTTACGGCACGTAGGTATTTACCTACTTTCGTCAACATTTAATACCTATAACGTCTAATGTAAACCAGTTTTGCTCATGGCTGCACTGAGAACAAAAATTGCGCTATGCCTATATTGTACAAACAGATTGATGTATGTAATATAAATTTTAATATCAGTATCTCAATTCAATATGCTAAAACGTTTTGCTTGCGATTTTGAAATATTGGAATACGGATGTCGCCAGAATACGGCCGCACGCGACGAGAATGAAGGGGGGCGCCCCGCAGTAGACGGAGCTAAGCTCCCTTCACCTCCCCTGCTTCACCCCCTCATTTACCAAAACAGTCGCTTAGGACAGCGCCTTAAAGCGAGTGTAAAAGTATTGTTCGTATCAGGTGAATTCAGTTTCTACGATGACGGACGCCGATTTGAAACTACATACAAAACGTTGTTAAATTATATTGTTGCATAGTACTATTCAGGTGATTACAGCTGGCAGCGAATTGGTCCAAGTCGTAAATGTCATATCAACAGCAACTGGAATTGTCGCATACAATATATTTGGTTAATTCTGGACTTGTAATAAACCACTACAGCGGAGAAACGTGTTTTCAAGAATGACAAAAATACTTAGTCGTGTTTAAGGTAGTCTTTAATCGTTGACTTAAGCTTTTGCTCTCCTTGTAATAGTCGTGATGTTGTTGTAGTGTTACAATGTTGCAACCGCAAGATAAGTAAACAAATCTTTATGGTTGGAACTAGTCTAGCTGGCAGACGTAAACTAGGTCTAGTCTATCATCTCTTGGTCGGTTTAGCAATCAAAATACTGGCTGCCAAGACACACCTAAAGTATTAAAGCAAATAAGTTTGGGCAGGTATGGCCATATAGACAAGCTTTTGACGGGGCTTTCAACATGCAAAACTGAGCTAAGAGACAGTGATTGTTTAATTTACGTTTTGCCACAAAATTGTAGTAGAGTATTTATCTAGAAATATTTTCTTACTGGTTTTACAATTGAAGAGAGTGATTTTTGCTTATCGCTTATGATTTGTTTTTTGTCACAAAAAGCGTATTAATCTAACAAGCAACGCATTTTTGGCTTATTTTTTTTGCTATGCCGTAAATAAATTGCACTTGTAGATTACAGAACTCCAAAATAGATTCGTGAATATGTTGGTTCATACTCACGCATACATCTACTCCGTGGAGACGTTACCAACGCAGCGTGCAAGTGCCACGACTAACAGTGACATTAATGACAGATCTTGATACGCATTATTAATTTTGGACGGTGATTACAAGATATACAACTTCTCGACACCAGTGGCTATCTCGCTCGCCAGACACGCTAGATCACTCAGTCTGGTCCAAGAATTTCTTCTTTGTACAGTACGTTAAGAGTAAAAAAAGTATATTATTACGAGTTATATAAGCCATTGGGATTTTATTGTCACCCGTGACACATAAAGATAATAATGACTGCACGGATGGATGGCACAATGGTTTCAGGTGCCCGACTTACCGGTACACTTGTTGTTCAGAGTCTGGGTGTTCTTTATATCTGTTAATTCGATTTTGTAAAGAGTTAGAGTGAGACAAATATTATTTCTAGTGAAAGAAGAATGAGAAGCTTTTTTACCGATGCGACGTTCTTATTCAATGAAAAAAAAAAATCTCCTTATCGACGGGGTTCATAATATCACAGCCAATGCTATGACCTTTAATGCGATGTATCCTGCGATGTCATGTCATGGTCAGCTAGACAGTATCGGAACAGAAGTGATGCTGTTTGTTTCGGTGTAAGTGCGCTTCTTACGATTTGAAAACATACAGAGATCCTTCTACTATACGACAAATTATAATACAGAGCCTAGACAATTCTTATTACACTTAAGATAACGTTTCTTTTTGTGGCGTGAGAATATGAATGTTGTGTTAATATGGCGATAATTTCCCTAACAACCATAACAGTACGCAACAACAGCAAAATCCGTGGAAATCATTCATTTTCCACACATAGATAGAATCTATTAGTACTGCAGTTTCTCACATTGCGTCTACGCAAGACTAATTATTTTCTAACTGCCATTTGACGTTACAGCTAAATACACTGTACACTCTGCTAAATTTATTTCACAGGACGTCAATTAACCTGGCTACTGTGAGTAAATCATTCGTGTACGTAAATACGTGCGTGTGTTTTTGCTACTGTATGTATGTGTATGTGTTTGTGCAACTGTGAACTTATGTATGTGTATGTGTGCGCAACTTTGTTGTCATGTCACACGTCGACAAGACGTTTGATTTACTATTGCGACAGTAAATGCAGTTGAAATAAACGTTCTATATTTGAATTTGAATAATATGGGTAAATATGTTGTTATTGTTGTTTGGTGACGTCATTGGCCGTAAGTCACTGGTTTTAAATTAATACGAACATAGTTATTTATTGCCATTAAAAACCAAGGAACCTTATTAAAGCCTGTGTAACAAATTCTAAAACTTAATGCCTGAGTTAGCCCTACTACAAAATTAAAATGAGGCTCTATCTTGCAACAAGCTAGCCCAATTGTAATAGCAATCTGTTGAATTAGGTAACTAAGTCGCAAAATTTTCCAACTGTGTATAAACATATGCCTAATTTTGCTCTCAACAAATGATTGACTACTCTTATATGCTTAATATCGGAAAAGAGATAGCACAGCATACGGTCTGCACATGGCATAGCACCACTTATGTATTTTATGCTAAAACATAACTACCAAATGTTCACATGTTTCAATTAATTATAGGTACATTGTAGGTATATGCACCGTAATGAAGGCACCTTGTCAGCTGTCAAGCGAATCTCCTTTTATTATAATAATGTGAGTATTCCTTTTGACCCTTGAGGCAAGTAATTCACTATTTGAAGGAAATATCGTAATTAATGCAATTTTCTACTTTCATCATACTAATCTACGAAGAAATTGTTGTGTATAACGAGAGAGGTATTATAGAGGTGAAACTCTAGAATGCACCTGTTAGGTATGTGTCCGTCACTGAGTGTATATTATTTTGACGTCGTCGCACTGAACAGATTTTCAACAGGTACATCGTTATATGCCAATTTTGCATAAGGTCAATTGCAAATTTATAAGATAAAACATCATCTCCTTATCAGTAATTTATTTTATTTATATTCCAACAAATAAAAGAATCTCCATGAAACTCACAAAGTGATACAACAAATGTTATTTCTGATGACAATCGTGTCGTCTATAGTAGCTGTCAGACGGACCGGCCAGCCAATAGCGACATTTGTAACTTTGCATGAGTGATGCCAAGATTTGTTACGCGCGCTTTTGTTTTAAAAACAGAATATCAACCGCTTTTGTTTGGCTGGCCAGATCAATAGTGTGGGCTTATAAAAAATGATTTGTTTTATAAATGGAATCATGAATATTAATCAAACAATTAGTTGGTTTAAATCAGCTTTTTTGATGGACGATGTATGATGTTAATTGTCTGTTTTACAGAACAGATTCCTTTCAAGGCTTCTTAATGATAAATAACTGCGGTCAAAGAAATAAGTTTAAACCCCTATAATATCTTAAAAATAACATAAAGTAGTTTTACTGATAACCTTCGGCAAACCAAGTTTTTCCTTTAATTTCAGTCTGCTTTTAAGAATGAACAAAACCTAATAGAATACGTAAATTTGACGTCACTACGGTGGTATAATTCTTAACTTAAACGTAAATTGCGTACTTATATTTGTAGAAATCTATAAAATTGATTCTTATATTTATCAGTACTACTCCAGCAAAATCTCAAACGTAATTAGCAGCAAAATTTATACAACTATGAGTAGGTAGGATATAAAACTGTTTCTCTCATAAGATTAATTTAGCCCCAACCCATAAACCCGATTAATAACACACCTCGGAGCGGACGTCAATCCAAAAATGACAAGTATGACCAGTTCCCCGTAGTTTATATATAGCAGAGTTTAATCAAGGTGCCCAGGGGGTGAGAGGAGGGGAAAGAGGGGAACAGGAGGGCGGGATGGACGTAATTAAAGCACAGGTTGACAGATGACAAATTGTCTGTGGTAGTGTCGGTGTTCCGCTAGATATTATATTTTGATCTTGAAAGGCCGACGGTGCAAAGTTAGTGGATGCGGAAATTTGAATTTTATGGAACATGATGGCTTGTGCGACCTAATTATTTTTAAGAAGTTTTTTAGGATGTAGGTAGTTATTTATTTATTATAACGTGTATCCATGCAGCTTATGTCAGATTGGTTATGTAACAGGCTGCACTCCGCCTGCTAATGCCATTCTGTCTGATGCCGAAACTGATAAAAAAATTACACTATCCCAAAATAATCATAAATCACAGACCAAACGATAAACGACCGTATACTTAAAATTAGATAAGATACATTACGTCTTTAAATCACTATAGTTGGTATAGTTACATAATGATCGGTTGTGCGTGTTTTGATACTTTACGCCACTCACCCAATTCCACAAATCGTCTCTTACGACACTATAGAATTTAATGGAATTAGTCCATAATAATAATTTGTAACAGACATCATAACGTTCTCATTCCAACTTTGATCGCCTAACGGCACCTTTTAAAACTTATAACGGTCCTATTAATTAGTAGAAATCGTCCAAATAATATTCACAAAATAAGTTATAAAACAAAACAGATAAAAAAATATCAGAAAGAATCACACAATGATTTAGCGTCACAGTGCACCCGTTAGTCAGTAAATCAAGTACCGGTCACCGTATACGTTCTGACATCTAGGAAGCACTACATCATAGTGACAAATAGGTTGACACGGACCATGCGTGCGTTATTTTTATATACAAATACTATCAACATAGTAAATTCTTTTAGTATTTTTGGGAGGTAATGGATGCTTATTGCTGTCTTGATTAAGGGCCACGATGTGCACTTATGAGTTTAGAAATAGTTATCAACTTGATATACTGGTTTAGTTATTTCTGTGGCGATTTGGGGGTGGAGTAAAAAATAATGGCGCTATATGTTTTAATTTTCGGGGATTTGGGTTATAGCTTTATATGTGAGATAGATACCATTCTTAATGTATCTTGCTTGATAGTTAGCACTCCATTGGATTGTCGTTTTGGTGCAGCGGCTTTCTGGATATGAGAATAAGTATCATTCATTATAATATAATAGCTGCGTGCTTCGTATAAATGATTCGATATAGAATATGAACCAACAGTTACGCTGTGTACTTGAAGTTCTTTTAGATACTTTTTTATGCTAGAAGATGTCTCTGGACGGTCATGAGTAGTCATGAGTCATGACTGTAACATAACCTAAATTGGAAAATTGATCTATATACATTATTTATTTGAGTAAGAGAGACAGCGATAGCCTATTGGAGATATGAGCAGACTGCTATGCAAAGGGTATCGTGTTCGAATCCACGTCACGCACCAATGAGTTTTCGCAGTTATGTGCGTAACTAGTTAGATTATTAGCAAGATCTTACTATTTTACCTGTGACTTTAAACCACTGAACACGAAACACCTCTGGTCTAAAATAAACTACACAGCTTCATTGAAATTTAATTGGCAAATCTATTGGCTCAGTACTCCGATTCGCGTGATATTACGATTACGTATAATCCCATACACTATCTCATAACGACATTTATTCTCATAAACAAACAGCGTATTCTGTACACAGAAATATCTTGTATTTCAGCAACTCCAGTCCTCCGATCGCAAGTATCTCAAGCATCCCAATGAAACGTTAAAGACATTACACTTTACTATAAAATATTTATAATAGGTCACCTTGTGTGAACAGGCGGATACTACTAAAAACAGATGTCATAATCGACCCTTTGAAGTCTCTGAGTATCTTAATACCAAGTTGAATCTACCATCGGTGTCAACCTTATTGCTGTGGCAATACGTGTGGTTTTTAGTAAATAAGGTGTAGTGTATTAGTTGGTTATTTACAAAAACGTCGTATGATTTACAATATGATAAACCTACTTGGCTGAGTGATAGATGTCGCTTTGAGTAGAGTATCCCTATTAATGTAAGCAGCATTGCGTATTTTTATTTATATTACTTTAGAATTCGCTGAAATGCTTCTTTCATTGGGTTAATATCTTCTAGAGAATGGCAGGTATATTCGCAACTGATTCTGTGAAATGAAGAAAAATATTTTCAATTGTCAAGTTTTATGATACAATTATTTTTAATGAGTTTAGGAATCAGACTGACCGAAATGATAAAAGTGTTTTTGTTTTTGTCTCAGGCCTAGTGCGTGGGAACATGTTACACAGTTGAAAAAATTTAATTAAGATAATTTAAATCTAATTAAGCATGAAACACTTTTTCTTCAAATCAATCATGAAACATTTTCTTTTAAATGGAACACTTAATAAATAGGTAACAAGTGTTCCTGTTTCCTAACATTTTGGACTGTAATAAGGAGATAGGAAGCCAACCATTATGGAAGATAACACCCATCATAGAATATCTTGGCGACGATAATTATTGCTAAAAATTGTTTTTTTTTTAATTTTCTGGAACCAATATCGAGATATGAGACTAAACCGACAAATTTTGCAGTATTTTAAGTTTGCAGAACCAAAGAAAGCTAAAAAACAATTGGTTAGACTAGAAAACGGACTTCAGGCTCCAGTGTGAAATTCTTGGAAACAATTGGGATAATGGTAGGACAACGATTATGTACATTTGCCCGACTAGTAAATTCTGTATCATCAGTGGTAGCCAGATCCAATGAGAACTGTGACCAAAGAAGATACTGAGTTTTGACATTGGTGAAGTCTCGGAGAAGGTTAAACTAACCTATAATCCTCACCATTTTAGAAGTATGTTGGATGTGTTGGAAATAGTTATTTGTGCAACAAGAGAGCAAAGTTGTTTTTTGTTTCGAGTGCTGATTTTGAGTCCCGAGCAAGCGAAGGATTCTATTATTGATTCACGAGCGCAGCGAGTGAATCAAAGTTAGAATCCTGAGCGTGGTGAGGGACTCAACAGC
The DNA here is from genome assembly GCA_944739405.2 of Euclidia mi. NCBI lineage: Eukaryota > Metazoa > Arthropoda > Insecta > Lepidoptera > Erebidae > Euclidia > Euclidia mi. Next base: position 88,276,561 of record OX123184.2, read on the forward strand.
ACGAGATACAAAAAACTTTGCTCTCGTGTAGCACACATAACTTTTCACCACAGCAGTGAGAACACATATTACTTAGGAGACATAGAAATGAACAGGAATAGATTGAATTATGCATAATCACTTGTTGATTTAACTCTTCTGGTGTTAAAGTACAGTCATCATCGCTAGTTTCACTCGTATTTTTAGATTATTTTATATAATTATTAATATAATTTAACACGTTACGCTATAGGTACCTACTGCATCAGCATCAGCGAAATTTTTATTCCCGCTACTTTTTTAAATCGCGTTTTAATACCGCGTCCCTGATGTTTATTTTTCAAATGTATCATTGTTGTAATTCTAAATAAAAATGTATTGGTTAAATACTAATTTTATACTATTAATTAGACTTATTTTTATTAAAATCCAATAATAAATTAAACATGTAAACAATAACATATAAAAAAAAGTAATTTCTTTATTACAAATATCTTTTTTTTTGCGTTGCCGTAGGTGTTTTCTTTGAGGCCGAATTCCAAAATCGAATTTCGAATTCGAAGGGGTTTGTTTTTTCACTCACTTTTTATATGCATGTGAAAGAGACAGAGCACATTAAAATTCGAATGTTTCAAATTTGTGGTTGAACAATGTCAATTCGTGGCACTGAAAATTGAAAAATTAAAAAGCTACTTTGCCTCACGCTCGAATCAAAATCGCGTTTTGTTCACTGTTGTCTCGCAGCAAAAGCGGCATGTTTGAGCTACTGTGGTGAAAATAATAATTATTCTCCCACTACTCTCCTCCCTACCAGGATGTCTCAGGAGACAAAATACAGAGTTATCTTGAATTAGTGGTGTATAAGATTGAACAATAAAATTAGAGCTTCGGGTAGCTTCAATTATTCACAATAATTAACTTATGTTTTAAAAGGCCAATTCTCGTATTTTATCCGACATCGAAACTATATTTTGAATGAAATGAGATTATATTTTGAATCGACTCACAAATTGGTATTCTGCTAATATAATGGCATTATCGTCTAATTTGACTTAAATAGTTCGTGTTTGACATATATTTTGACACATTGTTCATTTTACGATCTAGTCGCGATATCATTCAAATATCAGTTAATTTAGAAGAATACCATTTGTGACATAAGTATGACACTGACATTAGATCGAAACTATATTTTGAACAGATTTATTTAGCAGAATTGGGCTTCAGATCATAACACGTCCGCTACTAAACTAATTAAATTCTCCTAAACCGTGCTGCAAATTTAAATGGGCCAATTCTGCCGCCTACATCCAAGTACACTGCTTGAAGATTTAGATTACAGAACCGAGTATGACGAGTGATCTAAATAATAACATATTTGAAAATAAGGCGGTGGTCTCAACTAAAGCCATGAGCGGAACGGAGTGAAGGCGGTAGAGGAAGCGGGAGCGTGGTGAAATAGGGTATGGAAATAGGGAAATGTGAAAAAATAAATCGGGCCTACAATAGCTACATATTGTGATCGTGAGCTGCATTCACTTAAATATGAGTGAAATGCAATTCACGTGTTTCAGTAAGTAAATGCTTAGAGGCGTATGATGGCAGTACCTGTTAGGTCTTTGGCTGCCCATACAAATAATCATTAAGCATGAAAGCAATGTCCATGCGTCTTCTACTGACTTAACAAGCTTGGATCTTATTTAACCGTGTATAATTTTACTCATAATTTCATATTCATAGATTTTAATATATTTACCTACATCTAATAGAGATGGTAATACTTCAATATTAAAATCTTATACTAATATATAAAGCTGAAGAGTTTGTTTGTTTGTGTTTGTTTGTTTGGTTGAACGTGCAAATCTCAGGAACTACTGAACCGATTTCAAAAATTCTTTCAGTGTTAGATAGACTATTTATCGAGGAAGGCTATAGGCTATATAACATCACGCCATGAGCCATGGGAGCGGAGCAGTAGTCTTAAATAACGTGAGTGTAACCGCGGGCTCATCTAGGAGCAAATAAATCCATATTCATTTATGTGGTGCCGTCCTTGAGACAACGATAGCGCGGTGCGCAAGTTTTAGGGCGCCGCCGAGCACTCTTCTGTCACTACATCTCCGCTCACTGCTTTCAACAAGACCGTGGCCTAACACATATATTTTTAATACCCAAGTGTTTTCAATCCCCAAGAATCTATAGCATCAATTTTATAGTAAGTTTCCAAACATAATAAAGTAAAGAGGATTAGAAAAGCGTTGGATCGGCCATTTTGTTTACGAAGAGCGCGTGCTCGATGGCCCAGGTTCGCTTCCCGAGTCGTAACTTTCGTTAAAGTGTCGGTTTAGTGCGCTGATCTTGTAACCTATATTTTTACGGTTACGGTATATTACGGGTTAATCTTGGATTTGGTTTCGTAAATGTGTAATTTTATTAGGCAATTTATTAAAAATAAGCTGTACAAAAAGATTGTTTCATTTTTAACTAGTTGTTGCCTGTGGATTCGCTTTGTTTGATATTGTCGAGAAACAGTAATTTTATTTGGTGTTGCAAATTTGTTTTATGAACTGAAACATCTGTTTCTAAAGGTAAAGCCAGCAGAAAACTTTAGTATATTAGTCTAGTTTTGAGTTTTTGAGCAACGTTTTCGATATTTTAAGTCCCGTCAGTGTTATGCATATTACGCCGGTTAGCGAATAATTGCCACTATTATAAGATTAATATACAATTAAGTGTTTACCATTAGGCAGTCTATTGTACGTAATGTTGGCTATTTGTCTCTGATTTTGACTTTCATCAGATTTTCATAGGTAAATGCTAAGGCCTTCCTCACATTGGTCATGCGCGTTCCTCTAGCGTGAGCTTGGCGTGCACTCGGCGTACGGCCGGCGTTCACTTTGTGCTACAGATTCAACCGAGCACACACCGGTCTAGACTAAAGCGCACGCCCAATGTGAGGTTTGAATCCAAGTATAAAAATTTTTTTTACAAACTATGTCAGCTTGCTGTGATAGAGGTAGCGATAGCCTAGTGCAGATACCAACAGACTGCCATGCAGAGGGTATCGGGTTCGAATCCACGGCGCGCACCAATGACTTTTCAGAGTTATGTGCGTATTGAATTGTTAATTATCGCTTGTCCCGTGCCTCGGAGAGCACGTTAAATCGTCGCGCGGGTCCCGGTTGTCATGAAGATCTTTGACAGTCGTTACAGGGCGTCAGTACCTTTTAAATAAACTGACACTAGTCTAAACCATGGAATATCGCTATCCCTTCGGGTTGCAGAGGTCAGGCAGGTAGTCGCTCTGTGGAAAAGCTAATATTCAGCCAAATCCGGATAGATTAGGAAGCGGACCCCAGATTGAAAAACTGGGATAACGCTAAGAGGATGATGATGATATGTAAGCTTGCTGTTATAATATGGCATCTATATGATTATTCTTATACTTAAATGCTTTCATATTATAAAAATGCAAAAATTAGTTAGGTACCACTGTTATTTTATAGCGGCGCAAGATTATTTATCTCCCTGCATTACCAGATTGTTCGAAATAATCTTATAAAATAAATAATGCATGAATGCCTGTAAATATCATCTGCAATAAATTATCACTACATTATAATGCAGTCTAATGATACAGAAAATCCCTGCTAAATAATCATTTAGTATATCGTGCGTCCGCGATACGGCAGACAGTAAACATAAATGCAACTCCCACAAAAAATGCATACTAACGATACGATTATAGCGCCTGATATACCTAGGAATATTTAAAGAATGACCGGTCAAAAATTTTCTAAAATAAAAATGAAAACAAAACATTTTCTTACCAGCACACTGGTAGTAAATTTAAATTTAATCTGTGATGTGCTGTATATCTAGAGATGCATACATTGCTTGTCACATAACATCGTTTCGGAGAACATTACGTTACACGCGCCGGTACTGATTTGAGATCTAGATATATATGTTGAATAGTAAATGGATAATTTCTGCGCTAAAATGCGGGATAATTTTGTGGGAGAAAGGAATTTTTTAAGTGTTCTTTAGATACGTACGTATTAAACTGTTGTTGTAAAGAGGTGACATTGCTAAATTAATTGCATTGATGGGTAAGCTGTGGTGAAAGAGAAATAAGAATATGAAAGAGAAAATGGAGTATCCATCTCTCAATCGCTGCCAAGTCTTCAGGAGGATGTGTCGATGTGTAACACGTATTGAAACATAAATTGACGCAGTCTATGACGTTTAGTATTTGCGTAATGACATAATGAGGAACAAAATTACTGCGGCAATGTTTCTCTATTCCAACTCAAACTATAATTTGAAGCTTTGTGAATTATGAAGTTATTGGCCGTTGTGAGAAATTTGATTGGTCAGAAGGAATTTAAATGTAAGCTCAAAACATTCTTTAGACAGAGCTGTTATGCATGATGTTTAATTATTTTAGTAACGATAATTCAGTGGAAGAGATTTTCCATCTCTCTGGAAAAACTCTCATTAATCCAAGTTTCATTTTCACTTGAGGTAATCGGAGGAGGACATACCTACTCTTTTCCCTGTGGCTACGGGAGACGCCGACTTCTTGGGCCTTCGATAATGCACGTAAACTGATTTTACTAATGTTGCGTAATGGCTGATCGTTCAGGGCCATTTGTATATATCACTATATATCTTTGAAAAGTAGATAGATCTAAGCATTAAGTGTCAATATGATTGAATATCTATCATTTGATAATTTTACACCCTATCTGTCAAAATGTGAATAACGTTGAAAAATCTTATGCTGTTTTGAATTACGAACAATAATAGAATTTTTTTATTTAAGTTGTTATGACATACCAACAGTTTTATAGATAACCAAAACTCTGATTACTAAACAATTTAAAAGCTTATGTCTATATTTGCTAAATATGTGAATTCAAGTCATCATCATCATCAGCCTTTAACAGTCCACTACTGGACTAGGCCTCTCCTTTGAAAGGAGGAATTGGCCTACTATACCACGCTGGCCAAACGGGTTGGTATAGGGTTTGTATCAAGTTTTCCTTAAGTTGCTGTTCTCTGCATAATCTGCTCCCTCTGTCGGCTGTTACGACATCCATGGGATGATATGGGGTAGTGACATTCCGTATTCTTAATCCGTCACCACACGGACCAATTCAAGTACTATTTTTTAAATCAAATTAGTTTATCATTCAACAGACGAACAGAATTTCCTATTCATGTTATTAGTAAGGATTTTTATGAGTAGGTATACTATCTACGGAATTCAATATTCGATCTATAGATAGATCTGTAGAATTTAGATTCGTTTTTGACATAAGCTCCATACAAAATATGTCAAACACGAATCTCGAATCTCAAAATCCATGTATGGATCGAATATTGAAAATGGGCGTAAAATGCTGCGTTATAACTGGCCAGTTGTAGATTATAAGCTCTTTAGACAAAACTGAGTGATCCTAACTATGCGTAGGTAAACATTATTGTAAGCAGGTCATCTTTCAAAATAAGAATACAGTTCACACAGATGTCGTCACCTCGCATTTCTTTCGTGCGAATATTGAAAACAGTAATATACTGAACAACTTTTGTATGTTCAAAAAAATTAACACCGGTTTTTCCGGTCTTTAAATAACTTGTTTGTTTGTAAAGTGTCGCCGTGATGTTCATAAAAGATGTGTTTTTTATTTATAAGGAAAAGTTTGTATACTTACATAAATTATTGTTTAAAGGTGAGCTTACTCAATTTTGTGTAAGGTTGTATCTTTCGGCCAGTCTTCCAAAAATATATGAATATTTTTCTAGATTTCTAGGTTTTCAACTCAAAATATCTCAATCACGCGGTCTTAAATGCACTGATTAATTGCATGCTTAGGTTATAAACATCTGAATATGTGACTAACAGCTGACTCAAGAGCTACCATATCATCAATCTAGCTACAATTCTAGTTCAATTAAATACGTGATTTGAGAATTACGCTCTTACAAATTCCATTCTTTTAGAAACAGTTTGCGAATACACTAACTAACTTATCGAACGTCAGTTTGAAATACTACATGTGACCGACGACGTGTCCTTGTCATGTCGTCTGATTTAGCGCAGGTGATTTTCGTATTGCGTTATTTTTTACAATTTTTCTTTAGAAATGTTTGACATTGTTCACGCGTGAATTATATCGTTGAAAGTTTTACACGACACTGCTATTTGTTTTGTAGATAGGGCATTTCTTTTAGTTTAGTACTTGTAGACGACCATATTGTTTTTGAAGAACAGGTGCTAGACAAATGAAATTCGTTGCGGTTTTTATTTTATTAATTGTTCATAATTAGTGAGTACTGGTATGTACGTAAGCTAAACGATAAACAAATAAAATAAGTTTACAGTCATTACTAAATGTAAGTAACATTTAAATGAATAATTAAATTATTTTCATGAGCCAGTACCCTGTGAGACGACATAGACTTACGATGCTACCAGTGCATTACAGATACAATTCTCAGAAGGAAAGAGATGAAAAGACTGTAAAAGCGTAGTTTTTAACTCTCCTTTCACTAAGGATGCTTCACTAGATACTTTATAACTATTTAATGAAAGAGTCATCGCGTCGGACTTTTGGTTCTGGCAGTACGATTTTGATTTTGACATATTCCTGTAACCATGTAACGGTAGGTATAATAAATTGTTATTTGACGTCATAGCATACACGTTTGGCTTACCCGACGGCTGCACCGATATAATATGTTTTAGATAAGAGAGTGATATATTGCACGAAAACTCAATAGTCTAACGATTGTATAAAATTTTTAATTTTAGGCTTTCTAGGTGATCTACTTTCAAATGTATTTTTTACATATATAATCTTAATGTGAAATGCACCAATGTCAAAAATAATTTAAAAAAATACTCTTCATAATACAATTAACGAAGCGGTGGCTATCTCTAGAATAAAACTACTATTTTGTCACCACAGCCGACGTAGATAAGCCACTAGAAAGCTATAAGTTTATCACCACTCAATCCCCAATAACATAACCCATGGCTAACTATCACTAAGCCACTAAAATAAAGAAAATATATTGTAATCCGTAATGACTTGGCTGCCGGCCTAACTGTAGGTAATTATCCCACTTCTTTATCTCTTGTTTCGAGTGAATTATCATCAGGGAACGTACCTGAAAATTGTCTTAGAGATTTCCATCTTTTAAATACACCTGGCAAACATACGCTTGCTTATTTCATTAATATTGACGTCGGATTGGTCTATGACCGCGACGACACTAAAATTCTTCGGTAAAACGCAAAGAGATTGGATATATAATACATAGAGGTAGCCCTAGTACTGAAAAATTGAACACAGTCAACTGACGTGTAAGATACAATTTAGACAATTTAATGCCATCAAATTATATAACTTTAGGGATTCATCTTTTATGACAGTTCTATCATGATTTTGAATTTAGCCGTATAATATTTATATCGACTTTTCAAGTGTTGTAAGAAATCTTATCGATATGTCTATCCACCGTATATTTTTATCTCGTTATTTTTTAGATTCTTTGTGCACGTGATAAAGATTTATAATATAAGTGGATTGCTGCAGTATGTTGTGGAGAAAATTGGGTGCCTAGAAAGCACCATAGAATTTGTTCCAAGCATTTTACTGCGGAATGTTTTTAAAGTTATGACAGATGGCGCAGACTAAAAGAAAATTCTGTGCCAACATTACTCCTCCATTCTAAACGTATCAGTGTGTTTAAATAATTACTTGCTTTTACTTTTATTAGGGTAGCAGCGCCAAACAGGAGTCGGATCTTGGGCTCCATTCGATGTCTCGACCAAAGGAATAATTTAATTTTAATATTTTCTACAATTTTATTATCAGTGCATAGGGTTCCCACCAAGAACGTAGGGTCCCAAGCCAACCTCACCTGCAAGTGGTGTACCTGCTTATCAACGGATGAGGCTCTGGCAAACAAAACATTAGGCTCGCCACCTATTACGTGGGATCAAAAGTCTGGCAATAGTGGGCGTTTAATATGCATCTGTCTACCCCTTCGGGGAAACAGGCGTGAGCCTATGTATGTATGTTATAAACAATATTTAGCCAGCTACCTGCAGTCACACTGTTGCCACGAAAAGCCACGACACGCTAAGCGACAAGCGATTTCGATGTTTATTTGTGCAGTTTAGTTCTGCACTGAGGTGACAGCGCCGGCGGCAGAATAGAGAGCGGCATGAACATTGGAATCGCTTGTCGCTCAGCGTGTCGCGGCCGTTCGTGGCCAGGCTGTTAGACGACATCCACTCATTTCATAGTTTTACTATATCCTTACTAATAATACCTATTATAAATGTAAGTGAATTTATTTATTTGTTAAGCTTTCACATTTTGACTACTCAATCGATCATAAAAAGTTGAATGCATGTTGCTGGGAGTAATGGGAGAACAGAAAAAGGTGTAAGGTACTTTTTATCAATCGGCTTTGGCCTATAAATCAAGCTTTAGGTATCATCAGTGATTGCTAGGATGGCAAACACAAAGGGTATGCTTATTTATTTTAATATACTGCTTTGCATTAAAACGTGGCTTTTTTCTTTCTTTAGTGTACGCGTGCGCCTTCCATAAATGAGACATCTTCTGTTTCTCCGACAACCAGCACTAAAGCGCCTACGTTAGTTACAATTTCTCCGCCAGTAGGTACAGAAGCGATGAAAATCGTGTGCGCTAAACACTTACGTACAATAGAAAAACTACAAAAATAAGTTTTTCACCTTGAGCAGCTTGTTAAAAGACGTTTGTTAAAAATAATTACCTATTTAAGACAACGTTCTAAACGTCTGATGAAAAAGAACATTGCTATGAATTCACGTATATGTCGGCGATACGCCAGGGTTATCGTGTCCAGTCCAGACTCCATTATAATAAAAAGACTCACGTAATATTACTTGGTTTATTTTCAGACGATTTCTAGCACAGAATTGAATTAAAATGTGACCTACAATCCTTTTTATAAACTAACCGTCATTACACTTAATGTTAACAACTGCCACTTCCTTTTCAACATATAATTTAAATTACTGTACAATTAATTATCAAAAATCAACATTAATATTGTTATGAATATTGCACAACACCATATGATTTATTTTATACGAATAACAAATCTATTGTAATAATCAAACGCTGCTTTACAACATTCGCAACAGATGGCGCTATCAACAGGATGTAAATATAAGCGCAGGTTATTTATTACCGTTAACATAAAAGTATCAGAATAATGTTATTTAATACTAATTGATTTTACTTTGTTGAAAGTTTCTGGAGTTATCTTAATTATTAAGTGATAAATTAAATACCCAATATTTATAAAACAGTGAAGCAGTCAATACAGTGTCTAATATTCTAAAGTAGTGAAGTTCTCAGTTCTGTGTTCACAAATAGTTATTTAAATATCAATCTTAAATATTATTAACATTTTCGTAACAATATAATCATTATATATTAATTTGCGCCCATATATACTTGATAGTTTGCAAAACGAAAATATCGTGAAGAAGGATTTAATAATTTTAGATCACGTGAAAAATAACAGTGTTATTAAAAAATACCTTTCACGCGCGGCTGGTGACAAAACACGTGAGATTAGCTTGAAGTTAAAAAAAATGCTGTGACGCTTCATTATTATGTGCTACTGAGTACCCATTTGAAACAAAAAAATATAGATTCCGTTTAAAAATGCAAGTTTGTGTAATAATTATATAAATACTATCCATTAACTAGCGTTCTGTAACTCGCCGTGTGGTTGACGGCATAGAATACAAGTGTCACCACCCCCTATCGTCCCGTGGGTGTCGTAAGAGGCGACTAAGGGATAATACGATGCAAATACCATCTTTGCGTATAGACGGAAAACTCGACATCAAACCCTATACGACTGCCTCGTTGGTCTCGCGGCATAAATGTGCGCGTGGGATCGGGAGGTCCCGGGTTCGATTCCTGGGTCGGGCAGTGTTATTGGGTTTTTCTGTCACGAAAATCTCAGTAGCAGCACGGAGTCTGGAAATGTGCCCGGTACGGCAATAGGCTCGCCCCTTATTACGTGGGACTAAAGTATATCTGGCGAAAAGTGGGTGTAGAAATACACCTCTGCCTACCCCTTCGGGGATAAAAGGCGTGACGTTATGTATGTATGTATGTAACTAGCGTTCTGACTGCTATGGACACAAACTTACGGAATGTATAACATGTACATACTTACTTTTACAAGTCTGTTTGATTTTGAACCTACATTATTGAAACTTTGATCGATATCGATAGGAGATTTGCTCAATCACTAAAAAATTAAAAAGTTACGAAATTTGTGTTCAAATTGTCTTTAGCCCTAACTGACAATCATAGTGCCATCTTATTCTGGCAACTCTAATTTGTCATATGAGTGAAGAGTGTAGCTATATTCAATTTGTTCATAAAAATATCGTTCATTCCATGCTTTAGTTATTCTTCCATGGTTTTACCTGATGTTGTTCTAATTAATAGTTTTGGCAAGTACTGAATATCTAATAGCGGATAGGTGTCATTCTAATTCTGAACTTGATGCTTGCAGATTCTAAAGCGAAAATAATACGAGGTGATATTTTAATATTTATTCCAGTGTTGACTAGTTTTATTTGAGCTAGACATTAAAATATTGTTGTGTAATTTATTTCCACGAAACTAGGTGCCGATTGAATGTTAGTGTAAGTACCTAAAAATTGTACTGTTTTTCTAAGAAAATGGGTATTGAAATTTTTTTGATGTAATATGCGGCAAACGACCAGACGGATCGGTTGATTGTAAGCGATTATCGCCGCCTAGGGACCCAAGAAGAGAAAAGAAATATAAGAAGGAGCGGGCAAAGGGAGAAAGAGGATGAAGAATCTCTGGAACTCTCACTTATCCAACAAAGCGCAACAGTATACGTACTTTACGTCGATCTTCTGTTAGGGTAGTACGAACTTCTCCGGTCGAGCCGGCCAATTTATGCTGAAATCGGCAAAGCTGTACTACCTACTATTCTTATTAAAATAGGTAGGTCGAATTACTGTTTAGAACGGCCAGTTTAGTGGGATAGATTCCTACATGTGAAAACCTTTTTTTTGCTTTCTCTGCTTCCAAATTATTGTTTTGGCCTGGGTGTTCTTTATTCCTGTTGACTGAATATTTGTAAAGCGAGATAACAACATTAGTGCCAACGCTACTTAAAAAACAACCATTATTTCGTCGTCTAAAAAGATAAAATTCAAACAATGGTTACTAACAAGAGCACCATTCTAATTCATGAAAACAAAAATAAATATTCTAAGCAACTCAAAATACAGTTCTAACTAGCAAATTACAATGAAACACATCATGAAAATTCCATAATTTTATTTTAACAAGCATATACGACAGAAACAACGCAATAACTAATATTAAACTACAGAAATAATCCGCACCTGACTAAATAATGCCTTTTATCATTCTAATAACTGTAGTTAGCTGGCTAGCAGTCACATTAGGATATATAGAAGTAATTACCGCAGTTCTAGCTGACAAAATAGTCGTAAATAATAAATATAAAACTCGAATAATGCGGCTGAAAAATTACGAACACTTTGATATACGATTTGAACCCACGCAATTTTTATTTCACTCATAACAATACTAACGATGTGACGAAATAAATAACAATACAATGCGATGAATGTATTATTTAAAGCGATTTTAAAACAATCAGTAATCAAGAGATGAGTAAGCACATAATCAACGAGGTAGAACGAAATTGAAATAATAAATAGTATTCTAATTAATTTTACCTTCACAGCTATAAATATTGTTGGAAGGAAAATTATGTGATTAACTTATACATGTGTAGATACAGGTAATTATGTAATACCTACGTATTATTGAAACCTAATTTTTGTATTTATTTTTAAATTAGACTATTACATAAATCAGCCGTAATATAACTATGATGTCTTTAATAAAAAGTTCAAATAATCCAGGCAGGGCTGCGGCAATGTATGGCTGTATGCTATCTGCTATTTGTGTGACCTTGCTATTATAGGGTGTTGAAAGACACCGGTAGTTCTTAGCGGGAACCCCTGATGTTTTTTTTCCACACCAGACCTGCGACTGTCTCTTTACAGTGGACAATAAGCTTCCTTTTTCTCTTTTTTTTTGTTTTCGGCTCTATGGAGTAGGTATCATAACAAAAAAAAGGCGAATTAAATTATGTAGGGTCGATGGATCTCGGCCTTTTTGCCGAAAAATGTTCAGCCGATTATTACTTGCCAACTAACGTTTCGCAGAATTTTATTTCGCAGAGTAATCATTTGCCTACTAGTGATATAGTTTTGTTTTTGTTGCGCAACCTCAGGGCCTGTTCACGAGATCGGTCTAAGCGGCGCGCGTCGCGGCAGGCGGCGCGGCAGAGCGTCGTGCACGCCACGACCCTACAGCAGCGGTAAACGCAGCGGCAAATGTGGACGTATTTGGGCCGACGGAGTTACCCATAAATATGGCGATAACCAAAATATCTTTGTGTAACTATACGGTATACCTACAAAATTGTCGACATTGGATCTTCATTTCTTACAAGTATTTTATATCAAAGGAATAATACATATTCGCAATTCATGAGGCGTTGAATAGGTACCTACACAACGTAGATTACGTTAAGTAGGTAGGTAAATCACCTTTTAACTTTCATAGTAGCTGTGTCTGTACCTAAATAGGTACATAATTACATATGTACATTACTCAATGTTTTAATGTTTGCGATTTATATTAAAACCTACCATTACATTCTGTAAAACATTGTTTCATTACATCTCGCAACGTTTTATTAACATTTTTGTATTTATACAGCGGATGTGTTGCTATCCACACACGCGACCGTTTAAAAATTTCGACTTTAAATGTCTCCGTATTCATTACCGCCACAAAATATTTAACAAATAGTTTAACCGCCTAGTTCGTCCCTCGCGTAACGCTGTCTGTGCCGCTCGGAGTCGTGGCGTCGGACTCGGTCGCAGTACATTTGTTCCCGCCGCTCGCCGCACCGCACGCCGCGCCGCTCGCCGCGCAGCCAATCGCGCCAAAAAAAACGCGCGCGTTATCGCTGTACGCGGCGGCTCGTGGCGTGCTTCGAACGTCTTCATACATTTGATCTTGCCGCTAGCCGCCCCGCGCTAAGCCGCCGCTCAGAGCGGCAAGGTCGTGACAGGGCCGTCACAGTTGCCAACTTTACGTTTGATCTTCCTTTTACTGTTGCAGTTCTAACCTAACCGATGTAGCATATTTAAATGCCCTGTGTAGTGAAATAAAAGCGATTTGGTTCTAGCTCTTCACCGGCCGCTGCCGCGGCACGCTCGCTTCGCTCGCTCGGCTCGTGCGTTGTGGTCGCAGTTCTCCAAATAATTTACAGCAGTTCTAACCTAACCTAACCAGCCATTGTTTCAGTTGACGTGCATTGTTTATCAGCGTACTAATCTAACCTAACCGATTCCTTTCGATTTCACCTGAACTTCCCGAAACATCACCTGAACAGACGAAACGTTATTCGTCTAAAAGTTGTCTGGCATAATAATTTGACAAAAGATAAATGCCCCAAACGTTTTTTGTCATAACAATAATCAGCTTAACAATAATTCTACCAAATGAAACGTTGTCATATAAAAATCTGACAATCGTTAGTCGTCAAAGTGAAAAATAGGCGAAACGTTGGTTGGCAAGTGATAATCGGCCAAACAATATTCGGCGAAAAGGCAGGATCCCATTGACCCTAGATATGTATAGAGAAAGGTACATCAACAGAGACTATTATATAAACAAATAACAATGTGGCAATTGTATATGTTCAATACATGGCGCCAGCAACACATTGAAGACGAACGTTCTTTAAGTGCCAGATACACACATTGATTGACATGTTATGTATCTGCCAATAGATAGTTACAGTACGCGTACGGTGACAGTACCAAATAAATTATACACTTTTCACACTCTTACAGAACGAGGACTCAATAATATAATATCAGGTTTAGTTCTAGGGGTAGAATTTTTAGAAAGGTTTTTTGAGGAAGGTATATTTTAGCTTAATTCTACATTTGTACTAAAGAATTATATAAATATAGACTGAATGGTATATTTAATCAACATATAATTTAATATAGATAAGTAACGGATGTATAGGTAAAAAACATCGAAACACAGATGAACAAATTGTGTATTATATACAAAGTATTTAAGCATGGAAATTATTCCCACGCAATGCCGCACATTGAAAGTGGCAATGGTACCTACCACACTAATCGCTACACCATACTAGCAATCATAATATACTTAAACACACACGTAGGTACATCCTTTACTAATGACTTCTATATATCACTAACTGATTCGGCAAACTGGCGGTTCTATCATAATATTCCTAAATTAACTACCTACCCAGTGTTTGATGCCAAATAATAAAACAATAAAATTGTGCCGAGAATACAAAATCCGGAGAGAGAACCCTAATTACCCAAGTGTATAAAAATAGGCTACCTGATATACAAAAAAATATCATGAAAATCGGTTAAGCCGTTTTGGAGGACTCCTAAAACAAACAAAAATATCATGAAAACCGGTTAAACCGTTTCGGAGGACTAAAACAAACACTGTGACACGGGATTTCTGTTTAGGTACATATTAGAAAACGTATTCGATAATGTTTTTAAATCCAGTTCTGATTACAAATGTTCAGAATCAAAATCATCGATATAATCTGCCGTGACACAATAATTATGTTTATACCTAATATGAATAATATATTTCACTTGTTGACATAAATCTAGTATGGTATGATGCGTACATAAAAGGTGAAAATGTCCTAATTGCCACATGCCACAGGAAAATTAATATACACAATGCCTGTTACCTCAAATAATGAATATATTAATATACGCGTTTAATTGGAGGAAAAAATATTTCATAAGGTAGAGAAGGAAATGTTATTATCAAATTGACAGCATTTTGTAATATATTTATCGGACACCTATTCCATAAATGACATCAGAGGTAGATGTAATAATTATATTGATTTCATATCCAATTAATATTTATACTGACACATCCTTATTTGTTGTACATAAATAAAGTATAGAGAGGGCATTGTCTATTTACTTAATTCAGTTAATTACCATCATAAAAATAATGTTTAATAATGGAAATAACATCTGTAGATAAAAAAAGGATAAACAATTAATTCGCGGCTGGAGGCGCCCGTTGACTACAAGTGCCAGTATAAATCAACTCAGAAATAGACACGGGGATGTGGTCTGAATACACTATAGTGCAACACTGTTACCTACTTATACTCGTATTATATTGCTCTTCAAATTATATTTGTCATTTAGTACTGTCAGTTGATATCTCATTCAAATGCTTTAGAAAGGCAAGGAAAACCTAATAGATTATAATTTTATACTAGTAGTTGCTGTTGTTGTTGTTGCTGTGGTTGAGCATTATCTAACATAAATAATATTATGGTGTATATTGATAATCCTTGAGATGTTTAGACCTGTCATCGGTAATGAAAGTTCTTTAGAAAATAATTCCAGGAAGAACCGATCTAGTTGGTAGGTCATTACATCAACTATAAGGTGTTCCCTTACACACACACCTAATGTCACTTATAGACACATTTGATGAAGTCAAGCAAAAGCTAGACAACTAATCAACCAGACGACACTCTGCCAGCAGCAAATAAGAATATTGATAGTTCAGGTGAGTCCCATAATTATCCTTCCTAAAGTAAACAAGCCATGTCCATCCATCCAAAAAATCCGTGTGGTGACGGATTAAGAATACGAATTGTCACCACCCCATATCATCCCATGGGTGTCGTAAGAGCCGACAGAGGGAGCATATAATGCAGAGAACAGCACTGTAAGTGAAGGAAAACTTGATACAAACCCTATACCAACCCGCTTGGCCAGCGTGATATAGTAGGCCAATTCCTCCTTTCAAAGGAGAGGCCTAGTCCAGCAGTGGACTATTAAAGGCTGATGATAAGAAGTAAATAACAGAAAATAGACAGCCAAAAACTTGTCAGTATCTTTTTCATTTTTAAATTCAAATTAATTTGATACGCACATAACTTCTAAAAGTGAATGAAGCGTATGGATTTGTACCCAATACCTTTTTACGGCACTCAGTTGGTATCCACTAGGCTGTCGCTGCCCATAAAAAATATTTTTAAAGAAAAGAAGTATCATAATAATTTCAGGCAACTTTTACAGATCATTAGTTTTTACGATACACAATAGTGTATCCAAACCATTACGTTGACCGTCATAGACGTACATGTGTCTCATCTAAAAATAAGCTCAGACAATGGTATAAGGAAAAGACGGTTAATTATAATTCACTTCACCGCTTGAATTAACAAGACGTGCTCCAAATAATTTAATGAATAATTTACAGGTGTTGTTCTAGGAATATTTTGTTTACGCTTTGTCGTATTATTTCAGTTATATTGTGACGTACGAGTGCTAGCTGTTGATTAAATATTATAATAAGTAATTTATTATAATTAATTCATTGATTCTGTGAATCAAATATGTCATGCTCCTGGATTAGTTTTAATATGACTCAACGGTTATCGACTATTTGTTAGTTAACTACTCCCAAATACATTATCCATAAATTATACTCTCAGTACCAAAGGCAGCGATAGCCTAGTGGAGAAAAGGCAGCGATAGCGTAGTGGAGATACCAACGGACTGTCATGCAGAGGGTATCGGGTTCGAATTCACGGCGCGCACCACTGACTTCTCGGAGTTATGTGCGTATTGAATTGTTAATTATCGCTTGTCTCGTGCCTCGGAGAGCACGTTAAGCCGTCGGTCCCGGCTGTCATGAAGATCTTTGACCTCTAAAATAAACTGACACTAGTCTAAACCATGGAATATCGCTATCCCTTCGGGTTGCGGAGGTCAGACAGGCAGTCGCTCCGCGGAAAAGCTAATATTCCGCCAAATCCGGTTAGGTTATTTCCGGGTTGAGACTGGGATAACGCTAGGAGGATGATACTCTCAGTACCGTTATGTCTAAATGCAAGCCATAGAGATCGCTCGTGGAAAAAAATAATAATTTTGTCCTGGATAATAGCAAACGTTTGCCAGAGTGAGCCTAAATAATCTCAACTATGATGTCCTTAGTCGGCATTTTGTAATAAAACCGAATAAGATTCAACAAGCAACGTTAATACCTTACCTGATCTTAAGTGAAAAACTTATTCTGGAACGAGTTTTTCATCGACTAGATCTAGCTCTTGGTAATATTTTAGGTAAGAGGTATTTGTAAAGACAACCACAGGTCTTAGCGATGCATGCATCCATGACAATTCTTATACTTTTTCCAATAATTTCACGGGTCTCGTAGCTCTAAAATTTTTGAAGCTACCTTTGTTTTGCAATCTCACACAATACAGATCACTAAACTTGTCCACAATATAAATTTATCAGAGGCTCTCAGATTTGTTCTACGTATGTTAAAATGCAGGTCAAGTCATCCAAGCGTTGAGGATTTGTTTTGACAATAATTTGGACAGTCTACTGTAGTTCTGTCCGTTCTTTGATGTTTCACGTCTGACTTTTATTAAAGTTTTTAAATAAACTTGCAACTTTCTCCGTGCCACAGCAATTATTTTCAAAGAACGCCCATCATTTTGATTGGCCGTGTCAAATCACAAAACATTACGTGCCCAGTAAAAATAAACTATCGACCTGCTTTCTATAACAAAGAAAACCATATTAATTGGTTGTCGTCGGCTGCAGACGCAAAAAAATTACACTTTGGCCTAGATTTCTGGGTAATATTTTTGTTTTGATGAAATAGAGTCGAATTCATATACAAAATTAATTTGGCACGTCGTCTATTTTAAATCGGAATATTATGTTATTTGATGTGTTATGTCTAGCATAGTAAAATAATTAAGAAGGTGATATACTCTGTGTCTACCTATTATAATTTTTTTCATTATTTCATGCCTCTCCGTGCACTACTGAATTTACAAAGGTATTGTGTAAATTGTCAGTTGCTAACATCTTTGGCAGTCGTTTCGGGAAACTCGGTACTTGAAATGTTGAAATATTCTGACACTGGTCTAAACCATTTAAAATGGCCATCACATCAGGTTCTACTGAACCTGATGTGATGGCCATTTTAAATGTGTCGTCTGACCTACTGGTCAGACGACAGACAGTCACTTTGTAGCAGCCAATATTTTGTCAAATCTGCTTTGTTGAGAAAATGGACTGCGGAGTCTTTAAATATAAATAAGTAGTAAACCGATAGCTACCTGAAGAACACTACGAAAAATAATGAAATATAATCACTGACGTTTGCAGCATTATCCCGCTTGTATCCAAGGCAGCTCTGGATCTAACCAGCAGGGCGATTCAGAATGTCACGACAAGTAATCGTACGATATGTCAAATTATTGTCCTCGTCTTTCAGCCGCCTATCAGAGATATTTTGAACAAATATTCATTGAATTCGGTTTATTTATTAATTTACTTCATTCTGAATGCATAAAATTGATAGAAAATGCGATAGTTTTGACAAAAAATAAGGTAGCCCGTTCGACAATTAACGGAATCGAATGTCAAATGAGATATCGAACGATTCTGAATCGCGCCCCAGATTCGACAAAATATTATAATAATATTTTGCTAAGTACATGACTTGTTATTAATCGTGCGAATGTGACGACCAGTTACAAACTATACTGAACATCAGAAAGACAAGAACTTATTTGCCAAATTTGAATATCTGCCAGTACACGAGTTATAATTTAGCCAATTTGCCCCGTGATAGATGAACTAGTTCAGAAGGTACGAATTAATGTATTAACGTCGTCAATTACAATTCAAATATTGGCATGCTTTTAGAACAAAATAATCACGGTTCTGATTTTCTCAGCATTCATTTAGTCGACAGATAAAATTTATTTTAACGTAACCCAAATAAACTGTTCAAGAATTAAATCTGTCCAGAGTCTATTCTGTTTACAGAAATTGTGTAAATTATTGCTTGTGTGTAAATACTTTCATTCATACAATTTCTTATTTCTAGAAAAATATTTCGAGTTTGGGTTACCGTCTAATGTTGGTGACAACAGATTTGTTTATTATCAGCAACAGCGATTTATTATTTCCCAGATATTTTACTGTAGTTTAAAAAATATTATTCTTATTCGAGATTGAGTTTATTACTGTTCTTTGTAGGTGGGTATATACTCCCACCAGTATTTTGGCTTTAACGAGATGTATCAATATTACCATAACAGTTCATCATCCTTCTAGCGTTATCCCATTGGAAATTTGTCTTTTCACAGAGCGACTGCCTGTCTGACTTTAGTAACCCAAACTGATAGCGATATTACATGGTTTTGGCAGTCAGTTTATTCAGAGGTACTGAGTCCGTATAACGTCTGTCAGAGATCTTCATAACAGCCAGGACAATGGCTAAACGTACTTTATATTATTAGGTACTTTGAAAAGACAGTTGTGAGCGCCTGGATTCGAACGCGATACCCTCTGCATAGCTGTCTGTTGGTCTACTAGGCTATCGCTGTCATAAATATAATAAATAAATTAAATGTTCCGCAAACCTTGGCAACTACGTGTACATAATTATATTTTATATCTTTTACCATTGTCTCGTGTTGATCAATTTTTGTGTGAACGAGTTGCCACTGGGCCATTTTTTTGTATAGAAGAAGTGACCTCTTGGCCCCCTATTTACTTTGGGAGGCTTACCATATGAACATCATTTACTGCTTGAGTATGATATCAATAGTTACTAAAAATTTTACTAGTAGATGTCTACAATGTAAAACAGTTGCAGCTCCTTACAAAAATAAAATGTACAACCAGTATTATTTGTTTGAAAAGAGTGGCCATGAGTTTTATTGCCCGTTCTTTCTCGTGGTTCTACCTATTGCATTGCGAACGTGGCAGTAAATGTAAATGTAGAATCATTAAGTAATTAACTTAAATTTTGACGTTCATAAGCGTCACTTTGTGGCCTAGATGAATAAATGATTTTGACTTTGACTTCGAATACTAGTTTATAGTTTATTAACTCATTTCTTGAAGGCACCCACATGCCATTCACAATAAGACTCAGACTGGTGTTTAGTATTCCACACCTCAATGTTTACATAAAGGTGGATGCTCTAAAAGACAAGAGCTCCGTAGATAAATGAAGACCATCCAACAAATATAGTCGTCACTTAATAAAAGCAGAAAATGAAATTAAATCTGTAGTTCCTCCGTCCAAGAAATTATTTGATTGAAAAAACCTAAGTAGACATATTATTAAAGAGCGTTGCTTCAACTTTGGAGTCTTAGATCAGCAATATTGTGAAATGATATCATCATCGTTCTTCCATAATCCACTACTAGATATAAACCTCTCTAATGGCACACCAATGAGCCCGATTTGAAGAAAGAAAATTGTGAAGTGATACTAAATTCTCTGCAGCAAATATTTCAAGAAAACGGAGCCAATGCTAGCATAAAAATAATTAAATACGGCTTTTAGTTTTAAGACCAATTCGGAATATCTTGAAAACATTCCCTAGTATAAAACACCCAGCCCCTGGAGAGTCCTGCTATTACCATATAAATTCGAACTCTTGGTGAATAAGAACTCAATTGCTTGGCTGTTAAATGTGCGACTGAGGGGTGGGATCCACCCTGATTGACACGTGTTCACCTTGTAGGGTGAATCCAATTGTCTGCGTATTATAACCAAATTAAATGAGTTTTAGTCCCCCTTTTTCTTTCGGAATTTTTAAGCGATGGGTAAGTACGAGAAATATTTTGTTCGGCCTTGGTGAATTTGTTTTTGAGTTGGAAATAAGATCAAATATTTTTTTTATTTAAGGGCTACTTTTGGGTATTATACTATACCTATTATTATCTTAATATATAAAATCCTTGCGTTACTGACTGACTGACAGACACGCTACAGCCGAAACTATTGGGCGCAGGAAGCTGAAATTTGGCATGTATGTTCCTTGGGGAACGTAGGGGTGCACTAAGAAGGGATTTCCCGAAATTCCCACGGGATCGGCTAAAACGGGTACATTTAAAAAAAATGCAGGCGTAGCTGCTGGCGTCCTCTCGTTCTCGTATACACGTATGTTTTTATAGAATCTCGTTATCGCACCGGCGCTAATATTGATTTTATCAATGTCTGTAAAACTTGTAATAAAGTGACTTTGCGCTTTGAATAAATTATATTGTAATAAAAATTTGGTGAGAATTTAAGTCAAAAGTTACTTATTTAATAGGCTCAAAGTTTAGGACCTTTGCTTATAGTAGTACCTATACCTTACTGAAGAAAGCAAGTGTATTTAAAGTAACCAAATTTTTTTGTGTTCGTGAACAATCAAGCGATGAGCGACAATGGTGACAGGTAACCAAAGTAGTAAGTAGTGATTGATAGTGGATAGTAAAGTGATCGATAATATTTTCGCCTGATTCTTGCTAAAATGACTTTAGCATTTTTCAGACAATACCTAAACAATTAAATAGTATAAAAGACACTAACCTAAAATCTTCGGGAAATTCTTACACAGATTGACCTACAAAAAGTAAACAATTCATTGTTACTTTAAGTATAATTCATATAGAGATTTTCTGCGATTGTAGAGAAAGTATCGTAAGTAATCTAGGTAAAAGTTCAGCTATATTTCTTTAAATACTGTCAACATCTACACTATTAAGTGAAGTATAAATTATATTTGTTAAAAAAATAAATAGTAGATTGCAACATTAAAGTTAAGTATCCAGTATACTAACTAATAGAAACATAACAAGGTATTGTAGAATACAGTATTCTAATTCAACCACAATTCTTGTAGCCCCTGTGGCCTAATGGATAAGGCATCGGCCTCCTAAGCCGGGGATTGTGGGTTCGAGTCCCACCAGGGGTACAATCATCTTTTTGTGATAATTTTAAATCTTTTTACTGTAGACTTTTGAGTCAAAAATAATTGAAATAAAATAACTGGATTATTTTATTATAATTAGTTGTGTTATTAGCGCTTAACTGTATTTGCAAATGAAAGAGAACCATTTTTTCTATTTTTACTGGAACTACTAGAACTTGGATAATTTTTGTTTCACGTTATCGATCTTTCACAGTAAGGACTACATGTTATGATAAGACTACCACTGAGTACTAATTATTTTTGCCTATTTTATTTCAGAATAAAACTGGTCAGCGTCTGTTCACGTTCAGTCCTGATGTAAAACCCCGGTTGCAGTTTACCCTGTACGGCCCTGTCACGACCTACAGCGGCGGGCGGCAGCAGCGAGCGTTTTCGATGTACATAGCGCGCGTTACTCCATTGCGGCCGCGCGCTTCGCGAATAAACGCGCCATGCACATCGCCCCTGCCGCGCCGCTCGCCGCTTAGACCGATCTCGTGAACAGGCCCTTACACGGCTTCAGCATACAATCCTTCTCGAATCCCAACCTAAAGTTGAAGAAGTGTATTGTCCGTCGAAAGATGTTCATCATGATGATTATGCCAACCTGCCGTTTTGTGGTTGTGGTATGGCTTGCACGACGCCACGCAGACGCGCCTGCGCGGTGCTTTTCACTAGAGAGAATAGACCTGGTTGCTATTCATTGCCTTATCAGGTTCATATACTTACTAAGTATGACAAAAAATATTAAGATAGTTCGACATCCCAGACGCTCTGGATTCATTAAACTCACTTTTTTATCTGTTTTCTTCTTCTACAACCAATTGCTTCGCTTCCCCCGCATCGACGGAGGCCTCCTTTAGTTTCTTCTAACTTTTACGGTCTTGGGCATCAATTCACTAAGGGCGGTTTCAGATTAGCGTTTTATACGCGCGTATAAGCTCGTTTTTGGAAGCGCATGTAGGCGCGTATAGGCGCGCCTATTGGCACACGCGCAACTCGTACGAGCCTTAACGCGCTTGTAAGCTCGTATAACCACGAGCCGTCAGAATCCATGTTGACACTGACAAGACGTCACTACCGTTTCGAGCAAATACGCCCATTTACGTGAGTCTGGTTTTTTGAAGCGCGTAATGTAGCGCGCGTGTAAGCGCTTTTGTTGAAACGACCGTATACGCGCAGAAAAATACGCTTATCTGAAACCGCTCTAATAATTTATGTTGTGCTTAAGTAAATCTTTCTGATAACATTTAGCAGTCAAAGTATGCCAGTAATATCAGTCTTTAACAAAAACATGAATACCAATAGGAATCATTCAAAATTATATATGACTTCTAAATTTTCATTTCGGAACTGAAGTTCGTTTTACTACATAACACTTTAAGAAACTGCCTATTATTTCAAAATAACGTTTACGATTGCCATAAATCTGTTGATATTCTGTTGTAGTTGTCAAATTAACTCACGCTTAGGAGAGAATTACAGGTGATAAATTTAATTGTACGGCACGTTGATGGTTTTCTGCATTAAGATGAGAACTCGGGCATTTAGTTTTCCCGTTGAGTACTTACCTATTGCGAAAATATCAGGATTACTTGTGATCCTAAATAATATTCAACTAATCTTTTTAAGCCAAAGGATCTCGTTTCCAGTCGAAGATACTCACGATGCTTAAAAACCTTACCTGATTTGAGATCATCAAAAAGGTATATACTGCCATTGAAACAGTACCTAATGCAAATATTTCAACTGAAAACATAGCCACTGAAATCAAAAAGGTATTGATATTTAAAAGCAAAAAATCAGATTTGTTAGTGTTAAACAAATTTAAGCAGATATTTTTCCTGATTATAAGATTAGGTATAATTGTGTTGGGTGTGGATAAATTCGTTCAATAGGTATGCTAAGCTAACGGAAGCGATTATTTATATTAAAAGCCGGTCAAAAGCGAGTCGGACTCGCGCACCGAGGGCTCCGTACACAGCTTTAGATATATATAATTATTTAAAAAACTATGTGATGCAACTAAAAATTAAAAGAATGCAAAAATTTTCCTATGTGCTATACCTAAACGTTGCTTTATGCCAAATTTCAAGATTCTAGTTCGACTGGAAGTACCCTTTTTTGATATCAACTGCTCAAGCATTTGATATGAATAGAATAGAATAGATGTATTTATTTGCATTAAATGTAGGTACAAAATCAGATGTTTACATACTTAAAAGTATCCGTGTACATTTTACCTTTCGGTATGCAAAACATAAATTATAATTAGAAAAAAAAATTCACTTGCCAGTTTACAAAAATGCGATATTAAATCATGCAAACAATAATTCCAGATGACCTATATATTATCATACTTTACAGTTATAATGTTCTAAACATTAAATACAATTAGATTTATAATAATAATACCATTTACGAAAAATAAGTAAGATTAGAATTGCATGTCAGTATCTATGATTTAATTAATTGATTAAATTCTTATTTATAAAATAGAACCATACACATTCAGAGACTTAACCGAACAATAATAATTATATTAAATATCTATTTATATATTCTAATTTATCGTTTAGAAAGTCTGACACGGAATAATAGCATTTTTGTACAAGCAAAGTCCATGGCTGCTTTTTAAAAAAAATGTATAGGTTGGTTGAATTTCAATTTTTTACCTCTACGGGTTCATGAGGAAAGGGGAAAGGAAAGGGTACCTTTAAAATTATTAAAAATACTTTATTTATACGATGTAACAAAAAAAATACGGTTTTCGCAAGTTTTCTTTATCTATGCTATAAGACTGCTTCGTGCCAAATTTCAAGATTCTGATTCTGTTCACGGGGTAGGTTTTGATTCCCTTGCGAGTAGTTGCGAGTTTGAAAATATGCTTAAATTGCTGTTTTTCTTGATTGCGTTGACATAGAAATTTGATTTTATAACAGCCAAACGGCGTCATAGACCTGATTATTTAAATTACAATTTATAACTCTACGCGTTCATGAGGCAAGAGGTAGTTTGTTTACAATTTTTTTAAATGTTTTTTTATGCGATGTAAAAAAAAATTACATTTTTGGAAATTTTGCCTTAATCTGTGCTAAAAGAAGTTTCCTCGTACCAAATTTCAAGATTCTAAGTTCACGGGAAGTACCCTGTAGGTTTTGTTTCCCTTGCTAGTAGTTGCGAATTTAAAAAAATAGTAAAATTGTGGTATCTTTTGATTGCGTTGAATTTTGATTATGTTACAGTTTAAAGGTATTATAGACTCGAGTATTTGATATGAATTTCATTTTAATAACTTACGCGGTCATTATGAAGGGATAGTAAAATTAAAATTAATACAATTTTTTTTTTAAATGATGTAACAAAAAAATTACGGTTTTCGCAATTTTTCCTTTATCTGTGCTATAAGACATTGCTTTGTAGCAAATTTTTAGATTCTGAGTTCACGGGAAGTACCCTGTAGGTTTTGATTCCCTTGCGAGTAGTTGCGAGAAAATATGCGGCTTCAATTGCTGTTTGTTTTTATTGCGTTGACAAACAAGTTTGATTTTATTACAGCTTAAAGGTATTATAGACTTGAGTATTTGGCATGAATTTAAATTTAATACCTCTACGCGTTCATGAGAAAATGGTTATAACTTTAAAATAATTAAAAATATTTTATGATGTGGTGTAACTAAAAAAATATGGTTTTCGCAATCTTTCCTTTACCTGTGCTATAAGACATTGCTGCGTACCAAGTTTCAAGATTGTGAGTTCACGGGAAGTACCCTGTAGGTTTTGATTACCTTGCGAGTTTCGAAAATTTGCGGTCATTTTTAGCATAATCGGCTGTATCTTTTGATTGCGTTGGCTTAGAAGTTTGATTTGTTCACAGCTTCAAGGAACAGTAGATTTGACTACTTGATATAGGAAAATTTCAGTTTGATAGCTCAACGCGTTTCTGAGAAAAAGAGTCTTGACACGGACGGACAACAAAGTGATCCTATAAGGGTTCCGTTTTTTCATTTCGAGGTACGGAACCCTAAAAAGTTACACGCGTAGGTAAATATGCGAATATGTTGCCTTCATCACTGCTGCGCCCGAATCAATGCCATATTTTACTCTAACAATAATTGTTGCCGGCGGATGAACAATTAGAGTACTTAAAGGATGACCGAATTGCGAGCTTTCAACTCTACGACAAAATTGATGCAAAACATTAAATATAGGTCAACACAGAAATAAAAAAATACATTTCGACCATTTCTGTAGCGAGAGCAGAGTTCCTCCTACATACTCGAGATAACCAAAGCGCATCGTCCAATGACAGCTCGTGATTGTAGGCCTCATACCTTATAAAACAGGTAGAACCTCCAATATCTTTACCTGAGAAAACTAACTCCCTGATTGGCTGAGAGCCAAGACACCTGTCTCGGGAAGCCTCTCCACCAATCAGCGGCGAGTACACCTGTGCGATCGATCGTAAGGCGGAGTTACACCTGAGTAGGTGTACCTTTTGTTATTGTAAAGAACGTAGGTAGAAAGAAATAAAAATGTTTCGATAATGGAATGTGTAGCATATAAACATTGAACAATGTTAAAGATGTGTACAATTTAACACGCAGATACGAGGAATTATTATTTCTTTGAATAGCAATGTCCATTTCTTTCTTTTTGTTACCCATGAAGAAACAAACATTTATATGTAAGTAGGTAAGAAGTTCCGCGGATAGGTAATTTTAATACCTACTAGGTATAATAAAATATTCGGTTTGTTTCATAATAGTTAGTGGGTAGGTATTGGGCTATGCAATAAAAACATTTTAACACTTGAATATTTAGTGATTTTTTTTTATTTCACCTCGGCACATGTGTTTCTTTAGTATTTTTAATGTTAATCTTTCGTCACAATTGAACACTCTCTTAGTTTAGACACATTTATCTGTTGTACATATACCTACATACCTATATCTCGACAACACAAGATCTTGTACACTATTTTATTCAGCAAATAAACATGTTTGAGTTATATTAAGTATACCTATGACCCGGTACCTGTGTCCAATGTCCTACATTGCTCAGTTTACAAATTACGCCAAATCACAAACAACCGACGCTCCAGTTTCTGCCTCCAAGCCAATTTGGAAATAGTTAATACATTTACCTCATTAAAACATATGTATTTGAAAATCTTGCCAACGAAACAACCAACGCAAATACACATACATACGCACTAACTCACTACGCAGTGAGTTTCTAAACTGAATTTCTGTGTCACATAACTATGTTTTTGAGCGAAGCCACACGCAATACTGGTCAGCTCATGGCCTTCTGGAAGGAGCTTGCATGGTATGAGTAGCAGACGACAACCGTGTCACTGTTCCCGCACAATGGCCCAATTAAGTGGCTAAGTGCGGAAAACACCTGTCCAACTAACTAACTATGTTTTTATCCTGTAGAACACTAACTGAGGAAGAAAATTAGGAGAACGCACAAAGATTAATTCGAAAGGTGTTATCACTAATATGAATTATGTGGGAATACCAAATTACGTTAATCTTTACTTACACAGACACGGCGCGCCGTAACACGTGAAACGTTTTGGTTAGAATTATATCTATTTTGATATCGTTTTGTCGTTTTTTCAGTAATGTTCTAAGGGTTTTATTAACCACAGTCTCCATTATTTGACACTTATAACTTAAAATAGCTAAAAAGAAAACATGAAAGCTCTTAAGGCTAAGAAAATTACACTGCCATAGCTGTTTTAAATATTTGAACAGAAAAAAATAGTATTAGCCCGGCCCAAGCTAGTATTTTGTTGCAAATCAAAATACAGTAAACGTTACTTGTCTCAAGAATAAGAAATTAGTAAACTTTACTCGTGCATGGTTCAACATTCAAAAAGATCTTGTAACATCTTTCAATACCACGGCCATGAAATGTCAGCAAATTCAGCACATTTGTTGCGATTGCTATTTTCGTTGAGAAGCTGTACCTAGGTAACCTAAAAGAACTTAGGTTATTCATCTTCAATACATTTTCCGTTCATTAACAATTTCTAGATGATCTACGTTTTACTCTTCTGAAACTGAATTTGTGAAGTTCTTTAAATTAGACCGGGGTGTTAATAAGGGATAACACGATGCAAATACCATCTTTGCGTAGAGACGGAAAACTCGACATCAAACCCTATACGACTGCCTCGTTGGTCTCGCGGCATAAATGTGCGCGTAAGATCGGGAGGTCCCGGGTTCGATTCCTGGGTCGGGCAGTGTTATTGGGTTTTTCTGTCACGAAATTCTCAGTAGCAGCACGGAGTCTGGAAATGTGCCCGGTACGGCAATAGGCTCGCCCCTTATTACGTGGGACTAAACCTATATCTGGCGAAAAGTGGGTGTAGAAATACACCTCTGCCTACCTCTTCGGGGTTGTAGGCGTGAGACTACGTATGTATGTTAATAAGGCACCGAGTTTTGAACACAACTATATCTGATCACTACATGTGTATTTTATATATTATGAATGTATGTGTCTGTTTCTAAGTTTGTGTGTGTGTTTTGAACTAAACTATATCAGTCTGATCCCTACATGTGTATGCATACTCGATATTTGTGCGTTTGTGTGAATGTTTCTATGTTTGTGTGCGTGTGTTTTTCAGCATGTATCTGGCAGCATATTACACGCTGTTTGAAATGTAGCGTAGCGGAAATCCGGTGTATAACGACGTGTAATGATGTGTGGACATCTTACCTGGATGCCGAACGATGCTTATTAGTGGATAGTGATGGGATGCTATTGGTTTCGAACTGTCGATAAAATGCAATTAGTATGAATGCCAACTTTACTGACTGGGTTTGGACTCCGCAAGAAGAAGAACTATTTCTTTCAATGAAAATTAACAATAATAATATTAAAATGTAACATAAGAAAAAGTGCATGTCAAAGTGAAACATAAATCTCAAAGTCTGAAATAAATGGTCTGCAAGCTATTGTAACAAAATATTTCTTAGATAGCTATTACTTACTTGTAATGATTGTAGAGACCACCAGGAGTTGAACTAAATGTGCATTAAATAAATAGCGGATGACCACACTGTTTAGTTTCTGAAATATTTATTAACTAAACTATTCAAATAGTAAACTATGTTATATTCCATATTAAGTACTGCTGGCTGTCGTGAACAGCTAAATAATTATTGTATTTAGGTTAATGTCTCTAAGACATCACCTTCTGTTATCATAATATATCTAAATCTGTGTGTGTTTGTAAGTTACAGCAATAGACTAATATTAGTTTAGTGACTGCAACTAGATAGCTCTCAATGAAAACTCGTAGTACCTATCGACAGAAATACCCGCTACATCACTAGTCTGTTGGTAGGCGCCATTTGCCAAAGCGACTAAACAAGAGACATCTCATTGAAAGGTGTCTCTGACAGAATACCTTGGCGTGAACATGTTTTACAATTTTAGACTTGGCACCTTTTGGACATATTGTCTTTTCTCTGAAGAATTGTAGCCCGAGACTTCACATTAATATTGCCTATAAATTTTTCACGAATAGCTTATTATTTGAAATAGGGCCAGGTTATGCAGGTATAATAAGGTTACGACGTTTTTATTGGGAGTTTTGGTCCATTTTCAGTTTATAATATCATATACTTTAGTTGCTTGTTGAGATTTCAAACGAGCAGTATATTGTGGATACTACAACATTTCTCAGAAAATATCAAATAAGTATTTTCCTGTATTATTTACGCCGTGTTTTGAATCGTATCAAAATATTATGGTTGTAGATTAAAGTTATTATGGTGAGAGGAGGTATAAATTTTTTTCGTGACCATGATTTTGAGTTGTTAATTTGAAGGCTTAGACTAGTAATAAAAATATGACAGGCGTTATGTCATTTTGTCGACTAATTAGCACAAATCATTCGCGTAGGTATTTGACTTGTTGGCACAAGATTTGTACAAAATGTTTCTTATTAAAGCATAATGTAAAACTTACATAGATAGACTAGAGGACGCCAGCAGCCACGCCTGCATTTTTTTTTTAATTTACCCGTTTTGGCCGATCCCGTGGGAATTTCGGGAAATCCCTTCTTAGTGCACCCCTCCGGCCCCCAAGGAACATACATGCCAAATTTCAGCTTCCTGCGCCCAATAGTTTCTGCTGTAGCGTGTCTGTCAGTCAGTAAGTAACGCAAGGATTTTGTATATTAAGATTAGTAAATTTAATTAGTATGGGTCACGTCAAAGTCTTGGTCTTAATTCAGCGCAATTCGACGAAATATTACGCAAGACCTAATTTTTGCTTTTTAAAACGATATTAATAATATTGACATGTATCGACCACTAAAACCTATATGCATAGGAAAATTAAATGCGTAAATTCTAAGAAATATTAACTCGGCAATATCTTTTTAGGACACTCATATGTATTTTTTTTTTATTTCAAAAATAATGCCCAAGTTGAGATAAAAGACTTTAACAAAAGTTTGGACCCTTGGAGTTTACTTCCGGTAGGTACTCCAGATACTCCTCCATAGTTAAGGCTTTTAACTGCCCTTGATAAAATCAAGTGCAGTGAAAAACCTTAACTATGTAGTTCTTTCGTGTAAGTATTACGAAATTATTAATACGTATTGGAGCCTAATCACTAAACGTCATACATTGCCAGCTCATTATTGCTGTAGAATGTTTTGGCAGCAACTCTGTCTTACTCGAATACCACATAACTGATCACGCGAGTGACGGCGTATGTGGCGTTGTTATCTACAACGTATTTTATTGTTAAACTGATGAGTTGTCGCTGTTTAGTACCATAGTGAATAAGTCATCCGTGTAGCCTATGCTAGACATAAAATTGGTGTCAGTGGCAGCTATAGTGTCGAAGAGAGTGATATTATTGTGTTCGAAGTCACTGCAAAAATATATTCCAATACTAAGTATTGGAATATATTTTTGAATTTCTGAATGAATTACCCTTATCTCGGGTCAGTCTGTGATATAAGCTGAAGCCAATGATGATCATATTAAAAGGGAATCAAGAGTGCTGCTGATTTTGATGTTGATGAAGTTAAAACTAGTCTGTTACATGCTTTATGTACATCTTTCTACACGTGTTACCGTGTAAGAACTGAGTGACTGATACTGGCCAGTTTAATTATAAATACTTAAAATAATTTATTTGAATATTGTATCGGAGCAATGAACTCACAAGAACATAATATTTAGGAAATAGACAAGTAAGAAAACTCAAATTATACTTGAGTTTTGTTAATTTTAAGTAAGTTGTTCTAATAATTACAACATAACATACAGATTTGGCAAAAACAGAAACTCAAATTTATGTAATATAAAGACTGGTCTAGGTATTAAAGTAGTATTTTCTTGTATAAACCGTGCTGTAATACCAACCAACTACATCTCCCACACCGCGTGAGATATAAATAAGCACAGTAACGATACCCTAATTGCCTCCTTCGCAGCGTACCTATCGGATTGCAATTTACCGGCAAAATTGGAGTCACCGATAAAAAATATGGTGCACAGGGGACTCGAGGTACCCTGAGCATAATATTCAAAATATATTTTTCTTCCGGCCCTTATTACGCTGCAAAATGTGTGGCAGGTAGGCTCTAGGTTCTTTCTCATGGTTCTACGCCCTTGCTTTGCGAACGTGGCAGTAAATGTAAATGTAGAGTCTTTAAGTAATTATTTTATAAATTTATTATTTTGACGTTCATAAGCGTCACATTGTGACCCAAATGAATAAAGGATTTTGACTTGATTTTATACACATGACACAATGATTTAAACGGTCGTCTTACCGATTTATAAGCCAAAGTTTTGATATTGACTTGAAAATCCTTGGTGTGATTCAAGATTTTTTTGTTTTGCGTTGGAAAACGCAACTTTATTTAAATTGGCCATTCCCTACACTAGGCATCAAATCCAACCAAAAGTTGAGTTTAGAGCCCAGTGAAAGGAGAAAGTGTGACTTCCGAAAGTTGCTCGATCTACCCACTAACAACCACCGCGGTATCCTCACCCTACATTAGTAGTGTTGGCACGAGAATCCACCACAGTGTGACGTGCCATGTGTGACAGACCCGTCGTCGCCAACTTCTCAAGGCAAGTGCACGCAAAAATCTAGGTAAATACCACTTGAGTAAGCACAGCCTTCACTCTACTATCCATTCGTTTTACAACTAGGCCAGTATAACTCTTAATGTTTAGAATCATCTTTAACAGTCCACTGCTGGACTAGGCCTTTCCTTTGAAAGGAGGAACCACGCTGACCAAACGGTTTGGTATAGGGTTTGTATCAAGTTTTCCTTCTCTTACAATGCTGTTCTCCGTATAATATGCTCCCTCTGTCGGCTCTTACGACACCCATGGGGTGATATGGGGTGGTGACAATCCGTATTCTTAATCCGTCACCACACGAACTGATGAATTGATAAAATGTTTAGAATAAAAGCATAAAAAAACGTAAGACACGTAACATTACGCAACAGATAGAAAATTCAGCAAAAAAACAATATCACTATTAATAGTCCAGAAATCAAACTTGGACATTAGCGGTTTGGCAGTTGCGCAAATTTTCACATTCATACCATTGAGCTTAGGATAATGTCTATTATACCAAAAGCAAGCATCTTTTTATTACTTGTTGATACTATTCAGTAAGTTTATATTTCTCAAAATTGTAGTCAGATGTTCTTTTTATCGTTTTAAAATTGTATTTATGTTCTGTAAAGTTTTAAATATTGTTTTAATTGACACTAACTGGTGGAAGTAAAAATAGTATCAGTTGGTGCCAATTAAAATACCTTAGCATAGTTTAGTTGTTTTATAACCTGAATGTTTATGCTTGTAACTGTTTTTTCATTCAGTTATCGCGAGTGGGATTAGTTTCTTTATGTAATAGTCAGTTTTGGATGGCAATATCACAAATAAAGGGGAGTACCTATCATCATGTTTTTATAATGGTCGTAAGGCTGTTAAGTTTAGATTCTATGCAAAGTTTAGTGGTAGAAAAGCTTTACTAATTTTAGCATGAATGGGTCGGCTTGACTGGAGAAGTACTGACCTCTCACAGAATATTAACCTGAATTAGCAGTAGTGGCCTTGCTGTTGAGTTCATTCGCTGAGTGACATTGTCGGTACCCCATACCCTTTTTCTAATACCACTCCCGCACTAGAACTAGACTCTGTGTCGCGGGGGACTTTACCAACGTACAACTAACGGACAAAATGAACACCCAGACTCGAAACAACAATTTATGAATCAAGCAAAGAGTTATCTTGTGTGTGGGTTCGATCCACTCTCTCACTCTGCTACACTCTGCGCAAAGTCAAGCGGCGAGGCGGCCGCTTAGACTACTACACCAATCGTGCAGTCAAATAATAAATTAAAATTTAAAGTAATTAGAATAAAGTTGTACTTTAGAAGCTCTTAACAAAATAACCATCTAGTTTAACATACGTTTCGTTACATAACAACTTATTTGTTTATAACAACGTTATAATCATTATCTCCTGTCACAGTTGGCACTCCGCCTTATGAACTAATTATTCTAGACCGAAAGTCTGTACAACCGAGACGTGTAAACATGACAACATTAGAGACTTACAGCTAACAGATATCTATCTATTATATGTAGACTTCTTCACGTGTAAGCGACCACAAAGAGGAACCATAATTTAGAGTCAACCTTTTAGCAGATACTGAAGAAATATTTGTTTTTAGAATTGGATGAACGTGATGTGACGAATTAAGAATACGGAATGTCACCACCACGTATCATCCCATGGGTGTCGTAAGAGCCGACAGAGGGAGCATATTATGCAGAGAACAGCACTGTAAGAGAAGGAAAACTTGATACAAACCCTATACCAACCCGTTTGGCCAGCGTGGTATAGTAGGCCACTTCCTCCTTTCAAAGGAGAGGCCTAGTCCAGCACTGGACTGTTACAGGCTGATGATGTTGATGATGATGATCGTGATGAGACAAATTCGAGTTTACTTATTCATTCAGAAACCAACAGTAAGTAGTGACTTTAATAGCTGTTCTCTATGGCACAGTTTCATAACGGTGTTACCTCGGTACGCCGAGCGCCATATTAATAAGTTGAATTTACTACATGTTTTACATTTATCTACGAATATCCAGCAAAACAGGTAACTTAAGAATTTGCAACGAGTGTCCTCCACTTGAATTAATAGAATTATAGCAACAAAATGCGAACGAGACAAAATAACATAATGTTAATCATACACAAAAGGGCACAACATCAATATTAAGAAACGGTGGCGCTGTAAGCAAACTTAAATTTTATTTATTATTACCTCCATGGTAATAATAAATATTTTATAGAGTTTCAAACCTGTCAACTATAAAGTTAAAGAAAACCCATCTGCGTGGTTTTGAACAAAAGCGCAAAATTATCCGTCTCCTTTCACCCTCTTCTGCTTCTTCTGCCTGCAGCGCTTTCGCTTATCGTCATGTGGACTCAGCTTGATTATGAACGACTGGAAAGAAAGAGTATTAGTTTTTACTTGCACAGTTTTTATTGTGCAAATAATAGACAGAAGAACAGGACTGGAAAATATTTTGCCAGTCCTGTTCTTTATGAGATCTTCAAATAAAAAGGGGCTGATACACTTATAACATTGCATTCACTTATAACAGTACAGCGAGCATTAGCTGTTTTCTGTTTTGTCGAACCGAACATTTTCACGATCATTCTAGCGAACACTCTAAATTCAAATAGTCCGTAGAATATAGAAAAAATATAGAAATCCCACTACGACAGCAGTTTTACACAATATGTTTACTTCAGTTTCACTTATGAATTATTTCTAGAGTAAGAGTTTCTAAATAATAAAATGAAGATTTTAATTTGAACACGTTTACTAAATCACACAAGTGTCTGTTCCTCCGTTCAAATTTATTTATCGATATCGAGAGTTTATCAACATTCTGTTGAAATTAATTCCGAGTAAACCAAATCTATTCTAAAATATCGATATTTATTCTGAGTAAGCCCATCACTAGTCAAGTTAAAATTAGTGACAAACTATGAAGATTCTTGCCTAGATTAAAATCATAAGTTAAGGTGAAGTAAATATATTGGGTTTCACCGCCATTGTAGCGCGAATTCTATGTATTTTCTATATTCTAAGGCTCGCCCGAATGTTCGTGGGAATGCTCGCTTAAAACACACTATTTGTTTTGTAACATTCGCGTGATTGCTCATTACAGGTGAATGCTCAAGTGTATTAGCGCCATAAGATAAGTACTTCAACTTTTACATATAGTTAGTTGACAACATTAATATAATTATCTATTTTAGAGGTAATATTATAAAATAAAATTACGTCCACCTTAGCAACGAGAAAGGTATGCTAAGGTGGTTTGAGCACGTGGAGAGGATGGATTACGAAAGACTGACCATGCAGATATATAAGGCAAGTGTGAATGGAACAGGACGAAGAGGAAGACCTCGGCGGACGTTCTCTGACCAGATTGGAGATATTCTAAAAACAGGACAGGTTAGAAGTACCCAGAACAGAAGAGCATGCATGAGGAATCTGATGGGAGTGAATGAAGCAAGAGAGATATGTCAGGATCGATGCAAATGGCGTTCCGTAGTCTCTGCCTACCCCTCCGGGAAACAGGCGTGAGTTAAATTTCAGCTTCCTGCGCCCAATAGTTTCGGCTGTAGCGTGTCTGTCAGTCAGTCAGTAACGCAAGGATTTTATATATTAAGATTAATGTTCGAAGCTTCGTGCTAGTAATAGTATACTACGTATGTATAACGTATGTATGTAAAATTACATTCAGTCATAACGATAACCTAAATGTTATAAATCAAATGATGATTTAGGTAAAAAGCATGTTTTTGTTTTTATATCCTGTTGCAATATTTCGTGCAATATACGTTTCCTGTTATGAGTCCAATTTATTATTATACATTTTCATACACATATATAATTAATCACAAAAGTAATTTTTTGTTAGAAGTAAATATAGTAAGTATGATGTGTGTGTAAATTTTACCATTTATAAAAACAACGATAGTCATCACCACGTCGAGAATTGTCGGTTTAATATTGTAAAGAAGTCAAAAGATTTTCTGATTATACTAAATTCTGACACGTCTATCCGCTTAGATATCACTGCCTTTCATAATAAGAACGAGTATGCAGGAATATAATAGAGGTTTGTCACATTTTTTGCCATTAATTAATAAGTGTTGGTAATTTTATAAAGTTATGAATAAAACACATAAAATCTGTTTTTCAAACGTAATTTCACATTAGAGACTCCTGAATGTGTTTATTATTTTAATTTCACGTTGATCTTTATTAAGAGATTCACGTGTGGAATGTGAAAATACGATCGCCATAATGAAGTCATTCAAAAGCTTTAAGAATCTAAAACATCAATAAACACCTACCTTTCTAAATCCTTTGGAAAATAATTGTCTTTATTACTTTTGAATACAGTCGTAATAAAAACATACAATTTAAACTAACGACAACGTTTAAAAACATTTATAGCAAATCACGGTAATCTCCCCGAAACACTGATGGTCACTTCAGGTTTTATGCATCTCTATTGAAAATCTCGAATTTGTTTATAGGTCGACAGATGCAAAACAACTTTTGAATCGCAAATGTCCTCAGCAAAACCAATTCAAACATCGTAAAGCAGCCTTACAAATTGTTAAAAAATAACAACATTTTAATACCAATTAAAAGGAATTATTATAATCGCAAGATTTTATCTGATACTTTAATATTCACCTATTACTGTCATTGAGTATAAAACGATAATATATTTCGGTAAGAATCGCACCACTATTTCAGGGAATAGTATAAACACCTTTTGTCCGAAGTGCCAAACATTTTTGGCACACAGTTTTACATTTATTTTTCGAAATAAGTGATATTTCTCAGGTGATCAGTCAGATTTACAACAGCTGTTTGACGGTATTTTATCGATATTTTGCCAATGTGCTTCGCAATTATGCAAAGAATGCCATTATAGTTAACGCGGTTAAAGTTATGTTCTCTTTTATTAATAGTTCATAGGCTGGCATGACACGAGCTTAGACGTATGACTTCAGTCTAAATCAGTTCAGCTGGTTTGTTGTATTGAAATTAATTTCGATGTCCTCTAATGCTCGAATTATACGAAAATATCCTAACTTATAACATGCATGTGTAAATAAAACTAATAAGATAAATTATAAAAACTTAAATAAGTGAATCACAAATTTGTATTTACCGCGTATAGAGTTAATTTATAACGTATATTTATAATACTGATGGACAAAAGCGTTGCCAAAGTTGTCAACTTTTCCTTCTTAAGTGCTTGATTCCTGGCTAATCTTAATCTATAAAATCCTTGCGTTACTGACTGACTGACAGACACGCTACAGCCGAAACTATTGGGCGCAGATAGCTGAAATTTGGCATGTATGTTCCTTGAGGACTGTAAGGGTGCACTAAGAAGGGATTTCCCGAAATTCCCACGGGATCGTCCAAAACGGGTAAATTTAAAAAAATTGCAGGCGTAGCTGCTGGCGTCCTCTAGTTTGTAATAATGCCAATGGTCCAATTGTATATCTTATATGACTCTTAAAAAAACGCCTTATAAATTACCTACTAATCCCTTCTCTTGCATTAGTCTACGCACCCATTGAAAACCTATTTAATTTTATCTAATTTGA
This sequence comes from Euclidia mi, assembly GCA_944739405.2. Lineage (NCBI taxonomy): Eukaryota > Metazoa > Arthropoda > Insecta > Lepidoptera > Erebidae > Euclidia > Euclidia mi. Next base: position 88,314,294 of record OX123184.2, read on the forward strand.
ACTGTCATCTAACGTTTGGCACACAACTGACTAATTCACGTGACATACTGTACTGTAATGTAGAACAGCAATTTGGATGTAGGCACATAGATTTAATGAGATTTTCTTTCAAAAGAACTCTCTTTTTCACAATTTTATACGCCTGTCTTATTGTAAAATCGCCAATGTATATATTTTTACACTTCCTAGAAAAACGTGAATGAAACCCAACCCTCCAAAATTTTAACAAAACGCAGGTGTACCCGCGGGCGGTCCGAGGTGTTGCCACAATCAGCCGCGGCGTCTGACACCTGACTGCACTGACAACTGACACTGACAGCTGACAGTGACACTCTGACAGATTGAGGCGAAAACGCCCATTGTTGCACCTAGCCCTCTTTTGTTTTAAATTTAAAGGAGGGCTTTTCCGGTGTGATGATTTGTTTCTACCTTTTCGCTTCGTCGTTTTGTTTGCGAGAGAATGGAGTGTTGTTGATTGATTAAAATATGCTAGCGGAATATCAAAGCAGTTACGTTTTATTCATTGTAGTAGGTATTAGCTAATATTAGTGTTAGTATAAAACCTATGAATAGTAATATTTTTGGGCCAACTTCACTTGTAGCTGTTATTTGTGGAAATAATTATCAAATGCATTAAATAATATTAGGGTTTATACCATAATGAGTTTGTAATTTATGTATTGATCTAAATATAGTATTCTACACTTACATACGATAACATAATAGTGATGCAAAAGTTCGTTAATCATTTGAGTACTCCAACTTAAAATGTGTAACAAGTAAAATAAGGAAATTTATTTATTTTGTTTTTTTTTTATAGATATTTTCTATTATGTATGTCGTATCAACATCTCGGTGGAGTAACGAAATACGCAAAGTGGCTGGCAGCGGCAGGACAAGAAAAGCCGGAAATCGGGCTCAGTGGCGTGCCATGCATTGGAATAGCCTATATCTAGCAGTGGAGTACGGCAGACTGATGATGATGATCATGACTTCCACGACGAGTGAATCGTCACGCTCACATTGCCAAATAGAAACCTCTTTTAAACATAAAGTTAAACAAAATAAATCAAATAAATTATCCCAGTTGACGTCATCAATATGACAATCACGTTACAAACCGCTCTATCATTACAAGATGTCTATCAGTGTAACGGTGACGGAGTGGCCAGGCTTTGTGCCGTAGTAATTAGTACGCCAGACTTATTATAACACCCCTTTATTTGGTGCGTGTTCAAATTGTGCGTACTACGGAAGGAGCATTTGAATTTAAAAACATTTAGACATTTAACAAAAATGTATTATTTACTAACTTAGAATTAAAGATTATTATTACAATGTTTATGATTGTTTTAATAATCATTAATTCTAAGCATGATATATAAAAAAATCATTCATTACAAATTCTGAAATAAAATAATGACTAGCACACGTTTTTAAACATTATGATGATGATAATGTTTTGAACAATTTTAAGTTGTCTAAAACATCACTGTAAGCTACTATGAAGTAAGAAGACAAGCGTGTTCCATTGGCGATTGTATTTTTGGCTTACACAATTATACAGAACAAGTCCACATACTTATCACACAAACATTTGTCCAGGGTGGAAATCGAAGGCACTACCTCCATTGAAGCAACATGCCTGTCATAATTTTATATCAATTATTTAAATAAAGAAAAAAAGTAAACATGGTTTCATATGTGGCATATTATAATATGGAATCAAAGAACTCATCAATACAAAGCAAACGAGCCCAAACTCGATGGAATTGTGTCGTTTTATTGTGGAGTCCCTTTGGTCTCCTTGCAGCTCTATCATCAGATCAGTTCCATAACATCATAATATTGAATTGTTACACGATGTACACGTGCATGCAATATATCGGCTTAATAGGATCAATATATCAATAGGTAGAATCAATCATAAGGAAGACATCAAAGGAAGTGGATCGATTTATCTCGCAAGATTTAATTACATACACCGGGCAGGTGAGAGTAAAAAAAGCTTGTAATAAATTGTTTATGCCTTGTTGAAACATAGGCCATATAAATAATGTTCTGTACTTAATATAGTTAATATACCAACATTTATATTAGTGTGGTATCATAATGAGTACTCGTAATAAGTTGTATAATTAAAGCGATCGCGCTGAATTACTGCGGCTTCGAAGAGCGAACATCAGTCAGGTATTACACCAGAGTTAGGAAATGTACCTACCCATATTTTAGGAAGGTGTAAAAGAACTAGATTGTTATAAAAAATGGCCTGCTTGAACTAGTATATTCTGTGCGAGGAAACTAGATGAGGAATAAGACGATTGTATCGAAGAATTTAACCTTGAAGCCTGGCGTCCGCTTTCTTGTCTAATCAGCTTTGACAGAATAGGTATTAGTTATTTCACAGAGTACTGCCGTCTGACCTCCGCAACTCAATACAGAAAGCGATATTCCATGACTTAGATCAGTGTCAGTATATGTTAGAGCACTCACTGTACTGTGACTGTCAAAGATCTTCATAACAGCCGGGACATTAGGGTTAATTTCTCGCCGAGGCACGAGGAAAGCTATTATTGAATACCAGTAGGTTTGAACCCGAAAAATATTGAACTAAACCATCCTCCACCTCCACGTCTCTATAGATTTTGTTATTGTAGAAGTAATAGAAGAAATTAATTTTGAACCTAGTTCATAAAAAATGCTATTAAAATTAGAAGTTTATTACCGTATCCATTTTTCGACACTCCTTGCTTGTTAATTATGAGCTTATAACTCTGCTCTGTTTTATTATGGAAAGGTTGATGGCAAGCAAATTGTAATGTTGATTTATTTGCTAATTGTAGGTTTTTGTACAGCCATTAAAAATACTAGATAAAATATCTTTATTTATTTTTCGATGATGATTTGCCGTAGTTTCTAACACTGACACGATAGTAGAACTATGGTAGCACAAAAATATCTTAATTATGCACTATTTGAATTGAAAGAGGCATTTAAAAATACTCAGTAGCTATATTTGTTATAGTTATTGAAAAAATAAGTGTATAGAAATAAAATAAATTTTGATACCCAAATAGCATAGATAATAAAAAATTAAATATTTCAAGACTGATCTAACCACGGAGTGAAGATCGTCATTTATAAAATCAAAGTAAATCTTTTTATGGAAAAAGGCAGACAACCTTTCAAATCCTATTTCTATTGAAACAGATTACCTATACCAACTAATGGGAAAACTTTCTAATTATAAAGAAACCGTTTTTCATTTTCCTAACGTCAACTAAAACCTAGTCTAGAATGGAATCTAGTCTATATTTACCCATACCGGAGTTTCGAAAATACGTTTTTTTTAATTCCGTGCTATTTTTGTAGCTAACTTCCTTCGACATAAACTCTTTCAACTCGAGCTCTATCAGTTGCCCATTACACAATACACAAACCTGCAGTTTGTTTACCTCCGATCTATCTTACAAATGTTAAACACGTCACATAAATTAGACAACTAAAACGCTGCATACCTCTGGCTATATTATCTGTGCCTCTGAACAACCTTCAAACAAATTTGTGGCGGAATTAATTCTATTCTTTAGTAGAAACAACAGAGAAACGAAAGAAAAACAATAGCTTTTCATTTCCAACTTTTTAATTTCTCAGAATATGTTTAGTAATAAAAACAGGGCTTTAGTATCGGCCATCCACCTATGTTCGGAGCTATAAAAGGGACGTCTCAGTACTGTTATAAGACGATATCAAACGGGACAATAAACTCTAAAGATAATTGGCACTCGCCGTTCAAGGTTGACAGCTAGAGAACTACGCGGCGTGCAAAGATTATTATGCAGATGTGATCGCTCTGAAATGAATGTGGATTTTGCCAAGTAGTTTTAAAATATGGATAATTATGTATTATATTAAGTAGGTACATTAACATACCATAAATGTTTGGTAAATACGAACACCAGATGAAGAATTTTTTGCATGTAGTTCATATTCCTGAAAGCGCAACCATTTTTGAGCGCAACTAAAAAGCGCAACTACTTTATTCCACAAAGCGCAACCATAAGTTGCGCTCATAAATTTAAAAAAAAAAAATATTTTTTTATTCCTCTAAGCGCAACTAAATATCAAGGTGCAATAGTGCTGGTTAATAGCTAACGGGCAATATCGATAGTTCATCATAAGACAGGACATTTTAGTATAATATTTTATGACATTTGATGGATATAACAATAATACAATACAACGGGGCGTAGGGTGCGGTGCGGGGAGCAGTGACCACAGTACAGAGCTGTTGCTGTGCGCCCGTTGCCCATTCAATGATTAAAAGCCTCTGTGCCTAACATGAATGTAGATTTTTTTTAAAGTGATTTTGAGGAAGCTGCAGTTCGAGGTTTTCTAGCGGTATTCCCCAATGCACTTGCGAGTGGGTGCTATTTTCATTTTAAACAAGCGCTACAGAGAAAATCTAAGAAAATAGGTCTTTCTAAAAATAATATTTTTAGAAAACATGTTGCCTTATGCACTGAATTACCTCTTATACCCGAGAATGATTTAGTCGCTGCTTGGATTTACATAATGAGCCACTCCCCACAAGTTAAAAATGTTACAAAGTTCAATGACGACATGGTTTCTCAATGGCCAGAGCATAAATTTTGGAAAAATAAATTTTCATCCTACGGTGAAAATAATAAAACAAATTTTGTAGAGTCACACTATTCAGATATTAATAAAAAATAAACAGAAAGCGTGGTGTAAATTTAGCACAACTATTAGGATATCTGCGGCAATACTGTGATAATTATGCTGATATAAGATTACAAATGGACATTTCTGATAAACAAAACCATGCCCAAGAAAGAAATAGGTTAATTAACAGTAAATTAGATGAATATACAAGTGGCTCTATCTCTTTAGAGATAATATTGCTACTGTTTAGAGATGTTGAGATTTTAATATATATATTTTTTTTTGTAACCATTTTTCATTATGTATAATGCTTAAAATACAATACAATTTTTATTGTTTTAAATGTTCTTATATTGTCAAGACAACTATTTGTGATTTTTTTATCAATTTACATAAGAAAATAAAACTGTCTCATGCTGGCTGAGACGCCAAATATAAGTTATATATATTTAAGTTTAATGTTTCACTGTTTTTCTAAATACTATTAGTTTAAAATTGTTTTATTGAGATAACGATTAAGGCTGATTGTATGTACCTTAATATTAAGCTAATACACAATTTCTAATGTGATAATAAAAACCATCTGTGATTTTAATGAATATTTAGTTAAGACCTTTCATATTTTAGATTTTATATTGTTTTATTATGATTATTACTCAAACTGTGATTTGATGTATCCTCTTATACCTGATGATTAAACAATACTAAGTGTGAAAAGAGGTTCTGTCTGTTTTTATTTACTACATATTTAATTTAGTAAGGTATTTTGGGACCTAATTACATACTACTACTTTTAAAATTGTTATGAGTTTTACCTATACTATGCAGTGCCTTATTTCTGATTCATGACAAAAAAAAAACGGTTTTTTAGTAGGCTACTAACTTCTGTTCAATTATGTTACCCTGGTACTTTTCAAAACATTTTACTGATTGATACCTTTGTTACTAGATTCTATAAACAACCTCTGTTCATTTCTGTTATCCTGGTACTTTTGGAAACGATCGCCGTAATAAATAAAAAATGGGCATATTATTTCAAAATTCTATCGATAAAAAGTCCTTTATGCACCTATCATGCCCCTTCACTATTTTCGACGTGGTTGGGCTTAGTGGCATAAAAAAAATACATATTTTTGAATTTATGATGGCAACTGGTTGCGCTTTGTGGAATAAAGTAGTTGCGCTTTTTTAGTTGCGCTCAAAAATGGTTGCGCTTTCAGGAATTCCCCGTTCATGAAATTCACATGTTTTGAATATAATGTAGCCAAAAATAACCTATCATCATCCTACCACCCACAAAGCGATTCACCTTCTTATCTTAAACAGTGATCGACATTATCATGAAGTACATAAATAAATAAATAAATAAAAATGTTTTTATTGAATCTTATAGTTTAAGTTACAGTGTGATGAGGCTGCCCCAGTAATTTATAAAAATACTTGTGTTGAGGCTACCTCGCTTCTTCCCAGGTTACAATATATGAGAGAAAAATAACATTAAAATAATAAGTGAACATATTATGAAGTTGTTACTTGTTACTACATAAATAGTTGTTATTTAAATACTTCTCCTACGTTAGTTATAAACTCTGTATCGCATTTTCAAAAATATAAACAAGTGTCATAAGTATCATCCACACTTGAAACAAAAATCTGTGGATCACACAAAGTGTTGTTTTGTGTGGGGATATAACCAAAAAGTTAAACAGTTTTACTATTGAGATATAAATTAGGTTATACAAGTTAATTTAGCAGGTTTTACTCGCGACAACTAAGATATTTAAGGCATCAATATCTCGGTATTTTATGACGTTTAGTAAGAACCCATGACGTTTAGTAAATCATCATCATCATCGGCCTTGCGTTATCCCGGTTGCGTCCGAAACTTACGCCTTGGAGTCCGAGGTCAATACTAGTCCAACCAGATATGACAGAATATTAGCTTTTCCACAGAGCGACTGCCGTCTGACCTCCGTAACCACGGAAGAGAAAATATGTTCTGAGTCCGTAACCCAGAGGGATAGCGATATTCTAAGGCTTAGACCAGTATCAGTTTATTTGAGGGTACGATAATTAGCACTTTAATACGCACTTAACTTCGAAAAGTCAGTTTAGCGCGCCGTGGATTCGAACCCGATACCCTCTGCATGGCAGTCCGTTGGTATCTCCACTAGGCTATCGCTGCCTATATAAGACCCCCCTAAATAAACTTGCATAATGAGTGTGTTTAAAGTTGTTTATATATTGCGTCATGGACAAATGTAGTTTAAAAATTATTAATTTATATAAGAACACGGGTTATATGTAAAGGGAGTGTCATCTGCCAATAAACTGTCATACAGTTTGGCAGAAGAAAAAATGTAATGTGTATGTTATTTTATGTATGAATAAACATTTTTCATTATAACATTTTTCATTTCATTTCAGTTTAACTTAAACTAGATTGGTAGGTACTTACTGCCAACTTTCAGATACATACTCTATGACCCACAATACGTAAAACATCAAAGCTCACCGACGCGCGTCGGCACACTAGCATTGCGCTTACGCAGTACGTCGTTAAGTAAAACATGTCACTACTGTTCAATGGAAAGCTGTTACTTATATTGCGTTATGCTTGTTGTCGCTAGGAATTATTTACCAGTAAAATATTAATTACTCGTGAAAGTGATATGCGTTACTTAGAATTCCGTCTACGAGATTTATAGGTATAATACTATGTGCTACGCATATAATTAGAAAGGACTTGCTTATCTGTTTAGAGAACGTATTGTTTTAATGTATCAAGATGTGTGTTACACACCATTAAATATAATATTTTACCTTTAATGAAAGGCTTTTCTGCAGTCATCATCATCAGCCCTGTCTGTAAAGTGTCCTTACTGCTAGGTACAGGCCTCTTTTTAAAATGGGAATGTCGACGCAGGCCAAGTACGGGTTGGCAGACTACATAATTATGTATTTTAAAAGATTGCGAAAATCTCTCAGATATTCTACTTATTTCTACAGATTTCTTTATAAACAATTTTTGGCAAAGTTTATTGTGATTTTTAATTTTCACTTTATCGTTTTCCGAATGTCTACATAAATTTCACAAAAATCCACGTTACGTCATTATTATGAATTCAGTAATAATATTTCAGGAACAAATTACCTACTTTACAAACGTTTTTGAAGCCTGTCTTTTATAGGTACTCCTATAACACAGTCCTAATAAAATGTTCACTTAAAATAAAGAGCCCCACCAAGCCTCCAAATCACGCTAATCAGTCCGGGGAGGTGTGTAGACGTCACGACCGGAAATACGTTGCCCCTGGGCGTCCACTTCCGGCGGATAAGTGGGCGGCTCTGACCCAATTTCCGGTTTTCACATCACATAGATGCTGCGTATGATAATTTTTTGTTATGTCTGGATAATATGAGAACTAGATTTCGGCAATAGGTACATAATATTACAACAGAATGGAGGAGTAGTTAAACTATTGCAGTCATTTAAAGTTACAACGTCATATCGGCCAAAAGATGTCCACTGCTGGACATAGACCTCCCTCAAGGCATAACATTATATTACAACATTATCACTTAAATAGTTTTTTTTTTTAAGATTCAGCCTGTAAAAATCTACACTTCTGATTTATATGCATATTGTTTACTTTCATATTGCTAATTTCTACGAGTATATTCTTCCGCATACATGATTCAGGTTTTATATCAACTGGACTGGAATGTATTCTAAGAGAACTCTCTCACAGTAATAATACCTGCACCTGGAGTTTCACTGCACGTATGTCGTAGTGATTTAAGCAGTCGTCTCACCACTTAGAATTGCGCCGAGTGTTGAGGGTTCTATTTCCGCATGAAACAACATTTTTTATAATTCACACATTTCTTGGGGATAGGCTAACGCTTAATCTTAATATATAAAATCCTTGCGTTACTGACTGACTGACAGACACGCTTCAGCCGAAATTATTGGGCGCAGGAAGCTGAAATTTGGCACGTATGTTCCTTGGGGACCGTAGGGGTGCACTAAGAAGGGATTTCCCGAAATTCCCACGGTGTCGGGCAAAACGGGAAATTCGAAAATATGTGCGTGCGAAGCCGCTGGCGTCCTCTAGTTAAATTATATGACCATTTGTAAAAACGTTAGCCTATCCCCTGATCTTAATCTTTCTCTCACCAGAACTTAAGGATACGAGTGTTTTGAAGTTCTTTTATTATAAAGCATATGGCCGAACCATTTTCAAATTGATAGTCTTCATGTTTTGATCGTCTTTAATGTTGTCACTTAGTACCAATAACCAGTACTTCTATCAATTTATTGCCGTAATTACATTAAGTTCAAAGATGGCGTGCGTTAGGAAAGGCCACCACTGTCGTTTGAAGTGACCGGAAGTTTTCACATAGAACGAAGATGGTGTCATAAAAATGGGGATTGTTTGGATTATTCAATGCTTATTTTATTATAATTGGACATAAACTTACAAATTTTATATTTATTTGCCTAATTCTTCTTTGAAACATATATTCTCTCTTATTGTTAGAGCCTTTGAATCGATACCTACTGTTTCGCGAAACAGGTAATCTAGTAGTAATATCAAGTATCATCTGAAGCAACCTCATTAATTTTCAATGCATAGGTATTAAAAGAACAATGAATTGATCAGTCATATATTAAAGCATTAGAGGATACCCGCAGCTACGCAGCTTAATAACTGCTGTAAGCGTAACTATTTCCTCCCGATCCCGTGAGAATTTCAGGCAATCCCTACTTAGTGCACCTCTGCTTCCTGCGCTTAATAGTTTTGGCGGTAGCTTAATTGTCTGTTAGTCAGTCAGTAGGTAACGTAAGGATTTTATCTATACAGATTACCTGACGATCTTTCTTCTACAACCAGAGAGCTTAAGATAAAAATACCAATAAGCAACATGATTTACAAGTTCAACAAGCAAACGCGCATAAATTGTTTATATTGTTTGCCCTTCCACGTGCCTCACTTAACAACGTTACCGGTTGTAAAGATGGCCACCCAGAGATGAGCAGAAGATAGAAAATAGTATAATTAGACATAGTACAGCTCATCTTATTACGTGTTTCAGAGTTAAGGCGTGCCTGGTGGTTGTGGTTATGCGATTTACGGGCCCTTGTAACATCTATACTTAGGTGTTGAAGAATTTCCGACAAGCCAAGCTAAGCTATATATCGCTCTCCAAAAATTCAGGGTTATACATTTACATTACATTGTGTTGTTTGGTCAAATAATATGACGTTTTTGATAGCCAGCTTGTTCGTCCAATTTGTGTAATTATTTTCCCTGAGACCTTATAAAGTTGTTATTTCGATAAACGTAGATAGGAGCTGCTTTTTAATGTTGTAATTCGTAGGTTTGTCATACAAGGTCACGGCAATATTATTAAGAAGGTTCATTTAATTTCGTTCAGCCGCACTGGCTAAAATAGTAACAAACATGCATATATCTATCCATACTTACAAAATTACGCAATTATAATAGTAGTAAGATAGCACTATGTTATATGACATACATACACACATACATAGACTTACGCCTGTTTCCCGGAGGTGTAGGCAGAGACTACGGAACGCCATTTGCAACGATCCTGACGTATCTCTCTTGCTTCATTAAATCCCATCAAATTCTTCGGTTAAGGGTACCTACTTCTAAACGGTCGTTTTTAGGATGTCTCCAATCTGGTAAGAGAACGTCCGTCTAGGTCTTCCTCCTGTCCCATTTACACTTGACTTATATAACTTCTTGGTCAGTCTTTCGTCATCCATCCCCTCCATGTGTCCAAACCATCTTAGCATACCATTCTCAATGGTTGTCACTACATCTTCTTTTACCCCACAACACTCTCTTATCACACATTTATTTAATGTTATATATTGTGTTATATCTAGATCGACGACGATTATGCATATACATTCTAAAAGATGGTTCGATTATTCAATTTAAATGATAGTTTTTCCTTTAAACATGTATACTTGTAACTAAGGTAATGTCATAATTTTGTCATAATTATCCTTAGCCTAGTATAAACAGCGTAATTTGATATTTATATGTGGAAACATATTAATGGTTTTAAGACTTTTATTGTGATATTTTATAAGATGTTGTAACTGTTTGTTTTCCTAATAAAATAAATTAAATATATAATATAAAATATGAAAATGTAAGAAAGAGGACAATGCAAACAAATATCCTCAACTAAGACTAGCATTACAACTTAGTGATCACAAAAATACTTTAACCAATATAACTCCTTACAACACGACCGAAAAAACCGTATTCAAACACAAGTAAATACTAACATGGCCACTACGCGACCGCCTTAACCCCGAGCAAATAAAAAGCTAATTTAAATGCCATTAAAACTAGATGCTTCTCAAGATTTAAGAGCTGTGGAGCACTCATTATTTTCCTTTTCCCCCTCCCAAGCCCTCCCAGAGGGAAGTAATGCGGGAATTTTAAGGATCTGATTTATACATCTTGTTTGGTATTGACGGTTAGAACCGATAGAAAAATGTAAATAGGAAGGCTCTGTTTGTATTCAAGTTACGAACAGGTAGGTAAACATCGCGGTTCTTTTGATTTGTTCGGGTATTTTGATCACATGGTATGCTATAGTAATGGAATATCACAAAGGATTTCGATTCGAATCGTATAATAAAATAATGAATATCCTTAAATATTCCAGGAGAAGTCACACATGGTCAACTGATTTCAAACCATCGTGACCATTCCACGACAAACTGTCTTGGGTGGCATTCAAACCCAGGATTCCCAGCTTAGCATTCATGGTAAACCACTTAACCGACAGGTCTGTTAATACTTTAACATAAAATGCAACAGCAAAAACCAAAAAATCTAAGAAATGTAAGCTAATCGCAGCATCTAGTACCGGTAATGATACAAAGTACCTCACTATCTGTTTCATAAGATTTCAATATATTAGTTCTATAGAGTTATTCAACAACAATTTCATAAATAGCTGTTCAGAACACGAAGTCTCCACGAAGATCAAATGGGACACCAAGCAGTTTCATCGCAAGCAAAATAGCAGATCATTACGAGCCATAAAACCAGTTCTATTTACAATTAATACTTCTCCAACATAAAAGCTATCCGAAATTATTATTTATGAAACTAATAAGAACATGTAAATTGCAATAAACGTTTATCCACCAATCATAAAGCTAGAGACTCAATCATCACTAATTCAGTAATATATTTGTATGGCGGGTGATATTTTACCTGTTTTATATTATGCGGTAGGTCCTAAACGTCAGGGTGTGATGGAGTCCGACACGTGGTGAGTGGCAGCCCGATGAACGCCAGCATCAGTGTAAAATGTATAAAATATTGATGTCCGTAACTGAAGGTATTTATAGAATCTCGGATAAAGATTTGGGTGATGCAGACGAGACAGATGATTTATTGATTTGGTGATTTGGTATTGTGCCGATACAGTTAAAACTAGATGCACTTGAGCTTAAATTTGCAATACCACACTTTTCTGAAGTGTCGAAAAAATAAATGCGTCTAAATTCGATATCTCGCAATGTTCATTTTGCATTTTCACCAAAGTTTATAAAACAATAGTCTCTCTGCTACCTAAAGAATACAGGGTATTGGGCCAATGTTATCATACGGACGTAAAATAATCAGGGGATCCACTTACCGTTATTTACTGCATTGTTTATAATGAAGTGTCTCTTTTCCTGTGCAGTAAAGGAATAATCTGTTAATGGGAAAAAGATCCGACAGCATTAACTTTTTACTATCTATTTCCGGCAACATTAACTTTTAATCTACTATTAAAAATATTCAAATGTTCACGTCTACTCAGTTACCTTCTAGATAAATTTTACTGCTAGGCACAAAACCTCACCTCAACATAACAAATCTATGGCCCTCTACGCCGAGGTTATGAGCGGAAGTGTTGCATTTCAAAGGGGCATTCTTGTTACCTGTCCACTAAAAATAATTCGAGAAACAGCCGGATAGAGAGAACGAGCGGGATGTGATTAGCCACGCCCCGCCCGTAGCGGTGCCTTTGATCTTTCGCGCCAAATATTCTTTGTGCAGTTGCTGTAAGCGGTAGTTACATGTTTAATGTGTAGTTCACGTGCATTGTTTGAGGGAAGTGTTTACTATTTAAAGGAAGGAAGTATTTTGGATATGAATCACTTACAGCTACATCTATTACTAGTAATTGAGACGATTGAATCTAGAATCTTAATGGAATGTAAATGATTTGATTTAGACTAGAGTCTTTGCTCAGACATTCATAACCTTTTTTTTTTACGAGCTGGAAAATCCCTACGGATCGCCAGCTCCTGGGGAAACGAGAGCCAGAATATGTGGCGTTTCCACTTAAAAGCACCTCGACTGCCGACTGAGGCACCCTACGGGAAGAAGACCGGGTACAGGAGCTGTCCAGTCCCCCAAACCCAATCTCAGGAAAGGCTATAAGCCCTCACCTGCCTTTACTGGCAGTTTTCAGCATGCAACCTATTTCTAATCATACACCAGAGCTCTCCATGCTCTGGCGCCTCGCGGTCCCGTTGGCGGCTCCCTGCGACGCCGCCCTTGTCTTCGGGCGGGATCGGACCTCTCCCGATCTCGCTCAGCAGCCTTTTGGAGCATAACAGCTTCACAAAAGGAGGCCACTGCGCGCCAGCCCCAGACATTCAGACCTATGTAATATACTAACTTGTTCACCTGTACGCACTGGTGACATAACGTCGAGGTACCTACTCTGTTCAAATGTATCATTACTTATTGTTTAGAACTCGTAAGTCAAATATTACCCATATTCCTTGAAATTGTATGTAAAGCTGTTAATATATGAAGTAGGTTATTCTGCCTTTTATCAATAGATATACGGCTAAGGTTCATATTATGAACCTTACCTTTTCCTTGTCATAAAACTGCGCCTCCTATTAACAATACCTTTATTTTTATAGCAGCCAATACGGAATGAGAACATACATTTTTGTACTCAGACAGAAAATTTATTAAAAAACCATAACTGTCACGCTATATACATGAAAAAGTCTGCATAACCAGACAGGTCGTCATCCTTCGACCATCAACAATCATATTTACGTTGTATTTAACGATTCATTTGATGCTTTAAGCAGCTGATGACTTTCTTAGACTTTGTGTTCTATTATAAATTATTCGTGATGTTCTTATAGCTTTAGCACTTGTAACCTACTCTATATAATATGTATAAAAGCAATTAAACTGTAGCAAGTGAAATATTGGCCGCCCTTTAGGTGATGTAATATTATACTTTGTTGAGTTTAGACTGCGTAGAAGAATAAAACTACTAAAGATAAAATGATCTTACATATTATGTCAGACTGTTTTCTACTGATAGTAGTCAATCAGCAGTAAAGAATCTAGAAGCTAATTAAGGCAGCAATAGTCTAGTGAAGACACCAGCAGACTAACATGCAGACTGTATCGGGTTCTTCGGCGCATGTTGCATGTCGTCAATCAAAACATTTCATAGCTATCAAATTTATAATCATGTCGCTTTTAATACTATACAAATGTCAAAATATACATACCATAGAAATAAGAGTTAAATTCATGATCGCAATAAGCTAGCAAAACAACAACAAATATCAATAAATTTCATAGCTACGGATACATATACAAAATGAAGGGAAACAGATATCGACACTACCTATAAGCCGAACCGACGTTCCTGTAAACCTACAAATGTGTAACAAGACCTGTTTGACAGAATTCAATAATTCCACTTCACTTTACGGAGAAACTCGCGGCTGCAAACGAGTTCCGGAAAGACACTCGTCGTGCCGTCGCTATCGCTGATGGACAGACGTGCGAAAATGTATACTAATGTAAACTTACTATGTAAAAAGAAAACTCAGTGATTATGTCGCTTAATGCTAATCCATTGCTACCTCAGAACCATGATATGAAGTGTGTGTTTGAACAAAAGCAACCATGTACCAACATTTTTTAGTGGTTGTTAGGATCGTTGCGTTTCTTAGTGGGGTGGAAGTATGTCTTGCGCATAGACTGACAGGTGGACATCTTGCTATTAGAGTTAAATCATGTTTCTATAATAATAGTGAGTGTTGAAAAATTGTATTGAAAAGCCCATTGTTGAGATCGTGTTTTTATTGAGATGTTTTGTTGACGATAAATGAGTATGTGAGACGACTTATTTATCTTTGTTGTTGTCAAGAGTCACTTAAATCTTTCCGCATTGTGTGAAAGGAAACATTGTCTCATTATTTGATCAAACGATAAAACTGACGACTTAACTTGTTACTCAGTTTGAAGTTCAGTACGTGTATTATTATACGTATTACATTAAGTTACTTCATGCAACATATTTAAGTAGCTATACCTGTTTTGACGACGATGTATGTTAATGAAGTTTTGAGTGAAC
Organism: Euclidia mi; assembly: GCA_944739405.2. Lineage (NCBI taxonomy): Eukaryota > Metazoa > Arthropoda > Insecta > Lepidoptera > Erebidae > Euclidia > Euclidia mi. Next base: position 88,329,435 of record OX123184.2, read on the forward strand.
TAGGTTGAAATGTTTGCATCACCGGTCAATTTATAAATTTTCAATTAATGACTTAATATTGGACTACACCCAGATACGTTTATTTGTCAGTACATTCCAAATAAACTGACACTAGTCTAAACCATGGAATATCGCTATCCCTTCGGGTTGCGGAGGTCAGACAGGCAATCGCTCTGCGGAAAAGCTAATATTCAGCCAAATCCGGTTAGACTACTAAGCGGACCGCAGATTGAAACTGGGATAACGCTAAGAGAAAGAAGATTGGACTACACCCAGACTCGAAAAAACAATTAGTGAAACACACAAAACGTTGATCTGTATTTCTATTCGACGTCAAAAACACATGCGGCGAAGATTTAAGTGGCCAGGTGGCCATATAAACCACTACGTCACACGTGCAGTCTAAAAACAACAACATTAGACTTATAATTGAATAGCTGCCGGCTAATAATTTCCAGGCAAAAAATGAATGACATTTTCAGATCTTTGGCTCACTATAAATAGGTTTTAGAGTAGTCTAATTTAGTCTTAAACCTAAATACCTATTACAGATTTGCGAGTAACAGCGCTTTCGCATTCAGTGCGCCTCAACTCAATTGCAATTTTTTAGGTCAAATAGCCAAAAGACTGTCTGATATTACATTATGATGTACCTGCAGACCAACCATGAATCTTATTTCATTGGTGTTTATTCTCTTTACATTAATCGATTTTAAACTTTCGTGATTTGTATACATCATACAAAATAATTTTGCAGGTCTTAATCGCGTAAACTTAACTTATTTAAGGTATAAATACCTATTTTTTTCCAACGTTTCGAACGTCTTGCACCGTCGTCTCTTTGAATTGAAATTAAATTACCTTCTTTTTCATTTCAACGTGTAACATTCGCGTAAACCCAAGAGTTGCTTTCTTTTTCGTTTGAACTCATGAAGCAAACAAAGTAAATATGAAATATATGAATGATACAACTACTGACATATTTTTAATTCGAAGTACCTATAATTTTATGGACTACCATAAACCATAACTCTTATACCACGAACGTTAATCCAACCTAAGGTATCCTGTGTTCCAAATACTGACACACGCTAATCCATCCGTTTCCGATCAACACAAGTGTGCTTTCCTCCACAAGTTTGTTGCACAACAGTCTGTTATATGTTGTAACATCTTCAAAGAATAGCAATAAGCTGTTGCTTATTAGAAATAATCTGAAGAAGTAATAGACATGTTTACGTAGTCCGTTCATCACTTCTGTGAATATTATCGTAAAATACAAGTTACTACTGACGTATGGGTAAAGAGGTGATTTGTACCAAATAACGAAGTTCGAGGAAGATTATTAGCTTGTAAATACGTTGGTAGTTCATTGTGATGTCCATTAACAACAAACCTTGCGTCTGGAATGTGATACATACGAGTACGTGTTACTTAGAAAAAACTAATCGAGGATTTGAATCCGCTGCTCTTTTGGATTGAGCCAAAAGAGCAAGTCCAATACCTACGTCTATTTAAAGTACATGGCTGTGCCCAAGACGTAGAAAGTAAAATAAATAAAATTATGGTTCCCTTATGTCCGTGTCCGGGAGACGGGATACATCGGCTAGGTTCGAGAGAAACCACGACTAGACCATGCATGGGACACGGCCCTGTTATTTATGTAGACCTTTTAGTCTTAAAAATCTAGCATGATTAGGCAAATGAGTTACGTTTAAGTTTCTTGACGTTCCTAACGTACTGGTGACGCCACGAAAGACTCTTTCTTAAATGCCAAGCATTTTATTTGTGACGCATAATAAGGCCTTTTTCTTTTCCCTACTGTCTTCCATGCCATTTCCATTTTTTTTATAGATATGCCTACACTAACTTGAAACACCTCATACTTAAAAAGACTAATACTAGTATTGAATGATAGAGTCGACCTATATATTGCCTGACTATTGTGTTCTTAAACAAAAGGTATAAAAATCCTCATACTAATGACCAACTGAAACATCTCTTTATCCAGACAAAAGAACTTCTAATTCGTCCAAACAAAGGCAAAATGAACACACGTCGTGCATTCTCACCTAAGACGGCAACTGTACCAAAATATACCGTGAGTCAGCCCGCCTGTCGCTGTACCTGCCTTCAGAAATAATCACAAAGGAGACAAAGAAATAACTAAACGTATCAACATCTGATTCACTGACGCTTAGGTGGCGCTAAATAGTGAGAATTCCAAGTAAATAAATATAGAATTAACACTTATCTAGGTGTTCTTTGATAGCCATTGGTTTCAGTACCCTTGAGTGTACTGACAGTGATCTAAGCCATAGAACATCGCTATTTTTCTGAACTGCGGCGGTCACACGCCACCGGTCGCTCTATGGATAACCTAGTATTCAATCAAAAGTGGTTAGACCAGGAGGTAAGCGGTCGCCGGGCTCCAAAACATAGAGTCTTGGATGTAACCGGGATAACAATAATGGCATATCTAGTTGTTCCGGAAAGTGTTATCTGATATTTTTTCGATTTAAGAAATAGCTACCTAATAGATCTAATTTTCAAACTATACCGTCCAAGGATCTGACACGACGACTCTCCTTGTGAAACTGTAGAGAAGAAATATAACTACAAAGATAAATATCGAAATAATATCTTTAAATAAATAAAATTGTTCGCTTGTTCACCGTTATGTGTTCCTTGTTGTTAGTTTGCTGAGATTTTATACAATTAGTCAAGTGAACAGCATGTAACTTGGATTTTAAATATGGTCTATATAAAACCTAGAATCTGAAACAAAACTGGAAAGGCTGATTCTGATTGAGGAAAAGCTAGAAAGAAATCAAAACTGTTCACGCAGATCAATATAAAATAAGAGAAACAAATCTTGCGCGTCAATAACTAAAAATATTGAATTATCTTCAGCCAGTTTTTCAATGAGACGCGTGTATTGTGAATGAAAACACGTAACGCGCAACATCTGGTTGTCATTCTGTCATCTGAACAAAATGGGTCAATGTTTGTAAGCAGTCAGTTATCAAGTTATGTTTATTAACATACCGCCAGTTGAATCATGCACTGTAATAAATGATTCATTGATCTGCTGACCCGATGATTACGGGATCGCGGTGGTACTTAGGTGTTCCGTAAGGGGTTGTCATCCAAAATAATGTGCAACAAACAGAAAATGCAAGCTGATTAGTATATATTATTCCATGAGTATGTGTAGCAATATAGTGTATACTCATTGAGTGTATTAGAATCTCGTCGTTATTGAAAGCTGTCGGCCCTGGTTTTTGTTGCAGGACAAGAATCTTTAAGTCATATTGGAAGCCTGTGGGTGATTTGAAAGCTCTGCCACCAACGTTGGCTACACACTCACACGAAAATCAATAATATTAACATTTTTTTATGGAGTGGTCCTCCGACCTTATATAGATTTCTTGAAGCTCTGTTAAAGATTCTCTTGATGGTCGGTTACGAGCCGCTTAAAATCAATGCCCGTATAAAACCTTGGGAGAGGGTAGGCCTTGGGCTGCTGCATAGGAAGTGTTAAGACCGAAATTATGATAATTATGGAAGTAAGCGTGAGAAAAATTCTTCGTATAAGTTATGTTTAGGTACTGATAAATGGTTCACTTTGCTGCGCAACTAGCACACGATTACCAAATATTATTAAAAATACATATTAAGAGTTTAAACTTTCGTGTTAGTTTAAACTTAATTTAAATTGTATTTCGGGATATAAACCACGTACCTTTGTTTGGAGTAACCGATATGTCGGCACTGTTGCAAGCGCCATGTTCACGAATTTACTCAGACGGAGTACAAAGGTATACGTGGTATATATCCCGAAAGACAATTTAAAGTAACTATATCTTTTAGTAGGTACGTCCGTTTGGTGACGGATAAAGAATACGGAATGTCACCACCCCATATCATCCAATGGGTGTCGTAATAGCTGACAGAGGGAGCATATTATGCAGAGAACAGCACTGTAAGAGAAGGAAAACTTGATACAAACCCTACACGTATAGTAGGCCAATTCCTCCTTTCGAAAGAGAGGCCTAGTCCAGCAGTGGACTTTTAAAGGCTGATGATGATATCTCTTAGATATCTATCAAATCCTAAAGAATGGAAAAAATATGCAATAGTCATTTTTAAATTATAATGTTGTATAATAACATAATATTAATAGCAATATAAAGCTTATTTATTTTAGTGGTAATATGGATAGCATCCGTCGTAATGTTAGAAAAGAAGTAATCTTAGTAAACCAGTTATCGCTAATATGTGGCTGTCATTATATTCAGCCACACTTCACCGAACACTGCAATATTGACACATAACATTGTTAGCATTACGCAAGCGCACTGAATGACGGACATTTCCTGTCGTATACTCATAACGACCTATATTCTAAATATCATTATTAAGGATGGACACGGTTGGGTAATTTCCGTGCACAAACTGAATATTGAATTACTAGTTATCTAGTATTTTCTGTATGTTTGTCTAGGATAGACTTAAACGACGTAAATCGCAATGTTGGTACTTTATGTATGCATTTTATGGCGCAAAATATGCTGGCTGCTATATGAGAATGACGAGTGTTGATTTTCACCCAAAGCAGTACCAAACACTGTCCGTGTGGTGACGGATTAGGAAACCGGAATGTCACCACCCCATATCATCCCATGGGTGTCGTAAGAGCCGACAGAGAGAGCATAATATGCAGAGAACAGCACTGTAAGAGAAGGAAAACTTTATACAAACCCTATACCAACCCGTTTGGCAAGCGTGGTATAGTAGGCCAATTCCTCCTTTCAAATGAGAGGCCTAGTCCAGCAGTGGACTGTTAGAGGCTGATGATGATGAGAACCAAACAGGTGATAATGCTGCTAGATATGTCAACAGAGTGCAGCACTTATGTTAGCAGCAAATAGTTTTCGATAATCTTTTGATAGATTAAACTTACATTTCAAGGGGTGAACCAGGATGAGTTTCGCTTGTTCGACAAATGGAAGTGCGATTAACGCTTGTAAGACAAAAGGGTAGGTACTGCGGCTCACCACAGTTCGAATACACGCCTGTGTCACTCTGAAGATCTTACTTACTCATATCACATCATCAAACGCATCTTAAAATGTCAGTATCACATGTATAAACAACCACCAAGTAAATATCCATTTCCTTCTATCACTAGCAATAAAACCACTTCAAAACCGACATTGTAGCCTAAAGTTATAAAAGCCCAGATGTCCAACAACGATCTGTTTGTCCTGCTGTATAAACTGCACATTTGAATCAAAGACGCCTGCGCAGTGGGTGCATCGTTAATCGCTTGTAAAATCGGACCACCCGCATTATACTGAGGCTAACATACTGATTGAATCGATGAGGACTATACTTCGTGTGTTGTGATATCGTAAAATTTTGTTTATAATATGTAAGAACATTGTAGCGATTTCTGATATAACTAAAACGTATTCACATGCTCTAATAAATTACTTGAAGGAAATCAGTAACTCTCAAGAAAACAGAATGACGGTTAGTCACCTTCAGCTGATATTGGTTTGTTCGCGTTTAAAGATGACATAATGCCTAAATCATGTCTTAAAAAGGAACTGTTTGAGATTTTTATGGCAAGAAAAAAAGGTCTATCTCCACATAAGTAGTGAGTTACTTTCATCATGCTAGCGTTCTCCCAGTTACATCCAAGACTTGTCGCCTTGGAGACCGGAGCCCACCAGTTTTGACAAAAGATTAGCTTTTCCACAGAGCGACTGCCGTCTGACCGCCCCAACCCAAAAGAAGAGTGATATTCAATGGTTTAGACTAGTATCAGTTTATTTGAGGTTACCGACTAACCCCAACGACTGTCAATGATCTTCACGACAGCCCAGGACTGACGGCTTAACGAACTTGCCGAGGCACGGGGTAAGCGTCAATTAATTAATAATTGAATGCGCACTTCGGCTAGTCATTGTGGCGTACTGCGAACCTGATGTAAACCTGAAGTAACTGTGATGCTAGAGATAAATAAGTCGAGGAGAATAGTGAGGAGAATAGTGATAAGGTTATATAAATTACTAGCTGGCCCGGCGAACTTTGTACTGCCATATAATAAATATTTTTTAATATTTGCAATCTTTTGTGAATCTAAACCATTCTCAAGTCCACTTGAACACACACAAAAAAAATTATCAAAATCGGTCCAGTCATTTAGATGGAGTTCAGTGACATACAAACGCACACAAGAAATATATATAAAGATGTGGTAAGGCTCACAGCAATGTGGTTTACTATGATAAATACTGCACGGAAGGCATGTCATGGTTTCGTGTTCCGAGTCTAAATGGTCTTTGATTGACCTCTACAATAAAGGTTTTATTCTTTCCAGGATGTATTCTTTTGAAAACAGTAACAGTATCTATCCATCTTTCCAGTATGATAGACTTACATGTAAGCCAGTATACCTAACACTCGAGAATACAGCGTCTAAAGTGATGTACATTACCAAAACAATTTCACGAAATATTTATAGGTAATGAAATTCTACTTTACAGAATTCAACGTTGAATTGACTAAACAAACAACACATGCGTGTCCTTGTCTGTATGACCTCATAAAATATTGGGCAACAGCTACCTTGCTGGTAAATATCTTGACAGACGTTTTATTGCGAATAACTGAGATGTTTTAAGATATTACGTCTTGATAGTAAGATTTTGTGTAGCACACGATAACTATAAACTATGCATTGAGTAATGTAGTGTTGTGACATATGTGTACATAGTATTTAGAGAACTTATGGAAGTAATTTGATTATTTATTCATGCTTCTTTTCATTGTCTTTTTTTGAGATTTCGAGTCAAATCAAATAGAATTAGGTCTATTTAAGACCAAGATTTTAAAGAGAGAGAACAAATTTGAAGCGTAATTATAAGAATTGTAGCAACTTTTTTAGTTGACTATACATTACATATTGTACATACTTAAAGATCGTTACAAGAAAATAAGCTCATTGTTATTGTGAACAATCTAAATTGCAGCCATTAAGTATAGATAAAACATTTTTCTTTCTATAACTTAAACAGGTACCTGGTGTTGAGATACGTAGTTTTTTAAAATATATGTAAGTGTATGTACAAAATCTACTTCTATACAACGAAGGTAAATATCTTTTACAAAATAAGTGAACTCTCAGTTCTGTTCATTTGTTATGTTTTTTTTCAATAAGCATAGCAAAGGAAATGACAGTAGGAATATTTTCAATAAGGTCCACGAGACAATGTCGCAGTGCAAGTTAGAAAGTATTAAAATTATAAATGTTACATTATTTTTAAATATACCTTTATAATTGTACCTTTACTGACTCATGGTCATCATAACACTTTCTAAAATAAAATCCATGGACCCGCATGTTTTACCTCATTGGACTGATTAAACAATCTTTATTCATGCAAATGTTTACTACATTTTACTGAATAATTAATGCCTGGTAAAGCTGCTCTACCTAATTTAACAAAATATTTAAAATAATAAAGAGTAGCTTCTCAATTCGGCCTAACTCCCAAGATTTCTAGTTCGATTACTTTAATTTTTTTTGCGTTCCATATGGTACAGTTGTTCCTAGCTTCCATAATTTTGGATAGTTTCTTTATTCAATACATAATTTTAGTTCGGTTTTATAGTATATAAAACAAACAGCTTTAACAAAGCATCATAGGTTAAGCCTTATTTCAACCTCTCCATATTCATTCCAGTGATATGTCGAAACTCCCAAGAGCGCACTCTAGTTGCGACGGAAATAAGGACAGTCTGCTGTTTAGCATTATTAAAATAGCTTCCACCGTGAACAGGACTTCCTCACACAACGAAAATTAATTTTGTTATTATTAATATACGGTATTTACCTATTTATTGACAAGAATATAAATAGAATTTAGAATTTAATGGTATGGTGGATGGTGGGTCTGGTAATGTGCCCTGTACGACAATAGGCTCGCCCCCTATTACGTGGGACCTAAAAAATCCTGGCGAAATGTGGGTGTACTTAATATTACACCTCTGCCTACCCCTTCGGCGTTACAGGCGTGAGTCTGAGTCTATAAATATAAATAGAAATATCAATGTCTTATGATTTGTTGAGCTGTATTTATATTTTTGACTTTACATGTGAAACTTAATAAGCTACGACACCCACTTGACTATCACAGTAGCCTAAGAAGCCAAAACGCTACTTTACCCTGCTTTAAGTATTGTGGGTTCAATTGAATTTATAAAAACACTTATGTATTCCATTAATTGGTGTTCCGAATCTAAGTGTTTATCTTTGAATTCGTTAATTAAACATTTGAAAAGTTCTTTTGAATCTAATGATAGCCTAGCAACAACTCAACGAAAAACCGAAAGTACTCTTGCGGATTGCTCACCAATGTGGATTTACATTTCGGAATCGGTAACCATAATCATTAACCGAAATAAATAAACGATTGAACCAATCAAGCAAGTAATTGTGTTTATCGTAACATTTAACTGGACGGTGTTATGCGCAACGATCAAGTACGAACCGACGGTTAACTGCGATGGTGTTATGCACCAATCACAACAGAATTACCTGTGAATTACAGCCTGTGGTCTAACTGTACCGGGTTAAAGTAAGGTGACTATGCTTCGAAATTAATTATAGCAACGAAATATATTGATTTGTAGAATTTAATGTGCTGTAACAGCCACTTGCTGTCTAGGTTATAAAGATTTATGTACGACAAAGAAACACACACTCACTTAACTGTATATCTAAAATATTAATGAAAGCAAAACATTAATTAATGTTGTATTTAATTTTGAGAATACTTCTTAGGTTGATTACTTAAATTGAATATAATAAAGTGTGCAATGAACCATTGAAGAGTTCCGTGCTTTGAAGCCAAAACTCCCCAAATTGTGTAGTTTTGTAAATAAATATTCTTAAGCTTTTTGCTGAAGAAAATATGATACAAAACCGACATGAGCTAAATCTAGTCACAACATCAGTCATAATACATTAAGGGCACTCCTTTTACTCGCATCACTTCTAAACACAAACATCAAAAAGCTTTTAGTTAGATTTACTCAAAACTTCAGAATTCATCCACTTATCCCGCACATTAAAACGAAGGTGTTCTCAACTAATAGTCTTCATAATTTCGAACAAGTTATTGTTATTGCTTCCAGCGTATATGACCTGCTAATTAACTTTCGCCGTAGCTTGGTTACCGTACAGTTTGGCACGTCGCTTGGCAACTTGCCAAGTTCACTGGCTATTTGCTTATAATTCGGAATCAATATGCTAGTGCACGTGTGCCAGATTATTTCACTCATAAACGTTGTAATAGTTGGTGTAATTCATGCGCAATTGCCCACTATCCCGTGTCTAGACTAGAGGTAATGTGCTTCGGCAAAATTCGGCGAACCGAACATTTCCGAATGCCGTTAAGTGTTCATTGGAAACTGTGGTATTTACTAACTGGGACGTTCTGGCAGGAATGTGTTGATAATTCCAGAGATATTTCCTTAAAGGCTACTTAGTTACTAAAATGATAGTATTATAATTTTCGCCGATAAAATAAAAAAGGTAGTGATGTTTAATTTTATGACACAAATATTATGGTCACCCTATCACATGTATTTTATATTGTTTAGTTTTGGTTCATGCAAAATTATAAGACATAGGTAACTTTTATAGTAATACTAGCTGACCCGGCAAACGTTGTTTTGCAATTTTTTTTTTTTTGAAAAATAGATGTTGGCCGATTCTCATAGATACCGGATAAGCACAAAAAAATTCATCAAAATCGGTCAAGCCGTTTCGGAGGAGTATGGGAACGAAAACTGTGACACGAGAATTTTATATATTAGATTATAATATACAAATAGTGTACAATTTGGGTTATATCAGTAGATAGTTAAAAAAAGGAATATTTTTAACAGCGTATCAAAAATGTTATGTAACACACTAAAGTGAGTTACGCAAAAAAACTTTATTATTTCACTAAAATACTGACTTGCACACAAAAAATACTATTTGTACACCAAATATGATGATCTTTTTACAAAATATCATTTGATATGAAAAGTTTCGTCCGCCCGGGAAACTTATCCACTCAGAAAACTTAATAGGTTATGTTAGGTTCTCTTGTGACCCTGCTCCCATAAATAGGAGCCCTGCGAAGCAGGGCTTCGTCAACTTAGCTTAGTGGTGCAATTAGTATTTTTGGTGGAAAATTAGTATTTTTGACTAACAGTTAAATACGATCCTTAAAAAAATTACAGCATTCTATTTAAGAACGTTGCTTTAAGTTTTGTTTGCAATATTAGTAATTTTCTGTAATTTTAAAACCGTCTTTGTTGTCGATTTTCTTTTATTTTTTTATTGAATTTAACCATAATATTTCTTTGAAGCTCGAAAATAAATCCACGCAGAATAAATACCTAATATAATTTTGTATAACACTGATTTTAAATTGTCACCCGGGGTATATCATATACCAGGTACTTTTGTTTCAAGTACCTAACCAATATTTTGTAAGGCACTGTTGTTGCGCATTTCCCCGTCCTCATTCTCCTCTTGGTAAGTATGTAGCAGTTTGGATGTTTTGCTTGCTGTATTTCTTGGTTAAAGTCAGGCATAACGCTAGAGCGTCTCCTACTGATAAAAGCTATAAGAAATTGAAACAAATAATTTCATTGTTACTTAAACTTCATATACCAAGAACCTAGCTGAGTGCCTACAACTAATAATCTCTGTTGAAGTTATTGATTTATTTGCATCCATTATATTTTAGTTGCAACGATGGCTTAGATACTCGTTCATATTAAGATTTCACAACTGCATCGTATAGCGTATGCCTATATTATATCGTATATTAAATCACAAAAGGGTTTTTAAACACTGATATAGCTACAAAATTTAAACAGGTATTTCTACAAAAAAAGCAGTGCTGTGTTGAATAAATTCATATGATATATTTAACTTTATAATGTGCTTATATAATAAGGTGTTTTAGTAGAAATTGCCTACTATTAAACCAAGTAATTTTTGAATCAGTAAACCCCAACATTTTTCTACCAGTTACACCAAACCCAAGAGATCGAAGTATCTAGTGTCTAGTAACGTATTGTGAGAGCGACAGGTGTCGGGACCGGAATAGATGCGCTCGCGCCGTCACCGCTCACCGTACACTTCACAATCAAATGTATATACGAGCTTTTTCTTACATAAAAAATACACGTGAAACATACGTTATATCTATTACAAATTGCTTTATATAAATAGCACTGTCTGCTCTTGTTTATGAACGATTCAAGTTTAAAGACGATTCCTGTTGATATCATAAATGGAAAAGTGACTCTATTATAAAGTTAGTAGAGATGCATGCTCTGTTTTAGTCCACAAATAGGCTAAAGTTTATGATAACAAGTACGGGTTTTTTATAACTGTTTTTTAGGTTTGCACGTGCGAAACTGTGGGAAACACTGTATTTGAACATAAACAGAGTTAAACAAACAGAATTGACTTTTATCATAAACAAAATCTGCTTGTTTCTAAAACTTAAGAAACTGTAATTTTTTAGAGCTTCTCCTATGTTACTAGCTTATACAATAATAATATATAATATTTTTCCACATTCACACAACACCATCTACTAGGTACTAGATAATGGATAAACATACATATAAACTTTTTTTTGTAAATACACACATATTATACATAGAAACACCCAGACCAAGACATACACCCATGTTCATGCACACAAATGTTTGACTAGAGCGGGAATCGAACCCGCGACCTTCGACGTTGCAGTCGCTTACACTCCCGCTACGCCAACCGGCCGTCAAGATATTAGCGAAACATTTTCGGGTGGTGAAACGTGAAAAGAGAAATTATCAGTGTATGTAGGGCTGAAAGTAACTACCTACGGCATAGAGTGCATAGTGCCATTTGTGTTAGTTGTACCTCTATTATGTCAATAATTTATTTGACATCACAGTTTTGGAAAATTTCTTAGCTAAAAATGAAATAACATTTCTCTTGACACGGAAACTTATTTACGATACACGAAAACATAATTGTTACATTTCGCACTGCTTATGAAATGGGTCAGACGCGTATTTTTCCGCTGCTTGCACCGAAATCATTAAAGCTTAACTCCTAAGCTAACGGAACGAATTCAACCTGCTTTCCAAACAACATAATTCTACTAAAGCATGCACAATATACGATCAAACAGCGATTTAAATTCTATCTTTACAAACCTAACAACCAATAAATATCATTAAAAAAAACTAATAGCTACAAGAGAATCACAGTGTTGTACTATACATCACATTAATATACTAGTGTCCCATATGTCTAATCCCATAATATGGATATAGTATCGAGGCGTCATAAACAAATCAGTATTTAACAAGGAAATGATTTAGATACGATTAACGAAATATATACGACTCGCACGCCATAACTCAGACCCTATGGACTGAGGAACCATTCAAATCAGTCTAATTCCTTCACCCAATAAACTATGGAGAATAGTTAATAATAAACAATAAAAAAACGCACAATAATATATGAAAATTCTTTATAATGTAAATACAATGTTTATATGGGACGATACGGCTGCGATTCGATTTCACAATTAGACTGCTAGCTTTTGCACACGGTATCGCCAGCGCGGATAGGTATATTAATAAGATATATGAGTATTCATGAAGCAAGAAAACAAATGTATGAGGAAGATTTTTTAAGAACGTGATTTTTAACTTTTGGTCTTTCTTTATCACACTGCTTATTAGAATCAAAATAGTTTCAATTGTTTAGCTATGAAAATAGGCAGAGACGCTGTGATCTTGCTGTAGTCTATTTTAGATTTTTACGTTTGTTGAGTCTAGCTTTTCTTCAACTCAAATAGTTGCTATGATCCTTCATCATGAACTGTATACTTTTGAGTAAGTACCGGCTGAAGAGCTAATTAGACAAGTGTATACATTAGAGTAAGTTTTTAAGAGCTTAAAAGCCGGCTTAAGAGCTAATTAAACTAGATAGGTATGCATGACTAGTCATACCTTATTTTCACCATCGGCTTTACGAATGGTATTATGCCTTAAAAATGTATTAGTGGTGTATATATGATTATATGTATCTTTATTAAAAGGGCTATGTTACAATCCGCTTACTAATTGGACGTTGAGTGACGCTTGTTCTATCAACGTTCGGCCTAGTAATTCAATTAAATGTCGTCAATCAAATTCGTCATTCAATCAAATAGCAGATTCAACCAGAGGACTGCGACATATACAAAGTTGATATCGTCCTTAATATAATTTTTTTGCTATTATATATTGTTGTCCGTGTGGTGACGGATTAAGAATACGAATTGTCACCACCCCATATCATCCCATGGGTGTCGTAAGAGCCGACAGAGGGAGCATATTATGCAGAGAACAGCACTGTAAGAGAAGGAAAACTTGATACAAACCCTATACCAACCCGCTTGGCCAGCGTGGTATAGAAGGCCAATTCCTCCTTTCAAAGGAGAGGCCTAGTCTAGCAGTGGACTGTTAAAGGCTGATGATGATATTGTAAACATGCAAATGTGATTCGTGACTGACATCTCAATATTTGGTATCGGTAATCTATCAGAAATGTGTGATGATCATAAAATTTTGTTTCTTTATTGCTTTATTTTGGAGTTGTGCAAATGTAGTAGGCAGTTGATATACCTACACCTAAAACCTCATTTATTTTTACGGGCAACATTTTAAAATTTATTTATTAAGGTAAACAGGGGCATTGACATGCGTGGGGCACAATTTAGACAAGGTAATAAACTACATAATTATAATAAAACTTTCACTTTTTAAATTGCTAAAAAGGTAAGGACATAATATATTAAGTAAGTACTTACCTTCCAAATATATACAAAGATATTTTTACTCAAATATTCTGATCATTCTGACAAACAATACCTATAGGTGTGTCATATAATTTACAGCGACACATTTCACAAATAATAACTTGTATTTGAACCGATAAATTGTTTCAATATTATTTGCACAAAGAAATACGAACATTCTCCACAAAATCGTTCAGTATAAATATATAGGTGTGATACAATTTGACGTCTTGCCAAAAGATTAGGGATCTCGAAGCGCCGTGTAGGCGTTACGAATGGCCGCTAACTCGCTTAGGGCTTAAATAAAAAACTTTCAGCTCAAATAATAGTGACGAGTGTTGATTTTTCAATGTTTTCAATAGTTTATACCACGTTAGTTATTGTTTGCTATTCAAGTTTCGTCATATTTTAGTTTAATCGATGGTGAAACGGGGTTACTGATTCATATATTATAAATTATGGTATTGTTTTACATATTTTGTTAGTGTTGCTCGTAGCATCCAAAGCCGGCGTGATTCTTTTAAAACAATATATTATTATGACGTCATAACTTGTTTTGTAAGGCAAGATTTGTATTAGGTATTACTGAAATATTGATCTGATATCGACTGATACATCATCTGCAGTGTTCATTGCACCGGCAAACAAAAATGATGTATATCTTAGAACAAGCGCGCAACGTCTTGGAAAAATCTGTAAATCTATTCAATTTTGTTAGTTATTAAAACTTACATTATTATTCTAGCGTTCTTCGATGATTTTGAGATTTCTTTGTCGTTAGTTTGATACTGCGATACTCTGAATAAAAGGAAAATGCAGGTTCTGGAAGCATCATTTTGCATACTATCAGATGTGCCTCGTTTTAATAATAGATCGCATACAAATACACCCAACGTTCATGCCCTCAAAGTTAATGTAGTCTGGCCGTAAAATGGCTAAAAGATGTCTGCCAGAAAACTATTACCAAATATCTCTCAGTACATGGCAAACCATCTCATTCGAGTAAATAATCAATAATAGCTAAAAAAACGACCACGCTTAAACTAAGGCTGATACAAGGAGAAAAAGGTATAATGCCATTGTCTATCCTAAAAAAGTATCACTCAGAAAAATCAACTCGATAACCGATTCACAAAATAACATTAAAATTCTCTCTGTAATACCTATACAATATTTCGTAAAGACACTAAGCTTACTCGCTAGTCGATGTATGTTCCCGACGCAACAAAGCGTTTATTGTAGTTTTTATTCTATTTTCAGTTCGGAATGTGGCTCACATCGGAAACAGGTGAGACAGATTAACATGAAAGAAAAGATAGCTCTGCATAAATGACTAAGGAAACAAACTCTACGTAATGCTATGGATATTTTCTTTGTCTTTCATGCACACATATACACTGCCACACAAGAACATATCCGTTATAAGGTATACTTTTTTTTAGAAATATGCTGTATGAGAATTTGGCATGAGGGCATAGATTTTAGACGGAAATCTTTAGCTCATGATTAAAACTTTAATGCCATCAGAAGTCTAGTTGAGATCACCTAGACTTCTTGTTTGTTATTTTTTTTATAGACTCACGCCTGTATCCCCGAAGGGGTATGCAAAGGTGTAATATCACACCCACATTTCGCCATGAATTTTTAGGTCCCACGTAATAGGGGGCGAGCCTATTGCCGTTACCAGGCACATCACCAGACTCCGTGCTGCTACTGAAAATTCGGAAAAACCCAGTAACACTTTTGCCCGACCTGGGAATCGAACCCGGGACCTCCGGTCAGCAGTCGCATTCGCTATTCACTGGACGACGGAGGCACCTAGACTTCTTCTGCATATAATACATACTAATGCATCATATAATGTAAGTATATCGCCGTAAGTAACATGTGAAATCGATCAACTAATTGAGGTACCGAGATTTTTTTGTCATTAAGGTCTATGCATCAAATAACTTACCAAGCACAGTCCATAAAGGTAACTGCGTGGGTGGATAATACATTAATATATATAATAGGCTACAATAGAGAGAAATATAATCACAGTTACATTTCTCTCTATTGTAGCCACACTTTAATATATAAATGATGTAAAAATAATATCTAAAAGAAAAATTACCTTTGTAAAAACATGCATCAGATAATTTTCTCACACGCCCAACTAATCATAAATATACGAGCGGCCACATGAGCGTGTTCGTCAGGTATGAAATAACACACTAAACCTTCTAAAAATACGACATATTTAAACATGTCATAATACATAAACACTCGGCTGCGTCCACGTCAACTTTAATTTAAACCCCGTCCAAAAATCATATTAATTGCTTTTTACGCAATTTCGCGGACTGTCACTCTAGCTAACATGTTATTATAGCACATTTAGAAACTTTCCCGAGCACAATCCTAGTTACAAACACAAAATCCATTACTTACTTTCTTTGCAAGTTTATTTCTGTCGCCCAACAAAAATTGTAATGCATGCGAGGTTGAAGAAAGTATTAGAACAGTGCGATGTTTATTTTCGTATTCAGGTGTCGGCGCACGAGTTTTTTTCTTACTGAACTGAATTGAAACGTCTTGTTAAAGTAATGTACTCGGTTATTTTCGGAGGTGATCGTGTACCACCGGAAACTATCGTATAATGGAAATTTGTTCGAAATAGTATTATGATGTTGAATATTTTATGTTTTGATCTTGGATTAAAGATATAAAGCGTTTGTTTTTTTAAAACGGAGATGCGTGAATGGTATTCTTTCGGTATTATGAGCAAGTTATATTTTTATTGTATGTACTCATTTGTGAATTTTGAATTACCTTGTTCATCGTTATTCGTTATCTCATACTCTATTTAAAGCTATGACCGCTAAAATACTGATTGTATTGGGAGGGATATAGGGATGATTTTCAAATTAATTTTTAAATTATTCTCAGCTTCATTGTATTGCAAATAAGTTTAATATAAACATTAATTTAAAGATTTTCTTTCTCAGTTAATGTAAAGAAATGAAAATGCAGTTCCTTAATTTAGAATATCACAACACTTGAAATCAAATTTTTTCAGTTCATTACCTATACAAAACATTGTGTTTGGCATCTATCTAAAAATGATTTATTCCCTAATTTTGTTCAACTGTCTAATTATTAGGTAAGCTGAATTTCAATAACTTGTATAGGTTTATAGACTGTGAAATAGTAGGAAAATTAAAGGCTAATTTACTTCAATATTGTGAATTTCGCAAAAACGCAATGTTTTTGCGAAATTCACAATATTGTTCCTATAAGATTATACGTTCTACGTAAGATAAGCAGATATTCTGACTATCTTATATATGTATATTATAATATACATTTATAATAAAGAGACTGCAAAGAACCCTATATGTATAATGGTGGAGTCACTATTCACAATAATAATAATCGGTTATTTTCTATACTAGTCAGGATTTTGTTACATTAATTATATTCTTAGTTAACATGTAGCACAATATTGTAGCACTCATATGTCGACAATTTTAAAGCTCGTTAAAGTTGCTGTCAAATAAACAAAATCATTAGTGTGGTCTTGCTCATTTCAAAAGCAAAAATGTATATAAAGCTCTCAAAACATTTTTTGTCCAATTGAATTCAAGTTACACAGTTAATACCCAAAACTATTTTTGAAAACACCGACATTACTCTTTGTGGAATTTTTATACCACGTTCTAAAACTAGATTCTGACCAACTGAATTAAATCGGTAAATTGCACCATTACACATACATACATAGACTCACGCCTGTTTCCCCGAAGGGGTAGGCAGAGGCATATTAAACGCCCATTAATACTAAAAAGATAATAGTTTTGCCCTCTCATCATCATCAGCCCTTTATACTGTCCCACTGCTGGGCACGGGCCTCTTCTCACTATGAGTAGGGTAAGGCCATAGACCACCACGCCGGACTAGTGCGGGTTGGCAGACTTCACATGTCTTTCGAGAACATTATGGAGAACTCTCAAACATGCAGATTTCCTTCACTGTTTAGCAAGCGATAATTAACAATTTTATACGCACATAACTCCGAAAAGTCATTGGTGCGCGCCGTGGATTCTAAGCCGGTCTGTCGCCGTGGATTCTAAGTCTATCGGTCTCTCCTCTAGGCTATCGCTGCTATCGCTGCTTGTTTTGCCCTCTACATATATAAAAAATCTATTTACCACATTCTAAGGCAAGATTTTGGAAAAATAATAAAATTGCACCATAAATACCTAACAGTATGTCCGAAAACACTCGTCTTTTTCTAATCTGTAAGGAATCCGTGGTCAATTTAAAAAAAAAGCGCTGTCAAGTCTCAATCTCTGAAATGGTCTGTAGTAATAAGGCTATCCAATCCGGTTGGCGGCGACATCTTAACGAGATCTTTGTCTGTCAACCTGAAGCGAGGTAGCTTGTGAAATAGAAATCTTTCTTGAAATAGCTTTAGTACGTTTTTAAAGTCTGTATTGTGGGAGCTATAATTTATCAAGAGTAGAAGTCTTTTTTGTAAGCTTCAATTAGTTTTTAATTCTGCCGAGGTGATGAAAGAAAGAATACGGTCCAATGTGGAATGTAGTATATATTATATTATACGAATATGTACCACATAGAAATTGGCATATTTAAATGTGCCACTACTATATGTACATGCCAATTACTAGGTATATGTACATTACTACGGATGTAATGTCGTATTTGGTCTTAATTAGGAAATCATCTTGAAAAATAAGTGATAATATTGCTAATGTAAAATCAAAAGCCATTAATCAATTATTGAAACCAGAATTTTATTTTATCAAGCTACTACTAAAACTTGCTTTCTATAGGAATGCAAGCCATACAATTTCTGTAGATATATAGAATAGGGTTCCCACCAAGAACTTAGGGTCCCAAGCCAACCTCACCTGCAAGTGGTGCACCTGCCGATCAACGGACGAGGCTCTGGCAAACAAAATATCCCGATAAGCGGCAATAGGCTCGCCACCTATTACGTGGGATCAAAACACTGGCGAAAAGTGGGCGTTTAATATGCTACCTAACCATTCGGGGAAACAGGCGTGAGTCTATGTATGTATGTATAGAATAGAGATTATTTGCTAGGTAGACTATGCAAAGCTTGTATTGCTCTCAACATTACTCACATTTAGACCACCTATTTCGAGTGATTCAGACTTTTCTGTGTGTTTACTAAACACTAATCCAAGTATTTATTTACACAACCACAATAAAAGATCCAAGCATTCACGAGTCACAAAACTCCTGAATTTATATCTTTAACCAGGTGTTGCGAAGGTGTGTAATGTGTTTAACACCCCATCCATTCCGTTGAATGGTCATAAATCAGTTTTAGAACAGAATGTAACAGCCATTCAAATGGCACCTGACATTTATTGCTTAGGAAATTGATAATACTCCGGTGTTCAATAAAATAGATAAATGTTGTTGATTTTATTTTGTGAAATATTCTGTGTATACCTTAAGTTCTGTGTGGCGGTGGCAAAGCGGGGGAGGAGATAAATAGTGGTGATTGAGAAAACACAGCGATGATTAAAACATAGTTTATTGATGCAAACAATAAAAGAGAAATGGTGGTAAAAAAAGTTTTAAAGCTGAGCGCTACATTGTAAAGCCAGAAAAAGGATAGTAATGACAATGGCGGTAAAAAGAGTCCTAAAGGTCAATTTAACTATTATTGTTAAAATATCTGCTGAAAAAACGAATTTCAAATAAATAATAATCTTATATAGGTAGTGGAATTGGTGTGTATATTCTTATCGTTAGGAAAGAACTACTTACGCACTATTGAACTTAACATAACTTAGTTGTAAAGTAAGCAATAGTAGATTAGTAGGCTAATTTCAAATCAATAGGAATCGCGCCTTATTGGTGACATCAATAAGGCACGATTCCTATTCAATTGTATTGTTATTTTGTGTCTTATGGTGACCAATTTTTTAAATAACTGGTCTCATTCGGTCTGCTCATATATAATGGTTTAGAAGTGTAACAGAGGGCACAATAATCAGTTAAAATGCATCTTGCTATTTAGAAATATCATTTCGAAATAACTCCATATGACGAAATTGGAGTAAACGGATATAGAACTGAATTGAATGTTAATGCAGCCGATTGAAATAGCATTGATACAATTTATAATGACGTAAGAAAAAGAGGCCATCCAATATAGTCACACTAAAACACCATCAAAAGAAATCATACTTCGCCTGCCTGCCAATCTTTCAAACGATGTTTGAAACCTTTTACCTTAGCTAACTAAATAAAACACTATATCATCAATTAATATACATTGCTGGTCTTGTAAACAAAGCACTTGATATATTGCGTTGTGGAACATCAAAGGGTCGCAAAATGTTTTCAGTCGTCGCTTTGTCAGGAAAGATAAAAGTACTTTCAGATTAGCCTTTTAGCCGCCGTGCCTTGAGCAATTGGGATTATGCTATTAATCTTGATACAATCTTGAATAAGTCTAAGTCGATAAGATTCATAAGTCATTGATGAATAACGTTAATTTGTTTGCTTAATGTAGTGCTGATGTACTTGTTTTTAAATTTGGTTTCAACTTCACATTCCTTTCAAATTTTCAAATGTTATCCATTATTATAAGAGTCAAAACACACAGACACACTTGTTCCATCCCAGCGCGTACTTTTTCATATTGTGTAAGGTGTAGGAGTATCGCGTTTTGTACACGTATGCTTTTTCAAAACTTTTACAATTTCTTTTGACCTTTTTATGCTTTTTCTCAGCTTGACCAAGATTACATAAAAAAAAAATTAAAAGGCTTCTAGATCTGACACTATAGGTACTGGCACACCAAGAATCTTTTTATTTTATTTCGTCTAGGGACAAAACTTGAAGGTTACTTGAATAATAATACTATTTTATAAACATTACAACATCACGCGCCCGGGTAATCTAATGTGATTGCTCCGTACGCGAGGGTGCACCTTTGCAAAAAGTAGACCACACACATAACTGGCAGAAAAATGACATTAATGTTGAAGAATTTCCACGTTAAGGGGTTCCTAGACAAAATATATAGAGTGCTGGTTATAATATCTAAAACATTGCGGCCAGATCGCGCGAATAAGCAAGGCAGTGTATAAGCTCTTTAAACAAGGTTTCCGCACCTTCGCATAAGGCGGCGCCACGCCTCCGTACAGACATAACAGCATCGTCAACGCTTTAAATAAAGCACTTAGAGCTAGTAGCATCTTTCATAGACATTTCCGCTACTACTAGGGTACCGCTGAAATTATTAAAGAAAAATTTGTTAAATATTACGTAAATATTGTTGCAGCTTTGATTTAAGATCAAAGGGATTATTTTAGTATAAAACGGAAAGTTGTAGACAATAATGGACTGATTGAAACGATTAATGTTGTTATTTTAATAGAGGAACATGGGATCGACTGTTTTCATTGAGTTATTTATTGGACGGTCAAGGCAAAATAACACGCAAAAGATACCAAATAACCGGCTTCCAATGCAATGTAACAAGGTGTAAAAAAGTCTTAATAATTAATATGATGCATGGTGCAATGTTGTGCAATGCATAATATTACATTATTATGTTTTATTTTCCTGTAAAAAAATAGCCAGCAACGGTATGTAAGTACCAAAATATTGAAGATGTATTTAGTTACATTACAATACAGGTATTAATAACATTATCGGATTAAAAAATATATACCAAAAAAAACTTCTCTACATACACACAATAATGTAGGTAATCAGATTTAGTAATTCTTATTTTATTTTTAAAGAAAAAATTCAAAACCCATAAACATCTCAACATCGCTGACAGCCGAATTATTTTAAAACTGAACATTTCAAAATAATTCCAACAAATAATAGACATAAACTATAAACAGAACCCAATCATTTCACACCTCACTACGGCACTTACCACAAAGGTAAGCATGCTCAAACAACACGGCCAAAATCAACAAGATCATATAAAAATGAAAACAAACGCACTGAGTGGCGAGACGAGATCACTCATAGCTCAAAATAGGCCGGCGTTTAGTCGCCAACCATGTGCTGAAGTTTTATAACCATTGTTACCTCATTAGTTTAAAAATGTACTATTGCGTAATCAGTTAACGGTATCTTATCTTATTTAGCGTGCGTCGTATCGAAGCTATAATCCTCTAAGTCTGGTGTAGAAAGGTCCCATACTCCTGTCAGCCGTTAGTCACACTTTCTTAGTACACCATTATCCACGAACGATAATATATTCGATATTATATAAACGATTATATTTTTTGTAAGCAACCCGCATTAAAATTGGATATGATTTCAGACGAATATTTTATTTTAAAGGCAACTTGTTTTTCAGGTAACTTAATAAACACCATTCAATAACACAAATACCAAGTATTGTGTGATGTTAAGTTCGAACTAATAACATATCGCGATTTGTCCATAGTAAGTATATGGTTATACGGCAGCAGACGGCAGCATAAGTTACTAAATATTCGGTGTAAATAAATCAAAGACAGATGAGCTAGAAGCCCACTTGATGCCTATCAGTAATTACGACTTAACTGCTAAGCTACTCTCTGCAGCCAGAAAATCGAAAAGAAAGGTGATTAAGGAGTAGGTTTTTGGACCTCTCGCGAAGTTCGAGGCAATTTCTACATCATCTCAGACACTAGACGTCTACTGTTAGACATAGACCTCCACCCAAGGCTCTTCACATAGACCGATATTGAACCGCTCGCATCTATACACCTTTTGCGTTATTTTCTACATAGTTAAATATACTGCCTGCCAGGCATGTCTCCAAATTATGCAATTTGCAAGTGACTACTAAACATTGTTCGATTTAGTCACGGTCAGCGGAACCACATAAGTTTACGCGGCACTAAACTAGAAGAACATTCAACCATTATTTTACATTGTGGTGACCGCTATTGCAGGCGATACAGTTTGTAAACAATCTGAAGTCTGCAAAACTCTAGAGTAGCTTTTGTAAACTAGAAACGTGAATATAAAGTGATATCAAAATACCCATCGCTATACGCTTTAAAAATATTGTTTATAGTATTTCGTTTAATAAGCGATAATAATTACCAACATAATATACACGTAGCTTGGAAAACTTGATGGTGGAATCCGAGACCAATACTTATTGATGTCCATAAAAGGTATCACTGTTTCGTGATTAAAGCTTCTAACTATTTGAATACTCCAAATTTGGAAAAGTTTACTCGTAACCTGGGTCATGATATTTATTTTTACAATATTTTAATTAATCTCGCAAGTAGCTAGTGGTCTAATTGCCTTAATTCTTACTTTGACTTCAGATTTGAGTTTTTTTTATACGCAGTACAAACACAGCTACTAAATTTAAACCAGTACGCAGTTCCTACAATTTCAGCTAACGGTTAAACACGAGCTCAAGGTAAAGAGCACACGTCAATCACATTGCAAACTACCTCAGTTAATTACCGACACATATTTGTGTACGAACACACAGTACACACTAATGTACATTAGTGTGTACTATCTTATGTACTCTAGTACACCGGTAGTACAAGGTAAACAGAACGCGTCAATCATGTGTCCGAGAGTTTTTATCGTCGCCGGATGTACGGCTGTGCTATAATGGACGCAAATCTAATGTGGTTTCTTGATTTTGATTTATTACGGTATTGATTGCGATGCAAGTTCTAATGTGTGACAAAATGTTTTGTTTGTGTTGTTTTGTGTTGACTTTTCTAAATACTATTAATATTATTATTTTTTTCACTTGTATAATTTTTGAGTTTGTAACTTATATTTTGACGTGGAAAATTAGTATTCTATGACATTAAAATTTGGCTAAAACAAGCACACCCTTGGCAGGGGTAGTACCTAATCAAGTCATGTCTGTCATCAAGCAACGTTAGATATTCTGGAGTCTGATGAAGAATATAAAAAATAAGTATAAGACTCTATGGCAATAGCATTAAACGTGTTACCTAATTATGTCGCTGAAATTTTACGGTTAATAGTTTGGCTGACAAAGTAGTTACTTCTTCTGAGAAGCTGTTTGCTCTTAGCAGAGAAAATAAAATGAAACAATAAAAAAGTGGTAAAATCATACGAAACTTAAATTTTATGGTTGATACGCCAGGAACTAGTAGCTATAACCTAAACACCTAACCCGAATTATACCGTCCGAAATAAAATTAGTTGGAATCGACCACCCAACCGCAGAAATTAAAACATGTAAAAGAAAGCATTCTCGCAATAACGGTGGCAAACATCAAAGTGGAAAAGTGTTAGAAAATTCTAACCAAGTTTTTATCGAGGTAATTTTAGATATTAACAAGAATTCATTTAGTAAGAAAGTTATATTCAAAATTTTAGTATCGGTCGTCAACGTAATATCACCGATATGAGAGTGATGACAATAAATATAATCCAAAACGGTAATGATACCGTTGACGTCTAAAATGAAGCAAAATGTGACGCCGATGACAATAATTTGTCAGAAATATGACGGTTATGACATAGCTCGTTAGTTTTTGTGCCAAAGTGGCAATTGACGTGGATTTTGATATGTCTAATGAAGTGGAACTCCGGATGTTAATGAGGGTTTTTACGCAATGGATGAGAATATTGTTGTATTTTGATTATGTTATTGTGAAACAGTTCGTTCACTCTCACTCAATAAAGTTTTATTTTTTTATGTAATGAATATTATTATAAAATAAAACATTTTTGTATATTTCAAAATATACAAGACATGTTTCATATGCGTATAAATAATAAAATAAAATTGAAGTCGATGATAGAGTCGTCGTGATTTGCTTTAACTGTTGAACATACACACATCCTAGAATAAATAAAGAAATAATGTTTTACTTTATTCTAAGTATGTATTAAATTTTGACACCTGAAATAATATATTCTTTTTTGGTTCTTCTATTCAATTGTACCTCAACCGAGGCGGAACTCCAAAAATTATATAGTATTCTCATCACTAGTACCATCTACAATTCAATTAAAACTGACATCGTGAAGTGAACTTGATCGTATTACATATTCTCATAGATAAGAAGTTGTGTTAACTTTTGGATAAAAGTCAGACGACACACATCTTTCTTTATACCTACCTACATCTATTTCTCCGACTTTTCATTGTAGTACAAATTATATTATCCGAATCTCTACACATTTCTTACTCCCAAATGCCTTCATATCCGGCTGATTTAATGATCCATTGTAGACCGCCCACCAGTGTAATAGGACGTTAATATTTACTCAAAGATGATTCGCGGGTTTTAATTTACCTTACGAAATGCACCTTCCATTCCACTGTTTATAGACTCCCACGCATCTACTTGAAGTCTTGAAACGTTTCCGGTGAGTTTTATCATAGTTACGAAATTTTGTTCAAGAATTTTGTATTTTAGTTTTAATTCATACCATCATTACCTATGTACGCTATGGGTACTTCTCATATTTTGAAGTATAGTATTTTTTGTCTAATCGAATCTCGTCAAATCTGAGGCTCGATTAGGTAATGTATACGTATATTAATTTTGTTTTGTACTTTCTAGTCAAACTCAATATTCATTTCGTATATGTACTGTTCATAAATAGTTATTTGTGCAACAAGAGAGCAAAGTTGTTTTTTGTTTAGAGTGCTGATTTTGAGTCCCGAGCAAGCGAAGGATTCTATGATTGATTCACTCGCTACGCTCGTGAATCAAAGTTAGAATCCTGAGCGTAGTGAGGGTCTCAATAGCACGAGATACAAAAAAACTTTGCTCTCGTGTAGCACACATAATTTTTCACCACAGCAGTGAGAACACATATTACTTAGGAGACATAGAAATGAACAGGAATAGATTGAATTCTGTATTAATCACTTGTTGATTTAACTCTTCTGGTGTTAAAGTACACTCTTCATCGCTAGTTTCACTCATATTAATAGATTATTTTATATAGGTATTAATATAATTTAACACGTTACGCTATACTGTACCAGCATCACCGAAATTTTTATTCCCGCTACTTTTTTAAATCACGTTTCAATACCGCGTCCCTGATGTTTATTTTTCAATTAATGTATCATTGTTGTAATTCCAAATAAAAATGTATTGGTTAAATACCAATTTTATACTATAAATTCGACTCATTTTTATTTAAATCCAATAATAAATTAAACATATAAACAAAAACATTAAAAAAAGTATGTAATTTCTTTTTTACAAATATCTTTTTTTATTTGCGTTTCCGAAGGTGTTTTCTTTGAGGTCGAATTCCAAAATCGAATTTCGAATTCGAAGGTGTTTGTTTTTCACTCTCTTTTTATATGCATGTGAAAGAGACAGAACACAGTAAAATTCGAATGTTTCAAATTTATGGCTGAACAATGTCAATTCGTGGCACTGAAGATTGAAAAATTAAAAAGCTACTTTGCCTCACGCTCGAATCAAAATCGCGTTTTGTTCACTGTTGTCTCGCAGCAAAAGCGGCATGTTTGAGCTGCTGTGGTGAAAATTATTAATAAACAACTCCTTATTTCTGAAAGAAAACCTAACGTTTGATAAATAAGTGAATCACACGTCAACAGAGCTGACAAAGATTTTTGAATCGTAATTCTTTGATTGGTTAAAACTTTAAGTCAAGCCCGGCCTCCAAATAAAAGGATTGAGTGTAAGTAACTGACACAACGCTCGGATGATGACGATGATTAACGGTTCTGATAGTATATTAATCTATGATTAGGATAGCTGAAAACTTTTTATTACATTTTATTTAACATTCTATTGGAGAGTTCAGATAGTACGTAGATCACCTAGAGAAAATAAACAAAGAACTTAGCCGAAAAAATGCATTTCTTCTTTCTACACTGCTAATTTAATATACATTTTACTTTTGGCATTTAATTCATTTTAGCTTCAAGATTTTTCCAGAAGCATTTTGAATTTTGTTTAGGTTACACATATCCATAAATTTAATTGTTTAGCAGTGTGTTGCTAAAGAATGCGAGAAAGTGATTGGCAAGGACAACAGTGCGGCATTTTTGTAAGCCTCTAGCGAATCCAATAGATGAGGAGTAAAAATGTTTCTATCATATTCTCTCCGCTGGAATAAAATAAAAAGATATAATGATTTTGTTTTTTATAAACCTATAGCTATACCTGTCAGGCGGATGAAAATATCATAATAAATACCTTTGGGCGGGAACGGGAACTTCGGCTACCTTAATTTGGTCTTGATAAAAATCCCTGAACCGAGGAAATGTGTCTCCCGTAGTGAGAAGCGGCCCATGCCCAGCAGTGGAACAGTATACATGTATACAGGGCCGATGATGATGATGATGAGGAAATATTAGCTTATTTTAAATTAGAACTTTTTTAATTAATTTTAGTTACTGCTTTCAGGAACATGAATTTATTTAACGGCTTTATGAATCTAGTTCTAAATCAATCGACGCTTTTATATAGAGCTTAGCTTTATATAGGTGAGGGCAAAAATAAGAAAATTAAAATAATGTTATTGCCCAAGATACACGAATAAAGAAGATACACCGTTACAAAGCTAATGGGATCACCTCATATAAACATCTTACTTTCGAAACGTTACACAAACCTAATTACGTTTTTATAACTAGGTTACCCATTGTATAAAGTCCACACCTGTCCCAAATAGTAGGTATTGTAATAACTACATGACGAACATAACAAAACCCTGCGAATAAAAGAACTCAAATAGATTTTACGATTTTTTGTTTAGTGCCAAACTCGTAACATGGAGATTAGTACATTTTTATTTTATTGTATAATATATGTTGCGTATTGTGTAATTTATCGCTGAATATAATAATTTAAGCTAGGATGAAGTTGCGACCGCGGTTTTGAAGTCGTAAATGAAGATGATGATCTCTAATTTACTGTTCATAAGCCGTTTAAGATACAAAACTTTTAAGCGCAGTGTAATCGTTTTGGCTGTGTCGAAAACATAAAAAAATTGTAGGCACAGGCGAAAAGAGATTATATTGTTTTTATTTTTAAACTATTTACAACCGACAATAGACCCGTAGGTGGTAAAAAATAAATAGATAAATAAAATTGAATGGTTGTTATGGTAACCTTTGCAATCATAAATTATCGCTATAGTACTCAAACGTCCCTCATATACATTTTATTTCACAAAAACACAAATATATTTTGATTTTTACAGGTTGACAGTCACTTGACTGGTACATCATATCATCAATATCTTAATATATAAAATCCTTGCGTTACTGACTGACTGACAGACACGCTACAGCCGAAACTATTGGGCGCAGGAAGCTGAAATTTGGCATGTATGTTCCTTGGGGACCGTAGGGGTGCACTAAGAAGGGATTTTCCGAAATTCCCACGGGATCGTCCAAAACGGGTAAATTTAAAAAAAATGCAGGCGTAGCTGCTGTCGTCCTCTAGTATGTATATAAAATTCTTGCGTTATTGATTGACAGACAGTCAACGCTTTTTTTCACGAAGATTTTTGGTAATTCCTCCTTCAAGTGGGGATAAAAAAATACCACGCGGGCGACGCCGCGGGCGTAGTGTAGACAGAATCAGATTAATTCCTAAACTTTTGTCTCGTTAGCCGCCATCTACGTGGGTAGAACTGAGGGCGAAATCTATTAATTTAATATATACAATATTTTTGCCGCTACTATTTAAAATATTAATCCGAGTCTTCCATTCGTTTACTCATCACTCGAACTCACAAAAACCGCGACACCAACAAGAAACTTAACCTACATAAAACAGCGAACGTCAAGAACTAGCGGCAGATGTACACAAACTTGTTTCTATTTCAACTTTTGGCTGTGCAACCGAAATTTTATTAAAATCCCAAAGTCGACACGCCATACCTTAGCGTTTGCCGTTAATAAAATACTGAGGGAGGGCAGAAAGCCAAACTGTGCGCGTTTTACGATCGTGGCGCCCCCTGCGGTCAGAAATATGAAACCTATCAAAATAGAAAATACACAGACGTTTTATGAAATGACCGAACGTGTTTATGTACCGTGGTGGACGGTACAGCCATTTTTGTTTTAGCTTTAGGTATAACCTTTTTGGTTAATTTTCCCTGCTTATTTGGCGATGCCCAATGTTACCTGCGTGTTTATCTTTTTAGGTTTTTAAAATATTACTGTGAAGTGCATATTGATGCCTTTTTAGTTGTAAAATTGTAAATGCTTTGTATCACATTACCTGCATAGATGGAACTTCAACATAATAATATCATAAACAACTCTTATAATTCGTAAATATTATATGTAAATACTTCAAAACTGCATAAGTTTCATTACTAGTTATTTAAAATCCAAATGTAATAATATAAAACTATTTATGATGTTTTTTCTGATTTTATTATTATGTGGGTGTAATATTTACACCTCTGCCTACCCCTTCGGGGATACAAGCGTGAGACTATAAATAAATAAATAAATATTATTATTATTGTGGTTATCGTACTGGTTTTAAGCAAAGGAATTCTTTAGCATCCTTGTTTATTTTACATAAGTTATTGTCCTAAAGACAATAAGTTATGTAAAACGTAGACCACATATATTTTACACGAATGAACGACTCTGAAACGTACGGCAATGCGAGGCCAAGCTATAAGCTCGCTATTTCCTATAGTTGTCCTTTCTATTTGTTTATTTTGTATTTGAATGTACATAATACCACAGATTACTAAATACACAATACAGTGTTATAATATCTACTATTAGTAAACGAAATAAGGCATCTTTAGTTTTTAAAGTAGCTTCTGTTGTTACTTACGAAATTAGCCTTGATGATAACTTCCAATAAACTATCATGTTTTCAAATGTGTTATTATTTGAATATATACCTTGACCTAAAGTGAAATACATGCTAATTGTCCCGACGTTTAGGCATAGTTTACGCCGGTCCTGAAAACAGGTAATAGTAGATATATATAGACAATTCTTGAATATCTGAGTGACTAACAGATGACGCAAATCCAAAACTATTGTGCGCGAGAAGCTGTTATTGGACATGTACAATCAAACAACTTCCCGCTCAGTAAGACATCGTCGCTTCCAGTGCTACTTTACACGCACATTGACACTCGTATACAAAACCAGTTTCTATTGTGCCTCGACTCTATGAGCAAGCCAAGGGATTTCTTTTCAATCTGGTCCAGCGCTGACTTGTTTTATTATACGTTCCTTGGAAACCGTAGTCCGTAGTGCATCCCACTAAGCATATTGCCCGAAAATCGGGCTGAAACAGTTATACTACCTAAAAAGGATCGTGCAGGTGTAGCTGCGGGAATCATCTAGTTATGTTTTTTGTTTTGTCCATTGAAGAATGACTAAATATAGTGTCAATAATGACGAAAAAATCTGTTTATAAACTAGCTTTGGACATTAAAAGGAACATGATTTTTACCTAGGTAAATTTGAAACTCCGATGCAAGAGTCGGACTCGCACCAGCTTTTCCATTAACTGAAAACAAAGTCATTATTAACACAAAAGCAACAAGCAAGCCACTTAACAGCACAGATAGCCACGATTTGCTTTAAGAGCATAATTTAAGAAACGAGGTCACCACCCCAAGTTCCAGTTAAGCGAAGAATTAAAGTAAGCTTACTGTGAGTTATTGGACACCGCTGCTTCCAGATCCAAACTCGTGGCGTTCGTTTTAGTATTTAGTTAATATTTTACTTGAGAATTCAGATCACATTAGGCTAGTACTTTTCAAAAGTATTTGGCAATACAATATCAATATCTCTTTTTTAAATGTCGCTGCTGCCATCGTTGATGATGGATATTATATGATAAATGATAGAGAGACAATATAAATGTATATTGAATAATTGCGTCGCAATAAATAAAAGCTTGGATGTGTATGTACACACAGGAAGTTTCCTGTTTAAAATATGTATTGATGCAGCTAGGCTTTCTGGTTCACCGGGCCTTAAAAATTATATATATCGGGAAATAAATCTGACTTCACGGGTAGTATAGTGCTTTACTATAAGACCACTTCGCTGCTTAATACTGCACTGAGTATTTGGGTTCGATGTAATGAAGCAACGTTCTACAAATTATTTTCTAATATAAGCGAATAAGCATGATGTCATTTCTTTTAGCGTTATCTCAGCTTCAATCCGGGGTCTGTTTACTAGTCTAACTGGATTTGGCTGAATATTAGCTTTTCCACAAAGCGACTGCTTGTCTGACCTCCGCAACCCGAAGGAATAGTGATATTCCATGGTTTAGACTAGAGTCAGTTTATTTTAAAAGTTACTGACGCCCTGTAACGACTGTCAAAAATCTTCATGACAACCGGGACCTACGGCTTAACGTGCTCTCCGAGGCACAGAACAAGCGATAATTAACAATTTAATACGTACATAACTCCGAAAAGTCATCGAACTCGATACCCTCTGCCTGGCGGTCTAGTGGTATCTCTGCTAGGTTCTCGCTGCCTGAATAAACCATGATGTCAATTAAACAATAATTATACCTACGCAATCGCCTACCAATAATCACTTTTATTTTTGATCATTTATATTGAACCTAACCCTTTGTGCAATACATCAATATTATTGTCCACCTCGGTACAATAGGTAGCGGTCATTAGTGCCGCAGGGAGCCTCAGCGGGGTATAGTCAACGCGGGGGTTCGAGTCCGGTTCAATGCACTAATACTCTTAGTTTAAGTGCTTTAAATTGATCGAACGTTTTATAAAGGCTTTGTTTATAAGCATAAGCAAAACATGTAAAATAGCTTTGATTAATTATTTAAACTTAGCGTAATAAAGATTATCTTTGAATTTATTTATCATTCAGAATTTTCTTTCAAAGTATTACACATAAGTAACTCTAAATTATAAGATAACACAAAAAAAAAATGTTTTGTTTTTTTAAAAGACAACTCCCGCATTAGGACTAAATCCTGTGTCGCCGGGTACTTTACAAACATACAACTAACGGACACAATGAACAACCAGACTCGAAACAACAATTTGTGAATTACACAAAGTGTTGCCTCGTATAGGGATCGAACCCACAACACTCGGCGCAGTATCAAGCGGCGAGGCGACCGCTTAAACCACTACGCCAACAGTTTTCTTCGTAAAGTGGCTACATGATTGAATTTTATTGAAAAGGATTTTTCATCATTCTCCTAGCATTAGCTCAGTTGCGACCAGAGTCCGCTTACTACGGGATTTGACTGAATATTAGCTATTCCACTGCCTGCTTGGCCTCCGCAACCCAAAGGAATAGCGATAATGCATGGTAATGACTAGTGTCAGTTAATTGAGAGGTACTGAC
This sequence comes from Euclidia mi, assembly GCA_944739405.2. Taxonomy (NCBI): domain Eukaryota; kingdom Metazoa; phylum Arthropoda; class Insecta; order Lepidoptera; family Erebidae; genus Euclidia; species Euclidia mi. The sequence continues at coordinate 88,361,712 of OX123184.2, forward strand.
TCCTTATAACGACTGTCAAAGATCTCTTTGCTGCCGGGACCGGTGGCTTTACGGGTTCTCCGAGGCATGAGGCAAGCGATAATTACCAATTCAATACGCAAATTATTCCGGAAAATCCGTGCTGCGCGCCGTGGATTTCATCTACTTACATGACAGTCTGTTGGTGTCTCCTCTAAGTTATCGCTACCTATCGTGAAGATTTTTTCTCATGAGTTTTGCAGAAATATTCATAGTCAGATAAGAATCCTTTTTATATCATATCGCAGCAGAAAAATCTCAAAAAAGTACAGAAATAACTTGTACATACATACATATACTCACGCCTTTTTCCCGTCGGGGTAGGCAGAGGCAACAGAACGCCACTTGCTCCTATGCTTACAAACCTCACGCGCTTCCTCTACACTCATTACTGTTTTCATACATGCTCGCCGGTTTCGGGTACTTCGGAATTTTCCGTTTCTTAGGATGTCTCCAACTTGACTTGTAGTTAACTTGTGTGATAAATAAATTAATTTAAATAAAACATTGATTGTTTACTTTCACACCGCCAATGTCGTATAACTCGACGTATTAGGCTGGTCGCGTACCTATGTTGATGACGTATCAAAAAAAAACCTCGCCTGGCAGTAGAATAGTAAGTAACGCAGATTGCAGTCCGGGCGTGCGGGGTTCGATTCCACTATGGTACAATTTTTTCTGTCATAAATTGGAGGATTATCTCTGTGTCCAGGTTACTTTTGAAGTCATGGATAATTAATATTCTTTTGTGAGGATATAGGCATACGTAGCAATAGTCTCATGACGCTATAAGTTTTGCTTAGATCGGATGTTTCGTTTCAAAAAAAAAAAAGACATTTAGAAATAAAATATTCCGATCGGAATTGACCAAGTGACCAAACACAATAATAGTAAAAACTTTTATTTAATACCTAGTATTGTGACAGACGAATAAAATATCTGCAGTGAATATTCCAGAAATAAAGCAATACCTGTGATCAATATATTAGCAACATTCACAAATTCCCACCTGTTTCATGTTCAAAACTTGCATTAACATAATAAAAATCATACATCAGTAGACTCGTACAATATTTTTAAGAAGTAAAACACTTGCTTCTCGTATAGTACAGAGCATTCTTAATACTTTGATGTACTATACCGAACCATTAGTACCAAAACATAGATCAAAAGAACAGACACGCAACTCCACAATAATAACTTGTACGTGAAATGAAACGGTCCTAAATAAAAAAAGCTTTTAGACCGCTAACATCAAACTTTTATACCTACAACATTATTTTACTGCGTTGTCAAACTGAACATGTTTCGCATTTTTAAAAAGAATCTCGTAAAATATAAAAACACTCAGGTGACTTTACTCTGACAATATAATTTATAACTTCGGGCTGTCTCTGTGAAAACAAATTTACATATGCCACTGCGAAACACAAACATCGCTCTTAAAACTATAATCAAAGAGTCGTTATTACTATACTTTCTGCGGATTCGTAGGTAAAAAAACAATTTGTTATTAATTTCAAACAGTCGCGATCTAGAAATGAGAGGAATAATCTTTGAAATTTAGTTAATGATCAATTTTAGCGTGTGCTGGGTAAAGGTGGCGTCGGAAAACTTACGTAGGAAATACTAAATAAACGTAATGACGTTGATTTATAGTTGATTTTAGTTTGTTTGTAAAGAATATACAACAAACAGAGAGGCAAGTATTTCCGTTCGTGTTGCGAAATGTTTTATCGCCGGATTTATTCACCTTGTTAAAAAATTCCTTTCACTAATGTTTAGATAAATCAAAATATATGTTTTCTTGTAAAGGCTGCAGTGAAATATTCATGTATCAGCTGTCTGCGCCGTTTATGTCAAGGTTAACTGGGAATAGAGGTTATTGACCTCTGTCGCTTCTTATATTCGGGTTCATGTGTTCATTTAAGAGGCTTGAAAGTAGGCCTCTTACAAGGCCAGTAGAAAAATTAAATACAAGCCCAAAAATTTGGCTTAAATTTTGTTTTATACATTTTTCAGTTGATCGATGTCGCTTCAGTCAGAAGATTGAAACCTCTGTATAGAATTATTGTTTTACTCTGTTTTATTATTTTCTAATAGGCAGTCATAAACCTATCAAAAGCAATTATTTTTGATTTTTGATAGTATGAAAAGCGAATCAAAATTTTAAATTACGTGAAGTTCTTATTATTCGATGCCATTTATAATATCTGATAAATCACATTGTAATATGGGTTTACCTAAACACATTTCTAACACAGGCATAGTAGGTATTGGTTTAATTAACTAAGGCTCGAGTGATTATAAAGAGTTCTGTTGATTACTTGTATATTTTAAGCACCGGTCCATTCCTTAGAATAAAAATAAAATCCTTTGACCGTAAAGAAATAATTTCTTTCTTCCAAAACCCATTTTCCAAATGGAAATCGAAACAGAAACAAACTTCAACTCATAATTAAATCACGTTTAAATCAATCACTTGAGTCGAGTATAATAAATCAAGCGCAATCCCGGGCAATCCCCAAAAATCCGGGACAAGGAACGTTTATTAAGATCCCGCCGAAGTAAAATATTCATTAATTGATTCAGCCCCTCAGAAGATACCCCTCATTACTTGAGGGTTGATTAAGCGAAGCAACCTGGATGTACGTGGGAGAATGTCTCTTAAGGCTTTTAGGGCCTAAGATACGATATCGTGTCGGATGCGTAATGCATTTTAATATTACAATTGATGCGAAGTTTTGTTTGTTTGTTTTTCTTTGATGGCGCAACGGAGTGATTTTATTATATGTTTTTATGTCTGAAGGCTCGTGGTAGCTGAAGAGTGACTTAAAGGCTACTATTTTTACCGCGATAGCCGATTTCATCGTGATTGGAGCCATGGGCAAAGTCTAGTTTTATTTATGAGACTGATATTATTTGAGTTTGCGCTGCTTATTCTATTTGATGGCTGAATTTTAAAACTGGACAGTGCAACAACGTTTAGGAAGAGCTGTTACTATACTGTTTAAAATAGAAATATTGTCTATGATAAGTAAAATCGATAATATCAGTTTAGTAACATTTTATTTTGTCTATTGTAATTTTGTGACTCTGGTCACACTATGAACTGTCAAATCATTCTCATTCTTGCTTCCGAAAAAATTTCTTTTGAGCACACCTTTTGCTTTGTCGTGTGATTTGTAGAATTGAAGTAAATTTGGAACCCTTGTGAATTGCCGCTTTTGATCTACAACTGGCATCGGTTTAATTGTGATAGAATTTGTTATACATATTGAACTTTTGCAAAAATTGTGTAAATCCGCACCTCGTGCAGCGTGTCCTGAAGACATCGTTTGGAGAAACAGCTAAGTAGATAATTCACCAGCTATTATTGGCCAATTTTAGATCTGTGTGTGTGTCTAATTTAGCTCCAAGCCTGACATCACCAAGATTCCAGGTAATTAATTTGTTTAGATTCAACGCTGTGAAACACAGTAACATATGTCAGAGATTTGATTGCTTTAGAACAACTGGATGAATACAATCACGCTTCCATTGCCCTCTGCAACCAATTCCCAGTCTTTCTAGGCAAATTCTGATCATATTTGTTGGTAGCAGAGCGTGGTTGTATTCATCCAGTTGTTCTAAGGCAATCAAATCCCTGACATAATATTATGTTACTGTGTTTCACAGCGATGACTCTAAACAAATTAATTACCTGGTATATAGGTACATGTTTCTGTTTAAAACAACATGAAACTATAGAATCCATTTCCAACTGCTATAATGTACAAACCGACAGAGCCTTACGAAGCCGCTACATTAAAGTATATTGCCGTTGCTCTACACTCTTTTAGTAAACGTAATCTTTTAGTTAACACAGGAAGACTATTATGATAGAACCTGTTCCCTATCTTAAAGTTATTCTTGACTTAGAAATTCTTAATAGAATTTAGACGAAAGCATAACTTAACTGTATTCCCTTGGGAATATTTCTACTCCTATATAAAGGTAGTTATTTTAAAAGTAGTAGTAAATCGTGGCGTATAAGCGGCAGTGCGCTAGACAAACGCGGTATACACGGTAGGGCGGCGCTGACTGCGCGTACCGCTAATGGGTTGATGTCATTCTCTACGTTTTGATGCACACGGATTCCGTAGAGTCGAATATGATACGTATAGAAATCTAAGAGAAAAGTAAAAATAATACAGTCAAATATGGTTATGTAGGTAAAATGTTATCATCATCATCCTCCTAGCGTTATCCCAGTTTCAATCTGGGGTCCGCTTACTAGTCTAACCGGATTTGGCTGAATATACCTAAGCTTTTCTACACTATCGTGAAAAGGCAAAATACTGTATTATGTAAAAGACGATTTCGAGAAAATGATAAAAATAGTTCTCATACAGTTTTTGGCCTTTCACATAATATAGCAAACATGAAATTATATCAAATTGATACCTATCATTGGGTATTTTAATGGTGATTACACCCATGTTAAAAATATTAGTAACGAAATAGAGATTTTTAAATAAATCAGAGAAAATTATTAAAAAAACGACGAACTTGTGTTATGACATGACTTATGATATTGTTAATTCTTTAAAGACAGATTAATTAATAACTTGCTCCGTAAATCACTCATATTAATATGTTTTATGCAAAAAATAGGCGTGAATTACAATACAAAACTTGTTAAAGCGCACTGATTTGAATCAAAACAAACCGATGACGCAGTGCGTGGTTCGCAGTGGTACTGCTCTAACGTCAGCGCGAGACCTAAGAGCGGGAGACATAGTAATAAAATACGTGAGATACGCGCTCACGCCAGCTTAGTATGGCAAAATACTGTGGTTTTCGATTGTAGTATATCTCTATAAATAAACTTCGTATAGTAAAAATCGAGATATTAAGCTATAGTAGACCTCAAACCAAGCAGAATAAGCGTTGTTAAGCAAAAACACTGTATTCTTGAATACACACTACTTTTGCCTTTTCACGACTAACAGAGCGACTGCCTGTCTGACCTCTGCAACCCGAAGGGATAGCGATATTCCATGATTTAGACTAGTGTCAATTTATTTAGAAGGTACTGACGCCCTGTATCGACATAGGTAACCTTTTAATTATTATATAATAAACTTCGCATCAAAAATCAGCACATTCGGTCTTTTCAAAATCAGTTGCGCTTATTACTATGCTTAAGTGTAATAATATTTGAATAGATTCGTTTCCGTTGCAGAAAAATCTCTATTTCTGATTCTGACCACATTATTTCAAGCAGCACTTAATTATATATTTAGTTAAATCTTGCTCTAGATTCGTCTTGCTCAAAATAGTAACCAAACTATGAAACTAAATAGTAACGAGAATAAAACATCTATCTATCTATACCTATATCGTCACGCCTGACTCCCATTGGAGTAGGCAAAGACTATGGAACGCCAAAAGCTCCGGTTAAACATAATACTAAAATAATAAGGGCACAAAGATACTCGTACAAATATCAACGTCGGATGATAGACATATTATTGTGAAGTAAATCTCTTAAAAATAGTTAAAGGGAATGGCAGACTTTACACAAAAATGTATACTGCCTAAACAAAGCTTTTTAACAAACATACTAGCAAGCCAATAATTTCAAACATATTTCCAGATTGCTGACAATTTTGAAGTAAAAGCTCAATAAAACATCACGAGCAAAAACACGTCAAGCATCTTACTGAACAAGCTGTGCGCGTAAAATTACCAACAAATAAGGTTATTTTCTAGAAAGCGTCTCCACATCATCCCTGTCTTACCTACGGCATATTAATTAGAGGTAAACAAGTTCCTTTGTAAGATTTTCACTTCGTTCGACGACGTTATCCAACAGTATACAACGTATCAAAATATCATTCCAGTGTATACGCTAGTCTACACTATATAGGTATACATATATGCGTATTGAGATATTGTTTTGTTTGTTTTAGACGAGGGGCTTAATGTCTATAGGAGATATTGAAAGGGTCCATGTAGGCACGAAATGCTGTTTGCTTTTCGTTCTAAAAATAAGATGATTTATAGAAATATAACACTCTTTAAATTATGTTATGCAGGATTCCCGATTGTTGGTCTATTGAAGATCTTAGCAAAATTAGTTTAAATTCAAGTGAGTTTATCTGCAATTAAAATAAATGTACCTATTACCTATTAATAATCAATCGCCAACTCTCCACTAAAGTGCATGTCCAATGTTGGAGAGGCAAAAATAGCAAGCAGGAAAAAACTTAGAACAATTTCTGAAGATGCAATCAGTTGGTGCGCTAATTGAAATGTAGTTGTCAAATCGATGCATGTACCATTGCGATGTTTTAGTTTAATCGGTCTCCAACAATCGGAAGTGTCCAACAGGAAACGGACCTATGTCAAAATGATACTCAAATTATTTAAATTGTCAAATAATAACAATATCTAATAACATTCTGGCATAAAGCCATCCTCAAATTAATCTTAATCATAAGACGGAGGTGCGACTTGCGACTAATTGCCGCGACTAAATTAATTGACTATCTATGTCGCGACGCACGTCGCAATGCTTATAATCGCTAACTAGTTCTCTGAATGGTCCTAATATTGGGTGACGTGACTCAGTTCTGGATATTAAATTGGTCGACATTGCTTCGATGCGGTAGGTAGAACGATATTTTTAGACCCAGCAATTGTAAATAGACTGCACCGTTTGGTATTTTTGGGTCTGATGATAAAAGGTCTCCATTGATAAATTTGAATGACTATATTACAAAGTTTAGCTAGGCAGCGATAGCCTAGTGGAGATACCAACAGACTGCCATGCAGAGGGTATCGGGTTCGAATCCACGGCGCGCACCAATGACTTTTCGGAGTTATGTGCGTACTGAATTACTAATTATCGCTTGTCCCGTGCCTCGGAGAGCACGTTAAGCCGTCGGTCCCGGTTGTCATGAAGATCTTTGACAGTCGTTACAGGGCGTCAGTACCTTCTAAATACACTGACACTAGTCTAAACCATGGAATATTGCTATCCCTTCGGGTTGCAGAGGTCAGGCAGGCAGTCGCTCTGTGGAAAAGCTAATATTCAGCCAAATCCGGTTAGACTAGGAAGCGGACCCCAGATTGAAACTGGGATAACGCTAAGAGGAGGATTATATATTACAAAGTTTGGTATCAAAACAATATTATAGGAATTTAAACTTTCGTGGTCATTAATGTCATTATCGAACGCTTGCAACAGTGCCAAAATATAGCTTACTCGAAACAAAGATAGGTAGGTAGGTACGTGGTATATATCTTGTAGGAAAATGTAAAAGTTACAAAACGATATTCTCTCGGGTCTCATTCAAAATTGTGTAACTCTAATATTATTCTCTAAGTCGTGAGTAGGTTTAGCAAGTTTCTATAAAAAGATCGCGGACCCTGGACCCCGAGGTCCACGCACTAGTCTTATAGATTTGTCAGAATATTAGCTTGTTCACAGAGTCACTGCTGTCTGAGCCAGACTCTTGTTAAGACGTCGAGTCGGTTTATTCAGGGGTGCTGATTCGCAATAAAGACTTTCAAATATCTTCATCCTGTCGCGAAGTTTTTTCAAAGTCTTATTTGGGAGACTCGGGACAAGTGATCATTAACGATTCAATCCCATATAACATCAAAAGCGCGCCATGGATTCGAACCCCAATACCCTCTGCATGACAGCCTGCTGGTATGTCACTAGACTACCACTGAGACACACCGACGGCCAATGTTTATAAAGAAAGCGATATTCGTCATGGAATGCCAAGAATGGTTTAAACATATTTTATTAAAGGTCTTTATCATGCTTGTTTAGTGCATTATAACGATCGTATGTTCAATGTGTTCATTTTCCCGAGATTTGTGTCATACGCATTCACATGTCTGTGCATAATATACCTTAACATAATAATAAGACAGGTACATAATATTTCTTAGAAACATTGGAAAACTGAATGCATACACAGAGCATGAAAGGTACGATTGCAATATTCAATACATTCTTCACTATAAACGCACGAACGAAATTCAAAACAGACATCGGAGATGACGACATTAATTTTACCGTCATGTTTAACAACACGCATTCCACCATAATAATATTATTTAAAGAGATCCTTAGTCCACACGTGGTCATAAAACTACTAAACGATTATTTCTTAGAAACATTAAGATGTATTTATCTCCGCATCTCATACCTTCGGGAAAACAGCCAACGATTCGTTCATTCATCGAGTACAGGCGTGGGCGGCGATGCTAGCGCCTCAAGCGGGGAGTAGCGGTAATTTTGTGGTTCGTATCGAAGTCGTGTTTATGGTTTGAAAAAATTTTTTTGGTTGCTTGTTTTCTATTTTGTTAAGTGCATTGTAATTAATCAAAATATTCATTCATTTTAAAACTATATTAATCTTATAAAGGTAAATAGCACTGATACCGAATATTTATATAAATTGTATCGTAAAAGTTTTCTTGTTATTAATATATAGTAAATCTTCTTTTTTTTCTATTTAAGTCAGCCCTTTAAATAAACTAAAACATGTATTGTTGATTGATTTTGTGTAAACAATAACAAACATCTATAATATATAAAACTAATTTAGTAATTAACTAATCCAAAACATGTTCATTATTTTACAAGCCAATGCCATCCCCTCACCATTTTTATAAACCGGGCCAATCCAAATTCACACAAAACAATAATCATTCATAATACTCTCAATGTTGAATAAGGCCATTATATTAAAAACACAATCAACATTTTTATAACGGGCACACGTCCAAAATTTATTAACCCATCCCTACCTTTATACGCCTGTAAGCCCCTGTGCAAATAAAATAATATAAAAAGAGAGAAATAAAACACAAAAAATGACCGTTGCGCCGCGGGCAAGTTCTTAATTCAAAAAACATTTAAATGGCCGCTCCAGCTTGGTGCATACGAATGCAGTTTTATTGAATGCATGCTTTTTATGTAGAACAGAGTATTATACGATTTTAAATTTATATGTGCCATGAATGGTGTCATGAATTTTGTAATTAGTTTAGAAGTATATAGGTACAAAATATTATTAATATTTTTTACTAAGATTTTTGATTCTGCATATTTTTTACGTGAAGAACTGATGAGTGTTATGAACACAATCATTTTTGCTTAACATCACACCAAAGAGTCGGCAGCTACCTATAACATGTAGTTCAGACGTCGCGTCACATTGCTTTAGTAATTTGAAAAAAAATGTGATTCAAGTAGCCATAGACATCATTGTTTCAGAAAGTATCAACACTAAGTAGCAACGTAGCTCACTATTCATTTTCATGTAGTAGCTTGCTTTGTCTTAATGCCTGTTTTGTCCACGCAGGTAGAAATTTACATAATCATGTAAATGGATTTGGCTACTTGTCATCTTACTGAGAAGCGATTTGTTTGCCACCGTTACCTTCTTCTTCTTGAATGATTGAATATCGCTTGCCCCGTGCCTCGGTCAGCACGTTAAACCGTCGGTCCCGACTGTCATGAAGATCTTTGACAGTCGTTACGGGGAGTCAGTACCCTCAAATAAAGTGATACTGGTCTAAACCATAGAATATCGCTATCCCTTTAGGTTACGGAGGTCAGACGGCAGTCGCTCCGTGGAAAAGTTGATATTCTGTCATATCTGGTTAAACCAGTAAGCGGTCCTTGGCCTCCAAGGCGTGTAAATCTTAGATGTAACCGGGATAACGCTAAGACGATGACTTTCTTAAGTAGCTTTATTTGTAAACTTCCTACAGAACTACAAATATAAATCCCACCTCAACTCTCTGACCGTTCGATCCGTCCTCATTACCAGTAGATTGATACAGTGACAAAGTCCCCAGCAACTTTGTTATCCGTGTTTTATTACACGCGCCGTCACGCGTCATCGATGACGTATTACAGTGACGTATGCACGGTCTATTTGCTATTTGTTGCGTTTGAACTGTCACTGAACGTTTCACTTGGTTTTAGTTCTGAGCGTTTGGTTTTATTTCTATGACCTGGATTGGGATTTGATGTGGTACCTATGCTTTGATTTATGACGTGGAAAACAAAGATACAATTGCTGTTGGTGGCACAGCAATTTTTACTTGTCATTGGAATTACGCCAGGTTTCTCTTAAAAAATAAACTAATTGGTATTATATGCTACACGGTTAAGTTCGTTTAAACATTGATATAGGAAAAAACAATTGTTCATGATAATATCAAAGCTTTATATGTTAACATGACACAGACTTTTAAAACACGTTCTGCTGTGAGAATAGCACCTCCTTGAGAAGACTCCCGCAATTTTTGTTGCAGTTTTCATTCACGATAAGATAGTAGCGATGACTTCTAAAGCGATTGCTCCATTTGAACAGTCTTCCTGCCTTTACTATTTAAAGGTACTAAATGAGACGAAAACTGATTTCTATCATTAAACGAATACGCTTATATGGTTGTAATTATATAGGAAATAACTATTCCTTGAATACGTTTATATAGTCCTCGTACCAAGTCAATCATCCATCCGTCCGGCCGTTTGCACAAATCCTTTTAACGTGTGCAAGTAATCCAGGTGGGGATTATCCCCAATATGCAGTTATGCCGAGGGCCACCCCAGGTATTATACCCGTAGACTGTGATGCTATGCCGCGGGCGAAGGGGCGATTAGACCAATAATAGGGATCACTTATGGTAGTCGGGTGATTGATGTAGGGACGGACAAAATTGCAATCGTGAGTTGATTTTCAGTGGATCGTTATATTTATGTATTTGAGTTATTAGAATTATGTTGGCAATGGCTAGATATACAGTTATTGATACTTTTTTTGACTGCACAGTGCCAAATTAATTTATTTCATTAAGTCATTTTTAAACCCTTTCTTCTTACGAAAATATTACGTTTACGGATGTCTGGCCAGAAGTTAATAGAGTTCTTCTAAGACTTTCTAAGCAACAGTTTGATCTAAAGATTCTTGAATTGGTGACTATTATATCGAACAGTGTAACTAGTACTGGTAGCTTGTCGATTAAAGTTAATAATAAGTATAATCGTTGAAATAATTAAAGTACTTATAAAATTATTTCATCATCATCAGCCTTCAACAGTCCACTGCTGGACTAGGCCTCTCCTTTGAAAGGAGGAATCGGCCTACTATACCACGCTGGCCGGACGGGTTGGTATAGGGTTTGTATCAAGTTTTCCTTCTCTTACAGTGCTGGTCTCTGCATAATATGCTCCCTCTGTCGGTTCTTACGACACCCATGGGATGATATGGGGTGGTGACATTTCGTATTCTTAATCCGTCACCACACGGACAAAAAATTATTTATTCCGTAATAAATATATACATACAAATGCTTTTAAAAATGCCAAATGATGATATTATTTAGAAATGACCATTACTAAACCGCCTACATCAGAACAGCTCAAACCATCGTATTGCAATAAACAAATTCGCCCACTCAACAGCACATCTGTCGACATTGAGACGTGTATCGATCGTACCTCACCTTGTATTGAACCACTTGAGTCGCCCTCATACGATCACCCTCGCTTATTACGCCCTGCGGCCACGCGTATTGTTCGATGTTCATTAAATAGTTCACCTTTAAAGAGTACGAGATGAAATTCGGTTTTATTTTTACTGCCGGCGCCTGCGGCTTTTCTGGTGTTAAGTATATCTTATTTAGATATTGGATGTATTTTTATTTATTGAACTACTCCTCTATAATTCCGAAAAACGCGAAATAGGAATGACTCGCATCGTCTGACTCCAAGTTTTGACACCCACGTAAAGTTAGTTTTAGATTTCATCGGTCTCCGGTAAAGACAGTGCGTTTAACTTATATTATCTACTATTTTTTTTTGCAATACACTATAAATAATAATGGAACATTTTTAGTGTGTCACACGAAATTTGCCATTTGTGGTGTCAATTTTTCTACATTCGCTACCGCTTCGTTGTCATAAAAAGTGTCAATCTAAGCCGCCGTTTTTAAACTTAGACTCTTCTGTACAGGCGGCCTGTATTAAGTTGTCTATTCATAATAAATATGGGACCTCTCCTATCTTTATTTAGAGCACTGTAGGTACCATATCATAATATGACAATATCTTTTAAGGTACTTCTTCCAAACGTTGAATTTGGTATAACAAGATGCTATGTATAATTTTCGGTAGCCGTTTGCTGACAAGTTTGAAAAACATCTATAAATAAGAATAAACATATTTCCAAGTAAAAATGAACAACAAGCAAAACAAGTTTAAGGTACCAGTCCACTATCCCTTTTATCCGCTTTATAATAAACTGTCGGACATTTGTCAGCGATACCTTAGGCCGGGCTGACTTCTGAAAAACAAAATTTTACGCAACACATATCATAGTGGACAGGGGTGCGAGAGAGATTACGCACTCGGTGGAAAACCCGTAGCTGTTTTTGTGGAACCTAGCATTGATAGACAAGGGTCAGTTTAGACTAGCCTATTTATTAAATATCTTTTTTTGAAATGTTCAGATAATTTATGAGTGATCTACTTCAAACTGTTGACTTTTCCGGCAATGGAAGTTTTGGGATGTTTAATAGTTCGAAGATTATAATTATAATGTATGTGTGCCGATAATATTTGACTTGAATACTGAACTCTTTCAGACCTGAATTACGAGAACTCGCAAAATATTATTTTGTGTGATTTCGTGTTGTATTAAAGCGAATAATAAGTGAAAGTAATAATTTCTTTTTTTTAAGTAAAGGTATAGACATCATAATAATTTCTAAACATCCCACAAGTAATACAAATAATAATTTTCCTAGATGGAAATAAGGCGGTTTAAAAGTTTAGTGCGTACAAAAGTAAGGGTAAGCACACAAGGGCGATTCGTGGACACGGTCAGTGCGCGCGCTCTAAAGAAGTGAATAAATCTGCCGGACGAACGACAAGGTGAATATAAATATAAAGAATCCGCGGACAAACTTCCGGACAAGCAGGGTTGGTCAACACTAAAGATTAAGTAATAGAATAAATAAAAATATTAACAGAATTCATTTTATGAGAGTAATTATTAATTTGAAGAAATTAGTCAAAATTATCTTACTAAATAATGTGAAAGCAACATATTTAGTAAAAGATACCATGTAAAGGCAGACCCAATAATAAGATGCAAGAGGTACTGAAACAAACAAACTCGAAAGACGCCTGATTGATGGCAGGATAATTATCCACACATGACATAACAAAATTTTAGAAAAGAAGTTGATGACTAGGCATATATACGACTACATACATACATAGTCTCACGCCTGTTTCCCCGAAGGGGTAGGCAGAGGCATATTAAACGCCCACTTTTCGCCAGTGTTTTGACCCCACGTAATAGGTGGCGAGCCTATTGCCGCTTATCGTGATATTTTTTTTGCCAGAGCCTCGTCCGTTGATCGGCAGGTGCACCACTTGCAGGTGAGGTTGGCTTGGGACCCTAAGTTCTTGGTGGGAACCCTATACGACTACTTCATTATTAATACAAATATACATGACTACTTAATTATGTGTAAGCTTCCCAAATATGTACGAGTGTAAATCAAAACCATATATATTTTTTTTATTCCAAAAGGTAAATTTTATCTTAGAGATACAGTCAACCCTGTTGTTTGCGACGCGGCAGAGCGGTCACCGTGAAAGGCTAGGTGATCATAAAGTCCCGCGCATGTTCTTACATAATAATATTCTTGAAATATTCCCTCAGGGGGACCGAACACAACCTATCACGGTTAGAGAAAACTGTGGACACGGTTGTAAAGTATTTTTATTTGTTTACACTTGGTTTGTTTATTGGCTTAATGTTGACCTTTTTGTATTTCATCCGTGTGTTTTTGATTTTTTATATTAAGTCGAATGTTTAGCTTTTTATTTTACTTTTTGATCTTAGGCAATATTTTGTATTTTCGTTTAATATTATATCATTTAATGCAGAAACGTATGTGGTCTTAAAACCTTGACATATTTAATTTTAGTAATTTAAGGTTGGCATCATCATCATCATATCAGCCGAAAGTCATCTACTACTCGACATAGGCCTCCTCTAAGGCTCTCTACAAGGACCGATTCTGAGACACCCGCATCCAAGCTCTACCCGTAAACTCATTAAAAATCGTCACTCCATCTAGCGGGAGGTCTCTGCTATGACGTCCGGTGCGTGGCCACCACTCCAGAAAGTTTCGGCTCCGTTGGTTCTTCTGGTTATGTGCCCTGCCCACTGCCACTTCAGCTTTACTATTCGGAGAGCTATCGGTGACTGGTGCGCCTGCGGATCTCCTAATTTATGATTGGATGTCGCAGGGGAACTCCGAATATAGATCTCTCAATCGCCTTCTGAGTGACTTTGAGCTTCCTAATGAGGCCCATTGTGCGCGGCTAAGGTATGGTATATTATTATTATGAAATATTATAGTATTATTTAGATCGTTCTTTTATAGCACATATAAATTAATTAGACTAATTATTTAAATAGAAATGTAAAAACAGAGTCATTGGTTTTCTCGCAATAAGTCAACTCCATTGCTCTCTTAGTTTCATACAGGAGCGATGTTCAGGAAATGGTCAGCGGAGACAAACTACTCCGGCCGCGTGGCCGCGACACGCGTCATAACGCGCGGCCGAGCGATACGTATAGTGAGCTCAGACGTTTATTTTAAAATTACATTATGTACTTTATATAGTACAAGAAAAATATTTCCTCTACTTCTAAGTATTAAAACAAATTAAATTGATTTATTAATGTCTATTACTTTACGTATATTGCGTGATAGGTAGCTTAATAGACTACGATAAATCAGGTTAATTCACCTTAAAATGTTTTTTTGTGTTGTTTTTAGTATACATTCTTAGAAACGGCGTCAAAAGTATGCATATGACATCTGAATAAAAAAATTCGGAGATTATTTAATACTTTTTTAGAGTCGGTGTTTTTTGTATCTGAAAGATCCGCAATGATATGCGGCCAGGTACTATACCGGGTGTAAGAGACGGGGTACCGAAAACTGATACCAGTGATTCAGTACATTATACTGAGACCCTTGGCGTTCGAATTTTCCGGAAAATTAAAAAAAAATTGCGAAAATTGCGATGTACCTAAATAGGAACACGCAAACTCGCACTATCAGCTGTTACGGCCCTACAGCGGCGGGTGGTAGCGGCAGTGATTACGATGTACTGGTGCGCTAACTGTGCCGCGGCCGATGTCACATCAGAGTAAACGAGCGCTGTCCTACATGTTTAATTCTTAGAATTTTACAAAAATATTAATGCGTGTCGACTTTAGTTACTATTGTATTACATTATATGGCAAAAATGAATAAAACAATCGGAAAATTCATGAAAATTTTCCGGAAAATTCGACCGCCAATGGCCTCAGTATCATGTACTGAATATCGGTTTTCGGTCCACCGTACCTTACACCCTGCTTATGCATGTGGCATCTGAATTAAAAAATCGGAGATTATTTAATATTTATTTAGAGGCGGTGTTTTTTGTATCTGAAAAATCTGCAATAATAATACTTATAGGAGACAATATTTATAAATCTGTAAAAAATTTCTTTCCTGTTTTCACAGGAAAGTATCGCACAGGTATTACCATGACCACTGCTGGGTATTTATATTCTACATGGCGAGGGCTTTTATCATCTACCGTATAACATTTAATCAGTATACCTACGCTTTGCATGAGTTTAAAAAATGCACACAGTCATGCGAAAGTACCGGTACGTTTATTCCAGAGAATATGGTACCTACCGAGCCGGACCATTAATTACAGAACCAGCAATAGCTGTGACTTAAGTAAGAAATTAGCGATGCAAGCATGCATTTTGCTGCATATTGCGCAGCACCTACGAACCACAGAACCCTAGACTTACAGAATAAAGCCATGACATGCACATACAGATTTGTCAACGAACTTGTCGTCAGAGACATTGCTGGTTCACGTTTGAACGGAGGATTTAAAGTGGTTTTTAACTGAGGATTATGCAAACAACAAAAGTATATCTCAGTATCTATATTTATATTTGAATGCGGGAAGCACCAAATTGACATGTATGGAAGACCAGAGGAAGAGAAAGAAAAGAGAGAGTTTAGACCACTAGACATCCACTGCTGTACCTGTACGTTGTGTAAAACGATGATTATAGAACAGTTACACGTTTAGTATTAGGTATCTTAAAAACTTATATTTTGGATAAATATAAGTTTTAAATTATTTTCTAAATCGAAAATAATGATTACGAGTTTCAGTTACCTTTGTATTATTTTGAAACTGAGCTCCAAAGAGGGATATAAAATAATATTTTTTATTTTTCAAGCGTTTTTTTTTTGTTTAGATTAAATAACTTATATAACTTGTAACAGGATAGATCAGTTATTATCTTACACATTCAAACTACACACCACACAACACATTCCTATTGATTCTATTCAAATATATGATTGGATCCAATCAAATACTACTAAGACACATAAGCACGATAGATTTTACTTCATAATAAAAGCGAATGTTTCTATAAATTTTACTCATATGATGCCCTTTAAACTTGCACCTTGTTATCTGGTAACTTTTAGCCGTAATGGAGCTATATTGGCAAGAATAATAAAAACATCGCATACTTTTTTATTATTGCAATGTACGTCCATTAGTTTAGCGTAAGCACCTATGTTTCTTTGACTAACTGGCGAAAACACTAAAATAAACACACGTACCGTCATACAAGCTAATATAAAACAAAACCTATTACCCTTTTATCTCCGCTCGATTTGCAATATTATTCACAAGTACCACTAAATCTTTTTAATAGCCTTTAAAAATTCAGACATTAGGCGTTTTACATAAAGGCCCGCACACATCGGGGCGATGATGCGACGGCCAGTCTCGCGTCATTGCACACGCGTCTTGCCAATCGCGCGTTTTATTCCAAATTCAAATTACGCGAGCTGACAACCGCCGCTGGACCGTTAAACGCTTTGATTGGATACATTTTATCGCCTGAAGACGACCACACGCGATTTAAATTTAAAAATAGATCGTTGTTTTGCACTTCGATTGTAAACAAAGATTTTATTAGTTCGGTAGTTTTGATGACGATGCTTTTGGATTTTGATAGTTCTAAGCTTAGAATTAGTATTGCATTGACTTAGTAGTACAGTTCTGTGTGCAATAAAATAAATAAATGAGCTATATTTCTTTAGTTGACTTTTATCAATAGCAGGGCAGAATACCAAGCCAAGAAGTTAATTAAATAAATGTGTGCCGCTCCCTCGTCAACGATGATTTTATATAATAAAGTACTTATTACATACGTTTTTATAGTCCCTTTTGGATTAACTAGTTTTATTTTCACGTACACTATTAAAGATTTATTTTTCATAAGTCCATTTAATAAATTACCTGTTTCTATAAACATACCTGTGTTATTATCTTCTGTATGTACTGACTGAGAGACAACCCGCAGCCGAAAGTATTGGGCGCAAGCAGCTGAAATTTGGTATGTATTTTCCTTTGGGAGGGGTATAGGTACTAAGAAGGTATATCTCATAATTTCCACGGGATCCGGCAGAAAGGTCAAATTAAAAGTAATTTGAGTGGCTGCAGGCACCGCCTAGTTATGATCCAGATCACACTTTGCGTCAACAAACATCAAACAAAGTGTGCTTAGTCACTATCAATTAGACTCAGATAGAATGATTTTTTAGATAGGTAATCTATTTTACCTATCAAATCAACATGTAACAATTCAAAAGGTAGTCCAAAAGGTGCTAGTAAATTTTTAAATCCAATCCCTCCCTCAAAACACAAGGTAAACCTAAAACCGCTGTACAAAATCAAAATGAACATTGAATTCTCCTAATGAAAGATTCGCGCGCTCCGTATAGCGACCGCAATCACATACTTATTCAAACATTCTGGTTCACTACGTTTTTTTATATACGCGTGTCGCATAATAACTCTGGTCAAAGGACGTTGGTTACATGCTGTTTTAATGAAAAACCTTTAGACAGTGTGTATAAGGTGCAGTGTGTTTGTAAAATATGCTAGGTTTGTATGAGTGTGGTGTTTGTAAAGATTGTTGGTGTGTGAGTTATGTTTTTATGGTGGGACAAATAGGTGGTCCTTTTATGCAAATGAAATTCGATTGTATAGATGGTGATTTGGTTTAAGGTGGTAAGAGGTGTCATTTTTGGTGTGAGGTCTACAAAATATCGGAGTTTGAACCAAATTTCTCTGTAGGTAACTATAGCACTATTAATAGTAATAGTTACCTACTATTCTCCCCAGTGTGTATATTGTTGGATTAATAAAAACGCAATACAAGTAATACCTGTGAGTAAATATGAAACCGAATATCTGGTATCTGCATAGTCTAGTACGAGAACAAACAGTTTAGAAGGTTTAGTCATATTCTTATACTGATAAAGGCCTTGCAAACCTATTTGTAAAAATAATTGTATTAGTTCTCGCAAAAAAAGTTTATATTTTAATAACGGGATCGCCTAATTAAAGATTATTCTGAGATTATAGTGGATTTGCAGTTTCATTGACGTCTACAGTTATTATTGTTTTTCAATTTATTTAAAGCAATAAATAATAAACATGTTTTCTTTTCTTTAAAAATAAATATTTTCCCTTATTTTCCTTTGTACTCTATAAATATCTAACAGATGTTTAAGATAGCCATCAAAGACATAAAACGCGGGTGCATTCCGAAAATTATTCACCGACTATTCTTCCTCAAGCATTTTTCTGGACAATTAACTTCGACCATTTGCATACCCCCCTAAACTTCTTAATTACCTGTCTCATAATTATTTTACAAAACAGAACTTACCAGAAAACTCATTAGTACAAGCGACAATCTTCATTATTTACCTTGAGTTCTAATTAATTCCTTGTCATGGTTTTTGCTTCAGCTTTTGAGTTATATCTTCGGAACAGGTGACGGAGACAGTGCAATAAACTTTCCACGCGCTAGAAGAGGATAGATACATGTCTCTGCTACCTGATTAACATCTTTTGGCAATTAGTAAAACACACAAAACTCCACCCCTGGCGTGTTCTGATCCCCTGGTAGGTGATGCTTAAATATTCACTCGTAAATTACTTGAAAACTTACCGCCAAGGTGCAGAAGTTGAATTTAATGCATTTCGACGTTGCGACTCGTAGATAACGGACCCAATGTTTTGGTAATTAATGATGGCTGGAATTGGTGAGACTGAGAATAATTTGGCACTTTCGTAAATAGGTGTACCTTTTTAAGTTTAAGGAAGTTCGTGCGACTGCAAATGGAATATTGTGTGTCAGAGTTAGCCTTCCTAGTCAGAATATTGAAAATTATTAAAGTCATACACTACGCGAGACTAAAAAGTAAGTAACTCCGTAGGTTGGTTTTTCAATATTTATCTTATAGGAGAGAGGAATAGGTGTTTAGTCTGATTACTAAAGCATTTACCTCGGGACAACTGAATGTACAGACACATTGATAATAATATGAAAGGGTTCTGTCTAATTAATGAGCATTAAGTATGCATTTTAATTTAACAAATCAAACAATGCCACACAGTAAAATTACAAAAACACCAGTAGGTAAACCTTAATATATAGAAACATATTTCCATTTCGTTGCCCGAAAACCGTTCAAACAAAAAACCCCGAAAACCATCTGACAGTTGTATTTAATTACATAAATTTCGATGACCTTTGTCAGTCGTTGCCGTTTGTCGGCACATGAGGTAGGTCGCCTGGAAAATCCACTGATTATAAAAATCTCTTTTATTCGTGTAAAACATTTTGTGAACGATATTATCGACGGACGCGGTCAAATGGCTTACGGTTGGTTTAATTAAATTTAATTCTAATTTGAAAGCTGTTATTCGTTTCATGTACCTCGGTTGTGTTTTGGTGTTGTTGGGCGAAATAAAATGTATCTCTTCTCGAGGGATACCAAACGGTTCAAAGGCGATTTCTTGTTATTCAAGGTGTTGCCTTAATCGTTGCTTATTTCTCTTACATGCAACTGAACCGCAATCTAAATAAAAGAATAGTCGCATATATAATTGTGAACGTGTATGAATCAAAAGCTAAACATATTTGAATTAATTTCCCTGTTATGTGCCGATTCAGAAAATATATACACACATGTAGCGAAAAAAAGGTTGATTCACGTACCTACTACTTTTTTTTCAAAACTATTTGCTATAATTGCTCCAAAATTCAAGCAATTAAGTTCGTAAACACATGTAAGTATAAAAACGGTACAGAGCTATTACAATAAGCGGTATCGATTTGTGAATGTGCACAGTGCACACCTCGGCACTTGAGAGCCTCGCCAAAACTAGGGGAAGTGCACCGAATATGAGCCGGACGGTGTATGATGCCGTACAAAACATGGATACGTTACTTTAATACAAAACAAGAAATGTGTTTTTTAAATATTAATTGTATTCGTCTGTAAGAGAACTGAAAGGCAACGTTGAACATATTGTGTACAAATGAAATATTTGAATCATGGTACGTATAGCAATAAATTAAAAGGCAGGAATAGCCTAGTGGAGATACCAACAGGCTGCCATGCAGAGGGTATCAGGACTTTTCGAAGTTATGTGCGTATTAAATTGTTAATTATGGCTTATGTTTAACCATCGGACCCGGCTGTCATGAAGGTCTTTGACAGTCGGTACGGGGAGTTAGTACCAGTAAAAAAACTGATACTGGTCTAAACCGTGAAATATCGCTATCCCTTTGGGTTGCTAAGGTCAGACGGCAGTAGCTCTGTAGAAAATTTTGATATTCTGTCATGTCTGGTTAGACAAGAAAGTGGATGTAAGTCTTGGATGAAACCAGGATAACGCTAGGACGATGATGATGATGAGTACTTAAAGCAATGATGACAACCAGTACTTATGTAAATCTATACAAATATTATAAATGCGAGAGTGTGTATTTTGCTAGTCCTTCTTCCATGTCTCGTCTGAGCAATATTTTGGTATAATTTTATGCGGAGATATTAATAACGTAGGCTATTTTACTGTGATAAGCGTTTCTCACGCAGACAGTTGTAGTAGTAATAGTTTGAAATTATAAAGGCCAAAGCTTTAACTAGCAATAACCAAATCCGAGCCGTAGCAGCAGTCTTGTTATATATATATATGCGTGCGTTGCCGCCCCTTGGGGTTGGGAAAAGGGATAGGATGAGGAGTGGGATGAGGGAGAAGGAATAGGGGATGGGGCCTCCGGCACTCTCACTCACCGAACGAAACGCAACAGTTTAGGTACTGTTACTTTACTTCGATTTTCTGTGAGAGGGTAGTACCCCGGTCGAGCCGGCCCATTCATGCTGAAATCAGCAAGGCTCTACTACCTTGATATATATATAAATACAAAATAATAAACAATGTAAATATTTTACCACATCCACCCCAATAATTTATCACATCCACAATGTCTGTCGATAGCCGCGGGCGCAGCTTCGAATCGACAGATGCGCGTGCCGCACTCCCACTTACCTCTTATTTGTACAGTTAAATTAAAAACTCTGCACAATATGTTGAGCTTGCATACAAAGTTTTAGGCACTTTAAAACTATTATCTAGTCGGACGGTATTGAATCCTGTGGGAAATGAGTATTGTTGATACAATCAAATGTAGAGTCCTCTTAAATATCTCATCAACCCTTAAATGCTGAACTAACTAGCTGTACCCGCCTGGAGAAAAGATTTCAAAAAAATATACACATTAACTCAAGTACACGTTTTATTACCTATACAAAACGTGTATTTATTTTTTTGGGTTTGTTTTTCAGCTGATACGTGTTTTCTTGAGAAAAATCATTTTGTCTATCACACGAATTTCGAGTTATTCGAGTTTCAAGTATGTTCTATTGACGCTTGTATTGAACATATTGATATGAAAAACATGCGTATTATTTTTTACATTTTAAGTATTTACAACATTGATTTATACGTACATATTATTCGATGCACAGTAATCATCAGGTACTGACGTATAAAATAATTAAATATTTTGTCCAACATAGCTTAACAGACATCATTGGTGTACCCTGTGAAAACAAAACACTGTACCTGCAGAAACAGCCTTTTTCAATTTTATTCTTCTGATTGATTACACCATCCTTTAAGCGCCCGTCAAAACTTGGTTCAAAAGTGAAAATTGTGTAAAACATTCACACCTGTGCCCTCAATTAGCAGGTGTTTAGCCACGGTTTGCACGGCCACCGACAAACTAGATCAGAACACCTCCATCAAAGTCCTTCGTGATTGATGAGCTCGCCAACCAAATGAGACCCAATACAAACACAAAAATATGCTAAAGTAAATCTTAACGCCATATGAATAAGACTGAATGCTACTGCATTTATCAATGTGGTTTTAGGTTTCCACTTTCTGCTAATCCGTCAATTCAACAAGGCTTCTTGATAACGGTTGCACCGTTTTGAACTCTATGACTTTAAATCAAGAAGCAATTCAACTGCTTACGTAATTTTGTACAGGTTTACCTACAGATGATCTGTCTTTGTAAAGTCATTACGTTTTTGTTACAGTTAATATCTTTTGTAATAGGTGTGAATACTGTGAATATGTATGTCGACTGATAAATCTGTGTCCAGTTTAGGCTCAGCGAAAATTCGTTGGTGATTTTATATATGATGTATTATGAAATGATTACCTACTGATACCTCCAAACTAACAATATATAAATTAAATTGTAAATTACAGCATGTCTCGTACTTCGGAGTGCACGTTAAAGCATGTCTGTCATGAAGAACTATGACATGCGTTCCGGGGAGACAGAATCCTCAAATACTGATACTGGTCCAAACCATAGAATCAAATCCCTTTGGGTTGCGTAGGTTAAACAACAGTAGTTCTGGGGAAAACTGATAATAAGTCATATCTGTTAGACTAGTAAGCGGATCCCGGGCTCCAAATCGTGTGAGTCTTGGATGCAAACGAGACTTGCTTGCGACGATGAAAGAACTCCAAACTATAAGTAAAAAGTACAGTACATTCAAGTTATACGAAATTCGCACCGAGAGCATCAGGGTGTTAGCAATTCGCTTGCGGGCATAACAGGCACCCCTTTGAGCACACTTATGACTTTAGTGGGAAGATAAGCACCTGATACCTACGTTTGATGTACTTTTTCTTACACCGGCGTAACACGTTTTGAATTTTTATTTGGCAAAAGAACGTTTCAAATTGTGTATATTTTCTTGTAAAAAGATGATGCGCGCGCTATTATAAATTCCTGTAGCTTGGACTTTAAGAAACATTGTAAAGCCGGCACAGACATCCCATGATTTGGTACTAAAGTTTGTGAATAGTGCAAAGTTTTTCTGTGTTGAAGGGAAACTCATGACACGCGAGAAAACATACTACTATGACAGCTTAACTATGTAAAGCTGTATACCTGTTAAACGGTTGTTTAGTCATTTTGAAAACAAAAACTTTCAAACAGTTTGAAAACAAATATATCCGACGTTTTTAAAGAAATTGATGATTTTAACAGATACTTTAACGAAGTAATTTAACGAAGGTAATTATTCGTAAGTAACTTTAAGCAAATATATATCTATACCAACCCGCTTGGCCAGCGTGGTATAGTAGGCCAATTCCTCCTTTCAAAGGAGAGGCCTAGTCCAGCAGTGGACTATTAAAGGCTGATGATGATGATGATGAACTTTAAGCAGTAAAGTAATTGAGAACACTTCGAATAGCAACAATAACGGCTTGGTGATTCACAACAGAATCGTCGCCATGTCATTAGATACCTCTCAAAATCGTCTTGAGACAATTACGAATACCTTCCATTTCGCGGTCTTTCGTCTAGACGCATATAAATTAGCTTCTTACGTTCTGATTACACCTATATACATTAAAATGTTAATAGAACAGCCACGCACCGTCTCTAGGGGTATTAGACAATTACAAAAGGTTGCAATCTTAATTTTGAACTATCTAAAAATAAAAACGTGAAGCATTTTCATTCTTATTGCAACTAGAAAGAGACTTTGTAGAGTAAAAATATGTTTTTCGGAGGGTAGTTGTAACTTTGTTTGTATGCCGTTGTAAAAACGATGCGTTTGGCGAAAACAGTTATTGGTGTTGATAAAATCGCGATATACATAGAGTATGGCGAATGATTTATTATATTTATTGAAGGGGAGATGTTTTTATCGATACTAAAGTATTGTGGGAGAAAAGTTTTATGGAGTGGAGCACTATTGACGGCCATATTTTTTTGGATATTGAATGTATCTGGACAATACAATCAAAACTGAAATATAGGGTGTAGTGGCCGAGATTTGACCATTAATGAAAATGTGTGAGAAATGTTGATAAGTTAAGTATAAAAAATATTCGCTTTGATCTTGCACGTTAGAAAGAAAGAAGTTGTGAAGCAGTGCATTTCATGTAATTTATTTAGCAATGACGGCAAATACAACTGATATTATGTATGTGTACAGCATGTGTACATGTGTGATACAGTATGTGTTATATTTATTTGGTATCAATTGTCAGTTTCTCGGTTACGCTATGAGTGCAGAACAATAAGACAAAAGAAAGATACAACTAGCTTGGCAATAACTACTTTCAAATACAGAATATAATAGTAGTTTCCGTATAATAATAATTTTGTTTTTCGTTGCATATGTAAAGAATTATATATGCAACGAAAAAAGTTTGAATGAAGAGTGAAGCTATCTAATATAGATCCCGTTCACCACACCTCTTGCCCACATACGTACCAACCTACCTTTCTACCGCGAATTCGGCATCTAAATCACCGTCTAGCTACAGCACATCAGTAACAGACAACATTCAGTTGTAATTAAGCTTATTAATCAAGCGACAAGTGCGGCGTACATTCGTCTTCTAGGAATCTATCGAGAACAGATGATAATGCATTATTGGTGTTGTGGCATGTGATGGCATTACGACACTACAGTTGAATTACCTTTGGTGATAGAAAGGTAGCTAACGTTATTATCTCTGCAACCAAACATTCCTATTTGTTCAATAAAATACAAATGGTTGGTTGAAGAAAAAAATACGAATGCAAATCCCTACTTAATATTATAAATTCTAGGGTGTATGTGTGTATGTACCTATGTATGTTCCGTTTTCACGCGAAAACGGCTGAACCGATTTTGTTGAAATTTAATATAGAGATATATTGGACCATGGAGACGGATATAGGCTAACAGGGAGGATAGAAGTTTGTACGGCAGAAATTTTCCTCTTGCAAGTAAGAACGCATGCGCGAATAATTGAGTACTGCGTATGTGCTATCTGTCAGTACTGTCACATCGTACATTTGTCATATTGTGCACACTGCACGGTCATTATATTGTTAGCATATAAACTAATAGTAATATACTACGCTCAAACGGCTGAAACGATTTTCTTTACCTACTGAAATTATAAATGCGAAAGTGTTTATAGATATATATTGGACATGTACCTATTGTAATATGGCTTTGACTTTTGTCATGGATACTGACTGAGTTACTTTGTACCCTATAGAGCTTCTGATTCTTTAGAATAATCAGGAGGGTCTTCACACAATTTGAGACTGAAAGTAGATTTGTGTTACCCCGAACTTAACGCGCGCGAAGCCGCGGGCAAAAGCTAGTATTCTATACATACGAAAATGTTTGTTAGTTTAGGAGCTCACTAAACTTTATGATACAGATCTCGATTGCATGATCATTTGAGGCATACAAGTGAAATGCTTTGTATTGGTATCAATGTTTCAGAATGTGTTGTACCAGACAAGGTCAAGTGGAATATTAAAAAGGTAGCAGGATGTAGTTAGCAAAAAGGGATGTCTGTACTCCTAAGTCTTGGAGATTATTGCTGCATCAAAGAAATATCCCGTTCTGTAGCACCACAGGCTTTATCCATAGTGAGCAAGGTATTTTTTTTAAGATTTGCCTATTTGTGGCTTTATTACACAAAGCACTGTGTCTTAATAGAGCAACACCATGATTTGCTGCTGCTATCAAGACTGTTGGTTACCTATGTTTTACGGGTATAATGAATGGGTATAACGGGTATGCGAAATATTTATTCTAAAACGAAAAGTCTAGTCCGAGAAATAAATCATGTGTCAGATTTTTTTTCTGGAGCTGAAGTTTTCACTTGACAAATATTCAATCAAGTGACACAATGAAGACCCAGACTGGAAACACCGCACAGTGTTGTCTCGTCTGGAGATCTAACCCACACTCTGAGAGTAGTTTTGAACTGCAAGGCGGCCGAACTACAGTTCTTCAATTATTAGCTACCGCTCCATAGGAATAAAATGTAAATTAACTGTGATATTCAACGTACCAGGAGTGCGATGTTAGATGACATCGTAGCGGTATCCTCTTCCTGCGCGACGAATAAATAATCTCTTCGTCTTGAAAAAATATTTTGAGAATTTAGCTATATTTGCACATACAGCATTTAATGCATCGGCTACTATCTAGTTCGTATTGACATGTTTTACTTAGCCTTACCTAATGGCCTAGTTTTATTTGACATACTGGCTGATAAATGGGTGGCCGTGAGTGCAAGTCGTGTCAAGCTGTCGTTGATTTGTTCAATGTCTGAGAGTTGCTAACCTATAATACAGGTATTGATTTATTTTAAGCTAGGCTTAGGAGAAATCAATGTATGCCTAATTTGACAATTTAATGTCTAGAACTATTCTAGTGCTAGGAGCAAACCATTCTTCACTATAAGACTTCCAGAACTATGTGGTATTCAGATACTTGATTTTCACGTCGGTTTCCTTACCCACTAAGATGAAATTAAAAGGAATTCTTTATTCTTCTCTCATAATGTACTTCATGATTTAAAGAAGATTACGATAAAATTTGAAACGTTGTGAACATATTAAGCAACGTGATCAATAAAACATTCCAGATCTATTTTCTCACCTTACGCAGAAACTGTCGGAAACTATCTTATTACCGTCGTTTCATATTAATTGGCCTACACCCATATAAATTACCTTTACAAAATAAGACGCACCTTACTAAGAAATAATCTACATTCTCACTCACGGGCAGATGCAGGCAATGTATCAAACCACACAGTACTGGCTTCGACAAATCGCAAGTGACACCCAAAAAGACATTTCAGGGAATGTCTTCAAGACTAATCGCTAACTGCGAAAACATTCCTTTAGCTAATTGGCCTGACAAATGATGTTCGTAGGACAAACAGCCGGAACACTTATGAACAATGGCTAGGAACGTCTTCCCAGAAGCATAAAGAGAGACGCAAGATATTTTTAATGAGGAACTTCTTTGATGTGGGAATGAAATAAAAAGTGTGGCAGTATTTAACCGGCTCTATTGTCTCCAGTAAATCAGTGAAACAATGTTTAATCGTTTGTGCGACCATTACTGTATTTATATTGGGTTCATTACTGTCAGTCCCTGTTTGACGATCAATAGATTGCGAAACTAGTCTGGTATTCATAAGACGTTTTAAATTCTTTGGTTCAAAATTTCGTTGGTCATCTTTTTATAGCTCTTTAGAACTAAGCCGCAAACTCCGACCGTGAATGATAAATGTCAATATTGTAAAATAAAACTACAACTGGAAAATCTGATGTAAAAGAATGAAGAGGACGGGGGCAACCATTTCAGCTTTTAAGTGGAACCCCAATGTTTGTTGCGATTGAAATAGGCAGATTAACCAAAACCATTTGGTAGCAGAATTTTATGACCAATTTCAAATCCAACTGCAGTTTAGTTTACAATAGTAATTGAACTTCGAAATACAAATACCACACATAAAATCTATCGTTATTACGCAGCAGCGCTACGCCTGCCGTGCAAATCAATATGAATCCCAAAAGGGATTAATCTAAGAAAACAATGAACGTAAAGACAATCAAATTCCATTACCAGAACGTAGATGTATATGTTGATACGTCTTTACACCAAAAAAGTCGGTAGATACACACAAAGACCTCAATTTAAACGCAATTACAAATCCGGTAATATGTCTGAAATGAATCGACGTCACATTTTCACGGTCACGGTGGCCACATCAAAGAGTTTCGGTGCAAGGGATGAAACCACCCCTGTGCAATACCACCCTTGTTTCGCCAATAGAATGTACGAATGATACAAGTGCGTGTATTTGAATGTACAGTCAGCTACATAAGTCCTTTGGTTTAATTATTTACGTGATTTTGAATGGTTTTATCGTCATTGTTGAGATGTATAGCTACTTTTGTGGTTAACCGTACATTGTTACTTCAAAGTCCGGGTTAAGCACCATTATACAATGAGTTGATCTGCATTTGCAAAATATTTTAATAATATAATAAATACAGTATACTTATTCACCAAAAATTATTTCAAACAGTGTGCGATGATATAAAACTCAATTTTCATTAAATGTTACTTAGATAGTAAATCAGAATAAACTATTCACTGGTGCAGAATAAGACTGCACGTTAGGTACGTGTGTTTGTGTGTATTAGGTACCTACAATGCGAGCTCGCGGCGATCAGCTGAGCGGCGGCGGAGATCAATGCCCCGAACTGATATTAAACAGTATTATGACGAAAAAAAAATTGAGACATTGTGTGTTACTTTTTCATGTTTTTGTAATCAGTTATAGTAGTATATTCACCCCTGAAAATATTTTGCAAATGCATATTAACATTCTCTATAATAAAGCATTTATAATTTGCGTTGAAGCTCGCAAATTATAATTGCAAGGATATTATGGGTACGATGCAAGTATTCCTGTATATATGGAATGGTCATCAGGAATCCGATATGGTGGACGAAGGTTTCTGAAATACACTCAAAGCTTCGACAAATTATTGTGGTAACGGTGTCAAATGACCTCGTTGGTATTAAATGTGAACCTATAAACATAGTCCTTCAGAGAAGTTTCCGTTACATCAACCCCAAAAAATCTTCAATTTGTGTAAAATTTATATAAAATGAAGTAGATATAAATTGCTACAGTTTGAAGTAAACGTTTTGGCAAACATTATTCATCTATTTTCTTAGGTTAAACTCTACGTTATTGAAAAAATATTTATAATAATTGTAATCAATTTCTTTACCTATGTACAGTGTTTTCTTTATCTATGCCTGGTGGAGGTGGTGGAGGCATAGGCCTAAGTATTTTAACCTCTTGAGTGTTTTCGAACACACAGTTGTTCGAATGTCGCGAACCAGCTTAAACACTTTATGACCATAGGTGCAGGCATTGCCTCAGTAAAACGTTATTTTCTAATGCCAATCGCTCGCTGCGCGGGTTAAATATCGCACTACAATTCCTTGTACGTATAATAGAAGGGCCAGCCTCACATACTCTGCACGGTCGCGATTCGACACCTGAGTACACCGCTCCCCTGCGTTTGTTGTGGGGATGCTGGCATGTCAACTGTGGAGACTGATTTCGTAGAAGGATTGGGAAATAATAAAGCAGGATTCATTGGAAAGATAAAAATGTATTAATTAGCACTGTTTCTGTTTTTCAATTAGTATAAAATTAATACAGCGTATTATTTTTGTTTGATATTTTTGAGAACATCCTTACTTATATTATAAACTAGAGGAATCCAGCAGCTACGCACGCAATTTTTTTAAATTTACCCGTTTTGACCGATCCCATGGGAATTTCGGGAAATCCCTTCTTAGTGCACCCTTACGGTCCCCAGGGAACATAGATGCCAAATTTCAGCTTCCTGCACCCAATAGTTTCGGCCTTAGCGTGTCTGTCAGTCAGTAAGTAACGCAAGGATTTTATATATTAAGATATGTATATGTCATTATTTTAATATAAAACTACTGAATGACTTTTCGCGATATTTTGCAGTAACAATTGCACAAAGGCATATTTTGTCGAGAATCCATACCGGTGGATCTGAGCACAGAAAATTAAATACAAAAAAATACTTAAAATGAAATTATTTAAGCTACATATTATAGTTGTGTCGTGAATGAATACTAATACGACAAAGGTAGCATCATCTTTTCAGAAGATATGGATGAAGTTTGCGTAAAATGTGAGTAGCGTGCGTGTTTGCGTACATGCTTTGCCTGCTATTAGAATTATGCCTAGACCGTGTGAATGTAAGCTGTAAAAGCAACATAAAAAATTACCTGCATGTCGATGGATTAGTATTCATTATGACATGCAACAAATTATCTTATGACAATCATTTATAGGTAAGAAATTACGTATAGGCAGGTGCTAAAAATCTAATAACAAAAGTCCATCTCCACCTTAAGCTAACCGTTTTAAACAGATTCGATCACACATTATGGGTGTTCACAAAAAATTGTCACAGGAACAATTACACGGCATCTGTCGTACTCCTGCGCCTATGCCGTCCACACTGAATTTATGCTGATTGGATTTACACCACGGTGAGGGAATTAATGCTACTATGTATGAGTGACTCACTGTTTTTGTACTTATGATGTATGAGTCACTGGAGTGGCAGAGGAATATGCAAGTAATTTTATTAGGCGTTTTGTAGGGACGACCGAGATGGGTGAGATGACCGAGAGAGACAATAGGTAAGTGTAATGTTTGAACTAATATTAATTCAGGGACAACTGTATAAAGAACTAGCTAACTTACAATTCACTGAGACGTTTGATTTGATGTGAGAAAGTCATCATCATCGTTCTAGGACTATTTCGGTTGCTATATAAGGCTTTCGGCTTGACGCCCGCGGACCGTTTTTCTGCCACCTACTACACCTGGCACCATCTTCGAGAAGATAATCAAAATAAATAAACATTATTTATCAAATGCATTCACGCCACTTCAACATGGTACTTTTGTATTAATTTTTAAGTAGCATATAAGTGAAGCTTAATCTTATCTAATCTAATACAAAAACCATAAAAACAAATTTAGAAAGTGAAAATGTTTACATGGTGTTAAAGTATTGGTAGAACGTTTTAAGTTAGCTATTTTTACTATTTGAGTATCAAACCCACAATATATACAACGCGATTTAAATAAAGTGGCTATCCAAAACAACTGGGTTATTTTTAATTCCAACCTGTCTTGTAGCCTACTTTTAAAATTATTTTATGTCTACTTACTGCCAGTTTTACTAATAAACTAATGTTACTAATTTATCGTCGCATTGTTTATACATATTGTAAATACAGTTTATATTGTAAATACTTTCACAAAATATTGCCAAAAGTAAAATCTCTTTATGCTGCTATACTTATTAACTTCGACAATACAGTATTGTTACCTATCAGATTATTCAGGTTAATCCGTGAAGGTACGAAAGTGCGTAATGATCAAGTACACAGCGGATAACAGATCGATATTGAAACAATAGGGCGCACGCCGACCGTAAATACCTGCGTTTTATCGCGCACACCAGATCAGCTGCGTTGTTCACTATGTATCTACTTGAACCAGTGTTTTAGAGAGTTTGGGTTGTGCCAGTAACGTATGGACCCAGAGTGGTGCCTTGGGTCACACCTAGCCTTCAGATATTTTTGATACCCGCGTTGGTAAAAGTGTACATTAAAATTTTTACTCACTACTGAAAAAAACAACAAAACAAAAAAAATACAGACGAAAGAGAGGGATATATGTAAGTGTTGACATTCTACTAATGCTAATGAAGAAGTAAATAATTATTTTGAAGACTGACAACACAAATGTGAAAAGATCACAAGAGCAAATTTTCCATCATAAAAATAAAACCATTAAATAAAATCTGTCTCAAAATGAATAAAACCTATGAAGTCGTAGGTAGGATGTACGTATGTAAAATAAAATTTAAAGCTTTCTCGCTTCTGAAATGTATCCTATTTGCTGTAAATAATATAATTTTTGCAGTATTGATACATCACTTCTTAAAAGTATAAGTCGAATTTTCCACTATGCGATTTCGTGTGAATGCAGCATCGTACGCCAGGCAAGTTACCTGCGACCAGTAACGTATAGCCGTGCACTTGGCTCTCAGCCAGCCCTCACTACGAACCGTGATAGTCTATAAGCCGTTGCGTGTATTTAGCATTATACACGATCAGTTGACTTAGGTGTTGTAGCATAACTGAATCAAATGTGATGAGAAATTTATGCTGTGTCAGATTCTGTAGTCTGAAGTGTTCGTATCAGGTTAGTCTCGGTTGTTTAAAGTGACGGAGATTTATGTTCATAGTCCACATTGTACTTCTAGTATGACCAGGTGTTGAAGTAAATCACAAATCATCGTCAATGGTAATGGTTTGGTAACGGTTTTCTCGAGGCGATTATAATTTATATACCGGTAGGTGGAGGATATATATATGATAAAATAAATCTGAAATTAAAAACTTATAGACTCACAACTATTGCCGACAGCAGAGCATAATTATACTACAAAGATACTACGATTGCCACACAGTCAGTAAAATTACGGCTATTTCTATTCTATCTATTATGGCGGTCTATTCTACCTATAATTTTATTAAGCAACTGTTCAAACAACTAGTATGATAATATCATTAAAACTTATAGTTTAGTAAGTACTTCTGAAGTATTTCCGTATATTTCCAGGTGGGTCAAACACGATTATTTCCATTAAAATCCAAAAATACAAAGTCGTAGATAATACAGTGGAGTACTGTTCGCGTTTTCTACTTTGTAGGTTTACGTCTTCATGGAATTATAAGAACGACTTTATATACGTACATACTGTGATTTTCTAAACACAGCTGAAGTCAAAATATTATGTCTTAAAAATGTAAAGCAATTGAAATGTTGAAAAGTAGGCCTAGACTCGGCACAACTATTACATTTTATGATTGATGATGATACATATTTTTGGATTGTATCAATGGGGTAGGAAGGGTCACGTAAGAAAAGTAAAGGTAATGCAAGCATAGCAAATGTAGAGCCATTTTCAACTCTTCTTCGACAATATCCGAAATTTTCGTTATTTTCGAGCGTCGATGTTCAGACACGTATTTACAATTTATTGACATATTTCTCCATCACACCACCATACGTCAAATTATTTCTACAGAGATTTGACAATAAATTCCTCGCTTAAATATCTGGATACTCAGAACACTAAAAACACAGAGTAGTTAATTCTCAGACAGAAACATCCAATGATTTTATTACACCTAAAAACCTGTGGCAACGAAAATAATCGGTGTAAATGTCTATCATAATTAATATTTAGGTCGTAAAACGAATTCCTTTCGGGAAATCGACTTAGTGAAGTAAGAGTCTGTGTTGCGTATTACTAGCCACTAAAGCGTAGTCACAGCTCATAAAATAAAGTTGATTTACATACATAATTTATACCAGGCAATTAATAGTGCACATTAGTTATACTGTGGTTGCGTCCAACTGGAGTTGTCATTTTATGCGCACCTACAGTTATCGCTCATGTTTACGAAAATATTAGTGAAACGAGAGTTTTATTTTGTCAAGGTTAATAGAATTACATATTATGTGGTTTGACTTAAGGCAAAACGTATAAAACCGCGTGATAAAAGTCTTAAAAGGGATCCAATACATGTAGTGGTAAACCTACATTTACGTGTATATGAATTAACGTATTTGGAGAACGGGTTATAACAAAAAGATGGAAGAAGTCAAGACGTCATTAATCGCTGCAGATGATAAATTGAGTAAAAAGCACTACATCCAACAAGAAGTCGAATAACTTTAAGCCTTCACACCGAACGGAAATATACAATTAAAATTAAATTCACAAAAATTAATTCAACAGAACAAATAAAGTACAGTCAGCAAGAAAAACAATAGCCAATTTGTCGTGCAAATAATAACATCTGTACGTAGGACTTTGAAAGAAGTTAGCCGGCGACTGGTTCCCGGTAAAAGTACCGGAATAAATACACTGGCGGTATTTAGAGTGTCGATAGACGCCATGGAGTTGATAATACCACCACTTAAAAAATATTTGATACAAATCCTTATCTTTGTGAAACTTGACGTGAAAATGTTAAAGTTTCAGTTCTGAGTTTGTAACTAATATTCGTGTTCTATATTGAGGTAAATTTCTCCAACAAATATGTTTATATGTGCTTACACTGTTGATGCTAAAGTACATAAAAAAATCTAGGCACATTTGTTCTAAAGGTTATCCGTAACATTTTTTAAATACTGTGCATTCCATTGAACATAATTATTATTGTGATGTCATTCCGTTTTATTGGCAAATTTCGCCCTTATATTGGTATATTTTATAAATCGTATTATGTTCAAATTAGTTTTCATATAACAGCTCCATACCGATCTGCCGTGTACACTGAAGCCCAAAAGTGGCACGTGCCGTCGGCGCCAGGTGCTCGAACCGCACGCCTCTAAATTTAACGTCTTTATTTGTGTTTGTGACTGTACACCCGATGTTTTTACGCGCACTGCGAACCCACCCTAATTGGAAGATGGCGATTTTAAAATAACACGATTATTTCGGTTGCAAATGAATTATGTTTTTTGTTTCTCATATTTCGTAGTCTTGGATGTTACTGTTACTTTACTTGGTTTAAGTGCCTTCTTACTTACTTGTATGTTAAAATTACGTCTGTACTTTTCTCATAGAAATAAAAAGAAGCGAACCATACTCAATCAAATATGAGAGAAGTGATGATCGATTTATCAGATGATCGATGTCTTTAGAGTTTAGACTGACTAATTATTGGCTGCTTAAATGATTTCCCAAATTGTTAAGGCTGGATTATTTTCGTTGATTAGCAAGTAACAAAGTACATAAATGTTTAAGTAATAAAACTTGTACAGCTGGTCAAAAGAAGTTGCTCAACAGACGTTTTATTACATACATACATACATAACGTCACGCCTTTTATCCCCGAAGGGATAGGCAGAGGTGTATTTCGACACCCACTTTTCGCCAGATATACTTTAGTGCCACGTAATAAGGGGCGAGCCTATTGCCGTACCGGGCACATTGCCAGACTCCATGCTGCTACTGAGAATCTCGTGACAGAAAAACCCAATAACACTGCCCGACCCAGGAATCGAACCCGGGACCTCCCGATCCCACGCGCACATTTATGCCGCGAGACCAACGAGGCAGTCATATAGGGTTTGATGTCGAGTTTTCCGTCTCTACGCAAAGATGGTATTTGCATCGTGTTATCCCTTAGTCGCCTATTACGACACCCACGGGAAGATAGGGGGTGGTGACACTTGTATTCTATGCCGTCAACCACACGGCAACAGACGTTTTATTATGGAAATGTATTGCACGACGACCTGGACAACTGTTTTTGCGTTAAGTATTTAGCTGATATAAACTAAACTTGAGACTAATATGATTAACTCGATTGTACAACATTTTATATGAAAGCTTCTTTTAAGATTTTGAAAACTTAACATTAAAATTCAGAAAGCCAAAGTAAATAATTAAAAGTGACTAGAATCGAACTAAGATCGTTAATAGAGACCCTCTACATATTTCGTAGACAGCTGCACCGTAGATAGCAATGTTCGTAGCGCGTTGATCAAAGACTTAAAATCAAATCTTGGTCTACATATCAAATAATATATACTAAACAAAATTCTTAACTACCCAAAGAAACCTAACCAAGAAAATCTTCGTGGTAATTTTTGAAATCTTCAGCAAAAGCTTCCAAGATGAGATTAAAACAGAATATATACTAATTTCATTTAACATGTTAAACAATTTCCCGTGTATGAATTTTTGTCTTAATATAGAACTAAAACATTCTCAAAGGTGGGGTGACGAAAATAACTTAATGAGAAATTCGCGGTCATTGTTCTTGTACGAGCCACACCTGGACATTGTTTTATACAACGATTTAACTTATACCTGAGCATACTCATGTTCATATTTTTAGATCCCCTTCGTTTCAAACGAGTCATGCTGTAGGATACTGCGATTTGTTTTACTTCGTGGGGTTTTATACCTTGAATGTTGTATTTAGGTGGTGAATTTTTAGTATTGTTATTTTGTATGATAATGTTAAAAAAAGGCTACGAAATATATAGATTAGAGCAACGTTCTAGTCAGATGAAACTAAACAAAGTATTGACAGTACAATACGGGCGATGATAACGTAATTACCAGCTAAAACTGTTGGAATTCAAACCTAACATGCCATCCTAATATGTATCTGTATTGGCAGTGGAATGTGCCTGAAGTCAGATGAAGAATTATCAGATTACCATTCACACATTTCGAGCTGGCACATTCAACTAAAACAGTTTTCATTTTTGCTGTAACAAACAAAAAGACGTGCTACACTAACACCACAAGTAGGTATTAATTTTCAACCTTTCTGTTGTACATTTAATTCTCAGATCAGCAGATAAGGCTATTCCCAGTAAGTAAATTACAAGTATCACGATACGAGCGCCCCCTACCGGCGGTAGGTATAATTACACGGACCGCTTCGTCTTATCTTCGAAATACTTTTCCTTTTAACGCACCTAACTTCACGTTTATCAGGTAAAACTTTAGTGGGCAAATTGAAAATTTTACGAGTTTTGAGACTTGGTTATACTGAACGCGGTAAGCGGGGATAATATTTATTCTTTACTCTCACTCATAGCCTAAGGCCACACTTGTCAAAAAAAATACTTGAAAATTAATTCCGGCTTTTGATGCCTGTTGTCTTTTTGATGTACTAGTTATTATCGACCTCACATGATAAAAGACATTCCATTAGAGTCACTTTTTAATTATTACGTTACCCTGACTGTGATATTTACAAGTAACTAAATAGTTTAGAGTAACTACTTGTTTTATATTTTTAAAACATTTGTCTACATCATACACCTATTTTGTACATTTCAGTCGCCAAAGAAATGTTCAGAATATATTAATAAATCTCATTCGTTTCGCTGCCCGCTCGCAGTACGATCGAGGCCTGAAGGAGTTCAAATTAATTGTGTTATCAAATATTAATGCTCTATCTCGGACAACTTTAATCGCCGTGTACCGCAAATTCATCAGATATTTTGCTTATGTTTAAACTTTTTAATTCGTTTAAACTGGCTCGTTGGTCCAGGGTCATAGGATTAAGTGCCTGTATAAAAAGGATGACTCTATTGATAGGTAGTGCGCTAGTACTTAGACTTTGTTTATCTACGTGGCTACGTCACGAAAGCTGTTAAGTATCCCGACTAGGCTCTCATTTCAATACACAAGCAAATGCAATACAATGCTTCGTTGCTAGAAAATGACTGTATGCTAAAACATTCGTAAATGCACCTAAGCCAGACTGTTGAAATACTACGGTTATACTGTTTGTCCCTTAAGGATATTGACGTCTAAACTCTGAGTTTGAGTAGGACACCAGTTACACTCAAAAATAAAACAAAGCTACACGTGAGGTCTGTAAGGATAGAAGCAAGTGGCGTTCCGTTGTCTATGTCTAACCCGACTGGAAAAAGGCGTGAGTATATGTATGTATGTATGTAAAACAAAGCTAGCCAAAAATCCCAACAACTTTGTTCAAAATATATCCATCATTATAAGTACTCATTGCTATCATAAAATTGATATCAATATTTAAACAATCGCTATTTTCCATAACTAAGTGTTTATTTTAATTATAAACTATTAATTTTACCACGATATATTTATGTTTTATAAAGGTATACAAACACGTTCAAAACACGGTAATATAAACGAACATGCAAACGTGAGAAACACTCCTCAGAGAGTAAACAATATTATTTTAAAATAATGTCTCGCAGCTGTACGGAATACGGATTATAATGTGAATCTATGAACGCGAATGTTTGAATGCTTCGCTTTTAAATTGTTGGAAGTCATTAAATATGCATGGATAAATAGTATAACTACACAAACTGTAAGCGTTTATTCGTAAAAAGTAACATTATACAAAATAAAAAGCATATTTCTACATATGCCTAATTTAAAGAATAATAACTACCTCGTAATTACTTCCTAATAATAATAACGGCTCATTACCTTCAAGTTCACAATTTCACAAAAGAAAAGCTATGACAGTTGTAAATTTTGCAAATTCGGTTACACAATTTTCAAAGACGCGAAAACGGAACATACCTAATAATACATTTACTATATAAGTAAGCTTAGGAAGTATGTATAAACGCGAAAGCTTGAATTTTCGATTCTCACTCAGGATTACCATTTTTGTGATTCACAAATTGATGTTTTATATCTGAATGTTCTCTTTGTCCACTGTAGGAACGTTCTTAAAGTCCCCGGTGACACAATATACATTGAAAGTGTGGATTGATAGCTTAAAAAAAAATAAAAAATAAAGAATGACATTTGGTTAAATGTAACTCAATCAGCTTACATGTAAATTTTAGCTTAACGATTGGGTAGAAATTTCACAGTCATATTGGCACAAGATATTAGGTATGTCAATTAATTTAAATCGTTAGATTTGAAGTTAAAATAATTTAGATTATTAATTTTACTGTCAACATACATTTTTACTATACACCGATTTGAGCCTAATATATGATTATTTTTACGTTGGTTACTGTATTTTATCGATTCCTGAATAACAGCAACTAAGCTTTCACCTAGTTGACAGAATGTGTCTTGGAAGGAACGTAAAGGCGCCAGCCAACCCTTTTTCGCTGCAAAAAACATACAATAGTATACACTGCTGCGTTTTGAAAATAATAAATATATTCTTAAATTTGATCGTAAGGTGACTGAGTTAGTGACTCTAAAAGTATCTTCTTGGGTTCAGCGAATGTTACACATTGAAATTAAAGTACAGTTTACGGATTTTATCGCGTTATATTGGTTTCACAAGTTATTGCATTTAAACCGAATGATCTAGAAACTACGATTTTAATTTATTACTAGCCGAGCCCTGTCATAAGGCTAATGAAACCCAAGAAGGACAAAGTCACCAGAAGACCCAAGGACACTGTGAGGTAATTCTGCGTAAATAGTAACACCAGTAGTTAAAAAATGTTCGGGTACTTTGAGATAACTTATAGATTTAAGAAAAGGACAAATATCTTCTCAGTCTGCCGTGACCATGAATCCTGTAAAGAATTCGAAACGTCAGCTAGTAAAAATAAATTAAAAATGTAGTTTCTACTTAGATCATTCGGTTTAAATGTAATAACTAGTGAAACCAATATAACGCGATAAAATCCGTCAACTGTAGTTTAATTTCAATGACTGTAAAAGTCTCGAATCTCAACTGGAATCGTGGCTAGGATAATATGATTATTGTATTTAAACTCAACATTTCCACATCTTCGTAATTAAGGTAAGAACACTCAAAATATGATAAATATCTATAATTTTTAGAAAACGATAATTTATGGCTTGTTAGTTTTACAAACAGATAGATGATTAAATTGCTATTAAAACAGAACTAGCACGATTTCAGTGCCCAATAAATCCACCGGTAACACAGAAACAGCCGTTTATCAACATGATCCAGATCCAACTAATTTAACGCTCACCTTTTCAAAACAATTTAGCAGCGATAAATCGTTAACACCTCGTGCTGTCGTCGCGTTCCCGCCGCGTACCGAACGCGTGCTCCTTGCGTGCCTTACGCATGCTTTTCGCATGCCAAATGCGTGCTAGCCGCATGCTCATCGCGTTCGATGCGTGACCAGCGCGTTCGCGTACCGAACGCGCCTCACCGCCCGCCTACAATAGTTTGTCCTAGGTGCGAATGATGCATGTCTGTCTTATTTATATTGGTTACTCGAACCAATTTGTGGACTAATTGGGACTCGCTTCATCAGCTTCTAATGAACTTTGACTTGTACAAAGACTTCTGGAAATAACGACTCAACATTGTATTGTATATTCAGGATACCTAACCAACAAAGAAGTTTCTTTAGTTACTGCTACAGTAAGACGCAAAGATCATATGTAAATTGCTTCCAAAACTATACAAATACATCACAATTACTGTTATTTGACTATTTTTATTAGGTCGTCGTGTATGTAGCTAACTATGTGATGGAATTTAAGCTAACTAATTAAACCATCTTCCAAGGGTCGTAGCGTAATGAAAATTGGCAGCTGTATGTAGTTCTGATGACAATACAATAATATGGTACAGTCAAACTGATATGATGATGGAGCCGGAAGATATGAACTGGAACTCGATATGTATGTAACTAACTATGTGGAATCTAAGGTAACTAATTTAACCATCTTCCAAGGGTCGTAGCGTAATGAAAATTGGCAGTTGTCTGTAGTTCTGATGACAACACAATAATATCGTACGGTCAAATTGATCTGATGATGGGGCCGGAAGACATGAACTGGAACTTCATGATAGAAAATCGTATCATAGCTGTTTTGCATTTCTTAAAAAAGTCTTGTAATGAACTTTGACCACGAATAGATTTCAAGGTCTGATGATGAAGCCGGAAGATAGGCACTGGCATTCCATGATGGAATATCGTATCATAGTCGTGTTTGCACTTGTGAGAAAGGCCATGTAATGGACTTTGTACACGATCAGGTTTCAAGGTTATAACAAACCAATTATATATTGTAGACCACGCAGTGGTGTAGTTAGGGTCCCGTACTTTAGCGGGTGGACAGGCGTGTGTGGCCCTGAGTAGAGTAAAATCACTTAGTGGTCTCCTGATTGAAGTGCTAGATTGTTATAAGCTGACAGATAATACAGCAAACAGATGGAGAGGATGCGGGCTCATTCGCCTACTTAAAATAAATGTATAAATTTTAAAAATTCGCCGACATTTTCAACGCCTCTTCTTTCAGGAAATGAAGTACATAAGGGTAATGCGTCAACAGTGGAAAAATGTAGAGTTCTTGTTCGTGGACGAGATATCTTTGGTTCCCTTTGGTAACCCTTTGGCGGCATAAATGCTAAGCTCTTGTGCAACCTCATGCAGCTTGCGCCAGGAAGGTAGTATTAGTATTTGTTAAGAATAAAGTCTTTCCTGTTCCAGCGCCCCCACGCTTTTACAATCAAATATTGTAATTAAAAGCACATAGTTTACACTTCAGCCCAGAAATAGAGACAACTTGAACGATCCATAATTTATTTTTTGTTTTTATGTGCATTTATAAAAGCGTGTTTTTCTAGTGTTTTTTAAACTATTAATTTATTCCCTTCAAGCCAGTTCCAAGTGAACAATTTCTGATTATCAGTTTATTGTTGTTAAGAAGCATTTGGATTCACAAATCAATAATCACTGATAGTTTTCACTCACTATTAAATGTAAATTGCGAAGTACAATTTACAAATCTCAAATTGTTTATAGAACCATGTTGTAAACATTTTAAATAGATAAAGTCTATCTAAAAACCAGGTGGCGAATCCCATTAAAAATCTGTTGGTAGTATTAATAAAATCTAATCAACGTTATTCGGAGCTGAGATAAATAAAATAAATAGTATGAACTAAAATAAACATCGGTATCGGCGCGCAGCTGTAAATTACCTGTTGGTTTCACTGAAACGCTTGATGCGTTTGCGCTTGATCGACATGCGTACTACGACCGAGGTGGTTTGATACTTTTATAAATAAGTGTAAAATATCTAGATATCTACGTTAAACAATATGTTATTCGTTTATTTTCTTAACAAATGGTGTGTAGTTGCAAGTTATCTTTTGGAATAAATGCCTTTGTTTCGAGTATCCCGAAAGATAATGTTTTAATATAATTGCAGCGGTACATCAGTACAAACAGTGACGTTAATGTTAAAATTTCATATAATATAGTGTATTTTCAAGAAGGCAGCGATAGTGGAGATACCAACGGACCGCCACGCAGAGGGTATCGGGTTCGAATCCACGGCATCATCATGACAGCCTAGGGACGTCCACTGCTGGACATAGGCTTCCCCGAAGTTTCTCCACACAGACCGATTTTGAGTTATTCATGGACAAGCAATAAACTGGGAAAACTTAATAATAAATTACATGTAATATAAAGTTACTGCGAATGCCTTACACGATAACGTAATGCTTACAGCGAGTGAGCGCTCACTTGTAACGTTTTTGTTGCGTATGCTGTCATGTCCACCACGAAATTTTATAACTATGGCTTGTTTTATAAAATAAAATAGAAACATAACAGACATCAAGCGTGGTTTTCGAAGTTCTTATTGCGTATGTAGTAAGTATGACATACACATGCGTCTCATTGTAATGCTACAAATAAAATATGTTCATACGCCAGCTCACCGTTCGTTGCCCCGAATATGAGTAGTTTGGATGTGTTTTGTACCGAGAAATTTAAACATGCTTTTTTACCTATTGTTTAAATCTTTACTATTCTCTGTCAAATACTTCAGGTTTTTTGTAGTTATTATTTGATGAGATCGGGATCTTTAATACAATATTATTAAACCAGTATCAAGACTACCGGTGTCTAGTATTCCACGTAAACGTTCGGGCCATGTGTTCGACGTCGGGTGCGCGCACGCCGCAATTCGGTCGCAATCACTATTACCTGCGCACACGTGTATTTTTATATGCGCTATTTTAACGTTAACGCGTTTTAGATACATTACTTTTTATTACTACGTACATATTTTTATATGGGTCGATCAGTTTTATTTGTTTTCGGAATCCAGTTAGGTGTTTTGATTATGATTTTGAATGGGGAAACCACGGTAGGCACGTTCAGGCTTAAAATAATTCTGACATCGGATGTTCGATGGCTTCGACTTAAATATTTATGGTAAATACCCGAATTCGCGTCGAGTTTCTTCACAGTGTTTATCAATTCCAAAGCACTATGCTAAGTAAGCAGATTGTTATCAATTGTAGTATCAAGGTTACTGATACATCATAGCAATTTTATACTCTCTGCTCATTATTATCTGAAGCACCTATTCTACATCCATTAGTTCCTCCTCAAAAAAGGCTTCTAAAACGTCTACTGAAAGCAACGTATCATCCAATCCATAAAATAAACGCGAGTAAGAAAGCTATCGTCATCGCGTACCTGTAAAAATAAAATCCAGCCAAAGGAATTCTGGTGACTCAACTTTCCTTCGAGTGAAATCAAAATATCGCTTCAAAGAACAAAGACATCTTGGCACATCATTAACCATACACAAACACTTTATCAGTAAAACACAAAAGGTATTCTCAAACAAAGTGCATCGTACAAAGAACATGTTATCGGCATACATAGTAACTTCACCTGCCTAAAGCCATATCTCGGTATAAGGGGAGACAAACTCTGTTCAAATGTGAACCACTTAAAATTCGCAGTTAAACCCCTTATTATTAACCGTTGATGAACATGGGCTAGGGATGTGGTGTATGTTTAGACTAAGACGTTATGACAAGATTTGTCGATAAAAAGATTTCAGTTTAATTATAAAAAGTAACCTAACATCTCAAAATATTTGTTTCGGTAGTATCCTCCCGAAACAAGTCATTATGACAAGGTTTGTCGATAATCTGATTTCAGGTTAACAAAGATTTCAGGTTAACTATCAAAAGTAACCTTCATCATCAGCCGCATACTGTCCTACTGCTGGGCACGGGCCTCTTCTCATTATGAGAAGGATAAGGCCATAGTCCACCACGCTGGCCAAGTGCGGGTTGGTACACTTCACATGTCTTTCATGTCTCAG
Source organism: Euclidia mi (assembly GCA_944739405.2). Taxonomy (NCBI): domain Eukaryota; kingdom Metazoa; phylum Arthropoda; class Insecta; order Lepidoptera; family Erebidae; genus Euclidia; species Euclidia mi. The sequence goes on from OX123184.2 coordinate 88,405,376, forward strand.
ACATGCAGGTTTCCTCACGATGTTTGCCTTCACCGAAAAGCAAGCGATAATTAACAATTTAAAACGCACTTAACTTCGAAAAGTCACTGGTCCGTGCCGTGGATACGAACCCGAGACCCTCTGCGAAGTAGTTTGTAACCTAAAATCTCAAAAAGAAAATTAGGTTCCTTTTGTTGAACAGAAAAATATTTTTACGAAAAAATACAACTTGTGAACAAATTGACATTATGTAGGTGCACTTGTAAAAAATCTGGCGTATTTTGATTAACAACTTTTAAATTGAATATCCGTACTTTGTGATTTGATTTTGTCAATAGATACCATATATCTAGTCGTTCATGTTGTTTTTATTCATTATTTGTTTTGCGTAAGATGTGCATCAATATGAAAATGAATAAAAGCTAAAAAGGAAAACATCGATATTTACTTGAAATTGTTATGTTATTAATCCGTACATCCCTACAAACACATTAGGGTTGTCGCGAAATGAAATTATACAAAGATTCACCTACACTTGCAATAACATACTGATTATTTCCTGCAAACTTTATACTGGCATTCTGCCAAATAACTTTCACACTTATTTCGTGCGTCATACAGTTGTGGTAGGTAGCAGGATATATGTTGGTTTTTGGGAAGTTAAGACAACCTGTTTCTCAAGTGCGCTAATCCCTTTTATCTTGAGGTGACATGCCGCGGTTTATTATTTCGCTTCAGATATTTTGTTAATACTGTTAAATGACGTTGTATAAATAATTTTCGAAGCTACTTTGTCGTTGTTTGGTATGATGTAACATTTTGGATGAATATACTTTGTAACCTTCAAAGTATTTTCATCCATTGTATTTTATTCAATTAGAATTATTTTTCTGAAATGAAAGGTGTATAACAATATAAGAAGATCCAATATGTTACAATAACATTCGATGCAACTCATAAAAAGGATCTAAAATATTGCTAATTTTAGTCTATTGATCACAAATGTCGGTCAAAAACAAAGAGACACGATTGTGTGATCCATAAATTGTTGTTTAGAGCCTGGGTGTTAATTGTGTCCGTTGGTTGTATGTTTGTGAAGTCCCCCGCGACACAGGATTTATTCCTAGTGCGGGAGTTGTCTAAAAAAAACAAAAAGAGTTGGGCAGTTTTTGTCCAAGTATTTCAATAATTGTCTTACTAGATAAGCGAACCATGGCATCTATAATAACTATGTTATACCGTTCTATTATACTTCTTTTTTCTATAAATAATGTAGTTACAACGACATCAAACGAGTATAAGGATGAACAATATATAAATTTAGACAAATTGCAAAATGTGCTTTTCGTCGCACATTGATGAAAGATGTGTCTAAAAAGCAAACATAGCTAAAATATCTGGATCATAAATCAAACTATTAAATAGTTCGCTCTATTAAGAATATAATGTATAGCGACAACAATGTAACAGAATGAATGGTCTCGAACAAATGTCAGGTAATGAACGTAAATCACTTTCAAATGTACCGGACTTAGTACTGGACAAGAAATATTGTACGTTTGGAGCTTTGAATCAGAAAAATCTATCTTTGTTTAAATACACCGTTCTTTTATAGCATTCGAATGCAGTAGTTGGCACTACGCACTTACTGAAATTAATTTTCTCGGTCGGTGACAAATATCTAAAAACTGCTTTATAGCAATCTTGCTGTAGTTGTTATCCTTAGTTGAAGTTATATCTACTCTAAAACTGTTCTCAAAAAGATTGATGGATTGATAAGAGATGATGAGCATATCTAAGGTCCGTGTGGTCCGTGTGGTAACGGATTAAGAATACGGAATGTTCCCAACCTATATCACCCCATGGGTGTCGTAAGAGCCGACAGAGAGAGCATATTATGCAGAGAACAACACTGTAGGTGTATGCAGAGAAGGAAACATGATACAAACCCTATACCAACCCGTTTGGCCAGCGTGGTATAGTAGGCCAAATCCTCCTTTCAAAGGAGAGGCCTAGTCCTGCAGTGGACTGTTAAAGGCTGATGATGTGATGAGCATATCATTGTCGGCTCTTACTTCATACTTGCTCAGTTGTAAAATAGGCGATATTTGCAATATTCTATTCTCTTAACACTTTCACAGTCCAGCGCTGTAGGTACATACTTATGCTTCGTAATTTGCTTCAGAGTAATACTTTATTCAAAAGGAGGATTTAGCATACTATGACACGCTGCCTACATTGGTTGGTACAGTGGTTGATGTCAAGTTTTCCTCTCATTGCAAAGATACTATTTATCTCGTGTGTTTTCCGTATATTTTGGTTTTGAGTACGTTATTTTTACAAAGTTGAAAATAGAATATGCACATAGTGATAAAAAAAGAAATCTTATCATTTGACAGATATGTCACAGGTTGTAGTAAAATTTTCAAGATATCAATCTTATAAAATAATACATTTCTATCCGACAGCTTTGCATGGTGAAAGTTGATTGAATGCCAATTATTCACTAAAATTTAAACCACACACATAAAAGATATTGGCGACAATTCCTTATACTTGTTGTTTCTTGCCCGGTTACTATGTATTCAATAATATATTGGATGTAATAAGACCCTTAACGAAAACTGAAACCCCATATTGTACCAATCATTACGAACATTTTTTACTTCGGCACCATACCTGGGCAATTACTGGTTCACTGGAGATATTGAGGCTCAAAGTTACCATATTTTTTTTGTATTCAGGTACAAAATCGATGCATTTTTTAAATAACGGCTTAGAAAATGTATCTCCTTAAAAAAACATCGTTTCCCAGGTTTTATTTTTGCTTAGTATGACTCGGCATGTTGTCCAAAACGAATAGACTTTGGCTTGGTGATGGGTCTTGTGACACCCTGTAGATACAGTGCAACATTAACATGTCCCCATGCTGTATGTCATTGTCGATTACGTTATTCATTCAAAAGAAAACCTTTCTTCTTGTCACGTATTTATTTCTTTCATCTAGTAGTAGTCCCGAAGGACAATAAATTATTATTTGTTATAACGCTGGCTAATCACATGATGAGAAATTACCAAATTACTCCAAGCGGACTTCTAAGCATCGAAGAGTTGATTTCGTAGATAAATTAATAAAAGACAAGTTGCATGTTAATTAACATTGTTTATATCTATGCCATGTGATAATTAAACGTTGTAATTTTGCATTCAGATGATATCCAGCTGAATATTAATTTCTTCCTTTGATCGCTTGACATCAGTTATTACACAGACACAATCATTACGAACACTGATTAGCTGCATAGGTTTGATTTCGTTTCTTTACTCTATCATTTTTTTTTCAGTACTACACAATATACACTATACCATATAAGTAGACGTGTACAGATTTAAATCCGCATTTACTAAATCCTCGCTAACTTGCTAACCTGTTGATTTAATTGTCGATTAGTCTTCATTAGCACGGCTCAAAGCGGCTCAGCACTAATAGTTACTAATAGTATGTCGCAGCACTACTACGGCTTAGGGTTGTCACGCATTAGTTACAGTCAATGTACTAGCAGGTGGTTATAAGTTATTTGTTATACATGTCACTGTTTTGTAAGTACTTTTGTTGTTAAAGATGGTGTGCTTTAAATATAGTTCAGCAATATACATATATCTCGACTTTCAGGTCCAGTAGATTAAAATACTCTATCTGCTATTTTTACTATTTTTATAGTATTTCAAACGGTGCATCAAAGGTCGGGCTCACTGTGAAGGTGCCTTCAGTAGGTACAATTAATTTTTTTTTTAATAATTTTATTATAGAAATCTCTTGGTATACGACACTCAAATGCTACTGTACTGACGACTTATTTGATGTAAAATTAATAATTAAACGGAACAAAATAAAATGCACTGAAATAGATGCAGAACTATTCAGACAGTCATTATTTTACAGAATTATAAGAATAATTTAGTAGTGACATCGCTTCTATCGCATCTCATTGATTAAGTTTATACATAGATTCCGCTTAACCTCATTAAAACGTTCATGGAACGCCACAATGTTCTAAATTCAACCCATCGAACACCTTTACAATGTTCTAAATTCAATCCACCGAACATCTTAAGCACATAATTTCACGCAACGTTGTATGAATGAAAACGACTTCGTCTAATGAAATTAGCACCTCTGCACCATTTAGCTTTTAGCATCGCACCTCTAAATAGCATAGCTAAACGTTCAGGTGTTACCAACATTCGGATACGTGTGCAGACAGATACAATAACGCGTTTAATGTTAGTCCACATTACCGGCAACTGTTCGTAATAGCGCGCTATTTATGATGGTAAAGGTGTGGTGTGTTGTGATTGGGTTAAATAATTCGATGAGCGAGTTGCTGGCGTGATCTTATTTGTCATCGAAGTTAGCTTCTAAATGTTGTTAGTGTTTGCTGTCTGTTTGTGAAAAGTTTCTAAATGTCTGTCAATCTTTGTGCTCGTTGATACGTCTGGTATATGCTTATAAGCTTGTTTTAGAATTCGGTACCGATTCGTTCCGTACAAAAATATATTATGCTTAACAGTCATGGGAATGAAACTGCGCTTATTTTTATTCTTACAATTAACATTCTTTTGGGTGCTAGAGGTGCGTCATCAATGCAAACCCTTATGGGAGTAACGACAAGGTATGTAGCAACTAGGATCGGCAATTATGACTATAAAATACACTAAATAGCATCTACACTTTTTTGTACATAATATTACCCTCATGCTGTATTTATCTGATCTTTGGCCAAAGCTTTTCTATAAAGCCTGCTTATTACCACGTAAACCTGCACTAGTACTTACTGCACTACAATAGGACCAGAGAAGATACCGAATAGTACGTACCCTGCTCTTTGTACATATGACAGCTATGCTATATTAATCTGGCCTTTGTTACAAAACTTTGCTCTAAAGCCTATTTTATTGCTACGTAAACTTGCACCAGTACTTACTTCACCAAACTTCAGAAAAGACACCGATTAGCACGTAGGCTGCTTTTCGTACATATTACCCTCATGCTATATTAATCTTGTCTTTTGTAACAAATCTCTGCTATATAGCCCACTTATCGCCACGTAAACTAGCGCCAGTACTTATTCCACTACACAAGCCCGTTCAAACACTCCACCAATAAACGCCAGGTATTTACGACAGGCGTGCGTGCGCACCATCATTGTTTCGTATAACATTCAACTGTTTAACCTACAATACAAATATTAGTTCTACATTATTGTGCTGTTATTCGATTAGCGTTTCAGCCTTTTGGAACTTTAGCATTCTGTTTGTGGCATATGACGTTATTTTAGGTTGGTATTTATGGTTTTATTTTTTGTATGCGTGTGTGGCCAGCTCTGATGTTGTAGTTGTATAGACCGGTCGAGGGTCTCCGACATGATCTAACAGTGCATTACTATACGAGACACGGATCGGCGTCGACGGATTTAGAGCCTGCCTGTAACACGGTAGTGCTGATGTACGTGCTAAAACAAGCGATCATCCATCCAAGTGGTGACCTGTGTAAACGTTGCTTAACTTTTCCGATCTATTACAAACGGTGAATCAAGTCGCGCTACGAGCGAAACGGTAACGGTAAAGCTTGGTGAAGTCATCGTTTCCCCAGAGTAGTAAATTCCTGTAGCTCCTCCACAGGATTTCACTACTGTTATCTAATTGCTGAATCAACCCACGCTACCAGCCATGGGCTAAAAACGAAACAGAATAGTGGTTAAGTCAGTGGAAGGGCAACGCATCCCTGTGCTTATCCTTATGCAGATTGAGGAAATGTGAATTCTCGCCTTTAATAGAAAAAGCCTTACTTCACCATTAGTCGAGTTATTTGACTTCGAAGGTTAGTAAAAAGGTTAATAGTGTGAGTAATAACAACAGATTTTCTGACCAATTACGTTATATTTGCTTAGACTAAGGGTAAAGCGTGTAAGTCTTGGATGCACCTGGCATAGCGTTAGGACGATAAAGACTAAGTCATAAAAGGATAATACTCGAGGGCTTTATAAGACACGTTAACAACTGCTGACATTTATTTTACGCAGAGACTGTAGTCAAATTGTATTCACATTTATAAAAGTCAAAGATTTAATTCCTTACATGGTAGTAATTTGCAATTCTAGTAAGGTTCCAAACCATGTTTGCAATGCGAAGGCTATTCGCACAGGTGATATAAAAGCCAATACTGTAAATAAGTACATTCGGTGTACAGTTGTTGACAGACATACGTTGAGCGTACACAATGCTACTTCCCTGTTGGTGTTGGCGCGCGGCGCGCAACACGACCCGCGGCCGCCAACTGAATGTCGCTCAATAGTATGGAGTTTGTTATTATTTATGTCAGCGAGTTGTCAGAATTAATGTTCAAGACGCAAAAATCATAAGAAGAAGTAAATTTTATCAAAATATTTGAAAGCATAAAACTATAAAATGTATACAATATAAAAAAAAATACAATACTAAAATTATAAAAAATATAAAATGTAAAAAAGTCGACTATTAGATACAAGAACATTTTTAAATACAAAGGTCTATCTTATCTATACATGCAGGCGTTATGAAAGCATGAAAGCCACCCCCCCCTCGTGGGATCTCCACCTTGTCGTGGTGTGGGGACTCAGTAACCGTCGGTTTGAGGTACACCCATGGTGAAGCTAAGCGGGACTGCGCGCCCTATCTCCCGCGACTAAATGGAGGCGCACCATTGTTGCGTCGCGGTGGGGCCGCAGAGGGAGAGGAGATGCGGTGTTGCGCTGCCGTCCTCCCTATCCTCTGCGGCCGCTAGGTGTTTTGGCGGCGGAGCCCAACACCTTCATCCGCCGCCAAGGGGGTTTCGTTCGGGGCCCGCCTGACCATCTGGTGGGCCAATACCCGTCGGGGGGTAGCGAGGAATGCTTCGGTGAAACCCTACCCTCCGACACATGGGTACATGAGGAGCACGGGTTGGTTTTTAGTCAGTAAGAGTCTGACAGTCCCCTTCGTCCTTCCCCCCAGGGCGGTGGGACTCCATGAGGATTTTCCAACACGACACCAAAAAAAAAGGCGTTATGAAAGCCAATACGTGAAACAAGTACATTCGGTGTGCAGTTGTTGCTGACAACGTGTGTCTGTACACACGTTAAGCGTTTACAATGTAACAAATTTAAACTGAAAAGATCAGAACACCTAGCCTGTGAAATTATTGATCTGCTAATATTCCAATTAAACAGGCCAGCACTATATAAATTAAACTTAACGTAGTAAATATCTAAAGATGAGTATCAACAACTAAGTTACAAAAAAAATAAATAAACAAACAATTGCCAATTAATATAACAAGCAAAAGCCACCTCCACACTCGCACACGCTTAGCGCACGGACTAGCGACAACGAAAACCGATTATATTTAGCTCTCAACACCTAGGAAGTTCATTAAGAAGACACTATGTTGCTAATGCGTGCCGGCTCTAATTGAGCAGTTTGTCGGAGTCGAATCGCAAGCGTTCAGTCGAGAGTGTGTGCGTCGCTTTATGGTTATGCTTTTACTGGTTAAGTGATCTTGCAAGAATGTTGCAGATGTGTGAAGCTTTACGGCAGGGTAGGTGATTCACAGACTCGTTTGGTTGCTTAGTGTTAATTGAATAGATATAACGTATTTAAGGACATCTTCTAGGTTATAGAGAGAGAGACAGAGAGAGAGAGAGTACCTGTTTTGATACAGAACCAGCAAGAACATTTTCAAGAGGTGATTGGTAAGGTGAAGCTCCATAACTCTGACATAAAGGGTTTTGTTTAAGGTGTACTTTAATATACTATGATAACTTAATTTTTCCATCAAGCAACTATTCAATGTGACAATAATATTTAATATTGGACTCCAAACGTTGGGACCATGGGGTCCAAGTGCGAGATCTCTTTTTAGAGATCTCTCAAAGAGATTGGTTGGCACCTTGCGTGACCAGAGGGCTGGCCTGTATTTAGCACAAAAGATCAGCATTGCCATACATTGTGGCAATGCTGTCAGCATTCTGGGCACGCTCCCAATTGACGGCGATGTGGAGGATTTCCATGACGCCCTTTAAAAATTTTTCTTTGCCTTTCTATGTATTGGTTTTTATTTGTTAGGTACTTAAGCATATAAATAATTGTTTTATTTTATGTGTACATAATATAGTCACCTAGTAATAGTTTAATGTTCTTAAATAATAAATTACTTTTATTAATTAAAAATTGAATAACACCTTAAAAAATATATATACTTCTAATGTTCTAACTAGGTACTCCTGCTGTCGGATTAAGAATACAAAGTGTTACTACCTCATTTCATATCCTAGGTGTCGTAAGAGTCAACAAATCAAAATACACGAAGTAAATAGTATATTTTGGAAGAGACTGATAACTCGAGATTGTACCCTATAACAACCCGTCTGGCTAATGTGGTACAGTAGGCCAAATGCTAATATTGACTAACAATATTATTTTGAATCGAATTAGAAGAAGCGCATGTCAAGCAGTAGTTGTGCCTCTTTATAAAGGAAGAGGCTCGCACCAAGACTGCAAAAACTATAGAGGCGTTAGCCTTCTCAGCATTGTTGGCAAATTGTATGCGAAGGTACTGATTGAAAGAGTTATGAAAGTAACCGACAAGAAAATATGGGATGTACAAGCGGGATTCTGAAAGGGTATGGCGTGTACAGATCATAATGCATATGCATAGCCGAGAAATCTCAGATCAAAAGGTCTATTGCGCATTCGTGGATCTGGAAAAAGCTTACAATAAAGTGGTGAGGAATGAAATGTGGTCGGTACTGTCGATAATAATAATAATAATAATAATAATCTTTATTTGCAAGAACATTGTTACATAGATGGTAGGTCGTCTTAAAATTAAATGTGTACATAATGTTCTGCCTAAATTGGGCATGCAAATGTCAATAGAAAAGACAAGTAGTTAAAGGCACATCATACATTCACATTATCTGTCTATTTATAATTTAGAAACTCTTTCACTGTATAAAATCCTCTATCTATTAACCAACTCTTAAGGCTTTTAACAAATTTTTTATAGGGTAGGTTTATATTGTTAGGTATGCAATTGAATATATATCCAGACATTGCAAAACAGTTCTTTTTGTAAAGTTCAGTCCTAGGAATTTTAGGCAAAACAATTCTGTCTGGATCCCTGGTGTTTCTCAAGTACATATCCTTCGCTTTAGTAAACAGATCTTTATTAAGTTTAACAAATTTGGCAATTTCAAATATATACATGCTTGGCAAAGTAAGTACCCTTAACTGTTTGAAAAGAGGTTTGCAGGATATCCAAGGTGCTACCCCACAAATTGCTCTTATGCATTTCTTTTGAGCAATGAAAGCCCTGTTTACCTCAGTAGAATTGCCCCACAGAATCAAACCATAATTAAGGACGGAGGCCACATAACCATGGTATGCACTCATGACCGTGTTTTCTGATGAGATTCGTCTTAATTTAGCTAAAACATACACAAATCCATTTGTTTTATTACACACTTTGTCTACATGTAACTTCCAATTAATATTTTTATCCAAGACTATACCAAGAAACATTGTATGATCAACTTCCTCAATTACAAACCCATTATGCATTACATTTAATTTTTTTGATTTACGCCCGTATGTGGTAAATTGAATATATTTAGTTTTTGTAAGATTAACATTTAAATTATTATCCCCCATCCAATTCACAACAGATTTAATAGATTTATTGATGTCAGAATTGTATAGAGCAATGTTATCAATGTCAATATTATTAGCAATGTCAGTATTATTTTCAATGTCAGCAGTATTATCAATGTCAGTATTATTTTCAATGTCAGCAGTATTATCAATGTCAGTCTTATTGTCAATGTCAATATTATTATCTATGTCAGTATTATTATCAACGTCAGTATTATGTTTATTAGAATGAGTGGCATATTTCTGGATGTCATTAGTTTTAGATTTAATAATTATTGAAATGTCATCCGCAAACAGAGTGCATGAATTTTTAGTTACATCTGGGAGGTCATTGACATACAACAGAAACAATAGCGGACCGAGAACACTACCTTGCGGTACCCCAGAATGATTAATTACGCATTTAGAACAAGTTACTTCTAGCTCTCCTATTTTACCTTTGTTATCATTTATAGTTCTTATCTCAACACATTGTTTCCTGTTTTCTAAATATGTTTTGAGCCATGTTAAAGCGGTGCCACGAACCCCGTATTGTTCTAACTTATAAAGCAAAATACTATGTGAGACAAAATTAAAAGCTTTTGTCATATCGAAAAATACCACAGCAGTGTCCCTACCATCGTCTACGTTATCTATGACATCTTTCATAAGATTAAAGCAAGCCATTGTAGTTGACTTACCTCTTTGAAACCCAAATTGTTCTTTCCTAATAGTTTGGTTCTTTGTGAGAAATGCATTAATGCGTTTATACATTGCTGTTTCAAAGATTTTTGAAAATACTGAAATTAGTGTAATGGGTCGGTAGTTGTCAAGAAGGGACTTGTCACCCTTTTTATGAAGGGGTTTAACTATAGAAAACTTCAGTAGTTCAGGAAAGGAGCCTTCTTCAAATGAGAGATTTATCAGATACGTCAAAACTGGAACCAATTCCTTCGCACTGGCTTTAACAATCTCTGTAGCTATATCATCATGACCCGTTGCTTTTGTGTTCTTTAGACTCATTATTATCCTATGAATATCTTCGAAATCATAAGGTCTCAAAAATATACTATCACACCTACTCGGAACCTTTGTCCCTTTGCAAGTTTCATTAATATTACTACTTACAAAAAAAGAGTTGAAAGTGTTCGCGATATCTACTGGATTTGTTATAATATTACCGTTATCATTTACCTGGCTAATAAAAGATTTTTCAGCATGGTTGGATTGCGACTTTATTAGATTCCAAGAAGATTTGCATACATTTTTACTAGTGTTAATTACTTTAGCATTATAATTTTTTATAGATTGGTTTATACATTGCCTTAGAACTTTTGAATATTGCTTATATCTAGTCTTATTCTCCTTGGAATTGCGTTTATGACATTTGAAACGTAGCTGTCGTTTCATTTTACAGCATTTTCGCAAACCTTTAGTAATCCAGCTCGTGTTTCTACCTTTGTTGCACAATTTCACTTTAATCGTAGGGAAACATAGATTGTAGAAAAGTGTGAGCAAGTGATTGTAGTTTTCATATGCCATGTTAAGATTTGAATTAGAATAAACTTCATTAAAAGAAAGACTAGATATACACTCCTTAAATTTACGAATATTGTCTTTAGAATAATCTCTTGTAGTCATAAAGTAATCCGGGACAGAATAATTAGTGTTAGTCCTAGTTGGTATATTTAACAATTGCGCTGTATTATGATCCGATAAACCCCAATGTAAAAGTTCACCTTCAGCAGTTTTAAAATTACTTAAAATGTGATCAATACACGATTATTTTCTGGTTGGATCCCTTATGTGCATTGTAAGGTCAAAATTTTTAACCAGGTCTAGAAATTCAGTTGTAATCTTATTTTTCTGTAATGTATTGATATTCAGATCGCCCGCCAAAACAATTTTTCTGTTTGTCTTATATACTAAACTCTGAAGGAGTGCTCTAGCTTTATTGAAAAATATATTTGTGTCTGAGTTTGGTGTTCTATATAAACAAACTATCCTTAGATTCAGGTTTATAATATCAATACCACAACACTCAAAGCTATTGTCTACAGCTACCTCGCTGGCAATGCCTATTTCCCTATATTTGATGCCACGTTTAACCAGGATACATACCCCACCTCTTCGCTGTCGTTTTTTTCTACAATATGATGCAGCTAAGTTGTAACCGTCAATGCTTATAAACTTCTCACAGTCTGTTTCTACAAATGTCTCTGTTAGGCATATTACTTCGGGATGCTTCGACTCTTTCCTTAGTTCTAACAAATTTATTTCAAGGTAATTACTCTTATGTAGAAGACCTGCAATATTTTGATGGAGTATTCTAATAAAATAATTATTTTTGTTGTATGTCCCGAAAAAATGGTTCGTTATTGTCAATATTTGCTGAAGATGTGAAACAGTCTGTTTGAGTGGATTTATCACTAATATCAACTACTTGGGTAATCTTTGCCATACTATGAATTTTGTTCAAATGTGAAATTTGCTTGTACTTAAAAGTGTTTGTCTTTGTATGTATGTATGAATTTGCCCCTTTGAATATTAAAAACTTCTTATTATAATAGATCTGGTCCAATACAGAATTAATTTGCTTACAAAGATTTATTCTATTATAGTTATAAAAATTCCCACAATCAATATAATGAGCATTTTCATGTTGACTGCTTAACAATTTTAGCATACCGTTTAATTTAAATTCACTCAAATGGATATTTCTGTATATTTTTAGAATCAGAACAGGACATTTTGTTAATTTAATAAATGCATTTAAGTTACTCATAATACTATGGGGGTTCCAATCCTCCTCGCCAACTGACAATATAATCCGGTCTTCTTCATTAATGTCATAAATCTTAGCACCAGTTAATATTTCTTCAGTTGTAGCATACGGCTTTAGAAATGATATGAAGTCATAGTGTTCGTATGGGTTTTTCAACCTTGATTTAGTCAAATGTAGAGCCAAGTTAACACACTGTTTCCCTCCAAATATGAATACCCTTTTATTTTTCTTATTGACAACCTTGTTTGCATTCTCTGTGCGGCCAGGTTCCGTTGAATGTTGGCTGTTATTTCTACTTGTTGAAGGAAGTAATTTGGTGCTTATAATGCCTGTGGTCATGTCTGTAGTTTGGTTACCTTGTTCTACTTGTTGATTAGAATCTAGTGCCTGCCTCTCCGGAGGTGACATCTTTGAGTCATTCATTGTGCTATTTTGAAAACTATCAGTTAAACGACGTTTACCTTTGAGACTTTTTTTCATATTTTTTCTAGCCGAAGTCATTGGACTCTTACACAATTGCTTCAAAAAGTCAATTTCTGAGCTCAATTGTAGTACATGTTTCTTTAGGTCATTATTTTCTAGAATTATGTTTTCCAATTCATTTTGTGTAGATTCCAGATTTGACCGCAACCCATTTATTTCGTTTCTTAGGTTTTCAATAATATTTGAATGCATATGTGTGGATAAATCTAGGCTTTTTAGGATAGGCTAGGATGTATGTATGGGGTGAGCAGCAGCCTCATTCGAGCTCTGAAATCCCTTTATGAGGATTCTAGAGCTTGTGTGAGGATAAACGGGGCATACACTGACTGGTTTACCAGCGACACAGGTGTTAGACAGGGATGTGAAGCGTCGCCGTGGCTGTTTAACCTATTCATGGACAGTGGTTTGCAAGATCTGAAACATAGTGATTAAGGATGAATGAGTTACTTATCAAATGCCTCCTTTATGCTGATGATCAGGTAATACTTGCGTCTTCAGCGGAGGAGTTGCAGGAGATGGTAACAATCATGCATGGTGCGTTAGAGAGGAAAGGAATGAAAGTAAATGTAAGTAAAACGAAAGTTATGGTTTTTGAAAAGGAGGAATGTGTTACGGCTTACAATGTTATGACCAATGGACAACGAGTGGAACAAGTGAATCAGTTTGTATATTTAGGTACGCTGTTTACAAGAGCTGGTAAGAATGAAGAAGATATTGAAAGAAGAGGAAATGCAGGTAATGGAGTGATTGGAGCTTTGAAAGCGTTTATGGACAGCCAAAAAGTGTCCAAAAAGGCACGATTAGCTGTGCACAGAAGGGTGTTAGTACCTACACATATGTGCGGTAGTGAAAGTTAGGTATGGCAGAAGAGACTTGAGAGTAGAATAAATGCTGTAGATATGAGAGCACTGAGAAATATGTGCGGTGTGTCTTTGAATTACAGAGTAAATAATTGTGTAAGAGACTATTGTGCTGTAAAATAAGATGTAGTGACAAGCATCGAGAAAGGTATGCTGAGGTGGTTTGGGCATATGGAGAGGATGGATGAGGAAATACTGACCAAGCAGATATATAAGGCAAGTATGAATGGAACAGGACGAAGGGGAAGACCTAGACGGACGTTCTCTGACCAGATTGGAGACATCCTTAAAACAGGAAAGGTTAGAAGTACCCTAAACAGAAGAGTATGCATGAGGAATTTGATGGGACTGAATGAAGCCAGAGAGATATGTCAGGATCGTTGCAGATAGCGTTCCGTAGTCTCTGCCTACCCCTCCGGGAAACAGGCGTGAGTCTATGTATGTATGTCAAGTAGTGGACTAAGATCGGAATACGATATCAGTATGATGATAATGTTACCAAATCTTTCTAATAAATAAATAATAATAGACACTAGCAGATAGTCTAAACATGCAAGATATAAAATGCTAATAAATATTAATGACGCTTGTCTAGTACAGACACACACGACATACTTTTCACAGCACATATTCTTACGTACAGAGTTATTAATCTTGAATCTGGCGTCATACATTCTTCTCTATGTAAATGACTTGTAACTGCTATAATTGAAAGTCATACTCGTTCGGTGCATTGTGTTATCGGTAGAAGATGTGATTATAAATTTATTACATCATAAGTCTATTACATTTTATTAGATCTCTAAGATACAAAAACGACATATCCGGTTTTTTGTTAACAAAGCGAGTTCGTTAGGACAACCTCACATAGTGAGGGAGGCCCTATACAAGGTTTATACGATAACTAGCTTCTGAAAGCTCCCCACTCAACTTTCCACGGCTTCAGCTGCGTCGGGGTTGGTTATCAGGATACGAGTGGCCTGTGGGGTAGAGCAGGAGCCATCAAATGTATACGAAATGTTTCACACAAACACTTTAATCGCATTTACTTATAAACATGGACACAGGACTACAAATTAGTGGCCAATTACACTGTGGATACTATAGATCCCCTCGTTAGCCTCTGTGACTCAAAGTTGGCTAGATGGCAGAGCACTATAACATAACTGCTGCCTGTATGGTGTATGACTCGCTACTGACTTGAGGGCGCGAATGCCCACAGATTATATAGAGCGCAGGAGCACTGGTGATGTGCGCGTATAATCGACTATTCTTAGTGTTGGGATTCCAACATGGCCCATGTGTTATTCTGATATGTTTCGTTCAGTAGTTCTTGCATGAAAGAGTAACAGACATATATCGATCCATCCATCCACACAAACTTTCACATTGAACATAAAAACTGTTGAATACGCGATGTAACTTGAATTCGTTTCTCGAGTCAAGCTAAATAATAATAATAATAATATTCCATCTACCACATACACACATCACCATCTAGTCCCAAACTAAGCAGAGCTTGTACTATGGGTACTAGATAATGGATAAACATACATATATACTTTTTTTTTGTAAATACATACATATTATACATAGAAACACCCAGACCAAGACAAACATCCATGTTAATGCACACAAATGTTTGACTTGAGCGGGAATCGAACCCGCGACCTTCGGAGTAGCAGTCGCTTACACTCCCGCTGCGCCAACCGGTCGTCACATACAAAATAAATAAATTCGTAAATACACGAATACAATAATTACAAACTGACATGACTTCCTAAAGACAGTGGTGCGTGCCGTGGGTTTGATCCCGATACAGTCTAAGACTGCCCCGTTGGTCTCGCGGCATAAATGTGTGCGTGGGATTGAGAGGTCTCGGGTTCGATTCCCGGGTCGGGCAAAGTGTTATTGGGTTTTTCCGTTACGAAATTCTCAGTAGCAGCACGGAGTCTGGTAATGTGCCCGGTACGGCAATAGGCTCGCCCCCTATTACGTGGGACCTAAAAATTCATGGCGAAATGTGGGTGTAATATTACACCTCTGCCTACCCCTTCGGGCATACAGGCCTGAGTCTATAAAAAAACATCTAAGACAAAGTAAGATGCTAAATTTGTATGCTAAATAGACTTTGATATTCTAAAGAATCGCATGTTGCGACACGTGGCTGTACTATCCTTGATTGAGGTATTTGGCATCGATATTGTTAAATAGATTGCCAAATAATGCTAGATTCAATTCTAACTAGCTATGGTATGATAATTCTACTCAAATAATATGGAAAAATGTTAATATCGGTTGTAATAAAAACTTAAAAAAATCCTGACAAAGGAGCTTATTAAGTGTCAATCATTATGAGTTATTAAAAACATTTTTGGACGTGTAAAAAAGGTTACAAAGTCCAAAAAGCATCATCAGTTCTATTTATAAACTGCCGCACTACTGAGCAGGGTTCGGATATCATAGTCCACCACGCTAGCCAAGTGCGGATACAAGTGCTTTCTATAAAATTATGGAGAACCTTTATGTAGACATGCCGGTTTGCTCACGATGTTTTTCTTCTTTATGTAGTAAACAAAGCAAGTGATGCACGCAGTGGGTTTCATACCAAGATAGCAGTCTGTTGGTCTTTCTACTAGGCTATCACTGCCCTTCGTTTTTATCGTGCCCCATCGATAGCCGAGTGGTTATACCAACAGACTGCCATGCAGAGGGTATCGGGTTTGAATCCACGGCGCGCACCAATGACTTTTCGGAGTTATGTGCGTATTGAATTGTTAATTATCGCTTGCCCCGTGCCTCGGAGAACACGTTAAGCCGTCAGTCCCGGTTGTCATGAAGATCTTTGACAGTCGTTACAGGGCGTCGTCAGTACCTTCTAAATAAACGGACACTAGTCTAAACCATGGAATATCGCTATCCCGTCGGGTTACGGAGGTCAGACAGGCAGGCAGTCGCTCTGTGGAAAAGCTAATATTCAGCCACATCCGGTTAGACTAGTAAGTGGACCCCAGATTGAAACTGGGATAACGCTAAGAAGATGATGATATCACTGCCCTTCGTTTTCGCCACTATCATCCGATTAAATTCAAGTATCTCCTCATTATAAATTTTCTATTTCATAAATGTAAATTACGTATCAGAAATCCATATATCTCGTGAAGCCCGCAGCAGAACCGCAGTGAAATCGCTAGGTATAAAAGCACATAAATTAGACTAGTAAATGACTCCGGTTCGGCCCGTGCCTATACATCATACCACTGCAAGGGACTGCAGTACACATTTTATGTTATATAATTTATATGCATATTTTATGACCCATGTAATTTATGGATTCTGCTTAAGATTGTATACCCCGTTTTATGCTGAAATTTGTCTTATAGTTGTTGGCTATTTCTTTTAAACGCTAACATTGTAGCGTTTATCGAGATGTCACGTTTGTGAATATAGCGTTAACGAATGGAAATCGGGTATGCAGTAAATAATAAAGATGATCTCATAAATATTTTGAATAATTTTGCCATTCTACATTGACGTCAAGCCATATTATAATATAATATATAATATATAATCTTCTGGGATAGATTATATTAAAGATACATTATTATCATATACGTGACACTATTCGTATACACAATATATACATATTATTATATCAAATCACTTCTCCTGACTGACACATCATGAACCAGCCTAAGCTGCTTCAGTAACACTAATAATACACCTACATACCTACATGTTATGTAATTGGTTGCGAAAATAATCATACTTAACAAATTCATTGGTAAATATTTTTAAAATATTTGTTTTCAATTTCTAGACGTATTTTATTTCCACGAGTTAATTTTTATATATATTTAGTAAAGATTTTTTATACTTCCGAGTATAAAATAACTATGTTTTCTTGTAAACGAAGAACAAAGAATCCAATGATGATGCTGTAGACATAATTATTAGGAACAGATACACTTTATTAATAGTAATTTATTTTGTTTCTTTTCTAATATTTTTATGCTAGATTCAGATATAGGTACTTACTTAATACCTACTGCTATGCTATTTTATAAGATAATCTAAAATCATAATATATTTGTGAAATATATTTTTAATCGTGTGACATCAAACATGCCGAATAATTTCATTTTACATAATGAGATTAATGGTTTAAAGGATATATAAATATATAATATTCTCGCTACTAGTAAGTAATAGATATGCCTAAAAGCCATCTCAAATACATTAATAATTCTTACCTCATACTACTTTATAATGCGCGTAGGCAAATAAAGTTTGAAATAAAATTTACGAAGCGGAAATCCGAAAAAAATAACAAACGGAAATAAATGTGTCAGAAAGCTCACATTACGCAAATAATGGCTACATCAAATTATACAAAATTTAAATAAAACAATTCAGGAAACGGTTTAAGACCACCACAGTACGGCATAATGACTACGAGGAATCAGTTATTCAAATAGTTTTCCAACAATAAAACAAAGAATGAGAACATTGTCTCATGAAAAGCTACAGAAAAATATCATAGAGATATTATATACATAGAGCAGGCAAGCTAAGCAGAAAATAGTCGAAGAAGAATTTTGTACTCGTGAAAACTCGACACAATAAGTATATCTCACAAGAAATACATATATAAATTAGATTGTTTAGTGCGATTGCCAAGTCAATCTATTTATTTAAAACGTATTAATTACCGAATTGTTATTACATGGATCTCATAATTGTTTACAGTAGAAGAACTGAGTGAAATGGCCTGAATTGCTTCGAGAAAAGGATGGTACGGCCGTGCCGCTTTTTGCTCTACTTGGCGACAGATACCAAATGTTGTGTTCTTTCTCTTTCTATCAAGGCAATATTTTTACTTACATAACCGCTTATACCTCACCTACTCTATCTATATAATTATCTCTATGAAGAAAATACAATAAAATTCGTCACAGATCATATTGACCAAAAAAACAGCAACTGCTTAGTTACATGTATTAATTCGCGTTGAAGATTCGTCATTTCACGGCAATTAAATGTTTATGTGGGCTTTCATCTCGACTGTTCGTAATTGAGGTAGGCAGGGAAACTGGCCGGTCCATTTAGTGTCCCGTGACAGATATATTGGTGGCGGTTATTTTTAAAACGGTATAGAAACGATATTAAAACGATGAGTGTATTTATTCTATATCTTCTGAATACTTACCTTATTCAGCGTATATCCAATGGCATAAGTTGTCATAGATAATTGAAAATTTAGTACTAGTTTTGTTTATTGTTTAAACTTGGATATTGCAACTTTATTAATAGACATAATTATGCTAATGCAATGCCGCCTGAATATACACCACTATTTTTTAATTAGTATAAAAAATTTAACAGGGCACTAAGTATCTTTAACTGATCATATTTATGTAGTTAAAAAATAAAAACACTAAGTCCCAAAACTGTCCACAAAAATACGTAATAATTGGTAAATGCATAACTAATACTATGACCGACCCGGGTACTATCATAGTAAACTGACCCATTGATAAATTCCACCCCCCTCTGCGCCTCCGCCACGCCCCGACGATGCGACAAACAGTGCTAGCCAAAATTGCTAGCCAAAGTGAGCGTATCTATTTTTTCGTTGCAAAACTTAATTGTTTGTCTACGTTTGCCCGACGCGATGGCCTATCATATCAGTTCATATCACGGGAGTATGTAGCTATGCTTCGTGCGTACTTTTGAGTGGAAAAATCGCGAGTGCAGCTGTGTACCCATGGACATCTTATTGTGAGTGTACAAAAGTGAGCCGGTTGGTGTCGAACAATTAAAAACAGCGCATATTAGACGCTTTTGACGAAGTGAAAAGACAGAAGCATACTTCTCTCGTTAAAAAATTGTCTGTTTATTGACAACGGTGGTGGACATTTCGAAGGACAATGGAAATACTTGTAAGTTTAGTAAATAGTACGTACTCAAGTAAATAATAATTTACTGCGGGCGGCTCAAAATTGGTCTGTGTGGAGAACCTTGAGGGAGGCCTATGTCCAGCAGTAAATAATATTTGTAAATAGCAGATGATTCTAACTTCTTAAATACGCCAAAATTACTCTTTTCTTTTATTACAGAATACCTTCTTTTATTTTCATGTGTTTGCTTTCTAAATACATACCTCCGTATTTAATTACTAGTAAAACGGTAAATTTTGCCGGTCCTAAGCCCGGATGAAGTATGAAAGAGAGGGTCATCATCATCATCAGCCTTTATCAGTCCACTGCTGGACTAGGCCTCTCTCTTGAAAGGAGCTTTATCAGTCCACTGCTGGACTAGGCCTCTCTCTTGAAAGGAGGAATTGGCCTACTATACCACGCTGGCCAAACGGGTTGGTATAGGGTTTGTATCAAGTTTTCCTTCTCTTACAGTGCTGTTTTTTGCATAATATGCTCCCTCTGTCGGCTCTTACGACACCCTTGGGATGATATGGGGTGGTGACATGATCCGTATTCTTAATCCGTCACCACACGGATAAAGAAAAGAGAGGGTAGAATTAAAAAAAATAAAAAAGTAACTACCTACACTTATTATTTTGCTTCATTTTATTGTCTAAGGCTACCTACATTATAAGTGCGACGGAAATAATGCGTAAGAGTAGGACGGAAAGTAAGTACTATCAATGGAGTAGTGAATGGATTGTAAAATATGACTATGATTTAGATAAGATTTTTTACAAAAAACAAATGATTATAACTTTGCTATTAATAGATATAATGAAATTCTTACGTCACATATATGATAATAATGTCTTCGCTTATATGTCCTTAAAGATTTTGCACTAATTAATAAATAGTGGTGTATAATAGTTATCTAGGAAACATACATATTAACCAATTTGCTACCATTAATCAAAATGAACAAACATATTAACTATATTTAAAAACACGTACTTTAAATAATCTATTGTGAGACAAAATATTACTTTAAATATCACTCAAGCTTGTCTTCCGTCCTGTGATAGAGACTTTCTTCAGTGGAACCAATGATAATTTTATATGAAAGTTATATTTTAAATACCGTTCCAATATCGTTTCTCGCCTCATCTCCATTAACTAACTATAACACAGTCTATATTCAAGTTGCTGAAGTCTTTCAGTTACCAATTAACAATCGTGCGATAACACAATATTTTACTACTTCCCACCGTAGCTATAAAAACATTTTTATTATCATACCACGTGCCAAACTGAGCATTTTAATATTTTATTACTACTAGAGAAAGATATGAGTTGTTAAATGAAGAATATAAAGCAGTTTTATTGAGTTTTATGAAATATAAAGGAATTATGAATAGGTGGTAACTGTACTAAATATAATCTATGCATAGATTATATTTAGTACAGTTTCCGTGTCCGTGTGGTGACGGATTAAGAATACGGATTGTCACCATCCCATATCATCCCATGGGTGTCGTAAGAACCGACAGAGGGAGCATATTATGCAGAGAACACTACTGTAAGAGAAGGAAAATTTGATACAAACCCTATACCAACCCGTTTGGCCAGCGTGGTATAGTAGGCCAATTCCTCCTTTTAAAAGAGAGGCCTAGTCCAGCAGTGGACTGTTAAAGGCTGATGATGATGATAGATTAAATTGTCATTGCGCCGAGTGTTATGGTTTCGATACCTATACGAGGTAAGTGTATGTGTTACCTATAAATAGTGTTTGAGTGAGTATTATTTGTATCCGTTGGTGATAGAGTCTACAATGATACATATGTATAATGTTTGTAGAATAATCGCGTTACACGACAGGTATTTTCGAGCCGGCATCACGTAGTACCTAATACCATTATTGTTTAACCCTTTGAACATCATCGTGTATATAATATAGTAGACAGTGGTTATAAACCAAAATGTTGCCTACAAATACATACATATATGTGTAGGCAATATTTTGGTTTGAGCTACGTTAATAAAATGATGGCTGGTCACATAAACACCCACATAATAGTCGTCAAAACCTTAATATTATTAATTACATTATCAAGCTAAAGCCACAACAAGCAATTACATAAACATATTAAAAAGTAAACGATCTCAAAACATCGTATCGTAAAGCGATCTACAATCGGGCATAAAGACCTCAACACACGGCGCAGCATGAGTCTAATGGCGAACTGAGTGGTTTACCGTGTACCCACACCTTAGGAGCGCGCTCAGGGAGGCCGGGTAATCCCCTACTTTTAGTTTTTTAACTTTAGCGCAAAGTGCACAATGTATTGCTCTCTCTCATAAGAGGATTTTATGCTGAGTTCTCACTTCACGGATAGTGTGCTAATTTTGTTGCGGTATTGTTGTTGAAGTTTCATTGAGGGCTTATGAGATAGAATTATAGCAATATGCATGTGATAGTGAGTAGAGGGAATTTTAAATCAATAGTAGTGATTATCTCATCAGATAATAAGTAAAATTAAGTAAGTAGGTATATTTTCCCACCAAGAACTTAGGGTCCCAAGCCAACCTCACCTGCAAGTGGTGCACCTGCCGATCAACGGACGAGGCTCTGGCAAACAAAATGTCCCAATAAGCGGCAATAGGCTCGCCACCTATTACGTGGGATCAAAACACTGGCGAAAAGTGGGCGTTTAATATGCCTCTGCCTACCCCTTCGGGGAAACAGGAGTGAGTCTATGTATGTATGTATGTATTTTTTTATTAAGATACATTCTAGATACTAATTTGTTTTCACTAACATGATAGTATATAAGTAGATGGCTTTGCTAATAAGCAAAGCCAACTACTTATTTACTATCATGTTAATAATAAACAGTCAGTTTTCATATTTTAGGCTTGTATGTTGCTAAAGTGGTAGTTTTACCGTGGTAAATTGCATGCACATTGGACGCAGTTACATTTAAGCCGTCATCCTTCATCCATTATATTGTTCCTTTTTTTGCCCTCTTCACCTACCTTCCTTAATGTATATTCTTTAGTACTAAGACAACACATTCATATAGATCTACACTATTTAATATTTTGTCGCAGCTGAAAGCATGTCAAGTAGTTAGGTGTAGATATTCCTTTGTGATTAAATATGTTGGTTATGTTACTACATTAGGCAAGGTTTTTAACTGTCGTCGACTGCTTTTGTCTTTTATCTTATAATTAGTATAATAATATGTAGAAAGTAATGCGTTGAAGCTGCTAACAAAATAAACATACAAAACGCACAAATGAAAACAATATAATCCAAAATAATCTTAATAACAATTAAATCTCAAGTACCGAATGAAAACACAAATTAGACCACACAACAGAAATGATACGAAAAAATGCAACATATCAAAGGAATGCATAAACATGTCAAGTGGGGCTACAAAATAAGTGGAAACGATAAGCTTTCTCGTCATTCTCGACAAATGAGTGTAGCGAGAACTTATGATGCCAATTACGGGCCGGCGTCAAGTCTCTGTGTTGTGACAAAACGATGAAACAAATGTTTATTTTGTTAGGGACTGTGCAGATTGGCGGTCACTTAGATGGCGCTTCAAAAGTTTATAATGTTCTAAATGTTGCCAGGTATTCTTGATAGCAACATACTTTGTTGTAAATGATATCTCGTTTTTTATTACAAAGGGTTAAGTTATTCTATTGCTAAACATGTTGTTTCTCATTTACCATAGCTATATGTTAAACTAGCTGTGCCCGCAACTTCGTTCGCGTAAATGTTGGAATATAATTAGCATGACATTTATCCCAAGAGTATATAATATTTATAACTTTTATATGTATATTATATAACTAATATTATCTTTAGAGAATTTCTTTATACACAACATTAACTATTTTACCACCTTCACATAGAACATGTAAATTATTTTACCGCTCACTCGTGAACATGCCACATATAAGATCATGTGAAAAACAACATGTTCGGATATCGATTCCAGCTGTTTCAAGTGTCTGTCCCTGCGATTTATTTAGAAAATACACACAGGACTACGAATATCCAACCCTGCCGAAAGTAAGATAGCCCCGTTGAGTAATTCAAGAGGTATCTGAATTCAGGCCTCAGTCTCCCGCCGAAAAATTCCCACGTACGTGACGTGAGGAGGACATTAGGAATAATGAGACACCTGTATAAGAACAGAACACAAAGAAACACGATAACATACAACAATCATAAATCCATAAGTAACATCAAATATAAAATCTAAGTAATCCAACGACGGCAAATTATCCGAGAACTTCATCAATCCTCGGAGAATCTTAACACCGCCATTCAGAAAATGACATCATTTGCTCAACGGAGGTTGTATCTATTTTTAAGTATTGGTACAATAACCAAAAGAACAGTGTCCGATGGGCAGGCTCTTTTTCGGATGTGTACAGGTTGCAGTGCGGAGTGAGGCAAGGTGGTCTGACATCGCCTAAGCTCTTTAACCTATACATAAATAAACTTATCGGTGAACTCAGCAGTGCCAATGTCGGGTGCTACATAGATGGAGTCTGTGTCAATAACATAAGCTACGCAGATGACATGGTACTGCTGAGTCTATCGATAGGAGCTTTACGGAAGCTGTTGAAAATGTGTGAGTGTTACGCGGCGGCTCATGGGCTCAGATACAATGCAAAGAAAAGCGAATTATTAGTATTTAAAGCGAGGGGCAAAACTTACACCACAGTACCTTCAATTAGTTTAGCTGGTAGCACTATTGATAAAGTCGCTCATTTCAAGTATCTGGGCCACTGGGTCTCTGAGGACCTTAAAGATGGTAAGGACATAGAGAGGGCATGTAGGGCGCTAGCTGTCCGGTGTAATATGTTGGCCCGTAGGTTCGCACACTGCAGTAATGCAGTAATAGTAACACTTTTTAAATCCTATCGCCAAGCATTGTACACATGCAGCTTGTGGGTTAACTATACATTGGGAGCGTACAGCGCCTTACGTGTCCAATATAACAACGCGTTTAGAGTGCTATTGGGGCTGCCGCGATTTTGTAGCGCATCGAGCATGTTTGCGGAAGCTCACACAGATGGTTTTCATGCCGTTATAAGAAAGCAATGCGCATCACTGTTAAATCGTGTCAGGTCCAGCCACAATGTCGTGCTAAGCGTGTTCGTGAATAGGTGGGACTCTCCACTACTGCGCCACTGGATACGTCTGCACACTGACCTTTAATAAGTGGGCAGCTTTTTCTCTTTGTCCTACAAATTTTAAATGTTTTTTTTTCTGTGTTTGTTGTTTTTAATTTTCTAAATGTTGGCTTGTGTAAATTGTATAAGTATGATTGTTGCTTGTAATTTTTAATTGTGTTAACCTAGTGACTAATGTCTGAAATAAATATCTATTATTATTATATTATTATTCAACGCCATCTATGTTTACATAAACAAACCGACCGAGATAGAAAATAATATGGACTAATCGACAATTTATTGAAAAAAGGATCTATAGTCATTGTATTTATCATTTAAAATAAATAATAATGAAATGATTAAGTATATAACTATTACATAAACATAATAATTTGAAATAAATGAAATTGACCGTTTAAATTAAGTGGACATTGTAATAAATTTTGACACTGATACTTTTTGTTAAGAAAGTGCCGAATATTATACTCTATTATTTTTTTAATAACAGAAAGATAATTATTGCCTTTTTTGCAAGGAACATTTATTTTGCTAGGAAATTATTTGAAAATAGTGACATCTATCAGTCGGTAAATAGCCATAAAACACTTTGAAGGTACCTATTTAGACTAACTATACTTTTACTAACAAACTTATAATGATTATAGATGACACCACATAAATAACCAGTTTTGGATGATCCCTGTTTTGTTTGGGACTACGTACAAAGGAGAGGTCAAGCTGTACACCGAAAACCACTCAACCGATTGTGATGTAACATATACTATTTTATAGGTTTGAGTATCCTTTGTACATGAGTGTAAGTTTTATTGAAATCAATTTCGCCATTTCAGAGATCTTTAGCAACATAGGGAAAGACGTCGGACAGACAGACAGACATAAATTCTAAAAATTATCAAGTATTGTTTTTTAGCATTTTCCTAGATTTTTTAGCTTATTTTCGTCAAAATATCTTTAATGTACAGACTTTTTCACCTCTACAGTTTTATTATAGTATAGATGATTATAATTTGCAAGATTTTTTACATTATAACAGATATTTACAGTGGCAACTCAACCATGCAGAAACTCCAGTGGATGTATATGTTGGTCCTGAAAGAGATTGTGGCTATGTCAATTATTATTATTGCTTCTCTCCACAAACACAAATATTTATGATAAATTTACTGACACCTTAACCCATCAAAGCCCAAGGTCGTCATATGAGGTCGTCAAAATTGTTAGGTACCGTTAACGTCCACGGACCCCATATTGCTTCCTCTCGACTCAGTCGATATTTTTCTTATTACTTTGGAAATATAGTAGCGATTCGCTTCAACCGCATACTAAAATTCGCGGAATGAACGGCTTTCGAACGAAACCATTGCCAACATAATACAACAAAACAGAAAAAGGTTATGATCGTAAAAACGGGTTTATTTATGGGCTAACAGCACACCAAATTCAATACCGTCGTATACAATATATATTATAATAATATCAGATGTGTTATATACTGAAAAATAGCTTGTTTCATAAGCTTTTCAGCAATACCTTTAGTTTTATTCTAAATTGAAGGGTTTCGTAATAATCGCAAATAATGTTTCGCGATAAACTGCGGCGCGCGATGATAGCGTAAATCGCAACGATGGCGTAAATTGTCCGGCGTATCTGATGTTTATCTCATTCGGACGGCCGCCCTTCAATGGGTTAACAGTAAAACAATAAGAAGCACTTTATTGCACTTCTTTTAACAACTATTAAGTATTGTACATGTCCTACTCATTTGACTTTTAAACAGAACATTTACTCACAAAAGACAGAAACAACACAGTACATTGTACACAACACTTAAAACACGTCCCCCGTAACTCAGGTACGTAAATACGCTATTAGCGACGCGTGAGCGAATCGTAACTCGCAGTTTTTATGGCCCAACACCTACGCACACTCGTAAACAATTACTTGTGTTACTCTTATGAGCAGTTGACATGACGTCGCAATTTTCTTAAAATTCCAAAACGATCGTAATTGCAAAATATACTCCGCAGTTGTGTTTTCTTTGTGTGCCTTACTAGCTGCTGGTCGTACGTCGCGCCTACGTCTGTATTTGCATTCCTTAAAATAACAATAAAATAACGGATAT
This sequence comes from Euclidia mi, assembly GCA_944739405.2. Lineage (NCBI taxonomy): Eukaryota > Metazoa > Arthropoda > Insecta > Lepidoptera > Erebidae > Euclidia > Euclidia mi. The sequence continues at coordinate 88,432,460 of OX123184.2, forward strand.
CGTCCGTGTGGTGACGGATTAAGAATACGGATTGTCACCATCCCATGGGTGTCGTAAGAGCCGACAGAGGGAGCAGGTTATGCAGAGAACAGCACTGTAAGAGAAGGAAAACTTGATACAAACCCTAAACCAACCCGTTTGCCACGCCAGCGTGGTATATTAGGCCAATTCCTCATTTCAAAGGAGAGGCCTAGTCTAGCAGTGGACTGTTAAAGGCTGATGACGATGAACTGATATCCAGTCAAATCTTCATAAACCTTTATACAATAAGACAATAAGATCATAGCAGATTTTGGTTTTGAGGTACATACGTGTCGTCCTCTTAGGATAAAGTTGCGTTTAGACCTATCAACTCTAATAAAACGTGATACAAAATTTCACTTCCATTTTGGTGAAACATCCTTTTACACGTCACACGGTATACACATTAACCTAATTAACACATCAAAACAAAACAGATACCTCCGCATTACCTCTAAAGCACAATATTCACGCCCAAATAACATTTTGATTGGCAATCAGTAGTTTCGCTAAATAGAAAGTATTTACATAGTTCGCGCTATCATCATGGCCGCACTTCATAAGCCCATCAACCTGATTGCTCGGGAGCATTCGGTTAAAATCGGTTAATTTCGTATTTCGATCTCTCGTCAATGCAAAACATTGCGTTCGTACAAATCGTTTGCGCATTTTCGAGGGTAGTCCGCGTTAATTTGGTTGGCGTTCATTTGATTGGTAAATAGGTGTTTTATTTAGCTCGCTAAATTATGGCTTCGGGTTTATTTGTATTGGACAAAGGGTGCTAAATATATTGCTCTTGGTTAATAGAGATCGCGTTCCTGATAAATTATAATTAGCGACATTATTGTTGATCAGATAGTTATCTAGATAACTGATTTGAAATAAAAATAAACGTTGAAATTGATAATTTACTCAGTAATAGGTAATAGGGGATGAGACATTATACATAATATATAAGTAGTATGTCATTCAATGATGCGGCAATTTTTGATTTTTCGTTGCCTACAAATTTACAGCCAACTGAGTTTATATTAAAAATAAATCAATTAAATGAAAAAATGCCTGCACCCTAGAATATGTATATTCTGCATGAACAAAATAGTTTTCTTTGCAGTGAGAAGAATTACCATGCGAGCAGGCAACTTGTAAAGCTAACGAGACGGGGCCCGCCAACACCAATGGCGGGCCAATCCCGGGCGGGGTCGCGAGAAAGTATACTAATCGCGAATCGCGTGACCTCGCCAACATACGGGACCCGTAGGGACACCGCGGTGGGTTTTAGTGGGTATGCCCCAAACGCCTTTAGGGGAGAGCCTCCACATACCTCCTCCGCCAGTTCCAAGCCCAGCCGTTCCAATGGCTGGGTTGGCGGAGTCGAGATGACTCATGAGGAGAGTTTCCCACCGTAGTGAACAAAAAAAAAAAGGCAACTTGTAAGGAAACTTTGGTGATTCTTATATCTTCTGCTTTACCAGGCCTGCAGATTTCAACTTAAAACCAATTTATGTCTTCATTACGGATTATCTTGCTAGCGCCCATAGATAATGATAATATTATGTTTTCCATATTTGTATCAAAATAAAAACACCTTAAGATTGTGGATTCTTTTGTGACATTATTGCACCTTATTAATGACAACAGCTGGTGTTGACAATTTTATGTTACATCTCAAGATTTTATACTCAAACACAAAGCGATAAACATCAACAAAACATACATTACGTACAATTTGAACTAATAAGTCCAAATATCACGAAATTAACAGGACACTACAAATTAGTGTGCACACAACATTGTATACGAGTGCGCTATTTAAATTCCGAATGCACACCGCAAATATCCGAGTATCCGCGGGAATATCCGCGATATCCGCCACGGACGAGTGCGCCCGCACAAATAAACGGTTGATTTGATCAGCCGCTTTGCCAGTACGATATTCGTTGTGAAGGACTATTGAAAAAAGTCGAATGAATCCGATGGATTGCGGATTAAACTGTAAAGGTTAATGAAATGTGTGCACCCTTGTTTGTGTGGTGTACGTTTTTAAATTTGATTGTTATAAATATTTATAAATGAGATACCGTGATAATGTTTGTTACCACTAAAGGCTGATTCTACCTACTGCGTTAATTGCGATCAAACTTGGCAAATATGTAGATAATGGCTTTGAAAACATATTATGCTGCTTTTGGTACATTTTGCCATTAATGACAACGCGCGACTGCGGGGTGCGGGTGCCCGGAGTACATGACCCCGTGGCGCCTAAATAACGAAATCGACAATTTTTACATTACAAAATTAATGCCACTACGGTCGCCGGTGACCTCAACACATTTTTCAGGAATATCTCTGAAACTATGCTTTAGATCGAAACCTAAGTAAGACATAAGCACGAATCTTGAGATATTGCATCACAGAACAGCAAAAAAAAAAATGAAAAATTTGTATTTTCGCCTTGGCGTTTAACGTGTTAATGCACTTTTTTTATTGGAGTATGCTAGTTTATACTTCTTACTGCTGGCAATCGTATATTTTTACAATGCATAAATCTATAATGTGATTCGACAGTAATAAACGTATTGGCAAAGTAAAGTTACATTAAAATAATATGAAATGTAGTTGTGTAGTATAGTGAGTAATATTGGATTAAAATCATGTGGCTCCAGTCAAAAGATCTCACGGAAAAGACTGCTGGAAAAACTAGAATGACAGATAATTTTAAACGTATTAACCTTTACCACTGGCAAAGTGTGATAGTGAAATTAATATTTTGTTTTATTATTCATCAATCGATTCAAACATTAGTAAAAAATGTTGAACAGTCTCAACCGGGCATTGACCTATATGGAGTTCCTTTTTCAGGTAATTCGTAGTTACCTGTTGGTCTTCTGTCTTTTATTGGTTAAATATTTGTGACAAATGTGCCATTGGTTTTGCCACAAATCTATTTATAAAGTTTTGATTTGTTTCCAGAAACTGGCCTGGCTACATTACAATATCTATATTTTTCACATACCTTTTTTGGAGCGCGGTTACCGTGGCGCGGTCGTTGAGTTCTATTAGGTTGGAAAAGACATACTTGTTTTTACGTAGTGGTTTTTCTTTTAAAACTGTACAGAAGTCCCTTTAATTTGGACTAAATGTAACTTGAACTTTAGTCCTCAGCACTAATACAGATAGTTAAAGTTATAAACTATACCCAAGTTGTGCACTAGCAGCATAATATCTAGTTCAAAGTAGTTGCTCAGAAGTATTTTATCATCAAAACTCACTTGTTTTCGATTCCTAGTTCAGCCTGTTTCAAACGATCATGACTTATTTTGATTGCAGCTGAAGTAGAATGTACGTCAGAAATTGACTGTCGCAGCGACTGTGAGGAGATCGGCGTCAACGTCCAAGAAGTTATGTGCTTTGAAAATAAATGTTGGTGTCGACCTGGCTGGCGGAGAGTGCAGTTCGATGAAGATAATAAAGATAATGAAGTTCAATACGAATAAATACTGGAATATATTTAAGTGTTGTTTACCTATACGGTAGATGTTTTACCAAGAGGCCAATTTTCGTATTTTATCTGATATCGACACTGTATTCTGAACGAAATGCAATAAGATTTTGTATTGACTCACACTTGATATTCTTTGTATATCTTAATGTCATTATAGTCTAATTTGACACAGTAGTACCTATGGGTGCATAGGGCTCCCACCAAGAACTTAGGGACCCAAGCCAACCTCACCTGCAAGTGGTGCACCTGCCGATCAACGGACGAGGCTCTGGCAAACAAAATATCCCGATAAGCGGCAATAGGCTCGCCACCTATTATGTCGGATCAAAACACTGGCGAAAAGTGGGCGTTTAATATGCCTCTGCCTACCCCTTCGGGGAAAAAGGCGTGAGTCTATGTATGTATGTAGTACCTATAGTAGTAGTATACCAACACTTTGTTCAATTTACGATCTAGTCGGGATTTAATTCAAATACTTAACAATTAATTTAGGTAAATACCATTTATGACATAAGTGAGTATGCCACTGAACCGAGATGAAAACTGCATTTTGAACAAATATGATTACAAGAATTGCCCTCTGCTTATAAACAAACCTTATACACAGATGTTAAGTGGAAGACCTAGGCGGACGAATTCTGACCAGATTGGAGACATCCTAAAAAAAGAACAGGTCAGAAGTACCCTAAACAGAAGAGCATGCATGAGAAACTTGATGGGAGTGAATGAAGCAAGAGAGGTATGTCAGGATCGTTGCAAATGGCGATCCGTACCTAGTCTCTGTCTACCCCTCCGGGTAACAGGCGTGAGTCTATTTATTTATGTATGTATGAAAATACGAACATTGCTTGTATTATTTACTTTTAAAGTTGCAATGTCAGTATTTTTGGAGTACATTTTCGTACTGTAATCACCACATACTGACTGATCTCACTGGCTAGTGGCTACACTACCGTGTGGTTTACATAGATTCGAGTAAAAAAAGTTCTTACCATAACAAATTCATCATCATCAGCCCTTTACAGTCCACTGCTGGACTAAGCCTCTCGTTTGAAAGGAGGAATTGGCCTAATGTACCACGCTGGCCAAACGGGTTGGTACCTATAGGGTTTATTTCAAGTTTTCCTTCTCTTACAGTGCTGTTTTCTGCATAGTAGGTATGGTCCCTCTGTCGGCTCTTACAACACCCATGGGATGATATGGGGTGGTGACATTTCGTATTTTTAATCCGTCACCACACGTATAACAAATTACTGCCTTTAAACTAATAAAACATTAAGCAGTTCTCTGGTTGTTTGTAATGACAAGATAAGAATAACTAGAGCAAGAACTTGTAAAATATTTTGCTAATAAGTTTCTGTAAGGCGCCACAATTGCAAAATATGCAGCTACCACCTCTTCAGGTTTATCGCCAATACATAATTTTACGCCTTTTATCTCTGAAGTGGTAGTCAGAGGTGTATTACATACTCACACTTCGCCAGTTATGTTTCGGTCCCAATGTATTAGGGGGCGAGCCTATAGCCATCTATCTAGCGATTATTAACATTTTTATACACACCCCTTTTTTAAATTTATCTGTTTTGACCGATTCCGTGGGTATTTCGGGAAATCCCTTCTTAGTGCACCCCTACGGTCCCCAAGGAATATACATGCCAAATTTCAGCTTCCCGCGCCCAGTAGTTTTGGCTGCAGCTTGTCTGTCAGTCAGTCAGTAACGCAAGGATTTTATATATACAGAAGATGATAACTTCAAAAAGTCATAGGAGTGGGCCCTGTGGTTTATCGCCAATATTGATATTTTAAAATGTATAATAAACTAAACCGTATCTAAAATACACTTACTAATTATAATTAGGTACGTTTTTAATTTGAATTGTAATGGGTAATTTTAATTTGATACGTTGCCACAAACATTAGGTTTCACGTCGACAAACATTTCTTGCACAAAATTATCTTTCTAGAACATAATAAATGTAATTTACATGTATACCTAAAGGTGTATATTATTTATTGTATAGGTGACTTAACGAACTGCAGATGATGTGGAGCGCTCGTTAAAAAGTTAGTCGGTTGAACCGCGCGCCTGCGACAGACTGCCACAATGCGAGAGGTGAGTTACTATGTAGAGGGTGATGCTTTATAATATTAAATTATTATACTATATAGTAGTGGTGAGACCGACAGACTGCTACAGAGAGTCTCGGGTTCGAACCTAGGGCGCATACCAATGACTTTTCGAAGTTAAGTGTGTCTTAAATTGTTAATTATCGCCTACTTAACGGTGAAGGAAAATATCGTGAGGAAACCTGCATGTCTGAGAGTTCTCCATAATTTTCTCTCACTTGGTCAGCGTGATGGACTATGGCCTTACCCTTCTCATAGTGAGAAGAGGCCCATATATATACATACATACATAGACTCACGCCTGTTTCCCCGAAGGAGTAAGCAGAGGCATATTAAAAGCCCACTTTTCGCCAGTGTTTTGATCCCACGTAATAGGTGACGAGCCTTTTGCTGCTTATCGGGATATTTTGTTTGCCAGAGCCTCGTCCGTGATCGGCAGATGCACCACTTGCAGGTGAGGTTGGCTTGGAACCCTAAGTTCTTGGTGGGAACCCTATGCACCCTATATATAGCTTTCGCTCAATACTCATCATGGATGAGCCATCTCAGCTGAAGGAGTATTAAGACTTGGAAAACATAGATGTAAAGCATTGGTACCAATGTTGGCGCACGCTGTAAGTTTTCTTGATTTCTAAATACCCTGCTCAACCTCATAGACGCCTCGCGTGACCAGAGAGCTGGCACGTATTTGGCTCAAAAGATAAGTATAGCCATACAACGAGGTAATGCTGCCAGTCTTCTGGGCACGCTTCCAATTGACTGCGATGCGGATGAGTTTCATGACGCCTTCTAAATTTTAATTGTTAAGTTTTTTTTAATTTTCACTTCTTGTATATATTAATTAGTTTTATTAAATTATTTTAAGGCTTAATTTAATTATATTGTTATAGTATGATTTTCCATATTCTGAACAAAGCAATAAACTTAATTTACCACCGTGTGTTAAAAAAACTTTAGAAACTATATAAGCCATGTTGTCTTTCTATGTTTAACTCGAAAAGTAAATATATTTCACTTTAAGAATACCCTTCTAGATATTTCAATCTTTGACTTGGTGAATTAAGACATGATTGCTGCATATGTTGATTATTCCGCTGTGCTTCTGAACCAGTGCTAAAGCTGAGCACCAAGTATGCCATTGGCTCGTCTAAGTATGCTTATAAAATATCTCAATTTGAATTTTTATTAACTTCAAACATATCTCATTAGATAATTGTTAAACTGAATGGATTAGTGTTACATTCACTTTTAAAGACGGAGCTCTTTATCTTAGTATTTATCTTAAACTGAGTTACTTCTAATTAACTCTTGAAATCTTGAGATTTTTGCTTTATTATTGATGTTTAATGTTTAAATTATTATTTCTCTACCTGTACACATCTTCTGTTGCTCGTAACGAACAAATAATAGGCATCCTAATAATACTAAACATAAGTATTTGCTTAATTATAATCCACGAAAAACTAATTTCGCAAACAGCCTGTACACAAAATAGGTAACAAGCCTAAGCAAGCATGTTTTGTCTCTTAGTTAAATCTTTGTTCGCGGTGATCCTCTCATGTCACCTCCCCAGCTCCCCCCTCCCCCTTCCTGTCAGTGTCGACATCAAACGAGTCGAGTCAAGTCTATTGTTCAATGAGATGAGCATGAATTGAGGTAGATTGGTTACTTTAAGATGGTTGAGTTGTGTCGTTCATTGAGAGTGATCGAAAATATTGGTTTGTGTTTTGAGTTTTGGGTAAGCAAAATAAATACTGTTTTTACGACAATGCAGTGTTATCGTATCGACTTCACAAGAAGATTTTTATGTCGTAGATGAATTTATAACCATTCAAAGTACGAATACGAAGTACGCTCGGGCGAACGCTTATGCTACTGATACATGCACTACACCAGCGTAAGCATTAACGTTAATGGCAATGGCCAATAATGCGTTAGTTAACGAGATACAAAAGTTGCATATGAAATTAGTATTTTAACGCGTTAAAACCTAAATTAACGCGCTAATTGTTAAGTTAAGGCGCAGGTGTAGCAGGACCATTAGAGAAACAATGTGTTATCAATTCGAAATTTGGCCCATTACGTAACCAACAAAGTGCGCTCTAATAAAATTATACATTATGACTTAATGAAAAGCATGAGAATTTGTGATTACTTATTGCTATGAATTTGTCTCTAATTCGTTTATAAATTAAGACTTTAAGTCTTGAGTTATAATATTTTGCTAGGTATAAGTATGTACTTGAGGATCTATTACCTTTTATCCTCTAAGGGATTCCTATAAAACCGCCTCCAATTTCACCAAGAAAATAACGCGCAACATAAACCACACCTATGATAAAGTGATCGTAAAATAAAAACCCATGTTATAAATCTGACGGGACATAAACTATCTCACACCTACCTCATTCGTCATATCCTTATCAGCAAAAAAAGCAATATCCACCTTGGGAAAAATGAGTGCAGGACGCCCTAGCGGCCCTTAAGACAACTATTTATCGGAGAAAAAACTGCCATAAATCAGGGAGTATTTTTTATCTGGCAATCTAGAAGGTGGGGTAAATAACGATAGGTCAGGGGTACTTGATTTTATGGTGGCACACTTGGTGTATGTGTGTGCAAACGGTGATTGCTTGATTTATGTCTCTCGACTCATGCATGCAGTATGCAAGTAGATTAGAATAAATAGGAATATTTTGTAATTTATTTACACAGTCTAGATGAGTATCTCAAAAAGAAATATTGAGACCTAATCCGAATGTCAAAAATATGATCGGCCTTATGGTGAACTTACAGCACCACACACTTCAGGAAAGCAGGTACGTCGTAATAAGGAGTGGTGAACTGGATACTCTTCACAATGTCTTCACAATACTTGTTCAGGGTCTGATAAAGTAGCTTCTTAGCAGCACTAATATCGTATAGATATAGCATGGTGTTGTGATGGCAGCAAGTCATAGGCATGACTATGAGTTGCTGTTAACAGCACATAGCTACTAAAGTATCGGACGAAACCTGTAGCCGATAAAGTAAAGTTTTAAAGCTTTGCTTCATTCTCTCATTACTGTCCGACTGACAGACACAGCTTAAACTATATGAAGCAATAAGCTGAAATTTGCCATGTACATATCTTCCTAGTGAGTGGGAGGGGTGCAATAAGTAGCGCTTTTCCGAAATTCCCACAAGATCGGTAAGAAACCGTTATATAAAAACAACAGACAGTAGACGCAGGCAGGTTTTATATAAACGGATGACAATAAAGTAATGCCTTAAAATTATTAATACATGATAAGCGTATTTCCGTGTGTTTAATGTAATCGATTACCATTTTATCTAGCAATCGGTCACGTGTTTCAATTTTAGAGTGTATCGTAACTTCTGAATTTATTAACTGTGTATCAAACTCTACACCGTTAATTGATTTATGTGTACTGTATTTTGTGTGTGATTTCCACTTTTTACAGCTATTTTGTTGTATTTTTATACTTTTTGTGTGAATTTGTGTATTTTTCATTGTGCTAAAATGGCGCATGAACAAAAGAAGTTAGACATTTCTGTAAAAGAAGAAAAAGTCGAAATCGTCTATAAAACTTTATCCTTTTTCTTGCCCGCATACGACGACAACAAGAAAACGCTAGCATTTTATATTAAAAGCGTAGAGAATGCTTTAGAGCTGATAGAAAATAGGCAGCATCCAAGCATAGCATGCTTGATTAGGAATAAGCTAACAGGCAAAGCAGTAGAAGCATTATCAGAATGCACTGAATTTAATAGTTGGGAAGATATTAAGGCCATACTTACCCGTAGATTCGGCGAATTCCGAGACGAGGTACAGGTAGTTCAGGAGCTAATGAATATTAGAAAATTAAGTTTAGATATAGATAGTTTTGCAGATAAAATTAGAGAATTAACTTACATTTTGATTCACTTAGATCAAACCAAAGAGGATTACTATGAAAAAATGGCTAGCAATGTATTTTTAGACCAGCTAGACCCAATCTTATCACTAAGCGTAAAAGTCCAAAAGGCAGATTCCTTAGAGCAGGTTATCGTCCTAGCTAAACAGGAGGATCTTAAGTTGAAGAATAAAAGACCAGTAGATTTTAGGTCAAAGCCTAACGCACCTAGGCCTAACCCGAACCAGAATAATAATTACCGTTTTCGAAATTGAGGGTGATATGACATGGCGTTGCTAAAAGATGACGAATATTGTTCAAGGGGAGTCGAAAATGGAATTACTACAGACTTATCTCATTATAGATATAAAGGCCGCTTCCCTTCTATATCGATATTTGAGTTGTTTTCTGTTTTTTTTTTTCATTTTAATCTGCAACATTTATTCATTTTCATAACAATGTCAGTACATTATATTATTTAGATACCACTAAATACCTAAACATAACTTAAATGTTAAATTACTATCCTACGAAATATGTGTATACAAAACAAACAAAACGAAAAAATAAAATAATTTAGAGGGCGTCATAAAAGTCCTCCACATCGCCGTCGAGCGGGAGCGTGCCCAGAACGCTGGCAGCATTGCCACGTTGTATGGCAATGCAAAATTTTTGGGCCAAGTACAACCCAGCCTTCTGGTCAGACGAGGCGTCGACCAGTCTCTTTGCGAGATGTTTAAAAAGAGATCTTGCACTTGGACCCCATGGCCCCAACGTTTCAACCCCAAACGACTCAAATACGTAATCCCCTACTAGGTTTGCGTATTTGCGCCGTTTGAAGGTCTCCGCTGTAGCAGCAGCAGCGCCCGCACAACCCGCTGTGCCAGGAAGATAAGATGGCGCGAGGGTATCGACACACGTTGCGTCCCACACCAAAGGCCTACCCAACTTCCATGGGAGTAAAGACATACCATCTGGTCTTTTGCCATCGTCACGTGCCAGCCCCTGCGGTTCACGTAGGGCTGGAACGCCAGCGGTGACAGGAGCCCGGCGAAGTATGTCATTGAGATTGCCGTGTCGTGATATACGACCTGCGCTCTTGCTGCATGATAAGCCATGGTGACCAAGGCTGTCGACAGCCTCCCCATAGTGACAGCGATGCGGAGAAACACATGACGCACCCAAACGGAGGCAAGCAGCGATGCGGAAAGTGGTATCGTCCAACATGGTACCTATGTTGGACGATGGCAGTGCCTGAAGCCAGAGATCCGATTCCCATTCTCCCACAGCCAGCAAACGGGCACGCTCTGCAGCATTGGACGATGTACTTAGGAGATTTTCTCGTACTGCGCTGCAAAGCGGCCCGTCCCACTGCCTCTGAGAGGATAAGTCTCGGGGTAACTCGGTGTTTGGACAAGCCATTCTCCAAGCATTCACGGCATCGATCACACACGGCACCTCAGAATCGACCTGTGTAGGTGCTACAATTTTCCTGGACAATTCTGCAGTGCCGTGGACCGAGGACAGGAATGCTGGTAAGCTCACATCGGAAATTTTGCGAAAACCCAATATTTCTGTTTAATAATCCACAAATGACAATCCGACACGTTCTTACGTTTAGGAAAATATTTATTTTTACATTCTATTCTATTCTATTCCAGTGCCTTATTATTTCATATGAATCACGAGTCGAAACATTGTCTGCCAGCAAGCATTTGCTGAATGTCGTAGGGGTCCCAGATTCATGTAAATTTTTCAACGTTTTTGATATTTATTTGTGTTTAGTTAGTGATTTAAATTACAAAAATAACGATGATAACCGACTACTGCTATTTAGGTCGCTAAATTATGGCTACGGGTTTATTTGTATTGGGCAAAGGGTGCCAAATATATTGCTCTTGGTTAACAGACATCGCAGTCCTGATAAAATTATAGATAACTAGCGGCATTATTGTTGGTCAGATAGTTAGTGATTTGCAATAAAAATAATAGTTGAAGTTGACAATTTACTAAATAATAATAGGGGATCAGACATTATACATAGTATAATTATAGTATGTCATCCAATGATGCGGGAATTTATAATTTTTCGTTGCCTACAAATTTACAGCCAATTGAGTTTCTATTAAAAATAAATAAATTAAATGGAAAAATATCTCCGCCCTAGAATATGTATATTCTGCATAAACAAAATAGTTTTCTTTGCAGTGAGAAGAATTTCCATGCGAGCAGGCAACTTGTAAGGAAACTTTGGTGATTCTTATATCTTCTGCTTTACCAGGCCTGCAGATTTCAACTTAAAACCAATTTATGTCTTCGTTACGGATTATCTTGCTAGCGCCCATAGATATAATATTTTTTTATAATATTATGTTTTCCATATTTGTATCAAAATAAAAACACCTAAAGATCTGATTGTGGATTCTTTTGTGACATTATTGCAGCTTATTAATGACAACAGCTGGTGTTGACAATTTTATGTTACATCTCAAGATTTTATACTCAAACACAAAGCGATAAACATCAACAAAACATACATTACATACAATTTGAACTAATAAGTCCAAATGTCACGAAATTAACAGGACACTACAAATTAGTGTGCACACAACATTGTATACGAGTGCGCTATTTAAATTCCGAATGCACACCGCAAATATCCTAGTATCCGCGGGAATATCCGCGATATCCGCCACGGACGAGTGCGCCCGCACAAATAAACGGTTGATTTGATCAGCCGCTTTGCCAGTACGATATTCGTTGTGAAGGACTATCGAAAAAAGTCGAATGAATCCGATGGATTGCGGATTAAACTGTAAAGGTTAATGAAATGTGTGCACTCTTGTTTGTGTGGTGTACGTTTTTAAATTTGATTGTTATAAATATTTATAAATGAGATAGGTACCGTGATAATGTTTGTTACCACTAAAGGCTGATTCTACCTACTGCGTTAATTGCGATCAAACTTGGCAAATATGTAGATAATGGCTTTGAAAACATAGTATGCTGCTTTTGGTACATTTTGCCATTAATGACAACGCGCGACTGCGGGGTGCGGGTGCCCGGAGTACATGACCCCGTGGCGCCTAAATAACGAAATCGACAATTTTTACATTACAATGCCACTACGGTCGCCGGTGACCTCAACACATTTGTCAGGAATATCTCTGAAACTATGCTTTAGATCGAAACCTAAGTAAGACATAAGCACGAATTTTGAGATATTGCATCACAGAACAGCAAAAAAATATGTAAAATTTGTATTTTCGCCTTGGCGTTTAACGTGTTAATGCACTTTTTTATTGGAGTATGCTAGTTTATACTTCTTACTGCTGGCAATCGTATATTTTTACAATGCATAAATCTGTAATGTGATTCGACAGTAATAAACGTATTGGCAAAGTAAAGTTACATTAAAATAATGTGAAATGTAGTTGTGTAGTAGAGTAAGTAATATTGGAATAAAATCATGTGGCTCCAGTCAAAAGATCTCACGGAAAAGACTGCTGGAAAAACTAGAATGACAGATAATTTTAAACGTATTAACCTTTACCACTGGCAAAGTGTGATAGTGAAATTAATATTTTGTTTTATTATTCATCAATCGATTCAAACATTAGTAAAAAATGTTGAACAGTCTCAACCGGGCATTGACCTATATGGAGTTCCTTTTTCAGGTAACAACGAATGTTGGTCATCTGTCTTTTATTGGTTAAATATTTGTGACAAATGTGCCATTGGTTTTGTCACAAATCGATTTACAAGGCAGTTTTGACTTGTTTCCAGAAACTTGCCTGCTACATTACAATATCTATATTTTTCACATACCTTCTTTGAAGCGCGGTTACCGTGGCGCGGTCGTTGAGTTCTATTAGGTTGGCAAAGACATACTTGTTTTACGTAGTGGTTTTTCTTTTAAAACTGTACAGAAGTCCCTTTAATGTAGACTAAATGTAGCTTGAACTTTAGTCCTCAGCTCTAATACAGATAGTTAAAGTTATAAACTATACCCAACTTGAGCACTAGCAGCATAATATCTAGTTCAAAGTAGTTTCTCAGAAGTATTTTATCAACAAAACTCACTTGTTTTCGATTTCTAGTTCAGTCTGTTTCAAACGATCATAACTTATTTTGATTGCAGCTGAAGTAGAATGTACATCAGAGATTGACTGTCGTAGCGACTGTGAGGAGATCGGCGTCAACGTCCAAGACGTTATGTGCTTTGAAAATAAGTGTTGGTGCCGACCCGGCTGGCGAAGAGTGCAGTTCGATGAAGATTATAAAGATAATGAAGTACAATATGAATAATACTCAAATTAATCTAAGTGTTTTGTTTGACAATTTCTTGGGTTTACCTACACGAGAGATGTTTTACCAAGAGGCCAATTCTCGTATTTTATCTGACATCGACACTGTATTTTGAACGAAATGCGATAAGATTTTGTATTGACTCTCAATAATTTGTATACGTGTATTTGTATAACTTAAAGTCATTATAGTCTAATCTAATTTGACACAGTAGTACCTATAGTAGTAGTATACCTACACTTTGTGCAATTTACGATCTAGTCGGGATTTCATTCAAATAACAATTAATTTGGGTGAATACTATTTATGACATAAGTGAGTATGCCATTGAACCGAGATGAAAACTGCATTTTGAACAAATATAATAACAAGAATTGCCCTCTGCTTATAAACAAACCTTATACACAGATGTTAAGTGGTCAACCGTAGCCCGGTAGTGATGCTAGGCATACACAAGGGGAAGACCTAAGCGGAAGAATTCTGACCAGATTGGAGACATCCTAAAAAAAGAACAGGTCAGAAGTACCCTAATCAGAAGAGCATGCATGAGAAACTTGATGGGAGGGAATGAAGCAAGAGAGGTATGTCAGGATCGTTGCAAATGGCGTTCCGTACCTAGTCTCTGTCTACCCCTCCGGGTAACAGGCGTGAGTCTATTTATTTATGTATGTATGAAAATACGAACAGTGCTTGTATTATTTACTTTTAAAGTTGCAATGTCAGTATTTTTGGAGTACATTTTCGTACTGTAATCACCACATACTGACTGATCTCACTGGCTAGTGGATACACTACCGTGTGGTTTACATAGATACGAGTAAAAAAAGTTCTTACCATAACAAATTCATCATCATCAGCCCTTTACAGTCCACTGCTGGACTAAGCCTCTCCTTTGAAAGGAGGAATTGGCCTACTATACCACGCTGGCCAAACGGGTTGGTATAGGGTTTATTTCAAGTTTTCCTTCTCTTACAGTGCTGTTTTCTGCATATTATGGTCCCTCTGTCGGCTCTTACGACACCCATGGGATGATATGGGGTGGTGACATTTCGTATTCTTAATCCGTCACCACACGTATAACAAATTACTGCCTTTAAATTAATGAAACATTAATCAGTTCTCTGGTTGTTTGTAATGACAAGATAAGAATAACTAGAGCAAGAACTTGTAAAATATTTTGCTAATAAGTTTCTGTAAGGCGCCACAATTGCAAATGCAGCTAGCACCTCTTCAGGTTTATCGCCAATACATAATTTTACGCCTTTTATCTCTGAAGGGGTAGTCAGAGGTGTATTACATACTCACACTTCGCCAGTTATGTTTCGGTCCCAATGTAATAGGGGGCGAGCCTATAGCCATCTATCGGGCACATTGTTAAGCGAGCGATTACTAACATTTTTATACACACATAACTTCGAAAAGTCATAGGTGTGTGCCCTGTGGTTTATCGCCAATATTGATATTATAAAATGTATAATAAACTGAACCGTATCTAAAATACACTTACTAATTAGGTACGTTTTTAATTTGAATTGTAATGGGTAATTTTAATTTGATGCGTTGCCACAAACATTAGGTTTCACGTCGACAAACATTTCTTGCACAAAATTATCTTTCTAGAACATAATAAATGTAATTTGCATGTATACCTAAAGGTGTATATTATTGTATAGGTGACTTAACGAACTGCAGATGATGTGGAGCGCTCGTTAAAAAGTTAGTCGGTTGAACCGCGCGCCTGCGACAGACTGCCACAATGCGAGAGGTGAGATACTATGTAGAGGGTGATGCTTTATAATATTGAATTATTTTACTATATAGCCTAGTGGAGAGACCGACAGACTGCTACAGAGAGTCTCGGGTTCGAACCTAGGGCGCAAACCAATGACTTTTCGAAGTGGGTATTAAATTGTTAATTATCGCTCGCATATCAATGTGCCTAAATATAAAAATGTGGGTGAAGGAAAATATCGTGAGGAAACCAGCATGTCTGAGAGTTCTCCATGATTTTCTCTCACTTGGCCAGCGTGCTGGACTCTGGACTTACCCTTCTCGCTTAATACTCATCATGGATGAGCCAGCTCAGCTGAATTAAGACTTGGAAAACATATATGTAAAGCAGTGGTACCAATGTTGGCGCACGCTGTAAGTTTTCTTGATTTCTAAATACCCTTCTATATATTTTAATCTTTGACTGGGTTTGTTAAGGCATGATTGCAGCATAGATTGATTATTCCGCTGTGCTTCTGAACCAGTGTTAAAGCTGAGCACCAAGTGGCATAATTGGCTCGTCTAAGTCTAATAAATGCTTATAAAATATCTCAATTTGAATGTTTTACTTCAAACTTATCTCATTAGATATTTGTTGAACTGAATGTATTAGTGTTACATTCACTTATAAAGACGGAGCTCTCTATCTTAGTATTTATCTTCTACTGAGATACTTAGTGTAGTGACGGATTAAGAATACGGAATGTTACCACCCCATTTCATCCCATGGGTGTCGTAAGAGCTGACAGAGGGAGCATATTATGCACAGAACAGCACTGTAAGAGAAGGAAAACTTGATACAAAACCTATAACAACCCGTTTGGCCAGCGTGGCATAGTAGGCTAATTCCTCCTTCCAAAGGAGAGGCCTAGTCCAGCAGTGGACTGTTAAAGGCTGATGATAATGATGATGACTGAGATACTTCTAATGAACTCCGGAAGTCTTGAGATTTTTCCTTTATTATTGATGTTTGATGTTTAAATTATTATTTCTCTACCTTAAAGTTTGCCAATATAGGACACATCTTCTGCTGCTCGTAACGAACAAATAATAGGCATCCTTATAATACTAAACATAAGTATTTACTTAATTATAATCCACGAAAAACTAATTTCGCAAACACCATGTACACAAAATAGGTAACAAGCCTAAGCAAGCATGTTTTGTCTCTTAGTTAAATCTTTGTTCGCGGTGATCCTCTCATGTCACCTCCCCACCTCCCCTTTCCCCCTTCCTGTCAGTGTCGACATCAAACGAGTCGAGTCAAGTCTATTGTTCAATGAGATGAGCATGAATTGAGGTAGATTGGTTACTTTAAGATGGTTGAGTTGTGTCGTTCATTGAGAGTGATCGAAAATATTGGTTTGTGTTTTGAGTTTTGGGTTAGCAAAATAAATACTTTTTTACTACAATCCAGTGTTATCGTATCGACTTCACAAGAAGATTTTTATGTCGTAGATGAATTTAGAATCATTCAAAGTACGAATACGAAGTACGCTCGGGCGAACGCTTATGCTACTGATACATGCACTGTTAATGGCAATGGCCAATAATGCGTTAGTTAACGAGATACAAAAATTGCATATGAAATTAGTATTTTAACGCGTTAACCTAAATTATTTCGCTAATTGTTAAGTTAAGACGCAGGTGTAGCAGGACCATCAGAGAAACAATGTGTTATCAATTCCAAATTTTGCCCATTACGTAACCAACAAAGTGCGCTCTAATAAAATTATACATTCTGACTTAATGAAAAGCATGAGAATTTGTGATTATTGCTATGAATTTGTCTCTAATTAATTTATAAATTAAGACTTTAAGTCTTGAGTTATAATATTTTGCTAGGTATAAGTATGTACTTGAGGATCTATTACCTTTTATCCTCTAAGGGATTCTTATAAAACTGCCTCCAATTTCACCAAGAAAATAACGCGCAACATAAACCACACCTATGATAAAGTGATCGTAAAATAAAAACCCATGTTATAAATCTGACGGGACATAAACTATCTCACACCTACCTCATTCGTCATATCCTTATCAGCAAAAAAAGCAATATCCACCTTGGGAAAAATGAGTGCAGGACGCCCTACCGGCCCTTAAGACAACTATTTATCGGAGAAAAAACTGCCATAAATCAGGGAGTATTTTTTATCTGGCAATCTAGAAGGTGGGGTAAATAACGATAGGTCAGGGGTACTTGATTTGATGGTGGCATTCTTGGGGTATGTGTGTGCAAACGGTGATTGCTCGATTTATTGTCTCTCAACCCATATATTTAATGTGTAGGAATGTAAGTAGATTTGAATAAATAGGAATATTTTGTAATTTATTTACACAGTCAGATGAGTATCTCAAAAATAAATATTGAGACCTAATCCGAATAACAAAAATATGATCGACCTTATGGTGAACCTACAGCACCACACACTTCACGAAAGCAGGTACTTCGTCGGGGTCCATCAGCTTCAATAAGTGATGAGGAGTGGTAATCTGCATACTCTTCAGAATGTCTTCACAATACTTGTTCAGGGTCTGATGAAGTAGCTTCTTAGCAGCACTAATATCGTATCTATAGCATGGTGTTGTGAAGGCAGCAAGCCATAGACATGACTATGAGTTGCTGTTAACAGCACATAGCTAAAGTATTGGGCGAAGCCTGTAGCCGATAATTACAGTGATTTTAAGCTTTGCTTCATTCTATCATTACTGACCGTCTGACAGACACAGCCAAAACTATAGGACCCAATATGCTGAAATTTGGCATGTATGTTCCTTGTAAATGGGGTGGGTGCAATAAGTAGCGATTTTCCGAAATGGTTTTATATAAACGGATGACAATAAAGAAATGCCTTAAAATTATAAATACATGACAAGCGTATTTCCGTGTGTTTAATGTAATCGATTACCATTTTATCTAGCAATCGGTCACGTGTTTCAATTTTAGAGTGTATCGTAACTTCTAGTATGAAATTGAGGGTGATATGACATGGCGTTGCTAAAAAATGACGAATATTGTTCGAGGGGAGTCGAAAATGGAATTACTGCAGACTTATCTCATTATAGATATAAAGGCCGCTTCCCTTCTACCTATATCTATATTTGAGTTGTTTTCTGTTTTATAATCCACAAATGACAATCCAACACGTTCTTAAGTTTAGAAAAATATTTATTTTTACATTCATTTGCCTTATTATTTCATATGAATCACAAGTTGAAATATTGTCTGCCAGCGAGCATTTGCTGAATGTCGTGGGGGTCTCAGATTGATGTAATTTTTTCAGAAATATATGATATTTATTTGTGTTTGGATCACTATCCGAACACAAATATATCACTATATAAATTAGAAAAATAACAATGATAACCGACTTTTAGTACAGGAACTTTTGTAGCCACTTCTAGCTTTAGGTCGCGGTGTTTCTGGCATCTGACCAACAATGAATCATTTTGCTGCTTAATAGGTCGATGTTCTCAATATCTCTCCGACTTATGTGACTGATAACTGCATGAAGAAGTAATTTTTTTTTTATATTAAACTAGCTTTTGCCCGCCGCTTCGCGCGCGTTAAATTCGGGGTAACACAAATCTACTTTCAGTCTCAAGATGTGTGAAGACACTCCTGATTATTCTAAAGACTTCAGAACTCTATGGGGTACAAAGTAACTCGGTCAGTATCCATGACATTATCTACCATTATCTACTGAAAGGTACATAATATAACATCACAATATATCTCTATAAACATTTTCGCATTTTTAATATTAGTAGGGACAATCGTTTCAGCCGTTTAAGCATATTATATAATTATTAGTTTATATATGCGAACAATTTTATGTAATAGGTCGGGGCAAAAGTATTTTATTATTTCGAATGTATTATTAGTAATCAAACTGCTTTGGCTGTACTGAATGTAACTGGCTGGTTTTTCAACGTGCACAATATGACATTATGTATGACGTGACAGTACTGACAGATATCTTAGCACATGCGCAACACTCAATTATTAGCGCATGCGTTCTTACTCCCAAGAGGTAAATTTGTGCCGTACAAACTTCTACCCTCCCTACAATCCCTCCCAGTTTAATTTTTGCAACTTATGGTAGCCTATGTCCGTTTCCATGGTCCAATATATCTCTATATTAAATATCAACAAAATCGGTTCAGCCGTTTAAGCGTGAAAACGGAACATACATACATACATACATACACACTTTCAAATTTATAATATTAGTAGGGATAATATGATTTAATATTCCATAACATATACACACATATTAGGTGACTATGACTTATTAATCTATAACTAATAATAACCACACATTATGTCCATAATAATACAAATAGTAATTAAATAGCACAAAGCGACTCATTAGTGATCCAATATTTTAATCTTAATATTTCACAGAAAGTAGATAAACGTTATTAGTATTGTACGGGCATTCCCGTACAATACAATAGTTTTACTTTTATGCTGACATCGATGCGCCGCGAAACACACATTTTATTATAATAAATACTTTTATTCTACATCAGCAAATTATATATCGTATAGTTCAGTAGTCGTTGCAAAACCGTACCTATCGCACATACAGCACCTTTCGCCGCGTATCGATCAATCTATCAATATCTGTAAATCTGTTAATTTTAGTGTTTCTTTAATATACTTTATTTTATCTATCATATCAATACATCTTTCATTTGCGCATACCGCGTACAAGTATGAAGGTGTTAGAGATCGGAACTGAGAAAAATGGATAAGTTATTTAGAGGAGCGATGTCCATAACTATAGCACAGTAACCTGAGCGTAAAGAAGTAGATGATTTCCATGAAACTGAGCACGCAGCAGCCAAGAAACAGTCCCGCCATGCTTCCCACGGCAACTGAAACAAAAAAAGTAAAACTGTTTCAGTTATACATACATAAATGAAATATTTGTCCTCACTGACAATACTGACATGTCATCATAAACTACGGAAATCTATACACATAAATAAAGTTGGAGTGTCTGTTTGTAATACAAAATACCCGCTTTTTTCTAAATTCATATGAATGCCAAGTAGTTCCCTCAGGCCGCGGCTAAAACCGCGGGAAACAGCTAGTTAGAAATATGAATTTGCATTCAAGAAAGACTTTAAATATTTGACCTCTTAGGGGTTGAAAGGTATAAAATGCTAGTAAAGCTGTTGTTTTAATTTATTAAATATACTCCCCCATTAATTCTATGTTCTGAAAATATTATACGTACCTAATACGTCTGTGAAACCGAAGATGATATCGCGCCTGTACCTTGTTCGAGGATACGTGGCCATCCCCCATTGCAGGTTAGTGCCGAGGATATAATATTGAGAATTCTATAATAAACATAATATCAAATAAGTTAAAAATACTAAGAACTAATACGTTTAATGAAGAGTTTAGTTAAAATATTATACACCATGTTTTTTAAGTCAGTGTTTTCCCGAAAAGTATGTATTCAGTCCATGATATAGAAGCTACCTATAACATTTATACAAAATATACAGAAAAATTAATATTTTCTATTAAACATTTTCTTTAAAATCAGCATTTCATAGGACTAAAATGTGTCTTGAACGAAGGGTAAACTACTTTTTAGGTTACAAATAAAGTACAT
Source organism: Euclidia mi (assembly GCA_944739405.2). NCBI lineage: Eukaryota > Metazoa > Arthropoda > Insecta > Lepidoptera > Erebidae > Euclidia > Euclidia mi. The sequence continues at coordinate 88,453,723 of OX123184.2, forward strand.
TGATCTTACGCATTGACCGTGTGACGTCGTATTTTATTTAACCAATCCAACGTTACAACCGTCACGTTGTTATGCTATGAAAAAATTATTTTGGCGAAAAAAAATATTTGTTAAAAAATATGTTTTTTACATATTTTGTGATATAAATGTTATAGATAGCTTCCACCAGGTCACTCAGAAAGTATTGCGAGAAAAAGTTTTTATGTATGTGAGACTGGCCACTTATAATTTATTTAAAAATATGATAACTTATTATAAGGAAAAATAAGTACGTTCTTAATTCAAAACATCCCTCCACATTTTATGCGAGTACCGTGTCTGATTGAAAAATGTATTTGCGTCGAGAACATTTTCGCGCTATGATTTTTTACGATTTTAAGTGACGCCTGAAACCCGGACGAATCGTACGATAGACTTCAAATGGCATTCATGGATGAAGGCCCTTCTAAGGTATCCGTGTATCGTTGTTATAATTAATTTAAGCGCAGTCGACTAACTTTGGGGGATGAAGAAAGAAGTTTGACGGCTGTTACGGAAGAAAACGTGCTAGCAGTAAAAAAAATTATCCAAGACAATAGACGAGTTACATACCAAGAGATTCAGTACATAGGTACTGCAGATTGGATCAGGAAGCCTTCACGAGATTCTACACGTGCATCTACGGGTGCGGAGGAGTTTCACGCTAGGTGCCGCACAACCTCACCGATGTTCAGAGGCAGGCAAGGGTGGAATGGTGCCATGATATGATAGGCAAATTTGAAGCAGGCTCGTCTCGGCGTGTTTACGACATCGTCACAGGTGATAAATCCTGGATTTATCAATACGATCCAGAAACAAAGCGCCAGTCGACGGTTTGTTTCAAAACGAATCAACGACTACCAAAGTAAAGCGACCTAGAAGCGGGGGAAAGATTTCGATCGCGAGCTTTTTCAATTTGAATTGACACAATTCCTTTTAGTGTCGTAAAACTTTCTGAGTGTCCCACGTATATCATAGGCTGAGTACATACTTTTCGGGATAACACTGACTTAAAATACACGGTGTTTATCTGTTGGATAATAGGGTATTTGACTAAAAAAATCTAATTAGTCCGTCAGTTAGATTATCAAAAAATATTGCATACGTATTTTTTTATTTTTCAAATCAGTAAAAAATTACGAAGATAAAACGCATCAAAGATGGAGAAACGTCTAAGAGTGGGGGCTTGTAACGTCACTCGCCAGTAAAAAGTGTACTGGCAAGTGACGTCACACGAGTTTTCAGCGAAGTTTGTAGTCTTCATTTTTTGTTTACGTGACTAAAGAAAATATACGTGTCCAATATTTTTCGATAATCTAACTGACGGACTAATTAGATTTTTTTAGTCAAATACCCTATTATGTTTACTGCTGATATGTAACTAAATTGCAAAGGTTACAGAGTTTCATAATAATATGCAAACAACAAAAAAACTTTTACCAAAACCATCATGATGGTCTGTGAAGACCAACCAACCAAAATGCAGGGTTATAAGTATGTAAAACTGATGGTAATATAAAAAATTACCTTCTAAGTATAAAAACCTTCAAAGCGTGAGGCATAAACCAAGAAAATGAATAGATTTTGACTCCACGGATGGCAATTATGATAATACTGCCGATTGTTGAGTGATACATACATAATTGTGGTTTCGAATCTGGCTTTTCTTTGTATTCGCTTGGAAAGTCTGTCGCAATTAGGATTACTTAAATGAGACTCGTATTTCAACAAGAGCTACACAGCTATCATTATCTTATGAAGTAATTGGTCAACTTACAATTGGCTCCAAAATATAATAGACGTCATCACACAAGGGAAAACATTGACAGTTTATCCTTTTGCCATCTTTATCCCTCAGTGTGTACAGCTCATCTGAAGTTATGAATTAATTATCATTTGGAAAATCTACATTTAATTCTATTCTATACCCGACTTAACTATTTATTAGTATGTAAAATGAGTGAGTTCTACCTGTATGTTTTGACAAACAATGGAGGCCTTGAACGTCACATATTTTTTCATCGCCTGCAAAAACAATTTAGCACTTAGCGTTACTGATGAACACTATTGTCATTGACCACTTCTTACCACTTCTTGTTAGGCTGTTTGCAGTTTAGAAATACAAACTTCAACGAAGCGATAGCAACGCATTTGCATTTTGAAGGGCATCATATATATTATGTAAAGTACCTTAGACAAATGATTGGTATCGCTTCGCTATACTAGACACCGCGCTGCCTAAGAAAAATAGCTCCGTAAATGAGGCAACTCATTATGACAGTGTGTGTCAAACAAAAGCAACAAAGCGCATGCGTGAAGAATTGTGTTGTCAGCTTCTCAACAGTTACCCAAGTAAGTGGGAAAATATTTTATCCTGTGGTCTAGCGGATAAGTTCTTGGTCTCAAAATCAGTTAAGAAAATTCTTAAAAATTACAGTTCATTAAAAGCATCAATATATTTGTGTATAGGTTAGGCGTACCGCGTAAGTTCCTTTATGAGAAAAATTATGGGTATATTATCCAATGATTAGGCCTCATTTTATTATGATGGTTTGTTTTATGTACCTACTAATAGTATTTTGCAAATTATTATTAGAAATAACCATAGAGGAAATAAGGTGTTTCCAAAGCAGTGCTTTCTATTTCCATGCTAGTAGTCCATATAAATTTAGTTAGACATTATTAATTTAAATGAATAGTCTTAAAAACTACTTTGAAAAAAACAATAATCGTACACACCTAATTACACATATAATTAGGTAAACCATGTTTCTTGGGAAAGATGTTCAGTTTCTAACAACTAACATTTTTCACCTTATTTGTAAACGTATAAAATAATATAGAAAAATGTAAAATATATAATAAATAGGTTAGATAAAAGAAATAGTGAAATATAACAAAATACAATAACTATAGATTCACATAATAAAAATCTCAATTGTGGGGAAGTTGATTCTTGTACTAGCAGCAACACTGAATGGCGTATTCGGTTTTTTGTAATTTTATGTTGAAATTTCATAATTATTCTTATTTTACAGATAGTATGTGATACCAGAGACCTTCTTATTTTTTGCCGAGCTATTTTTACTCAGGATAAAAGCGCAACTTGGCATTGTACAGCGAATTATTTCCGTAACTAATTTGGTGGATAGGTATACGATTGTCAGTGTGACAGGCTCAACCATGCCAGCTGGCATGGTTTTTTCTGCCTCACTTTACGAGTATGAGGGCTCCGTCTAGTAGAGCAGAGCGAGACCAATCATTAGTCTATGTAAAGTACATAGCATTTAAACTTTTGTGATTAGCTGCGTGATAGACTTATACCACACTTAGGAACAAAGGTACGAAGACAATTTAAAACGTCAAAAGTCAAGTACATAGTTTTAAATGGAATAAACGGTATTTAAAGTGGAACATAGCTGACTGCCTCTTTGGTCCAGTGGTAGAGTGACTGCGAATCACGAGTTTGAAGGTGAAATCCAAAGTGATATTGAGTTTTATGTTAACTGGTCTATTGGCCGCCGAGGCCGGCGTTCGTTCTTGAGAACTTCATGTATCTTACCAATTCGTCTATAAAAATGTGGTATGCAGTTACAATATTTCAAACAGAGTTGTAGTCGGCATTCCATTTGACATATAGTATACGTGTATATTGTATTGTGTTCTAAGTTGTTTTCATGAGGGTATCTGCAGCGTCGTTGATTTACCCTTAACCTAAAAAATAAGAAGTAAACTATTTTTAAAGATTTTATTTTTAGTAAAATTTGTACTTTTTTTCGTAAAAGTTGTATAAATAACTTACGATGCTGCGTCTACCGATGTGTAGACAGTAACTGCTGTAACGTATGACTTCAAGTAAAAGTGTGGAATTAGTTCATGAAACTTCGAAGTTATATCAGGAATTTCGAGAGGGCTATGCAGGTACACCTTTACAAAAGAAAAAAGTCATACAGAATTCTCATCAAAGGCAGTTGTCTCACCAAAGGCGATTAAAAGCAAGCTAGAAACTGAAAGCGTGTTGGTGAGCAGCAAGTGTGCTTATGATTGCACTACTCGCCCGGGATGATCGATTTTAAACTTTTGCGATTTGTATACATCATACAAAATAATTCATAATCATCATCATCATCATATCAGCCGAAAGACGTCCATGGCTGGACATAGGCCTCCCGCAAGGCTCTCCACATAGACCCTTCCTGAGCCACCCGCAACCATCCGCTGCCCGCGATCCCAACAAGATCGTCAGTCTACCTTGCAGGAAGCCTACCTCTGCTACGACGTCCTGTACGTGGTCGCCACTCCAGAACCTTTCTGCTCCAACGGCCTTCGGTTCTTCTGGCTATGTGCCCTGCCCACTACCACTTCAGCCTGCCTATACGGAGAGCTATGTCGATGATTTTGGTTCGTCTGCGGATCTCCTCATTTTTGATTCGATCTCGCAGGAAAACTCCGAGCATAGCTCTCTCCATCGCCCTCTGAGTGACCCAGAGCTTTCGGATAAGGCCCATAGTTAGCGATCACGTCTTAGCTCCATAGATCACTCGCAACACACACTGGTCAAAAACTTTCGTCTTGAGACAGTGCGGGATCGGACGTGAAGATATGCAGTAACTTCCCGAACGCCAACCAACCGAGTTGGATTCGACGAATTACCTCTTTCTCGAAGTTGGACCTACCCAATTGGTTCATTTGTCCCATGTAAACGTACTTGTCGACAGCTTCGAATGTAGAGTTTCCAACCTAAATAGGAGCAGGTACAACATGAACGTTAGATATGATCTTTGTCTTGTCCATGTTAATCATAAGACCTACTTGTTGGGAGATAACCATTGATAACCGCAAGTGCGTTCCTGAAATTTAAAAATAATACCGATACAATTGTTGTGACCTAGTCGTACTTACGTTACATTGATAAGGCACGTTGACTGCTATTTTAGCGAATACTTCTCCATCCAGAGGGTTTATGGAGAATGTATGTTCACTCTCTATTATATCCCATCGATTATTAGCTCTGTACCTGTGAAAAATATTAAGGATTGCAACAGTAGTAAAAAGGAACAGTTACAAGCTATCGTAAAATAATCTGAATTTCTTTTAAATAGAAAACAAGCATTCCTTCTTAGTAGACACGTAGTTTGCGGATGTCTGAAGGTTGGCTGAGCTTTTGGAGATTTTATGGAGTGCTGTTCTATGACAGCACTTTGCGCTCAAACCCTTCCTCGTGGAGGACCCGACAAGAAACACGCACGCTGCGACGAAGCGTGGGGCAGTAGGTCATATAAACGTACAACTACATTTACACATAAACATACACTCACGCCTTTTTTGAAGACGCCATGTTTGATGAAATCATTGTAACTATAATGAGCATGATTTTAATTATGATGAGCAACATTTACGCGTGATAAAATTACAAATGGTACTCACTCCGGTGAATTATAAATTCCGGTTTTTGAATTTATTGTGAAACAAAGTCCCATTTCTGTAATAACTGGTACTATTGTAAAATTCGTGTTTGAGATAGAATCTAAAGTCAATTTGTGTGTAAACGGCATTGACAGGTTCACTATTAATCCGACATAATCATCAGGAGATATTCCGGGGTATTCTGGTACATATTCGAAAGACTTGTATGTAGCATTCACAAGTCCGTAAATAAAGTCTTCTAGCTGTGTTGTATTTGCATCACTGGACTTACTAAAATAAAATATATACTATTTCAGCTCAGATCTAGGAAAAATAAGGTAGATATAGCATGTTCCATGTTAATATCACTATCCCTTTGGGTTGCAACGGTCAGACTAGCAGTCACTTTGTGGAAAAGCTAATACTTATTGAAATCCGATTAGACTTGTAAGCGGACTACGGGGTTGCAACTGGGATCACGCCAGAACGATGATGTTGTTGGAAGTTGGAACTAAAGCCAAAAAGCAAGAACGATAACGGCCTGTATATCTCAGGCCAAGTAATTAAAAGAATATTTACTTAGTGGAGATACCAATGCGTATTAAATAAGTAAAATTAAAAAGAAATAAAACCAATAATTATATAGCGGCAAGCGTCTCACAAATCTTTTATATTTTAGTAGAGTTCTCGTAGAGCACGTTAAGGAGTCGGTCACGGCAGTCAAGAAGATCTTTGACAGTCCCTTCGGGGATACAATATCCTCAAATAAACTGATACTCGTTAAACTATGAAATAACGCTATCCCTTTGGGTTGCGGAGGTCAGACGGCACTTGCTCTGTAAAAGCTGATATTCTGTTATATCTGGTTGGTCAAGTAAGCGGACCTTGGGCTCTAATGATAGTTTTAATACTTACCTTAAATAACTTTGTAGTTTCTTTTTATCGAGACTTTCGATATTATTAGAGGGACATAAAGTAACAGCAGGAAATGTGGTATTCCAGGCTAACATATCTCTGTCCATTGAAATGACTGTTGGCGAAGACTGGTAGCGTGCCCAGGTCATTATTGAAAGATACAAGGAGCCAGACGCTGAGAGAACTATGATTGTAAGCCAAAGTATACTGTAAATGAAAAAATGCGGCTAAGTACTTTACAACTCCTTCATATTATAAAACAAAATCCTTTGCTTCTTATCGAATCCTTTGTATCAATGCGATCAACTCGAAAACTTTTTTTTTATGTTAATGGGCGGCAAACGAGCAGACGGATTGGCTGATGGTAAGCAATTACCGCCACCCATGGACACAAGCAACACCACGGGAGTCACAAGTGCGTTGCCGCCCCTTGGGGTTGGGAATGGGGATAGGATGAGGAGTGGGATGAGGGAGAAGGAATAGGGGACAGGGCCTCCGGCACTCTCACTCACCGAACGAAACGCAACAGTTTAGGTACCGTTACTTTACGTCGATTTTCTGTGAGAGGGTAGTACTTCCCCGGTCGAGCCGGCCCATTCATGCTGAAATCAGCAAGGCTCTGCTTATGCTTCTGGTATATGCGAACAACTCTTATATTTCAAACTCACAGGCATCAGTAGACTAGTTATGAGACTGGCAGACTGCTACGCACAGGGTCTCAGATTCAAGCCCACGGCACACACGAAGTCAAAGTCAAAATCCTTTATTCATTTGGGTCACAATGTGACGCTTATGAACCTCAAAATAATAAATTTATAAAATAACTAGAGAACGCCAGCAGCTACGCCTGCATTTTTTTTTAATTTACCAGTTTTGGCCGATCCCGTGGGAATTTCGAGAAATCCCTTCTTAGTGCACCCCTACGGTCCCCAAGAAACATACATGCCAAATTTCAGCTTCCCGCGCCCAATAGTTTCGGCTGTAGCGTGTCTGTCAGTCAGTCAGTAACGCAAGGATTTTATATATTAAGATGACTTTAAGACTCTACATTTACATAATTACTGCCACGTTCGCAAAGCAAGAGCGTAGAACAATGAGAAAGAACGTGCAATAAAACTCCACGATCTCAAAGGGTAGCGACGTACTTGTGACTCTTCTGGTGTTGCTTGTGTCCATGTGTAGCAGTAATTGCTTACCATCAGGCTACCCGTCTGTTAGTTTGCGGTCCCGTTTTAGTTGTGACTTAAGACCTCCTATAGTGAGAAGAGGCCCAGCAGAGGTAGAGTTTATATACATCATCAGCCTTTAACAGTCCACTGATTGACTAGGCTTCTTCTTTGAAAGGAGGAATTGGCCTACTATAGCACGCTGGCCAAACGGGTTGGTAGATGTTTGTATCAAGTTTTCCTTCTCTTACAGTGCTATTCTCTGCATAATATGCTCCCTCTGTCGGCTCTTACGACACCCATGGGATGATATGGGGTGGTGACATTCCGTATTCTTAATCCGTCACCACACGGATAAGAGTTTATATACTGATATCATAATTACTTACATTTCACAATAGTGTCTACGTGTTGCAACGAGATGGTTCAGCCCATGTATTGAAGAGGTCTCCACAAAAAGTTTTAGATACGTTTTCACTTTGTACCAACAATTTTCATGGCGCCTTTTTGGTCTTGGTTTGAAGAATTTATGATTGGTAGGCTTTAGGTCCTCTTGGATGATTAAAGTTTGAAGAGGTTTATTTGAAAACATTTTGCGTCAAAATATGGTACCTATTGAGTGTATAAGTTTTACATGTGGAATGATCGTAGATATTATTGCGACAGTTCATACAACGTAACCAATTAAATTAATTCAGATGTTAATCTGAACTAATCAAAAGATATGTGTAATAATTATCCATATAATAAAGATAATTAATTCGAGTTGTCATGATTTATAATATCTATATAATTGCAATTTTCGATGCACTTCAATTATGTTTGTATTCGTGATATAAAGCCATTACTTCAGATTATTAAAATTGCTATTAAAATAATGAACCTGAAATTGCTTATTACAAATACTCGGTGGAAATTGCAACAGTGGGAACAAACCGTCTTTACTCCTCAAATAACCAGACTATTGATGACGTCTTGAAATGAAAAGTATAATAACAGTCTAAGATTTTATTTAGACGAACGCGGTTCATATTTGTAGCATAGCAGCCTAAGTGTGATGAAGTAGACGATTTCTATGAAGCTGAGGACGCTGCAGCCAAGAAACAAGCCAAACATGCCACCCACAGCAACTGCAAACAATAAATAGCCCATTAATATAGGATACTGAGAATCATTCACAGTTTTGCTTCCCGTGTTAATAATATTATATATGACAACTAGAGGACGCCAGCAGCTATGCCTGCATTTTTTTTAATATACCCATTATGGCCGATCCCGTGAGAATTTCGGAACATCCCTTCTTAGTGCATCCCTGCGGTCCCCATGAAACATACATGCCAAATTTCAGCTTCCTGCGCCCAATAGTTTCGGCTGTAGCGTGTCTGTCAGTCAGTAAGTAACGCAAGGATTTTATATATTAAGATTGCAATGCCTTAATGCCTGCCATGCTAATTTATGAGGTCTTACTAAAAACGTAGCAGTCTTAGATGCAATTGGGATTAATAAAAGCTCGTTTGCAGTAGACAATACTCACCTAAGACATCTGTGAAACCAAAGATTATATCTCGTCTGTATCTCAGCCGAGGGTACGAGACCATACCCCACTGGAAGTTCGTGCCAAGAAACCACTCTTGAAGGGCCTGTGACAAATCACGTAAGATTTTAACACATACGCTTGAAAAGGCTAATTGAAATACTAGTAAAACTTGGATGTCTATGCTACTTTGCAGTGATATAGCTTATTCGTCAAAAATTATACATTAGCTTGACTTTTCTCTCGATAATCGACAGCAACGTGGGCAAAGCAGTGGGCAGAAGCTAGTTTTGTAATAAATTGAAAATATTGGCAAAATATCTTCATTAGGTACCCCAGAAGCAGTGATAGCCGAGTGGAGAGACCGACGGACTGCTACGCAGAGGGTCTCGGGTTCGAATCCACGGTTCGCACCAATGACTTTTCGAAGTTAATTGCGTATTAAATTGGTAATTATCGCTTGCTTATCGGTGAAGGAAAACATCGTGAGGAAACCTGCATGTCTGAGAGTTCTCCATAATGTTCTCTAAAGACATGTGAAGTCTGCTAACCCGCACTCGGCCAGCGCGGTGGATTTTGGCCTTAGCCTTCTCATAGTGAGATGAGGCCCGTGCCCAGCAGTGGGACAGCATAAAGGGCTGATGATGATGAGGTACCCTAGTCGCATAGTCGTGCGATTAATGGAAGGTATTTAACCTTAACTTGCAACGTATTACATAAATCTTCAATACATGTAAATAGATTCAAATTTTTGCGCTCATCAACTTACGTTAGACTGTATAACATAATTGACATCGTCACACAAAGGGAAACACCCGCAATCGATTCTCTTTTTGTTCTTATCCTTCAATGTGTACAGCTCATCTGCAATAAAATTAGTACAAAAACATAGAAACATAATTATAAAAACATAGAAACATATTAACTTATGAGAAATTGTATAACTCTAAGCCTAGAAAATAGGCAAAAGAGCAAATATCAATATTTAGATTATTCCTTGTACCAAATAAAAGGTCTCCAGACTATAGACTTTGTAAAGCAAAACCATTTCATTTTTCATTTCATTTCATTTTTCTGAAAGAAATCATCATCATCGTTACGGCGATATCCCGGTTGCGGCCAAGACCTTCGCTTGGCCGCCCGAAGTCAGCTTTCGAGTCTTACTAGATTTAACAGAATTTTGGCTTTTTCCTTAGAAGGCCATCTGTTACATCGCAACAATATTCCATAGTAATAGTTATCAGTAAATTTAAAGGTACCGACTTACCATTACAGTCAAAGGGCCGAAATGAACTATATAAAATGTATAATTTTGAATTATAGGGTGTAACAAATGAATAAATGAGTGCTGCCAATAAAGTATTCTTTTAAATACCTTTATGTTCTGCTAAACACTGCATTTCTTTTGAGCTGCAGATTTTTTCATGACCTGTCAACACAATAGTAATTATTTCTAGAATTTAAGCATTTTTCTTTCGACGGTACAAATCATTAATTAACTTATTGCGTAAGACTTAAGCACGTGTAATTTTGAACTTACCAATTTTTCTGTAAAAATGCGGTATGCAGTGACAATATTTCAAGGTCAGTCTGATACGGCACTCCATTCGGCACATCGTATACGTGTATATAGTATTGTGTTTCAGATGGTTTTCATGGGGAAATCTGCAGCGACGCTGACTTACACTCAACCTGAAAACAGAAAATTTTAATAATACACAGTCTACCTAAATGACTAGCTCACCCCGCAATAACACCCGCGTTAATGATTACTACTGCTCACCTTACGTAGTACACATACCGCGATGTTATATAGTTTTTGGCATTTCTCACTAAATGGATTACTCAGCTCAAAATTATTTTCAAATCGAAACATTTGTTTCTGAGATTACCGCGTTCAAACAAATAAAGAAATGAAATCTTCGGCTTTATAATGATGTATTATTTACTATGATGGTAACTTACTTAGCTGCTTCCGCTGAGGTGTAAATAGAAATTGCAGTAAGGTACAATTTCATATAATAACCCTCATCAGATTGCGAGGACTTCGAACTAAGGTCAGGGATCTCTTCAGGACCATGAAGGTATACCTAGAAATTGAAGAATATTCAGGACAAGTACAGTCGAACAACCTCCCGCTAGACCACCATATAGGCGAGAATCGCTCAGCAAGACATCGTCGCTTCCATTGCTACTTTACTCGCACATTGACATTCGTATACTAAACCAGTTTCTAGGGTGCCTCGACTCTACGAGCGAGACAAGGGTTTTTTTTTTTTAAACTGGTTGAGGGCCGACTTGTTTGATTCTACATCCAACATTGACATAATATAGTACATATATAGCAATGACATCCAATTACTTATTCAAAATACTATTTTAGATTTGAACACACCTCTGTGTTTTGTAGCCAAGACATTAGCACCCAACTTGGAAACATCAATTTTCAAACTCGAAAATCAAATGTTACTCACAATTTCACAATATGTTAAGTATCTCGGTTACCGCTTTTAAGGCTATGCTATAAGTGCAGATTACGTATAGGTACTTACGTTGTATTGTGTAGACATGTTCATGACTTGGGCGAATACTTCCCCATCGAGAGGATGAATCTCAAGTGACTTTTTACCGTTAGTTATCATATCCCAACGATTAGCGCTTCTGTAACTATAGCAAACAACATGAGTTTACCAATTATAAGGCAATTTGACTGCACGGGTGGCGTAGTGGTTTAAGCGGTCGCCTCGCCGCTTGGTAATGCGCCGCTTGTCGTGGGTTCGATTCCCACACGAGACAAAACTTTGTGTGATCCACAAATTGTTGTCTGGAGTCTGGGTGTTCTTTGTGTCCGTTGATTGAATGTTTGTAAAGTACCCCGCGACACAGGAGTTTCCTCCTAGTGCGGGAGTTGTCTTTTTATAAAAAAGCAAGAATCAAACACATAACAATAATCAACATATACAAAAATACAACTGGGTTGAGATCCAGCTCCTTCTTCATGTTTCCGTAGTAACCTACAATGAAGCCTTATCGGTTTTTCATTAGTTGTCTTGCAAATAAATGTACTCACTCTGGTGAGTTGTATACTGCAACTCTTGAATTGACAGCGTGACACAGACCCATCTCAGTTATAGTCGGAACAGTAGTCAATACAACGTTCGTCACACCAATAGTCAACGATGGCTTAAACGGCAAAGCGAGACTGAGCAGCAAATCCATGTACTGATCAGGAGGGATGCCAGAGTATTCTGGTACGTATTGGAAACTCTTGTATGAGGCGTTCGCAAGACCTATTATGAAGTTTTCCAATAGAGTCTTGTTTTCTTCGTTAGAGTTACTGAAACAGAACAACGAGTATGTTATAGAACTAAAGTCGACATGGTCCTAACGCGAGCAGTTCTATGTATTATCGATTTTTTATCTTATAAGCGCTAAACGAGAAGACAGGTCGCCTGATGGTAATAGCTTATCATCACCCATCACCTATATACAGGGTGTAAAAGACCCTTAACGAAAACTGAAACCCCATATTGTACCAATCATTACGAACATTTTTTACTTCGGCACCATACCTAGGAAATTACTGGTTCAGGAGATATTGAGGCTCAAAGTTACCATACAACTTTTGTATCTAGGTACAAAATCGATGCACTTACCTATTCTATGGATGTCCTATGCACCCATGGATAGGTAGGTAATTCGAAAATTTCACGCGCGCAGTTTTAATGGCGGTTTTAAAAATGTGTCTATTTGAAAAAAATATCATTACCCAAGTTTTATTTTTGCTTAGTATGGCTTGGCATGGTGTCCAAAACGAGTAGACTTCGGCTTGGTGGTGGGTCTTGTGACACCCTGTATTTATGTAACAGAGAATGGAATCTCTAGCGTTCGCACTCACCGAACGAAACGTAACAGTTTTGATGTGGAAGGGTACCCTCTCACAGAATATATTCTACTTCCCTTCTACTTCCCCGATCGAGCCGGTCTATTCAAGCTGAAATCACCAAATCTCTACTTCCTAGAAATCCCCAATTTAACATATAGCTATCTGCTTCAAACAACTTGATAACTACAAACAACGCGTGGTTTTCTTTTTGTTATTTAGTAGCTTACTTCCTGCATTTACTTAAAAATGACATGCTAACTAAAAACAAATAAATAAAAATAAATCTTCTTACCTTATATATGCTTCAAGTTTCTTCTTATCAATATTCTTGATACCATTAGGGCATATCGTGACGCAGGGGAATGTCGTATTCCAGGCGAACATATCGCGATCCATTGACACTACAGTAGGCGAGGATTGATAACGGCGCCATGTTAAAGAAGACAGGTATAGAGAACCAATCGCTGACAGAATTATTATTGTCAGCCAAGCGGTACTGTGGAAGAAAAATAGTTCGAACATAGACACGTACTCATTACTTGTGGTCGTCAAAAGCTTAGTGTAATCAATGGCAGCATGGATCCATTATTATACGACTGCTAGTTTTCGATCTCTAATGTGCAAAAGATATAGTTCTGGTAACTCATAACATGGGTGATTTTAATACTTATCACCGGTACTAATATAATTTCTCACACAAAGTTTATCATTAAATTTATTTAAATCTTTATGTAACTTTGGGCCAAAATTGACACTAATTGAGTCTCCGAAGGTGCTAAGCGACAACGTGGAAGGCCGAGACAATGTTGGCGGGATAAACTGGACACAAAAAAGGATGTATGTATTGAAAGAGGAGAGGGAGGTCTTTGCCCTGCAGTGGGACGCTACAGGCTAAAAATAAATAACATTATGTTACTTGTTTTATGAAGAGAAAGTAAAAAAGGAGATTGCCTTATTTAACTGTGACGAGTTTCTTAAAAAGTGAATTTCCAAACCTTAAAGAGTTAGAGTGTAGTTTACTACTTACATTTCCATATACTGTCTCCGGTTAGCCACTAAGTGATTCAATCCATGTATAGATGACGTATTTAAAAACAATTTTACATAGGCTTTCGCTTTGCCCTTTACAAATTCACGGCTTCTCTTACTTTTAGCAGATTGCAGTATGTCATCTTGAGAAGAATTACTTAGATCTTCATGATTTACTTGACCTTGAAAGGAACGTTCAGAAAACATTTCTTTTTTATCAAAACTTTATCTTCCTTGACTTATTATTTTATCTGTTCCATAAGATATTATTATATATAGTAGTTTACTAATATATTTCCCTAAAAATAATTCTCAGATTCTAGTTAACAATCAACCCAGAGACCATTGGCAATCGTTTCACTAACGTGATATTCCAGTATAATATTTATTTGAAATAAATGTCAATGACAAAGACAAAGCTTATAAATGCCTCTGCCGAAATATATCAGATTTCGATCTAAACAATTATAAGCTAACTTCGAGAACATTAACGTCACGGCATTTGGTGTTAAACTATGGAACCAGTATAAGCTGACGTATCAATATTTAGAACGCGTGTTCAAAGAAAGATCTCAATATACTGGTACTATGTCGCGGTACAACCGAACAAATTATGTTCGTGACATAATATGATTATCTGAAATTATGAAACCATAAAATTAGTCCAATTGTTTTGTGCGTATCCAAATCAATGTTTATTAATTATAAATGTTATACTTTTATGCGCACACTGATATGTACTCGTAGAATATTCATGTTTGACTGTATCTATTCTGCATTTTTTTTTGTTACGTACTATGCCAATATTAATATATTTCTGCTTTTCACCAACACTCTATGCAAATGAGAGAAAGGGCAGATGTTTCAGAGTCGTGTATCTACATATTATAAAGCAATATTGAGGAAACTTGGATATTGTAATCTCGAGAGTGCAATTCGGGATCTTTAATAATTGTCCTGAGTTGATACGTAGGTGTCCGTCAGATGAAGCTAATGTCCCAGCTACTGTACAATAGACAATTATATTCTATTTGCTATAAATAATGTCCAGACCGGCATTGTCACAGCGGTCAGTCATTCCCTCTAATCTAATTGTAACATTACAGTATACCCAAAACTACACCAATTAGTAACAATGTATGGGTCTATAGGACCCCAGGTAAATTTAATTTAGGGTTAAACGTAATTGCAGACGACGCACATCGGGTCGTATTAACACATCGTAAATTCAACCCTTAAACACCTTGCTAATAATTAAGATCGGTCTTTGAGACCCTCGGGATTGTGGGGCCAATTTAACAATAACACCTACTGTTGCGGACGGGTTAGGGATATATTGGGTCACCTTTATTTAGTGATATTTTACAAGGGTTAAGTAAAGTGAGGTGACGGTTATAGCATAATCGGAACGCTTAGTTAAGGTAACAATTCTCCTATTACGGTTTAATTGATTGTTTAGGAGAGTAAAATGCAGGTTGCCGTGTTCTAAGGTGTTATATTTTTGAATGTTAAACTGGCAACAGAGAGTCGTTTTTTTTTTTGCTAATGTAGTGTAGGTACAATAGGGGACGCAAATACATTTCTGCAGTATATATTTTGGCCATATACATATATCTCCTTACGTATTTTTTATTTGAGTAGTACTTACTATAAATTACAAAATTATAAACTAATGTCTGTTGAATCAGTCATCAAAAGCTCTGGTGTGGCGGCTACGCATTTGGAGGTCGTAAAAGAGGTAGGCCTTTCGCGAGATGGATCTCGAGCAGTAGATGGATGCGAGTGGCCAAAGATATGTGGAGAGGCTTGGGGAGTTCTATGTACAGCAGTGGACGTCTTTCGGCTGATATGCTTTTTTTTATAGTAATAGGCGGCAAACGAGCAGACGGATCGCCTGATGGTAAGCAATTACCGCCGCCCATGGACACAAGCAACACCACAGGAGTCACAAGTGCTTTGCGGCCCCTCGGGGTTGGGAAAAGGGATAGGATGAGGAGTGGGATGAGGGATGAGGAGTGGGATGAGGGATGAGGAGTGGGATGAGGGATCAGGTATCTGGGATAGGGCCTCCGGCACTCTCACTCACCGAACGAAACGCAACAGTTTAAGTACCTACTGTTACTTTACGTCGATTTTCTGTGAGAGGGTAGTACTTCCCCGGTCGAGCCGACCCATTCATGCTGAAATCAGCATGAATGGGCCGACTTGACTACCTGTAAGTGATGATGATGATGATGATTAAGCTAATAGGAGTAAAACTATTTTTGATTCGAGGAATCACAGGATAAGAAGCAAGCAGGCAACACACGGTCAGTTTTTAAATGACAATGTGTTTACTTAAGGTTCTTCGTTATTTTCATGGCTTATTATTAAAACATAAGTGATATTAATGAACTTCAGTCACGAATTATATATACACGCCCGTGACATGATTGTTGTATAAACATAACAATGATTGTTGATTCGTATCAATTCATAATTTGTTCGTTGTATTTTTGTATGTTTATCGTGGTTTAATGACAATGAATGTCAAATGAATTTTTTGATCCCACGTAATAGGGGTGAGCCTATTGCCGTACCTGGCACATTACCAGACTCCGTGCTGCTACTGAGAATTTCCTAACGGAAAAGCCCAATAACACTTTGCCCGACCCGGGAATCGAACCCGAGACCTCCCAATCCCACGCGCACATTTATGCCGCGAGACCAACGTGACAAGATCTATTTACGTAGGTATATTATTTGTTGCGTAAAGAATTTGTTTTACTGCTTAATACTGTAGAGTGTAAGTTCAGTGTGTAAATAGCCTTATAATTTCTTATGTCAGCATTTCTTGCCTTTACGTGTAGGTATGTAATATTTTATAATTTGAAGACACTAATAAATGGCAACCTAAACTGGCTTGACGTGTTGTTCTTTTTATCGAACACAACACCTCTACACTAAGACATATCAAGACACACCACAACACTGCGCCTAGTGCCGTGGTTTCGATTCCCAGACGCGATAATATATTTTTGTGATCCATGCGTTGTTGTTTTGAACCTGGGTGTCAGTTCTTTGTCCGTTTTGAAAGTTTGTATAATACCGCGCAACACGAGAGTAATGCGAGGTCTGTTTGCTAAGACGAACGTCCTGGATTCTATTCCACCCAGGACAAATAAAGACAATACAAGTATAATATTTTCTTGGGTTTACGCGAATGTTACACATTGAAATTAAACTACAGTTTACGGCTTTTATCGCGTTATATTGGTTTCATTGGTTATTACTTAGATACTTAGTAACACCAATAGTTGAAAAATGTACCCCAAAACCCCTGTTATCTCAAAGTACCCCAAGTTCTTTGAGATAACTTTTAAATTCAAGACAAAGACAAATATTAGCTCAGTCTGCCGTGAACATGAATCCTATGAAGAAATCGAAACGTCGGCTAGTAATAAAAATGTAGTTTCTAGATCATTGGGTTCAAATTTGTAATAACCAGTGAAATCAATATACCTCGATAAAATCCGTAAACTTTAGTTTAATTTCAACAATACAAGTATCTTTATCAGCTATCAGAATCTTAGTTATCATAGTTCAAGTTTAGCGTGGGATAAGGTGACTGTTAAATCAAACATGATCAAGTACTGTCTTTAAGAAGAGAATCAAGTACATGTTAAGTACCTTCATGTCACACCAGCGTTATGTCGGCTTGAGTGTGTCGCTGGTGTATGATAGTACAATTTTGTCTCGCAAGCGTTCATTGGTTGTGCTCACGTAGTAGATACACTCATTGGAAGCAGATATATGAAATTAGACACATTACTGTAACTAAATTGCCCACTTCTTTCTATCAAATAAGAAAATATAATGGTAAATTCTCCTTTACAAATACTAGTTAACGAATCCGGGTGGTTGACGGCATAGAATACAAGTGTCACCACCCCCTATCTTCCCGTGGGTGTTGTAAGAGGCGACTAAGGGATAACACGATGCACATACCATCTTTGCGTAGAAACGGAAAACTCGACATCAAACCCTATACGACTGCCTCGTTGGTCTCGCGGCATAAATGTGCGCGTGGGATCGGGAGGTCCCGGTTTCGATTCCTGGGTCGGGCAGTGTTATTGGGTTTTTCTGTCACGAAATTCCCAGTAGCAGCACGGAGTCTGGAAATGTGCCCGGTACGGCAATAGGCTCGCCCCTTATTACGTGGGACTAAGGTATATCTGGCGAAAAGTGGGTGTAGAAATACACCTCTGCCTACCCCTTCGGGGATAAAAGGCGTGACGTTGTGTATGTGTGTATGTATGTGTGTGTGTATGTAGTTAACGAAATGCTTACACACTTTTGATAACGTAAGAAATATACGGCAACAAACATAGATTTATAATATTAATATGGGCTATGACAGTATCCATCAATTCTCCACATGAACATCTAATAAAACAAACAAGCCATAAATCCATATCAAATGAAAATACACCTTGCTACTTCAAAATAAGATACAAAGTACATAAACTTTACTTATTGAGGAGAATTAGAAAAATAGTCACTTGTCATCGAAGTGACGAAAGATCAACAATGTTTCAAAATTTTTACGTGAGGTTTGAAAGTTGAAGATAAATGAACAGACGATGGGATCTTGAAGGAATATAAAAAGCTTTTAAATAAGCAAACAAATTTTCAACACGGTTTGAATTGAAATATTAATTTACATTGCGACCAAATCTACTGAGAAAATTAAAATCAAATGCACAAAAATATTTAAATCAAAATATTTCAAAACCAATTAACGGTAACAAAAATGACATAATAAAAAAACCTCGCCACGTCACAAGGTAAACAAGTTGAAACCTTACCTACGGAAAGGGAAGCCTGCTAAAGTCTAATAATTTCCGAAGTGTCATGTCGCTCAGAAATAAATGAAGTGAAGAAAATAAATTTCATTTAAAAATCACGGCACACCATTATTTTCCCGAGCTTCCCCTAATTAATTTCTTGTCACCGTCTGGATCGCCGTTGTGGCTGTGACAGCAGCTTAGAGTGGGATAGAAAAATGCTAATTTAATAAGTGGGAGAGAGACAGGTATATAAAGGTGAGTGCGCTTCATTACCATCTTTTAGTAGTTAGCGGAAGCAGCTACGAAGTTCGCTCCGGTCGAGTTCTGCCTTCCTAGTACTTCTTACGAGGGTCAAACTGAAAGTTCTTAGAAAATCAAAAACTGATTACATTAGCCAGTTATTAGTTTTATTATATCTTTTCAAAATATTGTCCATTGACGTCAATACACCGCTGCATGCGATGGAACCACTGGGAAAAGCACTTTGCCCACTCGTCCTTAGGGGTCTCTTCAATGGCATCGCGATACGCAGCCACCGCTTCTTCAGCATTCATAAACCGCTTTCCTTTAAGTTTTTCTTTAATTTTTGGAAATAAATAAAAATCACAAGGCGCGAGGTCGGGGCTATACGGCGGGTGACCCAGTAATTCAACGTTTGATGTCGCCAAATAGTCGATCGTTCGCTTGGCGGTGTGCGACGAGGCGTTGTCGTGGTGAAGGAGGATCCTACTGCGAGGTCGTTTCTTTCGAACTTTTTCCAAGACAAGTGGCAAACAATTGGTAGTGTACCATTCTGCAGAAACTGTTTTTTGATCCTCTAACACAATTGTTGCGAAATGACCTATCCTTCCAAAGAACGAGGCCACCATTTTTTTTCCCGCACTTCGATCTCTCTTCACTTTAGTTGGCAACTCCTCGAAAGGAAACACCCACTGAGCAGATTGTCTTTTGGTTTCAGGATCATAACAGTAAATCCAGCTTTCGTCACCTGTTAGTATGTCGAACACAGCATTTGAGTCACCTCCGTTAAATCTTTCAATCATTTTACGGCACCAATCCACACGATGGAGTTTTTGAGCCTTAGTCAAATTATGAGGTATCCACCGGGCGCAAAGCTTCCTGACCGCTAAATGTTCGTGGAGGATTTTGTGCACTTGACTCATACCGATGCCTAAGCTTGTCCGAATCTGCTGATAGGTCACTCTTTTGTCAGTCTCTATCATACGCCGCACAACACAGATGTTATTTTCAGTCGTCGTCGTAGAAGGCCGTCCTTCACGTACATCATCAGTGAGATTAGTGCGACCACGTTTAAACTCATTAAACCAGTTGTAAACAGTCGCACGAGATGGGGCTTCATCGTGAAAGGCCAATCGTAGTCTATCATAACTTTCTTGTTGACTTAAATGACATCGAAAGTCATAAAAAATCATTGCACGAAAATTTTCTCGTGTTAAATTCATGTTGACGTGACACAGACAATTTTCAATTTGCCGCCAAATCGTAAAACAAATGACAAATGAATGAAATATATACTCAGTAATATTGGCAAAGAGTTCTATTTTCAAATTTTAGAATATTTTTATTATTATATTGTTTATAAGTGGCCAGTTCTAAGAACTTTCAGTTTGACCGTCGTATTAATGACCGTGAATAATGTTGAGGAAAGTCCGTGTTTTGCTTATCGAAAATTTATTTTTAGTGGTAGAAGAAAAACCGTATAATTAATCATATTTTTACGGTTGTTAAATAAGTTTTTACTTGTTGTTGTATGTAATTATCATATCCTAATAATGACTTAGTTGATTACAGGATTTTTTTAAATACCTGCTTCAAATATCCTCTTGAATACTTTCCATAGCAATGTAAATGCATGGTATTAGAGTTCAAATATTTTTTTTACATCAAATCGTTACAAAATAAGTTCATTCTAGAAAAACCTCAATGTTTCTTATGATCTGTAATACAGATTCTACCTATTATAGTGTAAACTGAAATGCATCATGGGTTATGTGATGATCAGAAAAAAAGTACTAATTATTTAGGTAAACTTGTTAAAACTTTGTTGACATATCTTTGTATTTTTTTTTTATTTCAGCAGAACTTCTTCAAAGTAAGTTCGGAATTTCCTTGCAGTTCCTGCCGCCGCCGTGGACTTGGCTATACTTAACAGTTTCTTGGTATTACAAAATTGTGCATTTTCAGTGAACGCTGCTGCAACTTTGCATTATTCAACCTTAAGATAAATCAGTTTTTTTCTGGAAAGGTCACTTACCACAATACAGCGTAGAATAAGCAGTCAGATCTACAATAATATCAATACAAAAGTAGAAACACCTGCTCAAAACATTTCATCTCACCCAATTTCGAATAAATTCAAATCGCATACCTATAAAAGCATACAACAAAAGGCAGACGAAGTTAGATAATTAAACAAGCTTAATTTTCTTGTACGAGTTATATTCGAGATGCTCTGGTGTTTACAGAAAGTAACGGGTAAATATTGCCAACGGGAACGCTGAGGTGGAAATCTTGTAGGGTTGGGCGAGTGTGGAGAGAGCTGTTTAGATTTTTTGTACAATAATAATGTACATGGTTATTGAAAGCCTAATTCTAAAGTATATAATATTACATTTCCATGTCGTGAGGCAGTGATACCAAAAGACTGCCATACAAAGAGAATGGCGTTCGTACCTACTACGGTGCGCACCACTGATTTTTCGAAGTTATGTGCATACTAAATTGTTCATAATCGTTTGTTCCATGTCTCTGAGAAGCTAAGACATTGATCACGGTTATTTTATGTTATAATATAATTGCTTTTGTGTTAGAAATGACCCAAGTAATGAGATTCTAAAACAGATCCGAACTCACTAGCTAGGGTAGATAATTTTTTAAACGAAATAAAATTATAGTAGCATGAAACCCATTGGAGAAGGAAGAGAAAATAACAAAAATTAAAGGAAAAATAAATAACGGGCGATCTGAGGTCGGGAAGTGGATGGGGTTGCGATTTTAAGGGTAAAAAAGGGTTTATCTCGATTGCCGACAAAACTACACGTCCCACGGAAAAAACGAAAATGGCAAAGTTGTAGGTAATAAAAAGATCTACAACTTTTGTATTTCCACTTTATTCACATAACGTCAAAATGTATGTAAAAAATTGAAATAACCAAGTTCTTGGTTTTTTATTTTTATCTTTTATAATACTTTTTTCATTTTCACGAAATTTGGTAAAAACTTAGCTTTTTATGTTTCAAACACTTTGTAAATGTTTCTTAATTAAAATATTTATTTGTATGCCTTATTTTGACTCCATATCGAAAGAACCCCTAATTTTCAATCGAAAATACTCACATCGAAATATCAGCTTTTTTTTAAAAGGTAGTCGGCGTTTTGTTCGTTGAAATCTCTCCTTTCTGATGGTGTAAATAAATATACATTCCTATTGTAAACGTTCTCAGAAAATGCAAAAAAACTAAACAACCTCGAGAGAATTAACACTTTAATTACTCGAAAAACGTAAGATTCCATGCAAATTAATTAAAAAGAACTTCCAAATCGAAATATACAACTAAAATTAATAACCAAATAATTTAATATTTAATAAGACGTCTACAATATTTTAAGAAAGTTATAGAATTTTCTTTAAATTATAGCGTAGATTCCTATTTATTGCTATTTTAGGATAATGAATATACCTGAGTGAACCACAGAAAATTAATTTAGTACACCAATAGTTATTTTATAGAGAAGTGGGGAAGGGCTCTTAAAATTTAACCTTTTGTTTAATAGGAATAGGAAATGTCAGATCACTCTATGATAATCACAATCAACAAGTTGTTTTATAATATTAGCAAACATTGAACTTACATTGCACAAAATAAATTGGCGGTTTTAATGACACATAAGAACATATCTCAATGGCGTAATTATTTGAAAATATAGTAGAAAATATGTTATATTTGTTCAAACTGAACGCGAGATAACTAATCCAATAAAGAGAGTCTTTAATCTGTAAAGATCATGCAATTATTTTCTACGATTTCAATAAGCCCCTTCCATCTTACAGTACCATCGACACCGCTTAATTTGAATATACAGCACACTGGAGTGTTTAATAAAACATCCAGTTTGATTTACATCCTAACAAATCCGTACCTTTTGCGCCGTTTGCCGTACAGTGTAAACACGGCCTTACCGTGCCGTGCCGTGTATACACGCCTTACATTTCCATTCCCTATTGCGTTACTTTCATTTAAATTTTCACTTAAATTTGTTGGCTCATTTCATTCCCGAATTCTGCGGTTTGGTTTATTCATTCCGTTTTGAGGTGTAATTAGAAATCAGGAGTTGAAAGAATTTCGAGGAATTAATATTAATTAAATTGCAGATGGGTAGCTTTATAGTAATTTAGTATCGGTTTTTGCGTTGGAATTAATCATGATTATGGTGTGCGCATAGTTCCAGTTACACTATCACTGTAAATTCAAAGTAGAACAAAATGAAAATCTTTTAAGTAGTTTTTTATTTTTTTAAGCAACGTTATCCTGCTGTCTGCGTGGTGCCCGATTAAGAATACGAATTGTCACCACCTCGTATCATCCCATGGGTGTCGTAAGAGCCGACAGAGGGAGCATATTATGCAGAAATAGCACTGTAAGAGAAGGAAAACTTGATACAAACCCTATACCAACCCGCCTGGCCAGCGTGTATAGTAGGCCAATTCCTTCTTTCAAAGGAGAGGCCTAGTCCAGCAGTGGACTATTAAAGGCTGATGATGATGATATCATGCAAGAACTATACAAAACATTCACCATATAGCCGGATCCGCTTTCAATTTTGTCTGTCTGATAGAATATCACCTTTTTCACAAGCAGGCGAGCAAGAGCTGCCTGTCCTCGGGCAACGAAAGAATAGTCATTCTATGGTTCAGATCACTGTGCCGACTACATTTGAACATCAAAATGGACTACTGTGATCCCAGGCACAGCTATCACTGCAGTCCTCAGTCAAATCACACAATCAGCACAACACCAACTATTATACCACTTGGTTACACTTTTATCTAATACTAGACGACGCCAGCGGCTTCGTCCGCGTCAATTATGCATATAAACCTTCCTCTTGAATCATTCTATCTATAAAAAAAAGCATTAAAATGCGTTGCGTAGTTTTTAAGATTCAAGCATACATAGGGACAAACAGACAGAAGACAGACTTTGTTTTACACAATGTAGTGATGGCCTTTTATCAATCATGAGCAAAATTTGCGATGCGAGCGGTTCAAGATCAGTTCATGAGGAGAGCCTTGGGAGTGGCCTAAGTCCTGCTGCGAGCGTCCTTAGGCTGAGACGATGATGATGATGATGAAATTTAGTTTAAGTTTAGTCCAGTCCTTTGATGGGGATTTTAGCCCCGTCTCCGTGGCCGTCCTACTTCACCCCGTCGCCGTCCAAACATCTTCATTATCATCATCATTCTTGTATAATAAAATAATAATAAAATCTAAAATATTTCAGAGCCAGATGCTTATGCGCGCTGCAATTATAAAAAAGAAAGTTTGTGAAGATGAATGTATTTAAGTAACTTTCAACCATAATCTTCTAAACAGATTTTGATTAAACTTTCTAGTATTCATCGAAATAGCTATGACCTGCCAGGCTGCCAAGTGGGCGAAACCACGAGCAGAAACTAGTTCTCCAAAAAAAAACACTACAAAAACAAAACCTAAAACCGTAAAAAAGGATCTAAAACATCAATATTGAAACACTACCAACAAAAGCACCTTCTAAAACAATAAACGATTCACAAAAAGTGAACATAAACGGTACGGTTCGACATGTTGACGGGATCAAACCGTTTCGGACCAATAAAGGTGCCCAAATGAGTGAGATGCAAAAACAAAACGGCCCGCCAGACAGACAAATCGGACGTCCAACGATATATAGATTTCAACGGGATGCGATAGGGATGGGGAAAGAAAACATCGATGAATGTTTCTTTTGAAAGGAGAATGGGCAAAAATGCATGGAACGTGGTACCCGCTCCAATAGTCTTCATTAATATATAATTGAAAATACATTTTTATGCAGAAAAACGTCTATCCCTATTCACGTTTGGAAAGCAGAAAACTCACTTAGTTTTATAAATGAGAATTTACTACAAACTACTTATATTAGTAAAAAAAGCTGGAATAAGATAGAATTAGACGATGATATAACACACTTAAGATTATATTATTAAATGAAGTAAGAAAACAAGCGTTCTTCAAATAAAAAATGCATGGAACGTGGTACCCGCTCCAATAGTCTTCATTAATATATAATTGAAAATACATTTTTATGCAGAAAAACGTCTATCCCTATTCACGTTTGGAAAGCAGAAAACTCACTTAGTTTTATAAATGAGAATTTACTACAAACTACTTATATTAGTAAAAAAAGCTGGAATAAGATAGAATTAGACGATGATATAACACACTTAAGATTATATTATTAAAAGAAGTAAGAAAACAAGCGTTCTTCAAATAAAAATCATATATTTTAGCAATAAGTGAGTAGATTTAAAACATTACAGATCGGTATCAACTATAGCAGCATTGAGGAAAGATCCCGTTCTCGATCCCAAGCAGTAAATCCCGTATGCCTCGCATAGCCTAGGTACCATACGATGGACACTTTATGTGCACAAGTACGCATCGTACGTCGCCCGGTTAAACATATGCAATACTGTTGGACAATATTATTTGCACTGTTGATCAATATATAATAATCATATGTTTTATACACGCAGAAGCCAGGCATATTCGTGTATGTCGTAGTCTGGCAGATCTTCAAGTGCTCCCTCTCTGTACGTTTCAATTATATACAAACCATTTGATAAATGCTCGGCACAGTAAGATCTTGCCAGCTTGAGTTAGTATGTACCTAACGCTAGTAGAATTATATCCTCCTCCGTCATTGAAGGGAAGTTTTGTATCTGCCTCGCTTCCCTCCTCCTCGCTATCCTCTGAAAATCTATTCTTCTGTGACTAAGCAGTTTTCTCTCTACATACATATGCAGAAGATTCGGGGTATCTATTTTCTGCCTTATGATATTGACGAATTCGTCTGCGAAGGAGGGGTGCATGGCAAAGTCTTACGTAAACGCGTTATTATTAGAAAACATGAACGGAAATGCGGAATATATCACCTTGGTACTCATTTCTTACATAGATAAGTGGTACCTAATATACTCGTAAATGTATGTTTATCGTCAGGGCCACGGGACTGTCTAAACAGCTTACCGTGGTCCTGGAACGCAAAAGGAAGCCGAAGGAACAGGGTTTTTATTAGTTAGTAAGGCTGTCGTTAATCTCCAAAGGCAATCAGATTTGAGACTGGCGGCTATAGTAAATATTGTTCCTCTTAGTCGTGTGGTGTCCGGCGCAATAGAATAGCCCTCCTTCACTCTTACCGAGGTGTCGTAAAAGGCGACTAAGGTATTTCGACGTACGCATTATCATCGAAATAATTTATACAACAAACAACTCGCACCACCATCCGCGGCACTTGGATTCCGTTGTGTCCTCGTTAGTGAACAGAGCGTATGACCTATGTGACCTTGAACAATTAAATAGTGAGCTGTCACATGTTCGGGAGGTACTTAGGCGCAACGGATACAAGAAAAACATACTCCGTCGGAAGAGGAACGAGCGTAAACCTGAAGTAAGCAGAGCGCCCGCTTACATGCCGTATCTAAAGGGAGTGACGGACAAAGTTGGAACAGTACTCAAGAAATACTCCATCAAGACTGTATACAGTCCGCTCTCTAAGATAGCACACAATCTGCGTACCCCAAAGGATGTCATTCCTCTCCAAACACCTGGCGTCTACAAAGTCGATTGCAGCTGTGGTAGTTCATATATCGGGCAGACTAAGCGTACAATCGCTGAAAGAGTAAAAGAACATATCGCAGCTGTAAAAAACCGACATATTAATAAGTCGGCGATAGCTGAGCATTTGTTGGAGTCTGGACCAAAGCACTGGATAGAACTGCATCAACCACAAGTCTTATCCACCGATCGTCACTATTACTCCAGGATAGTACGTGAAGCGGTAGAAATCAAGAAATATAACAATTTCAACCGGGAGGATGGATATAGATTATCGGCTACTTGGAATCCAGTCATCAGCAAATGTAAACACCGCCGCAGTGATAAATCTCAACAGTGTGTAGACGTCATTAGTGTAGTGTGTCGGAGTACCGACATTGCGAACTTAAATAAAGACCAAGTGAGGGTAGGTGCCGAAACCCGCACTTCCACAAGACGGCGCTGAGCTCTCATCAGTCTCTCCGCGACCAAGCTCGGTGCAAGACGAGCGAAACGTCGGAAACAAATAAGTATTTATACCTTAAATAAGTTAAGTTAACGCGATTAAGACCCGCTAAATTATTTTGTATGATGTAGGTAAAATTACTGTAAGTGTACCCCAGGGGGGTACCAGTGGAGCCAGAGAATCCCCCCCTCGTCCTGTATCTGCAGGACGAGGCTGCTTCTCGTATTTTGGGGGGAGCTAACATGCAGCTAGAGGCGGCGACGATAGTCGCCATACGTCACGCCAAAACCAAAAAAACCTGTGGCGAAATTGTTCACGTCGGGGCGGAAAGTGGGCAGTGGAATGCCGATTTGCAACGTTGAATGTTAGAAGAGGAATGAATGAGAAGCTGGATGATGTTTACGAACTAATGAATAAAAGAAAACTAGATGTTTGTGTGTGAATAAGACAAAGCGCAAGGGGAAAGACATGCTGACGCGCGGCCCGTTCACCGAGATATGGTCGGGGGTTACCGATGAAGAACATGGCAGTAAAGTTGTTGGTATAATTCTTTCAGAGCGAATGGCAGAATGCACGCGAGAGTATGAGTGCGTAAGTCCGCGACTTATCTGGGTCCGGATGAAAGTAGGCCTGACACCTATATTTTTGATAGATGTATACGCTCCGGACTCTTCCTATAGTAAGGCGGCAAAAGAGGAATTTTGGGAACAAATGAGAGAAATTTTGTTATTGCGTAAGTGGAATGAACGTATTGTCATGCTTGGAGATTTTAATGCAAGGGTTGGAGTGAAGCGTGATGGGTATGAAAATGTACTTAGGACGTTCGGAGATAAGAGTGTCAATGACAACGGCGTGTACTTGTTAGATGTATGTGTGGAGATGGGTCTCTCAGTGATGAATACGTGGTTTCAGCTGAAAGAATGAGAATGAAAGTAGTGGACACCAGAGCTTATCGCGGATCTGATGTCGGCACGGACTACTATCTGGTAATAAGTAGAATTAGTGGCCTACTCAAACGCTGGCGGGACAGAGATAAAGGTTCTACTACAGAATTAGAACGTATAAAAGTGGAAAGATTGAAAGAAAAGCATGTGAAAGAGATGTACAAAAAGCAATTGGGCGAACGGCTGGATAAAAGCTGGAGTCTTGTAAATGAGGAAAGTGTGAGTGAATTATGGTCGGTTTTTAAAACCAATATTGTGAAATGTGCTGAAAATGTATGCGGTATGAGTAAAAGAAGAAGGAAGAATTGCGAGAAAGCTGACTGGTGGGATGATGAAACTAGAAGAATGGTTGATGAAAAGAAAAAAGCATGGCTGGATACTCTAGCAATAGAAGCAACGAATAGAGCGAGCGGTGGTATGAATGAAGATAATGTCAAAGAAATGAAGATGAAATATAGATGTGTAAAAGCTAAAAGCATGTACAGAGAGAAAGAAGAATGAGAAAAAGGAGAAATATGACGAATAATTTGGCGCAAGTTTCCGAGAGACTATAAAACTCTTTTGGAAACTCGGGAAAGAAGCGCGGGGTAAAAATATGAATACATCTATGAAAGTGATTAGGAACGAAAGAAAGTCATGAATAAAAAAAGGAAGATACTAGAGTGCTGGAAGAATTATTTTGAGAGCTTATTTGAGAAAGATGTGAGTGTAATAGAACAAGAAGAGATGACAGATATGTTTGTGAGCCCTAGTGATGAAATTGGAATGGATGAAATTATGAAAGCGTTAAAAGGTATGAGGTCAGGCAAGTCTGCTGGGTGTGATACAGTGACGACTGAAATGTTGAAGGCTGGCGACGGACTCATAGTTAACCTGCTGCATCGCCTTTTTAATCTATGCTGGAAACAGGACTATGTTCCAGATGACTGGACGAATGCAGTGCTTGTCCCAATATATAAAGGCAAAGGTTCGCAGCAGGAATGTCAAAATTATCGCGGAATCAGCCTTCTTAGTGTTGTTGGAAAAATGTATGCCAGAATTTTGATTGACAGAATAGTAAATGTGACGAATGACAAGATATGGGACGTGCAAGCGGGATGTCGGAAGGGAATGGGATATACGGATCAAGTCTTTTCCTTGCGCTGCGTCACCGAAAAATGACTGGCAAAAAACCAGAAGGTGTATTGCGCGTTCATAGACTAGGCAGAAAAGGTAACTAGGCTAAAGGCTTATGATAGGGTGAATAGAAAGGACATAAGGAAGGTGTTATCCATGTATGGGGTGGACAGCGTAGGGTAGCGTGTTTACAAAAGACGGAAGATGTGAAGAAGATATTGAAAGGAGTGTAACTGCGGGCAATCGTGTAAATGGAGCACTGTATGCCTGTATGACCGGCCAGACTGTGCCAAAAGAGGCGCGATTGGCGGTTCATAATGAAGTGCTTGTCCCCACGTTGATGTATTGAAGTGAGAGTTGCATGAATGTAGAATTAAGGCAGTTGATATGCGATCACTGCGTAGTATGTGTGGAGAGAGACTGATCTATAGAATTCCGAATGTAACATTCTGCGGTAGTAGAGCCTTGCTGATTTCAGCATGAATGGGCCGGCTCGACCGGGGAAGTACTACCCTCTCACAGAAAATCGACGTAAAGTAACAGTACCTAAACTATTGCGTTTCGTTCGGTGAGTAAGAGTGCCGAAGGCCCTATCCCCTATTCCTTCTCCCTCATCCCACTCCTCATCCTATCCCTTTTCCCAACCCCAAGGGGCGGCAACGCACTTGTGACTCCTGTAGTGTAGCTTGTGTCCATGGGCGGCGGTAATTGCTTACCATCAAGCGATCCGTCTGCTCGTTTGCCGCCTAATTGAGAAAGGAATGCTGAAGTGGATTAGACACGTGGAGCGAATGAGTGAAGAAAGAATGACGAATCAGATTTATAAGGCAAATGTGTGTGGGCAAGTCGGTCACGGCAGACGTCGTCGGACATTCCTCGATCAAATTGGGGACGTCCTAAAAAACGGCAAGATCCGAAGTACCCGAAACCGGCGAGTGAGGTTTGTAAGGATAGAAACAAGTGGCGTTCTGTTGTCTCTGCCTACCCCGACGGGAAAAGGCCGTGAGTATATGTATGTATGTTCCTCTTGGTAAGACCTTTTAAACTAGACTACAATCATATCTATTGGAGCCGGGTACCATTTTGTCCATTCTCCTTTCAACGTATAAAGATTTTGAGAAAAGAAGTTCAAATACTATTTGAAGCTAAACAACTACGTGAGAAAAGTTAGCTCTTACCGTTACTATGCATGAGCTGGTCGATATGACAGGATTTTGTATTGCAGAGGCAGGCAAGCGGTGAGACAACAAACAGCCTTCTTTAATTACAGTTGCATACAGTTTATAGCTCACTCGCGTGCCGTAGGAGAAGGTTACGTCCAGCAATGGATACAGGCTGATGATGATGAAGGTAGTTAATAAAATATCGATATTGTATTTGCCCATCACTGACATCTAAAAGGTGACGCTCACGTTATATTTGTGTCACACTGGCTCATTGCTGACGGGTCGTGATCTATGCTATCAATGTTTCACAGACCATTGCCGTTTGCAATGTTTTGTTACTCTGACATTAAATGTTTGAATAAACCTAATAATAAACTATGCAGATAGCCGTTATGTCAGTAACAGAACTCTGAAACTTTAAATAGCATTAACAAATTAGAACAAGGCAATTCGAAAATAATAAAAATAATCTTGTTCTATCTTATTCATAGCGAAGAGAGACGCGTGTCTCGTAGTCGTACAGTTTATAAGTTTGACTAATATAGTAAGACAATCAAACTTAGCGTTCTTGATTTCGTTTCTTATCTTTTTAGCTGACTTTTATGGCAGTATCTTCATTGAACACATTGATATGGAAATTGATAATAGATTGGTAAAATCTGGAAGATCCGAAAGACTATTTCGGATTGTATTTAGAATATGGCCTTCACATAGGGATTAGAGGCACATGCTCAGCAGCAGGACAGTTTATACAGGGCTGATGATTAATATAGTTTTTGCATGAATGCACACTAATGAGTTCCCTGTCTATGAGCCGCTGATGAAGTGTACTTAGGTGCCTATAGTTCACCTTTGTAATTTTTAATTCTGTGAAATAATTTAAAATGACCTTAACCAAATAAAAACCGACTTCAAATATCTTTCGAGTTTGGGTGAACTTTGTCTTGTCTAACTTTGCACAGGATTGATACTTAGTACTCTTCAAACAACAGTAAACATAAAGGGCACCAAACAGAAACTGTATCCCTCCAAATCAAACTAAAATAAAGCTAGCTAAAACATGAAAATAGTTACAACTACTTTCTTAGACAAAACAAAGTGCGATACACGAATTTCCATATAAACAAAATTAAAAGGCGGCGATAAGTCGGGCCGGTAAGCGATTGGAACAATAAAATTGCTCGATCCCCTCCGAGGTAGCCTCCTAATAAAAATTCCACCAAATCAATACGTTCACGTTTAGCGCTTTTTGTATCGTATTTTATTTTGTTATACGCCTCTGTTTCGTGTTAAAGGGACAATACGGGATACAGTGGGGCTGAACGCCGATCTACAGTTTTGGTACTTGACGATTTATCTCAAAACCTATTAGTTCATTCTAAAGCCTTTTAGTCTTTCAGTAGGTGAGATGTGAAAGCAACTTCTACTCTGAATAATTGTGGTAAAGTTTTAAAACAATTTTGTAATCCTCGTGACCAGTTTGTAAACTGGATCTAGTTCTTTCCATACTTGAAATCCTTGTCACGTGTCCGGGCACAGCGATGTAAAAATGTGTTCACCTGAAATGTACATATTTTTTTGCCACTGGTGGAGCATAGCTCTTGCACATCCTTGGTATATATAACGCTTTGTATTTTAGATCAAGCAAAACTGTAATTATAGTGACTATGCGCCGTGTGTGATACAATAAAAGCATTTTTCTTTCTTTCTTTGAAGACAGTGGCCCTAGTAGTATGAGACCCTAGTAGACCCTACGGTCTTCTTAATTTTTTTAATAATTTATAGCCATATAATAATAAGGGCTTTTTTCAAAAGTCGCATGTAATTTTTTTTTTCATAATAAAATAGTTATTGTACAATATTTTCAAAGTCGCATAAAAATAAATTTAATGTTTATATTTTTGTAAGACTGATTACAGCAAGTTCAAAAAACGTTATTTATCGCAATCGCAAGTATCAAAATAGTAATTCACTCATGAGCATCTACAGTAAATAGAATACACGTTGGATTCCCTGTTCCGTCTTTGCGATTTGCATGCCGTATACATGTGTGCGAGTTTAACGTGTGTGTGTGTCGATTGACATAAAGAAGCTAAATGCCGTGGGGTGTGAATGTTACAAGCGTTTAACGTATGTATTGCCACGTACATCTATCGGCAAAAATTCCAATAAAAGTGCCCCGGTCTCTAACGGAAATTCCGCTCAAGAATAATGTTTAATTTGCACCAAGGACAGGGTGATTTATTTAAGCTGCTTTTGTTTTGACGACGATAATGTGCTTTCTATATGTAGCGAGAACTATTTTTATTCTTTGGATGGTTTTAGTTGCGTTTGCTATCGTCTTAATCTCAACCTTTATTTGTACCTGTATTATTATTTTGCAGTCAGCCTTAGTAGCTTACATCATCAAACCCCGGCTTACCCCAGTACAGTAGTGGCTTTTCTCAGAATATCCAAGTTCAGTCTAACTGGTAGAACCACGCTGGTTACAGAATGATTGCGAGATAGCGCCAACTCATCCAGAAGACCGTCGCAAAGTACCTGTTACAGTATTCTTATTGTGTTGTGTCTTGTTCGGTGTGTGAGATAGTCAGAGGCTCAAGCCCATCTACATCTTCTACACTTGTTTCACTGATGAAATGCATGCAAACAATGGTGTACCATTAGCTTGCGGTAATCCACTGCTGGGGCTTCCATAGATCATGCTATTTAGTCTGATTTTCGGCTCTTACTGTCCAGTCGTGCCAACCACTTTGTGTATATCGTCACTCCAATGCCACGTTTGACAAGGCACGGTCTCCACTCTAGAATATGACGTACGGATGTCGATTCTGCGACAAATGTGACTAGCTTGCTACGACCAAAACTTGTTTCAAATAACTGTAAGTAACTGTTATTGCAATATTCCAACATCTACTCGTATTTTTACGTTCGTAACACATGAGTATTCGTAATTTATTGTCATCAAATTATTAATCTGAACTTAGGTTTAAACTTTGTTTTGAAATTAAATATTAAAGATTAAGAAATAAAAAAAACACAATTTTGTTGACGTAAAATGTACTTGTAAGTTAAATAATGTTTTGCACTACATATTAAGTACCTACCCTATACTACTTACTGTTATGTTATATAATGAGACTCACATACAGATATGAGGAAAATAACGCCGTGCAGACGAGGAAAATACACGTATTTACTATGGACAACGCATATTAAAGTATTTATAAAAATAAATGACTTTCGTCTCATTCAACTTGGTTGCTTTGAACAATCAACACGTTTTAAGTTTATCAAGTTTATTCTGTTTGTCAAGGTATGAAGTCTTTAAGCGTTCTGATATTAGTCGTTATGTGTGAAGAAGGGTTAATGTATCCTTCTCCATTAAATTTCAAAGTGCATAAGCCTGATGTAGGTAATAAAACTGGTGTTGAGATCACGTGGGATGCTATGGAAGACTGGGATGAGAAGCATCCTATCATTGGCTATAAGGTTAGAGCTGATTTATTTTTCGTCCATCAGTTTGACTGTAGTGTAAAGGCAGCTTCCCATGGTGCGTGGATTTGTGGACAGGTGCGCGCGACACTTGAGTTACCAGACTCGCGGTGTAACTTCAAGGCCGCACGCGTCCGGCCGCAAAACCACGCATGCGCCACCACGGTAGCTATAAGTAGGTACAGGTAAATAGTGAAGGTCATAGGATTGAATAAAACTCGTTGACTCGTATGAACAGGCTCGACAAGTCAAATTAAAGCTTCTATACGTATTCTAGTTTGACCAGAGCCTCTTAACATGTTTATATAGCACAACACTCACCATTTAACGGACCGCCCACAGCCTACAGCGGCAGCGGCGAGCGTTTTCAATGTACATGGCGTGCTTTGCTACTTTTCGAATTGTATAAATAAAAAAATAGTACCTTCATTGCTACAGCAAAATCTTGAATTATTACCCAGCAGGACCCTCCGCTGTTTGAAGGTTTTCAGACCAATAGTATATGTCACCGTTTAGCGATGTATTAGTACCTTTAAAAACCCTTGGTTTCATTTTAATATAATTATTAGTTTATGAGAAAAGCGCCTGCAAAACTTTTATCATGCCAGCAGGACCCTTTTTTGTTTTGACGCTTTCGGCCCCGACAGTCATATTTCTTATTAGCATTTTAATAGTACTTTTCAAATAACCTTACGTGTAATTAAAATATTTTGTATTATAGCAGAAAAATTGTTTTAAAACTTTTAAGTATTTTTTCAGCAGCTTAACGTTTAGTTTGGCCGATGTAGGTATGAGTTTTCATAACTTTTAGCATGGTGGCGTTAATCAAAGAGATTTTTATAAATTTAAACCGGTCTTTTTAGATGTACTTATATATTTAATTTTTATGAACACATTTTAATAAAAATCCGTTATGATATGATTATTATATATTTTGCATCTACCCTCAATTTTAATAATATTTAAGTGCCATAAAAATAATAGCGTCATTGGAAAAAAGTTTTAAATCAAATTGCTTGTTAAACTATAAAGTATTTGATTTAAACGTAAGGTTTTTTGAAAAGTACTATTAAAATGCTAATAAGAAATATGACTGTCGGGGCCGAAAGCGTCAAAACAAAAAAGGGTCCTGCTGGCATGATAAAAGTTTTGCAGGCGCTTTCCTCATAAACTAATAATTATATTAAAATGAAACCAAGGTATTTTAAAGGTACTAGTACATCGCTAAACGGTGACATATACTATTGGTCTGAAAACCTTCAAACAGCGGCGGGTCCTGCTGGGTAATAATTCAAGATTTTGCTGTAGCAATGAAGGAAGGTACTATTTTTTTACTTATACAATTCGAAAAGTACTAAATACCACGCACGTAAAAAGTTAACTTTCAATCGAATTAAACGTAGGGTCCTGCTGCGTATACGGACACGACGGGCCGGGCCGTAAGGGCGGTTTCAGATTAGCGTATTTTTCTGCGCGTATACGGTCGTTTTAGCATACGCGCTTACACGCGCGCTACATTACGCACTTCAAAAAACCGGACTCGCGTAAACGGACATATTTTGGCGTGTTCGCTCGAAACGGTAGTGACATCTTGTCAGTGTCAACATGGATTCTGACGGCTAAGCGCGTCATCGCTCGTACGAGTTGCGCGTGTGCCAAAAGGCGCGCCTATACGCGCCTACATGCGCTTCCAACGAGCTTATACGCGCGTATAAAACGCTAATCTGAAATCAACACTACGACGAGTGCTGTTGTTTCGAGTCTCAAACGGGACAGCACTATGTGAGATTCATAAATTTATTTCCAGAATGTTCTTTGTGTCCGTTGCTAGAATGTTTGTAAAGTGTTTATCTCTCAATGTACATGACTTGTATCTTGAGCGGGAGCGTCTTTATAAAAAAGTGCCATTGCATAGGTATTTGAAGATTGCTTTTATGTTTAGTAGCTTAAAAGCTATGCTCAAATTAAGTTTGCAATGTATGTTGTAAATTCCTGTCACTTTGCTGAATTTAGTGATCACTGTTTGCATTATAGTTAAGCATTGTTTTTCTTTCAGCTGGTAGTGTGGGTGAATGAGATGTATAAATTTACATATTATCAAATAACAGTGGGAATTGATCATGAAGAAACGGTCGATACTTATCATGTAAGTAATCATTACTTTACTATTTCAGAAGAATTTAGCATATAGGTACATTCCAACAACTTGCCGCTAGACCACCATAAGGGCGAGAAGCGCTCAGCAAGGCATCGTCGCTTCCAGAGCTACTTTACACGCACATTGATACTCACATACAAAACCACTTTCTAGTGTGCCTCGACTCTATGAGCGAGCAAAGGACTTTTTTTTCAAACTTGTCCAGTGCCGACTTGTTTGATTGTACCAACACGGAAATTGTGCAAAAATGATGATTATGTACATCATTGAAGACTATGGCGTAGAACAAAAGCTCTCTTTTCTTAAAAAGCTAAAGCTCGGCTTTTCTTTCTGATTGAATAAATATTTAAACCCCTCTTACCATACACAGCGACAAGTCAAGCTATTATACAGGATGTTGATTTGCATTTGCAAAATATTTTAAGGGGTTAATGTACTACTATAACTAAATACAAATACGTGAAAAAATAATTCACAAAAAGTAAAAAAAAATGTTTCATCATCATACACTTTGCACTTTAACTCGGTGTATTGACCGCCGCCGCCGCTCAGCTGATCGCCATTGTAGGTGCCTAAAATACAAGCTCACGTAGGTATCGCGCAGGTAATGCAGGTGCATTGCCTGCGCGATACAGTCTTAATTTGCACGATTTAACAGTTCATTCTGTTTTACTATCTAAGTAAAATTTAATTAAAATTGGGTTTTGTATCATCGCACACTGTTTGAAATAATTTTAGGTGATTAAGTACACTGTCTATATCGTATAATGCAGATCAACACATTGAACTTAAAGTAATAATAACATTAAAGATTAATTAATTATAACATTAAAGTATACAGTTTCAGTACGATTTTAAAATATATTTCCTACACCGTAAAAATGCCAGAAAGGTCATATTGTCTAGCTCGACGTGACCAAATGACCAAATGATTACATTTCGAAGCTTTTTTAATTCTTTTTTATTTTATTGCAGGACCCAAAACCAGAATCGTTGCCAGATATAGCAAATCCGACTATCATAGTGACATCTGCTGATAAACGTGTGGTTATATATAATGATTTTGAAGATAACCACATTTATGAATTTGCAGTGTTCCCATTTACAAACAATGGCGAAGGCCCCATCTCAGACCCATATAAGTTGGTGACATCGAAAAAGTACTACCCTTAACAGAACATGTATTTTTTATTTATTCTTACATAAGAAACATTGTTAATACAATTTTTTTTGGAACGATTACATTAACTATTATTTGAAATGTAAGCTTAGCAATTTGAAGGATTAATCGATAACAATAAACGGGGCACAGCAGAAGATTTTCATAAGACGCCTAAAGTCATTTACTGTCCTTCAAAATCTTAAGATATGACTTATTCATGTTGAGCCAGCAAAAACATTAAAAAAATATGGAATGATTTCTGACATGTTTATGACGAATTATAGTGATTATATGATTGATGACGTAATATTGTTTATTTCAATTAATTTGGTAGTCCCTATTACTGATTGAATAATTCTGTCTTCCTTTCTAAAAGCGTTTACTAAGAATATTATTTCTGTGGTTTTCACTGTAATTATTAATTTTAATAAGTACTTATATAGGTACTTGATACATAACAAACTTATAAATGTTTGACTTTAAGAAAAATGATTTTAGAAACCTCAGTGTGATTTTAATGATCTATCTATAGACACATTCAATTCAGTTCCACATATGGAGAGCCCCCTTAATATTCATTTATTTTTATTTTTGCATATGATCATGAAGCGCTTCACAGAGTACCTACTAATTTCCAAATTTGTAGTTTCAACAATATCGAAATAAAATGGCTGTAACATACGGACGGATAGACGGACATGGCCAATCTATAAGGGTTCATTTTTTTGCAATTTTTGCCTACGCGACCCTAAAAACTTGAGATTTTTAAAACAATTTCTGAAAAAGTCAATCGCTTGGCAGACAGATACTTCCAAAGTGATACAATTGTGTTATGAGAGAGTTACTCTCTCACAAGTAACTTTTAAAAATGGCGAGTGTGAATCTAATTATTATTTAAGCTGTTGCCG
This sequence comes from Euclidia mi, assembly GCA_944739405.2. NCBI lineage: Eukaryota > Metazoa > Arthropoda > Insecta > Lepidoptera > Erebidae > Euclidia > Euclidia mi. The sequence goes on from OX123184.2 coordinate 88,491,776, forward strand.
ATTGAGAAGGATCTGGTAAACAAAACATTGGCCGATGGAAGTACAAAAGCCATTGAAGAAGATGGTGTAAATAACAAAAAAACTATTTCATCATTTGAGAATCACTGGTCTTGTGAATAGAGTAGTGCACTGGAGCTAATTTTATACAATTCAGTGTAATATTACTGAATTACCATATTTTAGTGTTAAAAGATCACGCTAAGCAGGTATACTACTCTGTCAAGAAAGTACCGGGAAAAGATCAATAATACACAAACTGTTTGTTATTCATCCAAATTTATTTTATCACCTTCAAAGTATGTTCCTTCAGAAACTATACACTTACGCCAACGAATAATCCAATCATCAAAACATTTTTTAAACGCTGTTTCAGGAATTGAGTTCATTTCTCGTCGCGAATTCTCCTTTGTGTCTTCTCCCGATTGAAAACTATTAATCTATAACTTTAATTTGAGTTTAGGAAGAAGAAAGAAGTCGGCTGGAGCCATATCTGGTGAATATGATGGTTGCTCGATATGGTATAGTGGTATTTGAGTGTTTGGTTCAAAAAATCGTTCAAAATGATGACTTGTGCCAAGGCGTATTATCGTGGTGCAAAATTCTTTTGGGACTAGCCGAGCGGCAACATGTTTTATACCCAAATGATTAGTTAAAATGGTACGGATCGACTCCTGAGATACATAAAGTTCGGCGGCTATCTCTTTCAAAGTTGAATGAGGATTTTCAGTCACTGTTTCCTTCACTTTTGCGATGTTAACTTCAGTTGCAGACGTTGATGGCCTGCCAGAGCAAGGCAAATCTTCCATCACATCTCGACCGCTTTTGAATGCTTTGTACCACTCATAAGCACGAGATTTTGATAAAGTCGATTCACCGTAAGCCTTCTGTAACATTTTGATTGGCTCCGAACATGAAATTCCATTGGCGCTGCAAAATTTAAAACAAACTCTTTGTTCGATGTTTTTGTCCATTATGAAATTCGCAATAAATACTAGGTATGATATAACTATAAAAATAATTTTTAAATAAAAAAAAAACCAACTTCAAAAAACACTAAGGAACTAAAAAACAAAAAATAATTGGTTTTGGAGCAAACATTTTTGAAGTCGGTGCCAAGCAAAGTATTTCTGATCTGACTATAAAACCTCTACACATTTTTATATAATTTTCGTTGTTGATGGAATAGGTAATTTGTAATTTAGTAACTTTTTGCGTAAGGGCTTGGCACCGAATTCAAAAATGTTTGCTCCAAAACCAATTATTTTTTGTTTTTTAGTTCCTTAGTGTTTTTTTGAAGTTGGTTTTTTTTTATTTAAAAATTATTTTTATTTTTTGCTTTTTAGTGGTATACTAATAAAAAATAGTAATAAGTGGTACATAGGATAGTGTCCGTGTGGTGACGGATTAAGAATACGGATTGTCACCACCCCATATCATCCAATGGGTGTCGTAAGAGCCGACAGAGGGAGCATATTATGCAGAGAACAGCACTGTAAGAGAAGGAAAACTTGATACAAACCCTATACCAACCCGTTTGGCCAGCGTCGTATAGTAGGCCAAGTCCTCCTTTCAAAGGAGAGGCCTAGTCCAGCAGTGGACTGTTAAAGGCTGATGATGATGATGATGAGGATAGTGTAGGTGGTACATGATGGGGAGGCCTTCCTTACGTGCCTCAATTCTGAAATGTAGACCTGTACGTTTCTGGAAATTTCAAGTATTTTTTGTATTCAACTAAATAGCCTTAACACGTTCGTTTCAGTTCCATCATCAGATCTCGGAAATCATCCAATACCAAAGACAAAACAAACGAGCCTAAACACGATGATATTGCGTTATTGTATTACAAAGATCCCATGGCCACCTTCCTGCTCCATCATCTGAGTTTAGTAGCGCTCATAGCGAGACTTGGCTTGCCGGTCGTAACAGATCGGCAAAGTTAAGCAACGCTTGCACAGATTACCAGTTGGATGGGTGACCGTGTGTGGCATTTTCATCTGAGCGCTACCGTGCTTCGGAGGGCACGTAAAGCTGTCGGTCCCGGTTCTTGTCTAAGGATAAGGATCGTTAGGCCATGTCGGATGCCTTCGGGCGGTCTGAAAACTCCGACACCAGAGTTGGCCACACACTCACACGAAAAACAAAACAAACATCTGAGTTTGGTAAACATTCAGCACTAAAGTCTATGTAAAGACGAATCCAAAGAGCCCAAACTCAATGGGATTGCGTCTTTGTATTACAAAGATGCCATGGCCACCTTCCTGCTCCATCGTCAGACCCTGGAAAACATCCAGTACCAAAGTCCATGTAAAGACCAACAAACGACCCTAAACTCGATGATATTGGGTTACCTTCCAGCTCTATCATTAGACCATGGAAATCATCCAGCATCAAAGGATATGTAAAGACGACTCAAACGAGCCCAAACTCGATGGGATTGCGTAACTTATTACAAATATCCCATGGCTACCTTCCTGCTCCATCATCAGAGTTTGGTGAACATTCAGCACTAAAGTCCATGTAAAGACGAATCAAACGAGCCCAAGCTCAATGGGATTGCATCTTTGTATTACAAACATCCTATGGCAACCTTCCTGCTCCATCATCAGACCCTGCAAAACATCCAGTACCAAAGTCCATGTGAAGACGAATCAAACGACCTTAACCTTGATGAGATTGGGTTATTGTATCACAAAGATCTTTTGGTTACCTTCCAACTCTATCATCAGACCATGGAAATCATCTAGCATCAAAGTCCATGTAGAAGACGACTCAAACGAGCCCAAACTCGATGGTATTGGGTTGTTACGGTCAAATCGCTTCAAGTGTGCTCATAAAATTTGAAGAGTTCCTTCGATTTCTCAGGATTCCATGATCAGATCCTGACCTGATGATCATGGGACCAACTAGGAGGTATACTCTTTCAATCAAAACAAGAATATTCGAAATCGGTCCAGGCGTATAGGAGAAATCGGGGAACATACATAAAAAAAAAAGATTCCGACGAATTGTAAACCTCCTCCTTTTTTTGAAGTCGGTTAAAAAACAGTATAAATAACAGATGCAACTCCGCGCCAAAATGAAAAACAGTTGTGCTAATCTAACAACAACAAAAAAACAAAAATTTGAATTTGGAACCATAAGCAAATAACCTATTCCCGATACTTTTGTGGCTAAATGTGTCACTAGTATATGCTCTAGTAGCTGATAATAATAAAATAAGTTCATTGACAAAAATCTGTATACACGGCTACAAAACAAGCTTGATAGTTGCAGTACGATTTTGATACTTATTTCGTACGCCATAAAAACGGTATAAAGGTCAACGTGTCTAGCTAGATGCGTAGTCGCGTGTACATAAATCTTGGTACACAAACCACTGTGCAATCAACCGACGACGGCAAAGCTCGCTTTTTTATGAGAGACTGGTTTTATACGTAGAAACTGTGGCAAAGATCACCAGGCCTACAACTCTCGGCCGATTTTCAAAACGACTCAGCTGTAAGTCAATTTCCTAAGTGAAGATTATATGTCAATATTGTAATGTGGGAGAGCCCATGACTTTTACGACCCCAACAAATAAGTATAGAGTTGACGTTGACATCAAGAAAAGCGTGTGGTATGAATACGCAGCATCGGCTTTAACGAAAACCGGTGAAAGTCCACAGTCCCCAAAAGAAAGAATCCTAGTACATCCAACGCAATACATTTCAGACAAATAATAAAAAAATACAAATATAATATACATTTTTCGTCCTTTTTTATAGCATTAAGATTTTTGACAGTCGTTTTGGAGAGTCAAAACTAGTTTCAATACGCTGGTCTTACCTATGGAATATTGTCATCCCTCTGCATTGCAAATTTGATGAGAATTTAGTTCCAAAGCAAAAGTCTTGGATGCAAACGGGATAACGCTAGGTGATGAAAATAAATTACTTATTAGCAGTCAGGATCACTAACCTTCAGTCAATCGTCATCAGCCTCTATCAGTCCACTGCAGCTGAAGATATACCTCTGCTATGGCACGCCAATGAGTTTGGTCAATAGGTCAGCCAAAAATGTTCCTTTTATTATCACTTTAAATCATAAAACTCTGAGCTGGTAACCTAGTAAACTTGGCTGTGATGATTTACTAAACGTCATCAAAACACGTTGAGGCAAAATCATCAAGATGTTATTTGGCCGTAACAGCAATACTGATGACTTTGATAATTTACGCTATAAGAAGCCTAAGCTTTACTCCAGCCGTGCCGAGCTACAATAAAATAACTTGAACACGTTTAACTTGTAGTCGTAATAAATAAATGACCAACCCATAAATATCACAATACAACATAATAAGGAAAATCTTTACACATTCATCGTTAAACCATAAAAGTAGTCATACAGATTTAAAGTTATAGAAACAATTATTATATTTTTCACTGTGAACAATGAAGTGTTTATTTATTTTGTGGTTATTATTCTTACTGCGTGGTGGTAAGGGCTATGATAAAAGATATCCCGATACACTGCTTACAATAAAAGACGCACCTATGAATAAAACTTTATTTGTACTTTCATGGGATCCATTGAAAAACTGGGACGAAAAGGACCCTATTGTCGGATATAAGGTAAGTTGCAAATATAAATTTCCCAGTTATCGTTTTTCTAAACATAAATCATACAATGATATTTTAACGATCAAGTACTGTTAGGTACCACACCATGTACCTACCTATTTTCTTAAAAGACCATGATATATTTTATAGAAGTCAATCATACAATTTGTGGTTTCTTTACTAGGAGGTTAATAACCTTACGGAGTCCTTAAGGAGATTAAATAAAGACCGTACTTCTCTTACAAAAGAACTGAATGTGTGAGTTGATGAAAACATTAAAGTTATGTAATTTATGTTTCACTATGAGAACACGCGTGAAAATCTTGTCATGTCCAGTTGACGAAAGGATAAGTTATTTGATATCAATGTTTAATTTCACCAACTAAACAAACGTGTGTCCAGTCTCATGTGACGAGTTTGTAAAGAACCCAACTTGTTATGATGCACATAAGGTATTTTTGATATAATTATCTTAGGAATTTAAACTTTCGTGGTCATCAAAATTACTTTTACCTTTTCCTACGTATCCCGTTGGTAAAAACAACAATTATCTCAGTTAACATATCGTACTTTGTACTACTTCAGGTAGCTTTTTGGGAGACAAAAACTGGCAAAATGATTATACACAGATTCGTCGACGGACAACTACGAGATGAGGAAATTGAAGATGTAAGTACTTATAATGTTTTTAATTATAATGAGGCGCATCAAGCTAAGTCGAGACATGATAAGGAAAAACAAGAAAAGGAACTGGCGAAATCTAATCACAAGAAACCTTACAAACCGTAACCTACTTATGTACAGTATCAGATTGCAATTTATAAAAAGAGTTATTAAGTTTGACTATGCCATTTTAGAAGCATTGAAACAACATAATAATATATTTTATACTATTTTGTAATAAGTTTCTAAATAAATAAAATTACTTGCAGCGTTCTTCTACAACACCAGTGGGGCCACCAAAAATATACACTGTGTCTGCTAATGAAACCAAAGTTGAGTACAACAATGTAAAGGTCGACGTATGGTATGAAATGGCAATCCTGGCGTTTACAGCAAAAGGGGAAGGTCCACTCTCACCAATAAGACAGCAGAAAGTATGTAATGTAACGTGCGGTCCTCAATATACTTGAAGATGATTATATATTATATGATGATGATTATGTATTATTCAACACTGATTTTTAAATAAATAAAGACATAAAAAATATTACAAAAATATATTTTCCTTTGAGAGTAGGACATTCATTTATTTAAGCCAATTTCTTAGGAGCTTCGTTCCTCTCTAAAAAACTTTTTTGTCGCAATGGTTTTTCCTTTTTAGAAACGAATTATTATTACCTTTTCATACTACTTATACGATTTTAATATACTCACCCAGGTTTAAGAGAAATATTACTTTTATGAGGTTTGCAAGGATAGAAGTATGTGGCGATCTGTTGTCTCTGCCTACCCCGACGGGAAAAAGGCGTGAGCATATGTATGTATGTTTTACTTTTATTATTTCTGCTGAAATTGTTTGTTACCTAGTTACCGTGTCAATTGTATTTGTTATCTACCAGGGTGCAAGAAAATGCTATTTAAATGTAACAAAAAATAAAAGATGATTTTTGAAAACACATACAGGGTGTCATTTGGTCAAGACCCATGACCAAACCGAAGTCTACTCGTTTTGGACATCATGCCAAGTCATACTAAGCAAAAATGCCTGGGAAACGATTTTTGTCGAAGTTGACACTTTTTTTAAGCCGCAATTAAAAGTGAACGCGTACAAAGCTTGAAATACCTACTTATCCATGGGTGCATAGGACATCTTTAGAACACGTTGGCAGGGTAAATTCATCGATTTTATACCTAATTAGAATAATTCTATAGTGACTTTGAGCCTCAACATCTCCTGCACCAGTAACTTTCCAGATATGGTGCCGAAGTAAAAAATGTTCATAATCATTGGTACAATATGGGGTTTCCGTTTTCGTTAAGGGTCTTTTTTACACCCTGTATATTGTGACATGACTCTATAAAGTTTTGAACATTGTCCTTTTTGTATATAGCAATTATAAAAGGCTACGCGAAAATGATGCGAGGTTTAAGATTGAGGATATAAATAACTTTTTTTGGGTTATGTGGTGAAGCATCAGCAGCGAGTCTTCCTCTTAGACACTGTCTTCTGATCTGCATTTATCCTGCGACCGTCATTGGCATCGTGTGTGATAAACTATACTGCCTCGTAATTTTTCTTTTCATCGTGGACGTCTTTTCTTATAAATGTTAGACATTTGGATTCAGTAATAGTAGTATATGCACCCCATAAAATATTTTGCAAATGCATATCAACACATTGTATAAAATTGGTTGCCTGTAAAGTCGGTATACGGGCGAAAGTTTTACGTGACAACGACTTTGAGTGGTAAAATAATTTTAATGTGAATATTAATTCGTATAGTAGCAAGAAGGATGAAAGACGCGTGCCTTTCACTTTTTATGTCTGTCTCTCTCGCTCTTAGGCGGGACGCGTGCCTCTCACTCGCTCTCATTGTGAGCGCATAACGTGAGCGGAGCGTAACGCAGTTTCTTGAAGTGTCACCCGGCAAACCAATTTATAAGACGTTGTCACGTCAAAACACACCAACGCGGGTTGATCTCGATTAATTTCACATTTCTAGTAACTGAACAAAACTGTTTCTTAAAGTAATACCATAATAAAATAAGTTCTCAATCTTCTTAAGGCTGCATCGTGCGCATCGTTCGGCGACGAAATAGGTAAAATCTGTTGCGAGCGAGGTGTGTGCAACCGACACGCACACATTTGCTAGGCGGCGATGAATACGTGACTTACCTAATTTTTTACGGTTCCGTACCTACAAGGTAAAAAACGTGACCCTATTACTAAGCCTCCGCTGTCAGCCTGTTTGTCTGCCACCAGGCTGTATCTCATAAACCGTGATAGCTAGAAAGCTGAAATTTTCAAAAATTATGTATTTCGGTTGCCGCTATAACAACAAATACTAAAAATAAAAAATGAAAATATTAAGGCCCCTCCTTAATATTTTCATTTTTTCCCATACAATAAACGTGTTTTTTTCGTATTTTTTGGCCAAAATTACTAACGGTAACAGGTAGACGCTTAAAATTTTCACAGAATATGTAGTTGTATATTACCTTTCAAAATAAATAATTAAATAAAAAAGTAAATAATAAAGGGGAGCTCCCATACAACAAACGTAATTTTTAAGCAATTTGTTACTCTATCTGAATAAACAGGTAGAAACTTAGAAAATATTTAAGTATACATACAACAAACGTGATTTTCTTTTATAGATGATGGTACGGAACCCTTCGTGCGCGAGTCCGACTCGCTCTTGCCCAATTTTTTTAATATGTTTACTCTTGTGTGTGAATTATTAGAAGTGTAGAATATTTGTTGTCAAAGTTATTTTATTTGGAATAATATTTAATTATTTACTTAAACGCAATAAAAAAAAAATTGGGGTTCATCGGAAATTGGGTTTTTGCCCAATGCCCAACCCATTGGTTGTAGAGTGACACTATAATTTTATTATAATAGCCTCAGATTATTAGAACAAAAGGCAGATGGAGCGCATTAATTCATCAAACTAAGTGAGGCACGTTGACAGCTATGTGTGCGTAACATTTGGTACGGACACGTGCGTCTATGTGCGTGTAAAGTTGCCAGATTATGAATAATCTTCCACTATTTTGCACATAGTATTGTAATGTTTTTATGAAAGTTTAGATATACTGACATTAGTTTGCGGTCTTGAATAATTTACTGTATAACTGTAATAGATTGAATTACGTGTAATATTCATGCACCGGAGACAGTGAACATTAATGAAAGCGACGTAAACTATACAAATGAATATACACCAATTCTCTCACCCATATAAAGGTATTCATAAACAGGCGAAATTTGTCAAGCACACAATAAAGTATAAATATTATGATATGTAGACAAAAATAATTTTACTATTAAAAAAATAGATATATTAGAAGCGCAAACTCATGGATATGATTGTTTATTCTGACCATTCCAACTTACGGTTCTCCAGCCTGGTCACCTACCCACCTTCACAGGTCACGCCTTGGGGTCTGCCAAAGAGCCATAGAGCGCAGCATCCTGAATCTTAAACTTAAAGACAGGATACGGAACACCAAGCTGCATTCTAAAACAGGCATCTAAGACGTGGAAAGAAAGGCTGCCAGTGTCGAATGGAACTGGGCGAGTAGCGTCAGCCGTATGTACGAGGCTCGTTGGGCAAGAGTATCAACACTGTGGGCACCAGAGGATAGACGACGTCTCCGAGCCCGGCCCCGAAACAGGTGGCGAAATGACCTAGACGCCTACCACAAGAGCTGGCTTGAGATTACGTGTGACAAGCATACCTGGAAAGATTTGGAGGAAGCCTTTGCCCAGGAGTGGGACAGCGTAAGCTATTAAAAAAAATGAATGCCTTCAATCAATAATTTTTGTTTCTACACATTAAGTACATGAATATTTGGATCGTATAGGGATCGAACCCAAAATAATGTACCATGATGTACGGGACGTCAACTGACTACGAAACGGAAGTGTGAAGATGGCGCGCTTTGACAGAGTCTAGTGACGTTCGCTACAGTTGAAGAGGGGGGTGACGGTTGACGTTCAACGGAGCAACACAACTCTCACTTCTCTTGGAAACTCCGGGCGGACAACAAGTAACTAGAAACTGTCACTCTTTTCGTGTTCAGTCATCATCATCATCAGCCTTTAACAGTTCACTGCTGGACTAGGCCTCTCCTTTGAAAGGAGGAATTGGCCTACTAAACCACGCTGGCCAAACGGGTTGGTATAGGGTTTGTATCAAGTTTTTATTCTCTTACAGTGCTGTTCTCTGCATAATATGCTCCCTCGGCTGTCGGCTCTTATGACACCCATTATGGGGTGGTGACAATCCGTATTCTTAATCCGTCACCACGTCATGTTCAGTAATCCAAAATAATTATAGTCAGTATTGTTAACTTGATTTAGTGTGAACTTATGACAAACTGTGAAGCGTTGATACCGGCCAAAAATCAAGCAACCCGTTGTCGTCATGTTAATATATTTTTCATTAACATGACAATTCTTATTACATAATACATTGACAAGTGCATTTTCCATAATACAGGGAAATCGGCGTCAACGTAAACAGGCAACACTTACACATTTTTTGCAGAAATACGAATTTAATCGAAATTGAATTATGAAACAGTCAAATAATCCATAGATAACTGTGAAAAGATATTCTATCTTTCTGTTTTTGCTTTTGAAAACAACAATTGTATTTGCTTTAGTGGCCTCACGCAAGTGTTCCGCGCGCTCCATCTGATGGCGGCTCCAGATTAGTGCCGTGAATTCACGCGCAAATTCACGCCGCGAATTCACGGCATAAGTCGTGTCCTCCACATTAATGGGATGCTCGCAATCTTTCGTAAAACCCGCCGCGAAATGGACGTAGTAGCTGCTGCCGCAATATCTATATTTGCTGTTCTTTCTTTTTGTTCTTTTCGTGTGAGTGTGTGGCCAACTCTAGTGTCGGAGTTTTCAGACCCTTGTCTTGAGACAAGAACTGGGACCGACAGCTTTACGTGCCCGCCAGAGCACGGTAATGCTCTGATGCAAATGCCACATGTGGTCATCCATCCTATAGGCAACCTGTGCAAACGTTGCTTAACTTTGCCGATCCACTACGAATGGCAAGCCAATTCCGCTATGACCGCTACTATGTTTGCTGTGGCAAGATAATTATTACTATTTACAAGTACAAAACGAGAGTTATTAGGCTGAGGCTACATTAGGCCGCAACGTGACCTGCGACACATGAGCGATTAAAACAAATAAACGAATCCTCACGTATATGGCTACACTGTACATCAAACATAAATAGCAATCTTTGATTTCTTTATGCGATAGGAACAACATTACTGAAATCACGGCATCGGCTATATCAACATATCAGCGAAATTGAAGCGAATTTATTAGAAAAGTCGCATGAGGGTTGAGCTACAGCTATCAGCACCGCATCGCACTTTTCTATGCTTCTATCCTTTTCTGTCACTTAGGACCGTCATTTACTAGAGCGAGAAAGAGAGAGGGAACGCTTCAACACACCGCGGAATCGAAAAGGCGATCGGCAACACGGAAAAAATGCGATAGCATGCTGAGAGGCGACGGAACGCTAACGCGTGCGTCAGCACGCTTGCGCGCGCTATAGCATGCCATAGCAGCCTTTCGCCGCTGATCGCGTGCGAACGCGCGCTGACGCACGCTGGCGCGCGCGGCGTTGTGCTGCCGCGTGCTGGTGCCGATTCGTATAGATTTTTCGAATTCTTTTCTTTTTACTCTTGTTATTTTGCATTTCTTGCAAAATGCACGTATTACTACTGCTCTCTCTTCAGCTCTGCTATCCATTTCGAACTTGAAACTATATATATATATATTGTGACCAAAACAAATGTCAAAAGAACGCGGCGGAATGCTTCAGCATGCTATAGCACGCTGACGCGGGCGTTCGCATCCCGCAGCACACAAATACGATCGCACACAATAAAGTGTTGCAGCACGCGTCAGCACGCTACAGCGTGCTGAAGCACAGGCGGAACAAATGCAATTCCGTGCTGACAGATGTAGCTCAACCCTGAATCGCTCTTGTTATTTCGTTGTGGAGCATGTGTACTGTAGGTTCATCATCGCCAAATATACGCCGGAATTTCGCTTGTGATGTAGCCTTACTATGCTTTCCTCGTTTGGCTCTTCCAGTCGCATCGCAAATCGCTGCCTACTGTAGCCTCAGGCTGAGGCTACATTAGGTCGCGATGCGATCTGCGACACATGAGTGATTAAAATAAATAAAAGAATGCTCACGTATATGACTCCACCGTACATCAAATATTAATAGCGATCTTTGATTTCTTTATGTGATAGCAACAACATTACTGAAATCACGGCATCGGCTACATCAACATATCAGCGAAATTGAAGCGTATTTATTAGAAAGTCCGCATGAATTGCTCTTGTTACTTCGTTGTGGAGCATGTGTACTGAAGCCACGTCATCGCCGAATATACGCTGGAATTTCGCTTGTAATGTAGGCATACTATGTTTTTCTCGTTTCGCTCTTCCAGTCGCATCGCAAATCGCTGCCTACTGTAGCCTCAGCCTTAGAAATAACTGGACAGCAAAGTGTATTTTCTTTTTTAATTATTTAATTTCAATATCCATTTGAGTACCTACTAATCCGTGTCCAGGCATCATGACACTCCTTTTTATTCTTACGATGCGGGTTTTTTGCATCCCATAGTACATTATACGTGTGGTAATGCTCTAAAAAGCGCATTTCAGTTTCCTTATCCCAAATGTTCAGACGCGACTCCATTTTATTACCAAGCGCGCAGCGATTGCACACATCCATACGCCTATGAAGTCCGGAGAAAACTGGCACTGAGCTGTGAATGTGGATGTGTACGCGTGAATCCTGTGCGAAGGGGGCGCGAATCCTTAATCGTGGGACAAAATACAGACTCTGGTCGGGGAAAAGGCGCGAACGCGCATGAACAACGCGAAAACCGTCCACATTCACGTTCACGCCTGTTCACGGAGCGGCACTAATGTGGAGCCGCCATGATTCTTGTTCTATAATCTGAGATAATAGCCTTCATCAATAAAGAGGGTATACAGTGCATAACGCATTTTTAAATCGGACAGGTAGCAGGTAGTAGAGATTGGCACATTCAACCAAACAAACATATTATATATGTGATTCGTATTAAATATATTTCGTGGTTAAAATCAACAGTTTTCAGTCACAATTTACTGAAATCGTGCTTGCTAATTTACATATTATTATTTGGTCAACTTCTAGCAGTTCTTTTTAATATTCTCCTATTATTTTTTTAGTTTTCGTTATCAATAACTGGTAACACACCCTTTGTGGTGATCACTGTATATTTTTCTGTTACGTAATGTAAAAGTTTGTGTAAATCGACTTAACTATGACTACGGTTTTAAGCATTTTCGCTTAATGGCGCCTTAAGAACTAAAAAAATTAAAGCGTATTGTCATACAGAGGGCAAGAACCAAAATTAAATTGAAATATTTTGCTTGAACCTACAAGTACTTAACTCGGTGACGCTGCCCAAAAGCCAAAAAAACATTTCAATGAAATGTAGCATAGTCAATAACGTAATAACAAAAACGTTATCTGAGGACATCATAGGTACAATACAAAGGTCACAAACTCCCATTAAACTTACGAGCACGGAACGTTACACACGCACCGATAATTTCAATACATTCAAACAAAACAATACAATACAATGAATATCCGTTTTCTTTTATCTCTGGCTGTACTGCTGATATTTTGTCAAGGATTCCCGATTTTATCTTCTCCAAGTTTTACACAAATTTCTTCTTTTGGTGATGAGAATAAAGCGTGGCTATTTCTGAAATGGAATGAGGTGACCAGCCCTGATGATGCAGACCCTGTCATTGGATATAAGGTTGGTGATGATTTATTACATGTAAGAATAATGCTAGTACGAGACTTGAAGGCGGTTTTTCATTGCGAATAGGGTTGTTTCCAACTAGTCAAATCAAGCACTTTTAATGAAATGTCAAAAACGACCTTCTCTGCTGCGTTTGTATGAGATAAGACCTAATGACGTCATAGTTTTATGCTGTCAAATAGAATACTTATTATCAATAAATTGTCGATAAAAAATGTTAAATAAAGTTTTAACATTAATTGATGAATGAAACTACCATTAATTTGACATATTTCACTGGATAAAAATACTTGTATAATTTATTTCACTTGCAGGAAACTTCCCTATTTTATCAATCAAACTAAGACCGACGAAGTTATAATTTTATCTTATTTTAGCATAGAGGACTTTCATTCTATGCTTCACCGGTTTTTAACCTTTTTGTTTTGAAGTAATGCAAACATTTGTCTACATATTTCTCATAACTATTGTTGTCCTGTATTAAGAATAGAATGTCTTAAAAATCACCATCTTTCTGAATCCTACCTGTTGAATATAGATGCAATACAATACTGCTGCAATTAGTTCCCATAAACATGAATTAAAAATATATCCCATATACATACTTAATTGTTGTACTATTATATATATTTTTTATTATTGTCTGGTTCTTTTATATTTTAGGTAAAAGTATGGGAAGTAAAACCGGTCAAAAGGCAACAACATGTTTTTAACAATGGCACACTGACTCAAATTGAAATAGAAGAAATGCCGGTAATATTTTAACTATTTTTAATTTGTTTATACACAAAGTTAATATAATGCTATAATTTGAATAATTATTTAGGTTCAAGTTTAATCGCAATATCCTTTCTCGAGTGCACGTCCTCAATGCTACCCTTAAAAACTCACATGCCATCTAGTAGTAATCGAAATATGTAAAATTTTAAATATCTCCTCGCTGTTTGGCCCATGTTGTATTGTTTCTATTTTTGTATATAGAATAATCTATCTATATATCTATATAAATATTCTGATTATATCCCAATCCCTTAGAAATTATTGTGGATATATAGTCAACTATGTCTTTTAAAATACGTATATAAACATAAAAAGCTATAAAGAAAGAACTACACCATTCTACTGTGAAGTGATGGGATTTAAGACTGCACTGCGACTGCAATTTTATAAAACGTAACTTAACTTAAAAAAAATATACTTTTTGTGATACATTGGTCGAAAAGAAAATTCTTAAATAAAAATAATTTTCTGTTCATTGCATCAAACTCTGATTTTTAGGAGATAAACCTCAAAGAAGATCCAAGTGACGAACTGACAATTATAGATGTACCCGCTAACACTTCTGAGGCGAAATACAGCGGAGTTAAAATAGGAGCCACGTATGAAATTGGCATATTGGCGTACACTGCGAAACAAGAAGGAGACATCACAAGCAAAATGAGGATCAAATCAAATAAAAATTAAGTCAATATTTAAAAGTATTTTACTGTATTATTTTCACTTCAGATGTGTTCTTAACCCTTTATGATGAATAAAGTTGCATTTAATTTTAATTAACTGCATTGATTATTTAAAAGAATGAACACATTGAACTCTGCAGACACTTGGTATAGTCGCGCAAGTAAGTAATTTCAATCTTCAGCAATACGCGCTAGGAACATGGATTCAAGTTGCATATAGTTAGAATATCCGTATTATCCGTTACCTATCGAAACTGCATTCAAAATGTGTATTTTCATCATTCTCTCTGAAGTTAAACACCGCTGGCTAGTAGAATACAAAATCAGAATCTTGGGCAAAGCATAGCCGATAAAGTTGTTGTTTTCCTTGACAAAATATTAATGATTTCCTAGTTAACAATAAACATAGTTAACAATTTTTGATAAGGATGAGGAAACAACAATCACACTTTGACCGTTGTGCCCGGTGAGCAAACATAATTTTTTATCATAATGTCCCTTTTCAACACAAAGGTTAGGCCCACTCATTAGTGCCACGTGCATTTATTATGTTACGGTACACAATAAATGCATGTAGCTGTATGCCTTAGATTACAATTAACAATACAGACAATACATATACCATCCCTACGATGGTGTGTAATACAATTTAATAAACGATCAAAAAGTCTTATAATATATCGAATTAATCGGAGCAGTTACAAGCTGTACATAAAACTGTCGTTTCACGCGTCTAAGAAGTGCCCTCGATATTTATTTTGTGTCTAAAATTTGTTACCATTGAATTATTTACAAGTACAGTATTGTCTTCTTAAAATTCATAAATGAAACGATAATGACGAATCTTAATTTTAATTGAACGAGCAGCAAACGTCAAGCCATTTTAAGACTTAGGACCAACTAGCATCTTTCTACGAATCTTCCTACGGAAAGTGACCTAATATAAGCGATACAGTAACGGTTACTGTAACAGTACAGCAAACAAACATATCCTGAAGATTCCACTTGTCCTACAGTTAAGTTGTTGTTTATATTGCTAGCAATAGATAGAGGAGCCAATGGTCCATCGATGGTAAGTGGTAACCCCGGCGCATGTTTTCGCATACAGCTATCTAGCTGTATGCGAAAACACAACAAAGCCGTTGCCTTTCGCGAGGATGAGAAAAGAAATAGGAGGGAGAGTGATATGAGGGAGAAGGAAAAAGAAATGGACGTTTAGCACGCTCGCTCTTCAAAAGAAATTTGACATTGATATTCTGTTAGAGGATAGCACTTCCTGGGTCGAGTCGACCCATAATCATGCTAAAAAAAGCAAGACTACTACCCGTACAATTTTAGATGACGTGATCTCACGTTATCCTGACTAAAGAGATGTACTTACTATTGGATTAATCAGCTTCTCAATTACAAATTGTTCGCGACCGCATTGACAGTTTTTGTCGATATAATGACAATATCATACGGTTGCAAAAGACTTAAGGCAGGCGTTTAGAATAATATTCTTATCTTCTGTAGTTTTAAGTGGCTATGTGCATACATTAAATATCTCAGTGCAAGACACGATCCCCCATTCAAATACGAAAGACTATGATTCAGTTTTCTCGAAAAATCTGCATTGTTTGCTTTGAGATAAAATGTATGTGGCCTTGGTAATCTCTAATATATTGATGTTGACAACTGATTATATTCGATAATGCCACGATAAATAAGAGTTATAATAAAATCGATATAATCTGGTGCGGCAGCCAGATTTGCGCTCTAGAGAAAGTCGATAATGGAGATGTAAAGTGGCTGTGGAGACATGGGATATTATGGAGTTTTCAATTGTCGCTTCAATTAATCTTGAACTTAACATGGTGGCCGGAATTCGGTCTGAAGGATATTATTGCTTGCCAAGCCGGTTATTGCTAAACTATATATAATTATCATCATCTTAGCGTAATTCCAGTTGCAATCCGAGGTTCGCTACCGTTTTTTTTTTCTCATGTACCCGTGTGTTGGATGACCGGGCATCGCCGAAGCACTCGTTGCAACCCCCCGACGGGCACCGGCCCGCCAGATGGTCAGGCGGGCCCCGAACAAAACCCTTTGGCGGCGGATAAAGATGTTGGGCTCCGCCGCCAAAACACCCAGCGGCCGCAGAGGATAATGAGGACGGCAACACAACACCGCATCTCCTCTTCCTCTGCGGCCCCACGCAACGATGTCAAAGTCAAAATCCTTTATTCATTTAGATCACAAAGTGACACTTATGAACGTCAAATTTAAACATTATTACTGTATGCTTCTACATTTACATTTACTGCCACGTTCGCAAAGCAAGGGCGTAGAAACATGAGAAAGAACGGGCAATAAAACTCACGGTCACTCTTTTTCATCGCCAGGTTTTTAATAATACATAACAATTATACTTTTGTAAGGTGCTGCAACTGTTATACCTTCCATGTTACTTGTATATACCTATTTACTTTACATGATACTCAAGCATAATCAAGTTAAATTTTGATGTTCATTTAGTTAGCCTCCTGAACATAGACATGGTGAAACAGGAGCATCCACTTACATTATGCACCTAACAATGCAGGCAATCCGCGCAAATGTTCAGAACCATAGTGGAAATGATGAAGTTAAATATAAATAAAATTATTATACCAGCCCATAACACCGCCATCGACCAGTCATCGCAAGTAGCACCTGTTCACGAGTATGACGCATGTGCCAGCCATCATCCCTCTCGCCATATCAGAGGGACAGGGATGACCCGACACATGACGCCACCACAAGAAATGACATTTTAGTGAGCATGACGACTACGGTATACGAACCGGCAGTAATAAAATTAACAATCTGTTGGTATACTGACCATGAACGCGATGGTGCGCCCCCATTTGGTCGCGGGAGATAGGGCGCGCGGCAACGCAACACCGACACGCCTCCCCTCCCGCGACCGCACCCAACTGCGAGGGACACAGACAGAACTGTCCCCTAGCTACCTAGTCTTACCTAATTTGACTGAATATTAGCTATTCCATTGAACTTCGCAACTAAAAGGGATAGCGATTTTCAATGGTTTAGACTAGTCAGTTTATTCCAAAGTACTGACGCTCTATAGCGACTGCCTTTATAACAGGCGGGACCGATAGTTTATCGTGCTCTCCGTGGCACGGGGCAAGCGATAATTAACATTTCAATACGCACAAAACTCCAAATCGTTAGTGGTGCGCGCTGTGGATTCAAACTGTAGGTATCTCCACAAGGCCGTCTTACCAGTGTGGCTCAGTAGATCATTTTGATCTACTGAGCCACACTGGTAAGACTTATAATAGACCTTATTGACTTATAATAGACTATTATGACCCAATTTAGGAGAGGCCTATGTCTAGCAGTAGTCTGCGAAAGTCTGTATAATGGTAGTAGAACTAAACCCATCTGTTGTAGTAACAACAAGTTGAATTATTTATATATTATACTGGATAGGTTTAGTTTGTTACAACAAGTAATATGAATCATAATATAAATATATTACTTTACTACGTGTAATCGTTCAGATAACATGTCATGTTTACGGGGCGTAAACATGTTATGGGTGCGTGTTACTAAAAGCCTATTCGCTCGTTACCATTTTATTGTATATTTTTTATCTCAATGTTAATATTATCAAGATCAACACCAATCGAAACACGCGAAGCAACAGTACAGTAAGTAGTATTAGTCATATATTATCTAGTTTAGTCATGTTACTCATGGTTAAAGTATTCAAAATCGAAAGTTTAATATTTATTTTTTACAGAAACAAGACAGCGATACCCCAGAAGAGAGACGACATGTCATGCTATACAGAGGGTCTCAGGTTGTTACCCACAATGCGCACCACTGAGTTTTCAAAATTAAGTGTGTATTAAATTGTTATTTATCGCTTGTTAAACGAATAAGGAAAACGTCATCAGGAAACATGGTGAACTATGCCTTACCATTCACAAAGTGAGAACAAGCCCGTACCGAGCAGTGGGACAATTTATATTCAGGGCTGGTGATGATGCAGTCTGCAATATTAACCGCGATACAAGAAACACACATACGATGTGCGTTTCTTAAAAAAAGATGATTAAATAACAAATTTATTTAAATTATTTTATTTGTATTTTTTTTAATGGCAACACGTGCATCTATGCAATGGCATTCTATACACACACTGTCCGTTTATAGCTCCTTCAAGCATAGTGCAATGTTCATGGCAGTCTTGCGTAAGTGCGTTGCACATGCCAAGGAAGTATTTAGCATCAGGACAGTTGGCTTCGACCGAGATAACTGCGCAGACGACAAAGACCAGAACGAGGATTATGAAAGAAGATGTCATTGTACGAGAAGATGGTGGCTGAAAATAAATAATATTGTTACTTAAAACAAATATTGCTCGACTGATAATTAATTCATTTGTATGGGGTCCGAGCGCTCGTATTTTGTACTGAGAAATTTCGAAACGCTTGATCGACGTCTCACGTGACCAGAAGGCTGGTTTATTCTTTGCTCAAAGAATCAGCATTGCCATCCAGCGTGGCAATGCTGCCAGCCTTCTGGGCACGTTACCCCATGACATTGATGCGGAGGTATACTACGACGCCTAAACGCCTCGTGCCTTGCGTTTTGTAAGAATATATTATTATATTTTCTTTTTAAATTAGTTATAGGTTTATAAGTATAGTTTTAGTTGTAAATAGTAATTAAGTAATAGTAAGTAGAAATGTAATTGGTTGTAAAATAATTGAATTGAAATAGTATAGACTCATATAAATAAAAAATTAAAAAAGAAAAGAAATATTTGTATTGCTGCTGGCAGATTAGCTAACGACCTCTCTAATGGTGGTGATCAGTGGTAATCGCTGCTCATGGACTTTTCCAACGTCAAGGGTATACCAGCAAAGAAGCAGAAACTGCCCCCCGCATAGGTAATACCATATTTAACCCTCGCAGGAAGGAGCTTAGAAAACACCGCGACAGATATTTCATTCAAAGATCGTTGGTAGCGTACCGTGCCAGACGAGAACATTTCCGGCTGGTACAGATGAACTCTACTGGAGGAAAAGCACTGACAGACAACGCACAGCCATAAGTGCAGTGAGCGAGAAGCGGAAATTTAGCATGATTGTTGTAGAAATTCGCACGGAATCGGGCAGAAACTTAAACAGGTAATTATGTTTTAATTTGATATTTTGGCCGTCGCTGTGGGCATCCTTTAGTTTTATATATATGCATCAATACAGATACTTGATACCTTTAGTTAAAAACGATCGACGGTTATAATAAAAATGCTTTAGCGACTCACCTGTATGTGCTGAAACGGCTTTCATTAAATTAAATAGCGTGACTGCCATGTGTCGTTGTTTATATACTCTACCAGTCGAAGGACATTCATCTGCCATTGTAGGTTTAAGAATTATGTATACTTAGGTGTAGTACCTAAACAAACATGGCTGCACGGGTAGTGTATAATAGTCTCGCAACTATGTTGCGATTGCATGCAAAATTGCAAAGTATTTATAAAAAATTTTTTTTATAGTCTCACGCCTGTATTCCCGGAAGGGTTGGCAGAGGTGTGATTTTACACCCACATTTCGCCATGAATTTCTAGGTCCCACGTAATAGGGGGCGAGCCTATTGCCGTTACCGGGCACATCACAAGACTCCGTGCTGCTACTGAGAATTCGGAAAAACCCAGTAACACTTTTTTTTGACCCGGAAATTAAACCCGGGACCTCCGATCAGCAGTCACATACGCTATCCACTGGAGCACGGAGGCAGTAAAAAGTATGCTCCATGATTCCCGTATCGTAGGTATTAAATTATAGCGATGACAGCCGAAACCAATTCATTCCTTCGCATCAATATTATAGACCATCGCCTTCGCCAGAACTAAGCGCGAAACGGCTTGACCGCTTTAATCTTTTTGTGATCATGCATCCACTGAAACTCACTCACGGTGTTTCATTACGTAGGTGTCGTAAGAGGCGACATGCACGAAGCAAATAGAATCTTTGCGTAGAGGCGGCAAACTCAAAACCAAACCCTATACCAACCAGTCTGGACAGCGTAGTATCTCATCACATCAGCAGTCCTTTATACTGTCCCACTGCTGGGCACGGGCCTGATCTCACTTTTGAGAAGCGTAAGGCCATAGTCTACCACGCTGGCCAAGTGCGAGTTGGCAGTCTTCACATGTCTTTCGAGAACATCATGGAGAACTCTCAGATATGCAGGTTTCCTCACGATGTTTTCCTTCACAGATTAGCAAGCGATAATTAACAATTTATTACGCACTTAACTCCGAGAATTCATTGGTGCGTGCCGTGGATTCGAACCAGAGATACTCAGCAGCGATAGCTGAGTGGAGAGACCGACAGACTGCTATGCAGCGTAGTACTTCATCAGCCTTTAACAATCCACTGCTGGACTAGGCCTCTCCTTTGAAAGGAGGAATTGGCCTACTATACCATGCTGGCCCAACGGGTTGATATAGGGTTTGTATCAAGTTTTCCTTCTCTTACAGTGTTGTTCTCTGCATAATATGTCCCCTCTGTCGGCTCTTACGACACCAATGGGATGATATGGGGTGGTGACATTTCGTATTCTTAATCCGTCAACACACTGACAATGCAGCGCAGTATAGCAGTCCAAATTCTTATATTATGTTAATTCACTATGCTACTGTGATGCAAATTGAGAGAGCAATATATTCAGCAGTCGATTGTGAAATGCTGTATGATGATGATATGATGGACCTGATGGTAACCCTGGACACATAACCAAGTAGGCAGAGAGCATCTGAAGACGACCAGCCTTTGGAGATGGCGCGTGGAATCAAACATAGGACAAGACTTGTCATTGAGGTACATGCAAATTTGAACACTTTAACGTATTTTGCAACAGATCACACATTCACACATAATTCTCTTGATGTATATCTTTTAAATTTTAAGTCTATATCCGATACACTTTTCTGTTCAATAGAACATTGGTGAATATTTTCTGGGCGAGTTAAACCGGTGATAAGGCAATAAAAAGAAGAAGTTTTGGAGAAAACTCAATTTCCACCTCCAAGCGTTACTCAAAATACTTGAAACTGTTCTGATCCTTAGAACAAAATAAAATTTACTAGTAGTACGATATGAACTGATAAAAAGTTGTAAATTTTCTTGGATTAAAAAAAGCAATCACTTAGGTATCAAATTATTTTATTTTGTTAATGACAACAGGTACATCTGAACGCTGGGAACTTGTAAACACACTGTCCGCTCTTAGCTCCCTCGAGGTTGGTGCAGTGGTACTGACAGTCCTGTGTGAGAGCATTGCACGTGCCGCGGAAGAACCTGGAGGGCGGGCAGCTCGCCTCCGTTGAGATGATGGAGCACGCGATGATGGCCAACGTGACAATAATGATTGCTGACTTCATCGTTGATTGTAGAATATTTCTTTAAGTCTGCCTAGAATAACCAAAACTCGTTACTTAAAATCAATCAATAAAAACTAAAAACAAATCAAATAAAAAAAACAATAACAATCAAGGGACCTTTCAATTTCGGCCGGTTTCAATATTCGATCTATCCTTGTATTTGGATACTAGAGACTGACACAATTATGTTGTATGGAGATTAACTACGGAATTCTATATTCGAAAAATAGATAGATCTGTAGATTTTAGATTCGTTTTTGACAGTTTTTGACATAAGCTCCATACAAAATATGTCAAACACGAAGCTAAAATCTACAGTTCTATCTAGGTTGAAGATTGAAAATGGCCGTAGATGTAACGGGGTTAAAATTTAGGTTTAATTCACCAAATTAAGAGTCTTTCTACTTTTGTTTCAAGCCGATTTAAATAAATAGGACTATGATACTTTTAGGCTCACGCAATGTTAATTGAAACAAACCTATGAAAACTTCTTCAGAACTACGTGTAACATGAAACAAAAATTACTTACTTGAACAGTCAGTCAATGGTGCTGCTACTAAGGCTTGCAAGATTCTATTTCTCTTCCTATTTGATCTTGTATATATATATCTTCTTAATTAATAAAACAATTAAACGAAAGTCATTAGAATATCCAAAAATCCTAATTAGAGACTGGGAATTACATAATAATTTGGGTTTACTTAGCTAATATATTTCTAATGACTGATCATGAGACGAATCATTATATAAACTGTAATACTGTAGAACTAAATCATATTTGTCTTGCTTCAGTTTTATTGTCATCAGTTTAAAGACAAGTGAGTTTCATGTGTAATATTTAAAAATATAACTCCTAGTAAAGAACCGAAAGGACACAGCAGGGTTTGAATAAAGCATCATCTGTATCATTATCTCAGCCAAAAGACGTCCACGATCTTAAGCCGCATTAATCTAACCGCTTACCGCGATCCCAATAAGATCGTCGGACACCTGCGGTAGGTATGTGTAGGAAAATAAAAGGAAATAACTAGCTCTTTGCCTGCTTTTGCCGTCAAAACAGATGCAGTTTATGAATCTGATTGCATCGATTTTGATAACTCTAAATTATTACATAACTTCACGCCTTTTATTCCCAAAGGGGTAGGCAGAGGTGTATTACATACTCACATTTCGCCAGTTATGTTTAGGTCCCAATGTAATAGGGGGCGAGCCTATTGCCATCTACCGGGCACATTGTTAAGCGAGCGATAACTAAAATTTTTAATACACACATAACTTCGAAAAGTCAGAGGTGCGTGTCCGGGGTACTGAGGATCGAACCCGAGGCGATCGTCCATTACGTACACCACTGGGCTATCGTCGCTTTCTATTAATTATTAAAACATCAATAATACCTTTCCAATTGGCACTGTCTTTACTTTCGTCTATGTTATAGATTCTCAACTACTCCACAATGAAGTCTGCTATAGCAATCCTCGTATTGATGTTCGTTGCATGCACCATCATCTCGACAGTATCAAGCTGCCCGCCGTCAAAGTACTTTCGCGGCACGTGTAACGCTCTCACACAGGACTGTCAGTACCACTGCACTAACCTCGAGGGAGCTAAGAGTGGACAGTGTGTCTACAGATTCCCGGCGTTCAGATGTACCTGCTGCTACTAAGTCCTCGCAATTAGTGTAAAAGTAAAGTAAATGCATTGAGTAATTACTTTGGCTCCTGATTTAAGTACCCTGGCCATATTTATACTAATTACATTAATATTTCTATTATTTAATACAGCACTGTTTTCTATCACATTGAGAAAACCATATAATGTTGCTATTTCATCATCATCAGCCTGCCGTACTTCACTGCTGGATATAGACCTCTCGAATGGCACGCCACTGAGCCCGATTTTCGGCTCTTCGTGTCCAACCGCTGCAGCCACTTTGCGTATATCGTCACTCCACCTAGCCGGAGGGCGTCCTACACTACGTTTGCCAAGGCGCGGTCTCCACTCTAGAACACGACTACTCCAACCGTTATCGGTTCTGTGACAGATGTGACCAGCCCACTGCCACTTCAACTTGCTAATTATCTGAGCTATGTTGATTACCTTGGTTCTATGTCGGTTCACAACACTACGAATTCGATCCTTCAGAGAAACTCCGAGCATAGCCTTCTCCATAGCTCGCTGAGCGATCTTAAATTGGTGGACTAGTCGCACCGTCAGTGTCCACGTCTCGGCACCGTAGGTCATCACGGGTAGGACGCACTCGTTGAAGACTTTTGTGTTAAGGCTTTGCAGTGGGGATCACGAAAAGACTCGACGGAGTTTTCTATATGCTGCCCAGCCGAGCTGTATTCTTCTGCATATATGCAAATGTTGCTGTTGCTATCTACATATGTATATGCAAATGCTATTAATCAGCTCTGTGTTTGCCGCATAGTGGTTCAATTTTGATGACGCACAACTTACATCAAAATCAAAAATTCAATACTACGGAATTTGCGTCAGAACTGTGAGGCGTCGAAGTGATTCAAAAGTATGTGAGTGTAAATGATACCAATTATTTACTACAAGTACAACTTCCATATATTCGTGATCAGTAAAATTCATCAATATTGTATTCTAAATTCAAATTTATATATTGTACGTGACATCCGAATTACAGATTGGCATTAAGGGTCAGCACATATCTGACGGAAGATGCGTCGAACGTATCTTCGGTCGCGTCTATTCCGTCAAATGAGTCGATACACATCTGACGGAAAATGCGTCGAGCTTATCTACATCGATCGCGTCTATTCCGTCAAATTAGACGTGCTACATTACGCGTCTAGTCAGTTTCTGCGTTCAGCAACTACAGTGCGGTTGCTTTGTATGACATTTAATTTTAAAACGTCGCCCATCGCGTCAGTCAAAATTCAAGTAGTGCGTAGTGCGCGCGACGTCGACCGATAATGCGTTGACGGAAACGGAACAGACGCTGCACGCTCGACGTATTAACGGATTATCGGTCAGGTGTGAAAGGCTGAATGTTTTTCTATTTGGCGTTACGCGACACATCTTTCGTCATATATGTTCCGACCCTTAAGAGTATCGATACTTGGATTTTTGCACTTTTCCAACAGAACTCAATGCTAACAGTGTGACAAAAGTGCGAAGTCAATATAAATAATGCCCTAAAGATAAAAATATCAATCTACCTTGCGGTTTTTATACATATTATATTGTAGCCGATTAGGCAAAAGCAATCATTGAGTTATAATATTGTATCGCATCAACAACTTTTGAACATTTGATGGAAGTTACAAAAACAAAATACAATTAAAATAAATAAAAAGGTTTTCAATTACATTTATATGATTTTTAATGAACATGTGCTTTTTTCGGGGTTCAATTGGATGAAATTTGGCATGATATTAAATATACAAAGATTGCCTCTGTGGTCCAGTGACTGCCTCTGTGGTCCAGTGATTGCCTCCTTGGTCCAGTGGATAGCGTCTGCTGATTGGAGGTCTCGGGTTCGACTCCCGGGTCAGGCAAAAGTGTTACTGGGTTTTTTCCAAATTCTCAGTAGCAGCACGGAGTCTGGTGATGTGCCCGGTAGCGGTAATAGGCTCGTCCCCTATTACGTGGGACAAAAAAAATCATGTCGAAATGTGAATATAATATTACACCTCTGCCTACCCCTTCCAGGATAAAGGTGTGAGTCTATAAAAATATGCAAATGTTTATCCAATTCAGCAGTTTTCCGTAAAACATAACAAATTAAATTACTAGGGTAATTAAAAAATAAGTATGGATAAATTATTTGCCTCATGTTTACGTGGCCTCAGTTTCATCATATTTATATTTGATTTTAACTGTTCACTAGTTTTGAACATTTTTTTCACTTCTTAGTTCTGTTGCGAATTGAGCTTATAACTTTTGGAGTCAAAACTGATCACGAATATATGGCAGCTGTACTAGCCTCGTGGCGCCCAGAGATTTTATGGCTCATCCTCGACTATGGCCCGAATGTCCTTCTCATAGGACATAATTGAAAGGCACAGGGAAAGAAGGGGCTCATCAACAATTAACACAAATTGAATAAAACGCTAATTTATACTAGAAATCTACATGGTGTGTATGGATACTCATTTTTAACGATGTTATTTACATGTTTTGGACATTACGTAGTCCAACTACCTATTTTTGAGGATTCCGTTTTAATTGACCTATTCAATCAAAAGTTAAACAGACTTTTCTGGCCTAAGCCAGAAATGTACAGAGCAAAAAGGGGTTCATTGTAATAATGAGCTCCTTTCCTTTTTGGAAAAGTAAATGTAGGCAAATGGTTTTGAAAGAATAATAAACAATATTTCTGTTAAATTCAATGTATATTTCAGTATGAATTAGTTATGTGGAACATTTGTAAAATATTCTTGAGCTTCAGGGGAACAGAACTTCTTCAATTCCTGTAGGTCTTTATATTTTTCGTCTGAAATAGGCAGTTCTGCCTCATAGCGTAGACCAGGTAATAGGAACTCTTGGTTCTGGAGATTTCTCAGACTTTTATTTCGCCCTGCTATTAGCACGAATTCTGTATTTATACACAGTATCATAGTGCACTGCGGTTGGGTTTTTTGAGCATCTATTTATTGGCCAGACTGAGATCAATTCACATAAGTACGTATTTTGCATATTGAAATTCTGCAAAACTTCACGTCTTGACTGAGGTGGAATTCTCTCAAAACACTTCTGTTTGCAAGAACATGCCGGTCCTTCCTCATGACTAGACAGTCGTATATTTTTCATAACTTCATTCATTCTCCCGTAACGCTTTCTTCTCTTAGTTCTTGGGTGACAATTTAACTGGTTTTCTTCATCGCTTTCGCAGTAATTGCGGTCCATTTTATATTACTTATTCTAAACAAATTCACACACGCACTAAAAAATTACGCCTTGACGTTTAAATTTTATCTGTCACAATACGTCATTTATTTCAAGATGGCTTGTTTTGTAAACGTAAAATGTGCTCCTTTTAACTCTGATTGGGATGCAATGAGCACCTTTTAAGCTAGTTCGATACGAAATGAGCTCTTTTTATTCCTTGACGTGTTTTTTAATATTGAGGATTACAAAGTAATGGGCCCTTTTTAGTTAGTTTTGAATATGTCATATCAAAGGCCTGTTCAAAATCTACCAAGTGCGATCATTTGTTTGATTTCGTATAAATTGTGCTGACACTGTACCTGTTAATACTTTACCTAATCTTCACTGCCACGCTGTGAGCGTCCCCCGAAGCACGCCGTTTGATGCTGACACTATACCTGTTAATGCTTTACCTGATTCTTCAATACCTGGACTGGAATACTAGCAACTCATATCTCCAACATCGGATCACGACACAAAACACTCCTCATATAAACAATCTAGCTCAATCTAACAACAGTGGAAAAATTGAACAATCACAACGTCGAAAATCAAAGCGCAAATTAAATTTTAATATATCTTACCTAGATTTTGTAGATGAAGAAGATTCCTCAGATACTATTTTACTAAATGAAGCATATCCATCTGAAGATTCTAACAGTTGGGATGAATTGAATGATGAGTTTAGTGAAGCAAAAGAGATAACATAAGAAAAAACTGATGAAGAAAAATACAGAAAATGGATCTGAGACTATAAATATTGAAAAGGGTAAAACAAAGAAACAACTTAAATTATGCAACTATAAACATAAACTGAAGGGTGAAAGTTACGCAAACGTCAAAGGAAAAATCATAGAAGGAAAAAAAATGAAGGAAAATCCTTGTGTTGGAAAGGTATACCAAAACAATTGTGCTAAAATCAGTGAAGAACGCCGTAGAGCTTTTTTTACATATTTTTGGGAGCTTGAAAGCCAGCAAAGACGCAAAGATTGGATTGCTCAAGCGACAGTAAAAAGAAGTGTTAGACGCAGTAAGTTCGATTAGCCAGCTACGTCTAGACGCAGCGTGACATACAATTATTACATATATGAAGGCGAGTCGAGGAGACAAGTTTGTCAACAATTTTTAATTGTAACTCTTAACGCCTCACAAAGATTTATTCTATATACTGCCGAAAATTCTTCAGATGAAGGCGTTGCGAAACTTGACCAACGAGGCAAACACACTTCACATAATAAAACTCTTGCAGAAGTTGTTGAGTATGCCAAAGCTTTTATTTATTGTTTGCCTTTGTTGCCTTCTCACCATTGTCGAAAGGATAGCAAACGGTTATACTCACCAGAGGAATTTAAAAATATTACAAACTTGCACTCCATTTATGCTGAAAAGTGTAGAGAAGAAGATCAGAACCCTATGTCACTTAAAGTGTTTCCGGCATACTTTAAAAATAACTTTAATATTGCATTCCACATACCCAAAAAAGACAAATGTTCCTTAAGCTCTTGTAAATCATACGATGTACTTACAGAAGAAGAGACGGATAAGATAAATAAACATTTAAAGACAAAGATGATTCTCAAAAAGATTCCTGTTTCACCAAAATTTATATGAAAAAGACAGAAGCATTATATGCGCAAGTTTTGACCTATAAAAAGTTATAAACACACCACATGGCACTAATAATATTATGTCTTTATACTATTCACGCAAACTTGCCGTTTATAATTTTACAATTTATGAGAATGGAACTAGAAATGGTTTGTGCAATGTTTGGACAGAAACCAATGCCCACAGAGGAGCAAACGAGATATCTACTTGTTTGTTCAATTATATTAGAAATAACATTGATAAAAGAGGCAAAATAAGGACATTACTACTCTATTGCGACTCTTGTTTTGGCCAAAATAAGAACAAAATCGTACTAGCCGTGCTCCGCTATGCACTGTCTCAATGCGAAAACTTAAAAATAATTCAAATAAATTACCTAAACACAGGTCATACATACATACCAGTGGATAGTATGCATGCAACTATAGAACGTGCGGTTAGAAAATTAACTGTATGGGCACCTTCTCAGTGGCCGACTATCATGGAAATTGCTAGAAAAAGCCCGTTTCCCTATGAAGTTCATGTACGAGATGGAAAGTTTTTTTATGAGTTTTAATGACATCGTAAATAAATCATTTAAAACAATTTAAATCTGCATATTTCTATGATAAGTGTTGTAGTTTTCAAAAAGTAAAAGCCAAACGTGATGTTTATTAAAAGATCTATGATGCTGGATGTTCTGAAATTCCACTGGGAGATATGGGTAACACCAAACCGAACGAAAATTTATATAAAGCGAAATTACCAATTTCTTGCAAAAAATGTAAGGACCAGAAAAATCTTGTTGTAAAAAAAATCATTCCACCTATCTATGCAAAAGAATTTCTAGACCTTGAGTATAATAATAAGACAGTAGACCGCTTGCCAGATACTGATGCAGAGGATTGAAAATGTTTAATTTTGTGATTTTTGTGATTTTTCTTTGAATCTGATTTGATTGTTTTGATTTAATTTGGATTTGATTTTTTAGATGTTTTTTATTAATAATTTTGTTGATTTGAATTTATAATTAGATTTTGTTGACTCATTAGTCATAAAAGTTTGTTACACGAAACAGTGTTTATAATTAATTACGTTTTGAAAGCTTACATTAAATAAATACAGCTAACTTACTGCCTTTCATTCGTAAAACATATTCCCACTCCACCCAGTTAAATCTATAACATCAATGCAAGATAATTCTTCACTTTGGCTTACGTCTTTTTAACTATACTTAAAAAAACAAGTATGTCATTTACAACATTTTATAGTTCTAAACATAATATAAATATTTTGTTGCCATAGAAAATTCCCTAAGGTTACAGCATTATATAGATCTGTAAAAATAACTAGTTTGTTGTAAGCCACAAAAACACTGACAATACTTCAGTTGGAAGGATATCTTTATAGCTAACATATAACACGAGAAAAATAAAAATACGTTTTTAAAAACGAGTTCCTACAATGTATAGTTTTTGAGTAATGATTTTTTTTCTAATTTCAAAAAAGTTTTTTGGCTCTGGTGAACATTTCATGTTTTGCGGCTTACAGCAAATACGTTTTCCTACGTCGATATATACTAGTTTGAATTAAGATGCATATTTTTATGTGATAAAATCAGTTATTAATCTACACTAGGTTAGTAACTGATTTTGTCTCATGAGTCTTATAATAAGCTGGAAAGCGAAAAATCCGAAAAAAGCTATCAAATCTGTAGCGTTGGCTCCAGTTTTTGAGTCATATCGCGTTTGTCGTTGGCGAAAACACTGCATTATAGTGATCCATGTGAGTCCGCTACAAAATAACGTTGAATGACTTGGTGTTAGTGACAACGATGTCTGTTGGCACCAACAACAAGTCAAGTGTAAAAATGCTTCGAAATCTTAATAATTAGTTATAAGTAATACTAATTCTGCTTGTTCATTCTTTGTACTACGTGGGCTACATCAAGTTAATGACACTTTGATTGTCCATCGGATCGTTACATTTTGAATTCAATCCGACAGAGAGATTCCAAGCACAGCATTATAATAGTTTTCATTTAGACCCACAAATGTAATTAAACAATGAAGTCTACGATCATAATCCTCGTTTTAAAAATCTTCTAGAGTTTCAAACTGTCGAACTCAAAATTATTCGCAACTAGGTTCAACAGGACTGTCAGTGCCACTGTACTAACATCAAGATCCGCCAAGAGCGGACAGTGTCTCTACAAGTTCCCGTCGTTCCGGGTACCTATGGTAACTAAGCAATAAAGACGCTTAATATGCTACGAAAATAAATAAATTATATATATAAAATTTTATTTTGAATTCCTGTCGTAAACACTCATGTGGAAATATAAAAACAGTTGCCTGGTTTTAAAAAATAATGCTGTGCTTGGAATCTCTCTGTCAGATTGAATTCAAAATGTAATGATTCGATGGACAATCAAAGTGTCATTAACTTGATGTAGCCCACGTAGTACAAAGAATGAACAAGCGGAATTAGCATTACTTATAACTAATTATTAAGATTTCGAAGTATTTTTACACTTGACTTGTTGTAGGTGCCAACAGACATCGTTGTCACTAACACCAAGTCATTCAACGTTATTTTGTAGCGGACTCACATGGATCACTATAATGCAGTGTTTGCGCCAACGACAAAGGCGATATGACTCAAAAACTGGAGCCAACGCTGCAGATTTGATAGCCTTTTTCGGATATTTCGCTTTCCATCTTATTATAAGACTCATGAGACAAAATCAGTCATTAACCTACTGTAGATTAATAACTGATTTTATCACATAAAAAAATGCATCTTAATTCAAACTAGTATATAATTATGTAACGTACTATTAAAATTGTTAAGATGTTGAAACCACAATAAAATCGTTTATTTCATTCAACGAGAGGGCAATTATACAGTCATTACTATGACATCAATTAACTATCCCAAATTATGTAATTGCTAAATAAGGTACTTTCCCAAACGCTAATATGGTTTTCCAATCGATATCACTGTATTAGCTGATGATTGAATCTGTATATATGCAAGATCATTCCAAAAAGAACACATCAGTTTCCTTTCTGCAGTAGTAGGAGCATCTATTGTTTTGTTGGTAAGTTTCACTTCCATTTATTTACGTAGTGATGTCTTAAAATTGGTTATTATTTTCATAACCTTCGACTGCCATCGTCCCAATATTATCTAGGAATATAATAACAAATTAACTTAAATCTTAAAATATTATCTTAAGAAATATAAAATCCTAGGGTTGTGTGTTTTCTCGGTTTCATCCATTTTTTGACTTGGAGCCTAAGCCCGTTTTCTGGTATAGCCAGATTTGGCAGATTATTATTAGCTTTAATTGCTATTATTAAGTTGAAGTGATTTCGTACATACATCACTATAGTAAAAAAAAGTCTATCTTCTGTCTGTCTGTCCCTATGTATGCTTAAATCTTTAAAACTACGCTACGGATTTTGAAGCGGTTTTTTTTAATAGATAGTGATTCAAGAGGAAGGTTTTTATGTATAATACATGCCTAATAAGCATTGCACCCGTGCGAAGCCGGCGCGGATCCGCGGGTCGCTATTTTTTTATATAGAGCGACAAAATTCCACCATTCTTTAAAAACAATTATATATATTTAGTGCGTTAGACCTCAATTTTATGTTTACTGTGTAGTTTTTTACAATGTCTGCTTTTGGAATCTGTGATTATAAACATTAGAAATATAACATTTATATATAAATTTTGGTATTCCACTAGAACTGCAACTGAATTCTCCTATCAACAATGAAGTCTGCAATCATTATCGTCATGATGGCGTTCATTGCTTGCTCCATCATCTCAACAGAAGCGAGTTGCCCACCCTCCAGGTTCTTTAGAGGCACATGTAACGCTCTCACACAGGACTGTCAGTTCCACTGCACCAACCTTGAAGGAGCTAAGAGCGGACAGTGCGTCTACAAGTTCCCGGCGTTCAGATGTACTTGTTGTCATTGAAATGACAAGAATTTGTTATAAATAAATAAGTACGAGCAATTTAGTAAAGCTTTTATTGGAAAACATACTACTCTGTCAAGAAAGTACCGGGAAAAGATGAATAATACACAAACTGTTTATTATTTATCCACATTTATTTTATCACCTTCAAAGTATGCTCTTTCAGAAACAATACACTTACGCAAACGAATAATCCAATCATCAAAACATTTTTAGAGGCTGTTTCCGGAATTGAGTTCAGTTTCTCTCCTAGATTCTCCTTTATGTCTTCTACCGATTGAAAACGGGTCCCACGAACTGGTAATTTGAGTTAAGGAAAAAGAAAGAAGTCGGCTGAAGCCATATCTGGTGAATACGGTGGTTGCTCGATGGTATTTGTTGAGTGTTGGGTCAAAAATTCGTTCACAATGATGGCCTTGTGCGAAGGCGCATTATCGTGGTGCAAAATTATTTTGGGACTAGCCGAGCGGCAACATGTTTCATACCCAAATGATTAGTTAAAATAGTACGGATCGACTCGTGAGATACAGAAAGTTCGGCGGCTATCTCTATCAAAGTTGAATGAGGATTTTCAGTCACTGTTTCCTTCACTTTTGCGATGTTAACTTCAGTTGCAGACGTTGATAAGCTACCAGAGCTAGTCAAATCTTCCATCACATCTCGATCGCTTTTGAATGCCTTGTACAGTGGTACAAGCACGAGTTTTTGATAGAGTCGTTTCAACGTAAGCCTTCTGTAACATTTTCATTGACTGCGAACACGAAATTCCATTGGTGATTCAAA
Organism: Euclidia mi; assembly: GCA_944739405.2. NCBI lineage: Eukaryota > Metazoa > Arthropoda > Insecta > Lepidoptera > Erebidae > Euclidia > Euclidia mi. Next base: position 88,525,093 of record OX123184.2, read on the forward strand.
ATTTAAGACAATCTCTTTATTCGATGTTTATGTCCAATTATGAAATTCGCAATGCACACTAGATATGATATAACTAACAACAGCACTGTATTTGATATAAATAACAGATGCAACTCAAACTATGCGCCAAAATGGAAAACAGTTGTGCCAATCTAACAACAACAAAAATAAAAACAAAAATTTGAATTTGGAACCAGCCTGGCGCAAGTTCCTAAGAAAAACCGAATGTATGAAACGTGCTATCTTTTTAATGGCTACTATTATATGTATAAAACGTGAAGATAGCATCCTTCACTATGTACCCTTGCAACAGTATTCTTTCAAAGTTAGACGGGTTATACGTACATCACCGCCTTGGCTGTCAATAGTGTCAATCGTCACAACTGCCACATTATTATCCAGATTGAACTTTGCCGCGTTATGTAGTTTGTTTATAAAACGTAAAAAACATACTGTAAAAGTGCTTTGTGTATACCAAATAAATGTGATTTTACATTTCTAGTGTAAGTATTACTATATTTATTTATTAGTTAGTGTTACTATATTTATTAGCATTGAAAGGAGCGCAATGAAAACAAGCAAAATAACGTGCGAAATATGGCATACAACAACATGCCGGTCAAGCAATGAAAAATGGTAGGTATTTATAGCATAATGTCCCTATATAAAGATCAATGAATATTTATAATGTTATATAATGTGATATATTTCAATGAAACATAAAAATAAGGAAATATTCTAAAATTTCATATCCTAGTACTTTGTACCTACAAATAAAGTTTACCTAAACAATAGTGCTGCCTGTCAGTTATCGATAATCCGTTATTAGAAATTGGCACAAGGACTAAAAATTATATTCTTTTTTTTCTTTTTAGATGTAAAAATAGGTAGCTGTAACTGGAAACCAAGACTTGATTTATGTGCCTATTGAAAAATTACATCAGTTGAACTATGTGTGTGTCAAGCATTTTAAGCCGAAAGACTTAAAAAAAAGGGAACTCATGTCAGAAAAACAGCTGTGCCTTGTATCTACAGACATTTCTTTAAATCCTATTACAGAAGAAATGTTGAAAACCTTTCCATTACATGTACATACATATATCTTTTAGTTCTGCGTATTTTTGTTCGCTAATCTAGAATAGATTTATAGAAAAGGCTAATTTGTTTGAATAAACACATAAATATTAAATACATCTTTTATTTGTGTTGGAAAAGTATAATTCTAGTTGAAACATAATTATAATTATTTCTTACCGAATATTATCGATATCGATATTTCGTTAATCACTAGAGGGTACATCCCTATATTGACGAATATGACAATGGTGACAACATAAAAACGATGTCAATTTGTATCTTTATGTTGGTACGAGTTCTCCCTGCACGTTTCATACAAAGCTGAAAGTCTCGCATGATCTATGGCACATCCGCCTCTTCTTACGTAGTATTTGTATCAGAGAGGTTGGACTAGGTTTAGACTAGAGAGAACATGCCCTATAAATTTCCTTATACCGAACGTGCAACATGTAATGTCAGTTGGTCTTAGTTGGTTAATCATAACGTCAAATTACGCGTCTCATTTAAAGAGGCATAGACTCTTCACATACTCATATCTTTGACTACATTCTCTAAATAGCCGTGCTGTGATCTGTCATCAGTGTAAAATTTGTTGGACGTTTGTGTTTACATTTTTAATAACTTTTTTGCATTTAAATAGTAAGTAAGCTTATAATAATTAAATAGTGTACTCATTCATTAATACACATCGTGTATGTGATATCGGGATGAGGATTCCGCTATTCTCGGAACGGAAATTACAGGAGAAACTTTATCTTCTAGCAGTGAGTCGGAATTTTCCAACAAATTTATTTACTTTTCTCGTATTAATGCTATAATGAGTGTTAAGTTTACACAATATCATTGTATTGTAAATCAAGGGAACAGCTTGCTTACGTATGTGTTATGAATTTAACTCACAAATTGTTATTTTGTACATTTATTGATTTAATAGCCTTAGTGATGGGATTTGACAGTGAAAGGAGATATCGATGTTTTTAAATGAGGGATAAATACGGAAACTAACTATCGGACATGAATGTTAGACTGTAGCTGGAAGCGACAGCGGGTAGCCGCGGTTGCTAAGTTGGCAGTAAACAAAAACGTCCAGCGGTCTAATTTTTTATCGCGCGTTTGATAGTAAGCGCAGTTTAATGTACATAATTTACTTAGATACCTACCTTAAAAGTAGCGTCTATTAACCTAAAGCCAAGTGTTCCAGTGTACGCGCGTGTGTGTAGGCTTACATTTTTGCATCTATAAAATAGTAGATGGATTAGGGATGTGAGTAGCATTTTTTATTATTAAGAAGGTGTTTTTTATTACAGGTTGACTATTAATGACGTCACAAGAAAATTTTGGATGAATGCCGTTGGACGGCCTAGTTTGATTTAGCAGAAGTACCATCGTATTTGTTCACGTCATTTTGAGAAAGACTGTTTTTTTAAAGACAGAAAGCATCTGGCGTCGTTTAAAACTGAAAGCTGTGCCTACATTACATTTATGCCCGGACATTGCACACCCGGTAGAATTATTTATCCAAAGCTAAACAAAATGTGTGTAATTTTTGTTTGAACATATTAATAAAATATAATAATTACAACGATTTTAATTAATCTACCTTCTTCTATATTATTTATCATATTAGTGCTATCCTGACTGATCAAAGACGTTTTGCCTTGTAGTCCGCTACATAATATTCTACCATAAAATATAATATTCTTTCACATTCACACAACATTATCTGGTCCCAAACTAAGCATATCTTGTACTACGGGTACTAGACAATCAATAAACATGCATATATACTTTTCTGTAAATATATTACATATAGTCATAGTACCATCCAGACCAAGACAAACATCCATATTCATGCACACAAATGTTTGACTTGAGCGGGAATCAAACCCGCAAGCTTCGGCGTGGCAGTCGGATTACCTACAACTCTAAAAAAATATAGCAGTGTCCAACGTTAGCGATAGCAAGCAACGTGATATGATGCGACGCAAACAAATTGCCAAAGCCTGCCGTGCCGCATTAGCCAATCTGGTATAATTCGTACAATACATAATCTAAGTGACAGTTTCTTAGCATCGCATCGCAACGCATCGCTCATTAGTTTATGAATACTTTTTGTCAATAGATTTTATGGCTAAAACGAACAATTAAACACGTGATTTTTTTAGTACTGTCTGTCTGGCAAGTCTTTGCAAAGCACTGTCCGGCGTCAACAGCAAAAACTACAATTTCAATATTTTAGTTGTTTACTTCTACGGCTTAAATATATCGACACATACTAAAGTTAGACATTTGACCAAAAATATTTATCGATAAATCATCACTGTTACGAACAACACTCGGTTTCCTAACTCTATGTTTTGTCTACTGTTTGCCTACTACGATGCTGCTATAAGAGCGTGCTGCTAAACCTATCGACAGCTCTTTCTATCATACTGCATGTGGCATTAGAAAAAAGATATCAATCATAGCAAACGCTGTTGTTATTTAGTGTTACTTCTATGCCTTAGGTTATATTTCTTTGATTTGTATACTCTTTGTTTGGAACCATAAAGAACTAGTCCATTCCCGATACTTTTTTTAACGAATGTATTAATCCAGAGATTGTTTCTCCAAAAAAAATAATTTATCAACCAATAAACGACTATTATAACTACTTCTACTACTTCTACCAAAATGGATGATGCAGTGAATCAAGTGTGCGTTTTGCTCTACAAAAGATCAGGCGTTGTACTCATCACTTTCTGTCTGTCCGTGTGTCACCACCGATTTTTTCAGGAACGGGTGGACCTAGCAAATTGAAATTTAGACCAGATACTGAGGTCTATGGTTCCTATTAGGTGCATAAAAATCAGGGTCCTGGGTCAACCCAATAAAAAGATATGGTCAAAATTAGATTTTTGCGAAAACTTGTAAGTACCAAAATTAACCGTAATTTTCAACTTTTTTTAATTTTCGGAACTTTTCCTTTACCTGTGCTGTAAGTCCTTGGTTTTAACCAAAATTGACAATTCTAGGTCAACCGTAAGTACCCTATAGGTTTTGAGTCGAAAACCTATATGGTAGTTCCCGTTGAACTAGAATCACGATATTTGGCCAAAAGCTGGGTTTTACAGCACAAATAAAGGTAAAATTACAAAATATTAAAAAACTGGAAAATCTAAGGATGTCCCCATACATACATAGTAGACTCCATTTAAGATAGTCCTCTAAGTTTTATGGGCGCTCATACAGATTTAGAGGACTAGCGTAATTAGCACCAACCTCAAATAAGGTAAAATGCGTACGGAACCCTCGGTGCGCGGGCCAGACTCGCATTTGCCCGAAGTTTTATTAATAGGGGGATCTGTTCAAGCCAAAGTCGTCAAAGCCACTCCTAATTCGAACATTTCTTAACAATGTGTTTGCTTTTTATCATTCTTTGTCCAAAAATATTTTACTTCTGACTGTATGCTGTCAGTCATAGCGTTGACAAACGTTAATACACTTTACGTGGCAGATTCTTTCCTAGTAATAGCTGTGACGTATCAATTGGATATCAGATCTTTTTTGCTTTTAGTGAGTGTGTGGGACCAACTCCTATGAAGGATTTGCACAGTTGCCTTGACAGATAGGCCTTGTTGTGAGACAAGAACCGTTTTCGATGGCTTTACACTATGTCCTCCAAAGCACGATAGTCTTCTGATATTCAAGTTGGTAGAGCCTTGCTGATTTGAACAGGAATGGGCCGGCTCGACCGGGGAAGTACTACCATCTCAAAGAAGATCGACGTAAAGTAACAGTACCTAAACTGTTGCGTTTCGTTCGGTGAGTGAGAATGCCGGAGGCCCTATCCCCTATTCCTTCTCCCTCATGCCACTCCTCAATCTGACCCTAGAGTAAAGTAGTACTACGGTAAGTAATACTACGGAAAAATCTGAAATTCAGCCAAAAATCTGATTCTTATTTGTGCCGGCAAATTTAATCTTATGATACTTACTACTTATGTGTATTATGGCGTTACTTCATAGTACCAACATCGATTAGCGAGAATAAGCGCATTCGTCACCATTTTAGTTTATAGATGGCTGAACGCTCACAAAGAGTCTCTCCATTGCTTGGCTTTGAATGTATGAAGGGATGGCATAACCCTCCTAACTGTCCTTAAGATCTGTCAATCTCTTCGTAGAGATTGACAGATCTTAAGGACAGTTACACTTATTTCATACTTTAACATTATATTTGGAACCCAACACAAGTTACGCAATTTGATGAGATAACAGCTGCTTCGTGAAATTTAATTTCTGCTAAATCTAGTTCGATTAGAAAGCACACATCTCGATGTGTGCTTTCTAATCGCTCAAAGACTATAAGTTAAGGCAAGTCTGGGATGCAAAAAGGCACTCTGAAATATAAACGATCACGGCCTAAATTCTAAGTTAACGATAAATGCCTGATTATATAAATATACGACTAAGGTCAATAAAATAGTTTAATTTCATATATCTTTCTTTAATAAGACTGGCAATACATCATAATATCTACAAGAAACATTTTAATTAACAAGTTCTTTTTTTCTTTAGTAGCAGCAAGTGCATCTAAACGAAGGGAACCTGTAGACGCACTGTCCGCTCTTAGCTCCCTCGAGGTTAGTACAGTGGAACTGACAGTCCTGTGTGAGAGCGTTGCACGTGCCATGGAAGAATCTTGAAGACGGGCAGCTCTCTGCGTTGGCAATAAGGGTGGAAGCGATGCAGGCAAAGACGAGAATTATGATTGCAGACTTCATGGTGCTGAATTTCTGAAACTGAAATAAATATTAGTTGAAGATATTATATTATGAAGCGATACATAAAAAAATATGTATTGATGCGGACAGATGCGGGTAACTCAAGATCAGTTAATGTTGAGAGCCTTGGGTGAGACCTATTTCTAGCAGAAGACGTCTATCGGCTGTGATGATGATGATGTTGAAGCGTTACATCATTCTATTTACTATGTATGTCTATATGGTATAAGTATTTTTGTTGTCATGCTATTTTAGAAAATGCTTCTCTAAGAATAAATACTAAATGGAATACGAGATATGATGGATGGGATCTGACGGAGACTGTATAGAAATGTAACCAACGAACACAAAAAGTACACAGGCTCGAAACAATAATTTTGTTCATCTTAGAAAACATTGCTTGTATTTCAGGAACGAACCTACAATACTTGACAATGTATAAAAAAATAAGTCTACTACATTAACTACGACACAGGTTATCCGTTCACTTCACATTTTAAAACCATAATGTATTTTTCCCTAAAGTTAGTTCCTTACCTGTGTATATTCAATTGATGCTATTACTGTGAAAGCAAGTAGAGTTATGTATCCTCTCTTCAATAAAGTTCTGTTTTATATGCACCTAATGGTCAGCTTGCCGCATGGCAGATGATTAACTAATTAATGTCTAATTGTATTTTAATAATGATAGACGTAGGTCAAGACACCTATTAGATACACCAAAATCATTTCAAATTATATGACTCTAATCATAATGATCCGTGATGATTGTCAGTGTGGTGACGGATTAAGAATACGCAGTGTAACCATCCTTTATCATCCCATGGGTGTCGTAAGAGCCGACAGAGGGACCATACTATGCAGAGAACTGCACTGTAAGAGAAGTAAAACTTAGAACAAACCCTGTACCAACCCGTTTGGCCAGCGTGGTATAGTAGGCCAATTCCTCCTTTCAAAGCAGAGGCCTAGTCCAGCAATGGACTGTAAGGGGCTGATGATGATGAATCATAATGATATAAATAGAAGAACATGTAACTGGCACTAGTATAAGCCATGGACATCGCTATTTCATTAGGTCTTGGAGGTCAGACGGTAGTCACTCTGTGTAAAAGCATCTGTCAAATCTGATTTCACTTAAAAGGTCAACACGGTCTTAAAGGCAAAAGTTTTGAAGCAAAATGAATGAGAATGATGCTGGTGATTGGATTTTCTCATAACAATCGACGCATAATTACATAATAGATTATACTAATCACTATTTTAATTAAGGTAAAAACCAATACTTTGGTAAAGAGATATGACTGTATACATTAATGGTTCATTAGGGCTTAAGATTTAATTACCCCAAATGAGTTTGCATGTGCACAAGCACGTTTCTTCAAGTACTAGTACATACAATACAATGAATTCAGAGTTGTTAGTCATTAGATCTTGCTCGTTTCATCGGATGCATACCGATTGTCGTAGTCATGGCGTACTAATATTACAAAATAAACCGGTCAAGTGCGAGTCGAACTCGCGCACCGAGGGTTCCGTACAAACCTGTAGGTATATATATTTATTTAAAAAAATATATGTGATGTAATAAAAAATTTAAGGCCTTCAAAATTTTTCCTATGTGCTATAAAACGTTGCTTTATGCCAAATTTCAAGAATCTAGATCGACATGAAGTACTCTTTACTTTTGACTTGAGCATTTGATATGAATTTCAATTTTATATATCTACGGGTTTAGGAGGAACGGGGGAGTACCTTTAAAATTATTAAAACAATTTAATTATATGATGTAACTAAAAATTTACGGCTTTTTGCAATTTTTCCTTTATCTGTGCTATGAGACATTGCTTCGTACCAAATTTCAAGATTCTGAATTCACGGGAAGTACCCTGTAGGTTTTGATTTCTTTGCGAGTTTCGAAAATTTGCGGCGATTTGCAGCATAGACGGCTGTATCTTTTGATTGCGTTGTTTTATAAGTTTGATTTTTTCACAGCTTCATGGGACAGTTGACTTGACTATTTGATATAAATTTCAGTTTGATACCTTCTTGCGTTTCTAAGAAAAAGGGTCTTGACAGACGGACGGACAACAAAGTGATTCTATAAGGGTTTCGTTTTGTCATTTCGAGGTACGGGACCCTAAAAATATCGTTAAAACCACGTTGATATCTAAAATTGTAAATAATAAATAAATAAAGAATTGAATTTCAGAAATTACCATTGAGAGGTAAAATAATAATTATATTTCTATCGCAATATAGTAATATTATCACATATTGATAATATTATTATTAACGAAATAATGATAATGTTTTTATCATATAAAATTACGTCTACCACCTCACATCATTCATAATTGCAACATACTAATTATGACGTTTAATATTGGCGCCAGCAAATCATAATTAATTGCTTATGGTGTAGAATGTTCTTGTCTTGTTGCCAGTAGGCACAAGCTCCTATTATTTCATACTTTAACATTATATTTGGAACCCAACACAAGTTACGCAATTTGATGAGATAACAGCTGCTTCGTGAAATTTAATTTCTGCTAAATCTAGTTCGATTAGAAAGCACACATCTCGATGTGTGCTTTCTAATCGCTCAAAGACTATAAGTTAAGGCAAGTCTGGGATGCAAAAAGGCACTCTGAAATATAAACGATCACGGCCTAAATTCTAAGTTAACGATAAATGCCTGATTATATAAATATACGACTAAGGTCAATAAAATAGTTTAATTTCATATATCTTTCTTTAATAAGACTGGCAATACATCATAATATCTACAAGAAACATTTTAATTAACAAGTTCTTTTTTTCTTTAGTAGCAGCAAGTGCATCTAAACGAAGGGAACCTGTAGACGCACTGTCCGCTCTTAGCTCCCTCGAGGTTAGTACAGTGGAACTGACAGTCCTGTGTGAGAGCGTTGCACGTGCCATGGAAGAATCTTGAAGACGGGCAGCTCTCTGCGTTGGCAATAAGGGTGGAAGCGATGCAGGCAAAGACGAGAATTATGATTGCAGACTTCATGGTGCTGAATTTCTGAAACTGAAATAAATATTAGTTGAAGATATTATATTATGAAGCGATACATAAAAAAATATGTATTGATGCGGACAGATGCGGGTAACTCAAGATCAGTTAATGTTGAGAGCCTTGGGTGAGACCTATTTCTAGCAGAAGACGTCTATCGGCTGTGATGATGATGATGTTGAAGCGTTACATCATTCTATTTACTATGTATGTCTATATGGTATAAGTATTTTTGTTGTCATGCTATTTTAGAAAATGCTTCTCTAAGAATAAATACTAAATGGAATACGAGATATGATGGATGGGATCTGACGGAGACTGTATAGAAATGTAACCAACGAACACAAAAAGTACACAGGCTCGAAACAATAATTTTGTTCATCTTAGAAAACATTGCTTGTATTTCAGGAACGAACCTACAATACTTGACAATGTATAAAAAAATAAGTCTACTACATTAACTACGACACAGGTTATCCGTTCACTTCACATTTTAAAACCATAATGTATTTTTCCCTAAAGTTAGTTCCTTACCTGTGTATATTCAATTGATGCTATTACTGTGAAAGCAAGTAGAGTTATGTATCCTCTCTTCAATAAAGTTCTGTTTTATATGCACCTAATGGTCAGCTTGCCGCATGGCAGATGATTAACTAATTAATGTCTAATTGTATTTTAATAATGATAGACGTAGGTCAAGACACCTATTAGATACACCAAAATCATTTCAAATTATATGACTCTAATCATAATGATCCGTGATGATTGTCAGTGTGGTGACGGATTAAGAATACGCAGTGTAACCATCCTTTATCATCCCATGGGTGTCGTAAGAGCCGACAGAGGGACCATACTATGCAGAGAACTGCACTGTAAGAGAAGTAAAACTTAGAACAAACCCTGTACCAACCCGTTTGGCCAGCGTGGTATAGTAGGCCAATTCCTCCTTTCAAAGCAGAGGCCTAGTCCAGCAATGGACTGTAAGGGGCTGATGATGATGAATCATAATGATATAAATAGAAGAACATGTAACTGGCACTAGTATAAGCCATGGACATCGCTATTTCATTAGGTCTTGGAGGTCAGACGGTAGTCACTCTGTGTAAAAGCATCTGTCAAATCTGATTTCACTTAAAAGGTCAACACGGTCTTAAAGGCAAAAGTTTTGAAGCAAAATGAATGAGAATGATGCTGGTGATTGGATTTTCTCATAACAATCGACGCATAATTACATAATAGATTATACTAATCACTATTTTAATTAAGGTAAAAACCAATACTTTGGTAAAGAGATATGACTGTATACATTAATGGTTCATTAGGGCTTAAGATTTAATTACACCAAATGAGTTTGCATGTGCACAAGCACGTTTCTTCAAGTACTAGTACATACAATACAATGAATTCAGAGTTGTTAGTCATTAGATCTTGCTCGTTTCATCGGATGCATACCGATTGTCGTAGTCATGGCGTACTAATATTACAAAATAAACCGGTCAAGTGCGAGTCGAACTCGCGCACCGAGGGTTCCGTACAAACCTGTAGGTATATATATTTATTTAAAAAAATATATGTGATGTAATAAAAAATTTAAGGCCTTCAAAATTTTTCCTATGTGCTATAAAACGTTGCTTTATGCCAAATTTCAAGAATCTAGATCGACATGAAGTACTCTTTACTTTTGACTTGAGCATTTGATATGAATTTCAATTTTATATATCTACGGGTTTAGGAGGAACGGGGGAGTACCTTTAAAATTATTAAAACAATTTAATTATATGATGTAACTAAAAATTTACGGCTTTTTGCAATTTTTCCTTTATCTGTGCTATGAGACATTGCTTCGTACCAAATTTCAAGATTCTGAATTCACGGGAAGTACCCTGTAGGTTTTGATTTCTTTGCGAGTTTCGAAAATTTGCGGCGATTTGCAGCATAGACGGCTGTATCTTTTGATTGCGTTGTTTTATAAGTTTGATTTTTTCACAGCTTCATGGGACAGTTGACTTGACTATTTGATATAAATTTCAGTTTGATACCTTCTTGCGTTTCTAAGAAAAAGGGTCTTGACAGACGGACGGACAACAAAGTGATTCTATAAGGGTTTCGTTTTGTCATTTCGAGGTACGGGACCCGGGAATAAATAAATAAAGAATTGAATTTCAGAAATTACCATTGAGAGGTAAAATAATAATTATATTTCTATCGCAATATAGTAATATTATCACATATTGATAATATTATTATTAACGAAATAATGATAATGTTTTTATCATATAAAATTACGTCTACCACCTCACATCATTCATAATTGCAACATACTAATTATGACGTTTAATATTGGCGCCAGCAAATCATAATTAATTGCTTATGGTGTAGAATGTTCTTGTCTTGTTGCCAGTAGGCACAAGCTCCTATGATACCTCTAATATCTAATACCACAAAAACGATTTTTTTAGCAGCCCCTTGTAAAGTGACATTGAACAAAAACTATCGTGAAGCTAGTGTCAGTCCTGACCCACGGATTAGCCGACTGACACATGTCAACTGGCGGTACCCGTATCCAACTATCATATCACTGATGAAGGTCCGTAAAAAGAACATTTTGTAGACGTGGGTTGTAGTTTTAAGCCTATGATAAAATCTCTCCATTTGCGTGATTCACAACAATTTGTGGATCATACTAAATGGCTATTAGTGATCGATGAACAAGCGATACAAACAAACAAAGTGACGAAACGAAAGTGAATCCTATAGAAACTAATTTGGTTACATATTCCACTTCACTCTAGGGGCAGTGTACCCCATCATTTTCTTTTGTAACTTTGTCAGCTTGTTATATTTGAAATCGATCTTTATAATACGTCATCTAATTTAGACGTGAAAGTGCTTTAAACAAACAATTTAACATTGTACCCAATAATAGAGACACTATACTTGCTCAGGTAGCTTACATTAAGAAACTCCTGTCCAATTTCAGATAGCAAGACACATTTTGATCGATCCTTTGTTGCATAGTTGATTTATTTTAAATAAAATTAAAAGTTTGAACTATTTTGTAAGATTGCTGCGAGTCAGATTCTAAACGTAGCCAGCAAATTTCATTTGTATTGTTTAAAAATGTAAGTTCAATGCACAAACCTGTATGTAGAAACTAATAAATCGGTGGGGATTTCACTTCCCAGTATTATTTCAGGCCAATATAGTTAAATTCACTGTGTAGCACTATGTACTATTTGTTGTTTGCACTGACCATGTTCTGAAGTTTTATGTTATTCTAAAGAACATTTATCCACCCTCTATGAGCACAGAGAGATTTGAAAGTAAAATAAATGCTGTAGAAATGAGAGCACTGAGAAGTATGTGTGGTGTGTCTTTGACCGACAGAGTAAAGAATTGTGTGATACGAGAGTGGTGTGGGGTAAAAGAAGATGTAGTGACAAGCATTGAGAAAGGCATGTTAAGATGGTTTGGGCACATGGAGAGGATGGATGACGATAGACTGACAAAGAAGATATATAAGGCAAGTGTGAATGGAACAGGACAAAGGGGAAGACCTAGGCGGACGTTCTCTGACCAGATTGGAGACATCCTGAAAAAAGGACAAGTCAGAAGTACCCTTAACAGAAGAGCATGAATGAGAAACTTGATGGGAGTGAGTGAAGCAAGTGAGGTATGTCAGGATCGTTGCAAATGGCGTTCCGTAGTCTCTGCCTACCCATCCGGGAAACAGGCGTGAGTCTATGTATGTATGTATGTATGAGCACAGAATAGTTAATAGCACACTACATAAGTACTAATATGACAAAAAAAAATTATGTATAGCCTACATGTATCTACTTTGTGCGCACAATTTTTTTTTCATCTAGATATGCGGTAATTATTACCTAAAAACCTACACACTTCTTAAACTTCTTGACCGAGATAAACTTCTCATATTTCTTAAATTTTCATCTTAGTAACAGTGCTGTTATTACATTGCCTAAAGAAAATATTAAGGAGCTTGCTTATAATGTACCTAACTGCTAAATGGGAGTAACTCACAAATGGTTGTCACAGGTAGCGTGCTTCTTCTTTCTTCCTTTTCCAGTGGATAAATCAACAGAGAGCCACATAGCATTTAGCTAGCACTAGTACTAGCTCTAGCTTTTGCCCTATCGTATACTATCATGGATAATGTGTGGCAGTTCATATATCAGAGTTTCAACAGACTCTTCTATAGTTATGTGAGTAAATAACCATAGAAGTTCTGAATTCTGTAGTTATGTAGGTCATCAGCCCTAGTATACTGTTCCACTGCTGGGCGCGGGCCTCTTCTCACTATGAGAAGGGTAAGGCCATAGTCTACCACGCTGGCCAAGTGCGGGTTGGCAGACTTCACATGTCTTTCGAGAACATTATGGAGAACTCTCAGACATGCAGGTTTCCTCACGATGTTTTCCTTCACCGATGAGCAAGCGATAATTAACAATTTAATACGCACTTAACTTCGAAAAGTCATTGATACGTGCCGTGGATTCGAACCCCAGACCCTCTGCGTAGCAGTCTGTTGGTCTCACCACTCGGCTATCGCTGCTGTAGCTTATGTAAGTACTAACTTGTAAATATTCAATTTATGTAAGTACTAAGTTGTAAATATTCACTTGCTCCCTACCGGTATAACGACATTTGACAATTATTGCCACGACACCCTGACATATATACTGTAGACCGGAATACAGTTACCATAAAATCATTTTAGTTTGTGGAAGTTCTTACGTGGCAAGTTTTATATTTCCATTTTAGCAACAGGGTTTGTATCGAGAACTTTGTAACCGGTCCACCCACAAAAGGTACCTATTTTATAATTGTTTACGACGATATCAGCATAATAACTTGTATAAAGATTAATCGCAGTTTACTCTCCGTGTTTCGAATATTTTGTAGGATAATACATAGCAGCTTGTCAAGATCAAGGTAAGAAATTATATTATAACGCCTTACGATAATTTATTTCTGTTCCACTGTGTTGAAAGTTAGGATACTATTTTATAGTCTAAAAGATTATTGTAGGAGGGCTTAGAGTGTGTTAACATGTCCTTTGTAACAGATTGGCAAAGGAAAGCAACCTGCCAGAGGCTACCACTTGGATGGGTGACCGCTTGTAATTTTTATGTATCATATGGTGCTTCTGAGAGTCACATTAAGTCATCGTTAAAGGCACGAAAAAAGGGGGAAGATTGAGGAAGGTAATGAATATTTTAATCATACAAATTGACAACATCACCTCCATTTGATGTTGGAAAACAACTTGCTTCCGTGGCACACCTGGCGGATAATAGGGCTCTGGCGACACAACCACACTACAAGTACCACACAAGTTTCAAAGCAGGAGGCAAACGGAAACTACGACGCCTATTATTTTTCCCATAACACACATATTATATACATGAAGGATAGCCATACATCTAAGCAATGGAACTGTAGTATATAATTGTGCCTAGTCTTCTCTTATTACCTGAAATATTCTTTATATCCTCTGAAATGTCAAACTGAATGTACTGGAAAGCTAAAAAGAAAGTTGTGATAATGTTTATAATAAATCAAGTAATGTACAATTTAAGGAACAAGAGTAAGATACTAACCATTCAAGACTTCACTGAAACCAACACGTGTTCCTCTATCTGATCCATTTGAATGGCGGCGCCACGGAAACTGTTTTGACATGACCTCCGCGATCTCGCCTCGGCGGTCGCCTCGCCTCCCAGCCCATCCTTGACGAACTCTCGATCCATATCAGCAAATTATTCAATAATAAAATAAAATTATAGTATGCAAATTCTGTATATATTAAAAGCAGTTCTGAAAGAGCTAGCGAGCCTCTTTGATTTCGTTATCCACCAAGGCCTAACTCCTCCGAAGTGGAGCGGGAGTGCGGTGGTTCTGTTTTTGAAAAAAGGTGACAAAACCTTGCTGAAAAACTATAGACCCATTTCACTCCTGAGCCACAACTTGTAGACGACAAGTTGTTCTCGAGAGTCCTAACAAACCGCCTCGCTAGAAAACTCGACGATTTCCAGCCACAGGAACAAGCTGAGTTTCGAAAAGGCTACAGCACCGTAGACCACATCCATACTGATCGGAAGATTTTACTGAAGACCAATGAGTACAATCAGCCGCTGTGTATGGCTTTCGTAGACTACGAGAAAGCCCCATTGAGTTGCGACGAGGGTTGAGGCAGGGGGAAGTAATATCACCTAAGCTCGTCACCAACGCACTCGAAGTCGTCTTTAAGACGTTGGACTGGACTGGATGGGGCATAAACATTAATGTCGAGTACATATCCCACCTTCGGTTTGCCGACGATATCATCATCGAGGCGAAGAGCCTGGAAGAGCTGAGCGAGATGCTGCACAGCCTAAATGGAGCCTCTCGACGGGTCGGTCTCGGCATGAACTAGGATAAAACCAAGATTATGTTCAACGAACACATTGTGCCGGGACCGATTTATGTCTACGGATCGATGCTTGAAGTTGTTCAAGAGTATGTCTACCTTGGGCAAGTAATCCAGCTTGGTAGAAACAACTTCAAGAAAGAAATCGATCGCAGGATCCAGTTGCGTTGGGCAGCGTTTGGCAAGCTACGTCAAGTTTTCTCTTCGCCCCTACCGCAATGCCTGAAGACCAAAGTCTTCAACCAATGCGCTCTACCTGTTATGACGTACGGTGCCGAAACGTGGACACTTATAACTAAAAGTCTACTACTAGTCTAGTGGGACTAGTCCACAAACTAAAAGTCACGCAGCGAGCTATGGAACGGGCTATGCTTGGCGTCTCCTTATAAGATAAATTCCGAAATGAAGTTATCCGACAAAGAACCAAAATTACCGACATAGCTCACAGAATCAGTAAGCTCAAGTGGCAGTGGGCTGGCCATATCTGTAGAAGGACTGATGGCTGATGGAACAAGCGTGTCCTTGAGTGGAGACCACGACTTGGTAAGCGTAAGGTAGGGCCACCCCCGGCTAGGTGGACCGACGACATGAAAAGGTGGCTGAGACAGACTGGATGCGGAAGGCTGAAGACCGTGTACTATGGCGTGTGTTGGGAGAAGCCTATGTCCAGCAGTGGACTGCGATAGGCTTGTTGAGAAATTCTGTATAGATATTTCTTTGCGTTACTGAATGTCTGACAAATAACGCACAGCCAAAACTACTTGGTGCAAGGAACTGACATTTGGCATGCATGTTCCTTGGGCACCGTAGTGGTGCACTAAAAAGGGATTGCTCGAAATTCCCATGAGATCAGAAAGAACCAGTTAAATTGTAACCATATCAAGAATAATTATATTATAGGTATTTCAAGGTGATATAAAGTATCCTTATCACAGTTTTAAAATGCCTTCTCAATAACAATGCTACATAAGAGTATATAGGTTAGGTCATGGACAAGTTTTATAGATAATTCAACAATAACAAGTCCAATTATATACCTACTGGTTCAAATTATCGATACATGTCTATAACCTGAATGAACTCCGTAGTAGTACTACTCCGTAGTAGTACTACTTGCAAGCAATAATGCATTCTAATAGGGTTTCAATTACATTTATTATACTTTGAAAGTGATAAATGAATCCGTTGCAGTTATAAGGAAAATGCTACATTTTCCTCATCACTTAGAAAAACCAAAACTTGTTAAATACCTTTGTAAACTGAACAGAGATAGGTATCTTTATTTTTATCGAATACAATAACTTTCCTAAATCGGAAATAATTATCTTGCAGTGGTTAAATGGTTTCGACTAAGTTGCATTATGAGCTAGTAAATAGTGAATAATGGAAACATAATTATATAGACGTTCGTGGTCATTATCATTAGTTTAACATTGTCTTTTAGGATATACATATACGGTTACTCCCAGAAAGACAATTTCAAAGTAATGAAAATTTTTATTTATTTATTTATAGACTCACGCCTGTATCCCCGAAGGGGTAGGCAGAGGTGTAATATTACACCCACTGGAAATTTTTTGGTCCCACGTAATAGGGGGCGAGCCTATTGCCGTACCGGGAACATTACCAGACTCCGTGTTGCTACTGAGAATTTTCTTACGAAAAAACCCAATAACACTTGCCCGACCCGGGAATCGAACCCGAGACCTCCCAATCCCACGCGCACATTTATGCCGCGAGACCAACGAGGCAGTCTGCCGTGAGACCAACGAGGCAGTCACTAATGGAAAAGTATTTTCGTTTGTTACTTTTAGGGTTCCGAACCTCGTAATGAAAAAACGGAACCCTTCTAGGATCACTTTGTTGTCCGTCCGTGTGTCAAGACCCTTTTTCTCAGACACGCGTGGAGGTATCAAACTGAAATTTATATCAAATAGTCATATCTACTGTCCCTTGAAGCTGTGAAAAACCCAAACTTTTAAGCCAGCGCAATCAAAAGATACAGCCGTTTATGCTGCAAATTTCCGCAAATATTCGAAACTCAAAACCTACAGAGTACTTCCCGTGACCTCAGAATCTTGAAATTTGGTACAAAGCAATGTCTTATAGCATGCATAAAGGAAAAATTGCGAGAACCGTAAATTTTTAAAAATATTTTTAATTATTTTTAAAGTTATTACCATTTTCTCATGAACGCGCAGAGGTATTAAATTGAAATTCATATCAAATACTCAGGTCTATAATACCTTTAAGCTGTAACAAAATCAAACTTCTATGTCAACGCAATAAAAAGAAACAGCAATTTAAGCCGCATATTTTCTCGCAACTACTCGCAAGGAAAAACAAACAGCAATTTAAGCCGCATATTTTCTCGCAACTACTCGCAAGGGAATCAAAACCTACAGGATACTTCCCGTGAACTCAGAATCTTGAAATTTGGTACGAAGCAATGTCTTATAGCACAAATAAAGGAAAAATTGCGAAAATCGTAAATTTTTAGTTACATCATTTAAAAAATATTTGTATTCATTTTAAAGTTACTACCCCTCTTCTCATGAACGCGTAAAGTTATTAAATTGAAATTCATATGAAATACTCGGGTCTATTATACCTTTTAGCTGTAACAAAATCAAACTTTCATCTCAACTTAATCAAAAGAAACAGCAATTTTACTAAATTTTCAAACTCGCAACTATCTGGCATGGGAATCAAAACCTACAGGGTACTACCCGTAAACTTAGATTCTTGAAAATTGGTACGAACCAACGTCTTATAGCATAGATAAAGGAAAAATTGCAAAGAAAGTAAATTTTTAGTGACATCATATAATAAAAAAAAAACAGTAATAATTTTAATATTACTAGCCCTTTCCTTATGAACGCGTAGAGGTATTAAATTGAAATTCATATCGAATACTTAAATCTACAATATCTTTGAGCTGTAACAGAATTAAACTTCTAAGGCAACGTTATCAAAAGATACAGCTGTTTATGCCGCAAATTCTCAAATTTTTGAAACTCACAAGGGAATCAAAACCTACAGGGTACTTCCCGTGAACTTAGAATCTTGAATCTCTTTGTACAAGTCAACTTCTTAAAGCACAGATTAAGAAAAAAATCCATAAATGTAAATTTTTAGATACATCACATAGCAAAAACATTTTTAAAATTTTAAAGTTACTACCTCTTTCCTCATGAACGCGTAGAGTTATTAAATTGAAATTCATATCAAATACTATATAAATTCACCGTGAAGAATAATATATATTCACCGTGAAGCTCTAATAAAATCAATCTACTATTTCAACGAAATCAACAGAAACAGCAACTTAAACATATTTTCAAACTCGCAAGGAATCAAAACCTACAGGGTACTTCCCGTGAACTCAGAATCTTGAAATTTGACACGAAGCAAAGTCTTAAAGCACAGATAAAGGAAAAAATGCGAAGACCATACATTTTGAGTTACATCATATAATTAAAATATTTTGAATAATTTAAAAGGTACTACCCCTTTCTTCATGAACTCGTAGAGGTATAAAATTTAAATGCATATCAAACGCTCAATTCAAAACTAAAGGGTATTTCTAGTCAATCTAGAATATTGAAATCTGGCATAAAGCAACGTTTTATAGCACATAGGAAAAATTTTGAAAACCCTATTTTTTTAGTTACATCACATATATTTTTATATAATTACCTACAGGTTTGTACGGAACCCTCGGTGCGCGAGTCCGACTCGCACTTGTCCGGTTTGTTTTTTTATATCTTTTGTCTCAAACTTAACGAGAAACCAATGAAAGAGATAATATTAATAAATAGAGATACACAAATACTCCATGGATAAATCGGATAGATAATGAAAGTGATATCCTGTCATAGAAGTCATAAAAGGTAGAGGGACAACAATTTTGTACGTATTTTATTGAAATTGCTCCACTTTCATAAGTAATGGGCCGTTGACTGCCATCGAATAAAAAACCCGAATATTTATAATGTTTCTTAACAAATTTTAAAGAGAGCCAATTTTTATCTCAAAATTACATAGTAGCTTGCCTAGCATATATCGCTATTACCTACAGGTACTTTAGACACCAAATCATTTAAAAATCCAACGTTAAAAAGAATGCTTAAGACCCATCTTAGACCTACCAATGTTTCATAAAATTGGTCAAACCATTTTTGAGACGTTCTTTAACAAACACTGTGACACGAGGATTTTATATATTTCTAGATGACGTAGGACACGCTTTGCCATATAATTGGGGCTATAAGTAGTTGTTGCCTTAAAATCATACTGTCTTCCGCTGTCTCATTTGACGACACTGTACTACATACATACATACATAGACTCACGCCTCTTTCCCGGAGGGGTAGGCAGAGACTACGGAACGCCATTTGCACCGATCCTGACACTGTACTAAGTTTTTTTTAAATTATATAATTAATTAATTATATTCATAACGGTTGACTAGTTTGAGCAATGGCTACTTCTAAGAATCTACGTAGTTTGAACATAATGGGCATTCCACTTCTTCATTGTTGTAGAATGTAAAATAAAATTATACTACCTCGAAACATCGGTGCTACATTTTCATCTGTTTGAAGAATAGATAGATATATCTATACATTTTGTCTTGTATATAATAATGTACACATGCCTTAATTAGAGATAACCAATCATTAAATTGATTGAGTAAATCACTGCTGTTAAATAACTGCTAATAACTGTTAAACGTCATAATAAAATTATGAATAGACATATTATGCATGTGCGCGTATATGGTATGTTCGTGTGTTATTTTTACTAGGGCCTCACTGTATCTTTTGAGATAATTATTAATATCATCATCAGCCTTCAACAGTCCACTGCTGGACTAGGCCTCTCCTTTGAAAGGAGGAATTGGCCTACTACCACGCTGGCCAAACGGGATGGTATAGTGTTTGTATCAAGTTTTCCTTCTCTTACAGTGCTGTTCTTTGCATAATATGCTCCTTCTGTCGCCTCTTACGAGACCCATGGGATGATATGGGGTGGTGACATTCCGTATTCTTAATCCGTCACCACACGGAAATATATACAATATATCATATACATCTTATACTAATATATAAAGCTGAAGAGTTTGTTTGTTTGTTTGATTGTTTGTTTGTTTGTTTGGTTGAACGCGCTAATCTCAGGAACTACTGGTGCGATTTGAAAAATTCTTTCAGTTTTAGATAGCCCATTTATCGAGGAAGGCTATAGGCTATATAACATTACGCTATGAGCGACGGGAGCAGAGCAGTAGCCTTAAATAACGCGGGTGTAACCGCGGGCATCTTCTAGTAATTATATACTTTAAGTAAAATTACTTTGGCTGCATTTGGATGTACGTTGTGTGCTCCTGTGTATTATCTTGTTTATCTCAATCTAACCATACATAACACATCAGAACCTTCACCGGAACTTTCAGACCTGCTAATACCATCGTACTTGGATGAATAGAGTTTCACTTTTTACTAGCTTCCATGGTCCAGTGGATAGCGTATGCGTCTACTAATCGGGAGGACCCGGGCTCGATTCCCGGGTCGGGCAAAAATTGTTACTGAGTTTTTCCGAACCCTCAATAAGACCATAATGGTGCCTGGCAAGAAAATTCGTAAGGCATAATGTAGGTATGATATTACACCTCTGCCTAGCCCTTCGGGGACACAGACGTGACGATGCCAAAAAAAGCAATAATTAGCCGAAAAAGAAACAAAGACACGACGTCACAGAACAGACAAAGCACGTGGGATGCGCGGGTTTCCACGCAAACGTTGACGACCGCAGCTAGTGAGTCAGGTACAGGTTTCGCTGCAATCCATTGTTCACAGACACGTGTCGTGATCCTGTAATAAGTGACACCGACATTCTGCGAAAGCGTTGCGTAATTTCTGATGTAAACAAAACGAATTTTGGTATAGGTATTATTTCTCATGACAGGCTTGCACAACGACATTTGCATATTTTTTATTCGTTTTGACAACAAAGACTTGCATCTTGAGTGATTATGCCACACTGGCTAAGGGGGAATTCGAAAACTTTCTTCTGGTCTTTTTGGCTTTCCGGTAGCAGGTCGTGGTAGCCGGGCAGAAAAAGGGCGTGGGATTTGCGGGCAGAGCCTCATGATAGCTTCACCGTAGCTCTTTTCTTAAAACTGACACCGCGCGTTTGTTGGTTTAATGGTTAAATAGATTAACATCACA
This sequence comes from Euclidia mi, assembly GCA_944739405.2. Lineage (NCBI taxonomy): Eukaryota > Metazoa > Arthropoda > Insecta > Lepidoptera > Erebidae > Euclidia > Euclidia mi. Next base: position 88,546,632 of record OX123184.2, read on the forward strand.
GGTCGGTTGATATAAGCCATATAACAATGATGTTGCAAAAGTAAAAAGAAGTAGATATGTTATAGGCGTGCCAAAAGCAGCACGCTAAACACAAGCCAGTTGGCAAGTCTGACGTTTATATGTGTGTGAGACATAGCGAGCCGGCGTCAAAGTGAAACTGACACATCTTGTCAACCAAAAATAAAATAAAATATGGAGTTATCGATTTGTGCGTTAGTGTACCGTTTCTACGGATTGATTACTACGTAAGTTATGTATCTACCTTTTTATTGTAATATCATTGCCATATAAGGTGAAACGCAGCATGTCTGTAAGGATAACCTCAAAAAGAATATACATATAAGCAAAACCTAAAAGAAAGCACTTTATAATCTATCGCACAAAGATACCTAAACGTAAACGGAGTGTTCGCTTAGGTCTAAGCTTTTTTCTAGGTTGCTACTTACCAAACAACAGTAATATGAAAGGTATTGTCAGCTATATAAACCCATACACATTTGTATGACTATGGATATTTAGTTATATTGTCACTACTAATCACTATGCGCAATATCTTGTAATTATTGATTTTTAGACAAAGAAAACTTTATCATAATTTATAAATTAAGGATAATAATCTCTCCTGGATATTTATTCATAAAATCGAGTATGATTGGTGGAACATGCCTGAATGTTCATAAATTTCGTTCTATTATCGAATAATCTCGTCCGGTAACTTTCCACTGATCCTCTATTACAGATCAATAATATTGACGCTCAGTTTAAAAGGCTCAGTTAACGAATCTCTGCTTCTCAGGGCTCCTATCTGTGTGCAGAATCACAAGAAAATCTAAAATAAGCACAAACCCGAAAAATCTGGCCAAAATTCGGCCAGTTTGGAATTTAACGAGTGACAGATTGTAATCAAACGGTTTTATTTTGATAGATAATCTAACGAAAAGTTAGCCGTGAAATTATTGTATGAACACAAAAAAAAATATTGACACATTAAAATATCGCGAGATATGTCATAATCCTATTTGCAGTTTTATGATGAAATTATAAAACATAAAATAAATGAAAACAGTAAAGTAGGTACAGATACCATCAATAAATAAATGAGCAAAAGGAAACATATACAAAGGTATTTGTCGCTTTCACAATCTTCGTTTGTTATGACTAAGTATAAGCCCATGATTACATAAGTTGTTTATGTACATATGTGCATGCATATGCGCCATATAAACTTTTTTTTATAAAGATAACATATTAATTTAATTGTATGTAAATTTTATACAAGGAAACAATGACGGGCAAAAATTTAAACGTCACATTTCTAATTTGCTAGCTGGGAAACCCTGTTGTCTATTTTCCTTATTCTAACCTCGTTTTCTAGTTTGTTTACCCTGTCTATGTCAAGTACGGTCATTGGCAGATAGCTTTATCTCATGTAAACATCTAATCACTAGTAATGCACAAGTAATAACATGCGTCGCAATGTAAACATTATGCTTTCACTGCGTTGTAAACAAGCTCTATTTTAATTAATGGGTACAGCCAAAGAGCTCAGATATTTACATAGAGGCGCATTTCCTATGGGCGCTCTGAAGACAAACTTTCCGTGACCCAAATTGCCGCTTGGCGGCGTGGTAGTCGCGCTATGACAGCTGTCTCTACGAGAGCAAGAGAGACAAACGTTCCCCCTGTGTATCTTAACTGCGAGAGCAAGAAAGATGGTGAACGACGCCAGCGCCGCCAACAGCGCCAACTACGAACTACACTGGTGACAGTCGCCACTCGGAATCGGCACTCGAAATCCTTAAGAACTGCGCTTCTATGTAAATCTGTATTCATTGGTACAACTGAACACGTTGTGTCACGTCATGTGTCACGATGTCTCGATGTGACACCGTCCTATATTACGAATGAAGCCAAAAGTAGGCAGATCTAAATTAATACATGCGCTTATACCACAGATCAATTAGTAAACTCCTTACCTTACTAATTTATTACAGAATTTTATATATAAAAATATACCAGCTTTATACATAGGTACCAACAGAATTTTATATATAAAAATATACCAGCTTTATACATAGGTACCAACAGAATTTTATATATAAAAGTCTCTTGGTATAGGTATGTATAATTATTACTTTACGGACTGTCTCCGTGGTCTAGTGGATAGCGTATGCGACTGCTGATCGGAGGTCCCGGGTTCGATTCCGAAAAAGTATTACTGGGTTTTTCCGAATTCTATGTAGCAGCACGGAGTCTGGTGATGTGCCCGGTAACGGCAATAGGCTCGCCCCCTATTACGTGGGACCTGAAAATTCATGGCGAAATGTGGGAGTAATATTACACGTCTGCCCACCCCTTCGGAGATACAGGCGTGAGTATATAAAAAAGAAAAAAAAATGAAGTGAAGACTTCTTATAATAACGTACTTAAAGCATTCTCACTAACTTTAGATTGAACACAAAGGAATACTGATATATTGCTGTATACAGCCACCAGGACAAGTATCCGGAATAAACAAATAGAGCATCAATTTAAAATCGGTTAGTACAGTTTTTCTGTATTAAAAATAAATAAACATCAACAAAGACAAGGATTTGATTCACGTTATGGTCCTTGACCTGTTCTTATCAAGTTGCAGAAGATAGAGACAATCTGACAACATTAAAACCATTACTTACTTTCATTACGATATGAAGAAAGCTTACTCGATGCAATCAGTTCAGTGTATAGAGGTGATAGCAAGTATCGTAAACACTGATAACTTTATTATCATTGCAAAAGACTTACAGTGATAAATAATGTTAACATTTATGGTATGCTATAAAAATGTTAACCTAGATTTAATAAGTACTAGATTTCACTCACTGATCTGCCCACGTGGGTGTTGACTATCACAAGAAAAAGTGGACCACGTGTTGTTCTAATATATCAGAGGGTCGACGGGGGACGATAGCCTAGTCGACGAGTACAATTTCCATACATTTTCTAATAGTGCCCCTAACGGAGAGTAGCGATCGATAGAGACCGCAGACCGCGGCCTCTGGGCGTTTTGGCGGCGGAGTCCAACACCTTAATCCGTCGCCAAGGGGGTTTTGTTCGGGGCCCGCCTGACCATCTGGCGGGCCAATACCCGTCGGAGGGCGGCGACGAGTGCTTAGGTGATGCCCCACCCTCCGACACACGGGTACATGGCAGCAGTCGAGGTGGTTTTTAGTGGAAACACCATATACTCCGGCTCTTATTTCCCCCAAGAGTCGGAGATCCGAAGGGATTTTCCACCTCGTAAAACAAAAAAAAAAAAAAAGAAAAAAAAGATCCCACGTAATAGGGGGCGAGCCTATTGCCGTTACCGGGCACATCACCAGACTCCGGGCTGCTACTGAGAATTCGGAAAAACCCAGTAACACTTTTGCCCGACCCGGGAATCGAACCCGGGACCTCCGATCAGCAGTCGCATACGCTATCCACTGGACCACGGAGGCAATCTCCGGAGTGAGTAAGTTGACTGTGAAAAGTCAATTTAGGCCATAGGCACAGAAGCGATTAACAAAGGAACATTCACAAGATAAGTAATTCTTAAATTACGGTAGTGCTGAAACGTCGGCACCTAGCTGTATACATGGTATGTGAATCAGGGAGCCTAGTTGACTTTAAAATAACCTCCTTTTTTCAATCGGTTAAGAACATGGTATTTCGCACTTAAACAACCTCTGCAATTTATTTGTTAGCCAGAAGAAGCAACACTCATTTGATCCATTTATGTGTAGACACAAGTATGAAACAAAAAGTAAGATATGGACCGTAAACAGTACTAGTGGAGCATCAAATAACGGACCTTACGTCTCAATTATAAATCAATCCCATAATTCTTTTCACAAGACTTTTTGACTGCGTACTGATCACCAAACGTGACTGAAATGAAGATACTAAGATTGGTATAAATAATGCATAACAACAGTCAAACAACAATGGCGGTTACGAAATATTTGTTTTTTATTGTATGTAAATAAAAATCATAAATTTTACCTTTGCTGAGCAGGTATGTCTTTATGTATGTAAAAGTATGTGAAGCTGTCAATCTTTTCACATTTTAGATTCGATTTCCAGATTGGAATATTTTGTGGTCTTTCGAACGTTCGTGGTTGGTCCGTGGATTCGAACCCAATACCCTGTTAGTTAGTTTGTTGGTATCTTCCCTAAGCTATTCATGAAGTTAGTGTCTATTTCCTGATTTAGATATTTCTTAGTAGGGATCCGAGGAAATTTTTAAATTCCGAAAGTGGTTAGTGACTGCAAAAAGTTTAAGAAACCATGAACTAGAGACTGTTCGCATGTCATACTAAAATCTGGTGGATTCGCGTGGCACCGTTTTTAGTGAGCAGACTCTAAATGACTATAGGGGAGAATCTCAGATGTTTCCATATGCTTGCGCTAACAGGCGAATGGGTCACCAGAAACAGGTTTCCAAAGCGGTTATTATTGTCCAGTTGTATTTTTTTTTCATCCGAGAAATATAACTTTAGAATCCTCAAAATATTTTATCACATGGGTCATTGACTATACAGTACCCATATTTGGACAAGACTACAATGTTTGCCAAGGAAATATTTATTTATAAGCATTCCAAGGACGTTATAAGGTAATTATAACAATATCAATTATTATGTCTTGGTACTTTTACAATTATCCTTATATCCACGCGACATGTTTATATGAATTATGTTTACGAGAATTTGCGAAAACATTCCACGCACTACTTACGACCAAACTGAACAATAACTTTGTTGTTCGAAAAATAAATATTATAAAATATCTTTACGTGGGTAAAAAAACCCATAATAATAATAATTACACCAGTTTCTTAAGAGCAATCCTGTTTATGATCACTATGTAAGAACCTCCGAATTACTGACTAACCATTCTGACCATGATTCTGCATCACTTCGTCCTAGCGGTATCCCGGTTGCATCCAAGACTAACACGCCTTGAAGCCCGGGGTCCACTTTCTAGTCTAACCAGATATGACAGAATATCACCTTTTCCACACAGCGACTGCCGTCTGACCTCTGCAACCAAAAGGGATAGCGATATTCTATGGTTTAGACCAGAATCAATTTATTTGAGGGTACTGACTCCCCGTAACGACTGTTAAAGATCTTCATGTCAGCCGGGACCGACGGTTTAACGTGCTCTCCGAGGCACGGAGCAAGCGATAATTAACAATTTAATACGCACATAACTTCGAAAAGTCATTGGTGCGTGCCGTGGATTCGAACTTGATACTCTCTGCATGGTAGTCCGTTGGTATCTCCACAAGGCTATCGTTGCCTTATTCTGACCAACTGCAATATGGACATTTTATCTTTGAATCCAGATTCTAATATGTGACCACCGCGTATTAACTAACTGCTTGTCACTTTAGTTACAAGTAGGTTCGTAAACTATTCTTTACCACATATATGTGATCTAATTCTTATGCTCTGAATGTTGATTTCCAACCCCAGCCACGACTTTGTCGTAACCGCGACGCGCGACGTGCGATTCGACGTCCTCACCACATTCTAAAGCGACAATTGAGGCGGCAAAATAGAACGCAGTATGGACAGAGTAAAACACAGTATGGGGAGAATAGAACGCAGTATGGAAACAGTATCGTCTGTCGCTGTCATGACTCATGTCACACGTCACACCTGGTCGTGGCCAGGCCTTTAAATTGTTATCGGGACTGTCCCGTCGCAGTTACGTGTTTTGAATGCCTAATGAATCTCATGAGCTTGGGTTTTTAACTATAGCAAAATACTTCCATGGAGCACCTGTCGAGGTAGGTACAACCAAAACGCTGCGCAAATTCTTTTGGGGCCCTTAAGGTACGGTTTAAAGGTTTATGCGCAGTTGTAAGTACCTTGGAATGTATACTTGTTGTGAATTGTGTCACCAATATTAATCAATAATAATATATGTTGTTGACCGAGCTACGCATCACAATAAGTTTATGTACTTAGTCAATTACGCGCTATACATATAACCAGAAGGTTTTTAATTGTTTGTAAGAAATTAACATAATATGAAGTCGGCTTTTTGTTAAAAATTTAATTGATTTATATGTATTACTAGCTGACCCGGCGAACTCCGTATCGCCTTTTTAAGAACTTTTTTCTTATTCCTTTTTTTCCAAACCACTTTTCCAGGAAATTCTGAACAAAATGACCAAAGCCATCAGTGCTTAAGCATAAATTACAGAGTTTATAAAGGTACCTATACAAACGAATATTGTATTTTATGAATATATTTTATTTAAACTGCCTCGTTGGTCTCGCGGAATAAATGTGCGCGTGGGATCGGGAGGTCTCGGGTTCAATTCCCGGGTCGGGCAAAGTGTTATTGCGTTTTTCCGTTAGGAAATTCTCAGTAGCAGCACGGAGTCTGGTAATGTGCCCGATACGGCAATAGACTCGCCCCTATTACGTGGGACCTAAAAATTCATGGCGAAATGTGGGTGTAATATTACACCTCTGCCTACCCTTTCGATGATACAGGCGTGATTCTATACAAAAAATAAAAAATGCATAAAAAAGGAACGAAAATTAAGGGGGGCTCTCCCTACATGGAACTGACATGAAAAATATTTTTCGATCAGTCATACATGCGCGGTATCTATAGATATATATTTTTATTGATTTCGAGGTTCCTAAAACCAAAGTTTCTCAAGTTCAATCATGTAAAAGATAGACGCGTCCAAAGTGGTAAATCTTTTGAATCCGGTATGCGCCTGGCGTGGACATTAGTTGTAGATATAAGAGTCATCAATTGTAGTGATGAGATTAAATTACTAATATGGATATAAAAAATAGGGGTTGGTTTTAAAAGGCTGAACATTAAGAGTTGTATGTATCTTTTAATGCCACATCATAAAAAAAATTAAAATGAAAATATTGCCGAGAAATAAAAAATATTTTTTTTGGGCTGGCCACCCTTATGACTTAGGGGTCTGAAAAATAGGTTACGACCGATTCTCAGGCCTACTGAATATACATGCAAAATTTCATACAAATCGGTCCAGCCGTTTCGGAGGAGTATTTTAACTAACACTGTGACACGAGAATTTTATATAATACTAGCTGACCCGGCAAACGTTGTTTTGCAAAATTTTTTTTTTTTTAGTAATAGATGTTGGCCGATTCTCATAGATACCGGATAAGCACAAAAAATTTCATCAAAATCGGTCAAGCCGTTTAGGAGGAGTATGGGAACGAAAACTGTGACACGAGAATTTTATATATTAGATATAGATATACCACCACACTATAAAAAAAAAACAATGGATAAAATGCTCAAAATGATCTGTTCAAGTGTTTATACCTACAAGAAAACTATTTTATAAAACCCAATGACACTGGCCAATTAAATATTTAAAACCATACGACATAATTAACCGCAAGTAGCGCGCTGCACGCCGGGCTCATGAGGATTTAAATGTCACGTGTTGATGGACGTATGGCTTAATAACTTCTTAGAAAATATTATCCTTCGGGACAGGTTTATAAATCTGTTTAATAGAACTGTACAATAATATAATTGATAACGAGTTCATTGTGGGAGGTACTGCAGGTTTTTTCAGGTAGGACACGTAAGGTATACGTTAATAGTTTTAATGAAATCCGCATATCATTCTAGCTGGAGAAAGCCTTGAATACAATACAGTAAACTAAAAAAAACAACTAATAACATTACCCTTCCTTTTGGCTTCGCCGTACTCGGGTAAAAATACTTTGAAATGATTTTGTGTACCTAAATGCTCGTTTACTAAACATCTTTACACTCCGAATATATAATATATATATTATAATTCTAAACAATCTTTAGTATGCCCATGACCTTATTGACATTAAAACGTACACAATATTTTGTTTTTTTTTATTTCTAGTCTCTCGGCTGTATCCCCGAAGTGGTAAAATATTACACCCACATTTACGTAATAGGGGGCGAGCCTATTGCCGTTACCGGGCACATCCCCAGACTCCGGGCTGCTACTGAGTATTCAGAAAAACCCAGTTACATTTTTGCTCGACCCGGGACCACCGACCAGCAGTCGCATACGCTATCCACTCGACCACGGAGGCAGTATTTTGAATAAGGTTAAATTCTAGCTGAAAATACAGTCATAATAAGAAATGGTGTACGTAACGGACTGGCGAGACGATGGTCTCGGGTTCGATCCCCAAGGACCCTGGGCACACACCTCTGACTTTTCGAAGTTATGTGTGTATTAAAAATGTTAATTATCGCTCGCTTTATAATGTGCTAGGTAGATGGCAATAGGCTCGCCCCCTATTATATTGGGACCGAAACATAACTGGCGAAAAGTGGGTGTGTAATACACCTCTGCCTACCCCTTCGGGGATAAAAGGCGTGAAGTTATGTTATGTTTATGTTATTTGTAGTTTCGCCTGCGTAGTGTCGTAAACGGCTAGTAGTAGGTCAGTCGATAACCAGACTAATAAGCGGACCTCGGCCTCCAAGGCGTAAATCTTGTATGCAATGGGTATAACGCTACGATGATGGTGATGATTATTAGTGATCAAAAAATCACTGAAATCTCTCTCCCAAATCTTTTGTTAGATACAGTGTTATACTTAATACTTAGTTCATTTTACGCGTATTAATCGCGGATAATATATTAATGGTATACCTTAAATCTCATACTTGTTTGGTTGGTTGAACGCGCTTATCTCAGAACTACTGGCCCGATTTGAAAAATTATTTCAGTGTTAGATAGCTTATTTATCGAGGAAGCTATAGGCTATATAACATCACGCTATGACCCACCGGAGTCGCCTTAAATAACGCGGGTGTCATCAGGCTCACCTAGTTAGTTAATATACGCAATTAACACCCCTCAAATAAACCTGTATTTATTTAATACAAATCGAGAAAGTTTAAAATCAGTGTTATACTGTTGGTTACTATGTACTTTCATTACGGTTTTATTATATTAGCTTCATGTTATGTAGAATTTATTGTTATTGTGCCTTCTAAGATAAGAGTTTTCGGTTCTCTATAATACTAAAATAAACTAATTGACAGGAAATAAACAAATTATATTATTCTTGTAATTAATTTCCTGTTTATGACCAATTTACCTGAGTAGTTTATATTTCTAATTAAAACTTAGATAAAAGTAAAGAAGCTTTGAAATATGGTTAGTTAAATTATGAATATAAAGCGGTTATATATATTAAAAATACTCCCTAAGTCTTGATATAAGTTGTGATTCATGATTGTCTTGCCCTGGTTCCAATTTATTTGGGGTCGACGCAGTATGTCCTTCGTTTCCATACTTCTCTGTCACCAGTCGTCCGATCGTTTACCCCTTTCTCTGTCATATCCATTCTCACACAGTCCATTCATCTTTTCCTTGGCCGTCCTCTCCCTTTTCGTCCTTTTACATGCATATTCATCAATTTTTTACCTACGTAGATCTCATCTCTCCGCATAACATCTCCATACCAGGCCAATCGACTCCCTTTTACCTTTTCATCTATGGGCACCACTTTCATACTACCTCTAACGTAATCATTCCTAATTCTGTCCATTCTTGTCACTCTACACGTCCATCGTAACATTCTCATCTCTGCCACATGCAATCGTTTCTTATCCATCTTCTTAGTAGCCCAACACTCAGCTCCATACAGTACATCAGGCCTTATAACCGCCTTATACATGCGGCCCTTTAATTTCACAGTCATTTTGTGGTCGCATATTGTGCCTGAGACCTGTCGCCATTTCATCCATCCTGAGTTGATTCATTGCCTAACATCCCGATCAATTTCGCCGTCATCTTACAGGAGTGAACCTAGGTAGCGAAAATCAAAGCAGTAGAGGTGTACCACTGAGTGTAACCGGTATAGGACTGGAGAGACCGCCAAAGTCACAGAACATATATTCGGTTTTGGTTCTGCTTATTCTCAGCCCTACATTCTCCAATCTCTGCCGCCACTCCTCCAGCTTGCTCTGCACCTTCTGTCCACTTTCTGCTACCAGAACGATGTCATCGGCAAACAGGATGAACCAGGGTGCTTCTTCCTGTATATCCGATGATATAGCATCCATAATTAACAGGAAGAGGTGGAGGCTAAGGGCCGACCCTTGGTGCAAGCCTACGGCCACATTGAATCTGGCTGTGATACCAGCTGCGGATCGGACTTGTGTTCGGCATTCAGCGTACATGGCTTGAATCAACGTCAGGTATTCCCCAGGCACTCCTTTCGTGAAATGATGAAGAAGTCACGTCATATTTTATATTCTTATTTAATAAACGGTTATTTGGGTAACGGAAAATGATATTAATAATATCATTTTCCGTTACCCAAATAACCGTTTATTTTTTTTGGGCAAAATCAGTTTTAGATAACTGATTTTGCCCTAAAATTTTAATGAAAATTATTTGTTTGGTTATATCTCTTGGTTAATCGACTTCTTTAATTATGTATTCTTATTCCACCAGGAGATTGCCATTGGAGAGGCTTATATCCAGCAGTGGACTACGGCAGGATAATGGTGATGATGTTGATTCCACCAGGATGCTTTAATATACATGTGTATTTTAATTAATAATAAATAAGTTATTATTGAATTCAGGTTAAAAATAAACTCTATTATATGCTTGAGCTACTAATTGCTTGTGGTTCAAGCAATTAAGGCGCTACGGCGAGGAGGACAATGTCAAGAGATTGGGTATTCCTAAGCCTTTTATCCTTATTGAATAGCTATTGTTTGTTTTCGGAATCACATGGGTACTATTAAATGTGGGACAGATATTTACAGGAATATAATTCAAATTCCGAAATGACGACCAAATAATTTTTGGAGCCCTATTATTGACCAGATTTTTCAGATCCATATTTAAGATAATTATTTTATCTGTGCCCGTATGTTTGTAGTGCTAAAAGGTTACCGACTTATACCAAATTATAAAAATATTTCTTGTTTATTTATCTCGTATTGATGCTGAGCAGCCAGTACTGAATAATCGACGTAAAAGAAGCAACGTTTTCTAAGTGTCATAGAACATAGAAGTATCAACTTCTCACGCGATATGATTTCTACAACTCTATTATCCTGATTACTATAAGTTTGAATTTGTTTTTGTTTGTTTTTTAATCTGGCTGTAGAAGGTCTCATCAATATCTGTTCAGTGGCGTGCCATCAGAATGACATATAAAAAGACTATGACAGGCTGGTGATGATGATGTGTCTCACCCGCACGTCCTCTTAAACCTGACCTAGGCTAAACATGCATAGTATGTAATTTCAACGGCTTGCGTCACAACACAGATCTCCATAACGATTTTTTTAGGCTGTCCGCTGTCTTATCTAGACTATTTTCAACAGTAATATGTTTTGGACTTAACAATCCAATGTTAGATATCAGGGACATATATTTTCACACACTTTTTTATCAGGGATAAGTTTGTTGTAAATCTTGAAATCATTCTACTCGCGTTCTCACGCACATAATATACTTATATTAAAAGTCTAGTATATAAGCTGTGCAAAATCAGATGTCATGAAATCCCTGGCTTTCTCCTGCAGTAGCAACATACATAGATTCTTTATTACGTAGGTAGTATTATAATAAGAGATACCTATAAGGTTATTTTTTAAGACAATTCCTGCACTTAGAACCTTTAAAGGGTTCTGGACGTCTAGTATTATATAAGTATCTGGTATTCAAGAGTGAGACTGTCCCCGTGGTCCAGTGGATAGCGTATGTGACTTTGATCGGAGGTCCCAGGTTCGATTCCCGGGACGGGCAAAAGTGTTATTGGGTTTTTCTGAATTCTATGTAGCAGCACGGAGTCTGGTGATGTGTCCAGAAACGGAAATAAGCTCGCCCCCTATTAGGTGGGACCTGAAAATTCATAGCGAAATGTGGGTGTTATATTACACCACTGCCTACCCCTTCAGCAATACAGGCGGGAGTCCATAAAAAAAATATTCAAGAGTCTGTTGCGCACAATGCGGTACGTGCTCACTTTACCTCTACATAAATATATTCCCTAGCCGCTGTAAAGATGGGAATCTGTGTTTAGATGTACCTACTGTCACTAAAATGTTATCAAAAGATGACATAAGTGAAAAAATAAAAAAAGATTGTTATTTTATATGCAAATCATTTATAATAATAAACACTGTGTCCTAAGACGCATCACCAAGCCGAAGTCTACTCGTTTTACACATCATGCCAAGTGTTGATGCTTAAACATTAGTTTATAAGCCGCAATATAAAGCGCACGCGCGCTATGTTCGACCTACCCATCCATGGGTGCATAAGAGAAATCGGCGCGTGAAATGTAACGACTTTGTAATAATTAGAAAAAAATATGATGACTTTCAGTCCTAAAATCTTGAAGCAGTAATTAACCAGACTTGTTTGGGATTTTTATTTCGTTAAGGGTGTTTTTATAGCGTATATGTATGTTTATCCATTCTCATAATACACTCATACCTGACAATAATCTGTGTTATTATAATGTCACTAGTGAAATTATAATATCACAGCTGTTATAAAATCCCTACAACATCGTTACAATCACAATAAAAAAACTAATTTAATTACTTAAATACCTTTACAAGTTACAAGCATATTATTTTGTTTAATTGAAAAGTACTATTATTTTCTACTTCTCCAACATAAAATAGTTTTTATGATTTTGATTAGCTTTTTTTGATAACCTCGCTTTCACTTAGGCACCAATGTTATTTAACGGGGCGTATAGACATATATTAAATGCATCTTCTAACAATTTTTTTCAGTCAACACGGGCAAAACTACGCAAGTGCAATACTTTAGGCTGAGGTTTGGGTGGTTTAAGGATATACGAAAGGAAAATAAGGTCGTGATGGGAGAAACCAGGAGCGGGGAATTGACCATGGGTAGAGACAAGGGAAGGATCAGCAGTGAGGATTAAATCCAACCAGGTATCTTCCCCATTGGTGTTGTGATGTGTGGCTAGAAGGGGTAAGATATGGAGACTGGCAGATTCTACTATGTGGGTAAGTTTACGGGACCGAAAGGAATGTGGGATTAGGAGATTGGTATTAAAATCACCCATTATGATGAGATGTGCATATTCAGACCCTATAGATTCCAACACCGATTCGATACTGGAGAAATAATCAGCGGATGTCGGACAGTATACAACACCAAGAACGGCTTTCGCACCCTTGACACAAACCTCAATAAATAAGTATTCAGCAGCAGGAGCCGAACCAGAGGAAGACGAAGCAATGATCTTATAGCAGAACTCACTGCGAAAGTATATAGCAACACCACCTCCCCTCTTATCGGATCGGTCATTCCGGATAAGCACGAAACCGGGAAGAGGGTAAGTTGTAGAAAGTATGTGAGGTTTGAGCCATGTCTCGGAAATCAGTACGGCATGGACATTTACATTAGTAAATGCTTCGAGTAAGTCACTAAAGTGACTTGGCACACTCTGAGCATTTATGTGACATACATTTAATAGACGCCGGTTCTGTTGTAATTTAAATTTATCACGCACGAATTCGCCTAGTGTAATATCTGGCGCTGAGCAGAAACTATCATTCGAAACCGATTCAATTGAGTCATTAGCGGAGTGGAAGGATGCATCATCTTCTTCAGATAACATTATATAAAAATATTAATAAATAATATAATATAACAAATAAAATATGTATAACTAAATATCAAAATAACGTACTGCGCTACGTATGCCGTTAGATTCCAGAACATGACTACTACAACTTCGGTGTTTTATCTATAGAGTCAAAATAAAAGAGAATTGATGACACTTTAGAGAAGGAATCATAGATATTAATAAGCATCGAGCGTTTATAGGCGCATTCTTTTTTAACCACCTGACTGCGTATTCTCACTCCTTCATTGCAGTAAACTGCCGCTGCAATGTATTTTATTTCCGTGTATATATATATAGAAAACATGCACAAAAAGATAGTATTGTTTACCGTTATTGAGTTCTTTGCGGAGCAAAGAACTCAATAACGGTAAACAACTGCGCTACATATGCCAAGGTTTTAACCTTGACTCCAGAACATGACTACTCCAACTTCAGTGTTTTATCTGTAGAGTCAAAATAAAAGAGAATTGATGACACTTTAGAGAAGGAATCATAAGATATTAATAAGGATCGAAGGCTTATAGGCGCATTCTTTTTCAACCATCTGACTGCTTATTCTCACTTCTTCATCGCAGTAAACTGCCGCTGGAATGTATTTTATTTCCGTGTATGTATGCATGTAGGTATTATCTTTACAAGACATAGATATGTATACGATTTAGAATTACCATTACCTACTTATCAGATAGTACAATGGCTCGTTTGGCAACTAAATTAGTGTATAGAAAACATGCACAAAAAGATAATATTGTTTACCGTTATTGAGCTCTCTGCTCCGGAACTACCGTAGATGTACAGACTGGTAATCATTATCACAAGGTTTTTTGTCTTGGGATCTGAACTTACAACGATGGTAGTTCAAATTTGGCCTGCAAGATTTGACCTGAAAGTAAGACAAGTTAAAAGTTTCTACCCAAAAAATAATATGACAATATCATCATCATCAGCCTTTAACAGTCCACTGCTGGACTAGGCCTCTCCTTTGAAAGGAGTAATTGGGCCCACTATACCACGCTGGCCAAACGGGTTGATATAGAGTTTGTATCAAGTTTTCCTTCTCTTACAGTGCTGTTCTCTGCATAATATGCTCGCTCTGTCGGCTCTTACGACACCCATGGGATGATATGGGGTGGTGACAATCCGTATTCTTAATCCACACGCCAATATATCCTAATATATCCAGTAGTATATCTTAAAGTCACGTTGTTTTCATTTTCCTCAACTTAAAGCTGCAAAAACCCACCGTCACAGCGAGTAAGTGTTTACTATGAAGCTCACAATCATTGAGCATGCGTACTACACACGTGTATACGCAGTAGTGACCGAGTATATAAGCATCGCACTTTAGTAACGATACATTACTCAGTTCGCTCCTGCAGTAGCAACATCGCTTCAATATTTTATTATGTGAGTAAAATTATGTTAATTTTGTTTATAAGTATCGAAACCTGTAGCTTTCTTAAAGGGATAATATTCTTCGAGGAGATAAAAATAATGATTTGTTTTCAATCCATAAAATTTGTTTAGGTACCTAATACTTTCATAGAATCTGGTACGTAACTTCTCTTTATCTGACAAAGGGTGCATTTTTGGACCTTTGGTATTTTTGTAGACTTCGCATCTTACGTAATACGGGGTATTTTAAAAAATAAACAATATAACCTGCCTAAAAATGTAAAAATATATTGAAATTAAACTATAGTTTACGGATTTTATCGCGTTATATTAAATTCAACAATTGACGGTCATGTAAACATTCGTTTTTTATGACCTTATATCTATAATTAAAATAAACCGGTCAAGTGCGAGTCGGACTCGCGCACCGAGGGTTCCGTACAAACCTGTAGGTATATATAATTATTTAAAAAAATATGTGAATTAACTAGGTTTTCGAACTTTTTCTTATGTGCTATAAAACGTTGCTTTATGCAAAATTTCAAGATCCTGACTTGAGCATTTGATATGAATTTCAATGTTACATCTCTACGGGTTCATGACGAAAGGGATAGTAACTTTAAAATTATTAAAAATATTTTTTTTATACTATATAACAAAAATTTTAAGGTTTTTGCAATTTTTCCTTTATTTGTACTATAAAACGTTGCTACGTACCAAATTTCAAGATTCTGGATTCAAGGGAAGTATCCTGTAGGTTTTGATTTGGAAAATATACGGCTTACATTGCTGTTTCTTTTGATGGCGTTGACAGAGAAGTTTAATTTTGTTACAGTTTAACGGTGTTATAGACTTGAGTATTTGATATGAATTTCAGTTTAATAACTTAACGCGTTCATGAGAAAAGAGGTAGTAACTTTTAAATTAATAAGACATTTTTTATATGATGTAACTAAAATATACTGTTTTCACAATTTTACCTTTATTTGTGCTATAATATATTGCTTCGTATCAAATTTCAAGATTCTGTGTTCACGGGAAGTACCCTATAGGTTCTGATGATCAGGTTTAAAAATATAGTAAAATTGCGGTATCTTTTGATTGCGTTGAGATAGGAGTTTGATTTTGTTACAGCTCATAAGTATTACAGACCCGAGTATTTAATATGAATTTCAATTTAATAACTTAATGCGTTCTTAATGAAAAGGGCAGTAACTTTAAAAGTAATAAAACATTATTTTTATATGATGTAACAAAAAATTTACGGTTTTCGCAATTTATACTTTATAAGTGATATAAGGCATTGCTTCGTACCAAATTTCAAGATTCTGAGTTCACGGGAAGTACTCTGTAAGTTTTGATGCCCTTGCGGGAAAAGAAAAAGGGTCTTGACAGACGAACGGACAACAAAGTGATCCTATAAGGGTTCTGTTTTTGCATTTCGAGGTACGGAACCCTAAAATAATTTAAATTATGTTACCTTACAACTATGTCCGTTGTTACAGATACCTACTTCCTACAAAATCATCAACCATGAAGTCTGCAATCTTCGTCCTTGTCTTGGCTATCCTGGCGTGCTCCTTCGCTCCATCAATGGGTGCCTGTCCTAATTCCAAGCACTTCAAAGGCACGTGCAACGCTCTCACTCAGGACTGTCAGTACCACTGCACTAACCTCGAGGGAGCTAAGAGCGGACAGTGCGTCTACAAGTTCCCTTCGTTTAAATGTACCTGTTGTCACTGATAGATAAAATAGTCATGTATTTTTAAGAATGTATTATTAAGAATGCAAATAAATAGTTTTTAAGAATTTCATTTTATTTTTCATTTATTTCATCGTTATCCTTACAATCGGTCTTGTAGTAGTGTTATAAACTATCTCACTGTGTCCTATTTATGATAAGGGTAAGTATGGTCCACC
The DNA here is from genome assembly GCA_944739405.2 of Euclidia mi. Classification (NCBI taxonomy): domain Eukaryota; kingdom Metazoa; phylum Arthropoda; class Insecta; order Lepidoptera; family Erebidae; genus Euclidia; species Euclidia mi. The sequence goes on from OX123184.2 coordinate 88,563,629, forward strand.
AAGCGAGCTAACTGCATGTTGGCAGGTTTTTTACATACATATATTTAAACCCTTGGGTATCGCTATCCTATTCCCTTTGAGTTGCGGAGGTAAGACAGCAGTAGCTATATGAATCAGTCAAATCTGGTCAGACTCGTAAGCGGACCTGGGCTGCAACTGGGATAGCGCTAAGACAAATTAAATGTTAACTAAAGCATTCGCCTCGTTGGTCTCGCGGCATAAATGTGCGCGTGGGATTAGTAGGTCTCGGATTCGATTCCCGGGTCGGGCAAAGTGTTGTTGGGTTTTTCCGGTAGGAAATTTTCAGTAGCAGCACGGAGTTTGGTAATGTGCTCGGTACGGCAATAGGCTTGCCCCCTATTACGTGGGACCTAAAAATTCATGGCGAAATGTGGGCGTAATATTGCACCTCTGCTTACACCTTCGGGGATACAGGCGTGAGTCTATAAATAAATAAAAAAATAAAACAATCAGTAAAAATTGCTCTAAAACGTCTGTACAAGCGAGGTAGCATGTTCTGTATGTAATTAAATACACTTTTTTGTTTCTAGTAAATTATTTAATTATCAAGAAAGAAATAAAAGTTTACCTAATATTGGATCTGATCTGAACTGCATTATATGAGAATAAAATCATATTCTGGAATATGCCTTGAACTCGCAAGCAACCACAAAAATAAGGAAAATTTATTAAATATCAATTGAATACACGGGGTATGTCAGACTCCCACCCCGTGGGGGTAAAAACCACAAAGTGGCTCCGTAGCTCGACGCCTTGCAGGTACAACGAGAATTGCGGTTGTATTGCTCCGCTGTACTTGTCGCGTCAGTTGTCTTGCTTGGGACGCGTCCCCGGAGAAAGGCGGGGTGTGCAAAATGCCTTTCACAGCAGACTGCGCCACACAGTCCGCTGCCTTCTCGGATCCGCTTGAGGGTCGTTAGAGTCTCCTCCTCCAACGCCCGCAGACCTGAGGGAGAGTCGGGTTCAACGGCCACTGCAGCCGCCTGGACGCCGCCTTCGCCTGCGAGCTGGGTTGGGTCGTTAACGCTCCCGCTCGGCGGCCTCTTACTGGAGCATTACAGTTTCACATAAGAAGACCACTGCACGCCAATTGTGGGTATCCTCTACCATTACCGGGTTTGTAAGCGACTGCTACGAAAAAGATGGCCGGTTCGATTCCCCGCTAACGTGAAATATTTGACACGCAACGTTTATCTTGGTCTGAGTGTTTCCATGTATAAAATGTATGTGTTTGTCGACAAAGATATATCTAGGTATGTAGATATATTTATCCATTGTCTAGTATCCATAGCATGGGCGTCGCCAAGAAAGGGCAGGGGGGGCAGGTACACCCTCCTAGAATTGCACTGGGTGGCACTGTGTCGTCTCCTCACGTCCGATCCGACTCAGATACTTACCGAAGCATGCCTTGTATCTGAGTCAGCCGGAAAGTGGTGCACTCCTTCGTTTCGAGCCAGGCGTCAAATATTGGCAAAATGGCACCGACAATGCGTTGGCGCATGCTACGCGGTAGATGCAGCCGCATGCGCCATTCCTCATACGCGCTTCGGTGCGCATTTCACCGGCTCTCTTCGAGCGTTTCACTCGGCGCCACTAACACTCAGACCAAGATAAACGTCGCGTGTCAAATATTTGACGTTAGCGGGGAATCGAACCGGCTATCTTTGGCGTAGCAGTCGCTTAAAACACACAGGGTAAGCTCCAGGCCGCACCCCGAATGAAATTAGGTATGCGTGTTCACAAAACTCATCTTAATTTAGAGTACTTATCTCAAAACACGACGCCTAGACATTAAATTCAAATTCATTAACTTCAAAGGCACGTGCAACGCTCTCACACAAGACTGTCAGTTCCACTGCACCAAACTGGAAGGAGCTAAGAGCGGACAGTGTGTCTACAAGTTCCCATCGTTTAGATGTACTTGTTGTCATTGAAAACAATCCATGTATTTATCAAATGTAGTAATAAAATAATTTTAAGAATTTTGATATATGCATTTTATTTAACTACCAATTATGTAATACGAGCTACAGTAGCGATAGCCTAGAGGAGAAAACGACAGTCTGCTACGTAGAGGGTCTCGGTTTCGATTCAATGGCACGCAACAATAACTTTTCGAAGTTAAGTGCGTATTAAATTATTGAAGGAAAACAGCATGAGAAAACCTGTATGTCTGAGAGTTCTCCATAATGTTCTCGAAAGACGTGTGAAGTCTGCCAACCCGTACTTGGCCATCGTGGTGTACTTTGGGCTAACCCTTCTCACAGCAAAAACGTGAACAGGCTCCGTGCCGTGCCGTGGGTGCTAGACAATGGGTAAACATACATATATACTTATTTTTATGAATATATTATTATAAGAAAGGGAACCATTTAGTATCATAAGCCTATAGTTAACAATTTATAAGGGAAATAAATCGACTCATACTCATACATATCGACTTTATTCTTTCTCATTTGCTGCATTACTATTTACCAAATTTACACGCATACATCAATAGTGAACGTCTTTATTAATCTTTCGTTGCACAGTCAAAAGTAAGATTTCTGAAATTGGAAAATGTTATAATTTTGTATAACGCCTAGGCTTAACAAAATGTATTCAGGCTTATATAAATTTAAAGTTTAAACAGAACAACGTCCTTTGCATCAAAACAGACTTTTCGCCCGCCCTTATTGATTCGCCATGTGTCTTTTTGTCTGTCCGCGGTATATCTATAGATAAATCTTCAAAAATAATTTAAATTTAAACCATTGTTTCTCAAGCCATTCGTTTAAAAGATAGATGCTTCCAAAGTGATGAAATGAGTGTCCCCCCCACCCTCTACCTTTTAAAGCAAGACAGTGACAAATCTAATAAACAAAAAATATATGCTGTAGATCGTAATGCAAACTTCTAATATAATGAAAATTGGCTTCGTACGATATGTAGTCAGCAGTTTTTGAGATATAGCACATTGTCAAAAACCACAAAAATAACTTTGTAGTTTATTTTATATACATTCGAAAAAATTATAGTGGTATATGATTAAATGAAGATGATGGCTATGTTTTGTGGATACCTCCACTACGGAACACTTCATGGGCGAGTCTGACATGCTCTTGATTTATTTATTTGATCTGCATAATTTTATTCCAAATAAGATTATTGTTATTGTTCATTAGTATGAGATTAGCATAACTTGTGATAATTCATGCATAAACTATTAAGTTAACGTAAACAGGGAAAACTGGATGGATGCTGTTAATTTTCATATTTCCTCAATTGCATAATTATTATTGTCTGAAACAAATCGTTACCAAATTATAGAGAGAGCCATCTGTCATAGAGATCATGCTCCACGTTACGAGATATTGTCTACAGTGATTGCACAGCAATTCACACTCATTTTACGATCTGATTATTTACAGAGTGAATCTCCTTCATGCTCAAAGCCTTGGCAAGGCTATGCGAGAGAGAACTAAGAAGTGGGGTTCTGAAGCACCTGCCCCTACATGCCAACCAACATGCATACAGCTCAGGGAAATTGACGGAATCGGCCTTACATCAGGTCGTGAATCAGATAGAAGCTGCTATACAACAAAAAATCATCTGTCTGGGCACCTTTATCGACATAGAAGGAGCCTTCGACAAGAAAAACTTCTCCAGCATAAGCAATGCCCTAGCCAGACATGGAGTAGATCAGATGCTCACACAGTGGATCCAAAACATGCTCAGCAAAAGGGTAGTACGCCTGCACGGAGACACCCAGACAGCCTTGATAACTAAAGGTTGCCCGCAGGGAAGTGTCCTCTCCCCGCTATTGTGGAACTTAGTCATCAATGAACTCATAGACAAACTCAACACAAGATACTTCTACACAATAGGATATATGCAGATGATCTAAGCATTCTCACTTCAGGTAAGGTAGCTAGTACAGTTTACGACCTTACCCAACAAGCCCTACGCATAGTAGACTGGTGGTGTAATGAGTACGAATAATCTGTCAGCCCGACCAAGACCGAACTAGTCATGTTCACAGACAAACGCGCTCTGGGTCCCTACTAACTGCCCTGGTTATTTAATACAGAGCTTAAGCTGTCTACCGAGGTCAAGTACCAGGGCGTCATTCTCTACAGCAAATTGTCATGGAACAACCACATGGAAAATAAGCTCAACAAAGCCAGCATCGTCTTCTGGCAGTGCAAAAAGATGATAGGCAAACGCTGGGGCTTACCCCCCAAAACTGTCTTATGGTTCTAGTAGACAATAATACGCCCGATGGTAAGCTACGGCGTGGCTACGGCGTAAGCAGTAGTGTGGTCGCCTCGGACTATATATACTTCTATACTAATATAATAAAGCGAAAGAGTTTGTTTGTTTGTTTCTTTGAACGCGCTAATCTCAGGAACTACCGGTCGGGTCTGAAAAATTCTTTTTGTATACAATAGTCCAGTTATTCCGGAAGGTTATAGGCTATATAACATAACGCTTCTTCCCTTTGGGGCCGGGCAAAAGGCTAAAAAGTCTAAAAGATAATGTCGGCTAATCTCAGGAACTAGCAGTCGGATTTTAAAAATTGTTATTGCCTATGCTAGCCCAATTATTCCGAAAGGCTATAGGTTGTATAAAATTACGCCACAACTTTTAGGGATCAGACAAAAATAATAAAATGGTGAAATGAGAAGGGGAGGATTGGGTCAAAGGCAAAAAAAGGCGAGATTTTCGAGACGCTGATTAATAATATGAAATTAATTTAGTACTAATTAGTAGTATATGGTAATTACAATATGGCTATCGTCTCCGATGTTTAAAGGGATGGGGCATCCAAATACAACATCTATTTCGTGATTCAAGATAGCGGATGGCAAATCAAAGATGGCGGATGGAAAAAAATTAAAAAATCAATATGGGTATCGTCTCTGATGATTTGAGGGATGGTGAATTCAAATACAACATCTATTTCGTGATCAAAGATGGCGGATAGGAAATCAAAGATGGCGGTCGGGATTATTTCTTAAAGTCGATATGGGTATCGTCTCCGATGTTTTAAGGAATGGGGCATTCAATATTATATAAAAATCTATGTTTGTTTGTTTATCATTTATAGATTCTGAAATGATAAGAGATTAAGCGCTAAGTCAATGGTAACTTTGGGCTGGAAAAAAGGGAATTAAAAAAAAACTCTTAAGAAGTCAGCTAGTGTATAAGTTAAGATAATATACCTAAATGCGTAGGTAAGTCTAATAGATAAACTAGAGAACGCCAGCAGCTACGCCTGCAATTTTTTTTAAATTTACTCGTTTTGGCCGATTCCGTGGAAATTTCGGGAAATCCCCTACGGTCCCCAAGGAACATACACGCCAAATTTCAGCTTCCTGCGCCCAATAGTTTCGGCTGTAGCGTGTCTGTCAGTCAGTAAGTAACGCAAGGATTTTATATATTAAGATTACACTCGGACTCACACTGAATCATTGTATCCATGACCCAAAGATTTATCCCTGGTTAGAATCAAATTAGGGCTGAGCATTCAGGGCCATTTGCCACTAGACAACCAGGCTGGTCTAAGTATAGATTATCTTCATCCTCATCATTATCAGCATGTCGTAATACGCTGCTGGATAAAGGTGTCCACGATGGCATGTAGCTCGATTTTAAGGCTCGTCATGTCCAACCTCAGCCAGCCACCTTGCGTATATTATTATCGTCACCCCATATCGTCACTCCATCTAGCATGAGAGCTTTCTACGCTATGTATGCCAAGGTTTTAACCTTGATTCCAGAACATGACTACTACAACTTTGGTGTTTTATCTATAGAGTCAAAATAAAAGAGAATTGATGACACTTTAGAGAAGGAATCATAAGATATTAGTAAGCATCGAAGATCGAAGGCACATTCTTTTTCAACCATCTGACTGCGTATTCTCACTCCTTATCGCAGTAAACAGCCGCTGCAATGTATTTTATTTCCGTATATATATATATATATATATATATATATATATATATATATATATATAGAAAACATGCACAAAAAGATAGTATTGTTTACCGTTATTGAGTTCTTTGCTCCGGAACTGCGCTACGTATGCCAAGGTTTTAACCTTGACTCCAGAACATGACTACTCCAAATTCAGTGTTTTATCTATAGAGTCAAAGTAAAAGACACACATGACACTTTAGAGAAGGAATCATAAGATATTAATAAGCATCGAAGGCTTATAGGCGCATTCTTTTTCAACCATCTGCCTGCGTATTCTCACTCCTTCATCGCAGCAAACTACCTCTGGAATGTATTTTATTTCCGTGTATGTATGCATGTATGTATTATCTTTACAAGATTTAGAATTATCATTACGTACTTATCAGATAGTACACTGGCTCGTCTGTCAACTGATGGTAATTTTGTTATTATATATTTAGGAATAAATTAGTGTATGGAAAACATGCACAAAAAGATAGTATTGTTTATCGTTACTGAGTTCTCTGCTCCGGAACTACCGTAGATGTACAGACTGGCAATCATTATCACAAGGTTTTTTGTCTTGGGATCTGAACTTAGAACGATGGTAGTTCAAATTTGGCCTGCAAGATTTGACCTGAAAGTAAGACAAGTTAAAAGTTCCTACCCAAAAAATAATATGACAATATCACCATCATCAGCCTTTAACAGTCCACTGCTGGACTAGGCCTCTCCTTTGAAAGGAGGAATTGGCCTACTATACCACGCTGGCCAAACGGGTTGGTATAGAGTTTGTATCAAGTTTTCCTTCTCTTACAGTGCTGTTCTCTGCATAATATGATTAAAATAATTAAAATAAACCGGTCAAGTGCGAGTCGGACTCGCGCACCGAGGGTTCCGTACAAACCTGTGTAGGTATTTATAATTAATAAAAAAAATCGAATTAACTAGGTTTTCGAACTTTTTCTTATGTGCTATAAAACATTGCTTTATGCAAAATTTCAAGATTCTAGATCCACTGGCATAACCATTTAGCTTTGACTTGAGCATTTGATATGAATTTCAATTTTACACCTCTACGGGTTCGTGAGGAAAGGGATAGTAACTTTAAAATTATTAAAAATATTTTTATTATACGATATAACAAAAAGATACGGCTTTTTGCAATATTTCGTTTATTTGTACTATAAGACATTGCTTCATACCGAATTTCAAGATTCTGAGTTCACGGGCAGTACCCTGTAGGTTTTGATTCTCTTGTGAGTAGTTGCGAGTTTGAAAATATAGTAAAATTGCTGTATCTTTTGATTGTGTTGAGATAGAAGTTTGATTTTGTTACAGCTTAAAAGTATTATATACCCGAGTATTTGATATGGATTTCAATTTAATAACTTAACGCGTTCATGAGGAAAAGGGCAGTAACTTTAAAATTAATTAAACATTCTTTTTATACGATGTAACAAAAAATTTACGGTTTTCGCATTTTTTCCTTTATCTGTGATATAAGGCATTGCTTCGTACCAAATTTCAAAATTCTGAGTTCACAGAAAGTACCTTGTAGGTTTTGATTCCCCTGCGAGTTTCGTAAATTTGCAAATATTTGCAGCATAAACGGCTGTATCTTTTGATTACGTTGGCTTAGAATTTCGACAGCTTCAAGGGACAGTAGACTTGACTATTTGATATAAATTTCAGTTTGATACCTCTATGCGTTTCAGAGACAAAGGGTCTTAACAGACGAACGGGCAACAAAGTGATCCTATAAGGGCTCCGTTCTTTCATTTCGAAGTACAGAACCCTAAAAATAATTTAAATTATGTTACCTAACAACTATGTCCATTGTTACAGATACCTACTTCCTATAAAACCATCAACCATGAAGTCTGCAATCTTCGTCCTTGTCTTGGCTATCCTGGCGTGCTCCTTCGCTCCATCAATGGGTGCCTGTCCTAATTCCAAACACTTCAAAGGCACATGCAACGCTCTCACACAGGACTGTCAGTACCACTGCACGAACCTCGAGGGAGCTAAGAGCGGACAGTGCGTCTACAAGTTCCCTTCGTTTAAATGTACCTGTTGTCACTGATAGATAAAATAGTCATGTATTTTTAAGAATGTATTATTAAGAATGCAAATAAATAGTTTTTAAGAATTTCATTTTATTTTTCATTTATTTCATCGCTATCCTTACAATCGGTCTTGTAGTAGTGTTATAAACTATCTCACTATGTCCTATTTATGATAAGGGTAAGTATGGTCCACCAAGCGTGCTAACTGCATGTTGGCAGGTTCTCTACATACATACATATAAACCCTTGGGTATCGCTATCCTATTCCCTTTGAGTTGCGAAAGTAAGACAGCAGTCAAATCTGGTCAAACTCGTAAGCGGACCTGGGCTGCAACTGGGATAGCGCTGAGACAAATTAAATATTAACTAAAGCATTCGCCTCGTTAGTCTCGCGGCATAAATGTGCGCGTGGGATTAGGAGGTCTCGGGTTCGATTCCCGGTTCGGGCAAAGTGTTGTTGGGTTTTTCCGTAAGGAAATTCTTAGTAGCAGCACGGAGTCTGGTAATGTGCCCGGTACGGCAATAGGCTCACCCCCTATTACGTGGGACATAAAAGTTCATGGCGAAATGTGGGTGTAAATTACACCTCTGCCGACACCTTCGAGGATATACAGGCGTGAGTCTATAAATAAATAAAAAAATAAAACAATCAGTAAAAATTGCTCTAAAACGTCTGTACAAGCGAGGTAGCGTGTTCTGTATGTAATAAAATACATTTTTTTGTTTCTAGTAAATTATTTAATTATCAAGAAATAAATGAAAGTGTAATATTGGATCTGATCTGAATAGCATTATTTGAGTAGATTATACGCGAGTTAAGTAGGTATGAGAATAAAATCATATTTTGGAATATGCCTTGACAAGCAACCACAAAAATAAGGAAAATTGATTAAATATCAATTGAATACAATAACACATTTTTCGCATAGGGCTGGTCGAATAAATTGCGCCGGTAAGTAAATTAAGTATTCTAATCACGATTTTCTAGTACTATAAATGAACCCGTGGCTCGATTATTGAAAACAATAAATATCAAATTACAATTATTGCAATTTTCCAACGGACGAGGCTCTGGCAATCTAAATATCCCAATAAGCGGCAATAGGCTCGCCACCTATTACGTGGGATCAAAACACTGGCGAAAAGTGGGCGTATAATATGCCTCTGCCTACCCCTTCGGGGAAACAGGCGTGAGACTATGTATGTATGTAATTATTGCAATTTTCGCATCATAACATAGTACATCATCAAAAGAAACTTCAATGATGCTATCTTTTATAGGCATTATTTCTCCATCATCTTGCTAGCGTTATCCCAGTTGCATCCAAGACTTACACACCTTGGAGCCAGAGGTCTTACTTAGTAATCAAACCAGATATGCCTGAGCTTTGAGCTTTTTCCACAGAGCGACTGCCGTCTTTCCTCCGCAAGCCAAAGGGATAGCGATTTTCCATGGGTTAGACCAGTATCAGTGTATTTGAGGGTACTGATTTCCCATAACGACTGTCAAGGATCTTCATAACAGTCGGGACCGACGGTTTAACGTGCTCTCCGAGGCATGAGGCAAGCGATAATTAACAATTTAATACGTAACTTCGAAAAGTCAGTGGTGCGCGCCGTGAATGCGAACCCGATACCCTCTGCATGTTGGTATATCCACTAGGCTATCGCTGCGCTTTATGGGCATTATTACAATAGTATTATTATACTAATCGCCAGCAGAGTATCACCAGTAACTCACTGGTAGGTCTGTGCCATTTCTCATTTATAGTACCATCATACCAGTTCAATAAAAACTCGTTCCCATAACCCGATTCTTTTAGTTTCAACGTTATAACAAACAATTTTAGTCCTAACGTACTGTAGCTAGTCTACAGCTGTCCTCCAAAGCAGGTCATACATCATCAAAACTCGCTACGGGCCTCTGCACCTTGGAAAAATATCTTCATGCAAGCCAAGAGATCGGGTATCAATTTATAACTAAATGTAAGGATTTTAGTCGTGAAAATAAGAAACTTATTAAGAATCACCTAAGGCAGCAAACGACTTGATTCCAAACTGTTTCTAAGAGCCTGTACTATTTTAACTGAGTAAACATATATTTTTTTCTTCAAAAAGATATTTTTTTTTAATTTATAGACTCACGCCTGTATCCCCGAAGGGGTAGGCAGAGGTGTAATATTACACCCACATTGCGCCATGCATTTTTAGGTCCCACGTAATAGGGGGCGCGCCTACTGCCGTACCGGGCACATTATCAGACTTCGTGCTGCTACTGAGAATTTCCTAACGGAAAAATCCAATAACACTTTGCACGACCCGGGAATCGAACCTGAGACCTCCCAATCCTACGCGCACATTTATGCTGCGAGACCGACGAGGCAGTCTAAAGTAAACATATGTATTTATAATTCTTAAATATGTTTTTTATTATACCTACGTACGTTTTATAGATAAATACACACTCGAACACACCAACGAATCTTTGTATTCATCACCCAAAGGTTTGTCCTCGGCATCGTCTATCAGAGTCTCTAACCATAACACTCAGGCTCGTCTAAGTAAAGTTCATCATCATCATCAGACTACTGTAGTCCACTGCTAGATAAAGGTCTCTGCGATGGTATGCCACTGAGCTCGATTTTTAGCTCGTCATACCCAACCGCTGCCAGCCAGTTTCCTTATAAATCTTCACTCCACCTAGCAGAAGAGCGTCCTACACTACGGTCGCCAAGTATAAAACTAAAGTACACGACTGCAGAAAATATGCACAAAAAGATAGTATTCTTTACCGTTATGGAGCTCTCTGCTCCGGAACTGCTGTAGATGTACAATCAAACAAGTCGGCGCTGGACCAGTTTGAAAAAAAATCCCTTGGCTCGATCATAGAGTCGAGGCACACTAGAAACTGGTTTTGAATACGAGTGTTAATGTGCGTGTAAAGTAGCACTGGAAGCGACGATGTCTTGCTGAGCGATTCTCGCCCCTATGGTGGTCTAGCGGAAAGTTTTTCGACTGTACAGACTGGTAATCATTATCACAATGTATTTTGTCTTGGGATCTGACCTTAGAACGACGATAGTATGTTGTTCAAATTTAGGCTAAAAGACAAAACTAACACAAATAATTAAAAGCTCTACATTAAATTGTTTATATCAATATTTTCAGTGATACATACTGATCTTAAAGTCATGTTGTTTTCATTTTACTCAACTCAATACTGCAAAAACCCACTGTCATAGCGAGTATGAGTTTACTATCAAGCTTACAAACGTTCAGTACAAAAATACTTTACACGTGTATACACAGTACTGAACTACTGACTATGTAAGCAGCCGCACTTCAGTAATGATACATTAATACATTTCAGCACGCAGTTACACACAATAGTGCGATTTTCATCTCTATAATTCTTCATCAATAATTTAATTCCGACGCTCTATGAGATACTGAGCCGTAGCCTAGTTTATTAAAAAGACTGAGAACACAGCAATAACGAAGAAACCTTACAATTACCATATATATGATACAGATAATTTTCCGTGTGGTTGACGGCATAGAATACAAGTGTCACCACCCCCTATCTTCCTGTGGGTGTCGTAAGAGGCGACTAAGGGATAACACGATGCAAATACCATCTTTGCGTAGAGACGGAAAACTCGACATCAAAACCTATACGACTGCCTCGTTGGTCTCGCGGCATAAATGTGCGCGTGGGATCGGCAGGTCCCGGGTTCGATTCCTGGGTCGGGCAGTGTTATTGGGTTTTTCTGTCACGAAATTCTCAGTAGCAGCACGGAGTTTGGAAATGTGCCTGTTACGGCAATAGGCTCGCCCCTTATTACGTGGGACTAAAGTATATCTGGCGAAAAGTGGGTGTAGAAATACATCTCTGCCTACCCCTTCGGGGATAAAAGGCGTGACGTTATGTATGTATGTATGTAGATAATTTAATTTGCAACTAAAATACCTTAACAAATTCCCTGTCGCATTAATTGTTTTCCAGAAAAATATCAAAAATCATCCGCACCCGCACTTTTGCTAAGACGGCAGCTGAGGGACAACCCAGCAAATTTGGATTAAGCTTTACGTTAGCTCACCTATACATTTAAAAAATTTAATTGTATCCTCAGACAACGCAATCCCAAATGTAACGTTTCATTCAAAATAAGCAAACATTAGTATGTTTAATAGTCGATCATTTCGGCTTAATAATTATAGCATTCAAATTGGAGAGAACCATTATCGGCTCGTTTCTCTCTTGTCAGGAAATACCGCTGATTTTATGACATGCACTTGATGTTGTGGTACATCTGTATATCAAGCGGCGTGCAAGCGCAGTTGCTTGTCTTGCACCTTCGTGCCTCTACCCTAACGCTTCAATATAATTTACAAATGTCGTTGCCGTACATTTTGTATGAAAACATTTTAAAGAAGCGTGCAAGCGGCGCGCATGCTTCGTTGGATTGACGCAACGCCAGAGACGGGCTCATAAACTGAATTCAAAGTTTACTACTTATAATTGAAAGAGGTCGTCGTTAACAAAGGTAAGCAATTTAATGTACGAGTATGTGTATTACTTTCATGTAAGTTCAGCAGTTGAATGAATTGTTTAAAAACCTCTGGTATAGAATAATGGTATCAATTATTCCATAAGGAATGTCTTGTACCGATTGAAATTAAAAAAAGAGTCGTTGCGGCGCTTTTAAGGCCAAAATAGGGTCCTAGCCAAGGTATACAAATAGTAATATTTCACTCTCTAGGTTTTGTTCTAAAAGCAAGTTGCTCTCCTCCTCAGGGCTGAACCTTCCCTATGTGCAATGTGTGCGGCGCACACAGGAGCCAGGGTGACAGGGGCGCCGCGCGACGAGATATGCGTTAATTATAACACTTATTTTCGAAAAAGGATGCCAAAAAAGGCGCTTCACAGATTTCGCACACAGGCGCAGTGGCGTAGGAAGGGCAAATATAAAATTAAATTTAGGCCGGAATCGTTAGGTAACGACTAAAAAAAAAACTCCTCCTCGAGTCGTGTTCCTCATTACTGAGGGTCGTGAAGTTCCCGCTGGATTAGCTTCTTATGGATGGTATCTCGCCATCTGTGACGGTTCTTAGCGTCATGAAGTGCGACGTGCAATTGGGCGTCCAGTGTGGATCTGACCTGATCTGCCCATCTTTTTGGGCTGCGGCCTCTTGGTCGTTTGCCCTCAACCATGCCAGTTACGATGAGCTGTTCAAGGTTGTGGCCATTTTTCCTGACAATGTGGCCAAAGCAAGTTGCTAAGCAACAGATATTATGATAGAGGTACATTCAAGTGGCTAGAATTTAATGCAGTAGTACCTCAGCACATTAAAATAGCAAACAACGCTAATATTCAACCAAATTCGGTTTTTTAATGCGTTTACTATTAAGGCGTTCGCCCCCAGCTTGAAATTGTGATAACGCTAGGAGGATGATGCCTCAGCACATTATTTGTACCCAAGCACTAAGAATCAAAATGTTAAGCTATATTCGGAGAAACTTACTTATTTTGGTAAAGCATTAAGTATTTCTGCGTATAAAATAACGTTTAGAACTTGTGCCGATCAGACTTCGTCCGCATGACTTGATAAATGTAACAAACTTCGAAACAAAATTAATCCCAGTTTTAGTAGGTACTCTCTTCACCCAACATAATATATTTTATCTTTCACAACGCCATCTAGTCCCTAACTAAGCAGAGTTTGTACTATAGATCAAGGGCGTCACCAGCCGATTGTCTAGAGAGGGGAGGGGAGGGGGGGGCAGTGGCGTAGCTACCATGGGTGGCACCCGGGGCGGTAGTTGGCGGATGACTTTTTTTTTTTTAGTCGACACCTAACAATTCCATGCTAACTGTCGTAGTGCTGAGCTAGTGCCTTTGTTTTTATACATTGTTCTTTAAGTTGAGTTTTGGGTGTCACCCCTTTTTTTGGATGGGTGGCACCCCAAAATGGGTGGCAACCGGTGCGGACACCACTGGGGGGAGGGGGTTAAGGACGCCAGCCGATGGCTTAGGAGGGGGAGGGGAAGTATAAATTGTAGGATTTTTTAAACTCTAGGGGGGAGCAGCTGACCCCCCTTGCCCTCCCTTGGCGACGCCCATTGTATGGATACTAGACAATGGAAAAATGGATAAATATATCTACATAGGTAGGTATATCCTTGTTCATAAATACATTCATTTTATACATAGAAACACTCAGACCAAGATAAAGGTTGCGTGTCAAATATTTGACTTTAGCGGGGAATCGAACCGGCCATCCTTGGCGTAGCAGTCGCTTACACTTCCGGTAAGCTACCAGGCCGCACCCCGAATGAAATTAGGTATGCGTGTTCACAAAACTCATCTTAATTTAGGGTACTTATCTCGAAAGACGACTCCTAAACATTAAATTTTGCGGCCGTTATAATATTTTGATGATTCATCAACCAGGAAAACACATTTTTACTTCGTTGAACATGTTACCACAAGTAGAAAGGTTAAATAAAATCGTTCCACTTTGAGTGACCAATAACCAAAACAAGATCGTATCCATCGTAAACCAAAAATAAGGTGTGCGGATTTTGCCATTTTCGGCTACGGTGCCCTAAAAAATGACCAGCTCATTGCACATAGCAATATGTGAAATTCATAAAATTAATAATATTTTAAAAGGAATATTTTACACAATAATCCATTAACTAGTTTTTTATTTCAAAAATTCTAAATTATCAGACATTGGCAAATTGCCAATATATTGGAAAACTGGAGCCCAACTATAAATCTTCAGTTTTTGACAGCGCTACCTTAGTTGAATAATTGCTACGAAACTACAATTCTAATATGAGTTACCTACCTAGTTTGAGTCAAAATCATGTAAACGAAAAGATTTTATGCAATGGAAATAAAGTTTTGCTTTGTCTATTTTGTTGACTAGTATTTTTTTGTATCTAGTTAGTAATATTAACATGTGCATTAAGACTGAAAGGATGTCCTCTATTGCATCTTCTTAATTGTCGCTATTGTTGAAATTTGCAGCTTAAATTAAATAACCCAAGTGGTTTTCCTGTTTAACATAAAGAAACAAAAAGACAAGTTTCAATTGTATACCTCGCAAAGAGAGCGGGTTTTTTGAGTTTGCGATTACAGTTAATGTCCTTCCACTTACGTACCTATACTAAACGTGTAGTCATGCTTCTAATATATAAGTGGTGTAGAATGAATAAGGATACATTATACGGCTTGCTCCTGCAGTAGCAACATCAACTGGACAATAGTGAGTAGCTGATAATTGTTGCTTATTGTTTTTCACGATTTGGTTTTGAGATTTACAGTATTTTGTTACTTTTGAAACTAGTTTTTTTGTCAGAATGGTAGTTATTCCCATTTTGATCCTTGTATTGGAAATCTCAAAAGCTTGTCCTGAATACATAAATCAATCAATATGTATAATATATTTTTGTTTTTTTTTGTTATTAAATTGAAATTTGCATTTAAAAACGAAAATTGTGAGTGAGAATTCTACGATACTATAACTATTTAGTTTTTATTTTATTTTATTGGGAAAACAAACGGTTAAAACATCTTATAAAACATCACAATAAAAGTCTTAAAACCATTAACATGTTTTCACAGATAAATATCAAATTAGGCTGTTTATTCTAGGCTTAGGTTAACTAAATCATGACAATTTTTTTATATATTTTAATTAACATTACTTTGGTTACAAGAACTGGAGATATGTTTGAAAGGAAAATTATCGTTTACGGTCAATACTATTAAACCACTGTCAAAGACCCGAATCAAATCATCTTTTAGAAAGTATATACATAATCGTCGTTGATATATAGTTAAATAGATCAGTATCAGTTTCAGAACCGCCGACCAGTACATTTATACTTTTCCCTGGGGTTATCCATCATTATGATGGCCAACACCAAGGTAAAGACTGTACTACACAAAAAAGTGACATACTGTATTAACCTGCCATGTATACTTATTGTTACAGAAACTTTCTTCAAAACACATCAACCATGAAGTCTGCAATCTTCATCCTCATGTTGGCCATCATCGCGTGCTCCATCACCACATCCATGGCTGGTTGCCCACCCTCCAAGCATTTCAAAGGCACGTGCAACGCTCTCACACAGGACTGTCAGTTCCACTGCACCAAACTGGAAGGAGCTAAGAGCGGACAGTGTGTCTACAAGTTTCCGTCATTTAGATGTACCTGTTGTCGCTGATAGATAAAATATCCTTCAAAAGTAGTCATAACTAGATAATAATAAGAATTTAAAAATAAATAGTATCTAAGTATTATTGCATTTATTTATTACCAACTATGTTTTGAAAGGCAACCATTCATCATTGCCATGACCCTATTTGACAATTTTTATGGGAAATAATTCATACTCATAGCTGTCTTAACTGTATTTCATCTGCTTCATTACTATTTGCCAAATCGACACATGTAAATTAAAAAGTAAACATTTTGATTACCCTTTTGCTGCACAGTCAAATGAACGAATTCTAGAAGCTGAAATTGGAAAACTGTTATAATTTCTTATACCATCTAGGATAAAAAAATGGGTATTCAGGTTTTTCACGTGTTTTTAATTTACCTATTTATCTTGATTTATACAGAAAAATCTCTTTTATATTAAAATAGACTTCGCCCTCAGTTCCGCCCGCATGGGACTTTTTTACCTCCTCAATAAGGCCGCAATTCCCAAAATTCCTTTCTTAATGTACCCAGTAGTTTTGGCTGTTTATTTAAATTGCTGGTAAATAATAGTAATTTCACAACATACATGTTTCCCCGAAGGGGTAGGCAGAGGCATATTAAACGCCCACTTTTCGCCAGTGTTTTGATCCCACGTAATAGGTGGCGAGCCTATTGCCGCTTATTGGGACATTTTGTTTGCCAGAGCCTCGTCCGTTGATCGGCAGGTGCACCACTTGCAGGTGAGGTTGGCTTGGGACCCTAAATTCTTGGTGGGAACCCTATGCA
Organism: Euclidia mi; assembly: GCA_944739405.2. Classification (NCBI taxonomy): domain Eukaryota; kingdom Metazoa; phylum Arthropoda; class Insecta; order Lepidoptera; family Erebidae; genus Euclidia; species Euclidia mi. The sequence continues at coordinate 88,580,674 of OX123184.2, forward strand.
CCCAATTTCACAAGATTTATTTAAACCTCCCCCCGTGGGATCTCCACCTTGTCGTGGTGGGGGGGCTCAGTAACCGTGGATTGGTTACCCGCGGTGAAGCTAAGAGGGATCCAGGAGGGGACGCTCCGCGTGGGCTTGACGGGGCCTGCGCAGGATGCGTCCAACGATGCGGGTGCGGGGGACAGTTCTGTCTGTCCCTAGCAGTCGGGTGCGGTCGCGGGAGGAGAGGCGTGTCGGTGTTGCGTTGCCGCGCGCCCTATCTCCCGCGACCAAATGGGGGCGCACCATTCGATGCGTCGCGGTGGGGCCGCAGAGGAAGAGGAGATGCGGTGTTGCGTTGCCGTCCTCCCTATCCTCTGCGGCCGCTGAGTGTTTTGGCAGCGGAGCCCAACACCTTAATCCGCCGCCAAGGGAGTTTTGTTCGGGGCCCGCCTGACCATCTGGCGGGCCAATACCCGTCGGGGGGTAGCGACGAATGCTTATGCGTATCCCTACCCTCCGACACACGGGTACATGAGGAAAACGGGTTGGTTTTTAGTCATTAAGGACCTTCTCCCTTCCTTCTCCCGGGGCGGAGGGACTCCATGAGGATTTTCCAACCCGACAACAAAAAAAAAAATTAAACCTAAATTTTTGTGCCAAGTTGCATAATCATTTTCCATGACACACATAATATAAAGATAAAAAAATATTTTTTTATTTATTGATTGGGTAACTGTGTGCTTTACATAGGTCTTAGTTAGTTTTTGGACACAACAGTTTATATATAGCTTCATTTATCCCTGAAGGGACTTACACACCCCCACTTCTCACGTTATGTTTCGAGCCCAATGTAATAGAGGGCGAGCCTATTGCCATCTACCAGGCACATTATTAAGCAATCGATAATAAACATTTATAATACACATATAACTTCCCAAAAGCAAGAGGTGTGTGGCCGGGGTACCTGGGGATTGAATCCCAGACCATCGTCTCGTCAGTCTGTTACGTATACCACTAGGCTATCGCCGCTCTTCTTAATTTTATTCCAAATATTACAATTAATAATGTTATTGTTCGTTAGTATGAGATTAAAATCACTTGTGATATTGTATGCATAAACAAATTAATGTAAACAAGGAAAAACTATACCTAACTACGGCTAGTTTCTGTCCATAGATCCTATAAAGAAATACAAACTTCTGTCCCGTACTATTTGCCCAATTTTCTTCAATTGCCTAATATTGTTTAGAGGCAGCGATAGCGAGTGGATATACCAACAGACTGCCATGCAGAGGGTATCGGGTTCGAATCCACGGCGCGCACCAATGACTTTTCGGAGTTATGTGCGTATTGAATTTTTAATTCTCGCTTGTCCCGTGCCTCGGAGAGCACGTTAAGCCGTCGGTCCCGATTGTCATGAAGATCTTTGACAGTCGTTACAGGGCGTCAGCACCTTCTAAATAAATTGACACTAGTCTAAACCATGGAATATCGCTATCCCTTCGGGTTGCGGAGGTCAGACAGGCAGTCGCTCTGTGGAAAAGCTAATATTCAGCCAAATCCGGTTAGACTAGTAAAGGGACCCCAGATTGAAACTGGGATAACGCTAATAGGATGATGATGCATAATAATGTTTGTGAAATTTGTAACCAAAGAACAATGGCAGAATTTGGTCTGGGTTTGTTGTGGCGACCTTAAACTTCATATGAACAAAACAAATTGTTTTTTTTTCTACGAATTTTAATATTTTCACTTTGTCTCGTTAAAGCTGGAGTATTTTATGATGATAAAAAGCATTCCAATTGATTACGAATACTTTATTATTTGATTGTTGCCATAGACAATGGTGTGACAGGAATAGACGTGAGTGCTATATCCCAATCGATTATTAAATAAGTAATCGATACGATCGACCTTTATAGAGTTGGTTTGGTTTAAAATGCAGTTATTTAATATTTAATCAACATTATATCAATAAGCTAATATTTTTGAAGCAAAAAAACGTTTAAATCAAATAAAAACGTCACAGTATCGTGTTAATGTTGTATCGATTTCACATAAAATCGATTTAAAATGTGCAGCACTGCTTTTGTCTTTGGCTGTAACAGATAGATGCTACAAAATACTTCCGCGTTTTGATGTCAATCTGACATATGTCAATTGATAATTCAAACGTACCTACCTACATTGTTTAACTTTCATACATAACTTTCCTTTTACCTACATTGTTCCTTCTTAACTAAAAATTCAAACACCGATATCTTCTTTTTCCACCTTTCTTGAGTGAAAATAGAATCATTTATAGACTCTGTTACTTACGCCAATTTTTTTGATATATTTTTTATTACTGTTCGCTTCAATTTAATTTCAGACATTTTGATGTATGGAGATCTGCCATTGTCCTTTCTGAAGGTCACCCGCTTATATGAGCCGTTATAAAAAAAAAACACGTAAATACAAAAAAGCCCAGTCCCACTACAAGAAACGCATAAGATTCCGCAGAGGCGAGTCCTGGCGGCGTTACTGCAGCGGTATAAACACCACGAATGAAGCAGCCAGGGTGAAAAAGATCTTGTCGCAGGACAGCAACAAAACCCTTGGCGCCATTAAAAAGCAAGATGGAACCTACGCAACTACGGACGCTGAAATTAGCCAAGTGCTAATTGAAACTCACTTCCTAGGTTGTGAAGTAACCAATGACCGTCTCTGGGACGAGTCAGACTACAGACCACCGACCCAAACAGACTGGCTGTTAGCCGAAAATGTGGTCACCACAGACCGGCTGAAATAGACAGCTTCCAGGCATTCAAATCCGCAGGCCTGGATGAAATCATACCAGCATTCCTACAATGGCGATGCAGAACGATTGTGCCGCACCTGCTCGACATCTACAGGGCCTCAATAGCACATAGATATATACCTTGCAGGTGGAGGGAAGTTAAAGTCATATTCCGCCCAAAACCTGGCAAAACCGACTACTCACAAGCGAAAGCATATAGACCCATCAGCTTGACCTCCTTCTTACTGAAAACGCTGGATAGACTTACGGACCGATACCTCCGTGAGGGTGCATTACTGCGCAAGCCACTACACCCACATCAACACGCCTACAGAAGTGGCAGGTCAACTGAATCGGCGCTGTATTCCGTTGTGGGAACCATTGAAACAGCGCTTACCAACAAGTTAATGACACTGGGGGCCTTCATCGACATAGAAGGTGCCTTCGACAAAACTATAATAGTATAAATGGAAAAATATTTTATCTTGTGGTGGATAAGTTATTGGTCTCTAAAACAATTTAGATAATTCTTAAAAAATTACAATTCATTAAAAGCATCAATATATTTGTGTATAGGTTAGGCGTACCGCGTAAGTTCCTTTATGAGAAAAATGGTGGGTATATTATCCAATGATTAATTAGGTCTCATTTTATTATGATGTTTTGTTTTATGTACTTATAGTATTTTGCAAATTATTATTAGAAGTAACTATAGAGAAAATAAGGTGTTTTCAAAACAGTGCTTTCTATTTCCATGCTACTAGTCCATATAAATTTAGTTACGCATTATTAATTTAACATGAATAGTCGTGAAAACTACTTTGAATAAAACAATAATCTTACACACATAATTACACATATAATTAGGTAAATCGTGTTTCCTGGGAAAGGTGTTCAGGAGAGATATGTCAAGATCGTTGCAAATGGCGCTCCGTAGTTTCTGCCTACCCCTCCGGGAAACAGGCGTGAGTCTATGTATGTATGTATGTGTGTGTTCAGTTTCTAACAACTAACATTTTTCACCTTATTTGTAAAGGTATAAACATAAAATAATATAGAAAAAGGTAAAATATATAATAAATAGGTTAGATAAAAGAAATAGTAAAATATAACGACATACAATAACTATAGATTCACATAATAAAAATACATACATACATACATAAATGTCGTCACGCCTTTTATCCCCGAAGGGGTAGGCAGAGGTGTATTTCTACACCCACTTTTCGCCAGATATACTTCAGTCCCACGTAATAAGGGGCGAGCCTATTGCCGTACCGGGCACATTTCCAGACTCCGTGCTGCTACTGAGAATTTCGTGACAGAAAAACCCAATAACACTGCCCGACCCAGGAATCGTACACGGGACCGATCCCACGCGCACATTTATGCCGCGAGACCAACGAGGCAGTCGTATAGGGTTTGATGTAGAGTTTTCCGTCTCTACGCAAAGATGGTATTTGCATCGTGTTATCCCTTAGTCGCCTCTTACGACACCCACGCACGGGAAGATAGGGGGTGGTGACACTTGTATTCTATGCCGTCAACCACACGGCAAATATAATAATACTATATTTGCCGTGTGTTATACTCTCAACTGTGGGGAAGTTGATTCTTGTACTAGCAGCAACACTGAATGGCGTTTTCGGTTTTCTGTAATTTTATGTTGAAATTTCAAAATTATTCTCATTTTACAGATAGTATGTGATACCAGAGACCTTATTATTTTTTGCTGAGTTATTTTTACTCAGGATAAAAGCGCAACTTGGCATTGTACAGCGAATTATTTCCGTAATTAATTTGGTGGATATATATGCACCTGACACACGGCTGGCAGTGTGACAGGCTCAACCAGTACAGCGAATTATTTCCATAATTAATTTGGTGGATATATGTACCTGACACACGGCTGGCAGTGTGACAGGCTCAACCATGACAGCTGGCATGGTTTTTTCTGCCTCATTTTACAAGTATGAGGGCTCCGTCTAGTAGAGCAGAGCGAGACCAATCATTAGTCTATGATCTCAACATCCCTTGGCTTAACACCAAATCCCAAACCGAGTGTGTTGGGATAACAAGAGCCGCAACAGCAATCGCGTCTAGGAACGTAAGTAACCTGTCTATACGCATTATCACCGACAGTGTCTCTGTACTACAAGCTCTCGGCAGCAACTGCTTTAACAGCGGCCTCATCATGGAATGCCACCTAGAGCTGCAAAAGATTGCAGAGAAGAATCGGGTTACGCTGCAATGGATTAAAGGCCACAGCAACTCCGCAGGCAATGATGCCGCAGACCAACTGGCGCGGCAAGGATCGGACACAATGATAATGGGACCCGAGCCGATTGTACCGATACCGGCAAGCCAACTCAAAACGTGGCTACGCGAGAGAACCGCACATGAACACGAAAAACAGAAAGACATAAAAGAATGCAGACAAACAAAAGATGCTATCCCCTGCTTGAACAAGCGACTCTCGCACAAGCTGCTGCGTTCTAATAGAAAAACTCTTAAGCATCTGACAAGCATAATAACCGACCACTGTCCACTCAACAAGCACCTATTCAACATAGGCGTTACGGACAGCCCACTGTGCAGGGGCTGCATGGAAACCGAAGAAACACCCGCTCACGTCATTCTGCACTGCACAAGTGTGAGCGATCAACGGGCAAAGCTGCTGAACAACCCCAGAACCATGTGTGAGGCTTTGAACGACACCAGGCAACTAATGGCTTTCTGGAAGGAGCTAAGGTGGTATGAGTAGTCGGGGTCAATCAAGTCGCCACTTACGCACAATGGCCCAAATAAGTGGCTAAGTGCGGAAAACCCACGACCACCTATAACTATAACTATGAGCCGTTATAAGCGGATGATCTACTTTATCATTACTATAAAATACATAATAATTATTCACAGTAAACAATTCAGTGTTTGTCCCGACTCAACAAAATGTAAATATTTTAATTATATAGCGTGATATTTTTGGTCAGAACTCGATAGATAGCGACGTACCATTTGGGCTGAATCACGCTATGGTTACGTTACTTGGGAGAGTATAAAATAGCTGTCATAATCTTGATTAAATTTTCTTCGTCTTGAAAACCGAGTATTAGTGTTTGTAAAGTAAATGGAAAATCCTTTAATTCTATAATAGGTATACAGATTTCAGTAACTTTGAGTTTCCAGCTAACAGCCATAAAACACACCAAACTATCGAATCGTACAGTTGCTGATTCAATCCCACATCATAAATATGTGAACCGGCGTCAAGACTTGACTTACCATTACAAAATATCGATGTAAGAAATTTAATCTAATACAATAGTCCGGTCAATTTAGACATAAAAATACTGGTCAAATAACAATAATTGAGAGCCAAATATGAGAGCTAGGGTTTACCATTACAAATAAAGTCTTAAAAGTCCCCATCGATCCCATGTGTGCTACAAAATTTATTCGGGGTCAAACGTCAAAATTTGAGGATTTTTGGATTTTTCTCAAAAACGGTAAGTTTTATCAAAATAAAACCGTATGCAAAGTTGTAGACCTTAAAATTCTCTACTAAAATGGTATTAATGATTTTTCCCAAGAGTTACCATTCCAGAGATATCGCGATTCTAAGAGTCACATCATACATGATATGAACACATTTTCATGCCACCTGTGAGGTAGTGTACTCGGCGCGTTTTTTTTACCGTGGTTTTGTCTGTAGGCCTACTCCACAAACTGTCATGACAATTTTAGGATAATTTAAGGGAACAATACTCGTCAAGTTCTAGATGTTTTCTTATAATTTATATTGATTATTGATATTGCTATTGATTATTGCGTTAACTATTATTTTGATTTCTTTGGATATTTTAATCAGATTCATACTCTTCAAAGTCTACTTCAACAGTCATGTCTTCTTCGATTTCTTCTTCTTCCTTTTCTTCTTGCTGGATGTTCATAAATTGTTCAAATGTGACTGAATCATTGGTCTTTTCATTAAAATCACAGGAAGCTTCCTCTATTGTACTCAACTAGACATTTGAATTTAAATTATTCGAAAAAAAAAAGGTTTGACTGACTGCGCCAAAGTATTCACAGAAATTGATTCCACACCTCAAACAATAAATATGGAAGGAATTCGCTTTCTTCTTGCGGTTTATGGCGCTCCAAAAAAAATTACTTGCATTGATAAATTTCGTTACTTAACTTTTGTAAAAATTTGCAAAACGAGAAACAAGTACAACTATCATGTCTTCCTCCAATATCGGCATCTGCTATTCAACACTCGTATCGAGTATACTATCAAGTTCAAACATGGCTAGGCAATCAACTAAGCCCAGAAGACTGGGGTTGGAAATTGATTACTCTGGAACCGATTCAAACTTTGCTCCCACCTGCTCTAGAAAAACTCTTCAACACTCTCTTTGCAGTTGCAAAAAATGTTGTAGTGCCAAATGTGGCTGTAAAAAAATCGGGTTGCTGTGTTCTCCAGCATGTACAATTGCCAAGGCCAGTCTTGATCAAATGTCCAGTTGAGTACAATAGCGGAAGATTCCTGTGATTTTAATGAAGAGTAGTAGTACTTAGTACCATTTTAGTAGAGAATTTTAAGGTCTTAACTTTGGGTAAGGATTTATTTTGATAAAACTTTCCGTTTTCGAGAAAAAACCAAAAACCTCAAATTTTGACGTTTGACCCCGAATAACTTTTTTAGCACACATGGGATCTCGATGGGGACTTTTAAGACTTTATTTGTAATGGTAAACCCTAGCTCTCCACCAATATTTGGCTCTCCGGCAATTACTGTTATTTCAAATGTCTATATTGACCGGACTACAAATAAGCTGAAGAGTTTGTTTGCTAGTTTATTTTTGTTTACTTAAACGCGCTAATCTCAGGAACTACTGGTCCGATTTGCATTATTTTTTCAGTCTTAGATAGCCCATTTATCGAGAAAGGCTATAGACTATATACCATCTCGCTATGAGCCACGGGAGTGGAGCAGTAGCCTTAAATAACGCATGTGTAACCGCGGGTTCATCTAGTGTTCTAATAATACGTATCTTTCTAGGGGAATATGTATCTGGTGCAAGATTCAGCAAACATTTAAAGCTGTATAAGAGCGGCTGTCCTACTATTCTGCCTTCATCGAAGACAGCTTTTGCCACTAGACTTCAAACAGCGAGCACACTCAGCGTTTGATTTACCCAGGTTTGATAGAATATAAGTATTTTGCAGACTCACTAACATCTGCTAGCTGACCAGTGTTAGTATATGCAAGGTTACTGACACACCATAATTTTACGTGCTCTCCAAGACAAGCGACAATTAAACATTTATTATGCACGTAACTTTAAAAAGTGTGGAGTGCACGCTAAGACTTTGTGCCCCAAATCCTCTGGACAGCAGTCTGTTGATATGGGCTTTTACTGCCTAGATTATAATAATGCTCACCGTTAGGTGAAAATTCGGGGCTATTTCCCGAGGGCCCCGATCCCTGATGCACTCGTCCCACAGGACGCTGATTTATAGTATTTTTATCTTAAGGAACTCAGTTCAGCTTAAAAGTACCGTCAGCAGCAACATAATATAATATAATATGCATACAAAATAATTATTTTGAAAATGTATAGACATTTTGATGCCTCATTATTAGGGTTTCTTGTAGTTCACAAGGGAACGTTTTTAATGGGCACTCACCTTTCCTGACTTCGAATATTATTAGGCCGTGGTCCATCACGCTGGCTAAGAGCAGGATGACAGACTTCTCACATCGTTCGAGAACATAACGTAGAACTCGATGAGACGAGACGTGCATTTTTCCTCAATTTCTTTAGCATAACTTCGAAAAGCGATTGGATCGGAGGATTGGAAACTAAAGGAGAGACTATAGCCGACTGCTACGCAGAGGACAAACAGTCTGCTTAATAATAATAATATAAGGATAATCAAGTATTGTTTTCTGCATTTAGTGACATAATCTCAGAAATCCTATAAAAGTGGGGATCGTTCGCCTGACAGGTTATTTTGCTGGTTGGTGTGTCGTACGAAAAGATTGTCGTAAGGTGTCGGCGCTATTTGTGGTGAGTCATTTTTATAGTGACTACCTACTCGTGGTTAATTATTTATTTGTGTAATTAATGGCTGTTTTTCTGTTCAGATTATTGATGTTGTGCGGATTTATTTGTTACCGTTAAAATCTGTTTATGATTAAAATACCTTAAAGTACACGATTATAATTGATTAGAGTGGCTCGTTCGTTTTTTTATAAATAAAATCCAGCTTCTGACCCTAAAATCAGAAGTGGGATTCGCCTACATACTCACATAAGACTATTAAAATCTTATACTATTCCTTGGTTCGTAGTCACCTGGAGTATGCGTCACAAGTGTGGAATCCTCGCTACAACGTCTACATTAATCGACTGGAAGGCATCCAAAGGAAATTTGTTAGGTACATACAATATCGTGCGAATTGTTATTTACCCGACTACATAAGCCGATGTAAACAATTTCATTTACTGCCTCTATATGAAAGGCGTAAAATTGCTGACATCTCATTTCTATTTAGTATATTTAATGGATTAACATAACTGAGTTATGTTATGGTTATTAACATAACTGAGTTTCTAAGCAAAATTGGACTGCGTATACCATCTGCGTATCTACGCAGATCACACCTCCTGCATATTCCCGCGGCTAGCACTAATTGTCGTCAAAACGCGTATTTAATCAGAGCGAGCCGCATGTATAACACGGCATGTCAGGATGTAGATATCGACCTATTCACTACCAGTGCCTTAAAAATTAAAAAAAAATCTTAGCGATCAGTTTTTTGGTGACAACCATCACTTGTAATCTAATGTCGTGCTTGTGTGTAATGTGTTAAACGTTAGTTCTATATACATAAAAATACAAAAATGTTTCCCGTTTACTTAACTATGTTTAAATGTGAATGTTATTATTGTTATTTTTGATTTGTAAGTTCCTTAGAAGTTAAGTTAGTTACGTTACAAAACTACCTAATAATGTTATCTATCTGTGAAAACTTGTAATTGGCCATATTTAGCTATAAATCTGTTCACTGTACCAATTAGCTGTAAGTTTTCCGAAAATTATCAAATAAAATAAAATAAAAATAAATTAAATTATTTGATTCGTTTTGAACAACGGCCGTTAATTTGTAGTTCAAATACCTCGTTCATTTTGTGATAATTCTGATATGTCACTAAGCTATAAAACAAAGCGTAAGCGTAGCAAATAGCGTCGGCACTGTCGCGATTCTCGTTCGCGTTCCAGCCGCGACTCCGCTTCAAGTTCGCGATCGCGTTCTCGTCGCACATCAAATTCGAGTTCTCTGTCATTCTCCCGTGTTGATTACCGGTCGCGCCACACGCGCTCCCGCGATGGCATAGTTGGCCAGGCACTAGCAGCCATAATGACGCGATTAGATGCTGTAGAGTGTAGCACGGCTACCACATCGCGAACGCCTCCACAGGTCGAACATAATACCAGTCTTCGCTATAGTAGTGATGTCCCCTCCGCGGCCGATTCATTAGCGGACGCTCTTAACGCCGTGATAAATAAAGTAAAACCACAACTATTACGCGTCGAATTCCTATCCGGCGGTTCGTGACTTTGAGACAAGGCGCGAGCGAAGGCGACTGCTAACGCTGCTATGTTGGTGAATTAGCTGAGCTTTCAACTGCAACCGTGGTGAGCGTATTTTGTCTGATTTTTTATCTGTGCTGCTATTTTTTTGTGACGGTAGTTGCAATATATTTTTGGTTGGCAGAATACTGCTATTCGTTTAGTAACCTTAGGAATGTCATAATGGTTGTGGTGGCGATGTCGCCATCACATCATATTGGGATTGTGGGTTCTAATTCTACACGCGACACGGAGCTCTGGTTAGAACAGGCTTTTATTTTACTGTGAAACTGTTTGATCTTTACGGTGTCGTGTTTGCCGTGACATGATCTCCTGAATAGCCATCTTCTTAATAGCTTAAAGAAGAAAGGAATAAAGACAAAATTTATGGGTTTAACTTTAATTGCGACCATTGCTGTATTTCATGTTAGCATACGATTCTCACTACCACCTATATAGCGTAGATATCGAAACGAGGTTTCGGGTTTGATACTCGGGTTAAAAAAAGCTTATGTTTTTATTTCTTTCTCTTAGTAAATCATGTGAGAGTGACTTCCAATAATTACGAAACTTGTGATCATATGTTTGCCTGCCTAGAAGGGCAAATGTATCGTCTGGTCTCGCGTGCAGCCTTTTATGGACATGGTATGTAATGGTTACAAGACTGAGGTACTATTCCAAGCAAGTGCGTTAGACTGAAACGTGCTAGTTATTGTTCTAGTACAGTTGTAATATTGGTTTTAGAACCAAATGCAGAAAACCAACCAAAGTCAGGTGGTGGCTTTGGTTGGTTTTCTACTAAATCTAGAACAATAACTCCGATCTAGACTGTCCTTCGCAGGGCAGCGGCGCTAAATAGCAGATTTGCGTCTAAAGTTGTTAGACTAATCGAATCGTATATACTAAGTTCATGGTGTAAGATTATTTGATGTGTGCAGTTGGTTAGTTGGAGTGTAATCAACCCGTTAGTAAACTTAACATTTTAATCAGCCAGTGAGATTTTCTTAATTTGTTTCAGATTACTTTGATAAAGGCTCGAAAAGATTATCAGGGTGGTGTTGTGTAACCGGATGGAGGTTGCGTGTGGAGGTGACCGGGTGAAGGTTGCCTGTTGCGTTGTGTAAATGGACAGAGGCAACATGTCGTAATGAGGACCCGATGAGTGTCAGAGTATGAGGACTGCAATATTTTAATGATTTTCCTAGTATTTGCATGAGTATGGGTGTTGTTAAACATGTCAGCTTCGAGGGTCATATCATGTGATATGTGTAGGTAGTGTGTGATGTATGAGAATGCGAGTATGTGACTTAATGGAGATGCCTGTGTTGGATGGTTGTGAAAAGTGACTGACGACTCTTATTAACTCGTATGATCCTATGACAGAGGGCCTTGGTAGCGTAAAGTATGAAAGAATAGGCCATACTTAGCGAGTTAACAAATTATAGAACTTACTTAATTATGTTTTGAGGCACAGATGACGGTAATGATGTTGAGATTGCAGGACCCTCTGCTGTACGTACAGACCCTCCGCCTGCCACCGAAGATATTGCTGAAGACGTTGTAGAGGATATCTTGGTACTTGGTAGCATGGGCTATTTCCGCAACTCCACGTCCTGGCGTGTATTTTGCGTGCGGGTGGGAATGGTCTTGTCACTCGAGCCACCCCAGCTCTTCGAGGAAGGCCAGCAGACTATTGATGTGGCCCACTGCTTCCCTCAATGTGCTGTTCTGGTCAGGTACTGCTGCCTATACTGTGCGACCTCAGGGCAGTCGACGGGCAGGTCGGCTGCCGTCACGTCGGCTGCCATACAGGCTCTGCACAGCGGGCTGTTGGTGATACCTATAGTAAATAGGTGTTTATTAAGGAATCCGTGTCCTGTGTAGGCGGCCGTGACTGTCCGCAGTTGTTGTTTGGACAGCCGGAGGACTTGTTTGGCTATCTTACCGTCTGCTACGAGAAGAGCCTCCTTGGCCTGCCTACATGTTTCAATACCAATCCAGGACTGGTTGTGCTGGGTCCTGGTTCTATTTTTTACCAGGTTGCGATAAAAACCAGAAGGGAGGGGAATAATGGGCTCGGGTCCCACCACCTCTAAGGTGGGCCCCTCTTCTGGCAAGTACGTTGACTGCGTCATTCCCTCTTGAGCCACTGTGGCCCTTAATCCATTGCAGTGTTAACTTGTTTAGTTTACCTACCACTGACAGTTTCTGGTGGCATTCAAGTGCGAGTGCCGAGGTGATAATTTGGCTTTTGAGGGCTGAGAGGACAGTCATACTATCCGAGAGGATCCTAATGGATCGTTCCCTTACCTCACGTGCCATGATTGCTGTGGCAGCTAGGATTATGCCGCAACATTCGGCCTGGTAGACCATGTTATAGGCTTCCAGCTGTGCTGCGATATTGATGTTTAGGTCCTCGGAGAATACTTCTAAGCCCGTACCTTCATCCGTCTTAAACCCATCTGTGAAGAACATGAGCGCGTTGTGGTTAACTGCTCCTTAGATTTTGTATTTCTTGTCGAACACAAATTGTTTCGGTATTCGGCCGCCAATGGCTTGTGTTAGAGGAGCTTCTTTGAAGAATGTATTTAAGTTGCTAGTGTGCGGTGTTTTGGTGTCTTTCCAGAGCTTCAGAGCTCTTAGCCGAACCACCGACATCGTTGCTTCCTGTTTTATGAACAGGTGCAATGGAGGCACGTTCAGCAACACTTCGAGTGCCGCTGTAGGCGTGGTTTTCATGCAGCCCGTGGCCGCTAGGCATCCAAGTATTTGAAGCCTTTGAAGCTTGTTGGCGGCCGTTATTAGGTTGGTCCGAGGCCACCACACTACTGCGCCGTAGCTTACCATCGGACGTATTAGTGTCTTATAGAGCCATAAGACAATTTTGGGGGATAGGCCCCAGCGTTTGCCTATCATCTTCTTGCATTGCCGGAAGATGATGCTGGCTTTATTGAGCTTATTTTCCATGTGGCTGTTCCTGTGTGCTCTGTATTAAGTAACCTAGGCAATTGGTAGGAACCCAGAGTGCGTTTGTGTGGGAACATGCAACAACACAACTAGTTCTGTTTTGGTCGGGTTTACAGAGAGTTCGTACGCATTTCACCACTATTCTATTATGTGTAAAGCTTGTTGGGTAAGGTCGTACACTGTACTAGTTACCTTACCTGAAGTGAGAATGGTCAGATCATCTGCATAACCTATTGTGTTGAAGTATCTCGCATCGAGTTTGTCTATGAGTTCATTGGTTCCCTATCCATTTGTATAAAAATTTAAGACCTAATATAACTTAGCATAATTTTGTTTGGCATAATTATATTTTCGCATAATATAATTACGCATAAAAGCTTACGCATTATTTTTAAGCATAATTTCTCTAACCATAATAATGATTAAGCATAATATTCTAAAGCATAAATTTATTAAGCATAAAGTTCTAAAGCATAACTTTTTTAAGCATAATATCCTAAAGCATAAAATCCTAAAGCATAAATTTATTTACGCATAATTATTACAATACAATACAAATTGGATATAATAACTTTGGCAATGTATCTTTGGCATATTTTTCGCTGTAGGAAGCGTGAAGCAAGCAAGCATACAGCATGCAAGCAAGCATGCAGCATGCAAGCAAGCATGCAGCATGCAAGCAAGCATGCAGCTAGTATGCAGCATACAAGCAAGCATGCAGCATGCAAGCAAGCATGCAGCATGCATGCAAGCATGTAGCATACAAGCAAGCATGCAGCATGCAGCATTCAAGCGAGCATGCAACATGCAGCAGGCAGGGCTTCTGTCACGTCTCCGGCGGCCCCACGCGCCTACGCGATTTTAAATAACACTCTAGGGGTAGGGCAAACAAAACTACGTGGAGTCGGTTTTGCAGCAATTCGGTTCTGTCACTAACTTTTGTTGCACAGCATATACATTTTTTACAAGTTAAATATATAATTATATAAATATAATGCTTATAGTCATTAGGCCTACTAACGTTATGCTAATAGTCATTAGGCCTACTAACGTTATGCTAATAGTTATTGGTCCTACTAACGTTATGTTAATAGTCATTAGGCCTACTAACGTTATGCGAATCAAATTTATGCCAAAACAAATTAGTCTTTAAGATGATTATGCCAACATAAAATGTATGCCTAAAAAAAATATGCCGAAGTATTATTATGCCAAAACAAATTGTGCCAAAATCGTTATGCCGAAGTATATTAGGACAAAGAACATTATGCAAATAGAAGGGATCCCGAGTTCATTGATGACTAAGTGCCACAATAGCGGGGAGAGAACACCTCCCTGCGGGCAACCTTTAGTTATCAAGGCTGTCTGGGTGTCGCCGTGAAGGCGTACTACTCTTTTACTGAGCATGTTTTGGATCCACTCTATGAGCATCCGATCCACACCATGTCTGGCTAGGGCATTGCTTATGCTGGAGAAGTTTGTTTTGTCGAAGGCTCCCTCTATGTTGATGAAGGTGCCCCGGCAGACGCTTTTTTGTTGTATAGCAGCTTCTATCTGGTTCACGACCTGATGTAAGGCCGATTCCGTCGATTTCCCTGAGCTTTAGACATGTTGGTTGGCATGTAGGGGTAGGTGCTTAAGAGCCCCACTTCTTAGTTCCCTCTCGCAGAGCCTTTCCAACGCTTTGAGCATGAAGGAGGTCAGGCTTATTGGTCTAAAGGACTTTGCATTGGTATAGTCTGTATTGCTTGGTATTGGTATGAAAATTAGTTTGACTTCCCTCCATCTCTTCGGTACATATCTAAGGGCCAGGCTAGCCCTCATGATTGCCAAGAGTCTTTTAAGGACAGGTTCACCTCCCCATTGTAATAACCCTGGGAAGATGCAGTCCAGTCCGGCTGCTTTGAAAGGATGGAAGCTATCGATGGCCCATCGCAGTTTTTCTTCTGTGACCACGTTGTTTGCGTGTCTCCATTCGTGTTTGGTCGCCACTGTTTGTGTGTCATGCCACGTTATTACCGGGGTGAGGATGCAGCCTGGGAAGTTTGTTTCAAGTAGGACGCGTCTTGTCTCCTCCTCCGATGTGGTGAAAGTGTTATCCGGTTAACGGAGAGTTCCTAGTGCAACCGCCGGCTGCTGAGCCAGTAATTTTCTTACCCGGTTTGCATGGTAGCCAGATTCAATGCTCCCACAGAATTTCCTCCATCCCATGGTGCGTCTGAATCTGAGGCATTTCCTATAGTTTGATTTGGCCACTTTATAAGTGTCCGAATCTACGTCCACGCTTGTGTTCATTGCCCTGTTTAAAGCCCTTCACACCTTCTTGCGCTTGCGTTCAAGCTCAGCGCCCCACCAGAATTGATTACTTAAACAGTAAACAAACAGTAAACAGTCCTGCCGTCAAAACCTGCTGTCTAGCATCGACTGCTTCAGTGTGCATACCTGCTTGTCGATCTGTTCAGTGTCACCCAATACCGTCAGCGTAGCAGTAAGGGTAAGTTTATCCTTAAGTAATAGTACATACTTTGATTTGTCTGTGTTGTGTGGTTTCCTGCGGGGCTGTGTGGGCTGTATATCGACTTTCATGGACGTGCTGATCCATCTATGGTCTGAGCACCATGCCTCTTTTGAGACGTGCTATCGCTTGATGCGTTCAGCCACTCCTTCTGTTGCGAGAGTAAGTCGATAATTGTCTGACTACGTTTCGTGATGAAAGTGGGCTCGGTACCTGTGTTTAATAGGGTAAGATTAGTGGTAAATAGGTATTCAGCCAGTGACTTAACTCTATTGTTGTTGCAGTCCATGGCCCCACATTTGGTGGTGGGCATTGGAGTCCGTTCCTATTACGACCTCCGTATTGGTTCTCTCGCACTGATTAACCAGACGCGTGAGGTCGAACGGAGGCGTGTCTTTGACCTCGGGCATGTAGACCGATGCGAATACGACCTCTATACGCCTTGGCTGCTGTATTATGAAGTTGTAGTTGAAGAGTAAATCTTACCTCCTAGGCTGGAGAGGCCTCTGATGAGGCCACCCATTATCCAAGGTTCCTGGATTAGCACGATGGCTGATTGAACCGGGGGTTCTGGAACTCCAGAGCTCGACCTACGTCTCGCACGTCGTCCAAGACTCCCTGTCCGTTGGGGACGACAGTGCCGCACCGCACTCTCTTCAGGGCCTCTTCCTGGCCCCTGACCTACAGTTCGAAGCCCGGTGGTGGAACCAGGAGAGAGACCGCCTCAGCCAGGTACGGGTTGCTTCGTCGGCGCACCAAAGTTTGAGGACCCCATCCGGGTACATGGGTTTCCCTGTGAACGCTGGTGCGGGGCGTTTGGGGGTTTTGGTCGATCAGGCTCAGGATCTTCCTTTGAATCTCCGTGAGCACCCGGTCCACCAACTCCTTCGGCAAGTTCCCTGTGCGTTTGCATGTTATTGCAACGCCCAGGGATGCCTTGGAGGCCTTACCTTGTATCCTGGAGGAGTCGAGGCGGGGCTTCTTGTGCTCCCCTCGAGGCCAGCTGGTCTTGTTGAGAACACGTTTGGCCTCACCTCTTGCCTTATATTCGGCAGTTTTACCTGCCTTGTTTCCTGGTGGTGCTTGGGGCTGGATGCCGTCCAGGGTGACCAGCCCGCCGCTTAGCGGCAGGCGGCTTCCCCGTACTGCCTCCGGCCTTCGTGCACCCCTCACTGCTGAGCGAGGGCTGCGTGCTGGTCACATTACTGGGACCTACGACAGCGGCCTGCTCCGCTGTTTTTGTAGAGACAGCACCGGCAGCGGCAGCGGTTTGTGCAGCCTTCCGTCTTATTGCCATGCGTCTTTTGTTTCGATTTGTCCTCTTCTGCTTCGCAGAGCTGGTAGCAGCGGGGCCACTCGGTTGTGTGGTGGGCGGGCGTTGGACAGGATAAGTGGTCTTGCCCTTACCCTTGCCCTTGTGGTGACTTACCACTTGCCAGCCTGCGAAGGAGGAGTCGTCTTCCCGCTTGATCTCAAACGGGATGACGACTGTAAGGACGGTACCAGTACTAGCGTTGGCCAGCGCTGAAGTCTCATCCTTGGGGGATGGTTTGACACCTGCAGCTGAGGCCACGGCGTCAACCATCTGGTTGGTTTTAGTTGTAGTGGCGGGAACAGCTTCTGCTGCCACCGTCACAGTTGGGGTAGTTACTGGAATTTCGGTATCCATGCAAGTTTACTGAGACTTCATCCCTCTGGCTTCCCACCCTTCATGGAGCCCGCAACAGGGAATGTCATACCGGACGTTAGGATTACCAGAGGGATATAGGAACGCGGGGCTGGTTTACAGCACGACATCGGGCGCTTGCTCGGGTCAATGGCCTGAGCCGAGTGACCAACTCTAGCCGTCTTCCCTCGCTTGCGCCCTCCGTATAGCCTTCACCTACCACATCAACAGCCAAAATAAATTCTGACTGCTGATGTCGACCCTCTGTCCCTAGCCTGTGGCCCTCTGACGGGACACGATGGCCATTTCCGGCTGATAGCGGGGGTTACCGTTTAGCGTGAAATCGGGACCAAAGAGGACGTGTTGCCTCACGGTCACATTACCGCCAGCGCCGTTCGGCTCAACCCCCCAGGACTCCGTCATCCCGTACAGCGCTCGACTGCGCAGGTCCTAGCGCAGGTGGTCAGCTTCTCTTACCCGTGACTTTTTACTACGAGCCCGCGCCCACCCGACCACGAGTGGGCGTGGTGAAGAAATGTGTTTCTGGATGTGGATGTGTGCGCTCATGTGTGTATGTGTGTGTGTGTGTGCGTGTGTAATGTGCCTGTTGTTTGTGTTTCGGCTGGAGGTTTTGGTTGCATCCATTTCTGAAGGAACTGGACCAAGAACGGGCGGCAACTTCAAGAAGGATACTCCACAAGCCTTGCCTAAGGGATCTTCACGACCTGCGCTACCCCTGAGGCCATTCGCCACTGCCTGCACCGGACTCAAGTGTAGGGAGTAGAAGTCAGTGCAGCTCAGTGGTTTTAAGGATGAATTGAACGCACGGGCTTTCGCCCTGTAGAGGATATCACTGAGAACGTGCCCGCGGACGGTGTTCAGTCAGGAGAGGCCATATTAAGATAATCAATTTTTGTTTTCTGCATTTAGTGACGTCATCTCACGAAACCTATAAAAGTGGGGATCGTTCGCCTGACAGGTCATTTTGCTGGTTGGCTCTCGTACGGAAAGGTTGTCGTGAGGTGTCGGCTCTATTTGCGGTGAGTCAATTTTATAGCGACTAACTACTCGTGGTTTATTATTTATTTGTGTAATTAGTGGCTGTTTTTCTGTTAAATATAGGTAATATGTCCATAAAAATCTGTTAATGATTAAAATACCTTAAAATACACGATTATAATTGATTAGAGTCGCTCGTTTGATTTTTTTATATAAAATCCATCCTAAAAATAATAATAAACTTTTATTGACATAATTATATTAGAACGAGAGGATTCCCGCAGCTACGCCCGCACATTTTATTTTATTTAAAGTTTAGGTTCTAAAGCGGCGATAACCTAGTGGTGTACATAACGGACTGCCGAGACGATGGTCTCGGGTTCGATCCTCAGTTACCTCGGATACACACCTCTGACTTTTCGAAGTTATGTGTGTATTAAAAATGTTAATTATCACTCGCTTAATAATGTGCCCGGTAGATGGCAATAGGCTCGCCCCTATTACATCGGGACCAAAACATAACTGGCGAAGTGTGGGTGTGTAATACACCTCTGCCTGCCCCTTCGGGGATAAAGGCGTGAACGTATGTTACGTTATGTGCTATGTTTAGGTTCTAGTTAGATCCCGTGCGAATTCGAGGAAATGTCTTTTTAGTGCACCCATACGCTGTCCAGAAGTGAGACATGTAAAATTTTGCGCCAAGTTGCTTTGGCTGTGCGTTTTCTATCAGTGAGTCAGTTTATAGGTATTGATTAAATGCCTATTAGAATTCTATGATACACGAACTGTGTATAATTATGTGTAGTGTATAAAAACTACACTATTATGTTGAAAGACATAACTTCCTATGTTATTTATAAAATAACTAGAGCAATTTTCATTAAACACATCGTTTGTTCTACACTCTTACGATTTACTTTACTATGAAGCTTACAAACATTGAGTATGCGTACTACTCACGTGCGTACCAGTGGTGAGTGAGTATATAAGCACCGCACTTCAGGTAACGATACATTACCCAGTTAGCTCCTGCATAGCATCATCATTCATCACTTCAGTATCTTATTACGTGAGTAACAACTTAAGGCAGTAATAGTTTTAAATTCATATAAATTTAAAAATAATAAATTTCGTAAATAAATAAATATATCCCAGATTTATTTACTTAAGTAGGTTATTATTTCTCTATCTGTCACTATTATTAAACTTACAGATATCTAAAAGACAATATTATACAGGTATTCATTTATTTGCGAAATTTAAAAAAAAATGCGTGTTTCCTACAGATTCGAATTGCTATACCCTACGATAAAAAGAACATTATTAAGACAATACTTTTTATTGTTTCTACGGGATATATACCACGTACCTTTGTTTTTGTTTTGAGTAACCGATATTTCGGCACAGTTGCAAGCGCCATGTTCACGGATGTACTGAAGTATTGCCGGTGGATTAATGTTATAAACATACAAACAAACAAGTATTGATAGTGACCACCAAAGTTTAAATTCCTATAATTAAGACATATATATTATTGTGCTATTTCAATAAATATTGTAAGATTAATTTGTCCACTATATTAAATAGGTACAGTAAACTATGCAAAATTAATTCTGCTGTAGGTTTTTATTGCTATATTTTATAACAATAAATGCCTTAACTTCTGTTCATGTGGCATTTATTGTTAATGTGTATAAAAATATCTCGTGACACCACGTTTGTAATTGAACTCCTCGGCAATGGTTTGATAGATTTTTTGTATCTTTGGTAGGTAAAACAGTTTGGTATTAGGTGCATTAAAATATGGACCCTCACGACTGTCTTGCCTCATACTTAACCCCATAGGATATTTTATTAGTAAAGTTGCAGTATAGCTTATTATTTAAAGCCAAATGCTTTTTATATTGTTTAAATATCGTTAGACAGTGAATTTAAAATATTTATATCGTAGTATATTTACGGGGTAGGAAAATGAATAAGAGCAGGAGAAGCGGGACGAAAAAAAATGGGAACTGAAGTCTCCAGAGGGTCTAGTACGAGTTTGCACTCGATCGTCGCGGTGGACGATAGCCTAGTCGACGGGAACAATTTCCATACATTTTGTAAAAGCGCCCCTAACGGAGAGTAGCGATCGATAGAGACCGCTAGGGGGCGCATTTGTACTAGACCCTAAGTACCCTCACGCATGGAACGAAACGCATCAGTATTGTTACAAATGGCGATATTTTGGGAATAACGCCATCTATCGGCAAGAGAGAGAAGACAAGGGATAGATCGATAGTTTAAAATTGCGCCATTTATTCCCTACTAGATGGCGTTGCAGTTAAAACGGGCACATTCGTTGGTGGTATGGATCGATCGAGAACGTTCTAGCAATGACTAGAACATACTGGCAACCTTATCTGACCAGTATAAAAAGCGGTCGGATTCGCGGACCGGACTGTTCAGTTGAATAAACCGAGCGATAAACATCGAGCGAAGAATATGAAGATTAAGTGAGTCGGAAGTGTGGTTCCTAGTATGGAAATAGAGTTTTTTTATTGGTGTTTTGTAGTGTGAATAAAATATTTATTTTTGTTTAAATTATAGATAGTCACAGTACAGAAGAAATATTTCCAATTAGGAAAAATGAAAAGTATTTAGAAACAAGACAGCATGGAAAGACACCAAGTTTAAGCGGTAAGTTTTGCTTACTACCTACACGTATATTTATAGTATTATAATATTTGGAAATTAACAGTTACCTGCGAAAGTGCAGTCACACGCGACTTCCGTTTATAGACACAAGTAAACACACACACAAACAATCATATTACGGTGCTACACTATGGCGACGTAACACAGTGTTTACCAAAAACTGCCTCAGTTTATAATTCAAAGCATTCTATATTACCTTTTAATTAAATATATATTACCTTTTAATAAGTAACAATGAGTCCTGTGGTAAAACTTATAAATCAAATAAAGCCCAAGGTATTTAAAAAAATATATATTTTCAGAAAATGAAGTAAAACCGAAGGACCATGTAATGGACCATGTCCTTGAGATGGGCGCTAAGCGGAGAAATTGTGCAGGGTGCTACGTACGTGAACGCGAACCTTCAGTAGCGAAGCAAAAGAAGAGTAAAAAAAAATTAAAAATATTGCAGGCAATGCAACCAAAACCTTTGCGTGACATGTTTTCAAGACAGCCACAATTAAATAAAAATCTTTTATCATTTCTTTTATGTACGATAATTATGTTTTATTTTCGATATCCCCTTATTTTGGTATGTCCTATCACTGCTAAAAATACCCTCTAGTGCGGTTCAGGTCGATATCGGCATGCCGATGCCGCTTTTCCTGGTTTATATCTCATTTCCTATTTTGTAGATTCCGGGGCAAATCAAACCTAAGCAAGCTGGGTTCAAGTTTATTCTAATAAAACAAAAAAAATGTATACATGATGCTTTCGCAAAGTATTTTAAGCTACCCTAGTGCTGGTGGGTCGAGAAAGACCTGTCAAGGACTGGCGAAAAATTGTTGGGGGCGCATTTTGACCTGCCGCCGCACCAGATGAAGGTTTATGATTTTACTTGCTGTAGCAAAGGTGTTAAAGTTAATTGTGTTAGTAAATAAAGTACAGTTTTAGTGGCATAGGAGTTTAATTTATCGCCGAACCCCAGCTCGTAATAGTATAGATACTGTTCCTTTACAAAGACTTTAGACTACGAGATTTACAACTATCACTTTTTGTTCCAGATATTCTGTTAAAAGTCACCTCTCCTATTAGCCATGAAGTCCACTATCTTCTTCCTTGTATTGGCTATCCTGGCGTGCTCCTTCGCTCCATCAATGGGTTCCTGCCCACCATCCAAGCACTTCCGCGGCATGTGCAACGCTCTCTCACAGGACTGTCAGAAGCACTGTACTAACTACGAGGGAGCTAGGAGCGGACAGTGTGTCTTCAAGTTCCCGGCGTATAGATGTACGTGTTGTTTCTGATAAATAAGATCGCCATGACTGATATTAAGTATTAATATGATATAAAGTATTTTTTAAACTACTGTTAAATATTCAATTATTTTACAACTAATTACATTTTTACTAACTTTTACTTAATTACTATTTACAACTAAAACTATACTTATAAACCTATAACTAAATTAAAATGAAAAGAAAATAATATATTCTTATAAAACGCAAGGCACGAGGCGTTTAGGCGTCGTAGTATACCTCCGCATCTGTTAAATAAATATATATTATTTAAGTAAACTTTGTAGGTATTTTATTTCATCATCAGCCCTTTATACTGTCCCATTGCTTGGAATGGTAAGGCCATAGTCCACCACGCTAGCGTAGTGCGGGTTGGCAGACTTACTACTTACTTAGACATGCAGGTTTCCTCACGATGTTTTCCTTCACCGTTTAGCAAGCGATAATTAACAATTTAATACGCACTTAACTTCGAAAAGTCATTGGTGCGTACCGTGGATTCGAACCCGGACCCTCTGCGTAGCAGTCTGTCGGTTTCTCCACTCGGCTAGCGCTGCTCTTCTATTATTACTGGTATTTTATTTACTGTTATTCAAATACGAATTACTCAAAGCAAAACCTGTATCATCAAATATACCAAAAAATTATCGATTTGTTGCATGAATACATACATACCTACATATGTACATACATAGACTCAAGCCTGTTTCCCGGAGGGGTAGACAGAGACTACGAAACGCCATTTGCAACGATCCTGACATATCTCTCTTGCTTCATTCACTCCCATCAGATTCCTCATGCATGCTCCTCTGTTCAGGGTACTTCTAACCTGTTCTGTTTTTAGGATGTCTCCAATCCAGTCAGAGAACGTCCGCTTAGGTCTTCTCCTTCGTCCTGTCACATTCACACTTGCCTTGTATTTCTGCTTGGTCAATCTTACGTCATCCATCCTCTCCACGTGCCCAAACCACCTTAGCATACCTTCCTCGATGCTTGTCACTACATCTTCTTTTACCCCACAACACTCTTTAATCACACAATTCTTTACTCCGTTAGTCAAAGACACATACTTCTCAGTACTCTCATTTCTACAGCATTTATTCTACTTTCATGACTCTTCTGCCATACCCAACTTTCACTAACATACATAAGCGTAGGTACTAACACCCCTCTTTGCACATCCAAACGTATTCCATGCATTGCATGAATAAGTGGATTTATTTCACTGTTTATCATCATCGTCCTGGAATTATCGCGGTTCTATCCAAAACTACTTGGAATCTGAGGTCCGCTCACTAGGTCAGTTAGTCAGTAACGCAAGAATGATATATATACCGATTAAATAGTAGCTATTCTGTGATAACGTCGATGAAGTATCACAGCGTCCCTGTCTCTAGCTTTAAGATGACAAGAAAACTAACAAACTCTAATCTAGGGTTCTATGAGTCAATCTGTAATTTATGATGGTTTGAGGTTTTATGGACATAAACAAATTAGGTATTAATATTTCTTATGTATGTGGTTTTCTTGTTGTCTATGTCACGTGAAGTCTAATGCCGATCGTTGTGGTCTAGTGTTGATCATTGCTATACAGCATTTTATGGACCATATAATTAATGGCAATATAAGTAATGCTTTAGAGTGCCCAGCATAAATGCACATTGCCAAAATGTAACCATAGTACATATAGGGATGTGCTTAGTTTATGACCAGCTTATCGAGTGTGATTTTTGTAGGATTTTATAATAGGCTAGTTGACAAAAAAAATATAAGTCCGTCCTTTAGATTATTCAAAAATAAGCGATACGTATTTTTTTATTTGTAAATTAAACCAAAAATGACCAAGATATAGCTCATTAAAGTTACGTATAACGTCACGCCGTGCTGCATTTTTTCGCACTAGATGACGTCACACGTAACTTTAATGGGCTATATCTTTGTTATTTTTTATTTAATCGGAAAAAGAAAAATACGTGTCCAATATTTTTTTATAATCTAAAATACGGACTAAATAAAATGTAATTATTTTGACACTGGAAACTACCCTATTCTGATATTAACTTTACGATGATATTGTACATGACAAAATGATGATAATATTATACATGGTGGCCCACCGGCAAAGGGACCAAGCAAGGTTCTATAGAAATTAACCTCCGAAGAATGCGTGCTATGTCTGCATTCTGTATAAAAGAACGTCATCCAGCCGACAACCTCTTGAGGTGGTGATTGAAGTTCATGACATTATTATTAATAGAGTAGTGTACAGTAGTTTGAAACTTAACATATAACAAGATATACGTATATTATGCACGCTTAACAGGTAAGTATTTATTGTGAAGTAGTTTAAAGTAGGTTTGCTTCCACAGTCCAGTGGTTAGCGTATGTGTCTGCTGATCAGAATGTCCCGGGTTCGATTCCCGGATTGGGCAAAAGTGTTGATGGGTTTTCTCGAATATTCAGCAGCAGCAAGGAGTCTGGCAATACTTTGCCCGGAAACGGCAAAATGCCCCTTGTTAGGTGGGACCCACAAATTCAAAACATGGCATGGTGAAATTTGGGTGTAATATTACAACTAATTTTAACCCTAGAATCCTACACTATCTGGCGCATATGTTATTCCTACACTGGGGTGCAGCCCATACTAAAATGACTGTAATTCTTAAAATAGAAAAAAAAACATTTAAATACGTTTAATTATTAAATAAATCAGTAACTTGAGATCAAATCAGCCTTATTACACAAAGTTAAACTTAGTTTGAGCACTTTGCACAAATCTATACCTGATGCTCCAAACAAATAGGTATTTTGCACCTTTGACACATAGTCCTGGTTTTTCTGTCTTTGGACCTTGGACAAAAGTAACACCGTCCTTGTTTTGCATAATAAGAAACAGCGCTTGTAGGATCTGGTCGCTTTTTGACGATCGCTGCAATGGACTCTTTCATATCCCACCTCAATGTTGGCATCCGGTACCGGTCCTCCAAATGTTCATGAATCAGTTCCAAACCTAATTGTTTCAAAAATGCTTTCCAAAACTTTATATTTGGCTTATAATTTGATCTTGAACACTTGTAAGGAACCCAGGAATTACAACTGGTCCCAACTTCTATTCGTGGTCTAGAATATAGTTTATATTACCTTGTCATTCAAACCTCTGACAACCATCTGACACAAAATAAATATACTTCATTGAATTTCACCTACATAACATCTAAAAATATCAGTATTTAATTCATATAAGAGTATTGTTTGAATAAATAATCAAATTCAATAACATATTACATACAAATCCATCAAACGTAATAAATAAAGTAACTTACGATTTAACTACACTGGGGTACTGGCGTACCCCACAGCCCTTATACAGGCGACCACATGACGCAGATCTCGTCACAGTATTGGCGTAACGTAAAAGGTTGACACCAAACTAAAATACTCTGACAAATTCGTGGATATTAAATAAATTGAGATATTTAGAAAACAAATCGGTGTGGGGTGCACCTGCACCCCATGTAGGGTTCTAAGGTTTTTAACCAATTATTTTCAAGTTAGTCGTGTTTTTTCTGAATACTGTATGTACAAAAACAATTATATCATCGATCTACGTAACAACTTAGTGATTAGTTGGTGACTTTATAGTTAGTTACAGAAACTCAAGAACGTGCTGTGCAATATCTTTAGGGCTTTTTGAGGCGTTTGTTGTACAGCCTAGACTTTATGGAGCACATTGCATTATAAATATTTATTCATTTTAAAATCATTGTTATTGCTTATAATGTTTATATCACTCGTTACACATGCTCTTATTGTGTAACTGCGTACAGTGTAACATCCCTTGTGATACTAACATTTTGAACTGACTTCAGCTTACGTTTCATTTGAGTTACTCAATACGATCATACTACATTTACTGTGTGTAGTAACAATGAAATTCCACCTATAATAAAATTCTACTACTATTTCTGTTTTCCGTGTGGTGACGGATTAAGAATAGGGAATATCACCACCCCATATCATCCCATGGGTGTCGTAAGAGCCGACAGAGGGAGCATATTATGCAGAGAACAGCTCTTTAAGATAAGGAAAAGTTGATACAAACCCAACATTTGATGATGGACAGCATGATGAATCGCATGATCCAACTTATCAGTAGCCTGCTATCAAAAGAAATCATAAATCTTCGAATAATGACATGGAACGGCAATGGACTTACGCTTACTTTCCTCAATACTGAAAAAAATAACGTAGCACTTATTTCTGAGACAAGATTCACATCAAAAAGCTACATATCTTTAAAAATACTATAAAGTATACACTACTTACCATCCATCCGGCAACTCCCACATGAGGAACAGGCATCATTATAAAATCAAACCTGAAGCATTATCCAATTGAACCATACTCTGCAGATAAAATTTAAGCTACACTCGTCAAAGTTAGTGACAACCACTCAGTGATAAGACTCTCAGCAGTATACTGTCCACCAAGACATACTATAAGCAAGGATAGCTTTGTAGACTTCTTCGCTTTGCTAGGCAACCGTTTCATAAGTGAAGGGGACTGGAATGCTAAACACCTCTATTGAGGTTCCATACTCACCTCGACTAGAAGAACACAACTATACCAAACCATTGGAGACCCCAACTTGGAGTGTATATCTGCTGGAGAACCTACTTATTGGCCAACAGATCAAAATAAAGTTCCTGACGTTCTGGATTTCTTTATAACCAAAAATCTGCCCGTCATCAACATGAACATAGAATCAAAGATCGACTTATCTTTTGACCACGACGCCACTTGTTCTGAATCTTAACTGTCATGTCACTCTCAATGAAGTTCTATCTAAAGTGTATAACAAAAAAACAGATTGGGTAAAATACCTCTAAAAAGTGCAAAAAATATAGAATTGGCAATAGATAGACTAAACCAAATTATTCATACTGCAGCGTACAGATCAACCCCTTTACATAAGACCGTCAAAACGAGAGAACGTGTGTATCCTAAGTTTATTAAAGAGAAGATTAAAGACCGACGACAGCTACGTAGAACCTGACACAATACAAAATATCCTCGAGACAAAACTGCATTCAACAAAGCTTCTCAGGAACTAAAGGAACTCATAAAAACCTTGAAGAATGATGATTTACAGTCATACTTGAACAATCTAAGTAGTACAAAAGACACTAGCCACGGCTAAACTGAAACGAACTCAAAATCAAATAACGCCAATCAAAACGCAAGCAGTAGACTGGGCATGAACCGATGCTGATAAAGCCGTAACATTTGCGAGACATCTACACAAAGTATCCAAGCCATCCCAACAGAACTGAATACAAACAAATGCGAAATTTTTATTAATGACAATCTAGATAAATCCTCTATTCTTTCAAAATTTCAATATTTGGCTCCAAATATCACTCAAGTTGAAAAAAGTTCTCTTCGCCTCCTGGGGTCCCCAATTTTAGACGACGAAAAAATTCAAAATTTTAGTGAAATTTCTGACAGGCTACTCAAAATTAATATACATTCGGCTTTCACTGTTATTTGATATTGTCTTTTTGTCCCTAAATTTACGCACGCATTACGGTGCTCACCTTTTTGGAAAAATCCAACTCCACTCATTCAAATTGACAAAATTATACAGAATACCCTGAGTAAAATTTTGAATGTGGCCGTGAACGACCGGGTGTGGCTACAGGCGTCCTTACCTGTGCGCTTAGGTGGCCTCGGCGTTCGCAAAATTACCGACGTAAGCCTGCCAGCGTTCTTGTCATCGGTCCACAGCACTGCAGAATTGACTAGGAAAATTTTAGCTCCCACACTGGTTGATTCTGAAATGCCGTGTAAGACCGATGCCTTGAACGCTTGGAGAAATGCTTGTCCAGGAACTGAGTTACCCCGAAACTTATCCTCCCAGAGGCAATGGGATGGGCCGCTTTGCAGCGTGGTACGAGAAAACCTTCTCAATACATCGTCCAACGCTGCGGAGCGTGCTCGCCTGCTGGCTGTGGGAGAATGGGAATCGGGCCTCTGGTTTCAGGCACTGCCATCGTCCAATATAGGTACCATGTTGGACGATACGACCTTCCGCTTCGCTACTTGCCTCCGTTTAGGTGCGTCATGTGTCTCTCCGCATCGTTGTCACTGTGGAGAGGCTGTCGATAGCCTTGGTCACCATGGCCTATCATGCAGCAGGAGCGCGGGTCGTATTTCACGACACTCCAACCTCAATGACATACTGCGCCGTGCTCTTGCCACAGCTGGCGTTCCAGCCCAACTTGAACCTCAAGGCTTGGCACGCGACGATGGCAAAAGACCAGACGGGATGTCGTTACTGTCATGGAAGCTGGTTAGCCCTTTGGTATGGACGAAACATGTATCGATACCCTTGCGCCATCTCATCTTCCCAGCACAGCAGGTTGTGCGGGCGCTGCTGCTGCTACAGCGGAGACACTCAAACGGCGCAAATATGTAAATCTAATAGGAGATTATGTATTTGAGCCGTTTGGGGTCGAAACATTGGGGCCATAGGGTTCAAGTGCGCGATCACTTTTTAGAGATCTCGCAAAGAGACTTATAGACGCCTCGCGTGACCAGAGGGCTGGCACGTATTTGGCTCAAAAAATAAGTATAGCCATCCAACGAGGCAATGCTGCCAGTCTTCTGGGCACGCTTCCAATTGACTGCGATGCGGATGAGTTTCATGATGCCTTCTAAATTTTAATTTTTAATTTTTTTAATTTTCCCTTGTATACAGGGTGTCACAAGACCCATCACCAAGCCGAAGTTTACGCGTTTTGGACATCATGCCAAGTCATACTAAGCAAAAATAAAACCTGGGAAACGACTTTCTTTTTTAAGTATTCATTTTTTTCAAGCCGCTATAAAAAATGCGCGCGTGCAATTTTCGAAATACCTACTAGTCTATGGGTGCATAGGACATCTATAGAATAGGTTGGCTGGGTAAATGCATCGATTTTGTACCTAATTACAAAAATGCCATAGTAACTTTGAGCCTCAATATCTCCTGAACCAGTAATTTCCCAGGTATGATGCCGAAGCAAAAAATGTTCGTAATGATTGGTACAATATGGGGTTTCAGTTTTCGTTAAGGGTCTTTTTACACCCTGTATATTAATCCGTTTTTTTATTATTTTAAGACTTAATTAAATTATATTGTTAATCATTAAAATAAATATCACTACGAAAAAAAAAAGGAAAGAAAAAAAAGCCATCCCTAGTTTCAACAAGGATTTAGATAAAAAAATCGAAAATGCACTGAACGCAGCCATTAGAAAACAAACAGTACTGCTCGGCGGTGTTTCTAGATATTACTCAAGCATTTAACAAGGTGTGGCACAAAGGACTTCTTTACAAAATAAAGAAAATGCTGCCGCACTCATTTTTCCAACTTATTAAATTATATCTTGACAAGCGATGCTACGAAGTTAAATACAATATAAAGACATCAGAACTCCACGAGGCTAAATCAGGATTACCTCAGGGTAGCATTCTGAGACCAATACTCTACCTAATCTTTACGGCTGACCTACCATCCTCGGAGAAGACAACTACCGCCACTTATGCTGATGACATTGCTCTGTGTCCATGAAGACCCGGACACGGCTTCAAGATACCTACAAAGACATTTGACCCTAATGGAGGAATGGATTAATAAATGGCGCATTAAAGCAAATAAGGACAAATCAGTACCTACATGTAACTTTTACACTACGAAGGAAAACCTGTCCACCAGTATTGCTATACAATGAGGATATACCACAAGCAGAAGATGCTAAATACCTAGGAATGCACTTAGATCGCCGACCCACTTGGCGTAAATACATCTAGACTAAGAGAAAACAGCTAGATCACAAGTTCCGCAGTTTGTATTGGATGATAGGACGCAAATCACAACTAACAGACAACAGTAAAATTACGGTATACAAAGCCATAATCAAACCGATTTAGACGTATGGAATCCAGCTATCGGGCTACGCCTGTACCAGTAATATTGAGATACTGTAAAGATTCCAAAGCAAAACAATAAGAACTATGCTGAAAATACCACCTTATATAAGTAATAAGTACATCTATATGGACCTTGGCCTGAAAACAGTGAAAGAAGAAATAGAATCATACAGTAAAAAGTACCAAATTAGACTGGACAGACACAGAAACGAACTAGCCGCGCAGTTAGAAGGCAGTGGCAGCTTACAATTTTCACGATTGAAAAGATATGGTGTCCCGAAACTCGTGGACCGAATCAGTGAAAGAGAATGAGAGGAAATTCGCTGGAAAATTCTGTACATATACTATTTCCCGGTTTATGAAACAGACAGCATTTTAGATAATTGTTGATAAACAGATCACTAAGATAGCAGAATACAGAAAAAAAATATATTTGATGCTCTTTTATTCAGACTGTAAAGATTTAGTACAGTTTTGATTTCCTTTTCCTTATATTTTTTTGTTCCTCTTTACAAAAAAATATATCTTCCGTGTTTTCCTGTATGACAGAATGAAACGAAAAGCCCAACTTGTATTGTAATCCTCGCAATGAGCGTGGGTTTTTTGAGTTTGGCATCTAACCTCAAATCCTTCCACTTACGTATGCTACTCTTGTGTAATCATAGGCACTGAATCTTAGTATATAAGCGAAGTAAAATGAAAAGGACACATTACTCGGATCGCTCCTGCAGTAGCAACATATCCTGATTTTATGTGAGTATTTTCAAGGATTGGTATATTTCAGATTATTAAATAAGTTTCGGAATCAATCTTTAGTCGAGAGAGATTTTCAGCTAATCGTTAGTAACTTTGATTAGGTGTTTAGTGATGATAGATGTAAACTCATTTATTTTTTAAATATTAAATACCTAGTTCAATTTTACCGTGAATCTCCTTCTACGCTCTTATTTCAAGAGAGGTTATAAATTTTCGATTTGATTAAAATATCTACATGTAATGAGTTTCTTTATTATAAATTATATGGACGTAGGAATAAAGTAGAAAAGACGAGATCTGCGATAGATCTCGTCTTTTCGTCGTCGTCTCGTAGTTAAAGTTCGTATGGAAAACATCGTGATTTTAATTAAGGCATTTAATTATTAATGTTTAGAAACTAGGGCTTAATAAAAACTTTTTAGAACATATCTTCTTTTACAAATATATACAATTTAATAAAACTAATCTCACAGATGTCATTATATAAGAAGAGCCACTCTACAGTCCCTATTTGAGAAAGAACAAAAGTTCTTTCTCAAATATGGTTTGGCAATACTAGTCCTCCTTTTTCTTTCTTGGCCCTGCAAAGAAAGAGAGTTTGAAAATGTGGTCATAGATGTTCTGCGAGAGGATAATACTCTATTCTATTCATGTTGTTACCAGTATATTCCTAATTCTTGACTATAAACAATAACTGTAATTCTTGTTTCAGAAACAACAGAAACAAATCGCTTCAAATCTCAACCATGAAGTCTGCAATCTTCATCCTCATGTTGGCCATTATCGCGTGCTCCATCACCACATCCATGGCTGGCTGCCCACCTTCCAAGCACTTCAAAGGCACGTGCAACGCTCTCACACAGGACTGTCAGTACCACTGCACTAAGCTGGAAGGAGCTAAGAGCGGACAGTGCGTCTACAAGTTCCCGTCATTTAGATGTACCTGTTGTCACTGATACTAAGAGAGCTGTTTAAAATTAATAGTTTTTATAATTGAAATGTTACTCAAAAAAATAAATAATCACTAAGAACATATTTCATCGTTTTATTTATCATTTTATTTCTGCTGCGTGGGCCCATTCTAACATGGCTGCAACCATAGGAATATACATGTTTAAAAATACGTGTTTTATGGCTCCGCTATGGTATGAAATTGAAGAAGTATGCACGTATGGTGTAAGAGTCGTCATCTTAAACTCTACTGTGTTTGTTACAAATCCTCAAACGTGACGGTTTAATACACTTAGTTCACCAGCGTGAAAAAAGTAAGTTAACTTTTTTCACGCTGGTGAACGAAAAGATTTCACCCAGGTAATTTATAATAATAATAATAATATTCTACCACATACACACATCACATCTAGTCCCAAGCTAAGCAGAGCTTGTGTTATGGGTACTAGAGGATAAACATACAAATATACTTTTTTTTTGTAAATACATACATATTATACATAGAAATACCCAGACCAAGACAAACATCCATGTTCACGCACACAAATGTTTGACTTGAGCGGGAATCGAAACCGCGACCATCGGCATAGCAGTCGCTTAACTCCCGCTGCGCCAACCGGTCGTCAAAATATATATTCCAGGTGAAATAATTACACATGAACCGAAGACTGTTCACCAAGGAATTGATTCACTCAAGTAAAAAATGGCGACTTTTTATTAATCTTGTGGACTTTTATCACCGTTATAATAATAGTTGTTTAATTGATGCCGATAATATCGTGTATAGGTCAGTTTTATTCCATCAATCTTGTAACACATACATACCACCAGTGAGGTACAGTACCGTACCTACAGTTGTAGAATTAAAAGTGAACTAATTAAAAGTGACTTATGGACTACACTATAAATGCATTATTTCTCGTGCCTATCTGTAACCGCGATTACATGGAATCTATAAATTCTTTAATCATATTTTACGGTTAAGACCAACATAACGATATAACGTATTAAGTTAACTATATTAACGAGGATTTATGAGACAGACACAGAATATGTTTTTCATATAGTTTAAAATTTAAAGCTATGGTTTTGCAAAAAAAACAACAGTGTCAGACAGCATAAGTGTGAACAGAACCAATATTATCCACCCAAAGGTTGCCTGGTAGAAATCGCTTTCAGCTATAAAGGCGCCCTTTGTACTTACTTGTATGTGTTTCTTGTAATATAATAATATGTATTAGTGTACAATAAAGTATAAATAAAAAAATAAGGCATAAAGCTTAGTAAATAATTAAGAGCTGTCAGTAATAAAAGTTCATCATATAATACAAAAACATCATGATGTACATTTTATAATAACCATCAGGTAGTGCAATTTAAGTAGTCATACGCTATCCACTGGATCACGGAGGCAGTCATACGCTATCCACTAGACCACAGAGGAAGTAATTAAACTTAAATAGCTTTATAAAATTACTTGTAAAGATAATAAATATATACATAAGAGATCGGAAATAACTCAAATAAAAGGCGCTCTTAGACACCACCATATATCATTTGAGCAAATATACCTAATTACCTATCTCTTTTTTGCCATTGTTCTAGCTGGTAACGGCAATAGGCTCGCCCCTATTTCGTGGGACCTAAAAATCCATGGCGAAAGGTGGGTGTAATATTTACGCCTCGTCCTACCCCTTCGGGGATACAGGCGTGAGACTATAAATAAATAAATAAATAAATAAATTCTAGCTGGTCAGTCACTAGCACCAGTGTTGTGGTTGCTGTGTGGTCCTTTATTGTATGTCCTTGGTTGCAGCAATGCCCGCAAGTGTACCTATTGAGATTCTCTGTTGCTATAATGCTGATAATTATAGCAGCGAGTTGCTAATGTAATCCTTCACCGGGCATGATGACCAATTTTTAATTATTTTGTCTTTGGCAATCAGCGCTTAGCACTTGACTGCAGATTCTTCTATAACATAGCCTGTTTCAGCGCCCCTTCGGCCCGATTTATGATTCAACTTAACTTAATTGAGAAAGGTCTCAAGGTTGCAGTCCCGAAGTTTCTCTGTTAAATTCTGATGGTATCATCATCATCAGCGTTTAACAGTCCACTGCTGGACTAGGCCTCTCCTTTGATAGGATGAATTGGCTTCTATACCTTGCTGGCCAAACGGGTTGGTATAGGGTTTGTATCAAGTTTTCCTTTTCTTAGAGTGTTGTTCTCTGCATAATATGCTCCCTCTGTCGGCTGTTACGACACCCATGGGATGATTTGGGGTGGTGACATTCCGTATTCTCAATCCGTCAACACACGGACGGAGATTCACTTGCGATATATAAATAGTGAATAACAGTCTATAGGCAATTCAATGTCTTAATTAGTACTATGAAACGTCTCCACGCAGGTCGAGCCAGCATTACAGATGCTTAGAGCATATAGTCAATTTAGAGCGGGAGAAGCTGAGCGCAACAGCTAATGATAAACATAAGTAATTAAAAATTATTTATTCTTTGGTTCATGAAAATGAAACAATACATTTTTTCACAGCTCTCTTCGTATTAGTAGCAACAAGTGCATCTAAACGACGGGAACTTGTAGACGCACTGTCCGCTCTTAGCTCCTTCAAGCTTAGTGCAGTGGTACTGACAGTCCTGTGTGAGAGCATTACACGTGCCTTTGAAGTGCTTGGAAGGTGGGCAGCCCGCCATCGATGTGGTAATGGAGCACGCGATTATGGCCAACACGAGGAAGAAGATTGTACACTTCATGGTTGAGAGTAGGTTTTTTGTACAGTTTCTGTAAAAAGAATATAATTAAAGAGGATGAATAAAG
Organism: Euclidia mi; assembly: GCA_944739405.2. NCBI lineage: Eukaryota > Metazoa > Arthropoda > Insecta > Lepidoptera > Erebidae > Euclidia > Euclidia mi. The sequence continues at coordinate 88,615,713 of OX123184.2, forward strand.
TTATTATCTGTCAAATCTAGCAAGACAAGAAAGTGCAACTCGAGCTCCAAAGCGAAAGTCTTAGCAACTAGGGTAACGCTCGGACGATGATGATGATTTAAATACGACAATAGTAACTGATTACTGAGACTGAGTCAATACTAGACATAATTATGGACCAGACCCATAATTATTATGTCTAGTTATAAGAATGTACTTAACCGCTACTCAAAAAAACAAAAAGTTACGCCACTTAAAGCATAATTTTGAAGGTTTTTGGAAACTTTTCAATTAAAATCAAAATGAAAGGTTATTATTATCTATATATATAAAATCCTTGCGTTTCTGACTGACTGACAGACAAGCTACAGCCGAAACTACTCGGCGCAAGAAGCTGAAATTTAGCATGTATGTTCCTTGGGGACCGTAGGGGTGCACTAAGACGGGATTTCCCGAAATTCCCACGGGATCGGGCAAAACGGGCAATTCGAAAATATGTGCGTGCGAAGCCGCTGGCGTCCACTAATGAAATATAAAATTTATATAATATCTAATATTACAATGATCTAAATTTTCATTGGCGTGAAAAGTAACAGTAAAATTAACAATTTGATACCTATACATTTTATTTAATAATATTTTTTGTTAATTACCAAAAAAATACTAGATTGTGGACAAAATCTTTAATACTCACATAAAATCAACTAATGTTGCTACCGCTGGAGCGAGCTTGGTAATGTGTCCTTATCCAGTGTACTCCCCTTTTATACAATGAATACACGAGTGTTGTATTCAAATGGAAGGATTTATTTAGATGGCGAATCCAAAAAACCCAACCTCACTACGAGTACTACAATAGAGTTGGGATTTTGACGTCGAGACGTGAAACAGGAAAACAAAATGACGAATCTGAGTACCTATCTTAGAGTTAATATCTTGTTAGTACTTATGGACTTATTATTTCTAACATTAGTTACGTTACCCAATAATTTCTAGCAATAGTTATGTTACCAACATCACCTGAAATCAAAATCGGAAAGTATTATAAACATAAGCATTACTTTAGGACATTTTTAGTACCTATACACAATTTGAAATACCAAGCAAGAACCGCACATTGTGTACACGGCGTCATGTTAAGACATTGGTGTCGACATGATGATTGTATAGTATATCATGTTCATAACATTTTCTTTCCATCTTATAGAGAACTAATCATGACAATAGGACAATATAGCACAAAGTATCAGAAGGGTCTGACTGATCAGATGGATCGCCGAAGGATCTGATTGTACAGCATCATAATCATCAGTCTTGAATATAATGTGTCCCACAACTTGGCACAAGACTGTTCTAACTATGAAAAAGGTTAGGACATAGACCACCGCACTTACCAAATGCGCGTTGCCAGACTTCACAATCATGTCTTTCGCAAACGTTATGCAGAACTCACAGAAGGATTCCCTCATGATGTTTTCCTCCACCGTTTACTTTGCTGGAAACCTACATAATATGTAAGACCAAAATTATTTCTATTAATATATGTATTGTGTTGGGCGAACAAGTATCCATTAGGAACGGGTGAGCGTGAGCCAATGTGTGATGTCGTGTAATATCTACAACATAAAAAAGGCGACGATGCTATTCTACTGTACTTCAGAGCAGTCTGGATGCTATTTTAGTGTTGTCTTTGGAGTTAAATATTTAATTACAAAAATTTTAATTAAATATATAATTGATTCACCGACTCGGTAAATATGTAAAAGTATTAGCAAAATTATTTTGAATAGGAAATTATTGCTTGCCCTTTGCGTCGGAGAGCACGTTAAGCCGTTGGTCCCGGCTGTCATGAAGCTCTTTGACAGTCGTTATAGGGAGTCAGTAACCTATGAATAAACTGACACTAGTCTGAACCATGGAATATAGCTATCCCTTTTGGTTGCGAACGTCAGACAGGCAGTTGCTCTTTGGAAAAGCTAATACCTATTCAGTAAAATCCGATAAGACTAGAAAGCGGATTTACACGGGTTCTAACGCTAAGAGGATGATTAGCCAAATTATTTATAATCAATAATTTAACTTAACTGCCAAATTATTTCAAACGACGGATTAAATAAAGATTAGGGTTTGGCGTTCTAAGTCCTAATCTTTATTTAATCCATATCCAGCAAGTTTTTACCTACAGGTTGGGCTAGGTAATTTTACCTATATAACATTGTTTATACCTAGTCTGGACACAGTTTCATACTAAAATAATGTCGAATTATAATAGGTATCTTCATCAAAAACTATTTTTCGATATGCCCATTCAAGCACTAAACCTGGTATTATATGTTCTAATATTTCATACACATTTAAGCTATGTTTCTAATATAATAATGATATAAATAAAATGTTTTATATGTATAGTTAACCATAATGTTGTAATCAAGGCCTTTTAACCCGGCGAGAATGTGGTATAAAGTGAGTACATCGAGAATGTGGAGGGTCTTGCTGACCCTGTATTTCAGTTCCAATTTTTAGGTATTTATTATATTTTTTATCAAAGAACGGTTATCAATCTTAGAGGGTAATCGATAAATAAGGTATTTTAATAATAAGATGTTTTATTATACTCACAAGCCTTTATTTATTAAAATTATAGGTAATATAAAAAAAAACAAACAATTTTCGGCTCTTTGCCTTACATATCAATTCAAAAAAATATCATCTTTCAGACCTCTAGTTTTATTATTTTGGTAATTCACAATGAGATCAATAATTAATAATCACAAAATCAGCCTTATAACCTACTAATCAGCTGTGTTTATAGCACACTGTTGACAAAACGGAACAATGTGTTCTTGACAAATATACTTATGACAAGATTCGCAAACATGTGTTGTCTTGCGATGTTTAGCATAAGGACACACTTGGCACCTTTTTCGTACACCTGGTACTCTAGCAGGTGGTTCCGTAGGGGATTCACCACAAAATTCACGAATTCTTTTACGAACATTACTAGGCAATTGTGGAATGTCTTTACGAGTATTCAAGTGTTCGCTGACAAGAGTCCGACCCAGTATTTTGATGAAATTACGACGTTTTTGGCTGCTGTCGTTATAAGCTGAGTGAATAATATAAGCGTTTATGCCAGCTATATTTAGCATTGCGTAAAATACAGTCACAGGCCATTTCTTGGAATTTCGACTTACATCATATGTAGCCGACAGCTCATCTGCAACGTCCACTCCACCTTTCGTTGCATTATAAAACATGTTTATCTCGGTTTTCTTCTTTTCACCGGTCGATTCATCTATTTGAGCATTGTGATGAAGGCTTGACATGAGTAGAACTATTTTGTTTTTTTTTGGTATGTGAGATACGAGAGTAATATCTTTTTGAAAGGCAAACTTAGACGAATAGACTTCTGCATTACGAGTCTTGCATAATTCCGGCGGTATTTGTCTTTTGTTCTTACGCACTGTTCCAACAGATGTTAGCTTGTGCTCTTTGATCAGATGAGACACTAGTTCATAACTAGTAAACCAGTTGTCGAAGGTTACGTTACGGCCAGTTCCAGAAATTGGTTGTATCAGGCGATTTACTACATCAAATGGTTTATTACTGAATCTATACGGACCTTCGGGCTGCTTTCCGGCGTAAATCTCGAGGTTGGCTACATAAAAGTTCTTGGCATCAACCATGGCAAGAATTTTGATGCCATATTTGGCCGGCTTGGATGGAATGTACTGCCTAAACTTACACCGGCCTCTGAACGCAACCAGCATTTCATCTATGGTTATGTATTCTCCTAACACATAGGTTTGTTTACAGTTATCCACAAAGCCGTCAAATACTTCACGAATAGGTGCTAAATTGTCGAAAACTTTTCGTTCTTCTCTAGTGGATTTGTCGTCAAAACGAAGACAGCTTTGAATAAAATGAAAACGTTGCCGTGACATTGTCAAACGAAATATTTCAACGCCTGTACCATCACTAGCCCAAAGGTCAACAGTATTCTGTCTTCCAGATCTATAAAATCCAGCAATATATAACAAGCCTATATAAGCTTTGAATTCACTCATGCTCATTTCCTTCATAAAAAAATTATTTGCGACATTACTAGCTGATCTTCTTTCAATAATCTGCATATTTGTAAATTTTAAAATAGTAGTAAGCATATTTTCATTACAAAACAGATCCCAACATTCAATTTCTGACTTTGCCGATCTAGCTACTAAGCTCACTCCAGGTACCTGCGTAATAATATTTTCAGATCGAGTTCGCACTTGTTGTTGAGGTGGATTTTTACACCACCTAGTCCCATCTTTACCGTAGTAAAATATACTTGTTACCTGCCTTTCCGATAGTTCACCTACTTCATCTGACAATATTGAGTCCTGGGTAATGTTTTGCAGCTCGGATAGTGGTATGTTGTCGTCGCTATCACTCATAAAACTTGCATCTTCCTCAGTATCGCTATCACAACTGCGTTCACTCACATGGTCATCGTTATCACTACCCTCTGTCATAAACTCGTCGTCACTTTCTGATATTGCCTCCAGTAAACCACGTATGCGTTCATTCTCCCGTTCTTCCCGGTTCATTTTGTCCAAAAACACCTAAAAAATGCAAAATATACAATGAAGTCGTAAATCGTAAAAAGGAACGAAACTTCTACGTCGCGATTGTAGAAGGGTCATACGTACCCTGTAGACGCTAGCGCACGTGTATCTCCTTGCGCAGGCGGCGCTCGACTGAGGTGCGGCACGCAGCGGGGAGGGACGTTCACTAACTGCAGCTACTGAGATGTTTGGAAATGTCCGACTGGGGGATAAAAGAATATACTCGAAACAAAGTGAATAGGGTCAAATAGACCCCACCACATCCTCGCCGGGTTAAGTGTATTGTCGGAATCATAGTGCGAAAGATTTGGGTCCACCTTTCCATAAGTGAAATCATGTTTTTGGATGTTACTAGAGGACGCCAGCAGCTACGCATGCACATTTTTTTTAATTTATCTGTTTTGACCGATCTCGTGGGTATTGCGGGAAATCCGAATTTTCAGCTTCCTGCGCCCAATAGTTTTAGCTGTAGCTTGTCTGTCAGTCAGTCAGTAACGCAAGGATTTTATATATTAAGATTAAATGGAACCATGTTTATATTCTTGAAGCGTTTTCTTAGCTGAGTATTTCCTCTGTGACACTTAGAAAGTAAAAGACCCATTGGTGAGGATGATTGTTAAAAACATGAAATAATTCAACCTACTTCCATCGGATGATTTCCTTTTAGGTAACTTTAATCGTAATAATTGTCTAGTATAACATGAGATTGGAATCGTGGGAGAAATATCATTCAGCTTGCTCTTGCTCTCTCAGCTGCATCAGTTGACTATATAATACTAGTGAGTTCCATAGTTTTTCTTATTTTATTTTAAAGCTCTTATCTTAAACATCGTACTTTTACGAAAAGATTGACATTAAAAAACTTCCATCCAAACTCATCAACCATGAAGTCTGCAATCTTCATCCTCGTATTGGTTGTCATCGCCTGCTCCATTATATCGACTATGGCGGCTTGTCCTGACTCCAAGCACTGCGACGCTCTCACACAGTACTGTCAGTATCACTGCACTAACCTCGAGGGAGCTAAGAGCGGCCAGTGCGTCTATAGATTCCCGGTATTATGATGTACTTGCTGCTACTAAGCAAAATTGTTATGTACCTTTAACACTTGTTATGTTCTTTATAACAATAAAAGATTGAAAATTTAAAATATTTAACAATTTTGCGATTTAAAAGTGTGGCATGAGTTTCTTCCAGGTTTGTCTCATTGCCCTACTATCTACCTATTCAAACATGGCTTGAAACGTAGCTTTGTTTTTTTAAATATTTGTTAAAATGAATAAACGACTTTAAAATAAAATTTATAGTGCACTTCCCAAGTAATATCAAAAACTAAATGTAAAAGCAAAATCTATTACGACATAATCATACTATTAAAAACAAATTATGTGCATATATTCTTCTTCTTAGGCGTTACGCTCTTTGCAGAGTGGTCGTAGTCGTTACATCTACAGCTGTGGCCTGCTTCACATTTCAACGCCAGTTGTCACGTTTTTTCCGCTCAAGAAGAGCGGAATGCACAAGAAGTGCATTCGTGTAGTGAGCGGTTGGCAGCGATCTTAACTTGGTCTGTCCACCTCATTGGTGACCTGCCCCGTGCTCTGGTGCCATCTTCTTTACCTTGAACTACTAGGCGTTCTACTCGTATAGACTGATCTCCGCGTCGTGATACATGTCCGCAAAAAATGAGTATACGAGCCTGAACAGTAGTAGATAACCTCTGTTTGATGCCTAGCTCTTGAAGAGTGTACTCATTCGTTCGGAATTCCGTCCACGATATACCGAGCATTCTTCTCCAGGACCACATCTCGAGTGCATCTTTTGTTGCTCACTTTCTCGAAGAGTCCATGTCTCAGAAGCATAGACGAATATGTAGAAAACGAGGGCCCTCACAAGTCGTATTTTTATGGCTTTGGTAATATTTCGATCTTGCCATATTTTCTTCACTTTGTCCATAGCAGATCTCGATTTTGCCATTCGTAGATTGACTTGATTTCGTCGAGAGTTGTTATTTGCAGGTCAACGATTATCATCTTACTTTTGCTGCGGTTTATTCTGAGACCGAAATCAATGCTAAATCGTTCCATCCTGTACAAAAGTTCTTCCATAAGAGTGATCATAAGACTCCGATCGTAACACCGTCAGTCCAACCCTCAAGTGCAATTCTCATGATAAGTTCTGTGTATGTGTTAAATAGCAAAGGAGAAATTATGCTCTATACTATCGTCAGTTGCATATTAGTAGGAGAGCTACTGAACCATTTGACGAAGCTACTTCCTACAAAGCTGGAATTTTCATGAATGACTATTTATTATCCAGCCAGTAAAGAATATACCGTTCTGCCAGCGATTTTGCGGTTGCTTCATAACAAAAAGAGGTAAGATATTATGAGTGTCTCCAACACTGGTGTCGGTTACAGACCGCGTAAATGAACGAAACGGGTAGAAGTTAAATTAATTATAAATACTAAACATGGCAAATTGTGAAATAAACTATTTATATAACTAATCCTTAATGAAATCATTATCAGCCTTGCTTATAATTTGTCTCGCAGCTGCCCACAGGCTTCTCCCTTTATGAGAAGGGCTGCCATAGTCCAAGACTTTACGCGTCTTTCGAGAACATATTAAGAAGAACTTTCAAACATGCTGGTTTCCTCACGATGTTTTTTTCTCACTGGAAACCAATAGACTAAGTCCTAAAGGTCCAGAGAATAGATTTCAAGTCACACATGGCTAAATAATAGCTACTCCACAGAGCGACTGCCTGTCTGACCTCCGCAGCCCAAAGGGATTTACCAGCTGTATTTTACCAGCTGTATTCCATGGTTTAGATTAGTGTCAGTTTACTCATGGGTACTGACTCCCTGTAACGACTGTCAAAGATCTTCATGACAGCCGGGACCGACGGCTTAACGCGCTCCCCGAGGCACGCGGCAAGCGATAATTTACAATTCAATACGTACATATCTCCGAAAAGTCATTGGTGCGCGCTGTGGATACCCTTTGCATGACAGTCTGTTGGTATCTTCACTAGGCCTGGTATTGTCTTATCTGTGACTAGGCTATCGCTGCCTGATAGGGTATGGTTAAGTATTTACCTCAAATGTGATGTGGAAACGTGTGCATTATTATGACGATTTAAAGGTCAACGCTCATCAGAGCCACCCGGCACCCACTTCGCATGGCGTCCACGAGTGGACGTCGCGCGGTCAACCAGCGGACCGCGCGCCGTCAACGAGTGAACGCCGCGCGGTCAACGCGGCGACGAGCAGTCAACGCGCAGCAAGCATGCGAGCAGCGAGTTGCCACCGAGCCGGCTACGCGCGGACGGCGCGCCGTCCACGCGCGGTCGGCGGGTGGACCACCCGCCGCCCGCGCGTGGACGGCTTACGACAGAGGCGATCCGGTGACGCTACGGAGATGATGTAGTGAGCGCATACCCATACAAATCCATATAAAGAATACTAACCGCACGAGGCGAGGCGGTGCGGAGTGGGTGCCGGGTGGCTCTAATGAGCGTTGACCTCTCTTTTTAACTGTTTATCTCAAAAACTGTGAGTTCTAGGAAAAAAGTATCTCGACATTTTTTATAGATAATTATCTAATCTACAATTTTTGTTTAGCCTTATTATGATAAAAAATACCCTTTTTGCTACAAATCGTGACAACCCATTTTGGTGATCTTTGACCCCGTGTAATTTTTTTCCAGGTGTCGGATCAATGAGGACTTTTTAGATTCAATTCATAATGGTGTTTAGAACAATCCTACAAATTTTCAACTGGGTGCCAATTATTGCAACCTCGGATGTCTTAATTGACCGGACTACTTTACATAACATTACAATATTCGTCCCTAAACAACATTATCAAGGTAAGACATAAAAGCTGCCAAAGACATAAAGACTCCCTCCGTGGTCCAGGGGATAGCGTATGCGACTTTTGATCGGAGGTCCCGGGTTCAATTCCCAAAAGTGTAACTGGGTTTTGCCGAATACTCAGTAGCAGCCCGGAGTCTGGTGATGTGCCCAGTAACGGCAATAGGCTCGCACTATATTAGAATACCTCAGCCTACCCCTTCAGGTATACAGGCGTGAGACTATAATTAAATAAATAAAATACATATAACTTACTGAATAATTAAGAACTACAATTAATAATTAAAAACTATCGTGCTGTGACTTTTATAGTAACAACTAACAACCAGGTGATGCAACTTGGGTAACTACCGGTCAGCAGAGTCTTAAATAATGGCAAGGTTAGTAATAGTTGCATTTAGTTTTTATTGTTAATCTGTATATATAGAATTCTTGCGTTCCTGACTGACTGACAGATAAGCTACAGCCAAAACTATTTATTTTTATTTAAAATCTTTATATACGCAGCGTATACAGGCAGACTTAATGCCATGGGCATTATCTCCCAGTCTACCTTTGAGTGGTGCAGAGAGACAAGACGTAGGCGCTATATAAATATAAGGAAAAGAAAATTGAGTTTGAATTTACATAAATATACTAGCTTTTGCCCGTAGTTTCGCTCGCGTAAATTCGGTGTTCTATAGTTATAGTATATCAAATATTATATATCGATGGTATATCATCTATGTTCGGGAAACATGCTTTAGTTATTCTTCTGTGGGGTAACACAAATCTCCTTTTTTGGCCGGATACTTCTACAATTGTCATTTTAATTGTAATATAACTGCAAAAAGTATTAACACATACAAACTACTTAGTAGGTACTAAGACTTAGTAGGACCTCTTTGGTAGTACTCAAAATGTTATGTATGTTATGACGTTTCGCTAGAGTGGCGTGGCCAATATGGCGACTGCGATTTGTCTGTCAGGACCATTAGAATTTAACAAAATACTTTACAATCCAAATTTTGCAGATATATGTTGTCGACTCGAAATCTTTATTTTTTAATGTTTTATTATTCAGGCAAGGTTTCGATGTACTCCTTGATGAAATTATTAATATAAGAATTGACACTGCGATAGCAGCGCAGTCCGTCGGTTCCAATGTGAAACATTCCAAAATTCACAACTAATTACAAATTAAAAATTAAGTAAAAAATCATTTTCCAATGGACTAAATTGTAATCTAAACCATTCTCAAGTCCCCTTGAACACACACAAAAAATTTCATCAAGATCGGTCCAGTCGCTTAGGAGGAGTTCAGTGACATACACACGCACACAAGAAATATATATATTAAGATAACTATCAGGTGCAAGAAGTTATAATTTAGCATGCATGTTCTTTGGGGACCGTACGGGTGCACTAAGGAGGGATTTAAGGTGAGTGAGTGATAAGTCGGAATGGATTTTTGATCAGATAAACAGTGTTGATTTGAAACTGTTGTGAAACAAAGGGATTTATGTTAAATGCATAAAATTATGTTTTGGGTAAAAAGTATAGTCAACTTGTTTCTATAATGTTGACAGCAATCTTTTTAAAACAATATTTTATGAAAAAAACGTTAGTAAAATTGGTGTTAAGAAAATAAAAATGTAGGGGAAAGATGAAACGCTGAAGGGGTAAGATTGAAATAGTGACTAAAATCGTATTCATGGTCATTATGCTTGTGTCGTGATCAATAAACCTTCTAGTTCAATAACCTAAATAACTTGAAAATCAGTTACATTAAAAAATCGCATTCTAAATGCAATAAAAAATATAACCGTATATTAGACGCGACCGGCGACGCGGCTTGCGACTGAATCAAATTTATAGAAATGTTCTAAGCATGCCACGCGCAGCGGCGACCGGCGACGCGACCAGCGAATAGCACCGAGCGGTACAGCGGCGTGAACTAATTCATACATTTGTGACCAAAACAAATGTATGAATTAGTTCGGCGCACACACAGACCACCTACTGGTCTGTGGGCGCACGCCACGGCGCGGCGTCGAGCGGTAGTCGTGGCGACCAGCGCCGGAGCTGAGTCAGTATAAAATTTTTAGTTAATTTCTCCGCGAGCATGATATTATTCTTAGAATTTTTAGTTAGGCTAGCTATTTGGAACGTCTGGATGTTATCTATATAAAGTTGAAGTGTCTGTCTGTGATTTCAAAATACCTAAGTACTTAAGTTTTTAGAAGTGCATATACCTAGTTGGTTAGATCACACTTACCTATATAAGCTTTTCCGTATTTTAACTCAAAACTCGAGTAACAATACCTACAAGCGTCGGCTCAGTACGCATTCAGTAGGTACCTACAGAATGTATACTGAAGCGCCTTGAGTTTGGTATGCAGCAGGATATAGCCGTAACACACGCTTGAACTTGTCCGGCGGACAAAACCCGTTGGTCCGGCGGACCAAATCCGTTCTCGCTACAGACGACCGGATCGGACAGTTGCTTCACGCAAGCCATATCCGATCCGACCGATCTGCAAACTAGCGGACCGAGGCGGACTCAATTAATAATAATTATGTTCGCCGGACTACTCTACAGATGGGCTGATTTGGTCCGGAGGCGGAGCAAATCCGTGATCTGTTCGGACCAAGTTCGAGCGTGTGTTACGGCCATTAGGTGGGTACCGAGCCTGACGCTCGTAGGTATAAGGCTGGTTTCAGAGTCACGCGTTTGACCGGCGCCGGCCACACGCGCGCGCTTACAATTACACTAGATTAGTAGTAGCGTTTCATAGTCACGCAGTTCAAACGCGCCGCGTGTGAGACGCGCGCGCCGGCCGCGCTGCCGAAGCTTCATACATTGCAATGAGAAACGCGAACTCGTTTCACAGTGGTCTGCGCGCCAAATGCGCTGTTGAGACGCGCTGGCCGACGGCGCGTGCCGCGCGCGTCACTCTGAAACCAGCCTAAATCGTGTTCCGACCGTTTGTATAAAGATAAAATACAGTACCTATAGATTTCAACACCGTGGTTAGGTACACAATATCAAGTCTGCCTCTGTGATGTTAACCAGATCGTCGGTCTACCTTGCGGGAGGCCTACCCCTGCTGCGTCGTCCGCTACGTGGTCGCCACTCCAGAACCCGCCTGTCCCAACAGCCAGAGCTATGTGTGTGACTTTGGTTCTCCTGGGGATCTCCTAATTTCTGAAGTCTGAAGTCTGAATTTGATCTCGCAGGGAAACTCCGAGCATAGCTCTCTTCATCGCCCTCTGAGTGACCCTGAGTTTTCGGATGAGGCCCATAGTTAGCGACCACGTCTCAGCGCCGTAGATCATCACTGGCAACACACACTGGTCAAAGGCTTTCGTCTTGAGTCACTACGGGATATCGGACGTGAAGATATGCCGTAACTTCCAGAACGCCGCCTAACCAAGTTGGATTCGACGAATGACTTCTTTCACGAAGTTTGGCCCTACCCAATTGGATCATTTGCCCCAGGTAGACGTACTTGATGACAACTTCGAGTATGGAGTTCCCAACCTGGATAGGAGTAGGTACGACATAGACGTTAGACATGATTTTCGTATTGTCCATGTTCATCTTAAGATCTACTTGTTGGGAGACTCTACAGAGGCCATCGAGCTTTGTGCTGAGGTCTTCCATGGTCTCAGCCATGACTACGATATCATCAACAAATCGAAGATGAGTGATGTACTCGCCGTTGATGTTGACGTCGAGTCCTTCCTAGTCCAGAAGCTTGAAAACGTCTTCCAGCGCAGCGGTGAAGAGTTTTGGAGATATAACATCTCCCTGCCTCACCCCTCGCTGTAGCCGAATAGGTTTTGAGCTCTGGTCCTGGAGACGGACTGACGTGGTGGCATTTTGGTACAAACACTTCGCACTTCGACATATTGATAGTCAATTTGGCACCGTTGGAGAGACTGCAGCACTGCCCAGGTTTCGATCGAATCAAATGCTTTCTCATAGTCCACAAACGCCAAGCATAGAGGCTGGTTATACTCCTCGGACTTCTGTATAACCTGCCGCAGCGTATGTATGTGGTCTATGGTACTATAGCCTTTACGGAATCCGGCTTGTTCGGGAGGCTGGAAGTCGTCTAGCTTGCTCTCGAGACGATTCGCGATGATCCTAGAAAACAACTTATAGACGTGACTCAGAAGTGAGATGGGTCTGTAGTTCTTCAAAAGGGTTTTGTCGCCCTTCTTGAAGAAAAGCACCACCACACTTCTGTGTCATGCCTGTGGTGTTTTGCTCTCGAGTAGGTATGACGGAATTGGAATTGAATAGCTTCCGAAGCATTTCCAAAGCAGGTGTGCCGCCAGCTTTCAGAAGCTCTGTAGTTATTCCGTCATCACCCAGTGCCTTGTTGTTTTTTAGGTGTTCCAGGGCTACACTAGTCTCGTGCATGCTGACTTACGGGATATCTTCGGTATAGTGTCGGGTCAATCCAGCTCTAGGGTCTGTGGCTGGAGTAGTAACAGGTGTTCGTGTAGTCGTAATAGTAATTTACTCATTTGATCTCAATATTTATTTTAATTTAATTTAGAGACCCTATTTCCCATTTTTCATCGCTTTTGATTCGTCTGATTTCTAGTATCGAGAATATCGAAAATATCGAATTCCGGAATTATAAAATGTTCAATATCGAAAATACCGATATTGAGAAAGTGGGCCGATATTGCGACCCCTAGTGCCCGTGGCATGTTTTTCGCGTCGCGCGAATTGTCGTGTCGCCGGTCATGTCGCAAGTCAAATGTGCTGTAGGTATAATCTTGTTTAATATTTAAGAGAAGTTAAATGTCTAGTCTGATACGTCTTTTTAATTTAATTTCAATATTCCGGTTTAATGTAGTATTAATTATCAAATAAGTACTACATTCTACACAAATCAAACACATAAGTACTTATAAATTATTTATTCTTTAGTTCATGAAAATGAAACAATACATTTTTAACAGCTCACTTCGTATTAGTAGCAACAAGTGCATCTAAACGAAGGGAACTTGTAGACGCACTGTCCGCTCTTAGCTCCTTCAAGCTTAGTGCAGTGGTACTGACAGTCCTGTGTGAGAGCGTTACACGTGCCTTTGAAGTGCTTGGAGGGTGGGCAGCCCGCCATGGATGTGGTGATGGAGCACGCGATGATGGCCAACACGAGGAAGAAGATTGTACACTTCATGGTTGAGAGTAGGTTTTTTGTACAGTTTCTGTAACAAGAATAAATTAAAGTTAAAGAGGATGAATAAAGTTAATAATCCGTCAAATCTAGCTAGACAAGAAAGCGCAACTCGAGCTCCAAAGCGAAAGTCTTAGCAACTAGGGTAACGCTCAGACGATGATGATGATTTAAAACACGACTATAGTAACTGATTACTGAAGCTGAATCAATACGCTGTAAATAATTAAAACTAAACTAGACATAGTTATGGGTCAGACCCATAATTATTATGTCTAGTTATAAGTATGTACTTAACCGCAACTCAAAAAACACAAAGTTACGCCACTTAAAGCATAATTTTGGAAGGTTTTTGGCAACTTGTCAATTCAAATCAAAATGAAAGGTTATTATTATGACATATAAAATTTATATAATAATATTACAATGATCTAAATTTTTATTGGCGTGAAAAGTTAACAATAAAGTCAACAATTTGATATATGTACATTTTATTAAATAATATTTTTTGTTAATCACCAAAAAAACTGCTAGATTGTGGACAAAATCTTTAATACTCACATAAAATTAACTAATGTTGCTACTGCTGGAGCGAGCTTGGTAATGTGTCCTTATTCAGTGTACTCCCCTTTTATACAATGAATACACGAGTGTTGTATTCAAATGGAAGGATTTAATGTTAGTACGCGAATCCAAAAAACCCAACCTCACTACGAGTATTACAATAGAGTTGGGATTTTTACGTCTTAACATGAAACAGGAAAACAATATGACAAATCTGAATAAGTTATCGTCATAAGTACTTTTTGACACCATTACTTACATTAGTTACGTTACCCAAATAATTTAATAAGAGACCCAAATCGACAACTATTATAAAAATAAGTATTATTTTGATACATTTGTAGTACGCACACCTATTAAATACTAAGCTAAAGTCGTACATGATATGAGTTCATCATAATCAGCCTTTAACAGTCCACTACTAGACTAGGCCTCTCCTTTGAAAGGAGGAATTGGCCTACTATGCCACGCTGGCCAAACGTGTTGGTATAGGGTTTGTGTCAAGTTTTTCTTCTCTTACAGTGCTGTTCTCTGCATAGTATGCTCCCTCTGCTCTTACGACCACGGGATGACATGGGGTGGTGACAATCCGTATTCTTAAACCGTCACCACACGGATTAAATGATTATTATTATATAATATACTAATATATAAAGCTGAAAAGTTTGTTTGTTTGTTTGGTTGGTTGAACGCGCTAATCTCAGGAACTCTGGTCCGATTTGAAAAGTTCTTTCAGTGTTAGATAGCCCATTTATAGAGGAAGGCTATGGGCTATATAACATCACCCTATAAGCGACGAGAGCAGAGCAGTAAACCGCGGGCATCCTCTAAAAATACATATATTTTTCATCAATAAACGTTCATCTTTCCGTAACTGAAGCTATTTTTTTTAGCTGTGATGTAACCGTGTTAATATTCTTGAAGCGTTTGCCTAGCTCAGTATTTCCTCTGTGACACTTAGAAAGAAAAACCCATCGGTGAATATGATTGTTAAAAACATGAAGTAATTCAACCTACTTGGATAGGAGTAACTATAATCTTAGGAATTAACTAGTATAACAGGACAGCGGAATCGTAAGAGGAACATTTGAATGGTAACGCTGATTCTTATTAAAATAATTACTTATACGAAAAGATTTACATATAGTAACAAAAAAAAAAAAAAATTTTATAAAAGCCAGCTATGTCTTTTATTACAGAAACTTTCGTCAAAACTCATCAACAATGAAGTCTGCAATCTTTATCCTAGTATTGGCATTTATCGCGTGCTCTGTTCTCTCGACTATAGCGGCATGTCCTGACTCCAAACATTTCAAAGGCACGTGTAAAGCTCTCACTCAGGACTGTCAATACCCCTGTACTAACCTCTAGGGAGCTATGAGCAGACAGTGCGTCTACAAGTTCCTGGCGTTTAGATGTAGATACTTGCTGCTACTAAGCATGCTTATTATTTTTTAACAAACAATAATACATAATTGTACATAAAAAATTACAAATAGTTAACATTTTTATGTTGGCATGACTTTCTTCCAGGTTCTTCTAATAGCTTTACCATCTACTCGAACCTGGGTGTTGGCACCTCGAACTTTAAACTTTAATTGTGTTTACATAATTATTTTTGTAATATGGTGAGGTTCCCCAAATAATACCAAAACCTAAAAATAAAAGGGAAGCTTTTTGCGACAAACGTCGACCCTAAGCATCTCTTCTGGCATGTGCCGAAATATCCGGTCACAGATGGTGCAGTAGAGGTGGAGATTGGAATTATACGTACATTTAAAGGTTTGGTTTCAGTCGATTCCTCTGTGTTTGGTGTTTTACATAAAAGTAATTTTTCTCGAAGGAATTAGCACCTGTTTATAATTATGATGATTCCTGTAAGCCGCCAAGCTAAGTTTGATTGGTCTAGGAGTGATTTCGCATCGTTAATAAAAAGTGAGATCCGAACCCTGACCTTCTCCGTCACAAGTAGTATATCACAAAAATTGTCGCCTCATAATCATTAGTTCCAATAATACAAAACTATCGTCAGTTGCAAATAGTCAGTGTTATAATCAGGTATATGTATAAGCAGATACACATGAAAGGGGCAATCTGTTTCCTCCAACTGTAGAAAAGGAATCATTCAAGTGAGTACACATTAATGTCATCATCATCGTTCTAGTATAATATTATCCCGGTTGCATACTAGACTTTCGAGTTGGAGCTGGGGGTCTGTGCACGAGTCTTTATCCATATAAGACAGAATGTTTAGTTTTATTATAGAACAACTGTCATCGGAGCTCCGCAATGCAACGGAATAGTGATATTGCGTGGCTTATACCAGTGATAGAACATTCAGAAGTAAAGACTCCCTATAACAATACGGCTAGATTGGTTTATTTTAGTTAATTACATAGTGTTATGTCATATTGTTGTGGAGTAGAGCTGCTGATATAGAAAATATTTATATATTGCAAAAACGGGCAGTTAGGGCCATTTACCAGTTAAAGACAAGAGTCTCACTCAAAGAAAAATTTAAAACTATTGGTATTCTTACTGTAGCGTCACAATATATTTATGCCAGCGTTATGCATGTAAGACTAAATATAAATTCTTATAAAATCAATAGTGACATACACAATATCAATACTAGAAATAGACATAAATTATGTGTTCCGTATTTTCGTTTGCACAAAACGCATAGCTCTTTTATAGGGCTCTGTATACGCATATACAATAAAATACCGACTTATATTTCAGATTTGCCATTAAGTTCGTTTCATGCAGAAGTAATCTTATAAATGCGGCATATTATAGTTTGAAGGATTATTTTGATGACTGGTGCGCTTGGAAGTAGTTGTTCGCTTTTGACTAGGTTAATAATCAAATAGTTTTATTTTGTAGTGTAGTTATTTACCATATACTCATTTCATACGATATTTTGCATTCATGTTCTACTCTTTTGATTATAACTTTGCGGATTTGTAAAAGTTACCCACAGTAACTCGTGGTCATGGGCTAACTAATAGATTATCAATTGCTTTGGTTTCATATACCGTTACTTTCTGCTACATTCACTTCCACCATACTTCTGACCATGTTCGCGAGTTGCCTACATTAAAAAGACGTAAGTGGATGCTCCTGTTTCACCATATTTACTTTAGGAGGCTTACCAAATGAACATCATTTACTGCTTGAGTATGATATCAATAGTTACAAAAAATTATATAGTAGAAGATGTCTTACAATAGTTACAATGTATGCTCCCAAAAATGAGCATATCATTGATATGTAGAAGAAAAAGTGTGGTCAATAAGACGGATCCCTGGGGCACACCAGCATTTACCTGCAAAAACTTTGAATTTCGACCTTCGCAAATAACTCGAACACATCTTTCATGCAGGAAGCTAGCAACTCAGTTGCACAATCAAGGTGGCAAGCCGTAAGCCAGAAGCTTGAAAAGAAGCGCAAGATGCCAGACTCTATCGAAGGCTTTGGAGAGGTCGAGGCTGATAGCCAACGACTCCCCGTGCCTGTCGATAGCCTCACCCCAAAGGTGAGTGACATACGCTAGAAGATCGCCCGTTGATCGTTTCGGTCTGAAGCCATATTGTCGATCATTGATAAGAGAGCGATCTTCTAGGTAGCGAACGAGTTGGGTGTTGATTACCCGTTCAGTTTTTTAATTAATTAATTTCACCCACGTAGAGTCAGTTTTCGGGAGAGCTCGTGTGTTATTCTATTTTTGTTGCGAAGTTTCATTCAAATCCGTTCAACAATTGCATGAAAAAGTTACAAAAATCGATGCATCCATCTATCCCCAAAAACTTTAAATATCTTTTATATTAAGTTATGAGTTTTTATTGTTCATTCTAGAAACATCGCTGCATCTCGTCTGCTATCAACAATGAAGACTACAATTATCATCTTCGCTTTGGCCATCATCGCCTGTTCCATCGGTACAATGAATGCCTGTCCTCCGTCTATGTATTTCAAAGGCACGTGCAACGCTCTTACACAGGACTGTCAGTACCACTGCACTAACCACGAGAGAGCCAAGAGCGGACAATGTGTCTACAAGTTTCCATCCTTTAGATGCACATGTTGCTATTAAATGATGACTTCAATAAATATTCTCTAAATCAAGTATTTGTAGAAAATGCTGTAATAGTTTTTGAATACTATGTAGACACGAGACAGCTGTATTATAGAGGCTTTCAATAAATTATACCAACCTCAAAAGAACTCTTCTTTGTGTCCTTTATTTTAATTCCTGTTAGGTATCCTGCAACACAATCTTAAACCAACATTGTTCTCGTAAAAATAAAGACATAATTATTGGCATACGGTTCCCAGGGTGCATAGGGTTCCCACCAAGAACTTAGGGTCCCAAGCCAACCTCACCTGCAAGTGGTGCACCTGCCGATCAACGGACGAGGCTCTGGCAAACAAAATGTCCCAATAAGCGGCAATAGGCTCGCCACCTATTACGTGGGATCAAAACACTGGCGAAAAGTGGGCGTTTAATATGCCTCTGCCTTCCCCTTCGGGGAAACAGGCGTGAGTCTATGTATGTATGTATGTAATTATTGGCGATGCAAAGATTATTCGCGCGCCTCTAGCGGCGAATTTGGAAGTTGTCGTACGTCGGTACGATACTTGTGACAGCTTTTAATACAACCAGAGACGAGTAAGAATATAGACTTACAAAGTCGAACAAAAAAATGTGACTCGATAATTCGTTAACATAAATGACGAAAGATGTCGCTACGCGTATCGAATCGAAAAATAATTAGGGCCAGATGACGCGTGACGTCACTTGTACCCCCGCTTAATGGTACATAACATCACTAGATGGCGTTATATTCAATTTAGTTGTCTTAAATTTATTAACGTGGTCGAAAAACGACAACATAGGTAGCCCTTGTGCAATGTGCAAGGTCATTCGAGAGTTGAGGCCCTCAAGGGTGCTCAACCTACCTACTACGGTACTATCAATAATGCTACCGTTCAACTCTTTTATCAATTTTAATTTTCGAATTATGTGCGTGGTTTAAGTACTTTAAGGTCTAAATTTGCAATGAAATGTTGCACTATATTTTGCTGGTCTGATAATGATAACAAAGCTGGCAGATGGCCTCGTAAGCCCACCGAGCTTGGGGTCGATTGATTTGTTTTGAGGAGCACTTCACACTTAGATGATATCCAGGGTCTGATGATGAAGCTGGAAGGTGGCCACGGTATCTCTGTGATAAAACGACATAAACCGACCTAATTTGGCCTCGATTAATTTGTCTTGAGGAGCACTTTACACCTAGATGATATCCAGGGTCTGATGATGAAGCTGGGAGGTGGCCACGGCATCTCTGTAATAAAACGACATAACCCGACCGAGTTTGGGTTTGATTGATTTGTCTTGAGGAGCACTTTACACCTAGATGATATCCAGGGTCTGATGATGAAGCTGGGATGTGGCCACGGCATCTCTGTAATAAAACGACATAACCCGACCGAGTTTGGGCTTGATTGATTTGTCTTGAGGAGCACTTTACACCTAGATGATATCCAGGGTCTGATGATGAAGCTGGGAGGTGGCCACGGCATCTCTGTAATAAAACGACAAAACCCGACCGAGTTTGGGCTTGATTGATTTGTCTTGAGGAGCACTTTACACCTAGATGATATCCAGGGTCTGATGATGAAGCTGAAGGTGGCCACAGCATCTCTGTTATAAAACGACATACTTAAGCCCACCAAGTTTGGGGTGGATTAATTTGTCTTGGGGAGCTCTTTGGGTACACCTAGATGATATTCGGGGTCTGATGATGAAGCTGGAGGTGGCTACGGCATCTTTGTAATAAAACGATGTAACCCTACCGAGTTTACCCTAGACGGCCGGTTGGCATAGCGGGAGTGTAAGCGACGCACGGCTACGTCAAAGGTCGCGGGATCGATTCCCGCTCAAGTCAAACATTTGTGTGCATGAATATGGATATTTGTCTTGATCTGGGTGTTTCTATGTATAACATATAAGTATGTATTTACAAAAAAAAGTTTAACTATAGATATGTATGTTTATCCATTATCTAGTACCCATAGTAGGGTCATTTCGCCTGTTCGCATCCATTTAGTGCAGTTGACAAAGGACAATGGGTGGTTTTGGGCGGTCGGCGGCCATCAATGAATTTAATATCAAATGAAAGTACTAATAATTAGGAACATCTTTTACTATGGGCGTTACGCTGTATTCCATTTAGGAAAAGAAATATTTGAATGTCAATATAACCTAATTGTATAGATAAAAGTTTTGTGACACGGTAACACATCATCAATATACCTAATTATATAATAAAGTATCGCACGTGATCTTTCGTGTGAAGATAGCTCGGCGTTATAAGGCTGAGCACCTAGTACAGAGCGTGTAAAATATTGAAGTATACCGAGAGCAACAAATAAGACGTCTTAGCGAATATATTGAAGAGGAAGAAGTGTGGTTGTTACCCGTTCGAATACAGTCAAGGCACGTAAGACCTAGGACTTATTTATCATCGTCCTAGCGTTATCCCGGTTGCATCCGAGACTTACGCCTTGAAGCTCGACGTCCGCTTACTAGTCCAAACAGACATGACAGAATATCGGCTTTTCCACAGAAGGATCACTGCCGTCTGACTTCCGTAACCCAAAGGTATAGCGATATTTCCATAGCTTAGACCAGTATCAGTTTATTTGAGGCAACCGTATTGACTTTCAAAGATCTTCATTAAAGCCAAGACCGACGGTATATCCTGCTCTCTGAGGCATGGGGCAAGCGATAATTAACTATTTAATACGTAAGTAAGATCTGGGACTTATTATTCATAGATTATTCCGAGTTATAGGCGCACGGTCAAATGCTGCGCACATAATTATTATGTGCGTAGTATGGTATATTATATACTTATATGGCTGGGTAAGAAATCAACCCGAAGAGTTGCGATTAGCAGCAGCAGAATTAACTGGGATTATAGAGGATGAATGAGAGGAACTAGGCTACACAAGGCTTAAAATCATACTTAATTCTTTTTTTAAACCATTATGTTCTTTCATAACTTTATCTACATACAATAATTAATTATGCATTATAATAGCTTAAATAATCGATTTTAAACTTTCGCGATTTGTATACATCATAGAAATTAATTTAGCGGGTCTTAATCGCGTTAACTTAAATTATAAAATAGGTATTTATACCTTAAATAATTTAAGTTAACGCGATTAAGACCCGCTAAATTAATTTCTATGTTATAATAGCTTATTATTTATTGATGATATTATGTTAGTTATATACAGGGTGTAACAAGACCCTTAACGAAAACTGAAATCCTATGTTGTACCAATCAGTACGAACATTTTTTGCTTGGGCACTATACCTGGGAAATTACTGGTTCAGGAGATATTGAGGCTCAAAGTTAATATGGAATTTTTCTAATTAGGTACAAAATCGATGCATTAACCCCCTCATATTTTCTTTAGATGCCCTATAGCCCCATGAATATGTAGGTATTTCGAGAATTGCACGCGCGCGCTTTTAATTGCAGTTAAAAAAAAGTGAAAACTCAAAAAAAAATCGTTTCCCAGCTATTATTTTTGGTTAGTATCACTTGGCATGATGTCCACAACGAGTAGACTTCGGCTTGGTGATGGGTCTTGTGACACTCTGTACCCTTATAACCAAATAAAGATTTTATGTTTATAACAAATTGTATGGTAACTGTATTAAATAATATATATTTAACATTACTTACATCTAAATAGTAAAATGCACCTACCACTTTCATCTCTGCACCACCTTAAGGTTGACAGGTAGAGAATGCCATATGGCATTATGTCCACCGATGTACACTATGTTTGTGCATAAATGATTAAATAAAATAAATAAATAAACTGTGCTTACATTAGTAAGCACAGTTACCATACAATTTGATACAATAATATGTGATATATTATAAAATGACAATCTAAATAAGTTGTTTCACTTTCTTTAACACTTTCGTTAGCCAGGGTAGTAAGTAAAACGATTAAAGTTTGAAATAGTTTAAAAATATATAAACATTTTTGTCACTTCAAACTATCTTCGTACATACATACATACATAGACTCACGCCTGTTTCCCGGAGGGGTAGGCAGAGACTACAGAACGCCATTTGCAACGATCCTGACATACCTCACTTGCTTCACTCACTCCCATCAAGTTTCTCATGCATGCTCTTCTGTTAAGGGTACTTCTGACTTGTCCTTTTTCAGGATGTCTCCAATCTGGTCAGAGAACGTTCTCCTAGGTTTTCCCCTTTGTCCTGTCCCATTCACACTAGCCTGATATATCTTCTTTGTCTTTACTATCTTCGTGTATCAATAAAAACAACTTTTAAACTATTGATTACTAATAAACTGATTTAAATAATAGTTACAGGTAGCACGCCACTGCGTAATGATGATGTTGTGCATGTATTGTTAGAGAGAGATGCAGGTGGCCTTTAATGTTGCGTTCTCTCTCCCACCGGCGGACACGAATAGGCCTCACTCTGCCACTCTATTCTTAATATCTCTATGCTCTTATACGTTGAGGTATTGGCGGTACTGACTTTTCATTTTATTAGTGTGTTAGTATACTTATTTTCGAGCATTTTTAAAGGGAGGTCCGTATATGGACGCGAATTGGGCGATGGACGCGAACAGGCGAAATGACCCTACAAGCTCAAAGCTCTGCTTAGTTACTCAAAGACTATTAAGCATACTTTTATTGAATTGTTTTATTTTTTTGTTTTCTGCTATTTTGTTAACTGTAAAATAACTAGGTACATTTCAAATAGTTTTACTACATACATTATTATTGTCAGTGCTGTGCATACCGTAATTGTCATATTATATCAGATACGATGCCTTTTAAGTGTTTACCTTAACTGTATAAATATATATGATGTGGTTGTGCTAATAAATAAATAAATTAATTAATTAATTTGGGACTAGATGGTGTTGTGTGAATGTGGTAGAATATTATATTATATAACTATAGTTTGGGCTGGATTGAATTTTCTTGAGGAACACTTTACACCTAGGTGATAATAATTATGATACTACAATACTACCTATAGCGGTACCGGGTTCGATTCTAGGTATAGTTGCTTTTTGCATTTTCTCATACAAAGTACCTAGTTAATAAATAATATGGACTCACTCATGGTATGAGTTCGTGCGTGCGTCCTTGAGGCATACATAGAAGTAGTTCGTAGATGATTGTTTACGAATTGTTACTAAATAAGTGTATCTACCTATAAAACCCGTAACGTACCCATCCCATCTAAATAGGTAATTTTATTTTGGTTTAAGCGTCATCTAGTGAAAATTCAATGTAAACCGTTGTACATTACCTTTCGTGTTTTTACTACGCCATCTATTAGTATACGTTCATAAGTGATAAAATATGCACGTAAAATGACATAGATAAATTAGCTTATTATGAGCAATATTACCAATTCTAAAAAATACTTAAACAATTTCAATGGCCGTTAATGAAAAAATAATGATATTTTTATGACTTGTCTGGCTGTAATTAACGTCGCGTGCTATTTGATCAGCGCCCTCTGGATATAGCTCGCGATTTGAGCTTTTTCCGAGGCACATTTTTTTGTTCGACTTTGGCAGTCTATATTCTTACTCGTCTCTGATACAACTTTGCTTCGAGGTTATAGTGGTAATTGTATTGAGAGCTGTCAAAGTGTCGTAACCGGCCAAGTTTCAAATTCGCCGCTGGAGTCGCTAGTTAGAATCTTAGCATCGCCAATATATTAGGGGTTAAAGTATGAAATTGCCGATTTGTACTGAAAATCAAAATTGTTTATTTTTTAATTTTTAACATATTTTTATAATCAAAATAGTTTGTCAAAACGCTTTCTCGTTCTGTATGAGGTCTCGCGTTGTCATGGAGCAATAATGGTGAAGATCGATTCATGATTTGGGGCTGTTTTACTGCTAGTTTTGCCAACATTGCCGGAATTCGGTACAATAGACATCTGCCGTTATTGCTTGACCAGATCGGAGAAAACTATAGTGAATAACACCATGCTGAGACCACTAAACAGTTACCATTACCTTTTTATTGGTTAGCTTTGCTTTAGGACCTGGGGTCAGCCATTGCATTTTTCTTCTACGGTTATCGTAAAGAATCCACTTTCATCACATGTCACAATTCGATCCAATATCGCAACACAAGTTCAACAAGGCAACACAAGTTTGAACACGTGTTTCTTTCTGCAGATCAGTCAAATAATGAGGCACCAATTTTTCGATTTTTTTTATTTTATTGATTTGACACAAATGAGTCAATATTGTGGGTAGCGTAGTTTGACCAGGATCGGCTTCCACCAACTCTCTTAATTCATCGTCTTCCACCTGTTTCTTCCTCGTGGCTCGTTCTTCAAGTCAAAGTTTCCATCGCGAACGCGTTTAAACCACAATCGAACGGTGCGTTCATTAGCAGACCCCTCTCCAAACGCAACATTGATATTGCGGGCTGTTTCTGCCGCGTTACTTCCGCGTCGGAACTCGTATTCAAAAATCACTCGAACTTTCGCAGTATCCATCGTTCTTGTCTAAGTTGAATAACAAAAACAATTGAAAGTCGATATTCAAATGTTTCACATTTTTAAAAGAAGAATATCATAGAAACCATTTGAAAAAAGTTTCATTCAAAAACCACAAACTATGAAGATTCTATGTCAATTCAAAGTAATTATTACAATAAAACGGCAATTTCATACTTTTACCTAACAAAGACCTAGTTTGGCAAGACAACAATCTTTAGGTTGCAACCAATACAATATATTTTCTTATTATTACTTTACTTAAAGTAATAACATGACCCCAGTACAGCGGGTTGTGCGGGCGCTCCTGCTGCCACAGCGGAGACTCTAAAACGGCTAAAACGGCGCAAATATGTAAATCTCGTAGGGGATTATGTATTTGAGCCGTTTGGAGTCGAAACGTTGGGGTCATGGGGTCCAAGTGCTAGATTTCTTTATAGAGAGCTTGCGAAAAGACTTGTCGACGCCTCGCGTGACCAGAAGGCTGGTATGTATCTAGCACAAAAAAATTGCATTGCCAAACAGCGTGGCAATGCTGCCAGTCTTCTGGGCACCGTTCCCAATAGACGGCGATGTGGAGGACTTTCACGACGTCCTTTGAATATAATATATTTTCTTTTTTTATATGTATTGTATTTTGTTATTTTAATTTAATTTTAGTAGTAGTATGTATTTGACTGCCACCGTGGTCCAGTGGATAGCGTATGCGACTGCTGATCGGAGGTCCCGGGTTCGATTCCCGGGTCGGGTAAAAGTGTTACTGGGTTTTTCCGAATACTTAGTAGCAGCACGGAGCCTGGCAATGTGCTCTACCCACCCCTTCGAGGATACAGGCGGGTCGATATTAAAAAAGAACTAAGTATATTATAATAAAAAAAACATTATTTATATGATAAACAAGTTACGTAACTTATAATTATGAGTATTAGTTGCTATTATTGTAAGATATCTTTATTCGCATATGGTGTTACACGCGTGACCAACAGCAGTATGAATCTCAGAAAACAACAATAAACAAATAGAACAAAACAATTAATTCAAGTCTTAGCTACCTACGCCTATACAAACGATCACTACAGTAAGACTCGCAGATCAAAAGATCGCTACTATTATACAACCATCAACTATTCAAGCTTAGTGAAATTTTATAACGACGTGCTCAGTCCACTGTGAGAGCAAAGTCATACTAACAATATTAATGCCAGTGCCCAGTAATCGGATGACTCATCTGGTAAGTGGGTAGTTTCCATTGAATATTACCTACGTATTAGTATAGGTCGTGTCAGGATGTTGTGTGATGTGATGATTTTTAATAGAATAAAGAAAAATATGCTATTGCTGTAGATACTCGCTCGGAAGCGGCACAAGATTAAACATATTTAGGAACCATAAAAAATAGAATTATAACAACAAAACCAAAATAAAGGACAATCCATACATACATACATAGACTCACGCCTGTTTCCCTGAAGGGGTAGGCAGAGGCATATTAAACGCCCATTTTTCGCAAGTGTTTTGATCCCACGTAATAGGTGGCGAGCCTATTGCCGCTTATCGGGATATTTTGTTTGCCAGAGACTCGTCCGTTGATCGGCAGGTGCACCACTTGCAGATGAGGTTGGCTTGGGACCCTAAGTTCTTGGTGGGAACCCTGTGCACCCAGGACAATCCAGACTTTAGTTAATAATTTGCCGTGTCTCAGCGTCCAAGTACATGTTTTTTAACTAGAGCATGCAATAAGTATGTAGGTATGTTAAAATATAAAATAGAGTCCTTGATACAGTGCGATTGATTGATTAAAAACGAGTATATGTGGAAGTCGAATATTTCGAAACGTGGCGCCCAGAACCTGAAAATATGAACGTTATACAAATTAACCAATTAGGTACACTATTAATCACTATGAGTGACTAACGCTATAATTGTTTTCTTGTCATGACGTTGGGAAAACCAAACCACAATAAGATATTTTCTAACAGAAGTACCTAATCAAAACAATAATAAATAAAATCTCATAATACTCGAATGCATATCAATTTTAGAAAAAACAGACTTAAACTCGTATAATTATTAAGGTTGGAATACTTAACATAATAATCCGTCCGTGTGGTGACGGATTAAGAATACGGAATGTCACCACCCCATATCATCCCATGGGTGTCGTAAGAGCCGATAGAGGGAGCATATTGTGCAGAGAACAGCACTGTAAGAGAAGTAAAACTAGATACAAACCCAATACCAACCCGTTTGGCCAGCGTGGTATAGTAGGCTAATTCCTCCTTTCGGAGGAGAGGCCTAGTCCAGCAGTGGACTGTTAAAGGCTGATGATGAATATAATAATTATTTATAAAAAAATAAATCACACCCTTTTATATGTATAACCCAGGCATAATATTATGTATGTACACATGCATTAGAAACGGAAATCCCGTGATCGAGGCAAAACACGTGACAAAAACTCAATAACAATACTGCTTAGAAATTCTCAGAAATGTGCTCCATAAACGACATTTTATCAGGCGTTCGTTACTTAGAATTTATATAATACTTCCTACTAGTGGTCTAACAAAATAAATAGTTTGTCCTCAAACATATTTGGCTAACATCGTTATGCCTGATTAGTGATAGTAGTTACTCATAATCGGCAGCGATAGCCTAGTGGAGATACCAACAGACTGCCATGCAGAGGGTATCGGGTTCAAATCCACGGCGCGCACCAATGACTTTTCGGAGTTATGTGCGTATCGAATTGTTAATTATCGCTTGTCCCGTGCCTCGGAGAGCACGTTAAGCCGTCGGTCCCGGTTGTCATGAAGATCTATGACAATCGTTACAGGGCGTCAGTACCTTCTAAAATAAACTGACACTAGTCTAAACCATGGAATATCGCTATCCCTTCGGGTTGCGGAGGTCAGACAGGCAGTCGCTCCGTGGAAAAGCTAATATTCAGCCAAATCCGGTTAGACTAGTAAGCGGACCCCAGATTGAAACTGGGATAACGCTAAGAGGATGATGAGACACTCATAATCGTCCTATCGTTATCCCAGTTGCAAAGTTGCATCTAAGACTTTTTGTCTTGGAGTCCGTGATCTATCCAGTCAAACTAGATTTGACAGAATATTAGCTTTTTTACAGATTACTGTTGTCTACTAACGCTACTAGCAATATTCCATTATTTAGATCAGTGTCAGTTCTATTCAAGAAAACTGAATTTCCGGCACGTCTGCCAAAAAACTTCATGACTACCGGGACCGATGCGACGGCTTAACATGCTTTCTGAACCACGGTGCCCACTATAAATAAATGCTTTAAGTATATCCACAACCAACTGCTTGTTGCTTTTCTTCACAACACTGCAGTGAGTAATGTGGTTACAATCCCCATACGCGATCTTTGTGTATGCAAATTTATGTCGCCAGTCTGGATGTTCTTTGATATTGGAATAGTACTGGAGAATATTTGTAATGACTCTTATGATTAAAAAAAAAACTTAACGTTGTGTGAGTCTCAAACATTTGTTACGACTCTCTCTTTGCCATTTGGCTTAAGCAAATTGTACCGAGTGTTATGGGTTCGATACCCACAGAAGACAAAATTTCGAGTGATCAACGAATCGTTGTGTCGAATCTGGTTGGTCTTTGTGTCAATTGATAATGATAATGTGGCAATTTTCTTTTTAAAAGAAAGGATAGAAAGCATTCACTTGTAATGTGCCAGTCAAAGATTTTGAGCAACAATGCCTGATACTATTCATTCTAACATTTTTTATAAGAACATTGATTTATTGCTGAATGCCCCGTTGAGGAAGCGCCTTTAAAGACCAATGTGCAGTTCCAAGAAACGACTAATGATGGTAAACCCAGTCTGCGGTTAAGAAATACCAATAAGGAGCGTGATACTAAACAATCGAAGTGATAACAAACGCAATATTACCTTATGGTTATGTGATGATTACGAATGTAGAGACTTTATAAACAACTAGAAGATGCCCGTAGCTACGCCCACACATAATTTTATTTTTAAATATTTCTGCCCGATTCCGTGGGCGACCGGTTGGCGCAGCGCGAGTATAAGCGAGTGCTACGCCGAAGGTCGCGGGTTCGATTCCCGTTCAAGTCAAACATTTGTGCGCATGAACATGGATGTTGGTCTTGCTCTGGGTGTTTCTATCTATAATATGTATGTATTTACAAAAACAAAGTATATTAAGTATGTTTATCCATTATTTAGTACCCATAGTACAAGCTCTGCTTAGTTTGGGACTGGTGATGTGTGTATGTGGTAGAAAATATTATTATTATTATTTAACGCAATCTCTTTCTAGTGCACCCCTACGGTCTCCAAGGAACATAGATACTTGCAAGATTTCAGATTCCTGCGCCTAATACATTTGGCTGTAGCTTGTCTGTCAGTAAGTCAGTAACGCAAGGATTTTATAGGTTAACACGAAAAAGAACACCGATCACGAAAATATGCAAAGGTTTTTTTTTTTATATTACCTCAACTGCAACATTAGATACTTCTTTAATATAAGAAGACACCGTTATTACTCGATCTGTTTTATTTACTATTTCCAAAAGAAAACCAATTTTGTTTTAATGCTGAGCGATATATCCATGATGCGTTTAAAGAAAATAATCCCTACAAAACTCTAACGATTTATACATTGTTACCTCTGGAATCTCTTGACAGTACCTTAAACATTATAAACATTCCGTATACACCTCTGAGCGCACGGGATTCACTGATTTACATATAAATTGCAGTTAACTCACATGCTCTCTCTACTTTTAAATGTTTTGTACCCTTGTGTTTGGTGAAAACCTCTACTAAAATAGGCCTGTAGATTTTGAATCAGTATTTAGAATTGTATGGAATGTAATATGTATATTCACATGAAGGATTTAATGTTCAAATCAATTACGAATATAAGCCCGGAGAATAATTAACTGTTCAACATGGGCCATTTCTCCCTGTCAGAAGGGTTGGATATGTTATAGTTCACCAAACTATGCAATTGCAGGTCGGTAGACTTACTGCGGAATTCAATATTCGATCTATAGATAGATCTGTAGATTTTAGATTCGTTTTTGACATAAACTCCATACAAAATATGTCAAACCCGAACCTCGAATGTAAAAATCCATGTATGGATCGAATATTGAAAATGGCCGGACTTCACATGTCTTTCGAAAACATTACAGAGACCTTTTAGACAAGCAAGTTCATCATATCAATCGATAGATATCCACTGCTGGACATAGGCCTCCCCCGAGGATCTCCTCATACACCGATTTTGAACCACCTGTATTCATCTGCCTCTCGTTGGTTTACCTCACTGGTCGGACATGCAAGAAATGCAGGGTACGTCACAATATTTTTGTTCACCTAAATGGTGTATGAAAATATTCACCATTTAGTAAGTAACAATAAAACATTACAGAATCAAATCCTTGCGTTACTTACTGACTGACAGACACGCTACAGCCAAAACTATTGGGCGCAGGAAGCTGAAATTTGGCATGTATGTTCCTTGGAGACCGTAGGGGTGCACTAAGAAGGGATTTTCCGAAATTCCCACGGGATCGGCCAAAACGGGTAAATTTAAAAAATGTGCCTGCGTAGCTGCTGTATTTATATATGGGGTATAACATTTCTCATGTCACACAATTTAATACAATTTTCAAATAAAATATATTAATCTTCATCCATAATTTTATCAAAACATACATCGCACTCGACAAAAGAGGGATATTGTTGAAATATATCCCGCAGTTGGACACTGTAATTCAATTTCGTAAATTAGATTTTCCGTCAAGTTACCTGTCTTCGCCCCTTCGCATCGCGTTATGTTACGACGTACAACTTATCATGGACCGCCACAATTGGACCAATGTTGGCTCCAAGTATTGTCAGAGATTTTCCTGTTTGAATTTATGAATCGTCAAGGCTGTTGTTTAATACTTGTTAAACAATATGAAGTATTCTTATTTTAAGTTGTAATTATGCATTTATTAAATTTAATTTTGAGAAAGTTTAATTAATTATACATATAAAATCCTTGCGTTATTGACGGACTGACAGTAAAGCTACAGCCAAAACTATTAAGCGCAGGAAACTGAAATTGATGTATGTGCCTAGGAGACCACAGGGGTGCACTAACAAGGGATTTCCCGAAATTCCCTCGGGTTCAGACAAACGGGTAAGGTAAAAAAATATGCAGGTGCAGCCGCAAGCATTCCCTAGTCATTATATACAAAATTCTTGCGTTACTGACTGACTGGCTGACTGACAGACAAACTACAGCCAAAACTATTAAACGCAGGCAGCTGAAATTTGCCATAATTATTTGTTCCTAGGGGACCGTAAGGTTGCATTGAGGATTGCCTGAAATACACACGGGATCGAGTAGAAACAGTTAAATTATAAAGAAATGTGCGAGCGTAGTTGCGGGGATCCTCTAGTGCTTTAATAATTTTATAACCAGTTGTAGTCATTATAAATACGATTTCATACTTGGCCGACATATGTAACTTACCGAAGTCATGATTTTGATGTCAAAGTATCTCATCGTCATCATCACTAGCCTGCCATAGTCTGCCATGTTGGATTCAGGCCTCTTTTATAGCACACTATTGCACTTGATCTTCGGCTCTTCTTGTCCAGCCGCTGCACTACGTTTGCCAAAACGCGGTCAAAGAATCGAATGAAATCTAATTTTAATGTTAATGGACGATAAATTATATGTATATTTATTACCCGTTATTTCATATTAAAATATCTCACAGAGAAAATATAAATATGTAGTAATCACAAATGTTTATTATAACAGTTATTTTAAAACTGCAGGAATGTCCTTAAAATCTCGTAACAAAAGCCAGAACAACACAACATGTTGGTCATAAACATTGGGCCCAACATCTGTGAGGGAGTCCAAATTAGATAGGTACAAGTGGGGTCAAGCACGGCGTCCCATGACGTCACAATAAACGAGATGATATCTGCACAACATCAGACAGTAAAGGAAAATATAAATACACGTGAGATGCTCTTAACTAAATTAATTCTTTAGGTGAATTTATTGTGAGTAGACTATCAGATGAAATATATGTAGGTAGGTTTAACTTAGTTCAAAATAAGGTAGAAATGATTTTTAAGCACAACAATATAAAACATATATAGACTCACGCCTGTTTCCCGGAGGGTAGGCAGAGACTACGGAACGCCAGTTGCAACGATCCTGACATATCTCCCTTGCTTCATTAACTCCCATCAGATTACTCATGCATGCTCTTCTGTTCAGGGTACTTCTCACCTGTCTGTTTTTAGGATGTATCCAAACTGGTCAGAGAACGTCCGCCTAGGTCTTCCACTTCGTCCTGTCCCATTCACACTTGCCTCATATATTTGCTTGGTCAGTCTTTCGTCATACATCCTCACCACGTGCCCAAACCACCTTAGCATACCTTTCTCGATGCTTGTCACTACATCTTCTTTTACCCCACAACACTTTTATCACATGATTCTTCACTCTATCAGTCAAAGACACACCACAATATGAAACAAATTAAAAAATGCGGCAACAGCAAAGAATTTGCTTTTTGAATTAGATACAGATGGCTACAGAAACGTGTGACGTTAATTTTTCTGACAAATTACGGTATTGAACGAAAGGAATAAAACACATAAGTCATAAGAAATACATAAAGATAATCATTAATTATTTTGCTACTGCTTAACTACTCTAACTAATCTTAACTAGGTCGAATTCAGTAATGGGTCCATTTTGCATTAGACCCAAAAGGAATTTTTAAATGTGCATATTATAAATTGATAACTAAATAAAGAAAAACTAACAGTAACATAGGGAGAACATTTTCATTTACAACATACGATTAAAATAAAAGGCGCGTATGTACCGTTTTATATAGATAATTTAAGAACTGCCTCCGTGGTCCAGTGAATAGCGTATGGGACTACTGATCGGAGGTCCTGGGTTCGATATCGGGTCGGGCAAAAGTGTTACTGGGTTTTTCAGAATACTCAGTTGCAGCCCGGAGTCTGATGATGTGCCTGGTAACGGCAATAGGCTCGCCCCCTATTACGTGTGACCTAAAAATTCAGGGCGAAATGTGGGTGTAATATTTACACCTCTGCCTACCCCTTCGGGGATGCAGGCATGAGACTATAAATAAAATAAATTTAGCAACTTTTACACACATAATTCTCTTCTCTTTTGTCATCATCTTACCAGCGCAAAACAGAAATTACCAATCCTTCGCTAAAAACACTGATAAGAACTACGCTTTACTGAATTCAGTATCGGTTTTCTATATTGATGTAAATAACTGAAAAAGTTGAATCAAATTATTTTTATTGTCAGACAACTTCTTTACATTCTAACTGACTCTACAAACATGTCGTGACGCGGCGACAGTCAATAGAAAGAGCTATAAAACGAAAAATCGAAATATTGAATAAAATAACTGTTTAGTGTTTGGTCTCATGTTGGAATCAAACCCAGAATCCGTCACTCGACTCAGCACAGTGAATTTATTAACAACCACCTCAATCGTATCGTAAGTATTAAATTTGCACCGCACTCCTGAAGCATTTCTAAATCAAAACACGGACCGTTACCCACGAGAGTGACTTGCGGAAAATTGGAAAGCGAAACAAGGTGAAAAATATTATTAAGTGGAGCACTCGCTGAGTACGGCACTCGAGGGAACCGGGGTGTTTGTCTTCGATACTTTAACCTGCCTTGGAATTATGTGGTCTGTAAAAAACTCAATTTATTGTTTAGATTGTAAAGTTAGAGAGTGGAGTTGTGATAGCCGTATTATGATGCTAAGGATTTGTATTAAATTCGTTCTGAGTTTCGTGATTTGTACGCATGCTTATATGTGACTGATCAGTCATACCGTGGCCGTGGGAAGTGTAACAATGCCATAATAGGGATAAATAGAAGGGTCTCTTTTTAAACATCTACACTTCTGTAATCTTTTGGATACCTTAATATATAAAAGTGGGCGGCTCAAAACCGGTCTATGTGGAGAACCTTGGGGGAGGCCTATGTCCAGCAGTGGACGTTTCTAGGCTGACATGATGATGATAATCTTAATATAGAGTGAGAATTAGTAGCGTGAATCAAGCCTTCAATTTTATTTTTAACCTTACTAAAGTCGAGTCGTATGTGATGTTACTAAAATAAACCAATAAAACTTGATTCAGTAACATAAAAGCCAGCATATATAGAATAATATGTTCAGTCTTCCGTAACTACCGTCGGATAGTAATAAATAATGTAATTTCTAGATCATTCGGTTTAAATGTAATGGCAGTAAGACCAATAAATATATCGCGAAAAAATCCATAAACCTTTAAATTGATTTCAATAGAATAAGTTTGTGAATTTTTAAGCAAAATGGACTCAATCTATACCTAAGACGCAAAGCTCTAATTATTTTATTAGACTCTTACTTAAATTATCCGATTGCTATCTTTATTTTTATTTTATTTTTATTATTTTTTATTGGTTTACCAACAATTGTTTACACTGGTTATGGACACAAAAATGACCAAAAGCATAAAAAGAAACAGCATTCAAATCTCAAAAAAGATGTTTACGGGCGATGTTTAGACTTATGAAGACAGCTAGCTGCGTGCCCTATTTCAAAAAATACAAAATGTTAACTTTACCATGCTTATACATATTAGAAGCAGCTGTGTTTGTTAACTCGAACCCAATAAGCGTCTAGCCGACGAATTTCCACGCAATAGACGCGACCGTAGTCAACTTTGTCTCCAATTCGCTAAGACGACCCTGATGCGCAAAAGTGTGTTCTGTATGGTACCAATTATTTTTAACAAATTACCAAAAAGTTGGAAGGAACTGCTTCAATCAATGTTTAAAAATAAACTTCGTACTTTCTTGACCACCAGAGCATATTATAGCGTGACTGAGTTTCTTAATGAGAAAGAATTTGTATTTACATAATTAAATTTATATAGATCTATATAATAATCTTATAATTTGAATAAGAAATTAAATTTAAATAATTTGGACAAAAAATTATATATTGTTACATGTATCTTTTTTTTGTATAATTTTATAAGTAACCAATTTATTTTTGCACGTCATGCTGTGACAAACATGTCTGCACTTAATTTATTTTGTCATCTTGTATGTATGCACTTTCTTTGTATGTACACACTCATGTTTATGCAAATAAAGCTTATCTTATCTTATCTTATCATATAAACTACAGTGCACAATCAGTTACAGGTAAACTCCGCATTCAAAATGAGAGTTGTACGCATAACGGAAGAAGAAAAAAGAAAAAAAGACTACCCGAATTCGTCTTAACTACATCTAAATCTACATCATCATCCTCCTAGCATTATCCCAGTTTCAACCTGGGGTCCGCTTACTAGTCTAACCGGATTTGGCTGAATATTAGCTTTTCCACAGAGTGACTGCCTGTCTAACCTCCGCAACCCGAAGGGATAGCCATATTCCATGGTTTAGACTAGTGTCAGTTTATTTAGAAGGTACTGACGCCCTATAACGACTGTCAAAGATCTTCATGACAACCGGGACCGACGGCTTAACGTGCTCTCCGAGGCACGGGGCAAGCGATAATTTATAATTTAATACGCACATAACTCCGAAAAGTCATTGATGCGCGCCGTGGATTCGAACCCGATACCCTCTGCATGGCAGTCTGTTGGTATCTCCACTAGGCTATCGCTGCCTACATGATTACATATTAATAATATTCATTATATTAACAAGTGAAATTAAAACCAAAAAAAAAGTTAAGTTAATCCTAACCTTGATTTTCCAAGGCTTTTAAACTGTATAGTGTGTCACAGTGCAAGTCGATTAGATCGCTACATTCATTAATTATCTTGCTTAACCTGGCTACTGGGGAGCTAGCATTTAAGACCGTTCGTCGCAGCGGTGGACAAAGTGGTGTTATTGGCTTTCGAGGAATCTTTGCAGCCACACGAAATTTAAAAACGCTCAGTGTCTGTGGACAATCAATTTTATTGGCCATTATTTTGCCCACAAACATTACGTCTATAAGGCGACGGCGCCGGCGCTTTTCCAGTGAGATTATTTTGAAGTGTTTCAACCGCTTGGTATATGAACGCATTTTTTTACTATTCCGCCGGCAAATACCAGGTGCCACAGAAAGCGCTTTTGGATTCTCTCCAGACGCAACGAATGTGTAGCATAATGCGGTCGCCAGATCACACTACAATATTCAAACACGCTTCGAATCAGACTATTGTATAGCACAATTTTAATTTTAGGAGACCGAAACTGTTTGCAATGCCTTAAAACGAACCTAAACATTCTAGAAGACTTTTTTATTATGCTATCTACATGTGGCATAAAATTTAATAAGAGTTAAAAGTAATGTCGAGGTCCTTTTTGTGTTTAATTCTGCTATTTTGGTTTCATTTATGTGATAATCTTGTCTTATCAGATTATACTTTCGCGTGTAATTGACATGATAACATTTAGTGGGATTTAACAACATTGAGTTATGTTCGCACCACTTAATAAGCCTATTACTCTCCTATCGTCTTTCACGTAGGTACATAGAATTACTTAGAGGAAAGCCAAAATTATGTTTTCGATACGTTAAACTACATTGCAATTCTGGCGGTGAAAGAAGAGGCGCGACGTAAAGAGTTTTGCAAAGAAAATTTTGTCGAACAAGTTTTCTCAAATCTTATTTATTTTTATTTCTTTCTAGATTCCTCACAGAAAACATGAGAGCAATAGAAAGGTGAGTTTGGTTAAGCAAATAAAATTCAGCAGTAATAAGCAGGAGGTACTAACTACTTTTTCTTCATCATATCAACCAATAGACGTCCACTGCTGGACATAGGTCTCCCCCAACATTCTCCACATAGTCCGATGAGAACTCGCATCCATCGTGGGTCCCCCTTGCGGCCTACCTCTGCTACCACATCCAGTGCGTTGCCACTCCAGGACCTTTCCGCTCCAACGGCCATCAAGAATTACTTTGTAAATAAAATAAGGCTCCTATTTGAATGATAATTTATATATTTGAACTGTTATTTGAGTTATATGTGCCATTCTTAACTGCCCCCAATAATACGACATTAACATTACAACCTTTACTAATTACACTAGTAACTTGTTTTACGACGGTACCATAATGTGGTACCCCGAAGAAATGTCCTTATAGTCGGCTATAAAGCACAAAGGTAAGTAGTTCACTATTCATTGATAGTCAATTGAGTCCACAAATCGTCCGGTTAACCCGCACGTGACCGCTCTTAGCTAAGGTGGAGGCTGTATCACCCGTGAAGGGACAACCGTTTTTTCTTCCAGCTAATGGCATACACACGGACGTTTTATTTCGTTTCTTTTAAGTTAGTTTAGTTTCGGAAGTAATGGAAAAATTTAATTGAAGAGGTGGACTGAAAAGTAATTTGAAATAATGTTTATAAAGGCGGTCATATATGTGGCTTACATAAATAATAACTTACTGCAAGTATTAAATCATTTTAAAAAATTTAAAAAGAAATATTCTCAGTCACCATATAGTATTTGTTCACGCATTTTATATGGCAGTAGGCATAGCCATATCCTCATAATACATTATGTAACGGATAAAATAGTAAGAAATATATTGTAATACCCTCTCACAGAAAATCGACGTAAAGTAACCGTGCCTAAACTGTTGCGTTTCGTTCGGTGAGTGAGAGTGCCGGAGGCCCTATCTCCTATTCCTTCTCCCTCATCCCACTCCTCACCCTATCCCTTTGCCCAACCCCAAGGGGCGGCAACGCACTTGTGACTCCTGTGGTGTTGCTTGTGTCCATGGGCGGCGGTAATCGCTTACCATCAGGCGATCCGTCTGCTCGTTTGCCGCCTATTACTAAATAAAAAAAATAATTAAAAAAATGTCACTGGAGCACTACTTTGCCTAAGCCATGCTTAGTTCTACAACCACAAACTTCTGACTTTCTAAATGTAAAGTTTGATTCGTCTTACTAGTTTAATCTATCAGATATCAGGACAAGTCTTTTCAAAATAATCCAGATTCAGTAAAGTTTAACAGTCATGTATGACGATACGATAAGTTTAGATGTTAATAGGTACAGCTTTTTCTTAATAATCCA
Source organism: Euclidia mi (assembly GCA_944739405.2). Classification (NCBI taxonomy): domain Eukaryota; kingdom Metazoa; phylum Arthropoda; class Insecta; order Lepidoptera; family Erebidae; genus Euclidia; species Euclidia mi. The sequence continues at coordinate 88,653,691 of OX123184.2, forward strand.
CAATCAGGTGCCCTATTCTTCTACAGTCAACTTTGCACAATTTTCAGGCGGCAGTGTTCAGCCATCAATGTGTCAGCGCCGGTCGGTTCACAGTCGATCGACTGCCCACCTCGCTTCACCTCTTTATGGCCGCGTGGCCGCCACTCTGATAGCGCCAATTACTGGCCGGGAAGGAAAAGTATTGGGTGGACATCACTACGATATATTTTTGAAATGTGTTCTATCTAAGGTAAAGAGAAAATTGGTTCGAAATTGGTTCGTGAAATCTTCTGGTTATGGATATTCGACATACCATAGGTTGACCCTTTGGATAGTTAGTTTTAGGTGTATGAAAAAAATGACGGAGTTCTAATAAGATCTTTGTGAACTTTATCCAACTTATATTCTCCTATGAGTCAAACATGCGTGAAACCTATGATATCAAAACAAAGTTTAGCGTTCTTTGTGGTCTGATCGTAAACAATAAGGTACTTAGCTCACAAGGCCGAAATTTAAACGATACGACTCATTTTATTTGATAATTTTGAATACTTTAATATACTAATAAAAAAAAAACTATCTGGACGATCCACATTATGCTTTCACATCTCAGCGATATATTATGGCGGTCGGTCAGTCCCTTAGACTTTGTTACCTCTGGCGGGAAATTGCTCCGCTATACCCAACCTACACACTATTACACCGCACGTGTAAGTAATCGTCGTTGTCTTACAATACCAACCGAACTTTTATCCAATGATATTAACAATTGTCTGTTCTCTTTATGAATGTACAGTATACCATCATATATAGTAACAAGAATTATAACGAGGCTACCGGACTGAGTACTACTTACTACCAGCGAAAGGCTTTAGATCAGAAAGACGGAGAAGTGACCAGGGGGGCAATTCTCGTACTTTATATAACATTGAATTTATATTTTGAACTAAATGAGATTATAGTTTGAATTGACTCAGAATCGGTATTCTGCTAACCTTATGTCATTATCGTAAAATTTGGAATAAACTGTTCGTCGTTGACACATATTTTGACCCTCGTTTCAATTTACGATCTCGCTACAATTCTATACGCTACTATTCGCTAATTTAGGAGAATATCATTTGTGACGTGCACCCTTTGTATTACTTAACTGACATTATATCGAAACTGTAGTTTAAACAAAACTAAGGAGAATTGGGCCTCAAAACGTGAACCCTTTTACTAGTAATAATAAAAAGGAAGTAATTTTAGAGTTTTTATTTTGAGTAACTTAAGTACAATTGCAATTAACTAAAATGTTGCGCTCTGTTTACCCCCCGTTTCGTATGAGTATGTTGACTTATAATTACTTAAAATTATAGGTCGTACATCCGCCTCTTTAAAAGCGGTACTTAACGTCTAGGGCGTACTGTGCAATGCACAGTCCTGATGCCTATTCTGAATTGTCGCTATGTAAATTTCTATAGTGTGCACAGAGACCATTCAGAATAGGTTATTAGTTAAACATGCAATCCTAATATTTAGACGTGCAATCCTGGTCAAGGGCAAAAAGCGGTAGTTTAGCCGGTAGAATGTTGACACACCACTGCCAATCGGCAGACTGGGCAGAACCATTTCATCTGGGTTCCACACTTAAAAACAAATGTGTGACATAGAGTGGTCAATATTAAAATTGTTCACAATATCGCTGGGCATTGTATTTTAAAACTCCTAAATGAAATATTCGGTATATTTCCTTTAGGAATTAAGCAGTTAGACCACAAGTATCAAAGGAATTATTTCTACTAGAATCAAAACAATTATTCCCTAACACTGCATTAGTTCAATAAACAGAAAGACACTTGTAAACCCCAATGTTAGCTCAGTACAAAAACACGTCGCTTCAATCAAAGTCAACAACTGATTGATGACGTTAATTAGCTATATACTTATTAACTCATCTGTATACGGTATCTCAAGGGACACCTACACGTTTGTTTTCCTAAGTAGATTGAGTGTTTCATTACAATATAGGAGTAGGTGTTCTTAAATTATTTTACCGCGAAAGCTAAAGCATTTATTTTGCAATATGGATAAACTGTATGCATGGGATAGTGGTTTAAGAGACAACACTTATATCAGAAACGAGTGACGTTGGTTTGATCCATAAATGGGATAAAACATTGTGTCCTTCGATTTTTGGGTGTTTCGAGTCTAGAATTTGTGTCCTTATTTATAAAGGGGTTGTATTTAACTGTTAGTCAAAAATACTAATTTTCCACCAAAAATACTAATTGCACCACTAAGCTAAGTTGACGGAGCCCTGCTTCGCAGGGCTCCTATTTTTGGGAGCAGGGTCACAAGAGAACCTAACATAACCTATTAAGTTTTCTGAGTGGATAAGTTTCCCGAGCGGACGAAACTTTTCATATCAAATGATATTTTGTAAAAAGATCATCATATTTGGTGTACAAATAGTATTTTAGTGTGCAAGTCAGTATTTTAGTGAAATAATAAAGTTTTTTTGCGTAACTCACTTTAGTGTGTTACATAACATTTTTGATACGCTGTTAAAAATATCCCTTTATAAAGTCCCCGCGATACGAGACATAGTACTATCGTTGTCCTTTGAAGAATTATAGGGCTTCGAATAAATTTCTCGAAATGTCGAAGATTTTACACTACAGTGCTGCATTGGTGAGATTCGTCAATATAAGCTATAAGTGTCGCACGCTTATATTTTCTCACAGATAATAATACTTACGGAAACATAATATTTGTTCCAATACATACCTATTTTTATACACAAAATGCATCACATTAGTTTGTGAAGTGTGTTATAAAAACGTAGTAATAACATTGTCTTAAGTAAGTCTATGTAACAGAGTTTTTATTTACACAAAAGCCGGGTCTCCACTAGGCAACATTTGGCGCGCGACACGTGACGCTCAACATGTACGGCAACGCTGCACAACAGCGCGCGACGTTGCCAGCTGGCGCAAAACATGACGCGCGGCTTGTTGTTTGTTAAAGAGCATCAGTTGAGCATCAATTGTTGTTGATTGTGATTGTTATTTTGTAGGTATTTTCTAACCCACCAACGTGTTTTTTTTTTCTTTTTGATTCATTTTTCGATAAAATTATAACCACTGCCGCTGAAATCAACACAAGTTCTTCTGGCGCCATGTTGTCGACGACTGACGTAAAGTAGTAGATGTGTAGACAGACAACGTTGTTCAACAAAAGGTCCGCGCTGACTTTCAACATGTTGGGCAACTTGCTGTGCAACATGTTGCGCGTCAATTGTTGCCTAGTGGAGACCCGGCTTTAACATGTTTAATGTGGTTTAATCTAAAACTTGTACTTCATATAAGACAATGGATATAAATTTGCATTAAAAATAAAAAAAGAAGTAGTACTAAAAGGCGGTTATTAATATGGTCATCTTAAAAATTATACATACCTAATAACTAACAATCTATAACAATATTTGACATGCAAAGATAGCTCTACCTTTTCTTTAGTAACTTTAAGGACTACGTTATAAAACTGCCAATGTTTTTTAAATTTCCCTTGAATACCAAGAAAGAATCCAAGTTAAATTTCAATAATCCATCTTGCAAGCAGGCAAACCAAATTGCAGACGGATGAAGTCGAAGGTTTCGCTTAATACAGCATATTTTGGTCCCTAATATGTCTTTATACTGTGCTAATATTATAGACTGCCTCCGTAGTCCGGTAGGTAGCGTATGCGACTGCTGATCGGATGTCCCGGGTTCGATTCCCGGGTTGGGCAAAAGTGTTACTGGGTTTTTCCGAATTCTCAGTAGCAGCACGGAACCTGGTGATGTGCCTGGTAACGGCAATAGGCTCGCAGAATTCATGGCGAAATGTGGGTGTAATACCTATTACGCCTCTGCCTACCCCTTTGGGGATACTGGCGTGAGTCTGTAAAAAAATACAGCAAATAAATTGGTTTACCTAAGACTGTAATAGATATTAAATTAATTTATAGAAACACATAACATTCGTCACAAGGAAACACCAAGCATCACATCTCGGAGCTGCCCTCCATTTGCAATTGACTCTCCGTATCTCCGTATTGTTTTAGTTTGGTAACCTGATCCACAATCAGGGGAGCAACCGGATACCACCTTTTACCGTTAGCAAACAGCTCAGGTGTTTGACTTGTTTCACAGGCTACAGTTTCTGTTTGAACTGTGGTATCCTTGTTTGCGAGATGTTTTTCTGCATTTGAGTCTCTGATTTTTAGGGAGAGTTTTTCTAAGGTTTTTTGCGATGTTTCGGTTTGTGGGTGGTGGTAAAAAAGTTTTCAGCTTGTCAACTTTGTTTGAATTTATTATTGCTATTAGTTTGTCCGTGTGGTGACGGATTAAGAATACTAAATGTCACCACCCCATATCATCCCATGGGTGTCGTAAGAGCCGACAGAGGGATCATATTATGCAGAGAACAGCACTGTAAGAGAAGGAAAACTTGATACAAACCCTATACCAACCCGTTTGGCCAGCGTGGTGTAGTAGGCCAATTCCTCCTTTCAAAGGAAAGACTGCTGGACTAGCAGTGGACTGTTAAAGGCTGATGATGATGATTAGTTTATTATTTACTCATAAACATCCGTCAAAAGAAAAGTTTATTTAATGATAGTCATTTCAATTTTAAAATAGTATTGTAATTTTGACAATGTTATTACAATTTGGTACTTGCGTTTAATTGGTAACCTCACTATTTAACATTGTATCAAATGATGATGCCTTCAATCTCCACACGGAACAACACTTTATTACATCCATAAATCGCTGTTTCGAGTATGGATGTCCCTTGTATCTGTTTGTAGAGTGTTTGTAAAATATGTCAAAACACAGGATTTAATACTACTATGAGTATAAAAGAACAATTTATTACGATCTGATTAAAATTATAATAATATACAAAAAAGAAAGTACTTCATAATTATAGTCCCCCAAGACAGCATTTCCTAAATCCTTTTCTATCAGCATTAAACGGACTATCACCATAACTCTGTGCACCCTTTGTATTACTTAAATGTGCAATACATCATAAGGCACTCAATCCCTATTACCTGTAATAAACTATTATTACGGGTTCTGTACGTGCCTTAGAACGTGCACCTCTACTTACTGGGAATTGATGGCGGGAGCGAAATACCGCCAAAACTGAAGGCAGCCATTTTGATGCTTGTATTGGTTATTTGAAATTCTTTTTTTAAATTGACTATTCATGTTCTAAGGCTAGCGGATGTACGATTAAAATCAAACAAAAGGTACTTTTACTTCAGTTGTAACAAATTTGGCTAGACCCCTTGGCAAATAAATTAAAATAAATTACTCTTAGTTTATTCAGCTTACTTCACACTCAACTGAATCAAAACGATGTATAATAATATATAGTCTCACGCCTGTATCCCCGAAGGGGTAGGCAAAGGTGAAATATTACACCCACATTTCGCCATGAATTATTAGGTCCCACGTAATAGGGGGCGAGACTATTGCCGTACCGGGCACATTACCAGACGCCGTGCTGCTACTGAAAATTTCCTAACGGAAAAACCCAATAACATTTTGTCCGACCCGGGAATAGAACCCGAGACCTCCCAATCCCACGCGCACATTTATGTCGCGAGACCAACGAGGCAGTCTGTATTGTCATCATTCTCGGTTGCAATCCAAGCTGATGCCCGAATCTATGTTTCCTAATAACAATAACACAGATATTTTCTAGCCCAAATTATATCATTACGTAGGTACCTATGTATACATATCGAAACGAATTTCAAAAGTTCAGCTCTTCATAGCACCATACCTTGCTATACGCTGATATACCACTGCATACTCATGTGGCCAAGATATTTTAAATTATTTTCATTAATATTTACTCCTTGCTGTAATTGCAAAATGCGTCTTAACTTTAATTTTCTTTCCAATAATTGTAACACAATACGAAATATTATGACTATGGTTCTCTGCAAGTGACTCTTAATTTACCAAACAACGATTGCTGTTCAGCCATTGCATCTTAAACCTTAGTTGCTTGTAATAAGAAGTTTGGTAGCGGTACAGGTGTTTCCCTTTTTCCTGGAGGAAATATCTTGAAGGTTTGTGACGTTTAATCTTGCGTGCGACGCGACCGCCGCGCGTATCACTCGCCGGTCGCCTTCTAGTGATGTTCGATGAACAATCGTTTCTTAATTAATATCGGTAAATCATCGTTGACATTAAGATTCTTACAATATTTTATATTTTCAGAGTATATTAAACTATCTAGAATAATTTAAAAAGGTAACGCATATTCGATACATTACGTTAATTGGTACATTCAAGTTTGTTAGTAGAATTGTCCTGTTGGATTTGATTTTAAGAATATATATAGGTTTAGTTTTTTTATTCTATAGACAATATTTTTATCACCTAGCAAGTATTTTTCAAAAACTAAATATCTTGTAAATAAATTGGTATTATGCTATTAAATATAGATTCCAAACACATAATTAGGTAATATACTTTTCAACGTAGTACAGTAATTCAGAGTTGTAGTCTAAACAAAGTGAACAGACAACACCATATTTCTGAAATACGAATTCAACTTTGGAATAACAAATGGCAACATTCTCAATTGTAATATATTAAATAGTATTTCATCGACAACAACTCACCCGTCCCTAGTCCAAGCGTCTGCAGAAATTCAATTAACATTACCTCCAGTCGCGTGCACCTTTATTTCCGTTCGGAGTCACTTAGTTCTCTCCCCTAACCCCCCACTAGTCGGGGGTGGGTCTAAGACGCCAGTAATGAGGTCCGGCCGCCGTTTAGTTTGTAGGTAATGGGGTACGTGAGGCCAAGACACGATTTTTCGACCACCCAATGGCCTCAGATATGGCTAAGCACAAATTTATTTGTACTTAAGTGATAAGAGTAGTATAAATATGTAGTGTTATGGTGCTACTGAAGGGTTTGTGCGCTGTTGTGTGTAAACACAAATATTAAGATAAGTTGAGAGGTCTATTAGTTGTATTACAAATTGGTATTAAGCATTGCGTAAGGATGTTTGGGGGATTTTTAATTGGATATACAGTCTTGTTTGTCCAATTAACGGAAGGTATTTATCCTGGTTCTAGTAATGATGTTGACTTTAATGCCGGCCGTATGAAGTATAAGGAAATATTTACTGTACGGAACTGCGCACTTTTTACAGTGCGTATTAACATTTTGCTAGTCCGTTCTTCCAGCTACAATTCTCCATATTCATGACAAGAATAACGTGTATTTTGATCATATAAATATGCAGTGATAACTTGCGTTCGACTAGCGTAGTTCCAATCATGGTATGGATACTTATAATACTTCTGAATTGTGTGAAGGCACGGCAATTAAGTCCAGCCATGGGAGAAACCTATAAGCTCCTGTGATCTACGTCACGCTGATGATGATGATGACTTGGTGGAGTCAACAAAAATAATTTAAAACTAAAATCAAGTATGAAAAATATTATTAGCTAATATTTATTCTGTTTTTTTTCTTATTACCTGTAAAGCCATTATAAAAAGCTCATATAACAACAAAATAGCGATACAGGAGCTGTTTCCTTGACGAGGATGGATGGGGTCGAGATTATCGGAGCAGATAAGCGATTCGTTCAAGGTGCTCTATCTGATGTAGGGCAGTAGCCATCAAGAGGGAGGTTTTGTCTCATCCCGGCTTTTGTTTTGTTACATCTATACACATATAGGTATACATACTCTTGAATATTAACATGATTTAAATAAGTATTAAAGTCATGCGGATCGATTCCTTGATTTTTTAAATTGTGTAAGTACATAAATAAAATATGATTAAAACATAGTTATTCTTCTGTCTACCCGATGGCCTTTCTTAGATTTGTCTTTCATTGGAACTACGTATCTTTTTTGGCTCTAGGAATAATAGTTTAGTAATATAGTAGCTGTCCGTGTGGTGACGGATTAAGAATACGGATTGTCACCACCCCAGATCATCCCATGGGTGTCGTAAGAGCCGACAGAGGGAGCATATTATGCAGAGAACATCACTGTAAGAGACGGAAAACTTGATACAAACCCTATACCAACCCGTTTGGCCAGTGTGGTATAGTAGGCCAATTCCTCCTTTCAAAGGAGAGGCCTAGTCCAGCAGTGGATTGTTAAGGGCTGATGATGATGATGAATATAGTAGCTGGTATTTCTTCATCTGGTTTAGTTACAAAGATCCTTTAACAATTCATATAATACCTACTATTTACATATAATATATTTATTGTATGGTAACCAGATAAGTGATACATTTTTAAATTAAATAGTATCTACAGCTTTTTTGTGTTTGGTCTAGGATGCCTAGTGGTTAATGAACCACTAGTCCATCAGCCTTGTCGACATCAATATATATATATATACTAACGCTTGTCGACAATACTAATTACGTGAAAAAGAAAAGTATTATAAGAGAACTATAACAAAATGTTCATAGCCACAAACGATTCCAAAACATAACTTATAATAATAAACACAACACATAATGTCTCCGTTGTCAGGTGAAGCAAACACATAATATATGACGATATTCACAAGTATGAGTGCATTCAATACGTTTTCCCGAGAGCCAGTGATGTAACGTAAATAGCACAATAATTCATCGATATTCGGTAGACGCCAGACTGCATAACTCAGGCGCGCCCTGTATTCATATGTCGAAACAATTTATCGACATTGTGGAAGTATGAAATGTTTTTTGAGAGTTATTCTGCTTTAACGGTGAAGAAAATATCATTAAGTCTGTGAGGAAAGCTGCATTTTTTGCACTTGTTTAGAGTATATTTTGACTAATCGACACTTGTTTGGTTTTTATGAGAACCTAACACTTCTGATATGGGTCAGTTGTAAATAGGCTGTGCACAATAAAGTAACAGTGCTTTGCAAAAATACTGATATTACTGTATAAGAACTTTAAGAAGATAGACCAATAATAGACGAGACGAAAATTATAGAGCAAGCACTTGATGACACGTGTGCTTGCTTTGATAGTCCAGGTAAGTCTTATGACTTCGTAGAAAGGAGTAAGAAAGTCTTAAACATAATTATTGTATTTTTTACCTTTCAAATATAAGGGCGACAAAGTCCTTCCAATCACTATTTGCCAAAAGGAATATGAGAGTAGCAACATGAAGGTTAAGCAAATGATTGAAGAAGAGTGATTTAGTGTGCCCCTTGTACAATCATTTACCAAAGAACATACAACAGTGCAGATTTTTCTCTCTTAGTACTTCTCCAGCAAACCTTTACTAATCCATAATCAGTTTATTTCATGTCTAAATATTTCTTCCAAACACATTGTCAATAACATTCAACGCTACATTTATCGATAGCGGCCATCTCTAGGATGCTCGTAACAAATGCTTCAGACCGGTGGACGGACGGGCGAACGATGCCTCTAAACACACAATTTCACTCTTATTTCTACAAGCAATGTTCCGACGCAGAACTCATTTTTACTACTGTGTGCGTATGTATTCACGTGATGCATATCTTTGTGTGGGTTTTACTGTACTGAGTAAACATTCTGACAGGAGATTTTGGTCAGGAGAGGAGAGTTGTATCAAGTGATGTAAACTTTATAGTGTGACCTGAGGTTAGAGTTTCATATGCATCTATAAATAAAAAAGAAATGCTTATATTACATAACGCAAAAGAGAAGAGCTGAAATATAAATTGACCAATATTCAATATACCGTGGATATTTATTGATGTGATGTGATATGATTGGATTATATAGGTATGATATACTACGATTTTATTACGTTTTATATGATAAAAGTATACCGGGTGTTAAAAGAACCTTAACGAAAATTGAAATCCCATGTTGTACTAATCACTACGAACATTTTTTACTTCAGTACCTTACCTGGGAAATTAATGGTTCAGGAGATATTGAGGCTCAAAGTTAGTATGTTTTTTTTCTAATTAGGTCTGTACTAAATCGATGCATTTACTCCGCCAATATGTTCTTTAGATGCCCTATGACCCTAGGATAAGTAGGTATTTCGAGCATTCAACGAGTACATTTCGGCTTGGTGATGGGTCTTGTGACACCCTGTATAGAACACAAAAGTTACTAAGGCTTTAAAAAAAATAAAAAGTACTGTGCCTAGTTGTAAGGTAGGGAAAAACAGAATATAACAAAAATTAAGTACTTAAGAAATATTCCCTAGTTGACGTACACAAAATAATTTATATCAGAGGGTACGGCCATTCTAACTAGATGAATCTTATTTTTTACTCGCGATGATAAATCAGTATAATGAAACACCTTAATCTCTCCGGAATCTCATTGCAGAAAGACGAGATATTGCAGTATTAATTACTTCTGTAAAGGGTGCTCCAGACGCGAAAAAACGACACTAGTACGTGCACACCGTTTCGAAAAATTGCACTGTAATGTATGATTATTTTATACAATCTTGAGGTATGGCATCTCTACCTATAGTCGGTGCCACATACCACATGTTTCAAAAAGTTGTGTTTTACATTTTATGCTTTAGTGAAGTTTGATACTTTTTAACAGTAATTTTTTTTAAATGTATTTGACTTTATATATAAGTTAATATTTTTATCTATGACTTCCAGTCATATCCAGAAAAATGGAAATTTGAATGAAAATAAACATATATGATTTTGTGTAAGAGTGGTCGAATTTTCTTGGGCGATTTTTTATTAATTTGGCGACTTTTTTGTAGTTTTTAACACGTAAGTAAGTAAATTCAAGTTAATAATAGAGTACCATGAATGTCAATAATAGAGTACAAACAGGGTACTCTATTATGGACGTTGATTTTTTTTATCATAGACAATAAATAATTTGCTCCTAGCCTAGCTAACCTAAAATATCAAATAATTGTCCACAAATGTGATATATTACAAACAACTAACTAGTACATCGCATTAAAATTTTTAGGCATGGAGATTTTACGTTGTGTATTAATGAAAACGTCAGAATGAACTTAAACAAAAGCCATTAAAATGTTACGGTAAATTTACATTCGGGGTATTTTATTAAGTGTACAGAATCTTATATGCGAATAAAAGTTTATCATCTGAGCGCTACCGTGCTTCGGAGGGCACGTAAAGCTGTCGGTCCCGGTTCTTGTCTCAGGATAAGAATCGTTAGGTCACGTCGGAGGCCTTCGGGCGGTCTAAAAACTCAGACACTAGAGTTGGCCACACACCCACACGAAAAATAAATAATCCGCAATTTGCACCCGCATTGCCGCAATGTCGGCCGTGGGATGAGCACTGCGATCCTATAAACGAGCATTTAACTTTACACTTACCCCTTCTTGACATCTAAAAAAAATATTTTTTTGCTAAGCTAAATGCAAGCTAAGCCCAAGTATGTAACATTTCAATTAAGTAAAACCAAATGTGACATTCCAGGTTCCCCGTTCCAGTACCACAAAATATTAAAAGATCCCGTTGACAGCGCATAATATCGATAAAAACCCGATCCATTGAAAAATTAGTTTCCAATGACACGTACCTATGTACCGTTGCGCTCATTCGATTTGACATTATTTATGTTTGACAGAACTGTCGCTAAGTCACTTAGTAGAAATTCTTTGTTTACAAAAAGTCTATGTTCTCGTGGCACGGACTTTATGTATAAGAAAACATATAGGTAAAGTTATACTTTACCTATATGTTTTCAGATGAGAATGAAAGATTATTATATTAATAATTATGTTATACTTTTCAAATATTATAGGTTATTTTATTTGTACTTATCTAATTATTGGTTCACTTACGAAAACCAAAAGGTCGTATTACAAAATAAGGAACTCGGAATTTTGTTAAATCCTAAACTTAATAGAGACTAACGTAAAATTTAATTTCAAATTCATTGTAACAAAATAATGTCAGTTTGAAATACATGTATCTTTAAATACAAAGCATGGTATTTATTTATAGTCCTTGTTTTGTATTTTAAGGCAATTACTTGCCATATTATTATAATCAAAATATTAAAAATGAAGCAAAAAAAGTCGCAGTGACTACTATCCCTCGTCTGTGGCCACTCTAACCTATCCCGTCTCAGTTTTGGTGGCGGCAGCAGATTTCTGAACGCAGTCAGACTGCTCTTAATTAATTGGCTTGCATTCGTTTGCATGAATTAGCCAGGTATTCGCGTCCCCCTTTTGCAAATTTTTTATCACCCCTTTCGAACCCCTCTTGAAAGATTATAGTTGTTGATAGAGGAATTTTTTATGAAAAACGTCATGGGTTAAATAATTTTAAGTTTAGGTATTTCATTGTTGATTACAAAAAACACCGCTTAAAAGTTAGACAATCATAGATAGCTTCATAATCCTTCCTCAAATAAAAATATAAACACTTGTTAAAAACAAGTACCTACTTACAGTTATACAACAAATCAGACAAAACCAGGCAACCTATCGATTTTCCTACAGTTCAACATTATTTATTTAAATTTTATTAGGCTACCAAGAGGTGAGTTATCTTAGGGAGCAGAGTAAGTTCCTCCTTCACTCTATTTTTATATATGTATATATATTTTTTTATAGACTTACGCCTGTAGATAGACAGAGGTGAAATATTACTCCCACATTTTGCCATGAACTTTTAGGTCCCACGTAATAGGGGGCGAGCCTATTGTGCACATCACCAGACTCCGAGCTGCTACTGAGAATTCGAAAAAACCCAGTAACACTTTTGCCCGACCCGGGAAGCGAACCCGGGACCTCCGATCAGCAGTCGCATACGCTATCCACTGGACCACGGAGGCAGTCAGTAGAGATACTATGTATTCTTAATTACTAGACTTTTCATCAGGGTCATCCTCCCGTGGGATCTCCACCTTGTCGTGGTGGAGGGGCTTAGTAACCGTGGCTTGGAGGACACCCGCGGTGAAGCTAAGAGACATCCCGGGAGTGGACGCTCCGCGTGGGTATAGAGGGGGCCTGCGCTAGATGCGTCCAAATGTGCGGGTGCGGGGGACAGTTCTGTCTGTCCCTCGCAGTCAGGCGCGGTCGCGGGAGGAGAGGCGTGTCGGTGTTGCGTTGCCGCGCGCCCTATCTCCCGCGACCAAATGGGGGCGCACCATTGTTGCGTCGCGGTGGGGCCGCAGAGGAAGAGGAGAAGTGGTGTTGCCAGGTTGCCGTCCTGCCTATCCTCTACGGCCGCTGGGTATTTTGGCGGCGGAGCCCAGCACCTTCATCCGCCGCCAAGGAGGTTGTGGCCTTCGGCTATCCGCGGGGGTGTCAGGGTAAAATGCTAACGCGACCCCCTGGCGCCCCCAAAATGGCGTTGAAGTATGCGCTGTGGTTTTATTGGGTATTACGGCTTTGCACTCTAGCCGTCGAGTCCCACGTACCTGCGTAAATGCATTTCCACAGCGAAGAAAAAACAAAAAAGGTCCCACATAACCATACTCTCTCAGACTTTTGCCCGACCCGGGAATCGAACCCGTGACCTCCGATTAGCAGTCGCGTACGCTATCCACTGGACCACGGAGGCAGTCGAGTTGTTTGTTTTTATAACAATCATATAATGCCTCGGGCACACACCTCTGACTTTTCGAAGTTATGTGTGTATTAAAAATGTTAATTATCGCTCGCTTAATAATGTGCCCGGTAGATGGCAATAGGCTCGCCCCCTGTTACATTGGGACCTTAATATAATTGGCGAAATGTGGGTGTGTATACACCTCTGCCTACCCCTTCGGGGATAAAAGGCGTGAAGTTATGTATGTATGTATGTATAATGCCTCATCCAATTAATTATGTTGCACCGATTCAGCATGTGAGATTTAGAAATCTATAATTTCCTTTTATATTAATAATATAAAAAATATTATATTGTAACTGTTATTAATCATGCCTAGACTGTAAAACCTGGACCAGGATGATTTTAGCAATATAATGAATCCATTAATGCAGTGAGCATCAGTATGTACTGATGCTCACTGCTGTTCACTACAGTTTTTGATGTGCATAAGTATGTACCTATGCACATTTAAACTACATGTACAACACCATAGTTTCCCACGTTCAACGTTCACTTCCCAACAATCCTAAAGCTCACTTATTCAATAAACACTTCCTCCAACTTTTAAATCCTAACCGAATAGGTAGCGAACTTTTGCATTGTCCCACGTCACAGTGCGGGCGCTCACCGCAAGTCGGCCCGTCGCGCCTCGGTATACCGGATCGCACCGGATCAGGTGACCGGATTATTCTGGTTCAGTGCGGCCCAAAGCGGATCAAACACGATTTTAGACTTAAGGGGTAAGGTTTGAGCTTAAACGAAGGTGGATAATGGACGTCTGATTCAATGGCCGTGAGTGCGACTGTTGGTAATTGTTTAGATGCCTCTGCACGGCTTTGCTTAAACTTTTAAAAGGCGAACGATGCGGTGTATTTAAAAAAAAAAGTAATATGCTACCAATACAACAAGCTGTTTACCAATACAGATTTTAAGCAAATTGCTTGGGTTATTTTGTGTAACGTTTGACTTTTATTGCTTAAATATACAATCAAATTAAAGTAGAAAAGAATATTAATAAAGTAAAGTACTATCTACAATAATTATAGGGTATTGACGTCTTTGCCCACACGGCCTGACTCCTAGAGGCAAAGCCTCGGTATTTGGGATTTTTAATGCACTTAAATTTTCTCGGCTTTCAACTTCAGCGCAATTCCTTATTGTGGAACTCCAAGCCCTTCCCATGACTTTGGTACCTATCTCTTTTAGGTTTTACTCCATACATAACCTCAAACTGCAGAAAAATACGAATTAATCCAAAACAAATAACTTAACCTAAACCTAAAAAATAAACAAGGAAATTTCTACATGAATATTGCCTTCCAACATCAAAGTTATCAGATTCGAAGAGTCTTTACTACAAGCAAGGATCATCTGTCAGGCTGGTCGACTGCTGTCATAACTTAGCCGACAGTCACCGACAGTTGCCGAACTCTCCCGAACTCGACGACCAAGTTTCGATTAACACCTGTACTATGAATATTGGACAACTTTTACTTTCAAAGTTCTTAATGAGGGTGCAGACGCAAATTCATGTAACATATAAGAGAAGATTATAGATAAACAAATAAGTGAAATTAATATGTCTGTTCATAATATCAAATGTGTATGCACAAAAGAATTATAAAATTTTAGCCTGTGTTTATTTCGGCTTAACTAGATTTCAAATAAAGAAACAAACACTTATCATAAGTATTCTTTATCCTTTAGTGTAAAACATAGATAAAAAAATGACTACTTTTCATTTGTGATTAAAATTAAATTTATTTTTATTTTGGTAATATGTCGAGTGTCCGTGTGGTGACGGATTCAGAATACGGAATATCACCACCCCAAATCATCCCATGGGTGTCGTAAGAGCCGACAGATGGAGCATCTTATGCAGAGAACAGGAAGAGAACGAAAACTTGATACAAACCCTATACCAACCCGTTTGGCCAGCGTGGTATAATAGGCCAATTCCTCCTTTCAAAGGAGAGGCCTAGTCCAGCAGTGGAGTGTTAAAAGCTGATGATGAATATGTCGAGTACTGGAGGGCAAAAAAAAACGAATTAGTTATAAATTTGTAAAATTGTATTAATGTGCGGAAATTATTGCAATAACAGCTGATGTTAAATGATAAAAAGATATCTGATACAATTACCTTTTCTGTTCAAATTTAATACCTGTATAACATGCGTTATTGATGTTAATACTAATACTAGGTAAGACACGGGACATCCAAAGATTATTCTCAAAGTTTCCTTCAAAAATCACATTACCCACAAAAAATTAATATCTCAAGTTAAAACATAAATTAAACATAAAGGCAAATGTTTTGAAGTGTCTCTTCCTCAAATATGCGAAGGTAATGATGTTAACAAAGTTCCCGGGGGCCGGGATCCGGGACTTTACAAATTGAAATTATTTTTTCATTAAAATTCCCAAGTTAGAAGTTTTCAGGTGGAAGTTCTTTGAGTGGGCAATTCACGGCGCACTTTCGGTTAAATGATTCTTTTCAAACTTTAAATAGATGTCTAGGTGGATATTAGGCAAGTTTCAGTCGAATTCGTTCAGCTAAATGAATATTATTTAAGCTCACCACGCCGAGGTTTTGACTTACAGTATGTAGGTAGTTTTATCTTTGATTTCAGTTTTCGTTAATTCATTTCGTTAAAAAAATTGCGCATTATACTAAAAAATAACAGAATAGTAAAAATTATAACAGAGAAAACATTATTAAAACTCAAAAACGACAGCTTTTTGTATTGAAAATAAGCCGAGGCACAGTATAGCGTCGCTTCTTCCTGTTCTATTATTTTTTCATGATTTTTTTTATTATGCACTAGAGATATAAATGATAAATGAACTAAGTCTACTTACTATTCAAAACCCATTCGTCCATCCTGACTATTCAATAAAATTATTAACGTCTATGTACTATTTCTATTTAAAACAACCATCACTGCGTACCAAAGACACGCAAAACAAAATACAAGAAACAGCTTGCCACCCTCTCGTTAACTCAGTCCAGGTACGGCTTCGAATAACTAATTAATTTTATTTACACCAGCCTTGTTTAGACGACACTACTTTAAAATTCTTCGCGCAGCCAATTCGGAAGTAAACCTTAATTTTACTTCGTTAACAACCGTGTTGTGGGTAATGAATGGTATTCGTTTTGTTTATTATATCGAATTGTGTGTAAATAATTCTAAAACCTCCTCTCTTTTTAATTAGGGTAACAAATAATCAGCCTGATATTCAAAGTAAGTTTGAACTAAACTCGAAGAAGAAGAATTTACAGGGTTTTCATTGTATAGGTATTTGTTATTTAGTCCATTGGAAAAGTTCTGGGCCTAGTATTATTATCTGTGGCCTAACTTAGATGAGAGAGTAGTATTTTAAATTTATATTCATTGAATACCTAATGTTTTGTTAGTTGTATTCTTACGAATTTCTGTTGAACAATTCTCCTTATTGCTAAGCTCATACCGATGATGAAAATTGGAGATTACAAGTAGCACGACTGATAACTAAACTAGTATCTTACCTTTCCTCAGGAAGCAATCCATATATTGATGAAAACCGTAACAAAATCCGTGTGGTTCATTTTCAGTTTATCTCGTTCATACTTTCTTTCATATGTACAGATGTTATAATAAGGTGCGCATATCGACAGTAATAACTTTCCTAGTATTTACTGCTGTATTTTGACCAATATGAGCTGAAGTTTAACATAGATAGTATCAAGGGTCCAGACGCAAAGAAGGAGTTCGCATATTCATTATGAGACCAATTTTCCACCCTCGATGTTGAGACTAACAACTTAGAAGCTGCGTGGCATTGTATAAAAATATACTATTAAAAAATCTACAAATCTTAAAACCATAAAGAAAATATACCGTAACTACACGCAAGGCTTTGTGATTTCCGCGGTCGCTTATGTTTAGAAGTGCAGCGAGTGTTGTGGGTTTATGCACGAGATGTCATTGAAAAATAATCATGTTTAACTAGAGACCTCGTGATCGATGATAGGATATTTCACATGATAATCCTAGAGACTACTGCAGTGACACTGAAACTGTTATAACTACATAGTGCGATATGACATACAGAACAACTATCAAAACTTAACCAATAACGTTCAGAACACGTAGACATCACTTGACAAATAATCTAAGACATCTGTCGATGGAACTCAACGTGATAATACATCATGAAGACAGATAGCGGTGGCTTATCCCGTGAGCCGGGCTCACCTGCGGGATTAAGGTGATCCCGGTCGCGGGACTGTCCCGTTATCCCGGCTCTAGATACATGCGTCGCATGGTCAAAACCATTTTATAAGTTATAAATAAAAAAAACATCTCATTAACAGAACTGAGCTACATATTTTTGAACTTTCGCAACATGTACACAGAGTCATATGTGTAACGGGTCTACATCGAGTAATTATCCGAAAATATATGTTTAATAGCTTTTATTATTTTCTCAACGCTTAGGCATGGGTGTATGCCAACCGTTGTCACGAGAAGAGAAAGAAACAGAACCGAGCTGTTGATCTATTACAAATAATCGTAGATCGAATAGATTCGTTTGCTTCACTACATAGTATAAAACAAAGTCTGTCTTCTGTCTGTCTGCCCCTATGTATGCTTAAATCTTAAAAACTACGCGTTACGTTTTTTTTTTAATAGATAGTATGATCCTAGAGGAAGGTTCATAGGCTAGTTGACAAAAAAAATATTATAAATCCGTCCTTTAGACTATTCAAAAATAAGCGATACGTATTGTTTTATTTGTAAATTAAACCAAAAATGACTAAGATATAGCTCATTAAAGTTACGTATAACGTCACGCCGTGGTGCATTTTTTCGCACTAGATGACGTCACACGTAACTTTAATGGGCTATATCTTTGTTATTTTTTATTTAATCGAAAAAAGAAAAAATACGTCTCCAATATTTTTTTATAATCTAAAATACGGACTAAATAAAATGTCATTATTTTGACCCTGGAAACTACCCTATAGACGCGGGCGAAGCCGCTGGCGACGTCTAGTTTACTAATAAAGTGTTAAAGGCTTAAGAAGCTGCCTCTAAAAGTACCGGGTTTCATTCCCGAGTCGCGCAAAAGACTACTTAGGCTGTCTAAGTTTTTCGGAATGCTCAGTAGCAGCACAGCAGTACAGTAGCAGAGTCTGGCAATGTGCACGGTACCGACCCTAAAAAAATCATGTGGGACCTAAAAAATTGTAACTCCGTGAAATGTGGGTTTAACATTACGCCTCTGCGACCTACGTAGCAACATAAATTAACTAAAGAGTTTTGGATTCGATTACTACGCGAAACAACACTGCTTATCCCCCACATTGTTGTTCAGAGAATAGGAATTTATGACATGTTTTTTTTATAGTTTGTGAGCAAGTTCAATTTTGGTGCGATTGAAGTTCATGCCTCAATAACCTAAAAAACAATTCACACATTTAATTCCTGTCAGAAACTATGTGTGATCAATACATACAATAATTACCAGTAAAATAATCCCTTTTAAGAATGGCTCGGGAGCTTAAAAAGAAAAAATCCGAAAGCCCGGTCAATATTATCCCTTCGAAGACAACCCTCCAACATTCCTATAAGCAGATTTCAGCTACCTTGGGTCTGTCGGACCTACTAACCAATATTCGTGGACATTTGTACCCGTCCGCGTCTCAACCCGGGTATTACTCTCTCGGCTAATCCGGGACCACTATTAACCGCCCTGGACGCACAGGGATGGAGTTAGTGTTGGACGAAGTAAGCCGCCAGGTAAAATAATAAAATATAATATGCGTAAGTATCTTACTAAAACTAAAGCGTCATCCAAGTTGGTGAAGCCTACTGAGTCCAGATAATAACTGACCGTATGAACATTCTGAGCTCGTGAAAACCTGTATGAAAAATTCAGTTTATGTAAGTAATTCTAATAATCCCGTAAAAAAACAATACTTGTCAAAAAACCAAGTCTCGCTACTCAGTTCTTCTACCGTAAAAAGTTGTGAAAAAATTGAGGTAAATTCAGGCTTCTAGTTTTATCTACAACGGAGTTATGGGGGGTCGAAAATCGCCTGAATTGCTTCGAGAAAAGAATGGTACGGCCGTGCCGCTTTTTTGCTCGACTTGGTGGGGGCACTGCCGTGCCCCCAGATTACATGTTCGTACCTTTTACCTCGTAACATTCCTCAAAATATGATACACTAGATGATGCCCGCGGTTACATATGCGTTATTCAAGGCTTCTGCGCCGTCCCCGTGGCTCATAGCGTGATGTTATAAAGCCTTTCTCGATACATGACCTATCTAACACTGAAAGAATTTATCAAATCGGACCGGTAGTTCCTGAGATTAGTGCGTTCAACCAGACAAAGAAAGAAAAAAACAAACTCTTTAGCTTTATATATTAGTATAAGATATCTCTGTGCTGAGTTTCACGTAGTTGCAAGCCTGAGAAGATATTTCCAACAACTTAACATAGTCGAATCTATTCTTATACTACTTAGGCCATAGAGCGTAACAAGAATACATAATATCTTCAAACATCCTATACACTGTACTTTCTTTTGACATAGAATAATAAAATATCAGGTAAGAAAATCCTCTAACCTTATAAATAGGGACCATAACTTCGTAATGGCATGCGCATGTTGCTAAAACGTAAGAAATGAAACGCACCCGTCGGTAATTTTCCTTATCATATACGCATCTACCTCTGTATAATATATAAATACAATAAAAACAACATGAGCACGCCGTAATGCACTCACAATATTAATTTCACCCAAATCCGTCCCTTTGTGACAAAGAAAAATTGTAACGAATCGAGTGGGACCCTACAACAACCTGCGTGGAAAACCTTTTGAGATGTTATTGAAGTTTGAGTGTTTTGGTGTTGCAATAAGGTTGGGAGTAGGGTGGAGAACGATTTTACTACTGTGGGGTCTAAGTGTTGAGCTTCAAGCGACATGCATAATATATCAATTTACCTACGTTTAATATATTTTTTTAGTTTTTATGAGTTGCCAGTAACCTAGTTTAAATGGAATTGCCGAAAATGTTCATGTAAGGAACTCCTCATACCTCTTACACAACTAAATCGGATTGTGTTATTATATACATCGATATACCTATATTTACTAACGCATAGAACATTTTTAAATAAAGTCGAGATTAAATTTATATGATTGACAACGTGAATTGTATAAATTTAAAATGGACTTGTCATGCAAGCTTTTTGTATTATAAAGGCATATCGGAGACTCAATGCATTCGTAATATCTACACCACAATATAATAGGCAACTTCGGCATCAAAAACTAAGCGGTTTCTTAATAACTGTTTCTTCAACAGTTAAATATGCATTGATCTGTATTATGTTATCTCAATGTAAATATGTATGTGTAATCTACCCGTCTATTTGTTGTTATTTTCTAAATGGATGTTTGCAGAATAACAATTAGTTACATACCTATTAACAATTTTTGGGTTTAAGCGATGATCAGTGACTGTTTTTCAAGTTTTTTTTTATTTTTATTTTTGTGTACGTACGTGTTCTTACTTTTTTTAGCTAGGAGTTATTTGTGAAAACTTTTAATTAGCCCTTAGATACTACATAAGAATTAAGTTATTTCTTAAGTTAGCTGTTAGTTTTCCGAAAATGTTAAAATAAAATAAAAGAAACTGCAACCTTGGTGAAATAAAGTATGACTTATGAGCCATAATATTATGGCCATCGACTACACCAGGCGGTCGGTATGTAATAAGTAATAACTAAGGTTAAGATGTAAATATAACAGTTCATTACTGTCACACGAACGCAGACTGCAGGCTGTAGTCACCATATGTCTAATCTTGTTAAAAATGTCTGGATGCGGTAGGTAGAGGACCAGTTGCTTGGGCCCATGTTAGGAGATGCCCGTGTCCAGCAGTGGACTGCAATAGGCTGAGTGATAAACAATTTCGTAGTAGATCCAGACAAGACAAAGACGATCTTAACTGCTGCGAGTGGTCAGGACATTTAAATGGACAACCATAGTCTTAACTGATATTTGTTTAACTCGCTCTCCGTTTCTCCCTTGTCCACTAAAAGGTACGTGGCAAGGTAAGTCAGTCAAGATGCCTGTCATTAATACGGACGCAAGAGTAATGGAGGCCCAGTAAACGGACTATAATGCGCTTGTTAGTTCAGAATGGAGTGATTCATTCGTTTTGTGAAGCCTTATTTGAGGCTTTTTACTGAGGGACTGCAGGACGATGAATTATGTGTAAGTAATACGGAAAACGGCAATTTGAAGGAAAACGATGGAAAAGAAGAATGCAGACACTATTTCTGTTATATATACATATATATACATTTGGCTACTAGGGATACATAATTATTTGACATAAGCTCCATACAAAATAAGTGAAATAAGTATGTCTATTAGGCCAATCTCGAAGAGAAAATCGCCTCTACAACGAAGTATCGGCCAACAATGCTGATATTGACATCTTCGACTCAAGATTTGCCGTTTATAAGAGTCTCTCTAAAGCTTGTCTCTCTAAATCTTGTATCAATTTAAGATTTTTGTTTTCATTTTAAATGTTCTCCAAATGTATTTTGTACACATGCTAGAGTTTGCTTACATTTGTCATATCATATCATCAGTGTATTATTTACATTTCTGGATGTCATTGTTGTGTGATTACGCTAGGGTTTCAATCTCTACTAAACTCATACCAACAACGTTATATCCATCATGCTTTGATTGTTACCTGTTGTAATTGCCTTAATAAATAAATAAACAATCGATGGATAGATCGGAATTTGAAACAGGCCGTTACTTTGTAATTTATGTGTAACTTCGTTGTGTCATAGTGTCAAAAACGTGCCATCTGTGCTTAATTTTCTTCTCTTTTCAAAGCGCAACTCTTTAATCTACATATTGGACCAATAAAATATATTTTAGCTCGTTGAAGCTGTCATCGACACCTAAATACTGACAAACTGAAATATTTAAAAATAATACTTTTTACGTTAGAAATTGTCCTATTGACCTAAATGATTACACCTACTTGTTACACTTTTATGTTAAATGTACAAACTCTCATGCAACACATATTTATATATTTGGCCAGTTATTCTAATAAAATTACCGTGTACAAATACAAAGTCATAACGCATGGCGAATATCTAATTTATTTCGTCTCAAACAATGGAAGCGTGCGGTTGTCACCTAAATTTCGCAAAAGTACTTCTTGTAACACACACATAATATTCCTTAGAAACGTAAAATTAAACACATTAGCCATAAAGCACGGTTAATGTGCGCAATGCAAATGCGGTGGGCACAATAATATCCGGCCAAAGTGCGAAACGACACATAAACATGGACGCTTTTCCTGTTGCACTGTTTTAACTAAATTTTATGTTCAAATTGTTTAGAATGGAGACAATTTATGATAATACACGACTTGAACACATTTTAGAGGTGTTTCTAGCAGAGTGAATCTCGAAATGTCTATAAATAAAAACCGAAATCCATGGTTTCCTTTAATATTGATTTACATTGTGTAAGGAATATCCTTAATATATAATAGAGAATATCCCTAATATTCTGTCATACAAGTAGACAAGGTTCTAAAGTCCGCAGACTATTGTATTAATTCCTAACAATATCGGCAGCTGCTAAGAAATTACTGTTTTTTTAATATAGTCTAATTTAAAATAATTCATATGTGACGGTAGGAAATTAATAATTAATCTGCCATTTCTGGTTATAGGTATCTACTAGAAAGCGGACCCCGAATCTTTAAGGCAGAAATCATGTATATAATTGGGATAGCGTAGTAAGTACGATACATACATACATAGACTCACGCCTGTTTCCCGGAGGGGTAGGCAGAGACTACGGAACACCATTTGCAACGATCCTGACATACCTCTCTTGCTCTTCTGTTAAGGGTACTTCTGACTTGCCCTTTTTTCAGTAGTACGATAATGAGTTAAAAATAAGCTCAGAACCTGTTAGTCGCAAATCAATTATTTTTTATAATATCTATGAACATGTTCCCTTCCATTATATTATGTACATATCTCTTTTGCTTCACACACTGCCGGTGCATTCTGTTCTGCCATCAGTTGTTGCCACATAAGGCTTTCCAAATTTAAAGGAGCACATGAATAATTACTTTTTCAACCGTCTAAATACGAAAGAAAAGTACCGTAGCTAAATACCCGTGCGAATACCGCCCGGTAGACATCTATCAATGTCAGTTCCAAACCACATTAGGTACACCAGGAAACGAGAATACTTATAATAAAAACCCATCAAGTACAAGTCGGAGTGGTACACAAAGGGTTCCGTACCATCGTATACATTTGCCATTTTGTTTCTCGCAACCCTTTCCCGATAACTGTCTATGTCATATAGCCTGCTGACAGACAGAAAACTGATCGAGATACCGTCGACATACTTTAGCCACGGAACGTTAAAAATTAACGGTGGTGTATTTTGTTGCTTGCCAACCCATCAACAGGTGTTTGTATAAACAAAATTGCTTACAAAAATTTTGCAGCTATAACAAAGTTTAGTAATGTTTATAAAATAACAAGATGTGACGAGAGTCTACGCGCAGTACAGCTGTCTGATTTTGTTGTTGTTTTGAAGATCCAACATCGAACACAAAATTGATGACTACAACAACTATTAGATCCCAGCACCATTTCTTGGACACATTACATTATTTATGACAATTTGCAGATGTAAAGAACTCCGTGCGAAAAAATAAGTATCTGGACAAATCTACAAAAGTTTCAGCCTAAAACCAAACTCTTAATTACAGTAAGTATAAGCACTAGCTAACGCTTCAAGACTGACATGATAGTCAATTAAACATTTAAAATCATCTATAAACTGCATCACAGACTATATACAGTCTAGAATAGTGAAAAAGATGATTGAGTGTGTATAAAGAGTGCAATCAGCACACACGCTTCCG
This sequence comes from Euclidia mi, assembly GCA_944739405.2. Classification (NCBI taxonomy): domain Eukaryota; kingdom Metazoa; phylum Arthropoda; class Insecta; order Lepidoptera; family Erebidae; genus Euclidia; species Euclidia mi. Next base: position 88,678,248 of record OX123184.2, read on the forward strand.
TAAGTAGTATTCGACTGTCGACAATGAGCCCGATGAGCTACACACTCAGTCTGTACCTTTGTTTCATTTCCTGATACCAACGGTTTTTTCACATTCTAAGTCAGTGGGGTAGTAAGTATGGAATCGGACTCGTGGCAATTTAATTTACTCACTTGTACCCATACAACTGAGTATCAATTACACAGATCATTCAAGAATAAAGACAATTATGCAACATATCAAGCATTTTTAGGGTTCCGTACCTCGAAATGAAAGGACGGAACCCTTACAGGATCACTTTGTTGTCCGTCCGTCTGTCAAGACCCATTTTCTCAGAAACGCGTGAAGGGACCAAACTAAAATTTATAACAAATATTCAAATCTACTGTCCTATGAAGCTGCGAAAAAATCAAACTTCTAAACCAACGCAATCAGAAGATACAGATTTTCAAAACTCGCAAGGGAATCAAAACTTACAGGGTAAGTACTTTCCTTGAACTCAGAATCTTGAGATGTGGCACAAAGCAACGTCTTATAGCACTGATAAAGGAAAAATTGCAAAAAACCGTAAACTTTTAGCTACATCATCTAATTAAAATATTTTTAATAATTTTAAAGGTTCCTCATGCACCCGGAGATATATAAAATTGAAATTCATATCAAATGCTAAAGTCAAAACTAAAGGGTACCCTCAGTCGATCTAGAATCTTGAAATTTGGCATAAAGCAACGTGCACATAGGCAAAATTTCGAAAACCTTAAATTTTTAGTTACATCACATATTTTTTTAAATAATTATATATACCTACAGTTTTTTTATGTCTGATGCCAAATATGGTAATGTTAAGATGAAACCAATTGTAGGATAATCTTTTATTAGATTTAAGAAGAACGATAAAACTAAGTTATCAATATTATCTCTTCATCGAGTCAAATATATATGTAAATAGAAATACTAGACAACGGCCTCGCATATTTAAATTTATTTGTTTGCCCGATCTCGTGAATTTTGGGGAATCCGTTCTTAATGCGCCCCTAGGATCCCCAAGGAACATGCAAGCCAAACAGCTTCTAGTGCCTAATAGTTTTGGCTTGTCAGTCAGTCAGTAACGCAAGAATTTAATATCATATGAACTTAATCTGCATACAGTACGCAAAATCCGACTTCATATTTATAAAAGCCTCTTAAAAATAATCCCCACATAAGAATCCTACTCCACACTGTCCGACAATCTCGTTATTAGGTATGAGCGTGGAACGTTCGAACTGCGGATTTCAATAAACCTTTTGTTACGTGTGCCACCAATATTTGAGCATTTTGAGCTCAGGCTGCGGCCCGATATTAAAAGATTCATTTCAGAATGAGGGTGCTCGTCATCTTTTTGATGGCCAAAGGGCAGACACCTCAGGAAGTGAGAGGGCTTTATGCGGCTACGATGGAGTTGGTTTAAGAGAGTGGGTGTTTAGGAGTGTCTTCTAATGGGAAGAATGGTACGTGGCGATGATTTTATTTAAGTTTTATTGTATATCGAAGAGATGTTCACGGTTCACCTTATACCGAGACCACTTGTTAGTGCGGTCTTTTTAGTAGAGGCATGTTGTCCTTATATGAAGTACTTATAAAACAAATTTGATTATGATATGAACAAGAGTTGTAGTATCTTAATGAATAACAGATGCATATTAGATTACTTTTTTATTTATTTAACTTTCTGCATTACAAAATATTATGTGGTAACAAGAGATTTCCATTCATAAGTAAGTATTCCATTGATCCTATATCATTCCGCTCCCTACACAAAAACACTTCAGGTAAAACTCCACCACTTTATACTTTTCCATTAAAAATGTAACTCAGAAACAAGAAATTCGAAACTTTTAAAAACAGATGCCGCTGCTTAAATTTAATAAGTATAACGTCGCCCGAGACAATGCATAGGTAATGCTGGCCAAAGTTCGCTGTATAAAAATCATGGAAACGAACTAAGTTCCTCAATATGAATAAAGTATTCATTGTAATTGGAAGAAGTTAGCTGGGTCAGGTGGATACGCTGTGTTGAACAGATTTTATGGACGCTAGAGTATATAAGAAAATAAGAAGGTAAATATGCAGATGCTTTGATTTAGAAACATATTTTACCTACAGGTTGTATAAAATTTTGTGGTCAGTCCAATGAAGGTGAAATACAATCTAGATAATTACAAACTAGTATCCTTTGATTATATAAAGCTAGTATCTAAGTATTTTGATACTTTCGCGACTTGAACACAATTTAAAATTCTATATTTAACGGGTCACAATCGAAGTAACTGTTAAAATATTTCACAAGATGACTGAAAGGCTACATAATACAGCAGTCTCTATTGCTGTGAAATTCTTTGACGATCGTTACGAGGAGTCAGTATCTTCCAATGTACCTACTTAGAATTCCTGTATTCCTTTTAGCCAGTCGGTCAGACGGTAATCTTCGGGGAAAGGCGTTTATTCTATCAAATCTTGCTAGTCTAGGTACAATACGGACCTCGAACTCAAATTAATGGATTTCATTCGGTTGAATACTACAATAATAATGATGATTCTGCCGCACATTCACAGTTAGAATCAGTATGCAATATACTCATACCTATCTTCTATATATTAAAAGAATTTGTGTTTTATAATACGAGTCGGCCAGCCCGTTCTACGCAACCGATTCGCATGAGTTTTTTTTTAAATGAAAGCTCTCGCTGCATAGATTTGTCATCAAGCATTAGAAATTACCTAACTTGCACATTCATCAATTTATATGCAAAAACAGTTTTCTCCCATACATTTTGTACGTTTTCGTTGCCGTAGTCAATGACTTTCTGCTTCTATATATCTGGTTCTCATTGAGGTAGGCGTTTCGTTATAGGCCTAAAACACGCGCTGAAAAGAGCTCTTTCATTTGATGGTATGCTCATTTAAATTGGGTAAGTTTGAAGCAAGATAGGTGTGGACATTGAACTTATTTTTCAATATTTTCCTATAAATTTCTTAAGATTCCATTGCTTTCTCTCTACATGGACTTGGATGGGTTCTAAACTCAAAAATATTTTTATGGCATCTAATAAGTTCCTTGCGGTAACTGCCAGGAAAAAATGTTATGCCTCCTTAAGGGCGGTTTCAGATTAGCGTATTTTTCTGCGCGTATACGGTCGTTTCAGCATACGCGCTTACACGCGCGCTACATTACGCGCTTCAAATAACCAGACTCACGTAAACGGGCGTGTTCGCTCGAAACGGTAGTGACGTCTTGTCAGTGTCAACATGGATTCTGACGGCTCGTGGTTATACGAGCTTAGAAGCGCGTCAACGCTCGTACGAGTTGCGCGTGTGCCCAAAGGCGTGCCTATATGCACTTCCAAAAACGAGCTTATACGCGCGTATAAAACGCTAATCTGAAACCGCTCTAAGGTGACCTTGCCTTACTTTCATACGGGTGTGAGTGTGGTGGTGTGTAAAATTATACCCGATGTTGTGTATCGTATGTCCGGTACTTACCGCGTTGCGTCACAGTACCGCCCATACGCTCGGCCAATCAGAGAAAGCCATCGTCCGCGCTCGTAAGTTTTGCCCTTATTTGGTAATGCGCCGACACCAACGCTGATGGAGGGCCGGTATATAAAGGGGCCGACAGAGAGGCCGTCACCGCTACTCTACACTAACCTACTACCGCTACTCTATTTATTTTATTTCGTTTTACTACCAGAACCCGTTACAGTTGGTCAAATTATCACTATAGTGAATTATCGCTGATAGCAGGTAATATTCCCTGAATGTTACCAGTTAACCCTTAATGTTGGGTGAACTGATCTCTGATGTTGAGGAATTTCCCCTTTTGTAGGGTTCCGTACCTAAAAGGTAAAAAACGGGACCCTATTACGAAGCCTAAGCTGTCTGTCTGTCCGTCCGTCTGTCTGTCTGTCTGTCTGTCTGTCACCAGGCTGTAGCTCATAAGCCGTGATAGCTAGAAAGCTCAAATTTTGACAAATTATGTATTTTGGTTGCCACTATAACAACAAATACTAAAAATATTAAGACGGGTCCCATACAAAAAACGCGTTTTTTTCGTACTTTTTGCTCAAAATTACTAACTGTAACAGGTACACGCTTTAAATTTCCACAGAATATGTAGTTGTATATTACCTTTCAAAATAAATAAGCAAAATAAAAAAATAGTAAATAATAAAAGGGGGTTCCATACAAGAAACATAATTTTTAAGCAATTTGTTACTCGATCTTAATAAACAGGTAGAAACTTAAAAAGTATTTAAGCATACATACTATGAACGTGATTTTCTTTTATAGATGATGGTACGGAACCCTCCATGCGCGAGTCCAACTCGCACTTGCCCAATTTTTTTTGTATCGCGATGAAATCCAGTTACAGACTGTCCCTCATAGGGACCCCTCCGCCAACTCTGTACCGAGTTTGGTGCAGGTGGAGGGGAGGTGTGTGACTCGGCTCTCCCCCCTAGATATCCACTAAAACACCGCGGTGTTCCTTCTTCGACCCTCATGACGGGGTCGCGGTAACGACGTCAGTATACCGGTGACCGGAGGAATTTTCCCCAAATGTAGTGAAATTTCCGCCTAATGTTGGAAAAATCAACCCTACAGACAGGTAAATTACGTTTTTTGTTAGGAAAATTTTTGTGTTTTTAAATTACGGATTTTCTTCGGGCATCTTAATTTTTTTATGTACATATTACAGCGGTTCATAGTACTATTTAATTGTCATATAATTAAATTATATTACAAGTGGTAGTTATGGTAGAAATTGTAGCTTTGGCAAGAATAGTAGTTTTGAGAGAAAAGGTACTTTTGACAGCACCAACGGTTTTGGTAGAAATTGTAGTTTAAAAAAAATGGTAGATAATGTGTTAGTAGGAATAGTAGTTTTGGTACAAATAGTAGTTTTGATAGGAATATTATTTTCGGCACGAATAGTAGTTTTGGTAAAAATGGTAGTTTTGATAGGAATAGTAGTTTCAGTAGGAATAGTAGTTTTGGTAGAAATGGTATTTTTTGGCAGATATGGTAGTTTTGGTAGCAATGTTACTTACGATTGCTACCAAAGCTACCACTCCTACCTACCAAAACTAAACCCGCCGCATGATTCACAAAAAAAAGACGTCTGAAACAACTCCACGGCAGGTACTATTCATGATATTCTTTCAGCCGAAATTTCGAAATTAACATTTTCATGGTAGTCCTCCTGATTGTTCACCATTCTCAAATAAATAAAAAGTAATTATTACTTAAAGATAACACGAAGCAACCCGTTTGGCCAGCGTGGTATAGTAGGCCAAAAATACGGAGAGGCTTCAGTCCAGCAGTGGACTGCAAAAGGCTGTTGATGTGAAACACACGAAATGAAATAAAAAAGGTTTAATTATTGTTCATCATCAACAGCCTTTTGCACTCCACTGCAGGACTTAAACCTCTCCTAATGAAGGTTTTGTCCTACTATACCACGCCGGCCAGACGGATTGGTATAGGGTTTTTACATACATACATATATAGACTCACGACTGTTTCCCGGATGGGTAGGCAGAGACTACGGAACGCCATTTGCAACGATCCTGACATACCTCTCTTGCTTCATTCACTCCCATCAAGTTTCTCTTTCGAGTTTTCCCTATCTTAATTTAGCAGTAATGAAACCTTTTTTTCTAAACAAATACATTAACTTTTCTGAATAATGTCGAAATATAGTTCGTTTTTGTCTTCTGACATAATGCATTACATACAGTATTCTACCTACCGTGTGAGTAGATAAAGACTATATACAATGTACTCATCATACCTATATGTAAGAGCTTTTTTATAATATTAAAATATGCTGTGGAGCAGCACGGGTCCTCTAGTATGACGTTGAATTTGGATGCAATGTGTACCGGTTTTGCTGTTAGCCAGATATTTAATTAGTAGGAGATGTAATACTTTTTTATTTGTCAAGACCAATGCCCATCATCAGCCTTTAACATTCCACTGCTGGACTAGGCCTCTCCATTGAAAGGATGAATTGGCCTACTATACCACGTTGGCCAAACGGGTTGGTATAGGGTTTGTATCAAGTATTCCTTCTCTTACAGTGCTGTTCTCTGCATAATATGCTCCCTCTGTCGGCTTACGACACCCATGGGATGATATGGGGTGGTGACATTCCGTATTCTGAATCCGTCACCACACGGACGGGGTAGGTTTATTTTTGTAGCGACCAATGCCCAAGTCGCTACAAAAATATACCTAGCAACCACCATATAAACTACACATACTTAAGCCAACATCATTTAGGGGCTCAATAATACCGTCCAAAGCAAATAAATCACCCAAAATAAAAATTGACCTGTTCACGTTCTGAAACCATAATGTCAATGAAATATTCAGTCGTTTGACGTGCAGGTGGCTGATGCGCCATTGCGGTGGTTTCTTTATGCATGAGAGCCTCTTGTGATTCGGAACGCACGTCCTCGATATGTACACAAAGATCAGCCAAGTGGTTCGTTGCGCAGATATGATACTCCTTTGAAGCTTTAATGTCTGAGCTATGGATGTCAGCCAATCAATGCTAGTTATTGATTTTGACTTGCTTAGTAATCAGAATTTGATATCCATTAGCCACATTTTTGCATTACTAGGCAATAAGATTTTGAAGTGTGATTATAAGATAAAATCAATGGTTCTTCTGCATAAATAATTTATTTACAAATACGGAAAATAATGCAACATTGAACTGACGAATACTGTATTTAAAATATAATGCCCTATATATTCGAATTAATATTATTACTTAAAAAACAAAATAAACGTGTAGATAAATAAAAAACGGTTTTCTTTACTTACCATTTTTAACCGCAATTTTATTCACGGAGGTCGTTCTTAAAGTCTATTTCACTTGGTTACAATATTAGTGTGCTTTGTTGAATTAAAGTTAGATATAACCTTTCATCAGGTTTCAAAAACTCCCAGTGCAGGTAGTCTGAGAATTGATAAATTCTAATACTAAATTAAATGTGAGCTTGAATTTGGTAGTCTACCTTTGATGTACCTAATGATATTGAAAATAAAACTTAGGTCAAGATTGTAGACATACATCTGGTCTATCTAACCTATTACCTCGGCAAGTGAATTTCTTCGAGTATATTATAATAGTATTCATTTTTGTCCCTTACATGCCTTTACTCAAAGACAAATAATTAATTTGTTTAGGTTTTTCAAAAAATACATTGAGTCGGGTGTTTCTCGCCTGTCTATCCTGAGAAGAAACATCCGAACAAAATCAGACTCAAAGGGTATACAATTTGAAGATCAAAAAGTAAGTATTATTTTATAAGTATCAAACACAGATCACATTACGGTTTCATAGTCATAATTTATAAATGATGACTATGAAACCTTTATGTGATCTGAGTATACTCAGCGCCATGTTGAAAATAATCTTCCGCTTATCAGATATAAACACTGAAAGGATCTTTTTATATTCTACCTACGTCCCCATCTGTCTCCTCAATCAGGTTGGCCACTTGGGCAGCGTACCTCAAGTACATTTACATTTATATTGGCCTGAGACGTCCGGCCGTGCTTCGGCACTCGCTGACGGTGAGAGGAATCAATTCCATTACAATACTTTTTGGTAATCTCACTTGAATTGGAATCTCTTTTTATTATCTTGGTTTCCTACTTAGCCGGACAATATTTATTTCGTTACAGTGATAGCATATTAGTTACTGGCGAAATGATTATTTTACAGACATTACTTTTCTTTTGGTTTCCTATGAAATTATATTTTTTATTTTATTTTCTCTTTGAAGAGAATCTCATTTGTTCTTAAAATGTATACCTGAAGCCGGGATACTAGAATGTGGATGGAATTTTACTAAACTTACTCTTCAGCTTAAAACAAACAGTTGCACATTCGGTTATGGCTAATTAAAATTAGCTAAAACGAAAAGTAAATAAAAAAATAAACTACGTTTTGTAATACGTCTTACTGTTAACTCAATATTATTGCTTTCTTACTTCAAGTACATACATACATACATAGACTCACGCCTGTTTCCCGGAGGAGTAGGCAGAGACTACGCAACGCCATTTGCAACGATCCTGACATATCTCTCTTGCTTCATTCACTCCCATCAGATTCCTCATGCATGCTCTTCTGTTCAGGGTATTATACTTCAAGTATTACTATAATATAGTCTGAAGTTTGACTTCAAATATGATTTACCTTTTGAACCACATTGACAGCCCGTAGCTCGTTCAATTAATTTGATTCTCAATTCGTATTCACCAAGCATTTACATCCAGACCAATTTTCGTAATATCTTTCTGAAGTCGAAAGTTACTGCACGCCGACTGCAAGTACCTGCTTCAGATTGCCATCGAGATTAATGAATTATTCAACTAAATAACTTGAGCAGCAGGGGTGCTGTACACCCCTACTGATGTTTTAACTTAGTACAATGAAAAATTAAGTATTGAGTCGACAGTTCGTTACAGAGATTCATTGTTTAAGGTGTTTGTTTATTTTCGTATAGTATAATTATTTATGATGACATTTAGATGAACGAGTTGCTTCCAAATAATATAATACAATAAACAATGCAATGTATATGATAAACACCTAAACAGCGATGCAAAAATCGCCAATTTATACACAAAGGTTTGCTTCAAATGAAGAAAAGTACCTACACTAGTAATCCCTATATACGGCAGCCTTTTAGTACGCATCTTGCCGGTTACCTAATCAAGGGAATACCTAGTGCTCATAGTGTAATTTGACTTGATTTGCGAAGCAAAGCCTTGCGAAGTACGCTCTGAATGAACGTTTTTTGTGGCGTTCATTCAGAGCGCTACCGTACTTCGAAAGGCAAGCAAGTCGACAATCCCACTTCTTGACTCAGGTCAAACAGCATGTATATAAAGCATATAAAAACTATGGCACTAGATTTGGCCACACATTAACACGAATAAACAAACCAAATCTAGTCTGGCATAGTAATATAATTCTTTTTAAGAAGAAAAATGATCATATAATTATTCGATTCTCATATTTGGTCGCTTTTCTTGTTTATAAATTTTCCTATAAAATATGAATATACTACTTTCTGATCTATGAAATACTTCATATGCTTCATAGACCATTCTTGACGTAATATGACATGACAAAGTAACCCCCACTTCCACACTCACCGCACAAAAAGAGGACCATTGATCATAAATTTAATCACACGTAACGATAGCATAGGTGTGGGGATTATTAGGGATTCGGCGTGAGGGATCGAGGTATACGACATTGATTGATTTACCTTCATTCATAGATGATTGTATCGAAATTTTAATACACCTCACCCAGACAACTATCAACCTTAACGCTATAGAAATAAGGGTGGGGAGATACGAATAGTAAAATGGTAACTTGAAGAATAGCTCTTTGAATTTGACAGTGAAACGGATTGATATATCTGAAAATTTATCATAAGCTTAGTTTTGGAAACCAAAAATGTTGGATATTTGTTTACGTTACATTGATAACTATTTAATTAATTTGATAGTAAAATTATACTATTAAATTGTTTATTCGTAATTTTCCTATCAAATTATTAATGTTACGTCCAGGGTCATAAGTCAGTGAATCTTAAACTGTATTTTGTTTTAAAAAAACGTGAGATTTTTCAAATATTAACGAAGTTTTAACAGATCTGATCTGCGATCTTTAACACTGTTAGTTATGTTATGTTAGGTGGATATATGATGAAATCGTTTAGTTTATTAATAAGGTCTCCACCAATGTAACAGGTAAAGGTCAATTACGTCACAAATTGATTTCATTCCAAGTAAACTATGAGCCTATGATTGTTATATTATATTTTTGCAACTTTGCCGGACCATTTATTTGTCTAATCTAACCGAATACAACACATTTCAATGCGAAAAGAATTAAATGTAAATTAATAATTAACAGCTTGATCAAACTGACAAAGTCAATTATTAAGTTTTTTTTTTGTTTTTGTAACGTATTTATCATGCCACGATTTAGCACCATCTTACCGAAGTCACCTTCACAAAAACGCGTTCAATCCGTTCTGTTTTATATATAAACAAAGTCCAGTAGGGATTAGGTGGTAATCCCTTAAATTGGACACAGTTTCACCTGTCCGATCCCCCGGGCTGAGCGGATTTGTCCGGTGTAATGAACTAAAACAAAAAACGATAAAAGTTAATCTCATGTCTCGGGGAGAGAAATTGTTTATAGGGACAACGCGGCAGACGTGCGTAGCTATATGTTTTTTATTATGCTTAGGGTTAGATAGATTTTTGAGGTAGTCCTTTGGTGCTGTGGCGTTTGCTTGGATCACAAAAGCACGGGGATGATGATGACGATGATGCATATGATAATATTGACAATGTTGATTTGTATTAATGTGTTAATAAAAGAATTCAATGTTGATAGTATTTGAGCTGTGTCTTAAGATATGAAACGCAGCCAACAAATCATATACTGCAGTCCAGCCAGGGGCCTTAACAATAATTAAATCAACATGTGCCAATAACACTTAAGTATTCCATAACATTCAAGATAGGTACTGCGGCGAGATGGTCGCTTAATCAAATATGCAATTTTCATTATCATTAAAGATAAAAAAAATATTCATTGCGAAATGTGGGTGTAATATTACGCCTCTGCCTACCCCTTCGGAGATACAGGCTTGAGTCTATAAATAAATAAAATATTAAAGATATTATAGAAATTGTCTCTTATTTTGAGCTAAGAAACCATTGCCATAAGTTCTTTAATGATTATACTTTCATCCTATTTGAAACGATTATTAGGGCAGAATTATTCTGTACTAATAAACGTTTCTAATAAGATGAAAGTATATACAATACAGGACACTTAACTCATAAATAAGAATGATTCGCTTTCTACTTAGACCGTTATTTCTTATACTTAGTTTTTTATTGACAACTTCTGCACTAGGAATAAATCCTGTGTAGCAAGGACTTTAACAACATGCAACTAATGGACACAGTGAACACCCAGACTGGAACAACAATTTATGAATCAAACAATGTGTTGTCTAGTGTGAGAATCGAACCCACATAAATCGGCGCAGTGTTAAACGGTGAAGCAACCGCTTTAACCACTACGCCGTGCAAACAATTGCTTTGCCATACTAGTATGTTTTACTTACATTGCATCAGTGTAATAAACGCCAGTGGCCAGCCAAACTATAAAGTGGTACCTGTATAATAATAATAATAATATTCAACCACATACACACATCACCATCTAGTCCCAATGTAAGCAGAGCTTGTGTTATGGGTACTAGATAATGGATAAACATGCATATACACTTTTTTTTGTTAATAAATACATATTATACATAGATACACCCAGACCAAAACAAACATCCATGTTCATGCACACAAATGTTTATCTTGAGCGGGAATCGAACCCGCGACCTCCGGCGTAGCAGTCACTTACACTCCCGCTGCGCCAACCGGTCGTCGCTAATATATCGAGCGATAATATATGATCATCACAACGATAACGCCATCAATCATTAATATAATAATCATTTCTATCCACCATAACATTTTATATGTACGTAGAACATCAAAAGAGCCCTCCACTTCTCACTTCACTGTAGTAATAATTCACTAATTGCGGGCGCGTGGTCGAGTATATTCTTCACAAATCCCTCTATACATTTTTATTGGCAACGTCCACCTTCATCCCTACGGACGTGACGGGACTTTTTATTTAAGAACACACTTGGCCGATCCATCTGTTGTACTTATTTGAACCGGAACATACTCTTAGGAAAATCATTTTTGTCTAGATATAGAAATGATAGGCAACCAAATGTTTTTGATGTATTGATAGTAGAAAGAGATAAATTGTTTAATTTACTGGAACTAACAATTAAAATATGAAAGTAAAATCTTCAAAAAACACCCTCTTCAAAATACAATACTTACAATATAAAATATAATAAAAACAATTGTATATTATTTTTCATTTTTATTAAAAAGAAAAATAACTCACGAGTATAATTCCTATCGTAGAACTTAGTCCTACACCGTAACCACGTAGCGCTACGTATTGCTACGCCGTATGTGATTTGTTTCCGATTGGTATTACACCCTCGCCGCAGGTAAACGTCTATGTTACCCGCTATTACAGACTCTTTTGTGCTTTATTTCCTTTTTATTTCGACATGTTGAGCATTTATTTCTTTGCCGACCAGAACGAATTGGTCGATTTCACTTTTGTTGAAAACCTTTACGAACTACTAAGAAAGGTTTTTATTAGAAGAAAGAAAGTAACAAAGAAAGTTTATTGTTACAGTATAACATAGGTATAGCGTGAACAATATTAAGTTCAGTACCTTGAGCTACTGCACAACACTTATCTATAACATTAACCTCCAGATAACAAATGAAAAGTAACCCACACAGGTACATATAATTCCGCTCAAGATATTCCGCAAAAAATAGCTACAGAATTGAAAAACAAAAAATAATTCCCCAAGCAAGGCTTTCAAGATTGTCCTTGTTCCAAATCAAGGCTAATAACCTATTATAATCATACTTTTAAAACTCTCAAGCATCATCTTAACATACATAAATCCCACTCAAACTTTAACTTTTCAAAGATAAAAGCTTTGGAATCAAACTAGTTATTTCAACTCATTCTCAAAGGATTAAATTTTAATTAAACCTCATCCAAGATATTGCTCGCCGTGCTACTATAAAATCTCGCTTTCGACACATTTATTTCTATGCTCAAAGCCTCAGGTCATTAGCGTTCTAAGATAAATATAAATAAATAAGGAAACTTCAGGTAAACCTTTTAATGTGTGTTGTTTTTTTTTTCTTTTTATTTCAGACCTGCATGTATATAAACTGTCCCACTTCTAGACGCCCTGCCCTTCCTGTCATGGATGCATTCCTTACAGTCCATTTTACGAAGTCCTGCTAGATCTTTTAGGACTTTCTTTTTTTCTTTATCAGTTAACAAGTGATAATTATTATAATACGCACTTATGTAAGTATAATAATTATTATCAACTTAAAGAATCTGCAGTGCGCATCGGGGACTCGAACCCGCGACCCTCTGCGTAGCAATATGTCGATCTCTTCACTAGGCTTTTGTTATGTACTTCATGCTACTCGGATCTTAGGTATACGTTATCTATGATAAAATCCGTAAACTATAGTTTAATTTCAATGAGTGTAATTCGCGTAACCCCAAGAAAATATTGTATTCTAGATTTCCTAAAATAATTAATTTTCTTTTGCCAGTACTACGTAAACAAAGACGCGTCCTCAATTTTACTTGTTTCCGTTTAGGTTACAATAAGAACTAGAAGTTTCACATATTTTGTCTTGAAGAAGATTCGAGCATCCAATTCATATTTTATCGACCATGTCATCGGTCAAAAGTGAAATAGTTGTTCTTGAAATCTCACGTAACTGACCAACTTCTTACAACTCTAAACAAACTTCAGTAATAACAACACTATCTTTGATTGATTCGCTCAGAGTCCATAACAAAACACCTAAGTTGGACGCGAACCCAAATCGAAATCGATTCAAAACTCAAACTTATAACGCAAAGTTTTACGTTTTCGTTCATCGGTGGAAAGTTTTGGGAGCGCTTGCCAATTCGGATTAGTTCTGCAAGTTTACTCAGTGCCTAAATAGTTTTTGGCTAAGTAATTGGTCAATTGGAGTTATATTTCAAGGTTTATTTGTGTTAGAACGTCTACCAACTATTATTGGTTGAAAGTTTGACCAATATTGGTATAATGAAGATCATTCTTAATATTTATTCTACCATTTCATATTGTTCTATCATAACTAGATTTTATTTAATATTTCGATTATTACGATAAGCGAGTAAACATTGCATTGTTTAGATTAAACGCCAGATTTGGATATTTATGTGTATTAAGGCTTAAGTCATCTATTTTGTATGATACGATTAATCGTATCATATGACTGATATATTATACTACTATCATATGAATGACTCGCCAATTTTGACGGTCCATGTACTTAAAATGTTGGTAAAATAAATATAAAATTCAACGTCTGGCAATTAACTAGTTCGGGCGGTGTTGCAAATCAGAACCATATGCAATGTTAACATAAAAATAACCTAGCAATCTTAAATTTTCCGTGGCATAAGGTTTGAGTATCGGCATTATCTTATCTCATTAAGTATCTTCTATATTTTTATAGACTCACGCCTGTATCCCATTACACCCACATTTCGCTATGAGTTTTTAGGTCCCACGTAATAGGGGGCGAGCCTATTGCCGTTAAAGGGCACATTACCAGACTACGTGCTGCTACTGAGAGTTCGGAAAACCCAGTAACACTTTTGCCCGACCCGGGAATCGAACCTGGGATCTCTGATCAGCAGTCGCATACGCTACCCATTGGACCACGGAGGCAGTCTTCTTTTGTATTATCAATATTCATATAATTTTAATATCGAGGGGCAATTTTCTCAGCTGCCTCATAATATCCTATTAAAAATGAATATGTCAGATGAGTCGTACAAATATCGTTCCAATTTTTAATTTATCTAGAAAATAAGACATTTTCAGAAGAAATGAAATGCCTTAGACTTTTATATCTGTCTGATACGTTACCTTTTAATCATTGTGTGATAAAAACACAGACACTATTTACTATTCGCACCAAAAAAACGACAGCAAAATAATGACGGTAACTAACAAAAACAAAACTTGTCACCGCCCGCAGAATACACATCGAGCCAATAAAAATGGGCACACATTATTTTTTGTACGGCTGTCCGCACGTGAGGTGAATCCAATCGTTTTTTCTTATTTCCCCGATTGATTGGACTGTGCTGTTATATTTTTTTCGTTTATCCCCTCACAAACAATGGTGCAGGTGAGCTAAATGCTTAAGGATGATTGCGGGATTTAACGGACGCTGGACGCCCGTTGTCAAACTTATATCGTATTTATTGGTGGTAAAAATATGATTGGACATTAAAACTGTATTCTTTATGTGTAGTGTTGGTGTGTATGAAGCAGTTAAAAATATTTTTACAATGCTATATTGATTGATTGATAAACACTTTATTGTACACCAGTAAATAAACAATATTACAATAAATTACATTGGAAACTTAAAACTAGTGGTACAAGGGCAGTCTTATCGCACATTCGGATTTCTTCCAGACAACCTAGTTCAACCTAGTTCGGAATAAATTATTAGAATAAAAAGTAAAATAGTGAATATAAAGGTGTACCTTATGAAAAAGAGATAGAAAATAAAGTTATGTGAAAACTAAACTTATAAATACATAATTAATAAAATACATTATAATACATTATATAAAATAAATAACATACATACATAGACTCACGCCTGTTTCCCCGAAGGGGTAGGCAGAGGCATATTAACACTTTGATGGACAGTTTACGTTTAAAAACTTCATAACAATAAAACTTCTATTGTGTCTCGTTTACTGTCCTTGAAAGGGCTAAACGCCCACTTTTCGCCAGTGTTTTGATCCCACGTAATAGGTGGCGGGCCTATTGCCGCTTATCGGGATATTTTGTTTAATTTATTTTATTTTATAAAAAAATAAAATAAATAATAATAAAATAAATATATAATTGTATATATACATATTTATAAATAAAATACTAATATTGATATATATTTACAAACAATACATGGATGAATCAATACACAAACTAAACTATATACTATGTGTATAACAGTCATGATGAATCTGCCATATAATGCTGAGTGACGACATCTTTAAAAATATTAAAGGATTTAGTTCGTCTGATAGATTTGGGCAACGCATTCCGTAAGCGTACAGCTTGCACATTGAAAGATTTTTCAAAGAAAATCGTTGAATGAGTAGGGACTTTCAGTTTTAGATTTTCTGATAATCGTAAGCACTTAGAATGTGTACTATGTAAATATTCAAACCGATTTTTGAGACACAAGGGAAAGGAAGGATTAAAAAGAATATTAAAAGAATGTGAATATACATTATAAGTTTCATTAATGTACGTATGTCCCTATTGCCAACTTAATATATTGTAAGAAATGTTTCTTCTTTACAACGTACCAAAATAAAAAAATCTAAGATACCCGACTAATTTAAAAACCTCTTATATTTTTTATAGACTCACGCCTGTATCCCCGAAGGGGCAGGCAGAGGTGTTATATTACATCCACATTTCGCCATGAATTTTTAGGTTCCACGGAATAGACCCTCCAGACAGATCACCAGACTCCGTGCTGCTACTGAGAATTCGGAAAACCCAGTAACACTTTTGCCTGGGAATCAAACCCGGGACCTCCGATCAGCAGGCGCATACGCTGTCCACTGGACCACGAATGCAGTCAGAACCTTTTATAAGTTAACAGTTTTTAAAGAATTTGCAAAAAAACAGACACATAAAAGACATGATGTCACCAAATCATACAATTTGATTTCAGTTTAAATATTTTCTCATTCTCTTTAACAATACACATAAGTTATTGTTGCTGCCATTCGTATTACGTTTATAGGTACATTTAGTCGCAGTGCAAACTTTGCCAAGAAAGCATAGTAACTCTAAAAAGCAGTACCATAATCTTCAGGCGTCACATCCACCGGGCCTCAAGTGTAATTATAATAAACAAAGCGGTACTAATTCAGGTGTTCGTGCGCAGACTACGTGTGGTGCATTTTATTTGCACTGCAATTTCTTAACACATTACCTCCCTGGAGAGTAAAGACTCTTTATATGAGAAGCCAAGTGAATTTTGATTGTATTCATTGTTATTTGTTCAAATGAATTGTTTAATTTTATTTTAATATTCATTTAGGAACAAATTATTCGGAGAGAACATAAAAGCGCACTGAAACAAATATGTGCGTTTGATAGTGTCTAGTAAAGTAATACAGATTTTAAAGCTAATGATATGCAATTTAACGTTGAGAAATTAAAATTTGGCTAGCCTGATCTGAAAATCATTTCGATGTTTTGCAATCAACTCAAATCAACCAACAGCATTGAATTTTACGTATACTTTACGTAATAATGGTTGGGCAATAAAAATATAATAGATATTAATCAAAAATAACTTTCCATTCCATAAAGCCTTATCACCTTTTCATTACCGTACTACCTTGCCCGAAATACCTTTGAACAGGCGTAACTTTTTCCATTACCGACATCGATCCGTCACCTCTAAAGGAGCAAAACTAACCTAATTGTGGCCATCGGCCCATGAAATGATCCCAACTTTCAGTACCATCGACTATGGAAGGGTTACTCGTAAATTCGGAGCAGGTGCTTTTTCCGTGTTTTATCAGATCGAGTTATTGAATCCTTAATCCTCTTTTATTACTTTTTTCCTGTCGTAATAAAAAGCTGAGCAGACGAGGGCAATTGTGCGAAATTGAGAAGTTCCGCCGGTGGCTGTTCTGTTGAATTATTAAACACTTTTTATTTTGGTCGGGTTAATTGCGGATTAGGATATTATATAGGCACGGTGAAGCGCTGGGTATTATTTCTTGTATTTAAATTACCTTGTCAATAAAATGTATGGCATTGTTTTTCAGTATAGCTGAATTAATAGCATCAAATTGGCCACAAAATGCAAAAAAATACAAACCAAAAATGTGTGTACTTTTAATTTCATCCTTTCCAAAATAGAAGTGTCATAATATTTCCCTTCAGTGTTTTATAAAATTAATTTAATTTATTCAAGATGTATTACGTTTTTTTAATAAAGCTTATATAGCTTTGGATAGATAGCTAACAGTATAGCTAAAAGTAATATGTTTAATTTGTTTAATAATTTGGCAATTTCTATCTGTGATCATTGTAATTTTTGTTATGGATCGCTCGGCCAAAGTTCTGATAAGCTGTGACCGTCTCACATAGAACTGATAATAGTTTTTTTTACAAGATTACAGTAGCGTTATCATTCCTCCACCTGGCTCAGTCTACTTTGAGAAAGAGGGCAGGCAAAGGGCAATTCGAAGACTGATGAGGTAATGTGATTGAATATTGAAGGAATAGATTTTATAACGTAGAAGCACCAAGAATATATTCTAAAAGTTTATCAACCCTGAACATAATTCTATCACCGGAGTGTAGAGTCCTGCACTACGTTATCTTTTTTTTTGCAGACAAAACAAGAAAAATAATATTTGTCTTCCGTTTAACTTATGAAGGAATGTAATTGGCAGTAGTTATTATCAATTGGCAATTATCAATTTTATTGTTTGATCTATTTATTTATTTAATCTTATTTATTTCATTTATTTATTTATTTCATTATTTATTTTAAAATAAATTTATGTAATAAATAAACAACTATTTTTATAGGTATAAAACTTAACCTAATGCAATCGGTAAGGCAGAAATGTACTATATTGATGTAGTCTATAAATGGTGTGACAAACTCTACGTCATCGCCAAATTCAATCAAACAAAATAAACCATACTGTACCAACTGTCTTGCTCCGTATTATTTACATACTACTAATTACTTGAGTCCAGTCTCGGGAGTTTTTCTCGTGTAACATTAAGCAAGCGGCATCAATGCAGACAGGGTTTTAATTAACAAACCCCTAACACTTGGGGACCGAAAAATTCACGCTTAACGAGTTTACTCACTAGCACCGAGGATTTTTAAGGATTTTCGGTAATTATTTGAACTGCTTACTCTGCTCTGTTTGTAAGAACTAAACGCTAGGTATTTTTCTGTGGGTACGGATTATTGTAAATAGGTCAATAAATATTGCCGTTTTCATTTAAAGTAGGTAGTTTGGTACACCTGAAAAGAGGTCGAATATTTTTGAAGGGACTTACAATATTTTTGGAAATTAGCATTTTGCAGTATTTCTGTGATGTATTTCAAGTTTGACTGCACAAATGGCGTAGTGGTTTAAGTGGTCGTCTCGCCGCTTGACACTGCGCCGAGTGTTGTGGGTTCGATTCCCACGTGAGACAACACTTTGTGTGATCCGTAAACTGTTGTTTCGAGTCTGGATGTTCATTGTGTCCGTTGGTTGTATGTTTGTAAAGATCCCCGCGACACAGGATGTATTCCTAGTGCGGGAGAGTTGACTTTTAAAAAAAAGAAAAAAAAAGTTTGTTGGCAATACGTCTCGTCGCCTGAATATAAAATATCACGTAAACAATACAATATTTTTTACAAAACGAACTACCCGGGCTACAGTTGTTGTGATCGACTGATCACAAAAACTACTAAAAGTAAGTACTAAAAGCTAAAAAATAATATATACCCCAGCTTGATGAGAAGATTGGTGCGATCTGGTAGCTAGGACTAGCCGACTTATTTTTTAGCTTTTAGTACATAACCTAACTAAATACATAATTTTTTATTGTAATATAACCGTTTAACATAAAAATGTTTTTTATTTTATTTTATTTTCAAGTTTTTAGTTTTCTTGTTAGTTCATAGTGAGCCATATTCTACCAATCAAGCCCTTTCATTCGATACCCATATTGAGGTATTCGTATTTGTGAAAAATATGTACTTAATCCGCCATTTTGTGGCGGAAGCCATCTTGGATTTTTCATAGTGAGCTCTATTCTACCAATCAAGCCCTTTCATTTGATACCCATATTGAGGTATTTGTGAAAAAATATGTGATCCGCCATTTTGTATCGGCGGCCATCTTGGATTTTTCATAGTGAGCTCTATCCTACCAATCAAGCCCTTTCTTTTGATACCCATATTGAGGTTGTTGTGAAGTAATATGTGATCCGCCATTTTGTATCGGCGGCCATCTTGAATTTACAATCATACATACATAGACTCACGCCTGTTTCCCCGAAGGGGTAGGCAGAGGCATATTAAACGCCCACTTTTCGCCAGTGTTTTGATCCCACGTAATAGGTGGCGAGCCTATTGCCGCTTATTGGGACATTTTGTTTGCCAGAGCCTCATCCGTTGATCGGCAGGTGCACCACTTGCAGGTGAGGTTGGCTTGGGACCCTAAGTTCTTGGTGGGAACCCTATGCACCTTATTTACAATCATAAGGAATATATTATGTTGTATTGTCATCAAGATTAAGAGTGTGTACCAAATATCAGATCAATCTGTCATCAGAAAGGGGGTAAAATTCCAATTACTAAAGAACAATGCCCATTTTTCTTAGAGACAACGGCCCAGGTGTGAACCGTCAAAAATCGTAATACATAGGTGTTATTGCATTCGATAAAAGAGTGTTAAACTAGAATTTTGAGATTGATTAGAGGTCGGCCACATTCATAGTTTTATTACAAGAAGTACTTTTTTATGCTCTAAAAACTTTAGTTGTGTAGTGTGTGTACGTACTTTTATTAGGATAGCTACAGTATTTCGTAGTGTTGAGTAGAAATAAATTAGTTAATAGTTTGATAAGGATATAAATCAGAAAGAAAACGTCAGAAGTCGTAAAAGATCCAATAACATTTACAATGCGCACGAGTAAAACCAATAACAAACAAAATACATTGAATATGACATTATTGACATTTACGAAGAGTCAAAAAAGTGTTGCCCTTTTACAGTTTTTAAATGATATTTATTAATCGATATAGATTTCGGTCAAAGGTTACACAAACAAATTGAAACTCTATTGTGCTGTTCACGAGTTCCAAACTGGGCCAGAAATGGGCATTGTTCTTTGACCCAAACAAACAAACAAATAAACAGATCAAGCTAAATAAAACCGTTTAATAATAAAAACAAAGACATTTTAACTTTATATTTAAAAACATATCTTTGCTTTCCAGACTCAAATGATAAAACATATTTTGATGTGTATCTTCTTTGGGTAAAACATCAAAAATCTGCTAATTTAAATATAGCCAAAGAATCATGTTTAACAGTTCCTATAAATCATACATTATTTACGAAGCTGTAAGTTAGTGTCACAATCCCAACTATCTGGTGCAGGTAACCAGTGCAGTTCAGTGAGCCGACACCAAAGTTACAGTTGGGATGCATTCGAGCCGTTGCCATAAATCTATTACGAACTAAATTGTTCGAGCAGGTGAACCTTTGAACTTTAAGATAATGGGAACTTTCAAACTAGTTGGGTAAGTAACCTTGGGTTATTGGTTGGATATTACGCGTAGGTAAAGCAAATAGAAAAAGCTTTTACTCAAGAAATGTACTATGATTTCATACTAGGGTTTCAATTTATATAAGTAGGTAGTGGAGTAATAAATGTATAAAGAGCCTGTCTAGAAGTGAGCAATATTACTGTTATCTATGGATTAGAACAATATTACTGTATGTGCTAAGTTTTACATGCAAATAGATGATAAAATGATTAACAGTTTCGTAATTATTTAAGTGGTATTAAGTTTGTAAAGCCATGTGGTTCAGGAATTGGCTGACAACTACAAGGTTATTTATTCAATCAGAGGCGTTACGCTTCTAAAAAAGAAGCAAACAATCCCAATATTAGTTTCATCATCATCACCCTTTAACAGTCCACTGCTGGACGAGGCCTCTCCTTTAAAAGGAGGCATTGGCCTACTATACCAAGCTGGCCAAACGGGTTGGTATAGGGTTTGTATCAAGTTTTCCTTCTCTTACAGTGCTGTTCTAAGCATAATATGCTCCCTCTGTCGGCTCTTACGATACCCATGGGAGGATATGGGGTGGTGACAATCCGTATTCTTAATCCGTCACCACACGGACGTATATAGTAGACGAATAGTAGTTTGCACTGCGATATATTCTGGAACAGATTCGATATAAGAGATAGATACTGAGATAGATATGAGAAGATTTCCAAGTAATAAATAATATTTTAATAAATATCGATGTACCTCTTTAAGATAAATATTAACATAGCAACGATTACTCCCTTAAGACAGAAAACTTTTAAATTTCTTAATTTGCCACATTTCATATAATTATGAAAGTAAGTGGTGAGTGGCCATGCAAAACATAAACAGACGGACGCATATCACAAAACAGCAATCCCTCGACTAAACGTAGGTTTAGAACGATCGCTCAGAGCGTCGGCACACCATTTGTCTTGGACCACCTTTAAAAGCTATTCACGACCATTTTTCTTTTTTAAAAACCTTCAGACACTTCCTTTTCGTTTTTCAATCGCTCCCGCCCCGCCCGGAGTTATCGCGATAAATGCCTTTGTTTGCGTTGCTGGTATATTATCTTAGAGTTGATGATACCTTTGTCTTATTTTGAAATCATTTCTCAACAGTGAAGTTGTATGAATATGGAAACTACTTGTATTAATGTTGAAACAAGCGAGCTCAATGAAAGTCGCTATCAAAAATTTTAACAACCCACCTGACCAGCGTGGTGTAGTAGGCCAAATCCTATTGTATCAGGATGCTATTGAGGCGCAAATTAGGATAGGCTTTAGTACACCGGCGTAGGGACACCGCGGTGGTTTTAGTGGGTATGCGGCCCGTTATAGGGGAGAGCCTCCATACACCTTCTTCGCCAGTCCCAAACCCGGTCGATCACACTCTGACCGGGTTGGCGTCGGGTTGAGATGGCTCATAAGGAGAGTTTCCATCGTAGTGAACAAAAGAAGGAAAAAAAAGGATAGGCTTTTGTCCAGCAGTGGACTGTGAAAGGCTTTAGTAGTAGTAGAAGTAACATACATTGCAATATATGTGTCTGGTCTTATTCGGTATGAAAAAGTTTCGACTTTCAGTTACCGCCTCTGTTGGTCTTTTTTATTTAATAGGACAAACACAGAAATCAATCAAACAATTACAACAAAAACTACTTCGAGTTTATAGAAAATTGTTCATTTTATGTAAATCAGAAGTAAAAAATATGCAATAAAGCAAATAACAATTATCGAGCGCCTAAAGATATTGTCATGGCAATTTGTGATTTGTAGACCAGATTCTATAAAACATAGTGAATCTTATATTTCAGTATGAGTGGTGCAAATATTTTTGAATTAGCAGCTCTGTGTACATGTTCAGTATCGTGCCGAAGCGTTGAGCCGACCGGACAGGTGAATAGATGTCTCGACCCGTTCTCTGTAATCACTCACAAATAGCATTCTACAGTTCCGAACTGAAATATAAGCGGACAGCGGTCTTACTGCTGAAGATAAGGGTATTGAAGCTTGAGTGCAAAGTTCTTATAAAATATCAATTGGAAACGTTTACAAATTCTTATCATAGGGGAATACGGGGGAATTGGCGCCACATAAGGAAAAACTGCTTTAACTTTTAACACACATCACTTTTTTATAGGACCACTAATCAGGTTTATATTACCAATACAAAAATAAAAAAATGAACGATACAAAGACATTTAGACTAATTTAAAACAAAAATAACATTAGCTCCCATTACCCAAGAGTACGTGGTAATTAGAACCAGATACCCCAAATGCTCATTTTTAAGTTTTCATTCTAATTCACAAAATGCAGTTTATTATTTACGTAAATTCATATTTTTATCTAATTTAATAATGATAAAGCTACAAGTAAAAACAAGCCATACTTATAATAAAATAATTTGAATACTCACAATTTGTCCTTGAAAATCGTAAAATATTACATCAATTGGCTAGAAAAGCGATGTGCGGTCGGCTTACACACTAAAAGTCGAATAAGTGACGATATGGCGAGTCACTCGTACCTCTCCCGCGCCCTTCTATGTTATGTAATATTAAAATAGGATCTAACTCGTTCAGATATACGTAAACTAAAGTAGTTCTCATTACCCCGTGGCTCCGATTCCCCCGTGTTCCCCTACATACATACATAGACTCACGCCTGTTTCCCGGAGGGGTAGGCAGACACTACGGAACGTCATTTACAACGATCCTGACATATCTCTCTTGCTTCATTCCCTCCCATCAAATTTCTCATGCATGCTCTTCGGCAAAATTCTTATCAAAGTGATAAAAATTTCAAAAGAATTGAAAATGAACTGACGATAGCAGTGATAGCATAATTAAAGAATCATACATCTTATTCAATGTTTTTATTCTATTAATTGTGAAAGTTTATTGACTATCCAAAAGGGGTGAAACATGGTCCAGCAATGCCTGCCTTAAGACATAACCTGGACAAATGGTGCATCGTCTTTTCTCCCGAATATATATAATTACGAATAATAATCCAAATGTGTACTAGAAACAACACATTTTAAAATAAATTCACATTATTCCAAAAGCGGTTGAATTCTTTTGTCCGTTGTCGCTATCTCCTATGCCCCACGATCCTTGCACAATCACAAGCAGAAGCGAGTATTGCAGCGATTAATCAGTCAACTGACGCTTACCCTCTGCTTACTCTAATTGAGCCCCTCTCACCCGCCACGTTTACTGTCATCATTAATATAGACTCCACGTCAATGTTCGTTTTCAAACTATTTGTTTGGATTTTTCCCTTGAATTTAGAGCTGAGCGAGATGCAGATATCAATCTGGACTTCGTGTTGACTGTAACGATAATCGTCAAAGGCTTTTTATTTTAGACAGACTTGGAGGTCTGGTGTAAAGCAGAACGAAGGTAAACTATTTATGATCTTTCTTAAAATATACCTATCACATAGGCAATAAGCTATGACCTTATAAGATAGTGTTAAATAGAACGATTGAAATCTCGATGTTTGATTTACCTGCTTAGCTACCCTTCCCAAATATGGTGTCACAGTATTTACTTAATTTACGAAGCATCTTTATAAACTTTTTGAATTTTTTTTTCTGAATTTATTATGGTGATGTATTTTCAAAATAAGAAATATTTTAATTTCGAATTTTCATTGCTTAGGTGGTATTGACTTAAAGTAAATTTGTGATTTTCTAAAATATTCAAAACATTTTGAACTTTTTACCCTCAAAATGGACACAATTTTTTTGCATATATTTTGTATCATTACGTTTATGAGATCGAGTAAAACTTTGACTTAGAAGGAACAGGCTCACAGACTTAGAAGGAAAAAGTTGAATCTCATCTTCAGGAATAAATGCAGCAATACTGACCACCGCAGTAAACCGTACCACAAACTTCTAATAGCGCCGAACACAAAACTAAACGCTCGTCGAAAATCCGACAGCATTCACAAAAATGCACGCGCCAAGCGCATAGGAATCAATCATCGGCCACCATAAAGGCAGGCTATAAATTCAAACGAACTCTCGGGCCATTTTCCACTTGTTTTCACCTCGACCCCCATTTTCAACGGACTGAAAACTCATTCACCCCCTTTTGATTTTGAATTCAACGTATTTGTCATTCACTGACGTATTTCGTTTTGGTATTGCTCTTTTGTTTGATGATTAATCGTATTGGTCTGATGATAAAATTGACGGGTTAATTGATTTGGTATTTGCGATGTTTTTATCGGTTGATGTCAACAGTGTGTTGTAATGAATGAGCATTTGCACTTTTTCTTCTTCTAAGCAAATTAATTACGTAAAAATGGAATTTTTGAGATGACCTGAATTACAGTATTCATGTAGAATGATGCTGATGAATTAGTCTTAGTGGTAATAAAACCACTAAGACTAATTCACCAGCATCATACATTTAATTTTGTTAAAATAATGAAATGCTTGATCCAAACTTGTCTAGATATGAACTTAGATTGTTGCCTATGCTACTTAGTGGTCCAGCTAAATTATAAACAACTGTGGATGATCAGTAATGGATTCGAGTTGAATGACAGGACATAGCTTTACGTATATTGGGTTTCGCATTAAAAGTTGTTCAGTTTATTCAATTGATGCTCGTTGAAATTTTTCTAAGCTTTTGTCCTTGTATCTTTCTAAGGTCAAGTCAGATGTCCATCATCTTCATAACTTATAAAGCAATAAAAAGATGAAGCATATACCACAAAAAAGAAACACCTTAAAATTTCGAACCCCTTTTACATTTCGAAAACCAATTCTCTGCCGAAACAAAAGTTGTGAAGAAGAAAATGTCGCAGATATGAGAGAGGTCATTTTTCACTGCGAACATTAAGGGACGTGTTTAAAACCGACGGGCTATAAAAAGCGTGTAAACACGTCACCTGTCATGTGACGTCACGTGACGTGACGACGTGGCGTGACGGAGCTGTTCACGTAGCGGATGTGAGAAGATTTAAAAGTAAAGGTGGTGGCATTGACTATTGACTTGACGTAATTATTATTGATCTATATTTTTTATAATACCTTAATAGCAGTAATAGCTTAGTGGAGAGACCGGCAGACCATACTGCGCAAAGATCTTTCCCTTGGATGTTGATGGTTCGAATCCACAGTGCGCATCAATAACTTTTCGACGTTAAGTGCGTATTAAATGGTTGATTATCGCTTGCCAAGTGGTGAAGGGAAACATCGTGCGGAAACGAACGTCTGAGAGTTCTCCATAATGTTCTCGAAAGACATGCGAAATCTGTCAAAATGCACGTGGCCAGTAGATGAACTATCGTATGGCGTTATCGTCATCATAGTGAGAAAAGACTTGTGCTCAGTAGTCGGACAGTTTATACAGGGCTGATGATAATGATCTAAGTATCATAAATCTATGTGAAACATATTTAAAACTGTTGGCAGGTTCTTGTCGCTCTTAATAAACTAACGATATTTTTGGTAAAGATCGAATCAAATAAAAATGTCAGAAATCGTGCTAACATTTTATAGATCTTAATTTTTTTTATAGGCTCACGCCCGTATCCCTGAAGGGGTAGGCAGAGGTGTAATATTACACCCACATTTCGCCATGACATTTTTAGGTCCCACGTAATAGATCTTGTTCATATAAAATAGCATTGCTTGCATTTAATGTTTTGACAATAAAATAGGCACGGTCTTATTTTCAAAAATTACTTTTGAACGTAGTGGAAATCCTATGCCTAATGCATTTTCTTTACTGTAACAAGTTACTCAGTAATATCATGGATACTGGAAATGCACTAATTTATATAATAGCATAAAATTATCATTTCTTTAAAAAATATGCCGCATCAAAATCTGGAAGTCACTTCATTCAACCATGGTTCGTCCAACGGTATGAAAAATTACACGCTGTTAACATTGACACACACCGTCGGTAGTGTATTGAAGAGAATGGTTTACGATGATGCATCGTTTTGTGACTACTCGCCGTCACCGGCTGTGTGGCTTTGCGACTTTTTGTTGGAGAAAACTATTCCTTAGCGTTATTAGCCGTTTTTGGGAGTTTCATTTCTGTCATGGTGTAAATATCTTCTAGTTTCCCAACGCAAGGGTATGTTTTAACAGTAAAAGAACTGCAGATTCTCTCTTCTTACTTAGTATTATAACTTCCGAGCTAGCTATTAATGTGTACGAAAAAATACAGATTGGTTTTTTTATTGATACAAACTCAAAGATATTCAAAAAAATTATCATCCTCCTAGCGTTATCCCAGTTCTATTCCGTATTCCGCTTAATAGTCTAACAGGATTTCTCTGAATATTGTCTTTTCTAATGAGCGAATGCTGTTTGCCCTTCGCAATACCAAAAAGCAGAAGACAGAGGAGGATAAAATAGACCTGATTAGGCATAGGGCTTAATCAGAGAAGAAACTGTGTCGGTATGGCTAGGTTGCCACCGTTAATAATCTGTAAGAAGTTATCACTTCACATGACTTTTAAATCTCCACAAGCAATAAAAATAAAAACAAATCATGACACCTCAGTAAACGATACATAAAAATCAAATCGAAAACACCTTCCACTTACATTCGACATCAATAGTAACACGTATAAATATGAAAAGAAAAGCCCCAATAGTCTTGCAATAACTGCGGGTAGGGCGGGTCCGATAACGTGTGTCAGGTGCGGGCTTACAAATGATTTACTATCGAGCAGAGGTGAAGCTAAGCCGATTATGTGGACCGCACCTACGTGAACTGGCTGGCTAAGGAAAAGTGGCGTTTGCTATGCTTTCTTCGTCTGAATTTGGAATTGTAGGAACTCGGCGGTTTGTGATTGTTTTTTTTTGTGAGCAAATTGTGGCTATGGGACCAATTTTAATAATAAACTTAGATACTTGAATTAGAGACAAAAGCTATGATATGAACGAAGGGCTGAAGGAGTGCGCATTTTTTTATCACTACGCCCGCTCTTAATATAATATCAGTATCGCGAGGGACTTAAAAAACATTGAATCTAACAACACAAAGGTCCAGAGTTAAAGTCCAGTCATGAAACTAAAAGCAATTTGTGGCTCACACACAGAAGATGGATCAAAATTGCCCCACGTCCTATAACAAAGAAACATAAAAAATATGGCATACTTCCTAAGTTCATTTGTTTACACCTTCATATGAAAAATTAAATTAAATTAAAAAAATGCTATGAAAATATTTCAGGCGCTGTTATGAAAAATTCGTTCGTATGAGTATTTATGGACCAATTTTAAAAATATTTTTTTTGTTTGAAAGGGTACCCCAAGGTAGTCCCTCCTCCTAGTATCCTGGAGACCGGAGACCTGACTTTATGGCAGTCCATAAAGTCAGGTCTCCGGTCTCCAGGATCCTGGAGAAATGAAAGTAAAATCTCAAAAATAAGCTCATTTTTGTACTTTACATTATTAGTTTTTCGCTCTGTTTGAAAATTCTTCTTTTGTTTGAAAGAGTTGTTCCTTACATGAAATATGGCATAAAAATATGGCATAATTTTTTACAAATTTTATCTTTTTTTTGAGATACGTCACTTTGTTATAGGGGTGATTTCGTATGGATTGTGATCCGTCTTCTTTGTATCACGTGTAAGATTCAAACCCAGCTATCCGTGCAGTGCTAAACACAGTGCAGCCGCTTAATATACAACACAAGCTTTGCAGTGAAACAGATATAATAGGATTAAAACTGCCTGAATATACAATACTGTAATTGATTATTACCAGCAGTTTCCAGTCAAAAGCAAAATAAAAAACTGACTTCAAATTTATTTTCTCAAGCTTGTAAGAATAAGCTCCAAACAAAAAAAAATATTCCAAATCAGTTAATAAGTGGTGGATTCCTGGGGCAAAAGTGGAAAAAAAATACAACCGCATTCAAAACCTCCTTTGAACTCAATTGATTAACATACATTTTAAACAAGTCAATTCCCAATATCTCTTAATCTCCTAGCTACGGTGCCCTCAACAATACTACTTAAACTTAGTACCTCTCATAACCATAAGTAAGGTCCCTAAGGCTCGCCTGAGCTGGTTAGACATTAGTTAAACTTTAGTAATCGCCGGAGTTCTACTTAGTTACGAGTGCACCTTTCATTAGATCTTGGATTAGATGTGCGCACGTTTGACTTGACTGTACCGATTGTAGTTACATTTATAAGTGTTTGTGTTATAGATATCTGAGAGAGCATTCACTGCCTAACAGCTAAGTGTAATATGAGTGTCGTCGCTTGGCAATAGTACAGATTCAGAAGCAGCAACTCTGTGAAGCGGGCGCCGATGTTATAAAGAGTAACTTGGACCAAATTGATTTTAAAAAATAGCTTCGGGTTCCATGCTATCAAAGTCAATCGAACTAGGGTAACAGTTAGCTAATACAAATCAAAGAAGAAACAGAACTGACCATTCTTTTAATCTCATTCTTGTTCAAGCTTCCTATGACCACCGTTTTGAGAAGTCAGTTCAAAATGGGCATGATTTTTCTGAAGCGTTGAACTAAATCGCTATTCGGAGGTTTATGAAATAAATATTGTATGAAATGTGCCATATTTTAACTCTGCAAAGACTTTTGTTATGAATGCTTGCGAAGTCGTATAATTATTGCAGATAGACTAACTTATATTAACCCGATTACTTAAACATAGAAGTCTTGGAGCGCGCAGCAATAATAAAATAGTGAACACAATCGTTTCAGACTACCATTTTAAATTCTGCAATGATCGACAACTCCAAATTTATCATTTATCTATTAAATTATAAACAAAATGATGTAACAAATTCAACAAACAAAAAATAAATACACCTAAACTCTGTGGGGTAAATACACCAACACTCGGCAATCCGTCCCCCGGGCATGCTTCCATTGCCACAGAACCACGGGCCGAGTACTGACGGAATTGCACGACCGCTTTTATTGTTAGTTGCCGTCGTAACTTCGTGCTAGTTAACCTGATAGGTGCGAGGTTAGATTAACAGTTTATTGTCGAAAAGGTCTGCAAGTTTAGCTAGTTGTTGAGTTTGGAGCGTGATATGACTCCTGTTGGGCAATTATAGCAAATTGTACTTACAGACATTGCTAAGCTAAAATGTAGAGCATGTATTTTGTTTTATATAATGTATCACAACATTACCGCCTTTGTTTTCTTTTTCTCCACTTTCCTTTCAATTACTCTATCCCATATTTTTCAAATTTCTGCTCATTAAAAGCAAAATCAAATAGTTATAAAAACAAATAAGTCATAGTTCCATCTTCAAGAGTTTCGAAATTCATGGAAAGAATTTTATTATAACTATAACACGTAAACTGTCCGATATAAAGTATGATGATCAGTGGCAAATGGACAATAACAATGTTTCTTTTGCGGGCATTGTTTACACGGGTAATTAACTTAAGACACCAATGATCACTAACAACAATGTGAACCAAAGAAACTGCAGATGTTCTATCGTATACAAGCAAAGGGACAACCAGAACTCGCGATGCGTTTCTAAGCCAGCCAAACTACTACGGCATCAGTTGATTGCACTACTTTATCTCCATATCAGGGCCGAGCCGTCCCTTTGTGTAATGTGCGCGGCGCACACAGGCGCCAGGGTAAAAGGGGCGACGCGCGCCTGGAAATGCGTTAATTATTAAAATTATTTTCAAAAAAGGACGACAAGAAGGCGCTTCATAGATTTCGCACACAGGCGCTTCATAGCTTTTGCACACAGGCGCTGGATTGGATCGGCGAGGCCCTACTCCATATAACACAAAAACAACCATCACCATCGAAATCGTTTATCTCTATAGTTCTACCTAATCTCTAATCGTTCATCTATCTTATAAACAATTTCAACACAATTTCATTTTTAACAGCTCCCAAGATTTGTTACAACAAAGCAAAGAGTAAACGAATAAAGCGACTAGGTGTAACAATATCTGTCCGGTCCACAGAGGCCACTCACGTAAAAGGTGGAAGCAAATACAGTGAGCAAACGTTTGCAGTTCGACAACGACTTTAAAAAGTGCAGTTGAACAAACGCTGTATTGTCGATAAGTGGAATGGACAGTTACAATTACAGTCACCCTACTGTTTGTTAGTGTTAAAGTGAAGTGATTTAGCTTAGTGATGTTCTGATTGTGGGGAGTGGTATTGATTTTATAATAGAACTAGCTACCGTACGTTACTTTACCTAGCTCTGCCAAGCTGTATATTAATTTACTGTCTAACTATATGTATGTAAGACTATTGACTGTTGAAACGTCAGAAAAACAGAGATATTTAAAACTTAAAGTTTGGACATATAATATTGTTTGTAATTGTCAACCGGTTTAAGTGAAATTCTAAAGAAGCATCCTATTAGCTTAGGTTAATTAATCCGGAGCAGAGCAGACTAATACGAACGAAAAACTAAATATACCTAAGCTTTCTTTGTTCAGCATAAATACCACATTGATAGTTCTCACACACACATTTTTTTTATATCGTATCGTAGAATTGCTCTACTAGCCTATACAATCGTGAGCATTGTAACACTTAACATGATATAATCTTAATATATAAAATCCTTGCGTTACTGACTGACTGACAGACACGCTACAGCCGAAACTATTGGGCGCAGGAAGCTGCAATTTGGCATGTATGCTCCTTGGGGACCGTAGGGGTGCACTAAGAAGGGATTTCCCGAAATTCCCAAGGGATCGGCAAAAACGGGTAAATTGAAAAAAAATGCAGGCGTAGCTGCTGGCGTCCTCTAGTTACTAATAAAGCAGTTCCAAGACTAATTTTAATACATTCTTTACATGAAATTTACACTATCCTACCATCACAACTCCACACTATCTAAGTTTATAACAGCGAAATAAAAACTTTAAACTTCTAACCTTTATAAAGGAACAAATAAGAAATAAGAAGTTTGTCTTGGAGTTTCAGGTTAAGTTATATGCGTCGCGGCGTGTGCCAAGATTTAGACACGTGCAATTAGAACCCCTGCTTGCGTTGGTATCTCCTGGCTATCTGACAAACGCTGGGATTTGAATCGCACGAAGAATTTGGAGATTAAGAGGTAACTGTACACATTCATTGCTAATAAGCACCGAGAGCTGAGTAGTGGAGGATTGTCTTGAGACATGTTCACGGCAAACATTTTGAGTTTAGAAGGTTTGTTAGATGGCTAAATATAGTGACTTGATTCATCGAGTTTAGTTTGTACGCCATTTTTATTATAGTACAAATCTCTTGAAGCTTGGGCTTGATGAAAATTAAAGCTTGTTGATGCAAACACAAAAGCGCTAATCATATGTTGAATGGCGTTACATGCGCAAAAAATACAAAGACATGGAGCTTTTCACATATTTTCATCTATGTATGTTATACTTGTGTTATGCCGATGCGTTAATGACAGGGGAAATAAATTTTAATTATTTTTTTAACTATTCTTAAAAGCTTTAAGACAAATTAAAACCGATGTAAATAACTAATGGGTTACTGAAATTTCTGTTTATTTTATGGAATAATAAGATGTACCGTACACACAGTCCATACAGTAATTCTACGACGTTATTCTATGTTATAAAACTGTGCAGTTTACTTTTTTACAGTTTAAATTAAATTTAGATTAAAATAATTATAACTACTTAAAACTACGATGACAGATAGTCACACAACTCATACCAAAATACACGCCACGTCAGTCAAATAAAGTGGCAACTCTGAAATCAGTTTCAAAATGCACCTTATGTCAGCGCAACTTCCTACCTAGCTCCATATTTATCACAAGAAGGACTCACATCGCTCTCGCAGATGAGATCGTGTCTGGACCGCAGTAGGTGTTAGAAAACAACATATTTCATAGTTTAAGCTTTCTCCCGTAGAGCTCTTTGCTTGATCAAGTTTGTCGTAATGAAAATTGCTGAAAGTGTGCTGAACATCTCACGGTTTTGAGGTGATTGAGTAAATTGGTGGATATGTTACTAGTTTTACGGATGTAAGGATGCTTGCTATTGGCTTTGAAAACTTGTGAACTTATTTGAATATAACATTTTACATTACTATTTACTTACTAGTTAAGTATGCAACCGACTGATGTTTGTTTACTCAAATTATCTCTGAGTCGTATTTTTGCATCAGGTAGGCTACGAGAAGCGTCTTGTTTTTACGCTAGAAATAGAAATAAAATTATATTGTTAGTTTTATTAACAGTAAATATAAATATATAGGCATCGAATATGAGTTCTTTTAGCGAGAAAATATTGACAATATTCTAACATATATTGATAGTAACGTGTCACAAGCTAAAATAAAAAAAATGTCTTAAGATAATAGGTGGGAACACCTATTACAAAAAGTTTAACCAAAAACAATCCACTAGGGATTTCCAAATCCAAGAATCTCAATTCGGGTTTTCGCCAACACAGTCTTTCCCAAAATGCATGGCCGATTCCTATTCCAGTACCCATGCAGAATATGTGAAGGAAATCTTTATGCGTGTACCCAGTACTTTGCAAAACCAGTAAGTGTGGCACATTGAGCATGCTTTGCATTGCAGATGTCAAGGTGAGTGGGAATGATGAGTGCTACGTGTAAGTTATGACTACGAGCGTACGTTTGAAGGACCTGCAGATATCAACGGTTTATTTTTTGGTTTGTGTGGAATAAGCGTTATAATATAACATAGCATTTGTAAGCCATGAACTAAATTTCAAAAACATGCGGGCGTTTTTTAGACAAGACTCCCGCACTAGAAATAAAGACAATACTTCAGTGAATTTATCATTTTAATTACAATTACAACCAGACAGCGCGGCGTCCGAGTATTAAACGCACTATACCACTTTACGCATCTATACACATAAATAAAATTGCAGTGTCTGTTTGTAATATTAAAAAAACTTTTTACTAAATGCATATGGATGTATACACGGTACATATACCGACTTTTTTTTTTTTTTTTTTTTGTCTGTCTGTCTGTTTGTTCTCGCTAATCTCTGGAACGGCTAGACCGATTTTCACGGGACTTTCACTGATGTACCAAGGAGTAACTTAGGCTATAAATTAACCGAGTACGCGAAGTAGTTCCCTTAGGACGCGGGTGAAACCGCAGGAAACAGCTAGTTACATATATTGTTTTAGATGTTGTTGCAATATACAACAACGGCATAAACAATCTAAAAGTAAAACTACAAGTGTATAATAATTATGCTTATTGAAGATATGGCTTTATTTTCAATGAAACTACATCTTCAAACAGCAATTATACCGATATTTATAACACAAACTTAAATCATAAAATATAATTACATAATAATTTTAAAAAGAGTGATTCCAAGCAAACTAAAGTAAAGAAGATACCGTCCTTAAAACTTAAAGCTCAGGTGTGTACAATTAGTTTTTAAATGTTTTAGATTTAAGTAAATTTTTCAATGGGATACCAAAATTTTTAACATAACATAACTTCACGCCCTTTATCCCCGAAGGGGCAGGGAGAGGTGTTATACACACCCACACTTCACCAGTTATGTTTCGGTTCCAGTGTACGTAACGGACTGCCGAGATGATGGTCTCGGGTTTGATCCCCAGGCACACACCTCTGACTTTTCGAAGTTAGGTTTGTATCAAATTAAAAATGTTAATTATCTCTCGCTTAATAATGTGCACGGTCGATGGCAACAGGCTCGCCCCCTATTACGTGGGACCTAAAAAATCATGGCGAAATGTGGGTGTAATATTACACCTCTGCCTATCCCTTCGGGGATACAGGCGTGACTGTATAATTAGTTACAAATAACTTCTTTGTCTTCATTTTAACAGCTCAAGTCACTAGCACAATCACACAGATGTACGGCATAAGTGCAATACATTTAAGGCGAACCGATGACCGTTAATCGCAAGTTCAATGCCTGAACTACTAAGCAGTAAATATATCAGTAGCTGATAATAATTACATAAATATAAAAATGACGAAAAACACTTACACCAACATCATCTAAATCACGGACGCACAACAAAAAGCTTTTAATTATTGCGCCATTCCTACATTGAACAAACAACATGTATATCAAACGTCCACGGTTACCCAACCAAAGGTGACAAACAGACAATTTTCTCTCCTGTCCGATGCAAATGAGACCATCTGCCATAACCTGACCAAACCACACACATTTACACACAAACTAAGACTTAACACAACGGCATAAGACACAATTTCATATTTTATAAACGAAAATAAAACTTTGTGAAATATACATACGGAACATTTTTATAAATACGTTTTACTTGAATCTTATTACCATGTACTGAAGCTTATAATCGCTCAACAGGTATGTATGTATATGTTTGTGTAAGTGTCTAGTCTCACGTGGGATTCGAAAATAAAGTGATGACCCTAAAGCGTTGGCGTGTGAGTTATAGGGCTGAGTCGTGTAAACTCGTGTATGAACTTAGTACTACAGATAATATGGAGGCAGTTTTTGTAATAACCTTCTATATAAAATTACATTGGACTACCAATACAGACTTTCTAAATATTAATAAATAAAATAAAAAAATGAAGTTTTGTTTACTCATTGTCTCTAGGGTCAACTTTGAGGACGCTGATATTGAGCGGTGAATGTTTTTTGATTGAACTTCGACTATATATGCATTTGAACATTCTAAATACATGTTTCACATATTTTGTATGCAGCTTTTGTCAAATATGTATTCAAATATTTCAAAAAATATGGATAGATTGAATATCGAATTCAGCAGTTAGTAGGTAAAACATAAGACCTTACAATGATGATAACGTTTGCATTTAAGAATTAAATAAAAGTCCCATACGAGTCTCAAATAAAACCTAACAACATACCATTCCGATTTTAGTACACAAAAGAACAACAGACTATCTTTGAATTTAGTGTCTTTCCAATTCCTTCGCTATTAGAAGCTTAAACTTGTCTTCTAAGCAGTACAACTGATATTCCTTCAATCTAAGAACGTGACCTCTTAAAACGTCGTTAGTTATATCAGCTCATAAAAGAAGTTAGACGTCAAGTTGAAGACCTGCCTAACCGGAATCGAATATATTTATAACTGAACTAAAGGATGCCTGCAGCTATGCCTGTACATTTTAAATTTAATTAACCGTTTCTGCCCGATCTCGTGAGAGTTTCGAGAAAGCCTTTCTTAGCGTACGACTACTATCCCTAAGGAATAAACATGCCAAATATCAGCTTCTTGCGCCTTATAGTTTTGCTGGTTTGTTTTCTGTCAGTCAGTCAGTTAGGCAAGAATTTTATATATAGGTGTAGATATTTACGACTGTGGCTACCACGATTGACATTTATTATACCTAATTCATTAATTAACATGTACATACAACGACGTTTGCCTACACAAATTAAATTTGCCTGAGGTATATATGTTTAAGCTATATATAATTACGCTACTAATATAAATAGTGTTCCATAATCAATAACATAAATGCTACGGTGTAAATATTGATAAAATTTACGGCATTTAATCATAATGGAACTTTAACTCAATATGAATAATGCCCAACTTTACACATTTCTTTTTTATATTCTAGAAATAAAATTAAGCACTGTGTTGCGGGGACTTTACATAATAACAAAGACACTACACGAAGTACAGTACTCATACTCACCCCCCGTGGGATCTCCACCTTGTCGTGGTGGGGGGCTCAGTAACCGTGGCTTGGACACCCGCGGTGAAGCTAAGAGAAATCCCGGGAGTGGACGCTCCGCGTGGGCTTGGAGGGGCCTGCGCAGGATGCGTCCAAAGGTCCGGGTGCGGGGGACAGTTCTGTCTGTCTGAGGATTTTCCAACGAGACACCAAAAAAAAAATGTACTCATACTCAAAACACAATTTGTGGATCACACAAAGTCTCTCATGAGACTTTGTGTGATATCGAACTTACAACATTCGGTGTAGTTCTGAACAGCGAAGCGACTGCGTAAACCTCTACGCCGTTCGCCAAATACTGACATATATTTTTTTTATTCTACCACATACACACATTACCATCTAGTCCGAAGCTAAGCAGAGCTTGTGTTATGGATACTAGATAATGGATAAACATACATATATACTTTTTTTTTGTAAATCCTTACATATTATACATAGATACACCCAAACCAAGACAAACATCCATGTTCATGCACACAATATGTTTGACTTGAGCGGGAATCGAACCCGCGACCTTTGACGTAGCAGTCGCTGACACTCCCGCTGCGCCAACCGGTCGTTAACCGGTTTTCAAAAATAACATTTATTCTAAGAAATGTTTTAGAATTTTTCGGCACTAGTCTTTCCTGCCAGTGTTAACTATTAATTTTACACTGACACGTAAGACTAGCGCTAAATTATCTACCAAATTGCGCGTAACCGATTACAGTTTCGTGCATTTTAGTGAAAAAATATTTACGAATCATCTTCATCATCAGCCGTTTATACTGTCCCACTGCTGGGCACGGGCCTCTTCTCACTATGAGAAGGGTAAGGCCATAGTCTACCACGCTGGCCTAGTGCGGGTTATACAATATCATAAAATATCTTATTATATTTTTCGAATGCATACCAATTGACTTTCCACCAGGGATCCTGAAGACCTTGCGAAGTGGAGACGTTATACGACGTAAACAGACCCCATTTCAAACTCTGCACCCTATCATCGATGTAAATCAAACTCATAGTTTCCAAATCTCCTAAACTATCCAATCCCATAGATTTTATGGCAGGTGCTATCAAAATGTCTCCATACTCCATTGGCTTCCCCTAGGTTTTACGGCAACCTTATAAGGAACAATTTATTACTATCTTTTCACAGTTGACTTGGTAGCAAGACCGTTACCTGTCACGCAGGTATGATTTAGATGACCTAGACTTGGGCGCTAAATTAAAACCTAGGATATACGACTTGGACGAAGAAAACTATTATAGGTAGACATATATTTTATCTACATTTTGAATTGGTACCGTTTTAGAACTTGGTGATTTATTTGATTAAATAAAGCAAATAAAAATCATCCAAAAATCCGTTCGTTACTTGTTCAGTTCTTCACGTTCATATGGAGACCAAGGGAACTTTCTTTTATCATATGTTTATATATAAGTAGATAAGATAAAAACTAAAATCAATACTTAAACTTCTACATGACTATTATTACACTTAAACTTATATAATGCACACCTTGGAATTTAGCGTAGTTTAGCCGATACCATTTTATTTAATTGCGAGGTGTTCAACCAGAAAACCAATATAGTAACATCGGTTACGGAACACTTTTCTTCCAATAAAAGGTATCTGAAACTTGGTACAAACACCGTTCCGGTTTCTCACGCTTAATTACGCACTCACAAACAATGAACGGACTCACCTCGTACGGTAAATACACCAGATAGCGGCTATTGGAAAACTTTCCATCGAGTCAATAACCTGCTCCCGAACTTTTTCGATTAGTACCTGCCAGTAATGGGGCGGTTCACCCTACCGCTGAACTATTTACCCTTATTACGTCTTTGGTAATTATTTCTACCCCACCGGACGCTTTAGTGGTTATAATTCGGATTGGTTGTGTTGGTGTTTGATTGAGATTATTAGTCACATCCATCGTCTTCAGTTAAAATAACATACGACCGATGCAAGCCGATCGAAATGTCGGAGAATAAAGAAACTTTTGCCTTGAAAATGTTAGTGAATCCGTTTAAGACCTGTTAAAAATACTTGCAAGTAAAACGCGAAACATAATCGTGAAAAGATCGCAATGGATTTTAACGGTTACTTATTCTTTGTGTGTTTAATAGTATTTTTTTATGATAATAGGCGGTAAACGAGCAGACGGATTGCCTGATGGTAAGCAATTACCGCCGCCCATGGATACAAGCAACACCACAGGAGTCACAAGTGCGTTGCCGCCCCTTCGGGTCGGGAAAAGGGATAGGATGAGGAGTGGGATGAGGGAGAAGGAACAGGGGATAGGGCCTCCGGCACTCTCACTCACCGAACGAAACGCAACAGTTTAGGTACCGTTACTTTACGTCGATTTTCTGTGAGAGGGTAGTACTTCCTCGGTCGAGCCTGCCCATTCATGCTGAAATCAGCAAGGCTCTACTATTTCGTGTAGAGACTCAATCGCTTAACGAATTAGCTACTAGAAGATGATCCAGGATTGACTAGAAATACAATACGTTAAAATACGTTGACTCTTTCGTTAGGTCAATACAAATATTCACTTAGGCCAACGCTCACGCCATACGAAAATTATAAATTCTACTTCAGATCTACACGATCACTCAAAAGCCAGTCTGACAAATATATATCGCCTAAAACCTGATTAACATGCAAGGTGCGTTACTAATCGTGTAGTACAATACCGGTGTGGACTTCTAAATACCGAATCATCACGATTTTCCCATCACTAGGTAATATTATGACTTCCACCATTATGGTGGGAAGTGGAGGCAATGTGATGATTTTTCATTTCGGTGACTAACTTTTGGTTTATTGGTTATCTATTTAAATTTGATGATATTTAATGGCAATATCTAATTATTGGTTAGCTGGATATGTTCCCAGTTAAAAGTATATTATACTTTCCATGTTTATAAATAGATAGTTTTTATAACGCGGGTATTT
Source organism: Euclidia mi (assembly GCA_944739405.2). Lineage (NCBI taxonomy): Eukaryota > Metazoa > Arthropoda > Insecta > Lepidoptera > Erebidae > Euclidia > Euclidia mi. Next base: position 88,718,041 of record OX123184.2, read on the forward strand.
GGCTTTTCTTGGTAATAATTTATAGTGATAATAGGATATGTTGACAGTAATTAATTAGTTTTAGGGTATCATTGAACATGTGAAGTCAATAAATGAATAATTATTACTTATATTAAAATATGTAGGTAAAGTAAAATAAATAAGAAATATCACTTGCCAGCCAAAAGAGCTGTATACGAGATTATATCTGACGAATCATGTCAACCAATATTCAAAGAACTTGGTTTGCTGCCGTTACCTTCACTATATATATATGAAGCATGACTGTTTGTTCGAAAGCACTTAGAATTGTTTAAAACAGCAGAAGAACTATATATAAAAGCTCTCGAAGTCGGCGTGATCAATACAGGCTTGTGCTGGAAGAGCTACCTAGATCAGCAAAATATAATAAAAAATCTTTGGCTATGTGTATACGACTATATAATAAATTACCAGATATGTTTAAAACATTAAATTGTAAGCAATTTAAAATTCAATTGTATAAATGGCTCAATAATAACAATTATTATAGTATTAATGATTTTTTTAAATGAATTTAATTTAATGTATTTCAATTTTATAATAATTATTTCTAGTTAATAATTTGCACGCTTTAGTAAAACTAAAAGCAAAACAGGTTCGAACTTTATATTTTCAATAACATCTTTTATACATTGTTTTATGCAAATAAAATATCTTTATCTTATCTTTATCTTTAAAATAAAGTACTAATAAAAGCATATTACACAATAATTTCTTTTTTTGGGCATTCATTTAAAAATATCACTATTACGATTACACCGGTAATCTTTATCCATTACCGCGCGAAGCCTCATTCAATTCACAATTTCCATAGACGCAAATAGTTTTGTATATTATGCGGCTGGTTCTTTATTATGCTCGGTACAGCGGCATGCATTACGGGCCGCCAGTCTGGACTACTAAACAGTGCCGTTTCATTTACATTCTACGTTTTATTTAAGAGGTTTTAACTTACGTGGCCCACATTATGGTTTAGAATTGGTAATCTTAATATATAAAATCCTTGCGTTACTGACTGACTGACAGACACGCTACAGCCGAAACTATTGGGCACAGGAAGCTGAAATTTGGCATGTATGTTCCTCGGGGACCGTAGGGGTGCACTAAGAAGGGATTTCCCGAAATTCCCACGAGATCGGCCAAAACGGGTAAATTAAAAAAAATGTAGGCGTAGCTGCTGGCGTCCTCTAGTAGTTATATAATAATAAATCATTTATTTCAGGTTATTTACACCCATACATAAAATTAACATACAGAGAATGAAAATAGTGATAGTAATAATACACAAACAGCATACAAAATTAGAAGTACACAATATTAAATTAATACAATTGAAGTCAGTCAGAATTCAAAAAAAAATTAATCATAAATAATTGTAATAATCAAATTTAAATTAGATGTTATTGCGATGAAAAATATAAGTCACTTAATTATTTGTAAGTAAGTCCAATCTAGTCCAATAGCAATTGAAACTGTAATAAATAATAAATAAATAGGATTGTACATTAAATTGGTAATATTAAAATCTGCGTTTTGAGTATGTTACCGGTATATGTCTATCACAGCAATGATTAATAATATAGCAGTCCAACCTTTGCGAGATCATCGACTGAACGGTGTTGGAGCTGGCCCGCACTCTGCGCACCAGGGATGCAGCGCGCTTTTGCATTGTAGCGTTGAACCAGTCGGTTCGCGCCTCCGCGAACATGCCCGAGGCGCTACAATATCGAGGCAGCCCCATCACCGCTCTGAACGCATTATTATATTTGTATTTTTGAATTGTTCTATACTACCTACCTACTTATATGAGCTTGCTATTATACTTTTTAGTGGGCGATTTCTAGCCAGACTATGTATCATTACATACGTATTATATTTGTTCTACCTTTTATCAGATTAATTATGCACCTAACCTATATACTCAGTTGCAGCCCGTGGTCCGCTTTCTAGTCTAACCAGGTATGACTGAAAATAAGCTTTTCCTCTGCTCTGCAACTCCAACAGGATAGCGATTATTATTCTATGGTCGTATTAATAAGTTATCTTTATATTCTATGGATTTGAATAAATTCAGTTTTTTCAGAGACACTGAGTCCCCATAGCGACTGTCAAAGATCTCCTTGATAGCCGGGACCGACGGCTTTACGTACTCTGCGAGGCACGAGATAAGCAATAATTAACAATTCAATACCACATTACTCCTAAAAGTCGGTGATACGCGTCTTGGATTCGAACCCGTTACCTTGTTGCATAACAGTCTGTTGGTACCTCAACTAGGCTATCGTTTATTATCATACCTATTACTCGATTTCTATTAAAACTTTAACTATTGTAATACGCACACTCCTTCGTCAGACAGACTCACATGTTAAAGTATACATTTTCTAATAAGCTTTAAGTCAACATTACCACCTATTTTCCCTTCTTTTAGAAATACAAAAAGCTGTACACAAAGATAGAGCCCACTATCATTAACGGCCGGTGAGGCAGGAGTCAATAGTTCAATATTTATGACCCGGGGGTCGAACCCGTAGATTTATGTTAAAGGACAAGTGGCCGCGGTCACCTGGACTGATTTACTGCTTAGCTGATTGTGGGGTAAATATGGATGGCGCGGTGTTTAGTTTTTATTTATGTTTTGGCTTTGTTCGAGTGTTTAAGAGCATTTACGACACGGCATTTTGTAAATACTTTTACTTATATTTTTTTTTTTAGATTCACGTCTGTATCCCCGAAGGGGTAGGCAGAGGTGTAAATATTACACCCACATTTTGCCATGAACTTTTCCCAGGTCCCACGTAATAGCGGGCGAGCCCATTGCCGTAACCGGGCACATCACCTGACTCCGTGCTGCTACTGAGAATCGGAAAAACCCAGTAACACTTTTGCCCGACTCGGGAACCGAACCCGGGACCTCCGATCAGCAGTCGCATATACTATCCACTGGACCACGGAAGCAGTACACTTATACTGCGTTATACTGCGAGCAGTATACATACTTTTACTGCCTTACATTAACAATTATTAAAAGAATAATGATATTATATACTTTACCTTTGAACTGAGATGTTAACTCGGTTAGAGACAGAACAAAATTATCAAAAATATTTTAAAATATTAGAAAAAGTTGGGTTGTGGTTTTGATCCTAAACAATTCTACAATCCTATTTTCTGTAACTGTTTGATAACATGTCCATTAGGAAGACTCATATTGTAGTCTCTATAAGACTTCTTTGAATGCTACTTCATTGTGTAATTTAAAGTGAAAAATACTACAGAATATGGTCGTTACCGTCACTTCTTTTCTAGACCTCCATGAACTTACCTGATTAGACAAATTTCATTACATTCAGACGGAGAAAGTAACCAAATCAATAGTAACAAAAACAGAGACGGCCCCGATGCACGGTTCCGAACCCGCCAATAAGCCACCCCCTGTAATGAGCTTCATCTAATTATCTGTGCAGACGTGACACTCCTGCTAACACCTGTATTATGCAGCCACTTGTGTACTCCTTCGACTTACTTTTGTCTAGCAGTTAACGGGGTGTTAATATTGAGAGGTAGAAGGGTCTTTAGAATATTAGGTTGGGAGCTATCTCGTTGGGCTTTGGTAGGATTGCTACTATTGCTGTGTTATCTTGTGATAGTGAAGTGGGCCAAAAGTTTATAAGATATTCGTTAGAAAATTGTGAGCAGCTATGTAGTCTGGTATTGTACTCGATAGTTGAGTACAGGCTCATCCTTTTACTAGACAAATATTTACAATTTGAATGCGCAATGAAGTTTTATTTTTACATTACAGGTGCTCGGGCAATATAGGTGTATACTGTGTGTAGGTATGAGATCGTAGCGTAATAAATTTGAAGTTTTCCATCTGGACATATTATTGCAAAGTCATTAGTTAGCTCAAATGTAGTTAGGTCCTGTAACACAGAAATTGCACTAAGTATTATGGATGTATTCTTGTCTTAAAATACATCGTCTATTAATCAGTAGGTACACAAAAATTTTCGTTTATCCTAAGAGGTGGCCGAGATTTAACACTGTAAAAGTAATCAAAAACCTTAAAAAGCAAGTCAAACATTTACTCAAAAAGACGTAAAACATTATTCACGTTAAACGGCGTGGGCCCTCTCAGCAAAGTGGTCTAAGCGGAAAAATACAATTTATTAATTTGCAAAAAACGGTCGCGACGGGCGTCACCTGTCACGCAGCGTGACGAGCCCCAAGAAACAGCGACGTGATGAATTGTTGAAAATAAAAATTACGACGTAACTGGATAAAAGGAAGGGGGTCGGAACACGTTTAATTTTAATCGACTCCACTTCTAAAGAGGAATTTATAAAACCCTGCTATTCGTATTTGAACAAGAAACTTTTTAGACTTTGCTCGATTGTTTTATGAATATTAGAAGTGAATGATAAATTAACTATTGTGTATAATTTTTAAATTGCTAACCCTTTATCCAAAGCTTAAAGTCTTTTTCGAAATATAACACATAACATAACATAACATATCTTCACGCCTTTTATCCCCGAAGGGGTAGGCAGAGGTGTATTACACACCCACACTTCGCCAAATATGTTTCGGTCCCAATGTAATAGGGGGCGAGCCTATTGCCATCTACCGGGCACATTTTTAAGCGAGCGATAATTAATATTTTTATTTTAATACACACATAACTTCGAAAAGTCATAGGTGTGTGCCCGGGGTAACTTGGGATCGAACCCGAGACCATCGTCTCGGCAGTCCGTTACGTACACCACTGGGCTATCGCCGCCTCTTTTCGAAATATAATGGTAGTCTTTTTGCCTTCGGGCTATAAAGTTGTCCCATAAACATTATTATTATTATGAATTTTATTTAGGGAGATTCCGATAAGTATTCTTATCGTAGTAATTATAGTTCTATACTTCGAAAACATTCAACCAACATCCAAACATTACCCAAAAACAGCCTGTACGTGAGTAACAAAATGAAATTAAAACAATATCCTCAAACAAAACGCTGTACACATTTTTCTTTACCAACACAACATGTTGTCACGTCAGAGTGACGCACGTCACGCCAGGCACGCGACAGGTAACAACGTTTGCCGCCAATTTTTAACGCGCCAACATTTAAATTAAATTCCGAACGGAACACGTCCCACCCGTCCCGCCGTCGTCTGCTTAATTTAGCCAATTACGTGGAAATGCTTATCGCTTACTTATACTCTTTTGTACATGAGTGTTGCGTGTTGTTTTGTTTTAAACTTTTAGTATGACTATCAGAAAATATTGTTTAATCTGACATTCTAGTAAAAGCTTATTGCATGTACGCGGTGGCAATAAATAGAGTTACACTCGTCAAAATATAGGTAAGTAAGTAATATGTGATACAGATGCTGATAAAGCCTTTAGGTACTAGTTATTCAAACAATGACTAGTGGTCAGAATCCAACAAATAGGTATGTTAAAATTTTATTTTTAATAAAAATATAGATAGACTAGACATAATATTGAACAGCTTTTAACAAAATATTTTGCTTCGGTGAAATTCATAAACATATTATTATATGCTCAAATATCGACTTTGCTATTTAGATACCTGCATGGAATTATGAGCCCTAAGGCGTTTAGAATTATGGGACCGCGATTATACGTAATATAGATATCAATACATTAGTTGTTTGTCGCAAGTTTGCCATTGATAAAGCGCTAAGTTCCTTGCCATAGGTAATGTTTACTGTTACGCTTTTTATGTAATTGCCGATAAATCTCCATCACTACTTTCTTGTTTCATTCGCAGTCAGCTGTTTTGTTCAGAGGCATTTTCTGTAGCCAAACAAATTACCTACGTTCAAAGTTGTAATTATGTAAATGTGATAGTTTGGACTTTGTTCATAGTTTTTATCACATGTGAAAATATTTAGACGTACGACGCAGCGACACATTAAATTAATGGATTTTTCAATAAAAGTAAGCAATATATAGAGGTAAACAGCCTAACTGATTAATGAAACCACGTTAAGTTTCATTTCAATGACATTACACAGATGGATTATTTACTTTCGCTTTTATGTAACTTTAGAGCATTTAAAAAAGAGACAAAGGAGCTAGGAATTGACAAAAATATCTAAACAAATTTAAAAGAGCTCAGCGATAGCTTAGCAGAGATTCCAAGAGAATGCTACGCAGTAGGCTTCGGTTTCAAAACCACGGCGCGGTGGAGCGCTCAACTGTTAATTTATCACTCGCCTCGCTTGCTTCAGAGAATATCGCAGACCGACAGTCACTTTTTAGATAAGATAACAAATCTGTACAATCTGATTAGACTAAAGTCTAAAGCTCAAAGTTACGCTAGGTCTTAGGTAATATTGTGACCTAACCTAGTAATCCTGGTTCACTTACTACGTAATTCAATATTCGAAATATGGATAGATCTGTAGATTTTAGATTCGTTTTTGACAGTTTTTGACATAAGCTCCATACAAAACATGTCAAACACGCATCTAAAATCTACAGATCTATCTATAGTTCGAATATTGAAAATGGCCGTTAAACGTTTTACAAAAATAATTTCTCAGTTTCATATACGGAGAAGGGACGAATACATATATGTTCGTACTATATATAAATATATTTAGTATAATGTCAGAGTGTACGTAAGCAGTGGCAGGTTACTTTGGCAACGTTCCCGTGCGTAAGATAGGTGTACTCTCAGCTAAGACTATAGCAAGATGGAATAGCTATGCACGTTGAAGAATCGTTTCGAAGAACAAGCAGTCGCCAAAGATGATTAAAAGCCGTAGATATTTAGATACATGTCTGTCGTCATCGCAGCCTTCGAAACGACTGACAATATACGTCTGGGTTAAGGTTACAAATCTCGCTACCGCGTTTCGCGTGACGTTAGTTCGATTATTAACACTTTGTGTGATCCTCAAGTTGCAGTTGTAGTCAGTTGTCCAAAGTCCGATGTTATTTGTATCCGTTGTTTGAATAACTTTAAAGACCTCGCGACACAAGAATTTGTATTAGTATAGGAGTTGTCTACTTAAAGAGACCTGTATCACAGATAACTAAATAGTTACTTTGCCTGTATGCTAGTCTCACAACTACAAGCATTACCGTACCCGCGTACCTAACATCAATAAAATAAATATCACATGAAACTTAAGTTTTTTTGATGTACCTACATAATGCCTCTTTTTTGGCAATATTAAAATTCAAACCCTAACATTTATTTTGAAGATCGGTAGGTAAGTATTAAAAACAAAACTAAATAAACTAAACACTGAAGAATCTTGGTCTGGAAATGATGATGCCATTCATCTATCTTATCATCATTATTTTACTGCATACACAAACGTTCATTTTTTTTAAAGTCTTATGGTAACATAGACTAAATTACGTGCTAATACCGATTTTTCACTCTGTACTGTTTATTTGTGCACTCCTTGTATTTCTATTCCAATGTTCGATAATCTTAGATGCAGTTAGTTGGTTTCAGCGCGGGCATCTTGGAGCAAAATAAAGAAATTTCACTTGGAAATTTATTTGAACCGGGTTTGTCTCTGCGGAACATTCTGCTGTGAACTAAACTAACATTGTTTTACGATATCGTCTTGTCACTTTCATGAATATTTAAAATGTTAGGACAAATCTGTCGCGGAGATCTGAACTACGTGGCACTTCACTTGAATACAAATAGTGGAATAGCCCTCCGGTTCAAATCCAATGTCTTGCGTTGGAATTGTGCATTGATGAAGGTTAAGTTAAGATAAATCCGTCAGTAGAAAACCACTTACCTTTAGTACTTAGTAATACTTGAAATTCATTGTATCGTGGCGGCAAAATACGTAGACACTTTATTACAACTCTGCCTACTCCTTCGGGGATACAGGCGTGAGTCTATAAAAAAAAGTATGGAATCTTACGTTTTTTCAAGTAAGTAATTAAAATGTTAATTTTAATAAATAACTCAAAATTGTACACAATGATAAAGAAATTGCGGTCTCGAGGTTGTTGTCGTGTCTTTGCAATTTTTGAGAACTTTTACCGTAGATGTACACACATCAACAAAGTCTAGGGATATCTTAATCCTAAATTATTTACGAGTTTATAGTTTAGAACCTTGTTAGTTTCCACAAAAAGTTTATATACAGATTAAAACCTCTTTTATTCTATTTTCAAAATTTGAACATGGAAAGAAAAAAAACAAAATAATAAACAAAATATGGCGGCAAATTTGCTAGTAATTCGTTACATTAAAGAAAGTTAAAACTGTTTTATTATAATTATTAATGAAAAGGGTTTTTAATTGTTTTTCTTTTTTAATTTAACGTGACGTACGAACTTTAAAAGTCATGTCACGTCGTCATTTGAGTCGAGATGAAATGTTACGAGCCGTGGGCATGTTAGAAAATGGTGCAATTCAACGCGTCGTTGCTGAGGCCCTACATACCAGTGAAAATGTGATATCAAGGTTGTGGTCACGTTATCGCAGTACTGGAGATGTGGCCGAACAGCACACAGGTAGATATCGTGTTACTACGCAGAGACAGGATCGATTTCTCCAAATGACCGCCAGAAGACAACCCAATATCACAGCGCTGCAACTAGTGCAAAGGCTCCAGGAGGACCACCAGCTGCTGGTAAGCGACCAAACCGTGCGAAGAAGGTTACATGAAGTTGATCTTCATGCTCGAAGACCATTGCGTGTTCCAGCATTGCGACGTGGCAATCGCGGTCGGCGGCTTTCGTGGGCTCGGGAGCATTTACCATGGAGTGACGAACAATGGTCTTTGGTGCTGTTCACCGATGAGTCCCGGTTTGGGTTTCACCCGGATTCACGAAGAACACGCGTTTGGAGAGCTCCAGGGAGAGTTAGCCGTCTACGGCACCCTCAGGAGGTCCACCCATACCAAGGCGGGACAATCATGGTGTGGGCAGGAATTCGTCTTGGCGGACGAACCCAACTCGTTTGGATCCAAGGCAGCATGACTGCACAAAAATACCACGAGGAGGTAGTAGAGCCCGTTATTGTCCCACACAGAACTCAAATAGGCCATGAATTTCTACTCATGCACGATAATGCTCCTTGCCATACGGCGCGGCTGGTATCGACCGCTCTCCGAGAGCACGATATTCAAGTTTTGGATTGGCCTGCACAGTCGCCCGACTTAAATCCTATCGAGCATGCCTGGGACATGTTACAACGAAAAGCTTTGAGAGATTTTGATCGATGTCGATGTGTAATCAATGTAAGAGGTGGCAACACTGATTATTAATGATTAGATTTTACAAGATTTTTTCCATTTTTATTAAAATTAATAGTTTTTTAAGAAGAAATGTTTGTTGTTATCATACTAATTTTCCATGATGATTAAAAAAAATATTTTTTTTATTTAAAACAAAAAAAAACACGAAATGTTTTTTATTTTTATTAAAGACCTTAAAATAATCTATGATTCTTCTATTTACTGTATCAGAAAATTCTTCATAGATTTTTAGATATTTGATGAAATATAAAATATCCCTAGACTTTGTTGATGTGTGTATATTTTATGAACACCATCAGAAAGTAGAGATTTCAATGAAAAAAACGCACACCGACCTTTTTATAAAAGCTGATGATTTGACGTGAGATTTTGGTTGTAAATTAGGGTTCTTTTTCGATATGTTGTTGATGATGATGAGTGTGGAACATGAAGAGATAAGTTTTTACCAAATTTTGTGGAAAAGAATAAAACATTTGTAAAAGCATAGCTGAGTGGAGAGACCCACAGACTGCTACGCAGAGGGTCTCGGGTTTGAATCCACGGCACGCACCAATGACTTTTCGAAGTTAAGCGCGTATTAAATTGTTAATTATCGCTTGCTAAACGGTGAAGAGAAACATCGTGAGGAAACCTGCATGTCTTAGAGTTCTCCATAATGTTGTCGAAAGACATGTGAAGCCTGCCAACCCGCACTTGGCCAGCGTGGTGGACTATGGAATTACCCTTCTCATAGTGAGAAGACGCCCGTGCCCAGCAGTGGGACAGTATAAAGGGCTGATGATGATGAAAGGATAATAATAAAAAGCCAAAAACTTGGTTATTTGAATTTTCACATAAATTTTGAAGTTATGTGAATAAAGTGTAAATACAAAAGTTCTAGATCTTTGCCATTTCGTTTTCCTCTCCGGACCACGATAGTGATTAGACGTGTTCCTTACAAGCTTTATTTTTAATAAAATTCGTCATAATTTACTAAATATAAAATTTAAAATTAATAACTAAAGTACCAGGCGCGCATAACATAACAAGAGACGCAGAGTAGTTGTGTGAAGAAGATAGCAACAATTGAAACGGAGATAGTCTGCGAGCTACACTGCGCGCTGCATTGAACTGTCACCAGCCGTCGATACCAAGGAGCAAGGAGCAAGTACATATGGAGGGAGCATTTCAAAAAGAGTAGAAATCGTATATGCATCTCTTTTCTCTCTAATTACAGAACTGCATATGTTCGAGTGTGATAGCCATAGAGCTTTTATACAGCCTTGAATGACATATGCCAAAAAAAATGATATGTCATGTCGATGTTCGTCCAGCTGGAGTGAAAGCCGTGTCGAAATAAACTGCAATTTTAATTGCTACAAAATATTACAATTGAAGAAATGATCACTTCTAAACATTAAAATATTACCATAGTTTGTAATGCCGTCGGATGTAAAAGCCGAATGGGACTATTGACCAAAAATGGTCAAAAAATATCTTACCACCGGTAAGTCATAATAAGTAAAATTGTAGATATCTGCCGTAATAATTCTACAATGATATTTGTAAAGCTTATACTTAAAGATAAAGATAATGACTACCGTTGACACGTATTTTTATTCCATTAGTCACAATGAAATAAATATAATAGAAATATTTCGATAAAAAATATGAGGATAGTGTTGTAATACAATTGTCAGTTAGAAAACCAGTTTCTGAAAGATTATAATTTGAATAATTTGTTATTAATTGTGATTTTTTGTAGATTTCCAAAGAATGAAGGTTTGAAACTAAATTGGGTCCGAAATATGAGAAAGGGAGAATGGCAACAGTCCAATTCTTCTAAACTTTGTCGGCTTGATTTTGCGTCTGCTTGTTATCAAGCAGGATTTCAAAGAAAAGTTTTGCATTCTTATGCTGTGCCTACTATTTTTAATATCCAGATATCTAATACTGAGGTTTGTAATTCTACTTTATTATTATTACTTATATTTTTATCAATCAATATATACCAACATTGCAACTGTTAAAATATGCTATAGTAATCATATATACATATATGTATATCATTAACAGATTTGTGTTGTAATTTTCAGAAATGTCCGAAATAACGAAACCTTATTTTTAGAAGCGATAATAAAGCTTCAAGAGAGAACATGGCTTGCACTTCTGGAACTCAGGATGAAAAATATATTGTTCGTAAATGTTAACTGTTTCCGTCCATGTACATCCCATTTTGGTAACATATATATGTAACATATAGTATCACACCTGCCGGTTATCGTGTGCGTCACTTTGTGGAATAAACAAATGATTTTGACTATTTTGACTTTATTTCAATTATTTTCCAATACACAATGTCACATAGAATCAGAATCAGAATAAATATTACCAAATGTAGATAGATAGATAGATAGATAGATAGATAATTCTTTATTGTGCAAATGTTAATACAAATTCGGTGTAAATGACAAGTGTACTACATACATATCAAATGCACAAGGGCGGCCTTATCGCAAAGTGCGATCTCTTCCAGGCAACCTTAGGATGGACAGACTGAAAAGACAAAAAGCTTTGATGTGTAGTCACAATAAGTATCTGATTAGGTACTATAAATTGTTTTTATTTTTTGTACATACATATGCAGGCATATATACAATAGATATGATAGGTGCTAAATATATTATAAATAAATAAATCCATAACATGATACATACATATATAAACATATATATAATATTATACATAAATATAATACATACATATACATAAATATAATTCATATACATACATATAATAATATGAACACAAAATACAGTGACAAAATTAGTTTACAATGACAAATAGTGTTTCTTTAGTGCATTTTTGAAAATGTTCAATGATTTAGCTTGCCTAATTTCGACCGGCAGCGCATTCCACAAACGGACAGCTTGAACAGCGAAGGATTTATCGTAGAAGTTTGTGGAATGTGTTGGCATCTGCAGTCTCAGATCCACCGACGACCTCAAGGTCTTTAAATGTGTGTCATGAAGGAACTTAAAACGTTCTTTGAGATACGTTACACAAATGTACGGTTTAGACAAAACTTCATTTTATTGTAATGCAAGTACTTTGTATTATTTGGAAATTTCTGAAAAGCGACTCATCATAGACGTGGATAAATTATACTCTGACCACCAGTTCGAAGTGGATACTTGAATTTCTCCTGTGAATAAACGGTAGGAGAGGAGCTTCGCGAAGGACATTGTCAATTCGATTTCCAACTTCGTAATTTTATGAGAAAATTTTAATTTACGATTAATATTGCATTATTATTTCAGCCAAAATACTATCTTTGCTGGACATAAGACAAGTCTCCTCAAGACAGTAATCATATCTTATTATTACCTCTCTTTTTACAGTATTTGTTTGTTTGTGGGCACCTAAGTATCTAAATAAAAGATCGTAAAATAACATACTACTGATATATTACTTAATCAAATGCTTATCTTGTCTCTACATACCGAATTATATACCAATACCAATCAAAGATTAATGCATGAGTACATCACTATTGACAGTCATTTCTTCTTTTGAAAAAATTGCGACATGAGTATTTCAAGAGGTAATAAATACAATACATCTGTCTCGGTTACACATATGACATTTCCTACAAGTAAAAAAAAAATACGATAGGTTTCTTGATTATGCTTAAAGCTATCCCTCCATACTAGTCGACCAAGCCAACTAGACGAATGTCAACGTGACAAAATTCAACATAATTCAACAATTATAATCCAGAAATTATTTATCGTAACGTGCGAACGCGGCGTGTGAACGTACAATGCGCCTGCAATCGGTACTAGGAATTTCTGGATTATAATTATTGAATTATGTTGAATTTTGTCACGTTGACATTCGTCTAGTTGGCTTGGTCGACTAGTATGTACTTGCTCCTTGCCAAGGAGCTTGGTCTAGGACCAAGAATCAAATGGACTCGACATTTGCGTACACCCGTAAAGGACGGATATAGAGTACATCCCGAGTTGGTGTTACCAGATGTTGTAAATGTTTACCCTACAATTCTACGAAGTACATATTAACTTTTAAGTAACATTGTATCAAACCTGATTTGAGTTGAATTGAATTCCATCCATAAGGTGTGCAATAAGTATTTTTTATACTTAATATTATTATGTATAACAAAAATGTCGAATAGGAGGGACTGGCTTCACTCGCCAAATAAAAACGAGGCTCAGAGTTATATATCTTTTATTATATTATTTCACACTCAAAGGACTATGGGCAAAAATGTATGGGCTCCGTCCTCATATACCAACACACATGGAACTAATGCGAATGTGTACCTTAAGTATCCACTACTTGATTAAAATCCTTTTTTTTACTTAAATCCGTGGGATATATAAATAAAAAACAATTTATTATTATTAATTAATCTAAATTTTCATTTTACACTTGTAAGTTATTTTGACATTATGGTTATATTACAGTACAAAACATGATTTAGTAACTATACAAAATAAAAAAATAATGTATTTTTAAACATCTAAATGATAATGAATGAATAATAGGAAAATAACGAATATAAATGAATCATCATCGCCCTAGCGTTATCCCGGTTGCATCCAAGACTTACACGCCTTAGAGCCCGTGGTCCGCTTACTGGTCTAACCAAATATTACAGAATATCAACTTTTCCACAGAGCGACTGCCGTCTGACCTCCGCAACCCAAAGGGATAGCAATATTCCATGGTTAAGACCAGTATCAGTTTATTTGAGGGTATTGACTCCACGTAACGACTGTCAAGCATTTTCATGACAGCCGGGACCGACGGTTTAACGTGCTCTCCAAGGCACGGGGCAAGCGATAATTAACAATTTAATACGCACTTAACTTCGAAAAGTCATTAGTGCGCACCAATGGATTCGAATCCGATTCCCTCTGTATGGCAATCCGTTGGTATCTCCTTTAGGCTATCGCTGCCATTATATAATAATCACTACATAGTATAAAACAAAGTCTGTCCCTGTGTCTCTATGTGTCCCTGTGTATGCTAAAATCTTAAAAACTACGCAACGGGTTTTAATGCGGTTTTTAATAGATATAATGATTCAAGAGGAAGGTTTTAATGTATAATTGACGCGGGCGAGGCCGCTGGCGCCATCTAGTATAATATAAATGAATGAATCATATAAATTCATTTTCTGCTAATTATTCATGCTTATAATGCTCATAGTAGGCAAATAACAATAGTGAATGTTAATATTACTGGTCTATGTTCACTGTGCAATAATGAATACATAAATGAGTAGGTGTTTTACAAATAATCGTCAAAACTACGTATTTATTTAACCGTTAATTACTATGACAACCCCATGCTTGTGGGCAACGTCCCCATAGTAAAAAAATATCATCTTGCCAAGATGTGTCAATTGAGCTACATTTCATTTTTGTTGATGGGTGGGGACGATTCCGCCCATCGTCCTTTACTGACCTTTGAGCAAAATTAATTTTGTGTACAAATTTCTTATTTTCTCTCCTTTATCACACAAAGATTTTGTGGCATAATGAATACGCCCATTCAAATACTTTTTACAAACAGCTTTAATCAAAAGCGAATAATGGTTAACATGGTTGGTTTTCCTAAAACATTTTTGTTCAAAATGTTTAGAGCATACTTTTGAATATTTATTCGGATCCCAGTTTTCTCGTCCTGTTGCACGTATCCACAATTGTCGGATAGTGCAGTCCTTTGGGAATCTATAAACAAATAATTTCATTACTACAAAGAATCGGAAAACCAATTAAAATAAATAATTAATCTTAGGTTCATATAAAACTAAATAACGGCAAATTACCCAAAATTTGGGTAATTTCCCAAACGTTTCTGTGGTATCCCTAAAAAACATTTAACGCTGTAAAATTAAAAAGTATCGATGACGTTTGGTTAGCTCATCGTTCAACGACCTATTGAATTCGATTGTGTAATACTAACATCGCGGTGATAATAAAATAGCCTTTTTTTGGTTTATTGATGTAATTTAGACATGTTTCCTTATGTAATAATACGCTATTTGTATCATTCTATCAATATTTGCATGTATAAATAGATATTATAACTAAAATATCGTACTTACGAATGAAAGGTTATGTTCTCACATTTCCGCTCACTACGGCTTTTACAGCCTAAAATGTAACAAATTACCATAATAAATCTGATCCAATGATATTTTCACTAAGCATTCACAAATAATAACAATAATAACATAATATTTCGCGGATATTATCGAGAGCTCAACAGTTTGTTGGTCACAATATTCAGTTGTGACCAACAAAAAAAACGAAAACTCTGACAAAGACAAAAAATGCTATCTTTGTCTCTTTTACTCTTATGTATTTCTGTATGTCATTATCTCGGTCTGTCACGTTATTATTATTTGCTTGTCAAATCCATAGAGATACATCATCCTAGAGCTTGGTCGATACGAATTGTCATCCGTGAATTGTCACAGAAGATTGACATCTGTCATCACACGTCAAGACGAACTGTCACATACGTAGTTGCCGCATTAGAAAAATTACTCCAAATAGTGGGAAATCCTTCAACAGTGGATACATGAAGCAATAATCAGTAAGTAAATTATTTCATTCTAAATAACGATAGACACTCGTCTCATAATAAAAACTAAGAAAATGTCGATGTTGGTGCAACGGTCACCTACCTCTGCATCTGCACCTGTTAGAAATACGGAGGTTCCAAGTACACCATCCAATATAACCCAGAGACCTCTAAAACGAAGACAGGGGGACGATTTGGAATATTTCATGAAAAAAATGGAATCGATGTTCAAAGATTGGGGTGACAAGCAAGAGCAGAAATACCAACAACTTTTGGATTCTGTCGAGGCAATTAGAGCACAGAATATAGAAATGAAGGCAAGTGTGGATTCAATCTCTAGTATGTATGATGAAATCAAGTTGAAAATTGAAAATTTGGAGTTGGAGAAAAAGACGAACTTAACATATATCCAAAGCCTTGAATATAGAATTGAATACTTGGACAGAACTACTAAAAGCTCATGTGTAGAATTGAGAAATATCCCACTATCTAAAAATGAAAATATAGATTATCTTTACACTCTAGCATCCAACCTATGTAAGACTTTAGATGTCTCTGTAGCACCCACAGATATAAGAAATATTTACAGAGGCTATTCAAAAAGTGCTTCGCAGAAACCAATTATAATAGATTTCGCTTCTGTCATGTTAAGGAATAGAGTTGTTGCCTCGTTCAAGTCATATAATAAACAACACAGCAATAATAAATTAAACACGAATCAAATTCAACTCGACGGACCACCTGAAATAATTTACGTATCTGACTACCTAACACCGAAAATGAAGAGACTTCATTTCCTCACAAGGGACTTTGCCTCTACAAATGGTTTCAAGTATTGCTGGTCGACACCGGGAGCAATATATTTACGAAAAAAGAAAGGAGATCAACCAATTAAACTTAAAAACGAACAGGATTTACTCACTCTTAAAAGTCAAATATGACTATACATAGTCTATTACTTTAATCCTGTTTTTAAATTCGTTTTGATATTTTTGTTATTAATTATTATTGTAGAAATTGTTATACAGTATTTTAGAATGATTTGTCAAAATTGTCAATGCATGTTAATAATCATAAGTGAAACCACACGTACACACACACTCACACAGCCTCATACTCATACTTCCACAAACACCTCAGCCATAGAACTTGTACTAGAAACCCTACTTATGCAAATATTGCGAAATTTAAACGCAGTGAACTTTTCCATTGTTTATTATTTTAAAGTTGAGTCTATCCAGCACGACTTAATTAGTCTACTTTATATATTATATAATTTTTACGTATTCCCTATTTTATCAAACAGCGAAATTCTCGGACGTTAACAGTTTACTTAACTAATTAGATAACTACAATGCAAGTAATTCATTTGTTTGTGATCCTGAAGAATGTAAACGCATAATTATTAATCCACAATCCTACCTCAAAATTCTACACCAAAATATCAGGAGTATAAATAAAAATTATGATAATTTATGCATCTTATTGCAACAATTAAAGTTTGAATGTGACATTATTATACTTACAGAATGCTGGTTGTCTCGCGTCTCAAATTTGCCCACTTTGGATGGCTACTATACATACAGTAGCTCAGATTGTTACAACCAAAATGATGGAGTAGTTCTATTCATAAATAAATCTATAAATCATACGGTGGAGGAGCCCACATTTCATGATGCAAATTGCTTACTCATCAGGAAAGGTGTGGATACTGCTATCATATCTATCTATAGGCCTCATTGCTTTAATAATGTGGATAATTTTCTACAGTCTTTGGATCAAATTTTAAAAGAATTATGCTCATGCAGAAATATTTTTATAATTGGCGATATTAATATCAATATCTTGGACGCAAACTCTAACACAACGCGTTATCTAGAATTACTATCGTTTCATGGCTTAATTACTGCATACGATTCCACAACCAGAGGTAAAAGTTGTATTGACCATGTCTTTTTGAAGACAAATCTTCCTTCACTGTCTCTTGTACTTAATACGACTATTACAGATCACGGATCAACTTTGTTTTGCCTTAAGACTAAAATAAAGAATTATTCTAACAACAGATATATAGATAAAATTAATTTTGAAAATATCGTTTTGGAGTGCAAAAGTTTAAATTCTAATCAACAACTTTGTAAATTTTCTTCAAAATTTAATAATGCGTAATACAATAAAGATAAAAATGCCGCGAAATAAAGTCATACTTAAACCATGGATTTCGTTAGGTTTACTAGGGCCGGTTTTTTGATCCCTAGTAAAAGTCAAGCTTACCATTTGTTAATCTAACTATAGTTAAGTCTTAACCTAATGGTTAACTCATGTTTACGTTTTTTGACACACACTTTAACTATGGTTAGAATTGACTATAGTTAATTATGTTGCCATTTCAATGAACACTGCTCTACCGATAGTATAGTAGGGGGTAATTATTTTTACATGGTAATACTTGTACATTTTGACAGATAGTGCGAAAATTAACTTCAAAGTTGTCATTATTTGTTACTTGTCAAAAGATAACTGATAAAGTATTTAAAGTAATCTCGTGGTTGTTTTCAAAGGTAATTTTGTGGTGTATTTTTGTAAAAACGACGTATTTAATTAAAGTAATGGAATTAAACAAAGCAGAAAACGCGAAGTAAGTAATCTTTGTAAGCTGCTTTATGAACATTTGTATTTTATACATAAAATTTGCAAATAGATATCTAATGTTCCTAATATATTATATATTTACGCATTTGTAATTAATACGTTTTCCAGGGATCGTACCGCCAATTTTAATAAAGAAGAGACAACAAGGCTCGCTTACTTAATTAAAGACTTTCCCATCATATCCTCAAAAAAAACTGAACATGTTAGTAATCAGCAAAAAGAAGCAGCCTGGCGGCGTCTTGCCGAAAAAATCAACTCGGACGGAGAGAGATATAGGAGCACAAAGCAATTACCACAAAAATTCAATAACATGAAGAAAACGGCCAGAAAGGTGAGCATCTCTATTAAAATTTGACTTTTTTATTTCAATATTATGTAAGATATTTATGGTGAATTATGAAATACTATATTATTCACATTTAAGGAAATGAGTGCAGAAAAGAGAGGCAGGAAGCAAACCAGAGGTGGACCACCACCATCAAAGCCATCTGAGACTACGGAATGGTTAAACTCTATCATGAGAGAGTCAATATAGGGTCTGCCTGCAATATATGATAGTGACGCATTAGGTATGTACCACCACTTTTGAGTGTGACACGCTACACTTATATAGGAGCAGGAAGGGGACCCGCAAATGTTATGTCAAAGATTGTTGGTATAGTACAGCATAACATAAATGTGATTGTGTTCAATAAATTGTTCTTTTTTATATACAGGTAATGATGACATAACAGTTGATGAACATGGCTAGCATAGATCTCAATTTTATGGAAGATATAAAAATAGCTGAAGAAGGTACCCACCTTATGTCTACCTATGTCTTAATACTTCTATCAAATAAATATCCTTAAAATTTAAAAAAATACTTGATTTTAAGTCGATATATATTCTGTGAATCCCAGTTAAATAGTAATGATAAATATGTTTGATTACAGATAATATTCTGACATAATATACTGCAACAGAAGTCACATTTGTATTAAATAATACTGAAACAGGTTAGTATAAACATTTTGGTAATATTACATAAACTGGGGAAACTAAAATTCTTGTGTTACATTAACTTTTTTATTCCAGGAGCAGACTCTAAGGGGTTTTGAAGAATTATATGATACATCTACACCAAAAAGTCTCCTGAGAAAGCCAATATCAAAACAATTATATAAGTATATTGTAATTTACTGAGTCACTACTACAATTTCGGTCATGTTATTCAGTTTAAAATCTAGCTTAATAATAGATATGTCTTGTTCCAAGATTTTGACTACCTACATATGTACTCGTATATCAAATTCAAACTTCCCATTTGTTGTAGAGATCTCTCTGAAATGTATGGGATAAGATACCAACATACTTGCCATTCTGCATTGACGCCTGATGCTCTGAAGCCTAGCATTAATTACCTAGTTGTCACATATTTGTGTCTTCGCTCCACACTCAATTGTTTAGTGCCTCTAGTTGGTACTTTGCTAAACCATCCCAAAAATAAAAGCAAGTGTACTCCATATAAAATATTTTATATTTATATTAGTAAGATAATACCTACTTAAGTTAATTTCTTTGTTTTCAGCAAGCAGCTGCAGTAAGAAAAAAAGATTTACACCTCAAGAAACAAGAAAAAAACTAATATGTCATTTGGAAAGCAAATCTGATTTAATTATGAAAAGAAAGGCATGTGAAGAAGATTTGAAAAAGTATGCAGAAGAGGAACATATACAAAATTTAAATGAAAGAAAAGAGATGCACTTGAACAAAATTACACTTATGCAAGAAAAACACAATTTATACATTAAGCAGCAGCAAGAACTTCTGTCTTGAAATTGAATTTAAGAAAAAATATCATAAATTGCTATTAGAAAAAGCTATGTTAGAAATTAATGAAATAAAATAATCAATACTTTTGTAAAGCACATTGTTTTTATTTACACTATATAGGTACATATTTATAATAGGTGTAAGTACTTATAACTTCGGGGAATTGAAACATTATTCATTTGATGTCAGCAACGATGAAAAGTATGTCTCTAATAATTCCTGCCGGTACTGTCGATCACTACTGGTGGACGTTATAGTACTCAAAGTACTTTCCTCCATATCGTGCATTTCATCGTGTGCTAATGCTCCCTTTGGTAGAATATAATTTTTTTCAACACAAATATTGTGTAGAATAGCAGTACTGACAATTATTGGTTGAAAATTTTCTAATTTAACTCTTAGTTTTGGTCCTACACATGGGAACCTCCGCTTCCGCACACCAAAAGTCCTTTCAACCACATTTCTTGTCCGTATTTGACTCTCATTGTATAGTTTCTCAGCAGCTGTCTGTGGGTTTGCCAGCGGAGTAAGCAAATACTTTTTAAGGCATAGCCAGGGTCACCCAAAGGACAGCATCTGCCATATCGTTGTGATTGCATTATATCTTTCACATTGCTGCTATTAAAAATTGTACTGCCGTGCACAGGTCCTGGCCAACTAGCAACAATGTTTCGTATTTTTAGGTTTGCATCTGCCACAACTTGGGTGTTGATAGAAAATACATCTTTTCTATTTCTGTACAGCTCTGCATTGTCACCTCCTAGGCTCGCTATCTATATATGCGTGCAATCGATTGCTCCTATCACACTAGGAAATATGGCAATTCTATAAAAAGCACCTATCACTTCTCTTATTTCTTCAATCGAATTTGGCATCTCAATAAATCGTTTTAATTTCAAACAAGGTAGTAGAGCCTTGCTGATTTCAGCATGAATGGGCCGGCTCAACCCCCTGGTTACTTTACGTCGTGGTTACTTTACGTCGATTTTCTGTGAGAGGGTAGTACTTCCCTAAGTACTACCCTCTCACAGAAAATCGACGTAAAGTAACAGTACCTAAATTGTTGCGTTTCGTTCGGTGAGTGAGAATGCCGGAGGCCCTATCCCCTATTCCTTCTCCCTGATCCCACTCCTCATCCTATCCCTTTTCGCAACCCCAAGGGGCGGCAACGCACTTGTGACTCCTGTGGTGTTGCTTGTGTCCATGGGCGGCGATAATTGCTTACCATCAGGCAATCCGTCTGCTCGTTTGCCGCCTTTTACATAAAAAAAAACAAATTTGTCTTGATACGGTATGAATAGCTTTGCATACGGTGGATTTGGATACCCCAGACAGATCACCAGTACATTGTTGCATATTCCCATGTTGCATATTGCAGTGGCTTAAAAGCGTGAAGTTATTAGTAACTGTTCCAGTGGTGTAACGGCGTGATTTCGCTCAGTGAGTGTTTTTAATTCATCTGCAATTTCATTGACGATCCAAAGTACGGGTTGTTTCAAAAGCCGGTAGCGCTTGCAAAAATCTGTATCGTCCCAATGCTCTAGCGGTGAATTCCGTGGACTAAATCCCTTCGGCCTTCTCATAAGGATATAGGTATTCCATAAAAATTTCATCATCTAATGAACTCTCCAATATATCAAAGTACCTAACTTGATATTCTACGTACGTTTAAATCCATATTATTCACCAACACAACTTCAAATAAAATCACACGAAACAATGGCATAGCAAAATTAACTATCCGCCATCTTGCTAAACCCTCGATGGAGCAGTGGTTAAATATTTTGACCAATGGTTACTTATTTGACCATTAGTTATCTTAACTAGGGGTCAAAAAACGGGTTTTACGGAAATTTAACCATTTGTCACTATTTTTAACCATTGGTTCACTTAACTAGGGATCAAAAAACCGGCCCTAAGATGCATAAGAAACAGGGATCGCATGCATCAAAGAGTAAAAGCCGATCCTGAAAATGCTGTACTTGTCAACCTATAAAAGGTACAGAAATTTTTGTAACTCTTTGATAAAAAAGTGTGAAATAAATTATGAAAAACAAGAATTAGAAAAATTTAAAAACAATATTAAGATGCTTTGGAATAATATAAAAACTTTAACCAATTCGCATAAAAGTAAAAGTGTAAGTCAGGAACTGCTATCGATTGAGAGAACGCCGAAAGACTCTGTTAATGTAGTCAATGAGTTCTTTGCCAGCATTGGTGCAAATTTGGCTAGTAAAATACCCCCTATGTCTCATAGATCGGACGGTAGTATTAAGAGTGCCTTCAGTTCATCAGCGTCCTTTGTTCTATTGGAAACAGAGTGTGATGAGGTTAAACATATAATTGCGAACTTAAAGTCAACTACTGCTAGTTGACTTTAAGTTGGTGGATTGGATGGTATCTCTAGCAAACTGTTAAAATTAATCCTGGATTTCATTGTACCTTTCCTGACAGAGCTCTTCAACAACTGCTTCAAACTAGGTATATTTCCTGACGCCCTCAAGCAATCGATAGTAATACCAATTCACAAGGGTGGCAAGAGAGACTGTGTCAATAATTATCGTCCAATATCTTTATTACCTTGCCTATCGAATGTATTAGAAAAATTAATAAATAAGAGGCTCGTAAAATTTTTAGAATCGAAAAATTTATTATCGGATGCCCAATACGGTTTTAGGCAAAGTAGATCAACAAACGATACCGTGCACGCATTTACAGAATTTATAGTGACGAAGCTCGATAACAAAAATAAATATCTAACAATATTCTTAGATCTAGGAAAAGCATTTGACACAGTCTCTCTTTCCAAATTACTGTCGAAGCTTGAGAGCTTCGGTATAAGGGATAAACAACTTCTTTTATTTAACAGTTACCTGTTGGGGCGTACGCAACGAGTTAGGATAGGTGACAATTTAAGCGACGAGTGTTCTGTAAACTTCGGAGTCCCACAGGGAAGCATCCTCGGCCCTTCTTTATTTTTATGCTATATTAACGAGCTGTGTCAACGTAAACTTAAAAACTGCAAAATCATTTCTTACGCAGACGATACAACTCTCACTTTCTATGGGGATTCATGGCCAAACGTTTTTAAATATGCCCAGGAAGGTTTTAACAAGGTGTGTTTATGGTTGGCTAATAATTCACTTACACTTAATTCAACTAAAACACACTTTATAACTTTTTCATTGCGAAATCCTGTTTTGCCACAATACGATATTTTAGCACATTCCTGTAACTCAACTCCATTTGATTCAAAATGTAACTGTACAAGTATTCAAAAAACTAAATACATAAAATACCTTGGAGTTACCATTGACGAAAACCTGAATTTTGCGGAACACATAAGTAATGTTGCTAAAAGAGTCCGAAAGTTAACATACATATTTAAACAGCTTAGACATGTGGCGGACCCTAGAGTAATGAAAATTGTTTATCTGGCTCTTTGTCAATCTGTCGTTACGTACTGTATTTCTTCTTGGGGTGGAGCAGCTAAAAGCCATTTGATAGAATTAGAGAGAGCTCAAAGACTAATACTCAAGATAAGCTTATTTAAACCTAGTTTATTCCCTACTTCGGAACTATACAAATGTGCAGGGGTACTATCAGTGAGGCAACTATACATTTTGGCTACAGTTCTTAGACAACACAATCTGATAAAATTTGACCCTAATGACCCAGCGCTGGCTCGGCGTCGCAATTTTCTAATATGTACCACAGAACCAGCCAATACAGCCTTCAGCGATAAATGCTTCTTTTTCCAAGGTCCACAGCTACACAATCTTGCTAACAAATTAATTGCAATTTACTCAAATACATCGCATGAATGTAAAAATCGTCTAACGAATTGGCTTCTAACTTTTAATTATGAGGACACTGAAAAGCTACTCATCAGACATAGAGACATTTAAAATATAAGGCTGTTCACCTTCAGACACCCAGTTAAACACTCATTCAATTTCAATCACACACACGCACACACGCGCACACACACACCTAAACATACATAAACCACTAATCTAGCTCACTCCCAAACACGCAAATCTATACTGTTTTAGGCTACATTATGTCCGGGTGAAGGAGGCGAGGACACCCATGACACAGGTCTTTGACTTAGTATGGGCTCCTGTCTCATTTCTATGTCCTAATATTGTAAACTGTTGAAATGTTTGTATCTTATGGGATAAAATAAATAAATATTATTATTATTAAATATTATTTATCTTTTTTCGTTGGACTTGTAATTTTTCAACTCCACATGAGGCGCTACAAAAATATTCGAGTGTCTAGAATTAACCTGCATGTTGGAGATAACACTTACAAAGTCGTGTCGAAATTTAAATATTTAGGCTGCACCATAACAGACACGAACAGTCGAGAGGAGGAGATTGATATTCGCATCCAAAACTCGTTTAGATGTTGCGCGGCTCTGCTCAAAGTGTTAGTGTCTAGGTTTCTTAGCTGAAATACCAAAATACGAATTTACAAAACTGTAATAAGACCTCTTCTAACGTATGGCTGGAAACCTGGACAAAAGTAGAAGAATAAGCTCTTGGTCGCAGAAAGAAAGGTTTTCCGAGAGATTTTGGGCCCTGTGCAGAGAACTGACGGGAGCTGGCGGCTTCGCAAAAAATTTTGAAATTGAGGAACTCGTAGGCATTCCTAACATAATTGGGGAAATAAAAGTCCACAGACACCGATGGCTCGGACACGTCGAGAGAATGGGAGAGGACCGTGGGGTTAAGAGAGCGTATGCGGGTCGACCATCAGGACGTCGCCGTCGTCCTGTCGGTTGCCCAGATACCGATGGCACTTCGGCACCACTATTGGTTCAGGAGATATATATTTTTTCTTATTAGGTACAAAATCTATGCATTTACCTCGCCAATTTGTTCTATCGATATCCTTTGCATCCATGAATACGCGCACTTTTAATTGCAGCTTAAAAATTTGACCACTTAATAAAAAATTAGCTTGAAGCTGGTGATTGGCGAGAAATGGCCAAAGATCGGGCGAAGTGGCGTTCTCTCGTATTGGAGGCCAAGGCACATTTTGGGTCGATGAGCCACTGGAGTAAGTAAGTATAGCAATCAGGATGAATTTAGCAATGTTCATGAATACATGTTAACTATTCGGAAGAAACCGATTTTTTCCATAAAAATATAGAACCATATCTAAGCTTAATTTAACACACACATAGGTGAGAAAACGGGTATTTTATGAAAAACATACAAGGTATAACAGGTTTAGCTTCCAAATACTGTCTTTATGCATACCTATTAGGTTTATCCGCATATTAAAGACTATATATATGCAAATCTATCATAAAAAAGCAAAATAAAATTGTTTAGGGAATCCTACAGCTGTATCGGAAACTATTGTTAATATTCGATTTTAGAATAAGTTTGAAAGACTTTTTGCCGCCTAGTAATTGTATCTTAATAATTTCTGCTAAGCAAATATTGCATTAAAATTATAAAAAGTAAAATACAGTTAGTGTGAAACCTTGTTAAATGCATCTTACACTCAAAATAACTTATCATCTACTGTAACATTCTAGCATGCGTCGGCTCGTAGCCAAATATCTCAATGATAAGGTCGCACCTTCGCCTTTACTCACTATAGGCTTACTTTTAAGTAAGCATTTCAAGATGTGAAAGCTTTGAGCTGTGTTTTAATATAATTTGTGAAACAATCGATGAGAATATTATTAGGAAAAATCCAAACTATCCAACCCAATTTTACAAGTGTTTTAAACGTAGGTACTAGAAGGTATCGTAGTACTCTTTGTCTTTTATAACCTCAAAATATCAGACAAAAGCCCAACCACTATTCCAACTAGGTATCTGAAAACACAAAACAAAATGGCATACGAAACAGCAATAAAGAAAAATCATGTTCAAACTGCACTCGACTAAACACACGAAAACATCCACAAACAATACCAATTTCTCTTTCAGCGAAACACATATATTAGTTCCATAGAAAGAACAACGATTATAACAGGACATTAAGCGACAATACCTACCAAAATAAATATGAAGTACCTACGCAAGCTCACATTTTAACCTTTACGATCTAATTTGGCAATGGTCGAGGCTATTTGGCAGAGCCGAGTCCTCACAAAATTACATTCAATGTACTCCATACAACAGGTACTGGCAGAGAAATAAAAGCGAATATGTGCTATGAATGCCTCTAGATAGCTTTCAAAGGCCAAATATGCCCCAGTTCCAGCTATTCTTTTGTGTAATAATTTTGGTTAATGCATAGACTTGAATGACAATGGAAATGACCTGTTTTTAAGAATAAAAGTAGAAATTGAAAGAGTGCTTTAGTAGCTCTTCGAGGATCATTCTAGTCAAAAGTAGGAATTGTTTGTTTATCTACTTGGAAAATGAAATTAGGTGTGCCATGCCAACTTGCAGTATAGCCAATAACGGCTTACAAGTATACCTACGCATCATACACCAACACCGACGTTTTGTATTGTACAGTTACGTTGCTGTACATATAATTACAAAATTAAATTGTCTTCAAGAAGAAGTTAAAATACAGTAAGCACACGTTTGTAAGAGCTTCGGGTTATTTTTTTTTTATTTTTCATATATTGCTCTATGGATACAATTCTATCAAGCTAATTAGACTAGAAAGTGGACCCGGACTTTGAGTGGAAAGTCTTAGATGAAACGAGATAATGCTAGGACGATGTTGATGACGAATGCCCATTCACCCAGACGAGGTAGGTCTAATCTTCAACCATATGTAGTATTTTGGAGCTTTATTTAATGTTAGGAAGCCTAGCTAGCTGTAGATATTAACCATCTTAGTTTTTGTACATCAAACATGCATGACACTAAATACTGTGTATTGTACGATAAGTTTAGTAATGAGTGAAAAATAAGTTACCATGATAGTTGAATTTACTCTCATTTGAAGTAATATTTTCCCTCAAACTTTTGAAAACACTTCTTCCTTGCAGAAAATTGAAACCATTTTCGTCTTTTGTCCTAAAACAAAATTACAGATATAGAGACTAGCGAAGTCAGCTATTACACCAAAAAGAAAATACAACTCAAACACACTGTATTTTTACAAAATCGAACAGCTACAAAATTTAGAACATACATTTTGCCCTAACTTACGACTAAAATGCACAATGCTTCTAAATTATTCTCCACTCAATACACGAGCGAGTCCTTAGTCCCAGTGCTGTTGTAATTTCTTATACAAGAATAAATCTACAGCGGTAGATACAACGGTGACAAGTTACTTTGGCAAAGTTCCTATTGTAGGTGCGGCCGAAATGAAAATGTTGGCTTAGAATAGAACATAGGAATAGTTACTTAGTAGTTTCTTTTTAGGGTTAACAGTGTTTTGATATGATATATCTCACGCATGTATTCCCGAAGGCTAGGTCATTGGTGTATATTTATATATTTACAGAATTAAGCTCTAAAAATAAAATTGTTAAAAGAATGCTACAGAATAGAAATCCTTTTGTGAATAAAAATGATAACAAAAGAAGCAACAACAAATTCTAATGAAACATTTAGATAAGTAGGAAGCTACGCAACTAAATAACCTAATAAAAGGTAAAAATAAAACTACTATCCTTTATTCTATCAACTGTTTATCTAACAATTGTCTCAATAACCACTTTCCTGTCCACGACCGAGAGCCCACGTCATAAAAATAGAAAAACAAAATAAAGGTAAACAAGAAAACAGTTACCGGCCGAACGTAATTTTGTCCAAGAAAAAAAACAGCCTATTACCATCTTTATCTAGGGTAAGTCAATTTTCCCCTTACTACCCTAAAGGTGCAAATTTGGCTTGCCGTTGTTGCAAGCAATATTGGGCTTTATGTTAAGGTCGTAAGGTGTAGGTGAGCGGTATAGTTAAGTGGTTATCGGTAACAATGTCCAACCTGTGTATGTGTAAGAACGTTGACAAGGTGGAGCCTGATCGTATAATCCTCATAAAATAAGGTAGGGAAAAATTTGGACACACTGAGTGAAGATAGTTCGTGATCTAAAAAGATATTGTTTGCGTATCAATCTGCAGACTTTATGTGTAGCAGATAGTGTTCATTTGAAGGCGAAAATATTAATAACGTATACGATCTTTTAAATATTTTTGCGCGGTTATCAGCAAGACGAGCTTTCATCTATACAAAGTAGCTTCTGTTTAAATTCAGCTTAAAACGATCCTTTATAGACTAGCTATATCACAGCAAAACGAACAAACATAAAAAAAAACATACATGTACGTAAATTTTCTTTGTGTATTCAAAGTTGAGATTTGGCCATCTTCTTATCCTTTGGCAATAAAGTTATACTCGATTATGTGTTACAGTTCAACAATATAATTAGCCAGTTCGATTTCCGCTCAAGTCAAATATTTGTGTGCGTGAACAGGGATGTTTGTCTTGGTCTGGGTGTTTCTATGTATAATATGTATGTATTTACGAAAAATAGTATACAGGGTGTAAAAAGACCCTTAACGAAAACTGAAATCCTATGTTGTACCAATCACTACGAACATTTTTTACTTCGGCACCATACCTGGGAAATTACTGGTTCAGGAGATATTGAGGATCAAACTTAGTATGGATTTTTTCTAAATAGGTACAAAATCAATGCATTTACCCCGCCAATATGTTCTTTAGATGCCCTATGACCTTATTGATAAGTAAGTATTTCGAGCATTGCACGCGCGCCCTTTTAATTGCGGTTTAAAAAATGTGAAAACTTAAAAAAGAAATTCGTTTCCCAGGTATTATTTTTGGTTAGTAGGTATGACTTGGCATGATGTCCACGACGAGTGGACTTCGGCTTGGTGATGGGTCTTGTGACACCCTGTATATGTATGTTTATCCATTATCTAGTACCCATAGTAAAAGCTTTACTTAGTTTGGGACTACATGGTGTTGTGTGTATGTAGTAGAATATTATTATGATTAATTAGGCAATTAAGCATTTATTATTTACATCTAAAACCAAAGCTTTGTATATTTTCGTACTCTACCAGTTTACGCATAAATACTTAAATGATAGAACAATTGTTTCTGCAAGAAGTGCCCCATATCTCCCAGTGTACCCTCACGAAGGTATAATCCGATGCAGCGGTATCTTTGCGTCCGAGCTGCCCGTCGCTTTACGACAGACGTTAATAGACGATCGCACCTCGACATGGGGCTGATCGTTTTCCTATACACTTAAGTAAATTCTCCATGTGGATTCTACTTTGCGATTTAGAGTTTAGGTATCTTTTTTCTGAGGTGGTGTCGTTTATATTCGAAATTGTGACATGGTTTGTTAGGGCAAAATCAAAAATCAATATTATAAGTCGAAATTTAAATTACCTAGGAACTATGAACTTGCTAATGGAGCCAGTTTGTATCAAAAATTTCCCAAAATATTGTCTTGAATGGTGTCTTATAAGTTACAATATTTAGTGGACGAATTCAATTCGTTGCAATCATTAAAAGAAAAGAAAATACTGTAAAAATTATTTCAGTGATACGTAATCTCTGGAAAGACAGTTGTCTCTCCTTAGAAATGGTAGAAAACAGAAGAAGTAAATGTTGTAGTCGTGTTATAGAGAATTTCAGCATACATGCGGGATAAAAAGGTTTAATTTATATAACATCATATGAATACGGTTTATTAAATCATCATCCTCCTAGCGTTATCCCAGTTTCAACTGAGGTCCGCTTACTAGTCTAACCGGATTTGGCTGAATATTAGCTTTTACACAGAGCGACTGCCTGTCTGACCTCCGCAACCCGAAGGGATAGTGATATTCCATGGCTTAGACTAGTGTCAGTTTATTTTAGACGTACTGACGCCCTATAACGACTGTCAAAGATCTTCATGACAGCCCGGACCGACAGCTTAACGTGCTCTCCGAGGCACGGGACAAGTGTTTATTGTCAATTCAATACGCTCATAACTCCGAAAAGTCATTGGTGCGCGCCGTGGATTCGAACCCGATATGCAAGGTATTCTTTTGGTATCTCCACTAGGCTATCACTGTCTTGAATATGGTTTATTAAATAACTGCCTTAAAACAAGTTCAACGGCAACCTTTTGCTGAAACTTAAAAAAAAAATTCTTGTTAATAAAACCTGAACTGAAAATATATAGCATAATTTTCACAAAACGATCCTGATTATATAATTGCTCTGCCGAGAAAATCAATCACTTGACTCCTTTACGAGTTGGGCAAAGGAATGTCTGTTCATAAGATTGAACCAACACAAAAGGCTTGCCGCTAAGATAGACGGCTCAGTTTAAACTACTATTAAGGTGAAGTAAAGTCAATGAGATCGACCGAGGGTGGTATCTCTTCAGCCCCTAATAGCGTTGTCCGAACGAACCTCTATGAGATTCATTGGATGAGTTTTCCATGTGTGTCGACACAGAGAACAGCATAAGATTTCTTGCAAATTTTAGGATAATATATTTAAAACAAAGTTTTGGTGAATTTTATTTAGTTGAAACCGAAGAAGTAATAAACTTAACATAACTTCACGCCTTTATCCCCGAAGGGGTATGCAGAGGTGTATTAAACACCCACACTTCGCCAGTTATGTTTCGGTCCCAATGTAATAGGGGGCGAGCCGCGAGCCTATTGCCATCTACCGGGCACGTTATTAAGCGAGCGATAATTACTTTTTTTTTTTAATACACACATAACATCGAATAGTCAGAGGTGTGTGCCCGAGGTACCTGGGGATTGAATCCGAGACCATCGTCTCGGCAGTCCGTTACATACTTGACTGGGCTATCGCCGATAAATTATATGTCGGAGAAGGATTGCTTTTATCGACATCGCTATTAGTGGTTGCGGACTTAGTGGCCGTCATTGGGGTAAAATGCGGGCACAAAACACAATCAGCTAAGTTTGACAATATTGTGTTGAACAATATTTATAAGTTTACACTGTTGCTAGATACAAATTATATTATCAGACAAGACCGAGCAGCGGGTTCAGGGCAACTATCTTAATTTACTTTCTCTAGACTCAATAATCCAACTCGATCTGCCGATTACACTCAAAAGACAATGTCACCAGAAGCTGTCAGTTCTCCTTTTAAATTAGATGGCGCCTCGACCCCGCTCGAGACACGCGTTCTGCTCTGATTGGTCATTACCTGAACTAGTACATTCACAACTTTTTAAATTACTAAGGTAAATAAGGTTTGAAGCTATATAAATATTTCATTAATCAAATAAGGTTAAATTACAATTTTAAAGGTTATCAAAATGTAAACAGCAAAATATTGTTAATTATTCATAAAATCAACAATCAATTCGACTAATAACTTCCTCCGACATATATATCATATAATTAATTATCTTAATTAGCTGGTAAACTTATTTTAATATGCGACTTTGTCCACATAAAATACTCCAAGTACACCTCCTACCGATAAGCTTTCGCATAAGATCGGCATTTAAAAATAAGTTATTTATTGAGTCGATGGTGTCTATGGAAAGCAATGGAAACAAATTTTAAAGTAACCCAGCGTACACTAAAATACCAAATCTCGGAGCGTAGAGTTATGTGTCTGTCTATAGAGTCCTTGCGCAATGATTTAAGACACCAGTTTTACTACAACTATTATAAACGTAAAGGCTTCCACGGAAGAACGGGTTTTGATGAAACTTTTCAGTAATATAGTTTATACATCAGAATACTACAAGGGCTACCTTTTATCCCGATAACCAACTAACCAACTTAACCAACGCGGGTGAAGATACGACCAAAAAAAAGCAAGTAGTTTAAAAACGACTATGTTTAAAATTATTTTTTAACACTTATGTTTTGCTGAATTTATATTAAATTTATACTGCACGTAATATGAGTGAAAAATATTACGCCGCCCAAACACATTTTCACACTTCATGCTTCTACTAAATTAGCAGACTCTAAACCAAGATGCTCACGATCAAGCACTAACAAAAGTAGAAACTTATGTCACGGCACCAACGACAATAAGAAACGTAATTTATCTGAAATTGTAAGTCGACTCAAGTGGACAACAACTCAGCATTAGTGTCTACCTCAGAGCTAATCCTAGTCGTTACACCTCATTGAGGGGCCACGAAACACGATCGCTGTACTGATTAAAAGATGGATAAACCGAAAATTAAGTAATAATCAAATATGCAAGAGTTAGTTCCTTTTAACCGACTTCAAACAAAAAAAAGGAGGAGGTTCTCAATTCGGTCGGTATTTTTTTTTCGATGTATGTACACCGATTTCGCCGAGGTTTCTGAACCGATTTACGTGATTCTTTTTTTTGTTAAATGAATATTAGCGAAGGGGATATCTGTGGCATATTAAATTGCCTCAGTTTAGTAGACTAAGTTTGCGAAATCTTGATTTATATATATAATAGAATTTAAAATTTAAGAGCTTATCAGCTACTTATTCGCTGATAAATTATGATGCCTAACTTTTTTAACTAAATCTATATTTCTATTTACATTATAAATGCCATAGTAACTTCTAGAGTTACTTTGTATAGATAGAATAAGCTTAAGACCGAAGAAGGGCCACATGCATTTTTGGTCATCTACAAAGGTGGTGCAGGTTCAGTTATTAAAAAAATACATGAATTCTCAAGGTGGACCGACGATCTTATTGAGATCGCGCAAAGCGGTGGGATGCGGGCGGCTCAAGTTTGGACTGTGTTCAGCAGTGGACATTTCTAAGATGATCAATAATTCTCATTACTTCTCTCTTATATTAGATTCCATCACACGAGCACACACTTACCGAGAGCGATTTCATAAACTTGTCCGCTGTAGTAATGGCCGCACGGAACCCATTTGCAACACTATCGTCTTAAGAGATTTCCTGTGCGGGACCACGTACGTATTGTGTGCGAGATTTGTGGGCTCAAAGTATCGCGCAAAGTGCCCACCTTGATGGAGCCACTGATTTAGAACTAAACTATAGTGGGTTGTTTTCTTTGAACTATTAATGAAAGCCAAGACAGTTTAGCGGATTGTCTTCTTGACCGATTTCTGGTCTAAACGTTTGAGATGTCTGTTGAGGCAATAGATTGAAGAGGTGTCTTCTTTTAATGATTGCTTCGTAATGTAGCAGTAGGCCTTGCAGTCACTTGGTGGAGTATCTGAAATTTTCTTCGAGTGTTGCTTCTGTTTTGCTTCCTAGGCATGGGTTCTGAAACCAAAGTCCAGAGACTCAAGCCTGCTGCTACTTGAAGGTACATTGCAGTGGAGGAGGAATAATTGGGTCCCTGAGTCGCTCACTTCATAGATCGCATTTTTAATTATTAAACCCTATCGTTCAAGTCTCTAAAACATTATCTAATGTGGAAATTGCTCGCCAACCCTTAAGTCAGAACACGATCTCTGCTGAAGTATAATATTGAAACTTTCTCAAACACTCTATTTTTTGGTTTAGAATTTACACGTCGTTTAATTATACTAACCTATTATAATAAATAGAAACGACAAACAAAGATTATGAACTAATGAAAAGACTGCCAAGAAATTTAAACTGGAGCGAACAACAACTTAAATTAAAAAAGAAAACTCCCACCCCTCTGCCAAAAAGCACCTAAAGCTCCCCCTTAAAATATTTTTTCACAGGTGAACATAAATAATTCGTCTAGACGAGTTTTATAGCGCTGATACACGCACTATAATACAAGTCAACGGTTCCCAAAGTGGGGAACCATGGGGTGGAAAATTATTGCGTGAAGTTGAGGAATGTCGTTATTGTCTTGAGAAAATATACGAATTATCCTATAGGATTTAGGATTTTTATTCCGCTTCCTGCCGTTACTTTTGAATATCGTAGGACACTTTTTATTATTTATTACTCATTTTAGTACTTACATCTGTATATAAAAAATCTTGCTTTACTGGCTGTCTGACAGACAACGTACAGTCAAAACTACTGGGCTCAAGAACCTGAAATTTGGCATGTATGCTACTTGTTTCTCAACGTTTCCGCGAGATCGGAAAGAAACGAAAAATTTGCGGGCATATTCTACTCAGCAATAAACCAAACATCACGGCTGGTCTTATTCGTCTTTTTATTTTTTGTGTCAGTGTGTGGCCTACTCTGGCGTCAGAGTTTTAGCCCGAATGCCACCGACATGACCTAACGATGATTTAGGATACATTAATAAATAACTATTCAATACTCGCCTTAAATACGACATTTGAACCAAAGAGCATGCTATAGAAATGTGATGAAAATAAAAGTAGTTTAGGATAATATTGAGAACAAGAACTTAGGGCCCCAAGCCAACCTCACCTGCGAGTGGTGCACCTGCCAATCAACGGACAGGCTCTGGCAAACAAAATATCCCGATAAGCGGCAATAGGCTCGTCACCTATTACGTGGGATCAAAACACTGGCGAAAAGTGGGCGTTTAATATGCCTCTGCCTACCCGTTCGGAGAAACAAGCGTGAGTCTATGCATGTAATTATGTATGTATTTTTTTAGTTAAACATGAATGAATGCCCCCGGTGAAAACTGAAACAACTTCAAAATGAAATAATATAGTTTAAAATAATTATTGTCATTTTGAAGTTAAAGGAAGGAAGGAGGCACATAATTGGCCTATGAACATGAAGTATGAAGGTATCTTTGAGAAACATGAAACATAAGCACTTTATTGTATTGGATTCTCTCATCAATGATAGGTACGCATGTCCGAGATTGGTTTTCTTCAAAACCCAAGTTTTTCATATTATTTATTGCGTTTTTCGTCGTGTTCAATCAGGTTTTATGACCGGTTGACGTTTTCATTTCGGTAAACATTTGTATTGTTGAATCTTACTCATCAATTCAAAGCGGGGATATGATTTCGGAAGTATTGACGGATATTCTAGATTTAAAGATATGACATTCGTAGAAGGGGTACAAGAAACGTTTTTCCCGGAATATTCTTTTTTACGTAATTTGAAATACCATAGCAAACATTTTTAATTTCTATTACTGTATAATTATATTCATTGTACAAATGTATTGGCTATTTAAGCCAAACAGATTCTAAGACACTGTACTTCAAATAAGATCTCTAGCAAATGTAAGACTACACTAATATTAAGTAATACAATTATTTCAAGATTTGACCAATATTTTATATAATTATATTTGCAAATGCATAAAGCACATAACAACAAAAATTCTACCTCAACCTATACCACTAATATTTTTAATCTAGCATCGGAACTCGAACATCACTTAAATCTGGATCATTCCCAAATTCCGTTCACACTTTTCTCATAAACCTTCACACAGCCGCCTCGCCGCAAGGTGTGTTATAAAAAAATAGTGCTACTATTTATTAAAGGGTTCCTCATTCGCCACCCAAGGCACGTCCGACACGGCCAGATTTCACAGAAGGTATGTAGGTAGTTCTTTCCTTTGATATAAAGTTTTTCTCTCCCTTCCCCTTCTATATTGAAATCGTATAGATTTGATTTCTGTTCGTGTTTTGTTTGGACTGGTCCTCTGATTTAAATTGAAAGAGAATTCTATGGATGATGAAGTGATTTGGAATTGAAGTAAGTCATCACTAGCCCATACAAATTTTTAGGACACGTAGTTTATATGTTAACCAAGAATAAATATACATAACAATTACTTTGCATACATATACCTACTTATGAGCTATTTTCTTTTCTTTTTGTACTTATATTTTTACTCAGTACCCACGTACAAGAGTTTTTAATGTGTTGTAGTTCGAAGAAAATATGTTTAGTGCCATCGAAATTACTATTCGGATCCAAGAACGTGATGTTTCCGAATACCTTTGCAAGAATCCCATTATGAGATTGGCTTAAAATGCCGAAGAAAAATAAAAGCCCAAGAATTCGGCCATTGAAGACAAAACAAAAGGAAAAAAAAAGAAATTGATTCCGCCAATCGTATTCCACTATCTGTCAACAGCATTATCTTAACCCCGCGCTCGCTGTTTGGGTCAAAATCATCCCCATACCTGATGCGCCGTCACGTCGGCCGCTTTGAATGGCAAATCACGAGGTAGACCTTCGGGGCCTCGGAGACCGAGTATGAAAATAAAATGATTGCGAAGGGTCCGAAGGTACTGTATTAAAATATTCCCCGAGGTTAGGGTTGAACACCTGATGTTTGCAAAATAGTTGTCTGCTTGTTTATTTTGATTTTTATCTGTGATAAATTGTGTGTGAGGGACTTTTATGACGTGAGCTTTCTGTGCACAAGAATTTATGTTGCAAAATGAGTTTTTGTTGCGAAAAATATTTATTTTATAGTATTCACGGTTGTTCAAAATTATTTTTAATATTCCGGCGCTGTAGTGCCTACATTCGTAGCTATGTTGTGACGAGTACATAATGTTTCCTTGAAGTAAATTTGCTTAAGATTTATTTATTTAATCTTCCTTATCAACTTTCTTTACATGACTTAGACCTAATGCGATAGTGTGGTAAGATGTGTTTTATTTGTGACTTCATAGTCAAAGTCAAACTCAAAATCATTTATTCATCAAGGCCACAAAGTGACGCTTATGAACGTCAAAAGTTAAAGTTAATTACTAGATGATTCTACATTTCTATTTACTGCCACGTTGGCAATGTTGTTCGAATAGATTCTGTTATTACTATGCACATCCCAACTTCTTATCTTTAGTTTGAACACAAGGTCGAGCTAAAGATAAGAACCAAAAGTGCTAGCTTAGAGAAGACACTAAACGATGGCTACGCGGAGGATTTCGGTTTCAATATCACGGCCATGGCGCGCTTCTCTGACTTTTCAAAGCTATGTACGGATTAATGTATTGAAGGAAAACATTATAAGGAAACCTGCACAAATAGAATTGTCCATAATGTCAACCAGCACTTAGCCAGCGTGGTGTAGTATGGCCTATTCCTTGTCATAGTGAAAAGAGACTAGTGCCAAGCACTGAGACATTCAAATTTATATACAGGGGGGATGATGACATGCAACGTGCAGAACAGACGCCAAATAATCACAGTTTAAAGATTATTCAATCAATCTTGTAAAATATATTTTGAAGCGTAAATTTTGGTTGTCCATCTCAGACATGCATAATAGGCACGGATTAACTAAATCAGTAAAGATCAAGCAAGTCCCAGTCGCAGTGAAGGGTTCCCTTAATGAATCGAACTGCGCATTACTTAGCATGAATTAAGTTACGCCATCAGATTAATGAAGATATCTCTCTACACTTGAGGCAAACATAGCTACAGGTTGTTTCAAATAGTTATTACATTTATTTTATCGTAACTAAGTCAAAGTCAAAATTCTTTATTCATTTAGATCACAAAGTGATACTTATGGATGTCAAATTCAAAAAATAATTACTTAAAGCTTCTACATTTACATTTACTGCCACGTTCGCAAAGCAAGGGCGTAGATGAAGAACCATGAAAAAGAACGGGCAATAAAACTCAAACTAAAAATGTAATTCCATCTATTCTTTAAATAGAGTTACTTTCAGTTGTTACAAGCTTTGCTTAATTTGCATAAAGTATAAAACAGCAGGAGGCAGTGACAGCCTAGTGAAGATAGTAACAGACTGCCATGCATATCTGGTTCATCAGTTTTTTTTTATATATAGTAATAGGTGGCAAACGAGCAGCCGGATCGCCTGATGGTAAGCAATAGGCTAGTTGACGAAAAGAATGTTACAAGTCCGTCCTTTAGATTATTCAAAAATAAGCGATACGTATTTTTTTATTTGTAAATTACACCAAAAATGACCAAGATATAGCTCATTAAAGTAACGTATGACGTCACGCAGTGCTGCATTTTTTCGCACTAGAGGACGTCACACGTAACTTTATTGGGCTATATCTTTGTTATTTTTTATTTAATCGAAAAAAGAAAAATACGTGTCAAATTTTTTTTTATAATCTAAAATACGGACTAAATAAAATGTTATTATTTTGACCCTGGAAACTACCCTATTACCGCCGCCCATGGACACAAGCAACACCACAGGAGTCACAAGTGAGTTACCACCCCTTGGGGTTGGGAAGAGGGATAGGATGAGGAGTGGGAAGAGGGAGAAGGAATAGGGGATAGGGCCTCCGGCACTCTCACTCACCGAACGAAACGCAACAGTTTCGGTACTGTTATCTTACGTCGATTTTCTTTCAAGATCTTTGACAGTCGTAACCGGGTGACTCCCTACTTCTGAATAAACTGACACTGTCATGCGCTGTGCTTTTGAGCTACGGAGGTCAAACAGGCAGTCACTTGTGGAAAAGCTACGAGTCAGTCAAACCCGGTAATACTAGTTAGCGGATCCCAGGTTGCAACTGGGATAACACTAGAAGAATGATTATAACAAAATATATCAGTGCATTGCTCGAATTTAATATCGAGCCGCACTGCACCGACACGGAACCTGATGATATTTCTCTAATTGGGTATCAGGGAATAAAGGAAAATCTTTACCATAATAATTTATTTGATACAAGATATGAAAAATCGCGATATTTAATTGGTTATATATACGCTTAGCCCAAGATTAAAACTATTCGGTTTAGAATGTTTTTATGCGTGGATTAAAAATCGCTGTGGGGCTGAAAATAAACCGCAATAAAATATACACGGGGAATAAAAACCCACCCTATAAAGTTTCACCTCGCAAGGTAGTCCCCGGGTAGTCGAACAAATTGCTCCGAATAATTCCACGATTAACATTTTTAATCTCAGACGAGATGTTACTTGAATAAATTACGACGTCCCTAAAGCTCGCAGATCGTAGACTGAGATAACTACAATACTAACTGGTTGGTTTATCTTTACTATTTTAGGTGATAAGGTAATCGTCAAGGTAACATTTTTTTTTTAATTATCTTCCTGTAATCTGAAGCTGTGTACTGTTCTAAGAAGCTTACACGGTAGAACAGATTCCGTCTCGCACGAAACGGTTAGGTGCCTACTATCTTTGCCGAACCTTAAAGATGTGGAACTCATTATCTGCCCACGTGTTTCCTTCTGTCTATGCTCACGGGTTCTTTATTATTGATATTCTATTGACAAATACTCCATGTCTAGTTAAGATGAGGCGGCATAAAGACATTTTGATAGAAAACAATAAAAATTAAAAAAAAAAACATTAATAGGAAGCTACAATACAAACGTAATAACCCTATTGAACTGATTTTATGTCCGAGACAACTTCAATAGTACAGAATTAATAATTCAGACTGTATATAATTATAGCGTAATAATTTGAGTTTCAAACCACGCCGAGTGTTGTTTTTGCTCACACGGGATAACATTTTGTGTGATAAATAAATAGTTGATTGGAATCTGGCTGTATTTTGAGCTGGTTACTCAAGTGTTATTGTACATTCCTGGAGCGGGCAACGCCTTTATTAAAAAAAATAAAATAAAGTATAACCGGTAAATCGATAACACCCGCCCCAAACTACAAAGAAAAATAAATAATTATACTTTAATCAACTTTTTTTTTCGCGCAATATTGTTTTGCGAAGTAATTTTATACACCTATATAAAACCTACAGCAACGCGGCTAGCGATCACATTCAAATGCAGCAACCCTCCAACGCACTATAACTACTATAATCCCCCGCGACTAGATCAGATAGCCGCCCCTAAACAAAACACCGCTATCAAAGCTCAGAGCGTCCACATAAGGCTCGCAATAACACGGGGCATACATCACCCGCGCCCCGCCGTGGCCGGCAGGTGACTGATTCAGTACGCAATGACCGCCTGAAATATGGTAACGACCCGGACAAATGTGACTCTCATTTTACGCGTACGCGTTTTAGTGTTATCTATATGAAAGAATAATTAAATAGTTTGAAGGGAAGAATTTTAAGGCTTAAAAATAGACAACATAGAAAATTATATAATATGGTATCAACCGTCAAACGTGACCTTCATTTTACGCGTACGCGATTTAGTTCATCTATATGAAAAGGATAATTAAATAGTTTGAAGGTAAGTCTTTAGAATATTTTTTCCTTTTCCTTTGCATTTGTATTTACTTGATATCTGCCTTTATTAGCAGCGTTTGCAACTCTGATCATTACTTCTTCATACAACAATAATATGCGAACAATACAACAATAATATCGTCCGTGTGGTGACGGATTAAGAATACGGATTGTCACCACCCCATATCATCCCATGGGTGTCGTAAGAGCCGACAGAGGGAGCATATTATGCTTAGAGCAGCACCATAAGAGAAGGAAAACTTGATACAAACCCTACACCAACCCGTTTGGCCAGCGTGGTATAGTAGGCCAATTCCTCCGTTCAAAGGAGAGGCCTAGTCCAGCAGTGGATTGTTAAAGGCTGATGATGATGATGCGAACAAAATAAAATCCTAGTATTTAATTCCAAAACGCTTCAATTATCACAGTTGATACATCGTTATAAACGCAGCCACCTGGTACACTATTACGAAGTAATGAATAATTTAGCGCAATGAAATCTAACTATTATCCGAAACAAGGCTTTGTTCAAATAACAAAATCCACGTACGACGCCAACGAACCGGCGCGGCGTGTAAGCGCGAATTCGTATGCAAATTGGCGACGACACTGCAGGTGGGTCCACGGCACGAGACCGGCGCAAATCTGGTACGAACACACAGATAAACATAAACGGTTTTGATATAGGTAAGGTTTGAGGATCATTGATGTAATAAATAAATAAATAGTTTCTATCTGTTAATATAAAAGTCTTCCGTTACTACTTGAGCGAAAGACAACGCACAGCCAGGACCTTTGGCATGTTAAGAAGGGATACATTAAATTAAAACGTCCAGGCGGGCATTCTCTAGTTATGTGTGCGAGTGTTATAATGCGAGCACTATTTTATACTTTTTGACGTTTCAACCTGAGGTAACTTGCTCATTTCGACTTATAGCATCAAGTTAACATGATTTTAGGGGTGACTATATAGAGTCATATTTTACCAGTATTTTATTTTCTTTTGCTTTACTATAGAGTTAAAATAGAAAATAAAGTGAGTACCTAAAGAAGGTATGAAAAAATCGTGCCTAAGGAAACATTTAAATAGAACTAAAAAAGAGAAGATAAAAAGTTGTTAACGAAATAAAAAGTGAATTCTTTAAAGTGTAGATGTCGTCGTTGTCGCGTTGAAACGTGCGATGGTAACTACTGAAACTGCAATCAAGGTGAACTTTAGTAACGATCACAAAGTAGGGATGGCACTCATAGTTGCCAGGGATATCGAAAGTATCGATATTTGATGGTCAAGAGTAAAATATACTCTCGTTAATCAAATTTCGACACATGTCGATTAAATAAATAGTGCATTTAGAATCGATGGCGTTTAAAAGCATATGTGGATAATAATGAGACTTTAAATATTTGAATGTTTACAGTGTCTACTCGCTGTGCTAAAATATTATTTTACAGTTTCTCGAGTTAAGTATTATTTTGTAGAATTTGCAATGTGATTACCATTTCAAATTTATAGACAATGTAACGTAAATGTATAAACTGTATTATGCGTTACTGAAATACTGAGATTCTATAAATACAACACACTGAAATCCATCACATAAGTAACACCTTAATAAGAAACCAATACGTACTGATCACATTCATACCTTCGAATCGATATCGGTACTAGGCACGTCCTTAATATCAAAAAGGGAAGCGAGAGTGAATTCCTTTCACCTGATAGAACGGTTATTAGCCAATTCGAAGCCCATTCCGATCCTAATAGAGGTGTAATAAAAGGGGCTTCTCTCTCTATATATTTTTTCTTTTATTTGTTGAAAAAGGTAAAAAATAAAAATTTTCTTATTCAATTTGCTCACTGGATGTCGTTTCGATTTTATCTGTTTGTTCTCTACCTTCGTTTTTCTAGGTGTCTTTATTTTCTACATTGTGTTTTGTTTTATTTCAGTTTTATTGGCTTTGGTTCAGCCCTTAACAAATTTTGCAGAGTTTTTAGTTCATATTTTATATTATTTCCAAAGTGTGTTGTGATAATACTATATGATACCTTCGAGATTGTTTCTAATTGTGATCCAATGTAAAATAGTCTATTTAATTTGAAATAATGCTTAATAACCTAGAAACGTCACTATTGCAATAATCTTACGTAATGCTTGACACTTCGCTTGAAACATTTTACTGCAGAAAATATAAAACAAAATATATCAATGAATTTAACTACACTACCTGAATGACCCGTAACATAAGGTATTTATTGTAATAACTTCCAAAATTACCAATATTGAACGATTACGACCAAAACTGAATGTCTTATGGTTAAAAACTTTGCAATCTTTACGTCAGTCTATTGTTTTATAAATATTTTATCTATAACTGTTATTTTAATTGCACATATTAGCAATATTTTACCAAGTACACCAAGACAATAACAATTAAGACATTACCTTGAATTAACTATGGTTTAAAAGTTGCGTAATTTTACGTATTAATGCCATTAGTCGTATTTTTAGACATCATGGAAATCTCGTATACCTATAATCATCACCTAGCGGGGTCCGCTTACCAGTCTAATCGTATTTGGCGGATTATTAGCTTTTCCATAGATCGACTGCCTGTCTGACCTCCGCAACTCAGAGGGATAGTTAAAATC
Source organism: Euclidia mi (assembly GCA_944739405.2). Lineage (NCBI taxonomy): Eukaryota > Metazoa > Arthropoda > Insecta > Lepidoptera > Erebidae > Euclidia > Euclidia mi. The sequence goes on from OX123184.2 coordinate 88,761,026, forward strand.
CATGCTTTAGACTAGTGTCAGTTTATTTAGAGGTACGTACTGACTCTTTATAACAACTGCCAAAGATCTTCATAAAAGTTGGGACTCGGTGTTCTCCGAGGCACAGGGCAAGCGTTAATTAACAATTCAATACGCATATACATACATACATACATAGACTCACGCCTGGTTCCCCGAAGGGGTAGGCAGAGGCATATTAAACGCCCACTTTTCGCCAGTGTTTTGATCCCACGTAATAGGTGGCGAGCCTATTGCCGCTTATCGGGATAATTTGTTTGCCAGAGCCTCGTCCGTTGATCGGCAGGTGCACCACTTGCAGGTGAGGTTGGCTTGGGACCCTAAGTTCTTGGTATATATCTCCGAAAATTTAGTGGTGCGCACCGTGGATTGAAACCCGATTACCCTTTTCATGGCAACCTGTTGGTATCTCCACTCCACTCGGCTGTCGATGCCGTTTTTCGCTGATTCAATGTTTGTAAATGGCCACTGTTATGGTATTTCAGAAAAATCTTTCCAAACGGACAGAGTTAAGCTATTTATTACGAACCGTTTACAAAATGACACTGACATCTCTAGACGTCAATCAAAGCTATGATGATTCATTATTTTGATTGATGTCTAAGTTTTTTGCATGTAATTTATCTTGACCCTCTAACACGGGTCAAGACAAATCAGACGTGCTCTATGATATAATTGGAATGCAATATTTTTTTATCTGCAGAGTTAAATTTCGGTTTCGCTTCAATATACTAATATTTACGTAATGGGTCTATATAATAATAATAATATTCTACCACATTCACATAACACCATCTAGTCCCAAACTAAGCAGAAGCTTGTACTATGGGTACTAGATAATGGATTAACATACATATATACTTTTTTGTGTAAATACATACATATTATACATAGAAACACCCAGACCAAGACAAACATCCGTGTTCATGCACACAAATGTTTGACTTGAGCGGAAATCGAACCCGCAACCTTCGGCGTATCAGTCGCTTACACTCCCGCTGTGCCAACCGATCGTCAATATGAGGCAATTATTTAAAAATAAAGGTGAATTTGTCCCATCATCGTTTGCGCATGGGGTACATTTTTTACATGCTTTACAACTCAATTTAAAAAATAGCACTAACACTTTACACATAAATCTACTGACCCACTTTGTCAAAAACGGACAGGGTAATAGATTAAAGCTGATTAGATCACATCATAAGAATTAGACCTGACTTAAATCAAAATTATACACAATACTTTCTCGATATGACTCTCATGTTTATAAATCGTTTACCACAAAATATTAACTAATTCTGTCCTAAGACATAATTTTATTTTCCTCTCATTGCTATAAAAAACTCAACTCACCAGTCACCACCATCATTTATAAATTCAAAATTTCCTTATTCCAGTCATTCACCCTAAAACCTGGTATAATATTTGCAAACACATGCCGCTTACGAAAAATATTGTAAAAGACCCTCCTGAATCGAAACCTATTTTTGATCGCTCCGACATATTTTCGCACATTTTTTTGCATCAGCCACACCGGTAAGAGCCGTTTAATGACAGGAAAATTGAAACTTCGCAAAAAGTTTGGAAAACAGTCGTAAAATGTTCGCACTAGATAATGTACAATTAATGATGCTTTTAATGCAAGGTTTTAGGGTTCCGTAGTAGCCTACAAAGAATTATTATGTAGCAACTATTGTTGCTAGTATAGGTACGGTAGGATATATTAGGCTTATTTTCACTTATCCAAACAAAATTACATAAGCCAAATTGCAAACCTGAAAATTGGCATGGTTTCTTTATTTGTACTGCACCCTTCAACCAAATAACAAGTCGTTGTTTGTTTTGCAACAAAGTTGTAAAACAAAATTTGTGTGAAGTTGTTTTTAGCGGCCCGAAATGCGTAATCTTTATTCGTTTAAATTGTTGTAAAATTTTGTGGGAAAGATTTTAAAAAATCATTGCAGGTTTAATGAACACTTCTTTAGGCTTGCGAAATATTTAGCTTCAACATTGTCACCCCCTTCCATCTAGAATCTAGATGGAAGGGGGTTATTTGATCTAGATTCTAGATACTACACGACAAGGTACTGATTGCACTATACAAATTAGCCATTAAGGGCAGCCTAAACGGACTTATTTTACGGGTGATAAAATTAATATGTATAGTGTTTGAATGATTCTAATATTGACATAGGAACCTGACATTGTGTGTGACTACACTTGACCTGTTTTGTTTTTGGTAGGAGCACTATATTTAATGGACTAAATATGTTTATTTTATTGCCATCTCGCTTGACCTTTACTAAAGTGGTCTAGCCTGCAGCCAACTTTAGCGCATTATATAATACAAGTTGTTTCGTAGTTGAAGTCAAAGGTGCCAATATAATTAATTAATACGGACTCTGCTTGCTTTTTAAGCCTTTTCTATTTTATATATTTTATACTACTACACTAGTAAAGTAACTTGTGTCGTTGGGACTTTACAAACATACAACAAAGAAGACACGAAGCAATACATTTTGGAGCACTATATTTACTATGGGTGGTCATCGAACCGACATCACTTGAAATACTATTCAACAACTAGATGACCACTTAAAACACGCCATATGTGCAGTCTAGGCATATGTATCGAAAAATCGAAAGTCAATATAAACTTTCTACAAGCCGATGCGTCTAACCTTCAAACCCTTCACATTATTATATCACTATTTCTCAATTCAATAGGTAAAAGTGTAAAGTTATTGAAATTCATAAATCAAGTCGCCGTGTTCCAATATACACGGGTAGGGCCGGTTGTTTAACAAATATATCGCGTGTTCTTCCACACGTTGACTTGGAACAACGCGTACGGTTACGTGTGGTGCAAGCTTTGAGAGAAGAGAGATCGACCACTGTTTGCCGACCCTTTATACTGTCCCACTGCTGGGCACGGGCCTCTTCTCACTATGAGAAGGGTAAGGTCATAGTCCACCACGCTGGCCAAGTGCGGGTTGGCAGACTTCACATGTCTTTCGAGAACATTACAGAGAACTCTTAGACCTTAGTTTGCCACGGTAATGGTAACGGTTAAAAATGCGTGATCTCTTGAGTTTCAAACTAATAAACACCAATTGTTCTAGGACATACACGTGGCCTTCTTTGTTCAAAATAGGTAAACCCTTTTTTTTGACAGCGTCCAGATAACTAATAAATATTCCTATTTATATCTATATCCTTAAATGATATTTGTTGTTAAATACACCTAGGCAAATGTTAACAAAAAACAGAGTGTCACAAGACCCAGCACCAAGCCGAAGTCTACTCGTTTTGGACATCATGCCAAGTCAAAAACAGGAAACGATTTTTTATGACTTACTCCAATGGCTCATCGACCCAAAATGTGCCTTGGCCTCCAATGCGAGACAACGCCACTTCACCCGATCTTTGGCCACTTCTCGCCAATCACCAGCTTGAAGCTGATTTTTTATTACGTAGTCAAATTCAAGCTGCAATTAAAAGTACGCGTATTCATGGGTGCAAAGGATATCTATAGAACAAATTGGCGAATAATAAAAATAACAAGAAAAATTGCATGGTGACTTTGAGCCTTAATATCTCCTGAACCAGTAGTGGTGCCGAAGTAAAAAACGTTTGGAATGTTTGGTACAATATGACGTTTCAGTTTTCGGTAAGGGTCTTTTTACATCCCGTATAACACCAGTGTTAGCAAGACTTTCTTTCGTCCACTAATTGAAAATGTTCTAACTGTTTATTTAACAGCCCGGTATTTTTTTTAAAGTTTTTTTTTAGTAGTAGGCGGCAAACGAGCAGGCGGATCGCCTGACGGTAAGCAATCACCGCCGCCCATAGACACAAGCAACACCACAGGAGTCACAAGTGCGTTGTCGCCCCTTGGGGTTGGGAAAAGGTCTAGGAAGAGGGGTGGGATGTGGGAGAAGGAAAAAGGGATGGGGCCTCCGGCACTCTCACTCACCGAACGAAACGCAACAGTTTAGGTAATGTTACTTAACGTCGATTTTCTGTGAGAGTGTATTACTTCCCCGGTCGAGCCGGCCCATTCATGCTGAAATCAGCAAGGCTCTACAACCTGACTCTACTACATCTAATTCTTAAGTATTTCCTTTTTTCTTATCCTAAAATGACTACTTCTGCTCTTTTACAAAACACGCAAAAAGAAACTTTATATTTATCTTTATTTAAATGGCCGTCCTTATAATCCAGGACTGCTTTTTGTTGTTTCTGTATCTAATAAATGCTGTGTCGCGAGAAACTTTTCTTAACTACCGCTTCCTTATTTTCATCTGCGTAGCGTTCGCTCATCACTTACACCACACACCAACACGTAGAGGCCATAGATCAAGTCCACCTGTAATATTAACGCTTCACTATCATCCGCACATGGCGTCGCCGCCGCCCGACTAACAAAAAGTATTTGTCAAGCACTGATGTTTCTTTGAGTAGGGACTTGCAGCCCTTTGCTACGGTATTCATTGTTAAGTGTTGTTTCTTACGTGTGTTATAAAGTATTGTGAATTGGAACAAGTTTATGATTTATATGTTAATAGGCAGCGATAGCCTAGTGGAGATATAAACAGACTGCCATGTAGAGAGTATTAGGTGCTAAGCAGTGAAGAATATCGTGAGGACATCTACGTGCCTAAAAGTCATTATGTTCTCTACTCACATAATCTTCTCGAATGACATAACTTTAGCCAACCTAGACATGGTCAGCTGGCTTGGTGGCTTGCCTTAACCCACCAAATAATGAAAAACGGTCAGTGACTTTTTTTTCGAGAGGGACAACTTTTTAAGAGTGGCCGGTCTCCTAGGTAGAAAAACCGCAAGAGGTCTGTGCCTAACAGCGGGATAATTTAAATACAAGGCAGACCAGATTATTATAATTTTGTTAGTCTTAATTGACACTCTTAAGAGTGTATGAAAAAATAAATAATGGCAATTGCAGTGTTTATTAACATCTCAAAACAAATAGCTGCATTTCGATCACAGAATCTAATAAACTCTACTAATATTCTAAGTGCAAATGTGTGTCTGTGTAAGAATGTATTATTTGTTCTCTCTTCAAAACGGCTGAAACGAATTTCATGTGTTTTAGTACACAAATAGATCTGAATCAAATTGGAAATTAGGTTTTGTTACAAAAATAAAGCAGACGTGATTTGAAATAGAAGGCGCATGTTATTACCTTAAAACTTTTATTTTCTAGCTAGGGTTGCACATCATGTAGATTTTTATAGTGTTTTTTATTTCTTCTTATTTATAGACTCACGCCTGTATCCCCGAAGGGGTAGGCAGAGGTGTAATATTACACCCACATTTTGCCATGAATTTTTAGGTCCCACGTAATAGGAGGCGAGCCTATTGCCGTACCGGGCACATTACCAGACTCCGTGCTGCTACTGAGAATTTCCTAACGGAAAACCCAATAACACATTGCCCGACCCGGGAATCGAACCCGGGACCTCCCAATCCCACGCGCACGTTTATTCCACGAGACCAACGAGGCAGTCTTTTATAGTTAATTGTTTTATATACCCCGAGCAAAGCCGTAGTCAAGAGCTGTTAACTTATAATTTCTTAATAGAAGGTACTCAAAATGTCACTTTCTGACCTCCGAGAATATGCCAATATGCCACTAATCTAACGAAGCAGAGATAATTTATTGATTCTCTTATAACATAACATCTAACCGTATCATTACTATCCTACTTACATAAATAGTTAGTCAACAGATCACAGATCATTACAATGTTTGTCAATCAAATGTATTAGCGTTTTATTAGTTACTTAATATACTGATATTGATACGATATCCATACAATATCATGTGCAACTACTCGCTATCCTTCTACTAATGTTTATACGAAAGTAGGTTAAATAAGTGGATGATACTTTTCTTGGTTAAAAGACAAGCACTAGGTATAAATTCAGTGTCGCGAAGGATCATACAAACAACATATACAAAGTACACCCAAGCTAGGAAGAATTATTTATGGTTCATACAAAGTGTCTCCGTGGTCCAGTGGGTAGTGTATGCATCTGCTGATCGGTCTCGAGTTCAATTCCGGGCTCAGGCAAAAATGTTACTGGATTTTTTAACATCTTTCAGTAGCAGCCTGGAGTCTGACATAGTACCCGGTAACGGTCATAGGTTCACACCCTATCACGTGGGATCTACAAATTTATAACATGGAGAATTGTAAGTGTAATATTATTACGTCTCTGCCTACCCCTTCGGGGATACAGGCGGTCTATACAAAGTGTTGTCTCACAACCAAGGCAAACACTAGAAACACACGACCATTTGTACCCTGAACCGATTGAACCTTCACCATTACGCCACCTGCATGATCAATAAAGTGTAAAGTTTAAAATTAGTGAAGAAACAAATCCTCTAACTTTACATTACATCACATTGGTATCGTCCAAATTCCACGCCCCGAAATGTCAGGCTGATGTAACTCATAGGCGGTGTCCTCGACGAAAGCGATGAGCAGAAAAGCAAAAAAAGCGGGACAGAGAGCGTCAAATAACAACTGATTTAGTTTTACATGAGTTCGACGCAGTGTCTTTGCACTAACTGTCCTTTTGACTCTACTGTCTTAGTGGATATTTTTATAAAAACAAATGCCTGTTGAATCACATCGCTCCCAGTGCCGCTATCGCTCCACTTGCCGCTTTAAATCGAGACCGCGGTCTTACTCTGGTTTGATCATAGCCGATTCTTTAAACAATCAGATGTTACTGAAGATTACATAAACACACGATCACTAAAATGATTAAAGGAACCTTAATCTGGACTGTCCTGGCCTGAATCTGGTATTTGCAGTAACTGACGTACCTGTAAGCAGCTACCAAGATGTATAAACATAAATATGTAATTTGATTTGTACTTAGCTTCCATTTAAAACAAAACGTTAAAACAGGAAATTAGGCTTTCGGTGCTCTCTCTCTCTCAAATAACATAATATGCCATAACTACACGCCTTTTATCCCCGAAAGGGTAGGCAGAGGTGTATTACACACACACTTCGCCAGTTATGTTTCGGTCTCAATTTAATAGGGGGCGAGCCTATTGACATCTACCGGGCACATTGTTAAGCGAGCGATAATTAACATTTTTAATACACACATAAGAAAAATCAGAGGTGTGTGCCCGGGATACCTGGGGATCGAAGCCGAGACCATCGTCTCGGCAGTCCGTTACGTACACCACTGGGCTATCGCCGCTTTTTATGCGAAAATACGTAAAATAAATATAATACAGACGCTTAATCACTCATAAAACCTGTAACAAGACGTCTGTAACAATGATATATGACAGAAATGCACGTCTTTCTAACGATTTACATTTATAACACGGTCAGTCAAAGCTGTCGAGAGAACCAAGTATTACAAGGGAATGACGCTTTCCCTTTCAAGTTGGTTCGAATACAGACTACAATTCTTACATCACTCTGGCAAATAGATATCAAGTTCCAAGGTGAAAGTCTTGTTTGGCTACTGGACCTACATATACACATCATTATCTACACCTAAAATAGTCTTGCTAACTATCAATACAATAGGGTAGTTTCCAGGGTCAAAATAATTACATTTTATTTAGTCCGTATTTTAGATTATAAAAAAATATTGGACAAGTATTTTTTCTTTTTTCGATTAAATAAAAAATAACAAAGATATAGCCCATTAAAGTTACGTGTGACGTCATCTAGTGCTAAAAAATGCAGCACGGCGTGACGTTATACGTTACTTTAATGAGCTATATCTTGGTCATTTTTGGTTTTATTTACAAATAAAAAAATACATATCGCTTACTTTTGAATAATCTAAAGGACGGACTTATATTTATTTTTTGTCAACCAGCCTATTATACCAACATTTCGTCGATTCATTTCGAGTATACATACAAAATCTTAAGATATACCGTTCTTCTTGATTTAGTGTTTGTGAGATAACACTAAAGTTTGTGAGCAAGTTCGGTGGTACAGAATGGCACCATAGCTGTAATAATGGCGTGCATTAACACCTTTGAATCAAAGCGTCTTTGAAGCCGCATGTAATCTCTCCTACGCTACTGCTTATCTTAAAATCATCTGCAGTATGCTCTACTATATTTTCTCTATTTATTTGTGATGTATTTCAACGCATCTGTCAGTATTATGTTAATATTTAAATGATAAACACTGACTGACTGAGTTTTGCATCCATTGGCCGGTGCGTCTAGGAAATACAAACATCTTAGAGTATGTATGGACTATATATTTCGTAAAACCCTAAGACTCTCCCTTTCACTCGGTCTCCTTTTTTACATTGACAAATAAATAAATAAAAATAGTTTTAATATTTTTATGTCCAGTTTTATATAAAGACACCTTAAGCTTGAAAGTCTTACGGTGGCATCATATAAATAATGATTTACCACCCCCAATCGAAACTGAAATATGGTTGATTGCCTGCATACCAGTATACAAATATGAGAACATTTATAGATAATGATAATACTACATAGTATGTATCGTCATTAACTACACAGTTATCAAAGCATCCTGTAATACAATTATTGCATCAGTATCTCATAAATTTCATAAAATCTAATTATATTAGCGATCTAGAAGCATGAATAAATTAACAATATTTATCCATAGAAGTTGATTCAAACAATTTAAACTTTTGCTTTTTCGCAAGTAGAGCACCTTACCGTCGTATTAGGTAGTGCAGGACTATTTGCCACAATGGAACTCCTTTTTCGGTCCTTTGTGAGCGTAGCTTTGATTAACTTTGATCTAGGTGAGTGCACTGAAGGTAGTCTGATACGCCGCTAATGGATTGTTACACACACCGACATTTTCTTTATAACGCTTTTACCTGAACCCTTGCTTGTTTCAACTTGTTGTATGTATTGTGTCGATTTTTCTATTTGTGTTTGCTAGTCTAAATTAGATCAGTAGCATTTGAGTTCAAAGTAAAGTTACTTGAGCTTATTTTCAATTTCATTAAAAGGGTTTATATTATTTAATTAATATTTTCATGTTCCAAACAAGGCTAAGCATGCAAGGCAGAAAAGCAAATGGTGAAAATTAACGACGTACATACGGTTTTGAGCCGTTTGAGGTGGAAACGCTGGGCTTATGGGGTCAAAGGATCAGCATTGTTATTCAGCGAGGCAATGCTGCCAACCTTCTGAGCTCGTTACCTAATAGCAAAGATGCCGAGAAATATTAAGACGCTTATAATATACACCTTGTAAATACCTATTATCTGAATGTTTTTAGCTTTTACTTTAGTTGTAGGTTTATATGTACAGTTGCAGTTACACATATATCAAGAATATTATAATAAACTTTATAAATTACTTATCTTGACTACTGAATTCGATGTTAGTGCCCGCACTGGGCACTGATTATGCATCGAAATAGTTGATCGGATTTGTTCGCTTATTAATTATAATATTTATTCGTTGACAAAAATGTAAAGAATATAACATAACCTTTCAACCGAGTACTGTATGTTGAGATATTCAACCGTATTTCTATTATATGTAGGTACATTTGTAATAATTCATTTATTCTAAGCGGTTCAAGAACGTCATTATAAAAATATTTGTGAAGATTATTTTATTAACAGTCGATTTTGAAGAACTTTATGATGAGATCTATTAAAAATAGGGATGTTTGAATAAAAATAAGTTTTAAATCAAAATCATATATTTTCTATCCTATCCGCTATATTGAGAGCAAGAGTCCAACAGAATTAGATGATATTTAAACGGGGAAGAATAATTCTCTTGCGTGGTTGGTCAGTTTAGACTAGACGTTAGTTGGTGGTGGTTGACTTAGGCCTGGGCCTTGGGGAGGTGAGCGCCTACGGGGCGGAAGCCGAACTCATCAGCGACGTAGCTGACTTCGTAGGTGACACCGTCGGGGCCGACGTAACGGAAGGAACCAGTGACAGCGATGGCCTCATTCTCCTTGCCCGCGTTCTGGATCTGGCCAGATTCAGAGGCACTCTGGCCGTCGGAGTTCTCGTATCTGTTTACAAAACACACATATTTACAAAAAAATCACAATCAAGTATTCAAGGTTGATTCAGTTCGAGAATCCACAAGATTTTTATTTGATAAAATGGGTCGGTTTACCATCTCAACCATATAATTCATCGAGCAAAATTACCGTAGGTTCTTACCAAAAATGTGTATTTTTGTATAGTTAAGTAAGACCTTAATAAAAAACTTACCCGAATCTGTATCCCTCAGGGGCGAAGTTTTCATTTTCGTAACGGAGAACCTGAACGTCCTTGGGGTCAACCGGGACAGCTACGGCCACGGCGACGAACAGAGCGAGAACGATGAACTAAACAATTTAAAATAAAATACATTAATTTTTAATTTAATAAATAACAAGAACGAACTCAAGTCTTACAAGTGACAAGTTATACAATCTATAAAGTAATTATGGATTGTATACAGAAGACAGAAGAGGCGAACTTTTTTTTCATTTACTTTGACCATTGCAAATTGGTTAACTCAATCTTCTGTGTACCGAGCACAAAGTTATATAATACAAAATCTCATGTTTAAATATTCCATAGTGATCATCTTCGAGTTACTATTTATAAGAGTCAGATGCGTTACAGTTCAAAATTATCATAAAAAAATATTTATTAAATATCGTAATGAGGAAGCAAAAGACCCGTTTCTCAATGTTCGCAATTTATATTCAAAGACTCCAATGACCTATCGGATTTTTATTAGATATTTGCGTATAGCGACATAATTAAAAGAAGACGAAAATGTCAAGGTTGAAATGCTACTTGAAATTCCGACCACGAATAATATCATCGTCTAAATGATAATGTAAAAAGATGGAGCAGTCTTTAGATATTGATAGACAAATATCCAAAAGAAATAATAAAATTGTGCGTTGTCAGTTTGGTAATACGATTTGTGTAACAAATAATTGCAAAATATCTGAGCGTCAAATTATATGAATGAATGTTAATGTTATTATGTAAAATAAATTTATATCTGTACCTTTCGGAATCGATAAAAGCGGCGATAGCCCAGTGGTTTACGTATCGGACTGCCGAGACGATGGCCTCGGGTTCGATCCCCAGTTACCCCGGGCACACACTTCTGACTTTTCGAAGTTATGTGTGTATTAAAAATGTTAAGTATCGCTCGCTTAACAATGTGCCCGGTAGATGGCAATAGGCTCGCCCCCTATTACATTGGGACCGAAACATAACTGGCGAAGTGTGGGTGTGTAATACACCTATGCTTACCCCTTCGGGGATAAAAGGCGTGAAGTTATGTTATTATGTTATGAACCTTTCGGAATTTCGGTGAAAGCATAGATCGGAGTAACAATTTACAATCTTAAAAGCCATATATTTTTTTTTTCATGAACGATGTACTTATTATATTACAACATAGTGAAACTAGATAAATCTTTGATAGAACATATTGTGACCTACGGGATCTCTTTGCCTAATTGACTTAATTTTGTTTTAATCAATCAATTAATTCATAATTATTAAAGGGACCACCAAGTAGTTAAATCGATTAATATTGGCCTCAGTTATTTGAGTTGCAATATTTTCTTACGTATTTTTTTTATTTGTGATTGCTGATTTCCGATTCTATAAAACATAACTATAAAATAATATTTTGTCATGTTTATTCTGTAGGCAAAATTAATAGTTATATGTTTCACGATCTAATATGTTGATATTTTACTGATTAACGCCTTCTTGACAAATACTCAATATAACAGGTTCAAGTGCTTTATAGGATTACTTAGTAAGTCAATAATGTTAGGCAATCAATTCTAAATGCTTATGGATTTTAAATGCATGCGTACTGTCACAACCGATGTTTGACTTGGATATATCATGTAGTAAAAAATAAATGAGATTTTTTGCACAATAAACTTATTTGCTTACAATAAATAATATATAGTTCTCATTATTTTTTGTGGAAGAAAATTATGTAAAAGAGTTGAGTAAAAGAAGTGAAAGATGAAGCCACAAAAACAATTATTAAGATTTTTTTTGTGAAATTCAATAGCAATTAATTTTCAAAATATTTAAGAAAGTTATAAGAGATATGATAATTAATATTATTGAAGTCAACTTACGGATTTCATGTTTGTTGATTAAAGGTGGGTTTGCCGGTTGTTGAGAAGAGGATCGACTATCTGCTTAGACTGTGCTTAGATCTGCGATTTCGCACATTTATATACTAATACATAGCGCTACTACTTTGCATATATTTGAAAGCATTCTTTTGGACGATTCTTCATAGTATAGCACACCTACTTTATTCGGTGAATTATTTTTTACAAATGTTAGGGAATTTAAATATTGTAATTAGGAATCCTGTTTTCTTATAGGTGAACCTAAAGAGACGAGTGACGAACACAATAATTAATTAATAATTTTAAGGTTATCGTGTTGTTTATAAGAGTCATTATTTTACGAACCTGATGGTTTAAGAATATTAGACTTTTAATGAACATCATAGAAGGGATCCACCGATGTGACTATTATTTTGTAATATTGATTGTTTTCTATTAATATCATGCTTCATGCATTCTTAACGTTAATATCTGATTATATATTACTTTTATAACCATGCTTTGGCACATAGGTATCAGATTCATTTTCAAATTAATGTTAACACAATACGTGTTATTAAAGAAAATCACACTTCAGTAATATTTTATGCCTAAGCATGTTTATACTGTCGACGAAATATTTGTGATCTTTTAACGTATATTTTACGTTAGATGTACCAGAGAATTCCTTAATTACGGCACCTTTTCTCTACTTTACGGATATTTTACTAATCAATGGTCCTTTTTCTTGTAGTCAACTAAATGGCAAATGAGAAAGTAGGTACTTACCAAATCTTACTGTCTCCTTTTCTTTCTTGCTCCTGGTATTTCCTACGAATGGGTCTTTTAGTACCGTAGTCTCTGCCCACCCCTTCGGGAAACAAGCGTGAGTCTATGTATGTATGTATGTATATATGTATGGGTCTTTTAAAAGTATAAACATGCCATGGCATAGGCTATCAAAGAATCTTCACATTTAATCTATATCACTCATATCATAAACTAGAAGTCACATAATTGAGAATAAAGCTTTATTAATCGATCAAGAATTATAAAACTCTTCTTGATTCTATTTCATTTCAAACAATTTATATTAATTTTATGGAATGATAAATGTAGTTTGCTTTTTAGTAATTGTTTTTTTATTCAATGCGATAAAGCAAATTCCTAATAAACAAATATGTTATTAGATCTGAAATACACATAGCAATAACCAAACGTCAAAAGTGATATTTTAAAATAATCATGAAATCCTCTTTGACGAAATCGTTAGAAAAACGAGCATTACTGTCATATGTCATTGTTACAGACGTCTTGTTACAGGTTTTATGAGTGATTAAGCGTCCGTATTATATTTATTTTACGTATTTTCGCATAAAAAGCGGCGATAGCCCGTATACGTAACGGACTGCCGAGACGATCTGACTTTTCGAAGTTATAAAATTACAAATGTTAATTATCGCTCGCTTAATGTGTGTAATAATGTGCCCGGTAGATGACAATAGGCTCGCCCTCTATAACATTAGGACGTAAACATAACTGGCGAAACTTTGGTGTGTAATACACCTCTGCCTACCCCTTCGGGGATAAAAGGCGTGAAGTTATGTTATGTTATGTGTATATATTCGCATTGTTTTGTTATGTTTTCTTCAATTCTGCGTTCAGTTGAGCCTTTATGTCCCTGCGTGTTGAATACCTACATATGGAATTGCACAATTACGTTGTAGTGATGGTGGACATACGTTTGACACAAAACTTATATTATACTCCTCTGAAAAGAGTCACGCGGTCGAAATACCTGGGTCACTGGCTGATCGACACTATGAGCGATGACATGGACATAGAGAGAGAACGCAGGGCGTTGGCTGTTCGATGTAATATGCTGATCCGCAGATTGTCACAATGTAGCAAACATGTAAAACGTACACTTTTCAGAGCTTACTAGCAGTCATTCTACACCTGCAGTGTGTGGGTTAGTTATACGCAGAAGGCATACAATACCCTGCGTGTTCAGTACAACAACGCGTTCAGAATGCTTATGGGGAATACCGCGTTTTAGTAGTGCCTCAGCAATGTTTGCTGAAGCGAGGATTGATGGTTTCCATGGCATCGTACGCAAGCGGAGTGCCTCGATCCTACGCAGAACTCGCACCAGCTCCCACAGCATCCTGAGCACATTGTGTAACAGATGGGATAATTTAATGTTAAGTCATTGGCTCGAACTTCGTGGATCCACGAATATACCCTATATACTCTCAGTCACTCAATCATTGTATTCTTGGTTGTCTGGAAGAAATCGCATTTTGCGATAAGACCGCCCTTGTACCACTAGTTTTAAGTTCTTTATTTGATCCCTGTATTCTTGGTTTTTCTGGTGTACAATAAAGAGTTTTCTATCTATCTCATCATTCTCGGACAAATGCAGGGGAAGCACGCTAGAGGAAGAGCGCCAGCTAGATGGGTGGACCAAGTCAAGGAGGTGACTGGAGGCCTGATACAGGGAGCGGTACATATGGCGCAGAACCGGACCGAGTGGAGAAGATTGACATACAGTCACGATCCTCAGCTTTGAGGGAACGACCAGAAAGAAAGAAGATCTATCTATACTACGTGGGTAGCATGGAGTTTGGCTTCAGACACAGATTAAGTTTGCTTACATTAGTTTATACTTTTTATATTGATTGTTTGTGGTCTAAAATAAATATTTATTAATATGTATTGTTATTTTGAACAGATTTTTATTAACATAGTTTGCGTACTATAGGATTTGATGATCACACTTTATGAGCATCGTATGGTATCTAGGCTATATTCGTAGTCAAGCTAATATTCCACTGCCTGTTCCGTTTCTCGACGAAGTTTTAGTCAGATTACATACATGAAATAATAGTTATGTTAATAAATGCTTTGTGTTCTTTCCTTCTGGGTAAAATGTCTCACGCAGACGGAGACGCGGGAGAACTCTAGTGTTTTACAACTTTAGTTTTGAATATATTATGCCAAGTAATACACGAACTTATTTTGACGGTTAGTGACATCCTTTTACTAGGTTCTGGCAAAGAGCTGAGATATTTACATAGAGGCGCATTTCTTATGGGCGCTCTGAAGATAAACTTTCTGTGACCCAAATTGCCGCTTGGCGGCGTGGCAGTCGCGCTGTGACAGCTGTCTCTACGAGAGCAAGAGAGACGAACGTTACTTCTGTGTATCTTAACTACGAGAGCAAGAGAGACGGAGAACGACGCCAGCGCCGCCAACGGCGCCAACTACGAACCAAACTGGAGACAGTCTCCACTGGGAATCGGCACACGAAAACCTTAAGAACTGCGCTTCTATGTAAATCTGTATTCATGGGCTCTTGTTTCCAAGTGTATGTATGATAAGCCTTAGTAACCGTCATGACGATCATAGTCAATGCCATTTGTTACAGGAAGTCGAAGCCTTCAAATATCCTTACACTTTCTAGCCTTAGACTATCGCTAGCCATTAGGCTATTTTGGTTGTGCAGACCAGTTGGAAACTGACATGTAAAATAAACTGGTTTCTAGAGCTTTAGTCAGTCTATTAAGTTAACTTGCTTTAGGTTGCTAACTGACGATGCAGTAGGGATATCCTTCAAGGTGGAACCACCATTTTGATGAAATTACGGGATGCAGATTGATGGATAGATTGAGGTTTAAAGTCGGCTTGGAGAGCTTTGAGGAGGCCTATCGCCAGCAGAAGACCTTTTTCGCCTAAGATGATGATGATGGAACAAAAGCGAACGCGACCGAAAATAAGGCATATGACCGAGAACCATATCAAACGTAATGTATTTGAATCGAGTAGTTAAAGCATGGGCTAAGGAAGCCTAGAGGTCTTCAATTGGTCTGTAGGTCTAACGGTTAGTGACCGTGTATGCCAAGCTTAAGACTTTTTCCAGGGCAAGACAAAGGTTTGAGTGATATGCATAATGATTCGTTCTAAAAATGAGTGTAACAGGGTTTGTTATCGAAATCTTCCGGAAGCTCTTGACTGATTATATTAAGAAATATTTAAAAAATATTCGTGGTTATTTAGTAGCTCTGACAATAATAATTATTTTAGGTCCAAAGCAGTTTTTTATATTGAATTACTTTTCATTTTATGGTTTAGGGTCAGAAAATCTTACTAATCCCAAATACTAGTATATGGCAGGACATCGTTTGCCGGGTCAGGTAGCCTATCTATAATAAGTATGTGTGTCAATTATCTGATTTTCAAACTTAAAATGAAACCTGTCTGTCTAGCGTGATATAGCAGAACAAATCGTTTAAATGGATTGAAATTAAATTACAGTTTACGAATTTTATCGCGTTATATTGATTTCACTTAGTTATTACATTTTAACCGAATGAACGATCGAACGATCTAAAAACTACACTTTTTAGTTAAAACTAGCCGACGTTTCGAATTCTTGGCAGAAGTCATGATCATGGCAGGCTGAATGCAAATTTTAATGGACCCACAAAGCTGTTTTTTTTACTATCTATAGATCTTAGTAGACACAGATTATATATATACGCAACACCATCTAGTCCCAAACTAAGCAGAGCTTGTACTATGGGAACTAGACAATGGATTAACATACATACGATTATATACGTATTTTTATTAAGATACAAACTGACATACATACAAAATATAATTTTTGTTAGTAAATAGGTATACTTATACACTATGTTAATAATGTTAGCTGTTAATAGTATAAAGCTATTAAAAAAAAATAGTTTATTTCGTTACCACTTTACAATATTTATCTGTGGCCACCCGATAGCTTATAGTATAGCTTGTGTTGGGTGGATCTGCTCGTCCCTGGGTACACAAAGTACTAGGTAACTAATTATTTTATATTATTTAATAAGTAAAGAAAAGAAAAGATAGTGATAGTTTGAACATACTATTCTCCGTTTCACCAATAAGAGTTTTGTTACTTCTAGCCCTACGATGTGTTATCTTGGGATCGGTAAGTACCATTAGAAGATCTAACATGCGTTATCTATAGTTTATGTTTAAATAGTAATTTCTCTACAGCACAGTACCCAAGCGTTTCAAGTCCTTGGACAATAGGTTATTTGACTAAAAAAATCGAATAAGTCCGTCAGATAGATTTCCAAAAAATATTGGACACGTATATTTTCTTTAGTCACGTAAACAAAAAATGAAGACGACAAGCTTCGCTGAAAACTCGTGTGACGTCACATGCCCGTACACTTTACACTGGCAAGTGACGTTACAAGCCCCCACTCTTAGGCGTTTCTCCATCTTTGATGCGTTTAATCTTCGTAATTTTTTACTGATTTGATAAAACAAAAAATACGTATCCAATATTTTTCGATAATCTAACTGACAGACTAATTCGATTTTTTTAGTCAAATACCCTATTGTTTTCTTACAATCACGGAGTTGAATATTGTATATAGTAAGTTTGTCATGAACTTTGTTATAAAGGTAGGCAGAGTGGACTTAAAATTGACGTCTGGTAAAATGAGTTCTACAGGGAGGGGTAGGGGCCACTTTACATTTTCTTCTACCTGTTTGAGCTTTATATACGTAAGGTAAGGTTTTATGTAGTTTCAGTACTGAGTTGACAATATAAAGTTTTCTAAGTGATGATATTTTATGATTTAGATATAGTTCGTCAGTAGGAAATCTAAATGACTTAAAGAACATCGTCATAAGCAAGCATCTCTGGGCTCTTTCTGCTTCGAGGATTTTAATTTTAGTGGCATTACCCCAAATAGGAATACAATAACTCATAACTGATTGTGCCAATGCAATGTAAATTTGCGTTAAAAGGTCTTGGGAAGTGACATGTCTTAAGTTTTTAAAGATCCATATGAGTTTACGGATCCTTTCATTTAAAGCTTCGATTTGAGGGTGCCAAGATAGACGGTGGTCCGTAATTACTCCAAGTTATTTGGTGAATTTTACGTAAGTAATCTCTTCGCACCCACATAGCGTAGTATTTGTGAGGTCACAAGTATGAATCCTTAATATAAAGTTTGCGGGGGGAGGAAGTGTACGCTTATTTATAGCAAAGCAAATATAATTTGTTTTGGCAATATTTGATGTAAGAAGGGCGGATTTGAGCCAGCTTGCAACCTTGTGGAGACCGAGCTCGGCAGCCTCAATAACAGAGTTCCAAAACTACCATTAAATACAATGGCTGTGTCATCCGCGTATGAGAATACTTGCCTTCTCTCAATCTCAAGATCAGTTAGTTCGTTGAGGTATATCAGAAATAATGTGGGGCCTAAGACGCTACCCTGGGGCACACCGTAATCAATTTTAGCGTCAGAACTAGTGAAGCTGTCAATTTTTACTCTTTGGGTCCGGTCTTTCAGGTAATCAGTTAAGAGTTTAAGTGGCAGACCCCTAATGCCGATATACTCCATCTTTTTTACAAGGGTGGGAATTGAAACACTGTCGAAGGCTCTTTTAAGATCTAAGAAGACTGTTAAATACTTTTCACCCCGGTCTAAGTACTGAGTTACTACGGAGGATAATATTGAGATGGCGTCTTCTGTGGATTTTGCTTTTCTAAAACCGAATTGTGAGTTGGATAGTATTGTTACGCCATCTATCGGTGAATCGGGGGTACTAGAAGAGATTGAATGTATCGGTGGTTTAAAGGTAATTCAGCTACTCTGTACTAGATGGTGTTGCTGTATCGACTATAGACTGTTCGAGATTATTTCGACAGTTTTGTGGAAGAGTCTAGAATGCGCTAGTGATGTTATCCGGCCAGTATAAATAGAGCGAGAGCGCGCGAGACAGGACAGTTCAATTGAATACGGGAAGCGATCAACAAGAAGCGAAGGAAATAAGTCGGAAGTGTTTAGTGTTGTTCTAGTGGTGTGAATAGTGTGTTTTATTAGTGTTGAAAAATTAAGTGTATATAATTTATCACGAACTCCAGCTCGTAACAAATTGGTGTCAGAAGGGAATAAATTATGCCGGTTATGCCGAAGGAAGAAACTGACGGAGTGCGTACCAGGAACCAGCGCCAGCAAGACCTGGACCAGAGACGCTTCGGAGACGTTCCTTCTCCATCGTCTGGTGGATCAGGCGACTCCGTGGCTGCAGTGGAGCCTACAAGCGCACACTCCATGGCGGTGCCCGACATCGCGGCTCTGATGGCGTTAATGCAGGAGCACGCGCGCCGCATGGAAGAACAGCGACAGCGCGACAAGGAGGAGCAGGCTCGCCGTCAAGAGGAGCACGTGCGCCACCTGGAGGAACAGCTTCAGCGCGACAAGGAGGAGCAGGCTCGCCGTCAAGAGGAGCACGCGCGCCGCCTGGAGGAACAGCTTCAGCGCGACAAGGAGGAGCAGGCTCGCCGTCAAGAGGAGCACGCGCGCCGTCAGGAGGAGCAGGCTCGCCGTCAAGAGGAGCATGCGCGCCGCCTGGAGGAACAGCTTCAGCGCGACAAGGAGGAGCAGGCTCGCCGTCAAGAGGAGCACGCGCGCCGCCTAGAAGAACAGCTCCAGCGCGACAAGGAGGAGCACGCGCGCCGCCTAGAAGAGCAGGTGGTGCTTATAAAGGACCTCAGCGCCGCTGTAGGGAAGGACTTGAAGGCGGTCAAGGAGGAACTTCAGCAGCACGAGGCCCGTATCAGCTCGTACACGACAAGCTTGAGACTCGCGTCGCCTTTATAGAGAAGCGTGTACACGACCACCACGAGACCTGTGTTGCTGAAGTGGAGAAGAAGTTGCGTGGGCTCGAAGTGACACCAGCGGCTGCAGCGCCCTCACCTCGTGGATTTAAGGTTCCACCATTCGATGGCTCGTCATCATGGTCTGCATACAAGATCCAGTTCGAGGCTGTGATGCGATCGAATGGGTGGACCAAAAGACAGGCCTTAACCGCCCTAACCTTGGGCCTTCGCGACCGGGCCTTGACAGTGTTGGAGGCACTCGGGCAAGACGTCACCTACGAAAAGCTCCTGGAGGCGCTAGAGGCGAGATACGGTGACGCGCACCTTGAACACGTTTATCGTGCTCAGCTGAAGGACAGGACACAACGCACCGGACAAACTCTGCAGCAGTGGGCTCTAGAGGTGGAAAAGCTGGTCCGGAAGGCATACCAGTCGTCGCCTGCGCTTATTGACGGGAACCTCGTACAGGTGTTTACGGATGGGATCCGGGACCTGGAGGTAAGAGCAGCAGTGAGGCTTGGGCACTTCAAGGACCTCAAGGACGCTTTAGCCCACGCTCTGGAGGTGGAAGCAGTGCGACGCGACGATCGAGGTCACCGCATCAGGGAAGTTGTGTCGTCACCTCGGTGCTACAACTGCGGAGAAAGAGGCCATATCCGCTTGAGCTGCCCAAAGCGTAGGCAGCCTGGTGACACCCTGTCTCCACCAAAAGGGTCGCCTGATGTGCCTGCCAGGCAGCGAGAGCAGGGAAACGAGTAGAAGCCAGGACTGCGGGGCGGGTGCTGGCTGGTAATGGAAGAGCCCCAAGTATCTCGATCTCGCAATCATGCGACGGGAACAGCCTGATCATCGAAGACGAAATTAACAGAACACCATGCAAGCTGACATTGGACACGGGTGCTTCTCGCACAGTCATCGGTTCCCATCTGGCAAGACGGGTTCTTCGGGGCTGCTTCAGGAACAATGAATGTGTGAATCTGAGAACAGCTACCGGTCAGCACATAACCGTCTGAGGTGAGATGGAGGTGGATCTGAAGCTAGGCAACAAAGTTTACCGTCACAAAGTCATCGTAGCCGATATAGTGGACGACTGCATCCTGGGCCTAGACTTCATGCGGAAGTATCGCTGCGAGATCGATGTTAACCAGGGAGTGTTGAAGTGTGGCTCGGAAGAAGTCTTCATGGAAGGTGCAACTTCAGGAAAAGTGTACTGCCTGAAGAATGTCATTCTTCACCCGCGGTCGGAAACGGTTATACCAGTTTGTCTACCAGGGAATTCTGGTTGAGAGAACCGCTGCGTACTAATCGAAGGCCTAGACAAAGAGGCCCCGTGGAAGATTGCACGAACCTTGGTAAGGGGTACCAAAGTTTCATCAGTACGCGCACTGAATGCAAGTGGCAAGGAAGTGTCGCTCAAGAAAGGGACGGAATTGGGCACCTATGAAGGAGCGGCTTGGATGCGTAGATGTCAAGAGCAACCTACCAGCGCCAAGGTTCAGGGTGCACGATTCGACGTGTCTTCACTTTTGGAGGACTGCCAAAGTACCCTGTCAGAAGAAGAGAAGACCGAGGCTCAGAAGATGTTGAACCGGTTCGCGGATATTTTCTCGACCAGTGATGCCGACATAGGGAAGACAGCACTAGTCCAGCACAAAATAAACACGGGAAGTGAAGCACCAATTCGCCAGCGACCAAGACGTGTGCCAGTAGCACGGGAACGTGAAGTGGAAGCTATGATCGACGGTATGGTGAACGAAGGCGTAATCGAGCCTTCGTCCAGCCCGTGGTGCTCTCCGGTTGTCCTAGTTAAGAAGAAGGATGGCAGCATGCGCTTCTGTATAGACTACCGCCGATTGAATGACATCACGAAGAAGGACAGCTACCCGCTGCCAAGGATCGATGACACACTGGATACGCTGACGGGGATGAAGTGGTTTTCTACCTTAGACCTAAAAAGTGGCTACTGGCAGGTGGAAATAGATCCTCGAGACAAAGAGAAGACGGCATTCTCCACAGGCAAAGGATTGTGGCAATTTAACGTCATGCCCTTTGGATTGTGCAACGCTCCGGCTACTTTTGAGAGACTGATGGAGCGAGTGCTTATGGGACTGATTGGAGAAGCCTGCCTGGTCTACTTGGATGACATCATTATCGTGGGGCGCACCTTCCAGGATCACCTTCGAAACTTGGAGCAAGTGCTGTCAAAGATCCGAGGAGCTAATTTGAAGCTGAGTCCAAAGAAATGCGCGTTATTCAGACGGCAAGTGAACTTTCTAGGACATGTGGTCTCGGAGAACGGTATTCAAACTGACCCGGATAAGATCATTGCCGTGAAGGAATGGCCAGTTCCAGAGAACAAAACGCAGGTCAGAGCATTCTTCGGATTATGCTCCTACTATCGACGGTTTGTGAAGAACTTTGCTGACATTGCTCGACCTCTTCATAAGCTCACCGAAGACACAGTGCAGTTCTGTTTGAATGAGAGCTGTGACGTTGCATTCCAGAAGCTTAAGGAACATCTGTGTACTGCACCTATTCTAGGCTACCCTGACAATGAGCATGAATTCATAGTTGACACAGATGCCAGTAACACCGGAATTGGCGGCGTGCTGTCACAGAAGAAGGGTGATCAAGAAGTTGTTATAGCATACTTCAGCAAGACCTTATCCAAACCCGAAAGAAACTACTGCGTCACCAGGCAGGAACTCTTGGCTGTAGTAAAGACGTTGCAGCATTTCAACAAATACTTGTTGGGCCGTAAATTCCACCTGCGAACCGACCATGCAGCGCTGAAATGGCTACTTCAATTTAAGGACCCAGAAGGACAAGTAGCTAGATGGATTGAACTACTGCAAGAGTTTGATTTTGTAATACAACATCGCAGCGGCAAGTCTCATGGTAACGCAGATGCCCTATCGCGTAGGCCGTGTCCCGACCAGTGCAAGCACTGTAGCCGACAGGAAGCAAAGCAGGCAGCGCTAGTGAGGATGTTAAAGACGGATCTAAGCGACGAATGGAGAGAAGCTTTGCAGAGTGCTCAGCAAGATGACAAGGATGTACAGCCGATTCTTGAATGGAAGAAATCAGATGCGCCTAGGCCCAAATGGAGTGATATCGCAGCAATGAGCCCCATGACCAAGAGTTATTGGGCACAGTGGGAAAGCTTGGTCGTCCAGGATGGAGTTCTGTACCGCAAATGGGAAAACGCTCGCGGTAACCAGTGCCATTTGCAAATGGTAGTGCCCAAAACTAAGGTGCCGGAAGTCTTGCAGCTCTATCACAATGGTGCTTCGGGAGGTCACATGGGAGTTAAGAAGACCCTTACTAAGATCCGGGAGCGGTTTTATTGGCTCCACTGTCGGGATGACGTCGAGGATTGGTGCCGCAAATGCACAAGTTGTGCGGCTGTCAAGGGGCCACATACTCGAAGCAGAGGTGCATTAAAGGTGTACAATGTGGGAGCTCCATGGGAGCGCATAGCGTTGGATGTCGCTGGGCCGTTTCCTGAGAGCCAGGACGGAAACAAATATTTCTTGGTTGTGATGGATTACTTCACGAAGTGGCCTGAAGTGTTTGCAATCCCAAATCAAGAAGCTACCACAGTGGCCGATAAGCTGGTGCATGAAGTCTTTTGTCGGTTCGGGGTGCCCTTGGAAATCCACAGCGATCAAGGCCGGAACTTCGAATCTGAGGTGTTCAAGGAGACTTGTCGCGTAATGGGTGCACATAAAACCAGGACCACGGCTTATCATCCGCAATCAGATGGCATGGTTGAACGGTTTAACCAATCACTGGAAAGGTACCTGGCGAAGGTCGTGGAGAGCAAACAAAGAGATTGGGACAAGCACATCCAACCATTTCTCCTGTCATATCGCAGTGCGGTCCACGAAACTACAGGAGTAACACCAGCTTTTGCCAATTTCGGTAGAGAACTCCGTTTACCTGCAGACCTTATCACCGGTATTCCACCAGAATCTCCACGCAATATAACGGATTATGCAACCGAGCTACGCAACAGGATGAACGACGTATACGAGCACATCAGGGAATCTGGACAACAGATGTCTGAGAAGATGAAGACTCGCTACGACCGGAAGGCAAACAACAAAGGCTTCGATGAGGGATCATTGGTGTGGCTTCATAACCCAGTACGAAGCAAAGGAAAATCGCCTAAGTTACAAGCCAGATGGGACGGGCCATATCGCATAATTACCAGGATGAACGACGTTACCTATCGAATCCAGAAGGGGTCGCGAGGTGCACCGAAGATTGTTCATGTGGACCGGTTGGCTCGTTGCCATGGGTCCAACGATGTTCGAGACGAACACGTTTAAGAGGGGGGCAGTGTTACGCCATCTATCGGTGAATCGGGGGTACTAGAAGAGATTGAATGTATCGGTGGTTTAAAGGTAATTCAGCTACTCTGTACTAGATGGCGTTGCTGTATAGACTATAGACTGTTCGAGATTATTTCGACAGTTTTGTGGAAGAGTCTAGAATGCGCTAGTGATGTTATCCGGCCAGTATAAATAGAGCGAGAGCGCGCGAGACAGGACAGTTCAATTGAATACGGGAAGCGATCAACAAGAAGCGAAGGAAATAAGTCGGAAGTGTTTAGTGTTGTTCTAGTGGTGTGAATAGTGTGTTTTATTAGTGAAGTGAACATTAAGTGTGTGTATCTAGTGTTATTGTGTTAGTGAATAAAGTGTAGTTTTTCTGGCATAGTGTATATAATTTATCACGAACCCCAGCTCGTAACAGTACATTAAATTTTTCAAGATAAGTAATAAGGCGTGAGTTAATTAACCTTTCAATAACTTAAGATATAACTAACAAAACTGAAATTGGTCCATAATTATTAATATCTCTTTTATCCCCACCCTTATAGACAGGTGTAGCGATAGATTTTTTGAGCAAGGTCGGGAATATACCTTTACGGAAGCAGAGGTTGGCAAGATGGCTTATGATGGGAACAACGAGGGCTTAACCATTTTTATAAATTTAGTCTGAATACCGTCCCAGCCGGGAGCACTATCAATTTTCAAGTTTGTGATAACACTGTCTACTTCCCCAGGGTCTGTTTCCAGAAGGACAAACGAAGATAGTTGTGTTTTTTGAGTAGGTATTAAGTTATCCGCTAGTTGCGGGGAACCACTGAGGATGCTTTCCGCGAGTTGCTTGCCGACACTGACGAAAAAATCATTTACACTATTTACTGATTCTGTAAGAGAACTTCGAGTACTGAGTAATTCACTGCTTCCAATTTTAGTTTTATTAAGTTGTGCAATTGTTTTGATAGATTTCCATAGAGCTTTAGAGCTTTTAACATTTACGTTTTAGTTTTTTAATAAGTTTGTTACAGTAGTTACGGTATCTAGTAAATGTTATTTTTAATATTATATTATACGGATCAGATTTTAATTTTAGTTGCATTTTGTTTCTGTTCCTGATACAGCGTAGGAGACCACTAGTGATCCAGGGCTTAATAATACGTTGTTTGCTCGAAGTCTTTTCAATCTTTACATTCTCATCCAGGGATGATTTAAGTTTATTAATTAAATGTTCAATCACAAATTCAGGGTCGTCACTTAGCAATCGGTTGGATAGATTTTTGTTTATGAGCTTTTCAGCAGCTTCTTCAAAGTCAATTAAAGTTTTTATAGTTGGAGTACCTACGGTAGTTATTTTTATTTTAGAGATGCTCATGAAGACCGAAGCATGATCGGTTACAGTAGTGTTTAAGACTGCAATAATACTGGCAGATAGCTTGGTTTTATCAACCTTTAAAATGAAATGGTCAAGGCAGCTACTTTCTCGCGTGGGAAATATGTGTCCAGGTAAAAGACCATGTGACGATAGCATGTTAAGGTAGGAGGCTATTATATTGGCGATGCTAAGATTCTAACTTGCGACTTTAGTGGTGAATTTGGAAGTTGTCCGGGTACGACACTTTTGACAGCTCAATACAATTACCACCATAACCTCGAAGCAAAGTTGTATTGAAAGCCGTCAAAAGTGTCGTACCCGGACAACTGCTAAATTCGCCGCTAGAGGCGCACGGACAATCTTTGCATTGCCAGTAGCCAATCAGGACAAGTCTTTATCCAGCAGTGCACTACTAAACGCTGTATGCTAATGATAATATTAACGAATTCGTCTGATATCAATATAGAAAATTCTTGCGTTGTTGTCTGACTGAAAACTATTGGGCAAAAGAAACTAAAATTTTGCATGTATGTTCCCTGCATGACGTAGAGGTACACTAAGAAGAGATTTCTCGAAATTCTTAAGGGAACAGGCAGAAAAAGGTCAAATAAAAAAAAGTTCAGTCGTAGCTGCGGACATCTTCCAGATTTTAAGGGAAAGTCCAGAAGGAGGATGATAGTTTTTATAATGTCATAGGTTCAAAAGGTTTTTTAAAACCAAGTTTTTATTTATTTTTTACCTTATAATAGATATACTTGCTAAAGGAGTACTGCATGTCTGTATACATGTATAATAAACATGTGTGTGTGTGACGTAAATATTTTAATAGTTAGAATGTTACAGTATCGATATTTCATATTTCAAAAAGGTTATAGATAATGGATGACACAGGTCATCGGTCGACGGAGTGCAACATTCTCAGTAAAAACATCTATATATTATCTCTGTCGAATAAACAGTCAATAGGAAACTCATATACAGTATTTTTAAGTTTCACTTTACGAAAAACTAAAATTCGGGCTCAGTGGCTTGCTATTGGAGAAGCCTATATCCAGCAGTGGACTACGACAGGCTGATGATGATGATATTAGCATGTTATACAAGGTTATTAAGCGGGTCTTACTCGCGATAAATAATATATATAAGAAATAAAAACTTCGGTATTTGCCAACGTTTCGGACGAAGTCAGCCGAAACGTTGGAGTAAGACCCGCTAAATAACCTTGTATAATGTATACTAATCACGAAAGTTTAAAAGCATTTAAGGTAATAAAGGTTAGTTCGCCTGTACTTCGCACTATTTTCGCGTCACGGTTATGAGATGGTGTCCGCTCTTGGACCTGTCCAATTCCCCTTACGATAAAAAGTGCGCGACATCTGAAATCTTTATATCGCAACTTTTTTCTTAACTTTTTAATATTTTATTCTCATAAAATTCTGCATCCAACCTCGTCAATATAACAGATGGATTTAAATCGTAGGACTTCCTTCTAAGTTACCTTGGAGTACCGGAATCGTGTAATTTAATAGAATCTAACAAAAAGAAAAATGCTATATCTATTGTAAAAACAGCTTAATCTTTTTATGTAGTCCCTACTGTAAATGCACACTATTTAGGGTCGTAACATATCGCCTCCCTCCTTGACCCGTTAACATACCGCGCGGTGCGAACTTTTACTAGGACTACATATAATAAATTGACTGCCTCGTTGGTCTCGCGGCATAAATGTGCACGTGGGATTGGGAGGTCTCGGGTTCGATCTCCGGGTCGGGAAAAGTGTTATTGGGTTTTTCCGTTTGGAAATTCTCAGTAGCAGCACGGAGTCTGGTACAGTACTCGCCAATCTTTATGGCCGCTCTGAATGTAGCCATCGGTACGAACTTGCGCATGGTACAGTCGGGTGGACATTTCATAACCAAGAAAAAATATTTGTAATTATTGAAAATTAAAATCTTCAGTTACGTTGTTAGATTAGCTATATTATATTGTTTAATTACATATTTAATCAAATTCGATTAATATAAATTCAGTTTGGTGAAGGGACTTCTAAATAAAAAAACACATTGGTTACGACAAAAGATTTCTTTTTTAAATGTCTATTTGTAATGGGGCTACACCTTCCATAAAAAAATCTTCCATACTCGTAGAAGGTACATCATCTGAAGAACTTTCTTCGTCACTTTCTTCACTTCGGCATCTCCATCCTCTTCCTCCGATTCATTTTCGCTCACATGTATAATAAATTGATCGGTGAAGTCAGCTATCACAACATCGCTCTTTTTATATTTCACCTCAATACCTACGTCTAACTTTGTAACATAACGCAATCCATTCTTGTCACCCATTGCATCGACCTTTGCCTCCACAAATTTCATGACATTATTAATATTCCCGGTAACATTTTTCTTAGCTACGTAGCCTTTTATTGCTGCGCAAGCCATTTCTGTTGGGTTTAGATCGGGATGGTAAGGTGGAAGGCGCAACAGACACACCTGTAGCTGCTGCAGTCCGCTTTTGGACTGACTTCTAGTTATACTGAAGGCCTTCCTCAGCATCCTTCTTTATAAAAGTTAATACGTCAAACACCATTTTTCGTGTTTGGCGACGTAAAACATTAAAACGACCGCGAGGCAGGTTCAAAGAAAATGGTAACTATATATCAGTACAAATAACAACAAGAAACAATAACGATAGCAACGAGAAAAAACAAAGAAGTAACACTATGAAACTATTCTGAACGCGACGATACTGTCAGAACTCCGCGTATATGTATTCGTGTACGAACGTAGCACTCACACTAACGCGCGGGAGGCGACAGGACGCTAGCGGGTGGAAGACAGCGCGCGCGGGCGTGCCCTGCCTCCACGCCCCGCGTACGTCCCGCTGATACCTGATTTTGTGTTCTGCGCAGCGTAATGCGGCTAGGTTCGGAGCGGCCATAAAGTTTGGCGAGTACTGTAATGTGCCCAGTACGGCAATAGGCTCGCCCCCTATTACGTGGGACTATAATAAATCTGGCGAAATGTGGGTGTAGTAATATACCTCTGCCTACCTCTTCGGGGATATACTTAGGCGTGAGACTATGTATGTACTATTATAAATTTTAACGGTTGTGGCAATGGATGGATAAGTAATATGTATGTAATGGGTACATATTGCGTAATTATTTGACAATATATGGGTTAATACTATAATATGTAATAATGGATGTTTGTGACCTGGCTTCGACGCAAAGGTACTAAGCCGATTTTGGTGCCGTTTTGCTATCATATAAGTTATATCAGATTAATAGCTTGTATTTTCTCACTATTAGAAGGGTAAAGGCATAGTCTATCATGCTGGCTTAATGCGGGTTGGCAGACTTTACGTGTCTTTTGACTAAATTATAGAGACATTTAAGTTCCTCAAGATGTTTTCCTTCACTCTCAGAGTATAAACGGCAATAACCAATTAGTAGGTGTAATTCTCTATATCATAGAGAATTACATTTTTACAATTATCATAGCGACGACTATGATAATATTTAAGTAGGTATTTTTTTTTTTTTTGGGTGCATAGGGTTCCCACCAAGAACTTAGGGTCCCAAGCCAACCTCACCTGCAAGTGGTGCACCTGCCGATCAACGGACGAGGCTCTGGCAAACAAAATGCCCCAATAAGCGGCTATTGCCGCTTATTGGGGCATTTTGTTCCTAATAGAAAAAGGCTCTAAATAAAAAAGTGGGCGTTTAATATGCCTCTGCCTACCCCTTCGGGGAAACAGGCGTGAGTCTATGTATGTATGTATGTATGTATGTATTTTTATTATTCCTTTTAGAATAAATCTTGTGATGGGTCATTACAAAAATTCAATCAACGTATACATAGTCCAACCACACGTGTAACGACAAATTGTGGATCACGCACAGTCTCGTCTCTGTGGGAATCAAAGCCGCTATACTCGGCGCAGTGCCGCACGTGCAATCAATATTTATTAGTTATCTGATTGCCATACTGGGGCTTCCCAGTTTGGGATCAAAGGAACATGTGTGAAGTTTCCCTAAATGAAAAATATCACATAGTCCGTCAACGCTGGGTTATTGACTAACGTTGAAAGACACTACTGAGCTCCCGCGCGGGTCGCGGTAAACTGAGTTTCGCGTTACCCTGACACTAACGCGAACGGGACGTTAGGGACACCACCGTGGTTTTAATAAGAGTACGCTTTAGGAGAGAGTCACCTACCTCCTCCACCGGTCTCAACTCGGTCTACCCTTACGGTTCCCACAACCGAGTAGCTGAATCGAGATGACTTGAGAAAAGTTTCCACTGCGCAACAAAAAAACGAAGGTCACTGCCGAGCTAAAAGCCGTAGGTAATTCAGTTTTGGCCGCGGTCATTAACTGTTAATGTCTGCCGATGATCATCTGTTACGCATCAGTGTTTCTACACTATAGACGTAGCGGGTGCCCACTTCAATTCTAACAAAATATCTGCATGTATATTAGAAAATGCCGTTTTACTGAGACAATGTTTGTTTGAGGTGTTCGTGTTTAGGACGTTTCGTGACATTCGTACACCTGTGTGATCGAAGACATTCAAGAGGTTTATAACTAGAATAATATCACACAACCCAAATGCAGTGAAAGGCAAGTGGAGATACGGACTGCCATGCATAGGGTATGGGGTTCAAACGGTGCGCATCATTGAGTTTCCAAATGTGCGTATTAAATTGTAAAGTATCGCTTAAAATTAAATTGTTAACCGTCGGTCCTGGCTATCATGTCAAAAAGTCGAGGTCAAAGTCAAAATCGTTTATTCATCTAGGCCACAAAGTGACGCTTATGAACATCAAAATTTAAGTTAATTACTTAATGATTCTACATTTACATTTACTGAGACGTTCGCAATGCAATAGGTAGAATCACGAGAAAGAACGGGCAATAAAACTCATAGCCACTCTTTTCAGTCAAATATAATGGTTGTACATTTTATTTTTGTAAGGAGCTGCAACTGATTCACATTGTAGACACCTACTAGTACAATTTTTAGTAACTATTGATATCATACTCAAGCACTCAAGCAGTAAATGATGTTAATTTGGTAAGCCTCCCAAAGTAAATATGGTGAAACAGGAGCATCCAATTACGTCTTCTTAATGTAGGCAACTCGCGAACATGGTCAGAACTATGGTGGAAGTGAATGAAGCAGAAAGTAACGGTATTAGTTAGCCCATGACCACTAGTTACCCACATTTTACAAATCCGCAAAGTTATAATGAAAGTGTGGAACATGATGATGACGATGCGAGAAAGTAGAGTGCGTTTTTTAGAAAATCAGCCCCTACTATCATCATCATAATCAGCCTTGTATTTAAACTGCCCCACTGAGCACGGATCTCTTCTCATTATGAGACGAGTAAGGCCACCACACTGGCTAAGTGCTGGCTGGCAGAATTCATATGTCTTTCGAGAACATTATTTTGAACTCTCAGAAATGAACATTTTCTGTCCATGTTTTCCTTCACTGTTTAGCTAGCGGTAGTTAACAGTTTAAAACGCACATAACTTGGACTCATTGGTGAGCGCCGTGAATTCCCCTCCTCTGCGTAGGTCTCTACCTACTTGACATTTTCTCCTTTATTTCACATACAACCCAAAACGTAATTATTTTACGATTCGATCAATTATTATTTCATGAAGTAGCCGCGCGTTTCATATCATCATCATATGATGATATGAAACGCGCGGCTACTTCGTGATCATAGATCTGGCCAAAGCTCATCATAATATGGCTAATAGATAATAACAGTTTTCAAATAGGAGGCTTACGTTGCTTTCCTTTGCCAATCTGTAACTAACGACAGGTCGATGTATAAAGCCTTATTATAATGAAATCTGTAAGTTCGAAGTTACTGTGATTTTGTACGGTGACTTAATACTTAAAGGGGCACCTAATAAAAGCTAATGAATCTTAATGATAATTTTAAACATAAATAATAATACAAATCCTCGCGAACAATGCCAATAAATGTGACTTGAACATGTGTCTGCCCTTGACATTCACTTTCCATGTCGTTAGATTGAAAAGAAGATGATATTCATAAAATTATTTAATCCCAAACCGGCTCTTCGAGTTGTTTGGTGATCAATGTTTTAGAATAAACGTGGCGACTACGACACGACTTGAATTTAGTAATAGAACCGTTGATCCGATTGCGTTTTATTTTTGGACATTGACTTGGTTTTGTAGGGAGTACCTACTGCCGACTGCCTCCGTGGTCCAGGTGACTGCTGATCGGAGGTCCCGGTTTCGATTCCCGGATCGGGCAAAAAAGGTTACTAGGATTCTTCGAATTCTCAGTAACAGCTGAGTCTGGTGATGTGTCCGGTAACGGCAATAGGCTCGCCCCCTATCACGGGGGGGTAAAAATTCATGGCGAAATGTGGGTGTAATATTACACCTCTGCCTACCCCTTCGGGGATACAGGCGTGAATAATATATAAAAAAATATATATATTTTTGAGAGCCACATTTTTAAGTACTTGGAACATTTATTTGAAAATACCTACTCAATACGATGGCCTGGCATGAATTTGAGAGTATGCGCGTTACATGGAATTAAAACCCGATGTATCGTAGTCCTTATAGTTGTTCATTTCAGCACCAACGACCAGCTTGACTTGGGCAGTAATACCCTTCTCCGATATAGGTACTGAAATAAAGAAGCAGTTGATTAATCACACAACGCAATCTCATCGCTTCAGCGTGATAGAGTGATAATGGTATCGCACCGCTTCAAACACATCCAACCAAAATGGGTTTATCTACCACCGCCAATGAATGTGGTTGATACCCATTAGTGCCTATCACAGTAGAGACCACTGACAAACAGTTAATAATTTAGTTACGATTATACATAACAGTACACAGGAAAACAATCTAATATAACAAATCATTTTTTGTGTGGTGCTATTGCAATTGTTGGCCGCTTGTGGCCTTGAAACCGGTTCCAAACTTTATTGGCAAAATGGAATTAAGGTGTCGTACGGGTCTTGCGTTACTGTCGTCGTCGTCGCGTGAGTGCACCAGGTATAAAAGGCATATCAGCCACGTTTTGGGTCAACATGCAAGCCTCCTTATTCATACACTAGCTGTGCCCGCGACTCCGTTCGCGCGGAATTTGTATTTTCATTGGGCTACAGAATTGATACCCAAAATGTTTTAAGTTGCATATAATACCTATATTGAATAGCGTAGATGTCCTAAAAATAGCTCAAATGACTTTCACTTGTTCGTGCAAGTCCACACCGCGAAGTTACCAATCGCGAGTAAAAGATCAGAGAATTCCTGTGCATGTTCGTTGCCTCATAATCATGCTCGCATATTTAATGTCAAAATGCATAGCGATAATACAATCCCATAGTTATGAACTCTTTAGACAGGCTATAAGCTCTTGTCTCATATTATGTGCTGGTATAACAGACAGAGCCTAAGAAAAATCGTCACGAAAAAGTACTGTTATACCACCCATGGGTTCGTCATTTTGCATTCGAACAATCTTAACTTCGTTCCTTTGCCGAAATCACCTAATCACCTTGGTAGGAAAAGTCAAGACTTTTCCTACCAAGGTGATTAGGTGATTCGTTATTAGGTGATTCGTTCCACCTGGAGCATATACAAATAGTATTTTTCTCCAAATCACTATTCACGCTACGACACACACGATCATAATTATAAATGCTCTTCTTCAGTAAGTCTAGAGAGATCATTTTTACACCAGCAAAAGATAGTTCGTATCGGTCGTCGTGGTCGTTCATATTGAGTAATAGGATAGATATAACTATCTACTGTCAAGCAATGGTTTATTAGATTGTTGTGGGAACCTAAAAACGTCCTCGGCCAATTTGTCTTTTCTTTAATGAAGACCCCTTAAAATAGATTTCTTCTGAATATCTTCCATGTACGGACATCGATCACTTACAGATTTATTATATGTATAGACGGCCGTTTCGCGCGTTAAACAAAAATCAACCGTATAGCCGTACCCATACTGGCGCCGCGAGATTTGGAAGTTTTATTTCATCTATATCTTGTGTGTTTATATACCGATTTCTATATTTTTTTTAATATAAAATACATATTAAAGTATGCTTTTTTAATATGGGAGTTTGATAAAGATATATCTATGTGAAATACAATATATTGATGTATTTAATACACTTTGAAGAAATGCCTAACGATTAAACCCGTTATTGTGGCTAATTTATAAAAGATAGATATATACTATCAAGGACTTTTTTGTAGATATTTTAATGACCATCATCTTTGTAATACATACTTTTGATTAATGATCAACGTATGTGAGGATAAGAGCTCGAAAGCGCATTTTCATCCGACTTGCTTCAAATTTATTGTCACTGCTCAGCTCCTATATGTCTTAGCGTTATGTTATATAGCCTATAACCTGCCCAGGAGTATGGACTACAATCGTACCAAGTTTGGTTAAAATCCCTTCAGTAGTTTTTGACCCATGCGTGCACATACAGACAGACAGACAGACAGACAGACGGACAGACAGACAGACAGACAGACAGACAAAAAATTTACTGATTGCATTTTTGGCATCAGTATCGATCAACATTCATCCTTCAATATTAATTTTGAATATATATTCAATGTACAGAATTGACCTCTCTACAGTTTTATTATAAGTATAGATTATTACATGTATGTTACCGGCTACACACCACACTCCCGATCAAGTATACATAGTTTAATGTAACTCAGTTGGTAATAAAAACAAGAGATGATAAACAAGTGATGAATTCCTTCGTTGACCACGTGACATCTCGAAAGCCTATGTCAGTTTCAAAAAAAGCGCCTGCTGCCACGAGATTATTGAACATTGCACTGTTCCTAAAAATACATTTTTGCACTCAGCGATTGGTGATATCGCTAATCGCAGAGTGCAAAAATGGCTCGTCGCAGCAGAAACGTTTTTTTAAATGAGCGAACGCACTGCTTAAATTAATAGCTACAATATAACGCTGTGAAGAGCGAAGAGCTGGGAACGAAACACGAACCAACAAACTAAAAGAGCGAATTAGTTCGTTTAAGAGCGGCTACTACTAGACTGATCGATCTCAGTTGCGAACTATTACGCCATAGATTACTAATAAATAAAGTAAATATAAGCAACGTTACATCTCTGGGTTATGGAAGTATGAAACTATGCAATATGATAGGTAAAGCTGTGCACTCGAAATCAGACCTGAATGTCATTCAGAATAACTTAGTAGTTAGTTAGTTAGTCGTGGGTTTTCCGCACTTAGCCACTTATTTGGGCCATTGTGCGTAAGTGGCGTCTTGATTGACACCGACTACTCATACCACCTTAGCTCCTTCCAGAAAGCCATTAGTTGGCTGGTGTCGTTCAAAGCCTCACACATGGTTCTGGGGTTGTTCAGCAGCTTTGCCCGTTGATCACTCACATTTGTGCAGTGCAGAATGACATGAGCGGGTGTTTCTTCAGTTTCCATGCAGCCCCTGCACAGTGGGCTGTCCGTAACGCCTATGTTGAATAGGTGCTTGTTGAGTGGACAGTGGCTGGTTATTATGCCTGTCAGATGCTTGAGTGTTTTTCTCTTTGAATGCAGCAGCTTGTGCGAGAGTTGCTTGTTCAAGCAGGGAATAGCAACTTTTGTTTGACTACATTCTTTTATGTCTGCCCACTGTTTTTCGTGTTCTTGTGCGGTTCTCTCGCGTAGCCATGTTTTGAGTTGGCTTGCCGGTATCGGTACAATCGGCTCGGGTCCCATTATCATTGTGTCCGATCCTTGCCGTGCCAGTTGGTCTGCGGCGTCATCGCCTGCGGAGTTGCTGTGGCCTTTAATCCATTGCAGTGTAACCCGATTCTTCTCTGCAATCTTTTGCAGCTCTAGGTGGCAGTCCATGATGAGGCCGCTGTTAAAGCAGTTGCTGCCGAGAGCTTGTAGTACTGAGGCACTGTCTGTGATGATACGTATAGACAGGTCGCTTACGTTTCTAGACGCGATTGCTGTTGCGGCTCTTGTGATCCCAACACACTCGGCTTGGAATATGGTGTTAAAAGTACCAAGGGATGTTGAGATATTGATATTTAAGTCATGGGAGAATACACCCGCACCCGTCCCATGCTTCGTTTTTGAGCCGTCTGTGTATACTCTGACTTCGTGAATACCAGAGCCGTCTTTGTGTTCCTCCTGTAATCGGATGCGATATTTTTTGTCAAAGACAAAGGTTTTAGGGATAAGATCGCATGCGGCCTCTACCATCGGGATCTCTTTGGTTAAGGTCCCTTTTAGGCGTGCGTGGGTAATACGATCATCCTTTCTCCACAGCCCGAGTTTGTCTAGACTGATTGCTGCAGCGCCAGCTTCCTGCTGGTTCATTAGGTGCAGCGGTCTTAGGTCCAGTAGTATCTCCAGTGCGGCTGTTGGGGTGGTCTTCATGCAGCCTCTTGTGGCCAAGCAGGCTAGGCGTTGAAAGCTCTGTAGCTTTTTTATAATTGTGCTTAGTTGCGTGCGTGGCCACCACACTACTGCACCGTATGTAAGCATGGGGCGTATAATGGCAGTGTAAATCCATAGGGTGATAGATAGGTTGAGACCCCATTTCTTGCCTATGATTCTCCGGTATTGCCAGAAGATTGTGCATGCTTTAGTTGTTTTTCTGCTGATGTGCTTACCCCAGTTTAGCTTATGGTCAAGTATTACGCCCAAATACTTGACTTCATTCGATAGGGTAAGCTCCGTTCCAAAGAGTTTTGGTGTTTTGCACATATGTCGTTTAAGTTCCGTAACAGATCGTCCACCACAATGTTCCACAACAGGTGTGAGAGTACGCCTCCCTGAGGGCAGCCTTTTGCCACTATGCCCCTTGTGGTGGAGTTTACCGTGAATTGTATTGCCCTTTGTTTCAGGAGTTGATCAATCCAGCCACTAAGGGTTTGTTCAAGTCCGAATTTTTTGAGGGCCCGACTGAAAACTTTTGAACTTAGTTTTGTCGAAGGCCCCCAGTGTTATTAACTTGTTGGTAAGCGCTGTTTCAATGGTTCCCACAACGGAATGCTGCGCCGATTCAGTTGACCTGCCACTTCTGTAGGCGTGTTGATGTGGGTGTAGTGGCTTGCGCAATAATGCACCCTCACGGAGGTATCAGTCCGCAAGTCTCTCCAGCGTTTTCAGTAAGAAGGAGATCAAGCTGATAGGTCTATATGCTTTCGCTTGCGAGTAATCGGTTTTGCCAGGTTTTGGCAGGAATATGACTTTAACTTCCCTCCACCTGCAAGGTCTATATCTATGTGCTATTGAGGCCCTGTAGATGTCGAGCAGGTGCGGCACAATCGTAGTCTATCCCCATTGTATGCTGGTGGCTGGAATGCTGGTATGATTTCATCCAGGCCTGCGGATTTGAATGCCTGGAAGCTGTCTATTGCCCATTTCAGCCGGTCTGTGGTGACCACATTTTCGGCTACCAGCCAGTCTGTTTGGGTCGGTGATCTGTAGTCTGATTCGTCCCACAGACGGTCATTGGTTACTTCACAACCTGGGAAGTGAGTTTCAATTAGCACTTGGCTAATTTCTATAACTTTGGAAATTTCATAATAACTTAGTAATTCCAATGACATGACTGATAACTTCTATATTGTTCGCATGTTGAAGATAACAAAAGTGACTTTGATTATTAATTTTTATTTCAACTTGTGTTAATGATTTTTATTATAGAAAATGGAATAAATCGTATCGTTCACGTACCGCAGGGTATAAAAGCATATTATTTTATCGATTAACATAAATCGTAAAAGTTGTCTATTTCCTTAACATTTAACGAATCATCATAAATATCCTAAAATATATATCAATGGCATACGTAATATTATAACTAGTTTTAAATTTAGTTTAAAAATATAAAACTAGAAATGCAATATAATAACGGTAGATCTTTTTCTCTTGCTATCAGTTTCCTAACCGTTTGTGGAGTAAAACTCAAATCAATTTTTTTTACCTATTTATATATTGTTAGCTGTTATCCTTTTAGTTTTCTGATTAATTGGTTATTTTATTGGTATAATTGGTTTTATGCTACTTTATTATTGATTAAGTTATTTATGGTTGTTTGATTTTTTATGTTATGTCATTTTCAACGGTTGACAACGAAATTTTGACACTAACTCGTACTTGACCAGTTATTTGTTATACTTTGTAAAAGAAGAGTTTTAAATTATATAGTAAACTGCATATATATTGATGTACAGCATATGTTCAGCTTCCAACCAAGGTAGCGATTAAAATGTTTAACGTTATCATCGTCATTATCAGCCTGCCGTAGTCATCTGGATATACCTAGCTCTCTCCGATGATAGCATGCTACTGCACTTGAGATATTTTTATCATACTTATTTTATTAGCATTTTTTTATAAATTCATGATCATGGCGACTTTGATGATGGCAATCATGTTCAAGTCTGCGTAGTTCATTATGTTGAAATTTGCCAGTTAGCTAGTGAGATGTTATTACCTCCGTCGAACAACTGTTTCACATGGCTGCTGCCAGAATGGAGTATAGAAACTGACGGCTATCCTTGAAAATTGAAGAGGCACATTAAGAAGAAGAAGTGGAAGTCTTGTCCAGAGTCTGAGCAGCTGTCCCACAGTCTTGGCACCCGTCTATATCCTGACATTACGGAGCCTAAACATCTTCGATTCCTTCGTTTGCCAGCAATTTTGTCCATACCAACATCTTTTTTATATTGATTGACAGGTTCATAAATATCTACTTAAAAAAATTAATATGTAGTCACAACACAATTTGAAACAAAACGTTTCTCATTAAGAATCTTTTGCCATATGTTGCATTTAATATATTAGCATAAATTTATTGAATACGGCGAAGAGGAAAGGTTTCGATATTAGTTTACATCACTTTGACTACACGATGATACAATATATTAGATATTGCATTCATAGAATGTATAAGTTTCAAAAACCGCATGATATTATTTTTTTATTAATGTGCTTAGTCTGAGGTTAATAAAGGTAAAGTACCTTGTATTTTTGCTGACTTTTCAACAACAGTTATACCTCAGCCGCGGTCACTTCAAACTTCTTGGAGATGGCATTGCAGGACATCAGTAATACTGTGACTAGGATTGATGTTCCCAAGGCGGAGAGCATATTATGTAAGGGTTATTTACCTTTAATTAAGAATTATAGTATATACCTATATAGTATATAGGCAGCGATAACCTAGTGGCGATACCAACAGACTGCCATGCAGAGGGTATCGGATTCGAATCCTAGGCGCGCACCAGTGACTTTTCGGAGTTATGTGCGTATTGAATTATCAATTATCGCTTGTCCCGTGCGTAGGAGAGCACGTTAAGCCGTCGGTTGTCATGAAGATCTTTGACAGTTGTTATAGGGAGTCAGTACCTAACTCTGAATAAACTGACACTAGTCTAAGCCATGGAATATCGCTATCCCTTTGGGTTCCGAAGGTCAGACAGGCAGTCGCTCCGTGGGTAAGCTAATATTCAGTCGAATTCGGTTGGACTAGTAAGCGGACCCCGGGTTGAAACTGGGATAACGCTAGGAGAAAGAAAGTATATACCTATATAGTCACCTAGTAATAGTTTACTTTTCCTTGCAAACTATCTTAAATTATTTAATATTAGTTGTTTACACATCGCAAAAGACAAGTAACTAGATGAAGAAAAATAATTATTCTATTACATCAGGTGATTTTATCAAATCACTTGTTATTGTGTCACTAAAAACAGCACAATAGATTTAAAAGGTGAAGTTTATCACTGTTAGCAGTTTCAGCTTCAAAAACGACAATTTTGTAGACTGTTGCAGCGTGGATTATCTAACGCCCGAAAAAAAAATCATAAAGCTATAGAAAATAAGATGCTACCAAGTAATTTAAGATGATGCACTTCCTCTCTAGACATGAGACATCTTATTTAATGACTTTAGAGATTGAACCAGGTAACAAGATTAATAGCTTTATGGATCTTTATATGCTTCATGAACAATAACGCAATATTAATAAATCTGTTTTAGGCTGATCAGACCTCTGATCTTTACGCAGTCACCTCGATAACCTCTATTGTTAAACCTCGCCTTAACTAGACAACAATGACGCCAAAGTTCAGCTCTAATAATATCTTATAGGTGTGTAATCATACCAAATGCGTCACAAATATATGCTTGTAGGTACATCACTTATAGACGTATTAGTTCGAGATTTAAAGCTTGCTATTCAACATACGTACGTCGCCTTCCGGCTAAGTAGAGTGACGATTTACGCAAAGTGGCCACTACGTAACCACACGCTTACACACACACGGCCGAAGAACGATCTCAGTAGCGAGCCATTGGAAAGAAATTACAGCTAGCCTATATACTCACCAGGGAGTTCATTCGCGACCACGACCGTTGCAAGCCGGTTGAAACATTGGAGAATAACTTAGGTATTTATGCCTTTAAATAAGTCAATTATCGCGAATAAAACCCGCTAAATGTATGATCTACCGTAATGTCACTATAATTGGTATTTATATGTATATTCAATTTTTTTAAGTAATAAACGACTATCTCTATCTATGGACACAAGCAACACCAGAGGAGTAACAAGTGCGTTGCCTCCCTTTGGGATGGGAAATGGGATAGGAGGAGAAGACGGATGAAAAGGAAAAGAGGATGGGACCAGGACCCAGGCACTCTCACTCACCAAGCAGACCGACGTAAAATAACAATATACATAGATACTGTTATTGTACGTGGATACTCTGTGAGACCTTCTTACATGTTCATCAATCATCTGGTGACCAGAGTTCAAGCTCTGCCTTGTTGGGTATACGTTGTGAGTTGTCCTACGATATGTATTAGGTATTAACGTCTTGATATCATTATTTACCAAAATTGTTTCCTATATCTGCTAGACTAAAATACGCTTAACCGTTTGTAAAGGAGCTACAAAACGGACAGAAAGTAAATATTCAGATCTGTCTAGTAATTAACAGTTTGCTTTAATAGTGCGGCGCCAAGCGTATCTTCTATTTTTTGCTAACAACTAAATCAAATTAATGGTTCAGTTGTAAAATATCGTAAAACGTGATACAACTTTATAGGTCTCCAATACTGGTTTTCAATATTTAATAACGTGGTATAAACACAGGTAAGCCTATTAAAAATACTTTGAATCACGTCAACTACTTGTTCGTTCTTTTAAAATTGTGCAATCTACTCACAATAACTACATTTTCTGTCCGTCTTCGTTTAACGATTATAGTAATCTAGCTTTTCAGATACTCTCCGTTATAGAAAAATGCACGCGCGTATTATATACAGTAAAGGCTCCTTAAGCTCTTTAGTCATAGTTTCTACATTCCCGTTTTAACTTTTCGCGTATTAAATAATTTTGACCCAATTCCTGTAATCGTGGATTCCTGTATTCATATTTATTTACACATTTATGTACATATATGTATACATACATACATAGGTACATTCAGGCCTGTTTCCCGGAGGGGTAAGCAGAGACTACGGAACGCCATTTGCAACGATCCTGACATACTCACTTTATTCACAGCAGATTCCTCATGCATGCTCCACCTTGTCGTGGTGGGCGGGCTCAGTAGCCGTGGTTGGGTCACCCACGGTGAAGCTAAGCGAGATCCCGGGAGTGGACGCTCCGCGTGGGCTTGACGGAGGCCTGCGCAGGATGCGTCCAAAGGTGCGGGTGCGAGGAACAGAAGAACTGGAGGAGAGTGGTGTCGGTGTTGCGTTGGCGCGCGCCTTATCTTCCGCGACCGAATGGGGCACACCATTTGTTGCGTTGCGGTGGGGCCGCAGAGGAAGAGGAGATGCGGTGTTGTCAGGTTGCCGTCCTCCCTATCCTCTGCGGCCGCTGGGTGTTTTGGCGGCCAAGCCCAACACCTTCATCCGCCGCCAAAGGGGTTCTGTTCGGGGCCTGCCTGACCATCTGGCGGGCCAATACCCGTCGGCGGGTAGCAAAGAATGCTTCGGTGATACCCGACCCTCCGACACACGGGTACATGAGGAACACGGGTTGGTTTTAGTCAGCAAGAGTCTGACAGTCCCCTTCGCCCTTCCCCCAGGGCGGAGGAACTCCATGAAGATTTTCCAAACCGACGAAAAAAAAAAATTGGAATTAACAGGTTAGAAGTACCCATTATGCATTTATAGTATACATAATCTCACGTCTATAACCCCGAAGAGGTAGGCAGAGGTGTATTTCCCCCCCGTGGGATCTCCACCTTGTCGTGGTGGGGGGGCTCAGTAACCGTGGATTGGTTACCCGCGGTGAAGCTAAGAGGGATCCAGGAGGGGACGCTCCGCGTGGGCTTGACGGGGCCTGCGCAGGATGCGTCCAACGGTGCGGGTGCGGGGGACAGTTCGGGAGGAGAGGCGTGTCGGTGTTGCGTTGCCGCGCGCCCTATCTCCCGCGACCAAATGGGGGCGCACCATTCGATGCGTCGCGGTGGGGCCGCAGAGGAAGAGGAGATGCGGTGTTGCGTTGCCGTCCTCCCTATCCTCTGCGGCCGCTGGGCGTTTTGGCGGCGGAGTCCAACATCTTAATCCGTCGCCAAGGGGGTTTTGTTCGGGGCCCGCCTGACCATCTGGCGGGCCAATACCCGTCGGAGGGTGGCGACGAGTGCTTTGGTGATGCCCCACCCTCCGACACACGGGTACATGGCGGAAGTCGAGGTGGTTTTTAGTGGAAACACCACATACTCCGGCTCTTATTTCCCCCAAGAGTCGGAGATCCGAAGGTTTAAAAAAAAAAGGCAGAGGTGTATTTCTACACCTACTTTTCGCCAGATATACTTTAGTCCCACGTAATATCCTATACCCTATACCCTATTGCCGTACCGAACATATTTCCAGACTCCGTGCTGCTACTGAGAATTTCGTGACAGAAAAACCCATTAACAGTGCCCAACCCAGGAATCGAACCCGGGCCCTCCCGATCCCACGCGCACATTTATGCCGCGAGACCAACGAGGCAGTCGTATAGGGTTTAATGTCGAGTTTTCCGTCTCTACGCAAAGATGGTATTTGCATCGTGTTATCCCTTAGTCGCCTCTTACGACACCCACGGGAAGATAGGGGGTGGTGACACTTGTATTCTATGCCGTCAACCACACGGCTAATTTAGTAGGGAAATCCTAAACAGATTTAACCCCGCCCGAAAATATGTTCAAAACATTTCCATCTTTTTATACACTTACGTAGTCCGTCATTTGCATAAGTAACTAATTTGATAGCATATTAATGGATTGTAATATAGTTACTTATTCAAATTTTATTGCATTTACTGAGTGCAAACTTGTAGATCGACTTTGAAACTGCAAAACATGTATATTCATTAATCATTTAATTAATGGTGTTACGCTGCAACTACTTATTTTTATTATTTAAAACGGGTTATCTAATTAATTATTTTAGTTATGATATCGAGGTGTTTATACATCTTGTTTGAATTTAGCTAGCTGTCGACAATGCGATTCACAGAACGAAACAGAAGAGTACAGTTAATGTTAGTTTTTGTCATAGCTGTAGATGGATAATCACTATCTCAATAATCATTTTTTTATTGGACTCATATAAGTTACATAAAGATGTTACAATATCAGCGACACAAT
Source organism: Euclidia mi (assembly GCA_944739405.2). Lineage (NCBI taxonomy): Eukaryota > Metazoa > Arthropoda > Insecta > Lepidoptera > Erebidae > Euclidia > Euclidia mi. Next base: position 88,804,259 of record OX123184.2, read on the forward strand.
AAGGCTGTAGGGTGCGGCAACATACATAATCAAATGCAAATTCTATTATTTTAATTATAAATTAGTTTAAATTGAATATTGCACTATTTTTTACCCGACTACGGCGAAGCCAAAAGGAAGGGTAATGTTTTTGGCAGTCTATGTATTTATGTTTGTATGTTCCACCGTAGCGCCTAAACTACTGAACCGATTTTAATAAATGGGGTGTCAAAAGGTTCGTAATAAAGGCGCGGGTGTTATAGGCTATACAAATTTTATCGATTTTTTTTACGTAGTCGGGCTATACTCTTTAAACGTATAAAGATAAATTATTTATTACTTTGAGAATATTATTTCTATTTCACTTTTATTTCTCATTAAATTTATGTTACAATAATTTGTACTTATTTTATTTCTCTTACTGTATTTAATTTTTTTGTAAACTTCTTACACTAATGATAAATGAAGTGAATGCAGCAGCGATAGCCTACTGGAGATACCAACAGACAGCCATGCGGAGCGAATCGGGTTCGAATGAACGGAGCGCACCAATAACATTTCGGAGTTATAAGCGGCCGCCTAAGCTAATACGCCGAACTAGAAGATTTTCATAATTTTAAGCTGAAAACCGTCTCGATTACGTCAGGAATCAATGAAACGCATAATTCTCTTAGAATCTACTTAGCGACGGCAGACACAGAGATCACAGACACAAATAGATCACACTTGCATCCCCTTCTTTTTACGCCCGGCGTTAAAAACAATGTCACTTGAGAAGATTTTTTTGTTTTTTCGTGTGAGTGTGTGGCCAACTCTAGTATCGGAGTTTTCAGGCCGCCCGACCGCCTCCGATATGGCCTAACAATTCTTATCCTGAGACAAAAACCGGGACCGACAGCTTTACGTGCCCTCCGAAGCACGGTAGCGCTCAGACGTAAATGCCACACACGGTCACCCATCCAAGTGGTGACCTGTGCAAGCGTTGCTTAACTTTACCGATCTGTTACGAACGGTAAGCCAAGTCTTGCTATGAGCGGTACGAGAAGTTATTAGGAACTCTACTTTTTGTAAATCCATGGTAATGCACGTTACCACATCCCAGGACATTTAGGCCGAAGGAAGAAAGAAAGTATAATAATATATTTGACTGGCTACCTAGATCTCTTCATCCAAAGGTTTGATACAGAGAAACCTCTCATTATAATCAACTCGCAGTGACATAACATATTGGCTAATTTTAAAGGGCTAAAGACATTTATGTTGCAGCCTAAAGGTTACATTCATAGAATTACTAATACATCTCGACTAGCGGTGCGGGAAAGTTGTAAGTATTAGTATCAAACAATCTGACTGCTTTACTTGCTATACATAAGTGGTTTGGTGTAAATGAGTTAGCGTTAGCTTTGAAACGAGTACTGCAGAAAGTGTTTTATTTTTTTTGAAGTCCTTCACACAATCGTTCCACCACATTGTAATTGGGAATCGAACTCCAAGTGGATACGAAATGTTAATCTTCTTTTTTTATATATATAAAATACCTCTCGACACAGGATTATTTGTATGAAGCGTCCATTCGTAGCGTTAGTAACATATAACGAGGTCATCCATCGGTCTGCCGGATATCTTACAGACACCGATGCGACTATATCCTGGATCACGATATATAAATAATTACATATTTAGACTACACTGTTGCAACATAGTCGTTGAGGCAGTCGCCTCGCCGCTTGATAGTGAGCCGAGATTTATGGGTTTGATTCTGATACAAGACAACCCTTTGTGTGATCCATAAATTGTTGCTTCGAGCCTGGTTGTTTATTGTGTCAGTTAGATGCATGTTTGTATAGTCCTAAGTGACTCGGGATTTATTAATAGTGCGAGAGTTGTTTAAAAAAGACAAGTTTCCAGCAACTGCTGTTGGACCGTGGTATATATCTCGCAGGATCACCTGGCCTAGTTATCTTTCATAGTTAAGATCTTCTCTTTACCTGGATGAACACTGCATCCTTATTGTACCATGATTTCTTATTGCACCACCATTGTAATATAAATTAATGAAACGTAATAAATTTCATGCTAAACGGTTAAAAGTAGATGTTTGAGCTGGGAACACCCAGCCTAAAAGGCCAATAATCTTTCTTCACAAATACAAATCACGCTTTTTGTGAAATGTGGGCAATATTTATTTATTTGTAGTTCTATTCAACGTACATTAGCCACGCTGATGTAAGGTGAGATACTGATTAGTAGGTTATGTCTCACTGCTAGCGTGGAGCTGAGGGGGAGCGATTATATAGTTTTATATACGTAAGTGTTTTTATTGCTGGCTTATCGTTCTTCAGTTTATTTATCTATTAAATGCAATAAATGCATAAAACATATTACAATCACTTACACATAATAAATTACAAATACAAAATTGCTTAGTACAAAACAACAGCATAAATTATTTTACTTGAGTAATTCGCTCAGAAAAAAAGCAGCGATAGCAGAGTGGAGAGACCGACAGACTGCTACGCAAAGGGTCTCGGGTTCGAATCCACAGCACGCACCAATGGCTATTCGAAGTTAAGTGCGTATTAAATTGTTAATTATCGCTTGCTTATCGGTGAAGGAAAACATCGTGAGGAAACCTGCATGTCTGAGACTTCTCCATAATGTTCTCGAAAGACATGTGAAGTCTGCCAACCCGCACTTGGCCAGCGCGGTGGACTATGGCCTTACCCTTCACATCGTGAGAAGAGGCCCGTGCCTAGCAGTGGGACAGTATGCGGCTGATGATGATTAATTTGCTCAGAAGAATAGTAATATGGAGCGACCATTAATTTTTGAAAATCAATTGGCATACATAACTTCACTATTTTGTCCCCGAAGGCGTAGGCAAATGTGTATTATACACCCTCACTTCGCCAGTTATGTTTCGGTCCCATTGTAATAGCGGGCGAGGCTACCGGGCACATTATTAAGTGAGCGATAATTAACATTTTTAATGCACACATAACTGCGAAAAGACAGAGGTGTGTGCCCGGGGTACCTGGGGATCGAACCCGAGACAGTCGTCTCGGCAGTCCGTTACGTACACCACTAGACTATCGCCGCTAAATCAATTGACGTAACCTTAATATAATAAAATATAAATATGACTTTAAATGTTTGTTACGTTTGTACGCTATAGCTACTCAACCAACAATCTCCAACTTTTAAACGCGCTTTTTTAGGTAAACAAAATGGTCACCATTACATCACATCGGAGTTTTGATGAGCCGCATGCATTCAAAAAATGCATTTTATATGAACTGTTTTCAAAAACGCCAGATTCAGCACAAAATGCAGAAAACCATCATAAAAATCGACTACCATCAAACAACGAATCTTACTTACAGAAAATTGGACGTCCATATAACGCTTGTTTGACAATTTCTTGTCGGTCAAAAGCTCTTCACATAGACCGATCTTAAGCTGCCTGGATCCATCCGATGCTCACGATACTGATAAGATTTCACCTAGCGAGACGCCTACCTTTGCTGCGACGTCCGGCGCGTGCCACTCCATCTCCATATCCTTGTATACCATGGCTAAATCAGAAGACCGCTGAAATAATTATGTGCATTCCACCATTTATATCCTCGAATATTATTAAATTTTAAGACTACATGCCTTAACGGGTTAAACTATTTTATTCAATTGTCAATTTCGATACAATTGAGACGTACAGGTCATTTTTTTTTAAAACATTGTTATGTTGCCTCGGGTATAAGGGATGCATTTCAATTTTCACTTAGTCATTAAAGATACAATCATAATAATTAATTACAGAAAAATAACGATTTGTTTTGTTTGGTTTTCGTGTGAGTGTGTGGCCAACATTGGTGTCTGAGTTTTCAGACCGCCTGAAGCCCCCGACGTGGCCTAACGATCCTTATCCTTAAACCAAATTTTACCCATCGCGGATCCGACATATTTGACACACGAATTTCCTTTATTGTATTTTACAATAGTATTAGTTCAAAGGTTGCTCAATATTAATGTGCACATTATAAAGTATTTTTTACTTCTTTCATTATTGCCATGTTTTAAGGCGTACTTTTAATGCTATTATCTCTTGAAACTTAGAAACTGAGATAAATACTCATTTAATTTTAAAAACAACGTATTAAAAAATCATTTACTTAAAACATAACAATAAAATTATAAAAAATAAATTAAAACCGTTCATCGCTATCCGCTCGATTGGTGACCGATGCTGTACGCACACATTCACGCGATGAAGCGCGCGGCGCGCGAGACCGCTACTTGCGTAACAAGGTGAAGTTCAATGGGTTAGACCACTAGTTTTGTAAAAGGTTAAATCATTTGCGAAAACCTGCGCTCTGATGAATTATTGATTGAAATTACCACTTTTGTTAATAAAAAAATATTATTGATATTAATAGCTATTCGACAAGAATTAAGCTTGTTAATCGTGACTCAAAACTATTCATTAAAAGCATTATTTTAGCAAATATGCCTATTTTATTTAAGGGAATTGATAAAGTGTTGTATTCGAAATCAATAAAATGTGTGTAAGTAAATGCTTTACGGAGATTGCCCATATTCATTCGTAAACGTACCTACGTAGCAACGACATACATTCTTTTTTAGTAGATAAGTGTTACTAGATAGTGTGAATGTTTCATTCATATTACTCAATGAAGTATCGTAAGTGATGGCAGATGTTTATTCTAACAATGTCGCTAATTTTTGTAGTTAGTTCACTCTACCTTTAACAATTTAAATGTGATAATGACATATTTTGTGACGGTGTCATAATTTTGATCCATCCGTCAAAAATGACGGCAGAATAAGATTATATGTATAAAGAGAAATGACGTATAATGATATGCATATATTTTTTTTAATTGTCAAGCAGCAAGAAACAGTAATTAAAATAGGTAAATGCTAAATATATGTTATGAGAGTGTGTGTGTGTTGTGTATACGTAGTTACTTAGTGATGAAACAACTATTATAATAAACGGTTATAATTCATAATAAGGGGTATATACTGGATTTTTGAGATTTCATTTGTTATGAAAGTAAAAAAAGCCCGCGTAGGCGAAGACGTGGTTTGTCCACGTCTTCGCCTACGCGGGCTTTTTTTACTGAGACTGTTGAGTATAATATATTAACTCAGTTTAACCACACTCATTTGACCAATTGAGGTTGGTACTTGCGTTTTAAAATGTAGTAATTCTAAATTCACATTTATTTTAAATTGTTTTTGAGATATATATCTTTGTTTCAAATATCCGATTATTTCGGTACTGTTGCAAGCGCCATGATCACGGATATTCGACAGATATTTATGCATCCAGATCCCCGGGTCGGGCAAAAGTGTTACTGGCTTTTTCCGAATACTCAGTAGCAGCCCGGAGTTTGGTGATGTGCCCGGTAACGCCTATAGGCTCACCCCCTATTATGTGGGACCTAAAAATTAATGGCGAAATGTGGGTGTAGTATTTACACCTCTGCCTACCCCTTCGGGGATAACGGCGTAAGACTATAAATAAATAAAATGTATCCAGCAATATTGCGGCTAGATGCAAGATGACGTACGTACCTGAAAATAACAATTTAAAACGGTTTTTCTAGAATGTACCTATTTAACTGTATGGCTTTCACTGGTCAGAATTTAGAGGCCTGTATTTACTGTGTCAGCAATTACCACAGATGTCAAATACTAATTTATTCTTCTACCAGACATATCAATGCCGTTCATATAACCTCATTGCGTTTACAAGCAGAATGTGTTCATACACCTGCCGGAAAACATCATCGCAATTACGAATTTGTAGAAATTTGTGTAGAGGCTGTGTAATATTTGCATCATTCAGTGCTAAGCTTTAGGTAAAGCTTTTTTGGGAGTGCAACTGACTGCCACGTCGATGACCGCAGGTTCGATTCCCGCTCAATTCAAACATATGGATACTTATTTTGATCTGAGTGAATGTAATAAAATTTACCTATTTACAAAAAATAAATATACAAGTATGTTTATCCTATTGCCCATAATACAAGTTTTGCTTAGTTTGCGACTAGATTATATAGTGTATATGTGGCATAATATGATATCTTAATATATAAAATCCTTGCGTTACTGACTGACTGACAGACACGCTACAGACGAAACTATTGGGCGCAGGAAGCTGAAATTTGGCATGTATGTTCCTTGGGGACCGTAGGGGTGCACTAAGAAGGGATTTCCCGAAATTCCCACGGGATCGGCTAAAACGGGTAAATTTAAAAAAAATGCAGGCGTAGCTGCTGGCGTCTCTAGTTTTTAATATAAAAATAAAACAAAGAGTGTACCCACCTCTATACGTACCATCATTGGTATGATTACAAGCACTGCTGCACTGGTAACTAAATGTTTAACGAATTATACTTATGAGCGATAACTTATGAGTTCGAAGTACACTCATTGCATTTAAGACGTGACGATCTTGTTAGGTGTTAGCAGCTCAGGCAATCATTTATTAGTAGTATGAGAGAAGAATTTTGTATTTTAAGCGTTTATTTACTTGTTAATAAATTGTGCGTGCATTTGTCTGCCTCCGTGGTCCAGTGGATAGCGTATGCGACTGCTGATCGGAGGTCCCGGGTTCGAATCCCGCGCCGGAAAAAATGTTACTGAGTTTTTCCAAATCATCAGTAGCAGTTAGTAGTGTCTGGTGATGTGCCCGGAACAGCAATAGACTCGCCTCCTATTACATGGGACCTACAATTTATCGCGAAATGTGGGTGTAATATTAACCTCTGCCTACCCCTCCGGGGATATAAGTGTGAGTCTATAAAAAGCATTTGTAAATTACGTGGCAATGCAATATTATGATGTTATGGAGGTTTTCTAACAATGGAGCTGGAAAGGCCAATATAAACAACAAAACGACACAAGCCCATCAAGTTTGGGCCCGTTTGATACCTAAGTATTGACGATTACTTTGATCCTACATGTTAATCGATAGTAAAGTATTTTTACTTACTAAAATACATTTAAAAAATCTACTTGAATTATAATCATGCAATTGTAGTAAGCTTACATTCTCAAGACCTATTTAAAAAAATAAACTGTATATTGCGCGAGCTTACAGTATTCGATGAAACATTATAGACGATGGTGCACTTCCCCTTGTATATTGCGAGTAACATAAAGGTGTTTTTCAAGTCTCGCATATAACAGTTTAGTAAATTAAATTCAATTACATTTTATTTAAAATTAAATTAAATTTCCATTTTCATTGATTCTATCTTAGTTAAATCTTTGGTCTCGCTCTGGCGAAGCGACACCAATCATTTACCTAAGGATTCTATATATATAATATGTATATATTTACTAAAAATAAGTAAGTAAATTTGTATGTTTCTCCTTTACCTAGTACCCATTGTACAAGCTCTGCTTAGTATGGGAGTAGATGGTGATGTGTGAATGTGGTAGAATATTTATTTATTTCATTGTTAATCAGAGAATAGCCTTCTTTCCTCTACTTTATAATAAAGCGCTCCTTTATGAGAAAAAATACAAGAATTTTTTTTATTACCTCACCTTTACATTGCGTTCTGTTAAAGTCATAGTACCATTTTATGTTTACGATTGTAACAATACGCATATAATGTTCAGATGAAATGCGTCTTGTGGCATTCACATATGATGGTTGATCTTTAAGGCGGCAGAGTCGTTCAAACTATTGTATCGTAATTAAACTGACGTAATAACCATTGTGTTGACTATATATATATATATATGATGATCGGGTTCTTGAAATTTGACAGCACATATTGTGGATGAATTGTTAATTACCTACATATGTGCATATCACAGATGAAATTAGAGAGATTAATCTATTCATCATTGGCCGTGTGGTGACGGATTAAGAATACGCAATGTCACCACCCCATATCATCCCATGGGTGTCGTAAGAGCTGACAGAGGGACTAAACTATGCAGAGAACAGCACTGTAAGAGAAGGAAAACTTGATACAAACACTATACCAACCCGTTTGGCCAGCGTGGTATAGTAGGCCAATTCCTCCTTTCAAAGGTGAGGCCTAGTCCAGCAGTGGATTGTAAGGGGCTGATGATGAATCTATTCATCGTCTTTGAGCTGGTCTGAAGTCCAAGATTTTTCAGTCTAACTAGATTTAACAAAATATTAGGTACTTTTTCCATAGTGTGACTCTCGTCTGACAATACAGGAAATTAAAAAAAAAAACAAACTGAAACACAAGTGCATAAATTAACGTTGTTAACCTTTACCACAAAGCATTTGTTTAATATGAACATTAAATAGGCCAACGTCCAAAGCTTAACCATGTGACCAAATAATAAAATAGCCTAAAACCTTACAAACCTAATTACATCATTAACCATAGCCGTACATCTTCTAATTATTTTAACAATTTTCTCGTTTGAGACATACACAGAAGCCTTATCTTGGTTTGGGCCTCAATCATCCAAACATGGCAGCATCCCATATACATAGAATACAATTAAATCCTTAAAATAGCCAAATACCATATTAAGAAGATAGTTTATGGCTTGTTACGATTACTTCTGTAGAAACAACTCGATTTTGCAATCCAATTGGTTTTGCTACCGAAAACACTTTTTTCAATTTTTCATACAAAATGCGATTTACTTTTTGTTACTGACACTAAGACTCTTCATACAAATAACAATTTATTTATTTTACTGATACTAATTCACTTCATACAAAATACAATTTATGCACTAAACCTCATCATTCAAAACATCTTACAAGATACATCATCATCCACAACCCGACAGTGTACACTGCTGAACATAGGCCTTTCTGTTCTCTTTTACTATTTCCCTCGATGTTGTGGTAACCTAGTCTTGGCCCGTGATTGTAATGATATCGCCCGTACATCTATGGAAAAGGCTAAGGAACGGCCGACACTTCGTTTCACCATCCGTGGCCCCATTCTGTTCGGTCCTTGTCCAACTATCATCCCCACGTCTAGCCAGATATTCTACTCAAGGCCAAGAGCCCAGTTTCAATAAACACAGAAAAGTTTTTTTTAACCGTCGGAGATCTTGATTTTAGGAACATTCCGTTTCCAACACGTAAAATTTGAATTTAGAAATAAAATGCCATCAATCACACGTTTGTTCTTTTTAATTTTATATCACCTGAATAAATCGCCGTCCGTGTGGTGACGGATTAAGAATACGGAATGTCGCCACCCCATATCATCCCATGGGTGTCGTAAGAGCCGACAGAGGGAGCATATTATGCAGAGAACAGCACTGTAAGAGAAAGAAAACTTGATACAAACCATATACTAACCCGTTTGGCCAGCGTGGTATAGTAGGCCAATTCCTCCTTTCAAAGGAGTGGCCTAGTCCAGCAGTGGACTTTTAAAAGCTGATGATGAATAAATGGCGTTAGGCTTTCCCTCTGCCTGCCTTTAGCAAATCTGACCGGTCCATAATCAACCAAATGTGACAAATACATACAAGTATTTAACTTAAACTTAAAAGCTGCCTGTCTGTAATCATACGCGTACAAAAATAGTCCAACTAAGAATCGTCTTTGAAATCTTATGAACCGCTCATCGATCTTAGACAATCGATTCAAATTATACTGTATATCACACATGTAAAGAAACCTGTTTCTGAAACACTTTCACTATCCACAATTTCAACATTACTAACCGCGTAGGTTTAAAAACCATAAAACACATGGCACGAAGATGGCCACTTGTTTAATACCAATAAAACCTTATAAGAAAATATTAAGTCCGAACATTGACAAAATTAGTAATTCAAGGATACAAGTAGGTATAGTCACTTTAGAATTATAATAATATTATGATGATTATGTGGAAACTGAATATATGAGCCGAAGGTTTTTCTATTTTAGGACATGGAAGCATATGATTAAACTAGGTCGTGATAAATTTTGATGATACTGGACAACAAGAACAACAGCAATAAACCGCAGTCTACCATGAAATTGATATTTATCAGCAGAAAAATCTTGTTCTGATACATTGATCTGCAGTTTAAATTAATATACATGTGTCAGTATTTACTGAAGTAAATCAGCTATCAGAATATTCCATTCTAAAGGTTTTTTTAAACCTTTAGAATGCAATATTCTAAATTATTGCTTCAAGATGATCCGACTGATTCTTATAAAAAAGTCACTTTGATTTATTTAATTTGGTACCTAATCGTTTGCTTGTCAAGTGCTTTAATTGTAATATGTAGTGTAAATTGTAATGTATAGTGTACAGTAATACATAGGTTGAATGAAACGAATCAATAAATTACTATAACATAAATTGCTTTATTAACAAAATTGTTCAGGATCATATCACAGATCGCTTGGAAATTGGAGTATTAACAAAGGAAGAGGGGCAGGGTTAGGGATGAGTATTTTTGGACTAGATATTGGGGTTAATATTGTTGGCTTAGGCTACGGGGAGATGAGGACCCTGGGGCTGGAAGCCTTGGTCGTTGGCGATGTAGGTGACGGTGTAGAGGACGCCATCGGGACCGGTGTAGGAGAACTGGCCACGGACCTCGAGGGACTCGTTGTCAGTGCCAGGGTTCTTCAGCTCACCCTGCTCTTCCTGTTTGATGCCGTTGGAGGTCTCATAACTGTAGACAAAACAAAATGTTAGATGTGCTAGTAACACTATTGAGATAGGTACGTTTTAATGTTGATAAATTGAGTATTAGGTACACTTACGCGTAACGGAATCCATCAACGCCAATGTTGTCTGAGTCGTAGCGCAAGATCTGAGCATCAGCATCAGGGTTAGCGGGGGCGGCGACGGCGACGGCCACGAAGAGAGCGAGTACGATGAACTGTTGAATAGAGAAACAGTTGAAACAAGAGATTCTGAAGAATTTACCTTCGTAGAGCTTCTCAAAACTCAAACCAAGATGGGTTATGTAAATTAACTGTCTAAATAAAGGTGAACACTAAGTACAAATTCACTGATTTTATACATTTTCAAATCACTTTTTAATTGTTCGAAACGTACCGATTTCATTTTGAAGGAGGGTTTTTGTTTGTCCTGTGACTGTGTGATTGAGAGGCAATCGAGCGACTGATGCCTGTGTGTCGTCGGGCAGGCTATTTATACTGGTGGGCGCATCGTTGCAAAGCAAGGACGCAGTTTGACATTTGAACTTAGACGCTTCTTCGGCCACCGGTGCTCGTACTACGTAAAGGTTCTTTGTGACATGTCCGGCTACGTGCCGATGGTGCCATCGATATCTAACACCGACCTACTTCCAAGTTATGCTTTATTTATAGTTTTAATTTGACTTTAATTCTTATAAGGTTATAATATTAAGAACCAATTAAGTATATCAAAAGCACGTATAATTTTTCATAGAAATAAAATTTACAAAATAAGTAGATTTTTAAGATGGTTTTTAATTGATACTTTATTTTTAAACAAAATAAATATGCTCCACTATATTTTTTCAATCTTTGCTGGTTCGTAAGTCATCATGGTTATAGAACATTCATATTAAATTCTATTTCACAAAGTCATGTCTTGCAAGCGTTACACACAATTTTACTTTAATATACATAGGTATAATTTACCTTAATTTTGACATATTATAATTCTTGTCATTAAATAATAAAATTACGTCATTTATAATGATACAATTTACCCCTAACTCAACCATGATAAAATTCATAAAAATATCAGTCATGGTCTAGTTACATAAATCGTAATGTTTAATAACGCAGAATCATTCTGATGGTATATTCGCATACTTCTGAATGATAAAGTTGACCGCCCATATATTCTAAGTCTTCAAATTTCGTGCAACAGCCAGGTATCCTAGAAATACCATAACTCCTGGAGCCCTCAATTGAAACGGATGGAGCTTGGGGTAAACTCTCCTGTGGTCGGTATGAGCAAAATTATAAATGGTTGCAGTGACCTAGTAGATGTACATTCCGACAGTATAGTCAATAGGGGTATAATTAAACTTTCGCATAGCTATACGCAACATTCGTATTAGTTGTTGGTATTGTGGATATTAATTTATTCGTGAATAATATAAATAAATCATAGAATACCATGTGAGCAAAAATATATAACTATTAAAAGACCTATTAACAGAACTTAAAGACATTTTCTTTAGATTTAACTTCAATGCTCATTAATAGTAATTTATCCGATGGGTAGCACATTTTAATGATGTTATGCTAGCCTAGTGTAATTTAAATGATGGCTAATTACTACATCCAATAAAATCCAATAAAACACGTTCTGACTCTTTATCGGTCATAAATTTTGCCTCTGTGAGATTCATAATGTCTGAAACGTCATGTAAGTCATGTTACATACGGGCCACCAAAGGTGCAAATTATAATACAAAAATCCTGTTCAGCATTATATTTAAGAAGCAGCGATAGCCTAGTGGAGATACCTATAGACTGCTTTGCAAAGGATATCGGGTTCGAATCCACGGCGCGCACCAATGACTTTTCGGAGTTGTATGCGTATTCGATTGTAAATTATTATCGCTTGCTTTTCGTCTCGGAGGGCTCGTAAACTCGTCGGTCACGGCTGTCATGAAGATCTTTAACAGTCGTTATAGGGAGTCAATACCTATGAATAATCTGACACTAGTCTAAACTATGAAATATAGAGATCCCAAAACAAACAAAACTAAATGCCATACATTTATCTCGTCACCATAAATATCACTTTACTTTTACACTATGGTGCTGAGTTTGACTATCGTCAATTTTATGAAATCAAATATGTAATTAAATATTTATTAATCATAAAGTTACGCATTTAATTATTAAATCAGTGGTATTTCAAAACAACAATCTCTTATAACGTGTCATCTTTTTTTCTTTTGAATTGGAACTTAAGACACCATAAAATTTAAATATATGTTAATTTATTTTTATTTCAGTCATTGAGTGTCTCGCAGTTGCATTGTGATCGTTTTACTAGCGATCTAAAACTTCCGATAATATTTTTATTGATTAGTTTGCCAGCTAAAAAATGTGTTTAAATAAACATTATTTAAATTTGATTTTAGATTTAAATTACAGAAGGTAAAACCCTGACTTCGCTCGCAGCTCCGCTCGCATTAATTATACACTTAAACCTTCCTTAAAAATCACCTATTATTGCAAACCGTACTAAAATCCGTTCTTTGGTTTTTGGGTTTCTCGCGATACAAGTACGAGACTTTATTTAATAATGACTACTCTACAATCAAACATTCATTGAAACAACATACAGAATAGGCACGACTATTTGATGACCACATAAACCTTTGCCGTATTTTGGAATCGAACCCACAATAACCGGTGCACTGTACAACGAGTCAGTGACGCAATTATCTACACTAGATACAGATCTAATGGTAGTTATAAAATAAGTACGTCAAATAATAGATTATTTAAAATAATTGTTTGATTGCTAGTGAATTACCGAATGACTTCTATTAGCAATGTACAAATTACGTTTCAATTCATTCATTCATTCGTGGTGGTGGTGGCGCAGCGATCCAAAGTGGGTCTTGGCCTGTAACACGAGATTTCTCCATATTTTCCTGTCGTGGATGCACTCCTTCCAGTCCATTTTACGAAGTCTTGCATCAATGTTTCAATAACTTCATATAAACTGTACATACTTTAACGCTGATGATTTGGCTTCGAGGTCATAAGGGATATAAATGTGTCACAAATAGATTTTAGAGTATAAATATTCCTAACATTCCTGCAAAAAATGTCTTTATAATAATAATTGTGTAATAATTGTGCAAAAATAGTATTTGCTTCATGTGTTTTTTGGAGTTTCACTCCAAAAAACACATGAAGCAAATACTATTTTTGGCAGGAGACCGCAAACTCCAAATTTTTTTACGGTAGCAGAGCCTTGCTGATTTCAGCATGAATGGGGGCGCCTCGACCGGGGAAATACTACCCTCTCACAGAAAATCGAAGTAAAGTAACAGTACCAAAACTGTTGCGTTTCGTTCGGTGACTGAGAGTACCGAAAGCCCTATCCCCTATTCCTTCTCCCTCATCCCCTCCTCATCCTATCCCTTTTCCCAAACCCAAGGAGCGGCAACGCACTTGTGACTCCTGTGGTGTTGCTTGTGTCCATGGGCGGCGGTAATTGCTTACCATCAGGCGATTATTTGCCGCCTATAACTATAAAAAAAAATAAACCATATACTTACTAACCTGTGGCCAGTGTACTATCGTAGGGCAAATTTTCCTATAGACTCTTATGCCGTATGGTCAAACAAAGTTGGAGAGGGCTATGTCGAGCAGTGGACAGTGGCTGTGTGACGATTACGAAATACCATTCAAATCATTACACGGATCTATATGTTTACAGCCCTTTAATAATATACACACGATATTCTATTTGGTCATTGTACTAATTAATATAATATAGAAACGAAGGTTGAGAACATCACAACCTTGAAACAGGAATAGCCAACGTTTTTAATCATAAACTTATTAATTAGTGGGAGGGACATCGTGATGTCATAAAGTTTATAATGTAGATGTTCACAAAAACATCTTTGTTCTAAAATGGGTGTTCCGTAACTTTATAATATTCTTTTTATTGGTGTTTTATTCGTACTAGGCATTAATTAATTTCAAATATTGTAAACTTTGATTGATTTTGGATGATTGAACGATGAATATTTTTGTATCTAATAATACCTAATAATAAGCCCTCTGAGGCAGCCGTAATTTCATAATGTGCCTAACGCAATATCGGAGGGCACAGCACTTCAGCTTTCAAACACCATCTTATCCTGTGATATAAACAAAAAATGTAATACCAGATGATAAGAAAGCTTACAAACCGCACGGCAATTTTGTGATTGTTTAATCTGAGTCTGTCACTGCAGTTCGGGATGTTTACAAAGTCGGTTGGAGTCTCGTCACCGGATTTCGTTTGTTGGCTGGTTGGACTGAATTTCCAAGAGCCAGAGTTGAGAGTCATGTGGGGGGCCCCAGGAAACTCAACTCTGGTTTGCCTTGGTCGGCCGGCCAGAGGGAAGCCGCAAGAGCTATTAGCTCGGGGCTTGAAGGGTCATATTCAAGGGCGTAATACTGGGAAAACCCGCTACGGGTCTTCTTATCACGAGACCCTGATGACACCGAACATGACGAACCCGAACCCTAGCCACACAAAACGATGCGTGTGAAAAGAACCATCATTGGCATTTCACAGTCGTAATTCACACTTGAATTATAGCTTATTTAGTCTACTATAAACTGAAGTCTTTTTAGACAAGTACCACATTAATATTCTTTTAACGTTTAGTTACGTAACTCCAAAAGATAGGGTTACCCAAAAACGAGTCGAGAAAAATGTATCGAATATAAATGGCTTATACAGAATGTTCAATAAAAACGATATAGATCTAAACTCGTGCTATTTACGTTAGATTTCGTGTCTTTAATTGTCTTTTTTTATAAATCGTTGTAGCTGCGCTTCAACCATCAGTTTTAAAAGAAGTTAGAAACTTAATATTTAAATATTTTTATGTCGGTGGAATCCACTAAGGAATGATTTTTAATGTGCCATCACTAAGGGAGTAATTAGACAGCGAGAGCTTAGTGGAGATACCAACAGACTGCCATGCAGAGAGTATCTGATTCGAATCCACGGCGCGCACCACTGACTTTTCGGACTTATGTACGTATTAAATTGTTAATTATTGGCTGCCCCATGTCTTGGAGAGCACATTAAGCCGTCGGTTGCGGCTGTCATAAAGATTGTTGACAGTCATTATAGGGAATCCTAATAAACAGAATTCTAAATACCTCTTAATAAACTGATAACAGTCTAAACCTCGGGATATCGCTATCACTTTAGTTTGCGGAGGTCATACTAAAAGTTTGATAATTATACGATAGTAACAGACTGCTGCGCAAAGAGTCTCAGGTTCAGACCACGGAGCACTCCACTAACTTTTGAAGCTAAATGGGTATTAAATTGTCAACGATCGCTTGCTAAACGGTGACGAGAACATATCGTGAGGAAATCTGCATGCCTGAGAGTTCGAATGAAAGATTTTTCTCGAAAGACTGCCATTCCGCTGCTAGCCAAGCAAGGTGGACTATAGACCACCCTTCTATTAATGAGAAGAGGCCTATGCCAAACAGTGGCATAGAATAGGTATACAAAACTAATGATGATTTATAAGCAAATAAAACTGCGTGAAACCACATTAAAACTCAATCTCATAATATTTTTTTTTATATACTTACGCCTGTATCCCCGAAGGGGTAGGCAGAGGTGTCATATTACACCCACATTTCGTCATGAATTTTTAGGTCCCACGTTATAGGGGGCGAGCCTATTGCCGTACCAGGCACATTACCAGACTCCGTGCTGCTACTGAATATTGCCTTACGGCAAAACCCAATAACACTTTGCCCGACCCGGGAATGGAACCCGAGACCTCCCAATCCCACGCGCACATTTATGCCGCGAGACCAACGAGGCAGTCACAATCTCATAATACTTTAAGTTAAATGTCATTCGCTCCACCTAATACATCAGTATAACGGGCCCCGCCTGAAGCGATAACTAGTATGTTACGTCATACGATATAAAACAATGTACGCTGGATGCGCGGACGCACTGACACAGTTGTACGTTACTTATGAGACAAGTGCACTTTTTGTATACTAGCGAAGTAATATGGAATGTCTCATTTGATGTTTATAAACTGTTTATAAGGTTAAAATAAAGTTGTAAATGAAGCAAGAGAGATGTGTCAGGATTGTTGAAAATGGCGTTACGTAGTATCTGCCTACCCCTCCGGGAAACAGGTGTGAGTCTATGTATGTATGTATATCATCATCATCAGCCTTTAACAGTCCACTGCTGGACTAGGCCTCTCCTTTGAAAGGAGGTATTGGCCTACTATACCACGCTAGGCAAACGGGTTGGTATAGGGTTTGTATCAAGTTTTCCTTCTCTTACAGTGCTGTTCTCTGCATAATATGCTCCCTCTGTCGGCTCTTACGACACCCATGGGATGATATGGGGTGGTGACATTCCGTATTCTTAATCCGTCACCACACGGACAATTATGAAATAGCCAGGTTATTAAATAGCCAAGTAAACAATGGTTAACTAAGCCCTATGTATGTATATATATAGGGCTTAGTTAACCATTGTTTACTTGGCTATTTAATAACCTGCTTCGTTAAGATAAAGGATGGCAAAAGAGTTCAGCTATCCCTTTGGGTTGAAAAGGTCAGGTGGCAGTCGCTCTGAGGCAAAGTATTAGCTTTCCAGGATAACCAGATTTCATAGAATATAAATTCTATGAAATCCGGTTAGCCTAGAATGCAGACCTCGGGTTCTAAATCGCAAGCCTTGGACGCAACCAGGATAACGCTAGGACGATTATGACGGTAGCAAAGGAAGAAAAGAATTATAATGGTATATTTAACATTACGTAATGTATTATATAAGTACCTATTACTGGTATTTTCTGTAACTAGAAGGCACTTAGCTACCGCTGTCTGTCCCCTATATATTTAGCTATACGTAGGCTAAGGCGAGTCCAGACCTTGTCAGCCATCACACATTAAGCGTAACAAATCTACGCTTATGTCGCGGAGTTCGGTCGGTAAGATAAAATCTGGACGCAGCATTAAGAATCAGTAGGCTGGTTTTTTTATACGGAAGACGCATTCCTAGGTATTTACAGTGATTTATTAGTAATACTAAATTGAAAATGGACATAGCAATTTATATAGCTTTTTTTATTCTTGTCTAAGATCCTCGATGCAGGATATTCGCGCAAGTTAAACTGAGATAAATATCTATGATATATACTAAGATTAAGCGATTTCAATCCAACGTTCTTCACATTTGTTTTACTTGAAATCCTTTTGCAATCACATCATTAATTACGGTAATGTCTTAGACGGCCATGATGCCACATATATTAATTAAAAAACATAAATTCTCAGACACTTTAATTATTAAATTTTATGCATCCGATGTCAATGCTTAAACGTTACTTCTTTATAAAATGTGCAGCGTTCATTAATTACTAACTCCATATTTTAAGAGTTAAAAGGCTTTATCTTTTGCTATTCACTGGACCCTTTTACAGACCTTGTTTTATTAATTAAGCCTTATACAACTGTCCGACTCGAGAATCGAATGAGGGACGGCATGCAGAATTCAGTTCATAATATTTCTATTATTTCGTTTCGTTGAAGAAAATCCTATATCATCACGTTTTCACCTCAATTGTTCCAAACGTTTCATATATTTAGTTACACTGACAAACAAACATACTGTTTTCTTATATCAGCGAGGATGAAGTATAAGCAAGTTACATTCATAACTTTGTAACGTGTACGAAGAAAGGTACAGTCACGACGCCTTTTATTACGCCACCATGCTGACTCATCATTATTTCAACGAGTGTGAAATGAGGTTCTACGGTCGTTCAAGGTCGTAGTTTTATACAATAGCTGGATTTTGAGTAATTTATTGGTTTTAAAGAATATTTGCTTTACGGCTTGCGACTCTATGGGTTAAGAATGTCCTTTTTGTTTATTTAATTTCATGGTAATTAAGATGAGATTAAAGGTGAAGTTTGGCACATATTATGGGTTCGTATCTAGACGTACTTGTGTCTCCGTGGTCCAGTGGATAGCGTATGCGACTGCTGATCGGAGGTCCCGGGTTCAATACCCGGGTCGGGCAACAGTGTTGCTGCTTTTGCCCGACCCGGGTATTGAACCCGGGTTTTGCCGAATTTTCAGTAGCAGCACCGATTCTGGTGATGTGCCGGTAACGGCAATAGACTCGCCCTCTATTACGTGGGACCAAAAAATTCATGGCGAAATGTGGGTATAATATCTGCCTCTGCCTACTTCTTCGGGGTTACAGGCGTGAGTCTATAAATAAAATAAAAAATATTAATCTAGACGGAAAGACCGTTAACTAGTGTGTGACAGATATGATCAGCTTGCTTTAAAAAAGTAGTAACTGAGGCTTAACGAATGATTTACTAGATTATACTACACAATTGGCGTAGTGGTTTAAGCGCCCTCTTCACCCATTGGCATTGCGCTGAGTGTTGTGGGTTCGATTTCCACACGAGACAATACTTTGTGTGATGCATAAATTGTTGTTTTAGTCTCCCGGTTTCGATTCCCGGGTTGGGCAAAGTGTTATTGGGTTTTCCGTAAGGAAATTCTCAGTAGCAGCACGGAGTCTGGTAATGTGCTCGGTACGGCAATAGGCTCGCCCCCTATTACGTGGGACCTAAAAATTCATGGCCAAATGTGGGTGTAATATGCTTCTGCCTACACCTTCGGGGATACAGGCGTGAGTCTATAAATAAAAATAAAAAAGTTGTTTTGAGTCTGGGTGTGTTGTCTGTGGTGTCTGGTTTGTAAAGTCCCCTGTGATATAGGATTCATTCCTAGTGTGGGAGATGCCTTTGAAAAAAAAGCTGATGTTGCCTATAAGTGAAGGATATCCAAAATACCTAAAAATAAAAATGCTCATTAATAAAATATTATACGAAAGGAATAATAGCAATAATAAGTTTAATAACATAGGAAGATAAAACTACAACTTTTAATTCAATAACATAGATTGAAACAAAAAATCTTGAGGAACTATCTAACACAGAACGTAATTGTACAATAAGTTGTATGATGTGTTGTTAGTTAACAATAGTAAATAGCTTTTATTTATATTTATAAATATAACTAGCTGTTTCCCGCGGTCTCACCCGCGTCTTGAGGGAACTACTTCGCGTACCCGGTTAATTTATAGCCTAAGTTACTCCTTGGTACATGAGCTATCCGCCAGTGAAAGTCCCGTTAAAATCGGTCCTGCGGTTCCAGAGATTAGCGGGAACAAACAGACAGACAGACGGATAGACAGACAGACAGACAAAAATTGTACAAATTGTCATCTCGGTATATATACCGTGTATAAATCCATAATTATGCATTTAGTAAAAAGCGGTTATTTTAATATTACAAACAGACACATCAATTTTATTTATGTGTATAGATGAGAAGTAACGACTGATATGTAAGTTTTTATGCACTATGTTTAAACTAGTTACATCCCGCTGGTTCGCCCGCGTGTTTCGTATGAATGACATAAAGTATTTTTGTTTATGTTTGTTTAGTTTTTATAAAGATCATTCCTGCGCCAGGTAAAAATCCTGTGTCGCGGAGGACTTTACAAACACTAAATCAGTGGATATAAACTACATCCAGACTGACAGACATTGTATTTGTCGACAAAACTAGATTTGTCTGATATTGTCATCCCAACATAATGGTTTAAAAAATTCGTTCTTTTCGATTTCGTTTAAGGGACATTTTTGACCGAAGACCGACAGTTTTTGAAAGAGACTGTTTTACATGCCTTCCGAAGCACGGTAGGCTCTGGTGTAAATGCCACAAATGGTCTCCCGTCCAAGTAACGACTTGTGACTGTGTCACCACTTTAAATTGAAAGAGAGAATAAGGTATAGCAATCGCACTTGCAATAGACAATCAATTAGGTGACTTTACTTACAGTCAGACTAACACCACCCGACTCTGCCGCCAACCACTTAAACAAAGAACTACATTATTTTGTAACCAATTACAAAGAGCTCAGATATTTATATAGAGGCGCATTTCTTATGAGCGCTCTGAAGACAAACTTTCTGTGACCCAAATTGCCGCTTGGCGGCGTGGTAGTCGCGCTGTGACAGCTGTCTCTACGACAGCAAGAGAGACGAACGTTCCTCCTGTATATCTTAACTACGAGAGCAAGAGCGACGGAGAACGACGCCAGCGCCGCCAACGGCGCCAACTACGAACTAAACTGGAGACAGTCTCCACTTGGAATCGGCACACGACTTCTATGTAAATCTGTATTCATTGCCAATTATATCAAAATTGATGCAGCAGTTAAGTCTTAAACTGACACGTACAGACGATGTTACTCTTGTACATATACTTAATACTTATCAATATGGATTTATGAACATAATTTCCTGCTCAATATCAGGATAATTGGTTTCCTATTCATACATTTTTTGCTCTTCTATAATGCAATCTATGTATTAAATACAGTAATATATAAGTCAGTGATTAAATACAACAAGATGATTTTCAATGGGCCTTGCGTTGATTGATTGATTGACTATAATAAAATCAATGTGTTTGTTTGTTCTTTTTGGACAGCTTTGCTGTTAAGTATCTGTATTTAGATGACAGCTGATCTGTAAAAAAAATCATCGAACGTGGCCTGGTCGCATCGAATTCAGGTTGCTGAAAAAACAATTTGTCTTTTTCAAGTTTTCTTCAAACTGAAGTTCTACAAATTATTTGTGAGGTTCATTTAATTAGCCGTGAAATTACACAGGTGTAAATTTTATTTACACCTTTTTAATTTCTTAATTATTTCTTAATTTGCCTATTTATGCTTGCCAGAAATAGTATTAATATTTTTTTAAACGTGCCGCGTTTGAATCTCCTACCCTGAGCTCCGTACGACTCTCGTATCGACTACGCCGATCAATAATCCTTCCATGTAGAAGTATTTCACAATCATTATCATGCTGTCATCACTTCAACCTTCAAAGTCTTCTTACTGACATCCCGCGCATCAAACATCAATAAATTTCACATTAATTTCTTAATAAATTCATTAAGAACAAAGTTTAATATATTTCCGTTCAGAAATAAATTAAGTAACATCTTCCATCACTAGCCATCCGCGTGCTTCGATCGAATGACATTGACGATTGTGTTATTGAAATAAATTATAAATAAAAAATTTTAGATGGCTATCGCTTAGTCTGCGACTGTCATATGAAGAACAGCTTTCGGTAGATATTTGTATTCAATATTCGAATAAGTATAGCGAGCCTAAAGATTTTAGGCATCGCGCAACCAAGACTCTTCGACTTCTAAGATTTTCTAGGACGTGGATCCTAGATGAAGTTTAATTTTGACGGACTAGCGATGTGGTTTGTTGTATTCTTCACCTAGATTTTGAATGAGTGAGATTAACCAGTAAAAGCCCTAGGTGTCCCCGAAGTGTCACTTTAGCGGAGCTAAGTAGATACCATCATGAAATATCGCAGCTTCGCTAGGGAATTTAGATACCGGACCGAACTTTGACTCTGTCAAATATAAGTTACTACTTTAGTTTACCACCCACAGTGGTGTTTACAAAAATCTTCCAGGTAAACGGTAAAACAGTCATTTAGCAGTCGAAAACATGAATATGTTTCCAACTGCTGAATGACTGTTCAGGCTTGACCGACAGCTTTTTTATATATTATGTTTTGATCCCATCGTACACATGATACAGTTATTTATTATAATTATATTCTAAATCTGTTTGATAACAAGTACCGTTTTTTATTCAAATATTTTGTAATTAAATATTTATTAATTCATAGTCTTAGTCGGCCTAAACGTTTGGCATTGATTCGATATTACAATAAGTGAGATATCGGTGACATTCGTCTATTCTGCCACAGCAGAGAAAACGCAATAGTCTAATTTTGTTCATCATCTATTTGCAAAGCACATTCATATGTCAATATGTACATGCTTTGCAGCATAACAATTAATGATTTCTATAAAACCACAACACCTAATATTATTAGTTATTTATAATAAATTCCTTCTTTGGGTCTTAAACAGTCGTAGATTCTCCTAAGTCTGTGAAAATGTACTCTCTATCTACCGAACATCGTTTTAATTCACTCTGCTAATCAATTTTAGTGCTGACTTACTGAAGTAGCAAAAGTAGTAAGCGAAAT
Organism: Euclidia mi; assembly: GCA_944739405.2. NCBI lineage: Eukaryota > Metazoa > Arthropoda > Insecta > Lepidoptera > Erebidae > Euclidia > Euclidia mi. Next base: position 88,827,098 of record OX123184.2, read on the forward strand.
ACTGCTGTGGTATACAGATACCACAGCAGTATTTTACTGACTTCACTAGTAGCTCTTAAAATGATAAAATATTTATAAAGACTATTTACTATTTAAAGGGTGCATAGGGTTCCCACCAAGAACTCAGGGTCCCAAGCCAACCTCACCTGCAAGTGGTGCACCTGCCGATCAACGGACGAGGCTCTGGCAAACAAAATATCCCAATAAGCGGCAATAGGCTCGCCACCTATTACGTGGGATCAAAACACTGGCGAAAAGTGGGCGTCTAATATGCCTCTGCCTACCCCTTCGGTGAAACAGGCGTGAGTCTATGTATGTATGTATGTATGTGACTATTTAAACTTCGCAAATCTTTAGAGAACACTATGAAGAGTTCAGGTTATTTTTCTTTACCATTCAGCAAGCGATTTTTTTCATCAGCTTAGTATTAGTAGTACATTCAAAACTTTACACACTAATATAAAATATAAATAAATATAATATTCTACCACATACACACATCACCATCTAGTCCCAAACTAAGCAGAGCTTGTGCTATGGGTACTAGATAATGGATAAACATACATATATACTTTGTTTTTTGTAAATACATACATATTATACATAGAAACACCCAGACCAAGACAAACATCCATGTTCATGCACACAAATATTTGACTTGAGCGGGAATCGAAGCCGCGACCTTCGGCGTAGCCGTCGCTTACACTCCCGCTGCGCCAACCGGCCGTCAATAGACTTTGCCGCAGCTTCGCCCGCTTGGGACTATTTTACCATGGAAATGTCCATACACTCTCCAAGGAACATTAATAATAAATTTCAGCTTCTTGCACCTACTAGTTCTGGCTATACGTTGTTTGTCAATCAGTTACATAAGAATTTTATAGATATTGATTGATACTGTTAATGTGGCATTCACACCTAAAATTTCATTGATCTACTGCAAGTCGTCTGCACTGTGGCAAATCATAACACCTATGTATATTCGTGGTCTTATTACCATATGTGGCATTCGGCCTTGCCGTCAATTGCGCAACGGTGTCCAAGCTCATACGGAATCCGTTTAAGCTCGATTTTGTTGTTTTTGTGTGAAGATGATATCATTCAACTTTATATATTCGGAACACGCTATGCATTCCATTTTCTTAGCTAAAGCGACGGAAGTTCTTTGTTAAAGTAATGAATAGGTAGTCTTTTTTAGGTTCTAGTCTTTAGTATTTTAAATACTGAGATATTATCTGGGCAATAAATTGTAATGGTTCACTGACCAAATAGTATGACGTCTGCATATTTATTAAACGGTTCTCAACGTAGCGATCTTGTCATGCTTTAGAATTAGGACATTTACTCTTCTATGATAACGGTAATATTCTGTCAGACTGGCTCCAAGGTGCGTCTTGGATGGAATCCAACGCTAGGATGATGATAATGATGTGTGTTACTGTGATGCAGTAGTTACTTTTGTATACTAAGTGGAGAGAATTAAATAAACTATATAACTACCGATTTGCAGTCTAAAGAGTACCTATATTTTTCTTATTTTAAAAAGACAACTCCCGCATTAGTATTAAATCCTGTGTCGCGGGGGATTTTACAAACATACAACTAACGGACACAATGAACACCCAGACTCGAAACAACAGTTTGTGAATAACACAAAGTGTTGCCTCGTGTGGGTGTTTAACCCACAACACTCGGCGCAGTGTTAAGCGGCGAGGCGGCCGCTGTAACCACTACACCAACCGTGCAGTCATCATCATCAGACCTACATACTGAAGAATAGTTAGTAAATATTCCAGCACAACTCACACACATCAACAAAGTACTGATCCCAATCTACGCAGAGCCTGCACTATAGCAGCCAGATAACTGATGCACATATTAATTTATTTTCAAATAGGTACTATAGCTATAATTACATACCTACTAATTATAGCTAAATTACCACCAAACTCAATTTTTTATTTTATTTTATTTATCTGTCTGTCTGCCTGTATCCCCGAAGGGGTAGACAGAGGTGTAAATATTACACCCACATTTCGCCATAAATTTTTAGGTCCCACGTAATAGGGGGCGAGCCTATTGCCGTTACCGGGCACATCACCAGACTCCGGGCTGATACTGAGTATTCTGAAAAACCCAGTAACACTTTTGCCCGACCCGGGAATCGATCCCGGGACATCCGATCAGCAGTCGCATACGCTATCCACTGGACCATTGAGGCAGTCCGACAGACACAACAAATAATCACAAATAATTGTGTACTGCATGGAAATCGATCCCATATCTTCCGGCTTATCAGTTATGATCACTAACAACTAGAGAACTAAACCAACGGACCATTTAATAAAAAAAGAAAATAAACAAAAATATATCTAACATATGATTCCAACATCAAACTACGTATTTCTTAATACTTGTTCTAATGACTATTTTAATCGATTTAAAACATATTAGCTTTTGTGCTTACGTGACCGTGATATTTGTGGTCAGCTTTAGAGAAGTAATCGGACATAGAACTCACTTAAGTTTAATGAACGCTCAGTACACGTATTGAACTGCTAAACAAACAAACTCTTCAGCTTAATATTATTAGTCTATACATATAAATAAAATTGGAGTGTCTGTTTGTAATTTTAAAATAACCGCTTTTTAATACATGCATATGGATGTATACACGGTACATAATACCGAAATGACATTTTTACGATTTTTGTCTGTCTATCTGTCTGTCTGTCCGTTTGTTCTCGCTAATCTCTGGAACGGCTGGACCGATTTTGACGGGACGTTGACTGGCGGATAGCTGATGAACCAAGGAGTAATTAGGCGCAGTAGTTCCCTCAGGACGCGGGTGAAACCGCGGGAAACAGCTAGTATAGATATATAATAGAACTAGACGAAGCCCGCAGTTGCGCCCGCACATTGATTTCACTGTTTCTGCCCGATCCCTGGTGGCTGTAGCTTGTCTGTCAGTCAGTCAGTAACGCAAAAATTTTATATAATAATATACGGAACATTAGGTAAAGATACCTAGTAATATAGATATACGTCAAATGTTTGCGTTATTTATGTTATCTACATATTTAGTCTGTGCTTGTTGCACAAGAAACCTTTGATCGTTCGTATTAATTTATCAGTTCTTCAGGGTGATATCTGCTCTCGGTAAAAACTTTTGGGCCATCTCCTCATCAGCCTTTAACAGTCCACTGCTGGACTAGGTCTCTCCTTTGAAAGGAGGCCTACTATACCACGCTGGCCAAACGGGTCATAGGGTTTGTATCAAGTTTTCGTTCTCTTACAGTGCTGTTCTCTGCATAATATGCTCCCTCTGTCGGCTCTTGCGACACTCATAGGATGATATGGGGTGATGACATTCCGTATTCTTAATCCGTCACCACACGGACTTGGGCCATCTAGCCCACCTAAAACCTCAAGTAAATTTCAGTCACATAAAGGATGTAAGTTTAATAAACATCACATCGGTGAACTTGCGGTTTCGTTTGGAAACCAATGAAGCTATATAGATTTTAGCAAGATTTGGCCGTCTTGACCTTGAAGAACTAATTGTGCTCACTCGCATAGTAGCCGCCGAGAATTACTTATCGTGCGTGATACGGGGCACTTGGAGCCCGTTTTCTAATAGGCAACACCCGTATGTCGACCCGTATGTCCGTGTGGTGACGGATTAAGAATACGAAATGTCACCACCCCATATTATACCATGGGTGTCGTAAGAGCCGACAGAGGGAGTATATTATGCAGAGAACAGCACTGTAAGAGAAGGAAAACTTGATACAAACCCTATACCAACCCGTTTGGCCAGCATGGTATAGTAGGCCAATTCCTCCTTTCAAAGGAGAGGCCTAGTCCAGCAGTGGACTGTTAAAGGCTGATGATGTGAACACCCGTATTAAGATATGCGTCTACCGGTACCCTGAAGATGCTTACAAATTTTTAAATAACGACACTAAGAGCAGATCCAAATGTAAATGAATGAAAATGTGGACCACACTAACCACTGAATTCAGTACCCGATTTATCTATACATTTTAAGAATTACACTGCCTCCGTGGTCCAGTGGATAGCGTATGCGACTGCTGATCGGAGGTCCCGGGTTCGATTCCCGGGTCGGGCAAAAGTGTTACTGGGTTTTTCCGAATTCTCAGTAGCAGTATGGAATCTGGTGATGTGCCCGGTAACGGCAATAGGTTTGACCCCTATTACGTGGGACCTAAAAAAAACATCATGGCGAAATGTGGGTGTAATATTACATCTCTGCCTACCCCTTCGGGGATACCAGCGTGAGTAAAAAAAAATAAGATTAGAGATACATATTTGACATAGGCTCCATACAAAATATGTCAAATATGTATCTCTAATATCCAAATCCATGGTTAGATCGAGTGTTGAAAACGGTCATAAGACTGTCCTGTACGGAAATCGAACTCGTGACAGCCAATGCACAAGCCGTTGTGAGGTGACCTCTTAAACTGCTAATCATGCGAGCAATCAACTCTACTTATTCCTATTTCTCATTGCAACTTAATGTCACTGCCTATCATCAGATGAGCAACTGACTCGTTTGCCTACGCATGTGCCAAACCCAAATAAAAAACATACTTTTTGTGTTACATGAATGTCAAGGGCACCACACTGGGTCAAAAGTTGCAAAAAAGGTTTTTCACTTTTGATATTCCAAGAACACTTGACCATTTCTCATCCTATGACATCAAGGTACTTAGCCAAAAACCCCAAGGTCGTGATTCAGTAGAAAGTGGATAACAATGTGAAAATATTACGAATATTATGAAATAATTTACTCACAGGTGTGAAGATACATACATGGATGCATGCATAGAGTCACGTCTGAAGTAAAACTGGTATCACAACTATCACATTCAAATGTTACAGTCTTGATAAACCGTTTGATAATCCTGATTGTAACTTACTCGGTTCTAATACAAATCAGGATTCTGGAGCATGATTTCTCGAACCTTCAATTAGTAGGCTCTCACGCAAAATGCACGACAGGATGTGGAGTTGCTGAAACAGCCCGTGCTACCAACTAGTAGGCTCTCCTGAGCTCTATATCGGGATCCAACAATAATTGAGAATAACCACTCAACGTTGGTTTCAGACGTCACTGACTCTAAACTGATCTCTTTTCAGCTGGTATCAAAATTTTCTTTACCACATTCACACAACACCATCTAGTCCCAAACTAAGCAGAGATTGTACTATGGGTACTAGATAATGTATAAACATACACATATACTTTTTTTTTGTAAATACATACATAGAAACACCCAGACCAAGACAAACATCCATGTTCATGGACACAAATGTTTGACTTGAGCGAGAATGGAACCCGCGACTTTCGGCGTGGCAGTCGCTTACACTCCCGCTGCGCCAACCGGTCGTCTCCAACCTTCAATTAGTAGGCTCTCCTGAGTTCTATGTCGGGATCCAACAATAATTAAGAATAACCACTCAACATTGGTTTCAGAATTCACTGACTCTAAACTGATCTCTTTTCAGCCGGTATCAATATTCGATATATCCATTTTTTTAAGATTTTAGATTCGTTTTTGACATAAGCTCCATACAAAATATGTCAAACATGTATCTCGAATCTCAAAATCCATGGATAAATTGAATATCGAAACCGGTCGTCAGTTACGGCCATTTTCAATATTCGATCCATACCTACATGTATTTTGAGATTCGAGATTCGTGTTTGACATATTTTGTATGGAGCTTATGTCAAAAACGAATCTAAAATCTACAGATCTATCTATAGATCGAATATTGAATGCCGTAGTCAATAAGCAGACCTCAAAGCCAGCCGTATCTCTAGGCTACATGCTTATAGAGGCAAAAATATTAGATACACGTTTTATACAACAATAACATACATGTCGTACAATGGTCCAGATTCTATCACAATACAAAGGATACTACTTAAAAAACTATGAACGACGAATTCTGTTGCAAACAATCATGCTTATGCCATCATGGATAGCTGAGTTTAGTAACAATAAATACAACATTATGGGTATTTTTCTACTGGTTTCCTGGAATGTACTAGCTCAAATTACATTTTGTTTAAATACCTATCTACCATACATATTTTAATTGTAACGTCGATGAGATGATGCACGTTAAAACTCACTAGAGTTTATGTTTGCATCATTATAATAAATTGTGATATGTATATTTTTATATGAAATAAATAAAATAAAAAGTGGGAAGTACTCAATAACTGAATAACCCATCTCTCGATGCAATCGATCAGTACCAGTACCTGCCTAAAATAGCTAATAGTCTGTTAAATCTCATTAGATTATCAAGGTATCTAATGTATTGGATCGCGTCCGGGATAGCACTAGGGCATGGTAAGTTCATATCCGTTTGACATCGGTACACCAGTTAACCCGGACATACGAACAAGTTGTAATAAAACTATACTTACAGTCACTTGAGCTGCAAGACATGAATCATAGTTCGTTGAATGTCGTAAAGTATAGATTACGACCAGATTGTAAATACAAATGGATATTTTTACTTACATATATGGGAGTGGCGGCTTGCATCAGTTACTACTACGGAGGAATCCACATTTTATACATAGTTGTGAACACATCTTTCCTGTCCCTTTTATTTTTTATGAATATACTTTAAACAGTGACTGTAATACCTACAATAGACTCACGTCTGTATCCCCGTAGTGGTAGGCAGAGGTATAATGTTACACCCACATTTCGCCATGATTATTTAGGTCCCATTTAATAGGGGGCGAGCCTATTGCCGTACGGGGCACATTACCAGATAATGCTACTGAGAATTTCCTAACGGAAAACCCAATAATACTTTGCCCGACCCGGGAACCTAACCCGAGACCTCCCAATCCCACGCGTACATGTATGCCGCGAGCATTGACGTTTTAGCTTTGACGTTTTTAAGCCCCCTTGGGGCCCAAGAAATTAATTTTTTTTTATTTGATTTTTGATTTGATTTGTTTCCTTCCTAGGAGGTAAAGTTGGAGATATGAAATACATATTTTAATATATGAATGAAATATCTGTAATCAACAATCTAACTTATAGAAACTGCAAATTAATAAACAGTTAAACTGTAATAACCGTAACAATTTATTCGATATTTCATCACAATTCAAACCATTCAACGAACATCATTCAAATTAATTGTGGCTGATCTATCAATTCATAAAAGAAATCATACTATTCGATGCCAGCGACTAACTCAATCATACGCACTTAGTAATTGTAAGCACTTCAACGAATAGTAATCAATTCGATGAAGTAAATTCAACTATTTATAAATTCTAGTCCACAATTTTGTGGTTTTAAATAATCACATTAGGCACTCCCGGCTGTTTCCCAATAAAACCCACTCACTGAATCGAATGATGATCATTGAAGAGACATACCTTTTCCACATTCATGCTATTTAAGTTCAAGGTTTGACTAAAACGTCTATCGGAGTATAGCAATGTTTTAACGGGTATTAACATAAATAAATAATAATGTTGCTACACTGGGCGAACTGACCTCAGCTCATCTTTAGGTTAGTATATCGCTTAAAGATATGAAATACATTTTATATCTTTTGATTAGGCAGCGATAGCCTAGTGGAGATACCAATAGAATGTCATGCAGAGGGCATGGGGTTCGAATCCACAGAGCGCACCACTGACTTTTCGGAGTTATGTGCGTATTAAATTGTTAATTATCGCTTGCCCCGTGCCTCGGAGAGCACGTTAAGCCGTCGGTCTCGGTTGTCATGAAGATCTTTGACAGTCGTTATAGGGCGTCAGTATCTTCTAAGTAAACTGACACTAGTCTAAGCCATGGAATATCGCTATCCCTTCGGGTTTCGGAGGTCAGACAGGCAGTCGCTCCGTGGAAAAGCTAATATTCAGCCAAATCCGGTTAGACTAGGAAGTGGACCCCAGGTTGAAACTGGGATAACGCTAGGAGGATGATTTTGTATCTTTTGAAAAGATATGCACGTTTGTAAACTGAGACTGCACTTTTATAAAATGAAACTACTTGAAGTTAAAAACATGCTGACATTTATTTCTGTTATGATATTCAGTTTTATTCTGTCATGTCGTAGCAAACTGATAAAAATTGTTAGTGATAAAATCTTACTGTGTGATATGATTTTTTCTACTTATTGTGGGTTACCACAATGAGTAGAAAGTATATTATTCTTCTTCTTGTCGTGTCAATTGTGATTTAAATTATTTGCGATCAGTTCTCTGCCATAGCTATGGCGTTGTTTGTAGCCCCTTACAGCTTGGCCAAACAACACTTAGCTGGACAGGAGGGACAGGACAGAGGTGTGGCGTGTAGCCCCGCAGCCGCACCGTACAGAGTCCTCAGCGACAGACTCCCATTCATCTAATACTAATATATAAAGCTGAAGAGTTTGTTTGTTTGCTTGAACGTGCTAATCTCAGGAACTACTGGTCCGATTTAAAAAATTCTTTCAGTGTTGGGTAGCCCATTTATCGGCTATATAACATCACGCTATAAGCCACGAGAGCGGAGCAGCAACCATAAATAATGCTAGTGTAACCGCGGGCTCATCTAGTATAGAATATTTCAATCCCGCACATCCAGATTTGTAAATGAGCTTATGTGAATGGATTAGCTTATCATGCTAGTTAGTTACATACTGTAAAAAATATCCCAACCAGTTAAACAGCGGGCTTCTATTTCAATGGGTACTGTGATTTATTTTGAATGAAATAAAAATATTCAAAGCTACTAAAGTTCTCAGTAAATATAAACTATATCTCATACTGGATCGCTGGGCGACACCGTGACCATATTACTAATATGGCAGCGCAGTCGTTTAATTATCACGTTATTTATGTATGCAATTTAGTAATATGTCAAATATTACGCACACCCGCTAGACAGGGTAAAGAAAAGGTAAACAGTACGCACACACAAACACACTCACATACTCACGGACCTCGTATTATATTACTGAGGACCACCTCTCGCATCTATATAATATTCTGTGTATGCGAATAGGGCCGCGATAGCCTAAATAATAAGGAAATACCAATGGACTGCCATGCTGAGGGTATCGGGTTCGAATCCACGTCGCGCACTAATGACTTTTCAAAGTTTAGTGCGTATTAACGGTCATTTTCAATATAGGTACGATCCATACATGGATTTTGAGATTCGAGATTCGTGTTTGACATATTTTGTATGGAGCTTATGTCAAAAACGAATCTAAAATCTACAGATCTATCTATAGATGGAATATTGAATTCCCTAGTAAATTGTTATTTATCGCTTGCCCCGTGCCTCGGAGAACTCGTTAAACCATCGGTCCCGGCTGTCATGAATATCTTTGACAGTCGTTACGAGGAGTCAGTTCCTTGAAATAAACTGATACTGGTCTGAACCATGGAATATCGCTATCCCTTTGGGTTGCGGAGGTCAGACGGCAGTCGCTCTGTGATGATGTGAATGTTGATATTCTGTCATATCTGGTTAGACCAGTAAGCGGACCCCGGGCTCTAAGGGGTGTAAGTCTTGGATGCGACCGGGATAAAGCTAGGGCGATGACGATTTTGTGTATGCGAATAAGACTCAACACAATACTTCCCTACGATTAATGTCATTTTTGATAACTACAGTGATTTGCTTGATGTACTATCTACCTATGCACCCAAGTTTTGCCAATTTTGAGCAATAATAGCGGATACGCCGAGGTTACTGGTTCGGTGGTACAAGTCTGCGTGGAAGTTAACGCAAACTTTGTACCAGTCAAAGTATAGGCGTGAGTCGCTGCATCGTTTTAAGTATGATAATATAGACATAATATGGACTTGGTCTGCACGATACATATGCTAGAAGTGAACTTTAAGGATTGTTTACAAAGAAACAAAGCGAGTAGTAGAGCATACTGTCCTTTTTGTTCTATGATGTTTTTGGAATCTTTTCGTCATATTTTTTTACATCCTTTATGGGAATTCTGTGTCCATATATGTCTAAGATTTAATACTCTCAAGAAACACGTACCTACAGCTTAAAAGACCTTAAAAAAAAGCAACCCATGCAAGCCCAAACTCTTTATCTTAGTTTTGGAGGTTATGTGCGTGTTCATAAGTTAGTCATCATGGTAGTTCCAGCCACAAGAACCGTGAGAAAATTTACATAATACGTTTGACAGTTGTCTCTTATATTCTCAACTATATGTGAAGTCTACCAACTTGTATAAGATTTTGCATACTACTTAATGGTACCTAGGAACTTAAGATCATTATCATCAGTTTATTATCATCAAACTGGCGAAGTGTGGGTGTGTAATACACCTCTGCCTACCCCTTCAGGGATAAAAGGCGTGAAGTTATGTTAATGTTATCATCAATAGTCCTGGCGTTATCCTGGTTGCATCCAAGACCTACATTTGGCCTTTTGCATTTCACTACTGTACTTGGGCCTCTTCTAATACGCTACACAGTAGCACTGTGATTCAATAGAGGGATTGGAAATATCTACCACGTAGAGACGGTTTGGTACAAGGTTTGATGACGAGTTTTCCGTCTCTTTGCAAAGATACTATTTGCTTGATATATTTTCCATAGTCACCTCCTTTGACACCCTCAGCATAAAATGGGATATAATGCCTCTGTGGTCCTGCGGTAGTGTTAGCGACTACGGATCATGAGGTCTCGGGTTCGATTTCCGGGTTGAACAAAAAAGTGATATTGGGTTTTTCTGTTAGGAATTATCCACTAGAAGTTCGGAGTCAGGGAGTTGACGGTGTTACACCCCCATGCCTCGGATAGCACGTCAAGCCATTAGTCGCCTAATCTCTCTCCGGTCGTGTCGCATGTGGCGTCCCATTCGGGCTATGAGAGTGAGGGCATAGAGAGTGCACCTGTAGGCAAGTCTAATATATAGACAAGCTGCCGTAGCCGAAATCGGTCGGGAGGACATCATCATCACATCATCAAAACGGGGTAGTTACGTTTTGTATTCATAAACCGTCACTACACGGACGAATCTTTGGATCCTGGGATCCTCAAAATGCAACATTGACCCCGTTTAAATATTATGTAAGACTAGAGGACGCCAGCAGCTACGCCTGCATTTTTTTTAAATTTACCCGTTTTGGCCAATCCGTGGGAATTTTGGGAAATCCCTTCTTAGTGCACCCCTACGGTCCCCAAGGAACATACATGCCAAATTTCAGCTTCCTGCGCCCAATAGTTTCGGCTGTAGCGTGTCTGTCAGTCAGTCAGTAACGCAAGGATTTTATATATTAAGAAGATTAAGATTTTGGGTATACCAAATAGGTACAAGAATACTTAGAATTCAAGTTCACAATATTCATGTGGGTTATTTCCTACGAATAATATTTTTTTTTACATTTATTTTTATTAGTACTTAATTTGTGACTTTGATGAATTCGCTTTGAATAGTCATAAATAAATCACTTGGCCGTCTGAAACTGGTTATAATTTATGGTGATCAAGATGATCTCTAAGAAAAAAAAATCGAGTTTCTGATGTCACGTCGCGCTAGAGCTACCTTGTTTAATTTCCTGTAATTGTTGAAAGAGTTCGTTATTTTTAACGTTTTCGTCATGTTTGTTAGATAGTTTGCTCCAATTTATATTGAAAGTGTAATTATAGTCAATTTCAAATCAATCATTTACCTACGCAATTTATTAAATTGATTTAAATACCTATTACGTAATGATTTTATCACGGATGAAACAGTGAGTTTATTTACCGCCGGATTGATTTTGGCGAGATTAGAAATGCATATTTGACATAAATACGCGCTGCGTGTCCAGTATAATAACGCACTCAGAATGTTGTTGGGGCTGCCCCGATTCTGCAGCGCTTCGGGTATGTTCGCACATGCCAATGACTTTCATTGTATGGTGCGTACAAAAACTGTCTCGTTGCTCTGCAGACTGCGGTCCAGCTCCAACTCCATTCTGAGGGTGATAGCCACAGGTGATAGCGGGACGATCATAGCTCATTGTGTCCGTAGATGCATCTCGGGCACAAACATTGTGTCCAAATAAAATAGGAATTAAATTGTAACTAACATAGTTTATAAGTAAAATTGTTACTAACATTATATGGATTTGCAGTCTGAAATAAAACACTTTTTTTATTATTTTATAAAGCTCTATTAGTATATATTGGGTCCGGCCGTTAGACAACTCGCCACTGCACTGTGTCGGTTCATTCCTATGTCAAATAGCACAAAACGTATTTTCTAATGGACGACCGGTTGGTACAGCAGGAGTGTAAGCGACTGCCATGCCGAATGTCGCGAGTTCGATTCCCGCTCAAGTCAAACATTTGTGTGCGTGTACATGGATGTTTGTCTTGGTCTGGGTGTTTCTATGTATAATATGTATGTATTTACAAAAAAAAGTATATATGTAGGTTTATCCATAGTCTAGTACCCATAGTACAAGCTTCTGCTTAGTTTGGGACTAGATGGTGTTGTGTGAATGTGGTAGAATATTATTATTATTATTTATATTGATTTGCATGTATTCTTGTTTTAGCAACGAATATTTAAATTTATTCGGTTAATTTTTTAATTTCAGTATCAATTTCGCATGCCATTTAGGCAATTTTAATTTGTTTGGATCTTAAGAACTGTGTCGATTAATATTTCAAAAATATAATGGTGCTGATTTCACGCGTTGTGAGTTACGTAACAGATCAGTTAGCTAATAGCTATTAAAGGATCTGTTGTAATTAAAAATTCATTGAAAAAAAAAGATAAAATATACATTTTAATAGGTGAAGAGAAATACCCGTACGCATTTTTAATTGTACCTATACACGGAGCTGCTGTATACTTAATAAAAGAAAGGACCAGAGATAAAACTAAACAAATACAGATTATAAATAGTTGTGTAGAACTAAACTCTTGTTACTAAGAACCATTCACACGCGTGCAATAGTATTTGTGTCCGGCATAAACCTAAATAATTCATGTACTGTAGAAAAATATAGAATTACTGTGAATAATACTGGTGATTTCTCACATGTATGAATAAATTATTAAATATATACTGTAAATAATTGGTGGTTTATAGTGTACCCTATAAAAGACGAAGAGGTAAGTGATCGGATGACGGGTCTCTCTCTTTTCCGAGCTAAATATACCACATGGAGGTGAGCTTTCCTTATGTTTTGATTCCACTTCGCTCTATCTTCAAAATCATCGTCACTAACCATACATTCCCTCTTTTTAACCGACTTCAAAAAAAGGAGGAGGTTCTCAATTCCTCGAGTATATCTTCTAGTTGGTCCCATGATCACCAGGTCAGAATCTGATCATGGAATCCCGAAAAAATCGAAGGAACTCTTCAAATGTTATAAGCACATTTGACGATAACAACCCAATGCCGTCGAGGTTGGGCTGGTTTGAGTCGTCTTTACATAGATTTTGATGCTAGATGATTTCCATGGTCTGATGATAGAGTTGGAAGGTAACCATGAGATCTTTGTGATACAATAACCCAATCTCATCGAGTTTAGGGTCGTTCGATTCGTCTTTACATGGACTTTGGTACTGGATGTTTTGCAGGGTCTGATGATGGAGCAGGAAGGTAGCCATGGGATCTTTGTAGTACAATGACGCAATCCCTTTGAGTTTGGGCTCGTTTGATTAGTCTTTACATGGACTTTAGTGCTGAATGCTTACCAAACTCTGATGATGGAGCAGGAAGGTAGCCATGGGATATTTGTTATGCAATTACGCAATCCCATCGAGTTTGGGCTCGTTTGAGTCGTCTTTACATATACTTTGATGCCGGATGATTGTCATGGTCTGATGATAGAGCTGGAAGGTAAACCAATCTCATCGAGTTTAGGGTCGTTTGATTAGTCTTTACATGGACTTTGGTACTGGATGTTTTCAAGGGTCTCATAATGGAGCAGGAAGGTGGTCATGGGATCTTTGTAATACAAAGACGTAATCCCATACCACCTATTACAATTTTTATTAGTATACCACTAAAAAGCAAAAAAATAAAAATTATTTTTAAATAAAAAGAAACCGACTTCAAAAAACACTACGGAACTAAAAAACAAAAAATTATTGGTTTTGGAGCAACAATTTTTGGAGTCGGTGCCAAGCAATTACGCAAAAAGTGACTAAATTACAAACTAACTATTCTATCAACAACAAAAGTTGTATAAAAATGTGTAGAGGTTTTATAGTCATATCAGAAATACTTGGCTTGGCACCGACTCCAAAAATTGTTGCTCCAAAACCAATTATTTTTTGTTGTTTAGTTCCGTAGTGTTTTTTGAAGTCGGTTTCTTTTTATTTAAAAATAATTTTTATCCTTTTGCACTACATCTTGCCACCTTGTTTTGGGTCGTCCTCTGGGTCTCCAACCGGGGCCGGGGTGTCAAGACGGGTGACAGAGTAATATGGAAAGGAAGAGTGCACTGACTTCGAATAAATTGGAACCAGGGTAAGACTATAAGTCTACCTCATGGAACAGCGTATCCGATATACATACATACATAGACTCATGCCTGTTTCCCGGAGGGGTAGTCAGAGACTACGGAACGCCATTTGCAACGATCCTGACATATCTCTCATACTTCATTCACTACCATCAAATTCCTCATGCATGCTCTTCTGTTTAGCGTATCAAAATAAGTTAATTTCGAGTTACGAGTGCAGGCATATAGAATAGGCCTTCGGGCAGCCTTAAAACTAACACATCAGAGATTGCCACACACAAGAAAAAAGAAGCTTAGCCTAAAAAATCTGCAGATATAAAAATTGTTTAACGTCTCCGGGATCGACTCGCAGATTACGGCAATTGGGGATTTTTTTCTCTTAGACTCACTCCTTTATTCTCGAAGGGGTAGGCATAGGTGTAATACTGCACCCACATTTCGCCATGATTTTTTTAGGTCCCACGTAATAGGGGGCGAGCCTATTGCCGCTACCGGGCACATCACTAGACTCCGTACTGCTACTAAGAATTTGGAAAAACCCACTTACACTTTTGCCCGACCCGGGAATCGAAACCGGCATCGTGTAATTAATATGACACTTAAAGCATATTCTCCGAGAAGAATATTCTCCAAGTAGTATTTAGGTAGTTATTAACAATTATCGATATTGCCCATGGTCTTAGGAAGGTACAGGCAGGGAGGAGCAGCTGCTCCTCTCTAGCATAGACCATACCTCCTCTCGTGGCCACTCTCCATCTGCCCTTTCGTGTATTTGCTGTCGCCACATTCGCTGGCTACTCAATAATTTTCGCGCAATTGTATTCCTTAAATATGTACTACCTATTTGTCTTTCGTATATTAGTTTTCAAATAAAATTTACAACAACACAGCAGCACATTTAATGCTGGCTACGGCTATGGATATAATTACATGCGTATGAGTTAATTAAAGATTAAAATCTCTATCAATAAACCTTTTTTCTATTATATAATCCGTGATTTCGATTGTTTTATCTAACCACAGGTTTAGGATTTTAATAGTACCGAGAAAGACATGATTTATGCGTATAGTTTGAAAAGTAATAAATTCAACTCTTCGTGCGTAGATATAAATTATAACTAGAAATGGCAAGGATTGTTAAGTAGTTTCAAATACAATTGCGTATTATATACTTACTTCGTGATTGTGTCTACTTAAATAGAGCGATATGTACGGCAAAGAACGCCTAACAACGAATGATAATGATTAAGATTCAGTTTTATTCAAACACGCTTTTGGTTACAGAAGTTTTTAGGTCACAATTCTTTTTAAATATAAATTCAGTCCGTATACCGAACATTCGATATATACATAATCTCATGATCTGTTATAACTTGTATGAATTTTATACACAAACTAAAAGATTCTATAAATATATCGTTTTGTTAAAAGCATGCGATAGTGTCCCTAACAGTACCATACATAATACATAGTCTCACGCCTATATCTCCGAAGAGATAGGCAGAGGTATATTGCTACACCCACTTTTCGCCAGATTTATTTTAATCCCACGTAATAGGGGGCGAGCCTGTTGTCGTAGCGGGTACATTACCAGACTCTGTGCTGAGAATTTCTTAACGGAAAACGCAATAACACTTTGCCCGACCCGGGGATCGAACCCGAGACCGACGCGCACATTTATGCCGCGAGACCAACGAGGCTAACAGTACCATATTTTATAAAATTTTATGGCTGATAGTTGCACCATCTACATAGTAGTTTTACATACCGTATCTAGAAAAGCTTATCTATACATCTGTGTTCAACTATAATATTTTACCGAGAAACAAAAAACCGTTAAACTGACGCACAACGAAACACGATCCTGTAAAAAAGTTATTAGTCACATAGGTTTTATAGATCCACAATATACATTTTATTTTTATTTATTTATTTAACACTTTATTGTACACTAAGTTGGATATTCAAATGGGTCATTTTACAAACATAGTACAATGGGCGGCCTTATCGCTAACAGCGATTTCTACCAGGCAACCTTTGGATGGATATTATTGGTCGGAAAGAAATGGTAGTTGTCAGTGTACCAGTAAATTATGATTATACTTAATTTATCTATTTATGTCATTCGCATTTGGAGCTAGGAGCATTATAAAAGCTCTTCTGTGTCTCATCATCTATTGTCATCATATCATCACCATAATATACCTCTCGTTATTTATACATACATACACATAAATAAAATTGGAGTGTCTGTTTGTAATATTAAAATAACTGCCTTTTACTAAATGCATATGGATGTATAGTATGTATACACGGTACATATACCGAAATGACGTTTTTATTATTTTTGTCTGTCTGTCTGTTTGTTCTTGCTAATCTCTGGAACGGCTCGACCGATTTTGACGGGCCTTTCACTGGCAGATAGCTGATGTACCAAGGAGTAACTTAGGCTTACTTATAAATTAACAGGGTACGCGAAGTGGTTCCCTCAGGACGCGGGTGAAATCGCGGGCAATACCTAGTAGGCAATAATTTCGTCAAAAAGATGACTTTGGTACGCAATAAAAAACTTTTTTGAGCCGTTAGACATTAGATATATGTGTGTTTAGCTTTTCTCTATAAAGTACTTGAATTTTAAGAATTTTTATCATATCCCGTAGTGGCAGTCTTTTTATGTCTCATGTCATTCCTGTATATAAACTGGCCCATTATTGGCACAGACCTCTACGGACCATTATAAGGTTTAGGCCATAGTCCGCCACGAATCTGGTTTGACAAATTTCATCATCTTTGGAGAACTCACTATAGGTAGTAGAGCCTTGCTAATTTCAGCATGAATAGGCCGGCTCGACCGCGGAAGTACTACCCTCTCACAGAAAATCGACGTAAAGTCACAGTACTTAAACTGTTGCGTTTCGTTCGGTGAGTGAAAGTGCCGGAGGCCCTATACCCTATTCCTTCTCCCTCTTCCCACTCCTCATCTTATCCCCTTTGCCCGACCCCAAGGGGCGGCAACGCACTTGTGACTCCTGTGATGTTGCTTGTGTCCATGGGCGGCGGTAATTGCTTACCATCAGGCGATCCGTCTACTCGTTTGCCGCCTTTATGTAGGTACTATAAAAAAAAGGTGACCCAGGTTTTCTCACAATATATTTCTGCATTGCATGGTAGGCGACAATACCTAATAACTTAAAATGAACCTTAAAATTTTAAAAACCGAGGCCCTATTCTTAGCAGACTTATGATTTTCCATTATGCCGCGTCTTGTTTTCTTAATTAAAAATAATCATCTTGCAAAAGTAAATTACTCTTGATAACGTCTCAATTCGTGTCCGGATCCAAATTAGATTAATTTTCACATTAAAACTCATTAGGCCACAAAAAGCAACTAATATTTAGTCTCAGTAATTTGTATGGAATAAGGATACTAATTAATTTGCGTTGTATTAGCATTAAACATAAATATTCTGTCGTGTTAGGTGCTAATTATAATAAATCTTGTTCATCATAGACAACATATGGCAGGATCTACAAATAAGTAAGCATTACCCATTATAAGTAGATCTGTGTTTTTACAATAAGCAGATACTATATGTAAAAGATCACGATATAATGGATAATTTAATAGGCATGATGTCTCGCAGTACGGATAACTCATTACTACTATAAATAGGTAGCGTACTACAACATTCCGAAGCTAAGTCTAAAGTATACACGCTTGAAATTTAGCTTCAACTCGGTAGTGCGACTGATCACAGAACGCGACCAAACAAGGAATTTCCACGTTGATAATTTAAGAAACCCTCAAGTCTCAACTAGAAGTCAACAAAAGAATACGGGAGAAAAAGTTCAAAAATCTTTGGATTTATCTGAAAAGAAGTCAAAAAAAAACGGGAGAAAATGTTCAAAAAATCTTTGGATTTCTCTCTCTTTACCTCAGCAGCCTTTTGCAGTCCACAGCTGAAACATAAGCCTTTCCTAATTTGCTTCGCAGTAGCTCTATGCGTCAATAGAAGATTTTGCCTACTATACCACATTCACCAGACGCGTTGGCACAGGCTTGGTGTCGAGTTTGCCGTTTCTTTGCAGTTGCCGTCTCTTCGCAAAAATACTCTTTAATTCGTGTTTTCCTTCGTCGTCTCTTACACCCAAAGAATGAAAAGTGGTAGAGACATTTTGTATTCTCTATCCACAACCACACCGACAGCAAAATGAAGTGTTTTATAAGTATTCCTGGTAACCAATGATATCTAATTGATTATGTGAAAATATTTATTTTTCTTGTAACGCA
The DNA here is from genome assembly GCA_944739405.2 of Euclidia mi. Lineage (NCBI taxonomy): Eukaryota > Metazoa > Arthropoda > Insecta > Lepidoptera > Erebidae > Euclidia > Euclidia mi. Next base: position 88,845,895 of record OX123184.2, read on the forward strand.
AATCAAGCATTCATCTCTCTTTCTACTAAAACATGCAGTTATACCACTAACTTGTATAAGTACATTAGCAATAATTCAAACATTTAGTTGTAGATTCAGGTAAACACCCGACCGCGAACTTTCCATAATCTTATTAAAGTTGGTATTTCAAAGTTTCTCAGCTGCTTTACGCGACTCAAGTATGGAGATGATTTCAACAGGTGCTTCTTCAAGTATATTATAGCATTTAAGTATATGTTATTACTAGATGAGCCCGCGGTTACACTCGCGTTATTTAGGGCTACTGCTCCGCTCCCACCTTTCACAGCGTAATGTTATATAGCCTTTAGCCTTCCTCGATAAATGGGCTATCTAACACTGAACGAATTTTTCGAATCGGACCAGTAGTTCCTGAGATTAGCGTGTTCAAGTAAACAAACAAACTCTGCTGTATAATATTAGTAAAGATTCTTATTAACTGTTATCAAGTACGAAATCTCCAATTGTAACTTGTCCAAGGCAAATGATGACCGAAGCTCGCAGTCGCTCATATCACCTGAGTTGTCAGATTTGGTAAACAAAAATGACATTTAATTTTTAATTGGCGTAAACAAAATCCAAAAAGGTACATCATTATTACACAATACATAAATTGATTATATTGATGGTTTTATTGACTGAATATTAGAGTTAGTAGACTACAGTGAACTTCTCGTAGCTATATGTACGTTTCAAAATAATCGCTATACTCTCTGTGTCCTTTACACACGCTGTAAGTTTTTTGTTATCCTATAGTATCCCACTGCCGAGCAAATACCTACCCCTAGATTTCCATAAATCCAAGTCTAAAGTGGATTTAGGTGTGCATTAAGTGTTAGTAAATTGGACGACGAAAATATATTTCTCAATCGAAAAATAAAAGCATAAAATAAAAACTAATCAGCCATCCAATAATCATAACCACACGTAGAAGCATGTACTTAAAATTTAACTGCTTATAAAGATTCAGCCACAACTACAATTAGTCAATTACAACCACGTTCATCAAAATTGTAGCATAACATTGAAATACCGAAGCTAACAAGGCAAGGTCACTTCCTCGAAACATTCCTACATAATCGTGAAGAATGTAAGATGATACAGTGTTTAAATGGTAATTTTCTGGTACCATTTTGATGGTTACAAATGTCATAACCTTGTGCAGGTAATCAAATGAGAGATGCGCACTATGAGCGTTCCGTACAATTATTATATGTATTTGATTTAAATATCTATACTACAAAACAAAGTGCCCTTTTCGTGCTGTTCTGTCCGTCTGTATGAACGCGATAATCGATATAAACTAAAAAAAACCTACTTAACGGATTGCCGTAAGGTTATAGCAATAGGTAGTGTGGTTCCTAAGGAAGGCAAAAGTGTCAAATTCGCGCGAGTGGAGCCGTAGTGTAGTCTTCCGTCAACCTCCTCCATTCCTCTCTATCATGTGCAGTTTGTATCCATTTTTGCCTGCTACTCGTACTGCCTGAATATCGTCTTTCCATCGCATTTGAGGTCCTTCCTTCCTTCCTTCTACCTACTACATTCTTAACTAAGTACTTTTTTTTTAAAAGCCTACGCTGTCCCACTAATGAGCAAAGGCCTCCCCCAAATCTTTCCAGACCTGCTTGTCGCACGCAATTTCAAGCCAGCTCTTATGGTAGGCGTCCAGGTCATCTCGCCATCTCTTTCTGGGCCGGCCTCGGCGACGTCGTCTGTTCTCTGGTACCCACAGTGTTGATATTCTTGCCCGGTGATCCTCTTGCATACGGCTGACGTGGCCCGCCCAGTTCCAATTGAGACTGTACTTATTACATAAATAAAAATAAATTTGGAGTCACTTAAGGTAAGGAACTCTAAACCAGCGCGGCGCTTAGATATTTGGAGGCAATCTTCAAAGTTTATAATCTTCATTAATTCTATGATCACAAAATAATGATTACGTAAATAATAATGGACCAAGCACTTTAAATGCCCTTATAAATAATGATCAAGTAAGCCCATTACATGACCACAGAGGTCAATACATAATCAAAACCTTAAACTTTTGAATGAAATTTGGTTTTATTACTTCAAGATGAGGCTACTGCATTTAGATTTCGAACGTATCGTTTTTCAGATTCAAGGACATGACTATGATATCCTTTTTTGAAATGTTGGGTCTGATTGCACATAATATTATGCTGAAGCCATCTCAACCCTTCAACGAATATCGTGAAATTGAAATAAGTAAAATGTATTTGTTTCAAGTCGTATTGTTAGTATTGACAAGTTTATTAGGCCCTTCTCGAAAGTCACTTGCTGCACAATCAGTTCAAGCATCATCTAATTTATATTTTATCGAATTAAGACAATCTCTGTTGCATTTTTGTAAAGACTTTCTGTACTTATCATCCATCTGTTTGAAAAGACAATGCCCGCACTAGGAATAAAATCTTATGTCGCGGAGGACTTTACAGACATTTAAGGCGCTGTTATACCTCAGAAGCCGTGAAACACCTAATTTTTCGTCGCGCATCTAGCCATAACGGTACATATTACAAACTAGCAAAAATTAGAGCTTAAAGTCAAAAGTCTGAACAAAAGACTTTTGAAAGAATTTTTCATGTACGTAAAATAGAATCACGGTAAAAAAATCACAAAATCGAGGCAGAAAATAATCTTTCGTCTCACTGTTTACAATATTTTGATCGTAAGCTGTCATATTTTTTTTTGATAATATTGTAGGAAATCTAATGAACTAAAGAATTACCCTATTTATTTTCATATTATACGTGTATATTTTGTAAAATTAAATAAAATCTGCCAAACGTCTATGATTTTGACGCTCGGTAGATCCCATCAATATCAAACGCTTCAGCAATTTAAACCTTATGAGCATAAGCGGTGTACTGAGTGTCAGTTGCTAGTTTACGCCCCGCCCAGACCTCATCATTCGGCTATGAGCCCTGTGAGAGATAGGTCATGTTGCTTGCGTCTCCGCTGCACGAAATTTTACGTAAACCTGTTTGTTATTATATACGCCGATTTGAGTTCGTAATTTCATGTTTTATGTTATAGACTGAATACTTTATATCAAATAGGCTTCTCATGTAACTATGGGCACATATAATTAGGACCTAAGTTTATACTCTTGTTGCGTTTAATGTGTTATTGTTTCTGTGCTTATAAAATATATAATTAGAAGAATAAAATATAGACAATTAGAGAAATGAAGTTCTACGAAGGATTTGTACAAGAAAGCCTCGTAATAAAATAGAAATTCATCCATGGCCAAGTGATTATGAAATATGTAACATTTTTACACAAACTATTTTCATAAGAGTCTTTTATGACTAACTATGTTACTTATATATTATCGATTATGCATAATATAATTATATAAATTATTGTCACAATACATAGCTGCCACAGTTTTCAATTTTTGAAAGAGTAATTACATAAAATCGAATCATTTTATGTACCTATATTTCAAATTCATTAGCTTGTCAGAGCGCCTGGAGCGCTAAGATGCCGCCACGGCGAACAATAATGATGACAGCGCTAATATGGCGCTCCGCAATCCGCACACAAGCGGTAACGAATGTTGTATTATTGTGTTTTGAACATAAACCTTTTTAGGTACATCGGGTAAAACTTTGATTATTTATAAACTATTAGGCATGTCTCAGTACATCTAATATCTTTTTAATTTCTAAAATCAATAATTTATAAGTAAGAAGGTAACTTCTCTGTTTGCTATAACACAAGATATAGTATTTTTTAATAATAAAGTACGTAGGTATCTAATTATCTTTATTGTAATTACAGTGAAGTTAAAGTTAACAGTTCTGCAAAGTCTTACACACATTTGACTTCAGTCATTCCTAACACGATCTGTTCAAGAGCTAGCCAAGAAATGCCAAACAATTTTTTTAACAAATTTGACTCAAATTCCGTTGTGATAAGCAAAAATTACAAGAGGAATAGCAGTGACTGGTTCGAATTGCGTAAGAATATGTTGACAGATTGAAATTTTTGTATAGTGGTAAAAAGAAGAGATAACAGCAGTAAAGCCAACTTAGTAAAAAATATTTTGTACAAATAAAATGAATCTAAAATGAACAACTAGCTTTGCAACAACTGGCGAAGCAAGAAAATGTAACAATCGAGCCTTGTGGATTATTCGATTATTGGTGCCACGCCAGATGGATTAATAGGTCCAAACACGATTGTGGAAATTTAATGTTCTAAAGTTGCCTATAAGAATGGCCTGGAGAATAGTATAAGAGCAAATAAAATACAAATATGGAAACATGATAAAAAAGTGAACTGACTAGTCTAAACAAATATTGTAATTGTTATTACCAAATTCAGGGGCAACGCCACGTTACACGTAAACAAAAGTGTTTACGTGTAACGTGGCGTAACGTTTGCTGTGTGGAGTGGCGAAAGTATACCACTAAAAATAGAAATTATAGAAAGAGATGATGTTTTCTGGGAGAAGCTTGTGGCGTTTTATATGAATTGGCAGTTGCCTGAAATTGTTGATTCTCGTCAAGCTCAAGGGATGGCATTGCGAGATCACGGAGAGGAAAATGTTTCATCAGTGCTTGAAATTTCTACAATACCAAGCCGTAAAAGGAAAGTAAATGAAACTGTGCCTCGTGAACAACAGCAAATAATAAGTATTGAAGCCTTATCACCTCACACACTGCCTTTAACATTCGATGAGAATAAAGAAAACCTGCCGGGTTGTAGCAGACAGCTAACTTTTGATGAGCTGTAAACTCTGTATTTCGTTAATAAATTAAAAATGAATATAAATAAATATCTTTTAATATTTATTTTCTTTGAAACAACACATATTTGAAGCGAAAGAAATTTTTTATATTTTTCCATACAAACATGTATGACGAGAGCTAACGAAAAAGCAGTAACTCAAATTCTAATTCTATAATTTTCTAAGCGACATAGCAGTATCTCATGAATAAGGTATATCCACATATATTTTTGATGTTTCATCTATTTTGAAAAATAATAATGGGTTGGCTTTCGAAACGAGTCGCCTGAATTTGAGGGTATTGGTAGTGTAGGGGGCTTAAGGTAGTTCGTTTTAATCCCCTAAAAGTAATTTTGGCTGCCGGAGTTGCGTCTAAATATTTTTAAATAATTTCCAAAATTTCATAAATACTTCGGCAATTATGCAAAACGGAACATAGTTTTTATACTTTAGTACAGTTTTACAAATGTAATTTTTAGGTTTTATGTGAAAAACGTGAAACGAAACGCAAAACTGCCATCTTGGAATGATCATATTGACAGCTAATGTCAAATTTGTGCGTCATTGCTTTCGAATGCCTTGGGTTAGGTGCGAATGTAATAAGTAAATAAATAGGTTATGTTAGGTTCTCTTTTGACACTTAATCCGAAAATAGGAGCCCTTCGCAGGGCTCCGACAACCTTAGTTTATTAAACTAGTGTGATGAATGTGGAAGTTGGCAGTGCCATACACACCGATGTTTAGAGATTTTTTTTTCAGAGGAAACCAAGTATTTCCGGCAAGTGAAAATGTTGAGAGGGGTTTCAAGACCTCCCCTGCTCCCTCTCCAATCACTCACAACCCCAAAAACGGCGACATATTTCGAAACCTTTGCCATAATAATTATACCTATAATAACAATAAACATCCATAAATAAATAAAAGAAATCAACTTTTACTAAACTTCAATTATCTCGTAACTCGCTTTAGTTGAGATACGGCTTTTGCACTTAGTAGAGCAGTATTGTGTTTTTTAGGGTACCGTAGCCAAAAATTGTAAAAACGGAACCCTTATAGATTCGCAATGTCTGTCTGTCTGTCCGCCCGTATGTCACAGCCAATTTATTGCAAAACAGATTTGAAAACTGGCAGGAATGGAATTAGATGTAGGTATTCTATGAACTGCTTCACTATTTTTATACAAAAACAAAACAAACATAATAATGGCCTCTCCATACATTGAACTGACTTAATTATTTTTATCATCTTACGGCACGTAGGTATTTACCTACTTTCATCAACATTTAATACCTATATCGTCTAATGTAAACCAGTTTTGCTCATGGCTGCACCGAGAACAAAAATTGCGCTACGCCTATATTGTACAAACAGATTGATGTATGTAATATAAATTTTAATATCAGTATCTCAATTCAATATGCTAAAACGTTTTGCTTGCGATTTTGAAATATTGGAATACGGATGTCGCCAGAATACGGCCGCACGCGACGAGAATGAAGGGGGGCGCCCCGCAATAGACGGAGCTAAGCTCCCTTCACCTCCCCTGCTTCACCCCCTCATCTACCAAAACAGTCGCTTAGGACAGCGCCTTAATCAAGTTACATAAAGTATACCATATAATACTACATATAGTAGTGTTAAACAGCAAGGCGACTGCTTATACCACTGCATATACATATATACAGTCTTCTAAGTTTCACACTTTTCCTTACGCATACGCCCCAACACAGGTATTCAACGTTATTGAGAGGATTTATATATATTAAATCACAACCAAATACCTAATATGTTAATCCTTGTCAATTCAAGCCAAGGATGGTAGTAGATAAATGTAAACCGGGGTCAAAAATGTCACGGACCTGCAGGTCGTTCTTAATTAGATGCCGTATCGGAAAACGTGAAATTTGAATATATCGACACATTTATATACTCAATTCGAGATTTAGGACGTGCCTACGATTGATTAGTTTCCAGTTATTTTCAAGCCGTAGGTCTAAGAGCTTATTTTGCCACGAACACCCTGTTCACTGACTTGCTGTCCCTGCCCTGCAAACTGGATTAATAGCTGAATATAATGACCTGCTTTGAAATTATAACGAAAAGGTAATAAATCATTTACAATACCAGATACAAAATTTTTAAATACATGCCTGTGTTTGAATAGCAATGAACAGATTTGTCATAAAAAATTAAAACCCCTTTTTAAAGCAAAAATAATGTTGGCCAAGGATTTCCGTGAATTAATATTTATTAAAATCGATATTTATTAACTTACAATAGCTTCATATTCATAAATAAATATTATTGAATAAATTGTTAATCCGCACCTTAAAAACATTAAATTTTACATATTCATTCGTCTAAAATAATCATTTATGTCATATTAGCTTTTGTATAGTACAAAAATATGTAGTTAATTTATTAGCATATTTTTTTTTTTGACGTTTATATTTCGTAATACGACCATATCAATTTACTAAAATGTTTATACAATATAGTTTAAAATATTTATTATCTTTTTGGTATTTCCTCTATGATTCGAATTCAAGGCTGGCGAAGTTAAACCTTGCTCTAGCGTCGCTAAAACCACTGCGATATCCTCGAAGTCCCGTAATGGGAGGGTAGCGCGAACCGCGGTTAGCATTCTTTGCTTTGAATCCCCGGTGACACATTCACCAAGTCTGATACTATCTTGTTTTTTTTAATGAAGACATCTCCTTTCCAGTATAATTTTTGTGCCGGTATTTATGAAAACCTTCAACCAACATACTTAAAAATCATTCATCATGCATTTTACGGGTCACAATTTTCTCTTCCGTGGGTATCGGACCCACGAAAGAGAAAATTCGCCGCAATTATATATAGCGAGGCGACCACTTAGACCACTACGCCAGTAGCACAGTATAAAAACTACAACATCACCAAAACGTGAATCAACTACGTGACGCTCACACAAAGTTACTAGTCCAGCAGTGGACTAGGCTGGAAGGAGAGCCTTTGAAAGGAGGAATTGGTCTACTATACCACGCTGGTCAAACCGGTTGGTATAGGGTTTGTCTCAAGTTTTCCTTCTCTTACAGGGCTGTTGTCTGCATAATATGCTCCCTCTGTCGGCTCGTACGACACTCGGGTTGATATGGGGTGGTGACATTCCGTATTCACACGGACGTCCAATCATTCAGCCAATTAGTAACATCGCTTTACCATATACGTGGATGCAACAAGTTCCGGAACAGGCATTCCAATCCTCCATTCATACGTTGATATTTGAGTATGATCTCAGATTTAACACAATGATACTGGCATACTCGTTACGGCGACGCACGAATTGATCTTATCGGCCGATTTGGGAATTCCTACGCTATTATAGTGACTAGAAACACTGAGGCAGATAATTAAGACGTTAAATAGGCGTGATTTGGTGTACATCTTAAAGAGGTCTGCCATAAAGACTAATATTATAACTTCAAAAGTGGTCATATGTGTGTGTTCGATTTCTGGAATAACGCAAAGAAGCTAACCAAATCTTTCAAATTTTAGGAATCAACTAGTAAGCTACTCTTAGTTGCGACTATCGCAGAGGCCTATATCTAGCAGTGGATTATGCAAGCTGACGACAATAAGAATAATAAGTGTTATTTATTATTAGGTTATTTGCTAATATCACCTTCATTTTCTTTCCATCCGCGTGCAAAGCCGCGAGCAAAATCTAGTAAAGATTTATAAATATTAAAAATATGAGGCAGCAAATGCTCACACATGCAGTAGGTAAGCAGTAGCTTAGTAAGAGACTTTTTAAATTTAAAGTAAAAACATGCGTGCAATCCCCTTATAGGTAAATAAATAGCGTTACACTCGAAAACCTTGCTATTTTTGCTTCCAAAAATATATCACTGTATGAAACAAAGTGACTGGCAACGGCTGGATACGAAGAGCCGAAAATCGGGCTCAATGGCGTGCCATTGGAGAGACCTATGTCCAGCAGTGGACTACGGCAGGCTGATGATGATGATGATGAAACAAAATTGTCAAGATTGTCCGAAAAGTAAGAGAATTCGACTGACGGCCAAAAAAAAATGTAAACACGATTCACCACTCGCCAAATTGAAGTCGTGATTCCAATATAGATTTTCCAATGGTATTTTTGGAGTTCATATCTCAATAATATTATGCCAATGTAGTTTGTTTGTTTGTTACGTTTTATGCCTAAACTATCATACAAAGGTACGGCTACGTCTTAGGTCAACTGGCATCTTACGTGGGTAACAAATGTCTTGCCATGCTACCTTCGCCAGTCCCCGGTAAACGGGGAAGGTTTAAGAAATGCCGGTTTGACGTTGTGCCAATCGACTAACCACCAGGGAGGCTGAAGACCTTGTTAAGTGGAGGAGGTACAGCCGGAAAGCGGAACCCAGGCTCCAGGGCAAGGGCCTTGGATCGCAGCCGGAACAGCGCTAGAATGGCTACGTACCCGTTCAACCCACAAATTTCGACCCCATCGACAAATTTTACCCTCTCGACCCACTTTTACCATTTCGACCCGAAAACTTGCATTTTGCCTATACCTAAAGTGCCCGTTCGACCCTCTATTTAACACCGGGTGCCTGTTCGAGCTCATTTTTACATCTTCGTTAAAAAAGCTAAAGTACAATCGTGTAGAAAAGAGCGACTCTTTAATAAAAATAAAACACAATACGATAAATCAATACTTTTAATCAAAAATATAAAAACAACAATGTCCTATTACGAATAAAATGATCAATTCCAAGTAGATCACGTATTTTTATTTATTTATTTTATACTTTATTGAACACTTATTTAAAAAAATTAGGGAGTTATATATCAAATACAGTACAATGCGCAGCCTTATCGCTAAGAGCGATTTCTACCAGACAACATTTGGATGGAGATATAATTGGTAGGAAATAAATGGTAGTTGTAGAAGTGTACCAGTACCTAAGTAAAAATATCTATAGACTTAATATATATTTAGTCTTTCGACTGAGGGTCAGAGGCTTTCGATTCCAGTTCTTCCATTTTCTCCTTCGACTGTCATTTGTTTCATACGACATCTTTACATATGGGCGTGAATTATCGGGTAAGGAGATGGTAAGTAAAATAACCGTTGTATATGACATCAGTTATTATTGTAAATACTCACAGTACAATCAATAATCATAGAAAACAATTACAATTTCATCGCTATTGCGTAATAACTTAGATTGGGCGTGTCGAACCCCTTTATTCAACTACTCAACCATGGTACGGGCGTAGTATGGACCATGGACCCTCTTGGGGACTCCTACCGACCGAATACCAAAATGCTTATGTAGCATTTATCAGGCTTAGCTGACTAAGCCCTGTACAAACGGTGGAACTGCACATTTAAACGTCCCATCTGCGAAGTAATGTTAAACAGTTTTTAACTTTTCTCTTGCTTCCTTTGATGAAAATAATGATGATGATGATGAACTATTATACATATTGTAAGGCTGTTCAAATACTTTTCATCGCAATATCCTAAAAAATATTTTAAAGAGACAAATATTTGCGTGTAGGATGGATGATCCGATTAAAAACATCAATTGATTTTGTCTATTGTGTTCAGTATCAGTTTTTTATTGTTATTATGATTTCTGAGATTTGTCGCAGAACATTAATAAAGATTTGAACTATAACAAATCCTTATTGTCCTACTTTCTGATCTTCTTTTGATTAATAATTGTTAAGAGTTCTGAACGTTTTCTACGAGCCAATTATTGTTTATTTTACTATGGGCGATTAAAAATGAGCCTGTTATTAGGCGCTATGACGTACTTCAAATGGCATTTTACCAAAATTTGTAGGTTTAGCCTTACGCCTATTGCCGAGCTTATGATACTAGTATAGATCACAAAACTAAGCTTCCCTGTGACCTATCGAGGAATAGAATATAAGCAGTAACTATTTAGTAATCTGTAATATAAGACCTTTTCGTAGACAGCAAAGCGCCCCATCAACGAAACACCGACTGTCACCGACACGTGACCTGGAAAATAACAGATTGAGCAAGCATAATGAAATTAATATTGCCTATTGATTGATGAATTACAAGTACCTAGACTAGTATGGAAAATTACTTCATTATTGCCAATAAATGCATCTGTGTTTTTCTAGTCCTGAATTCTAAGCTATGTGAAGTGGTATCTTCATACCAGCTCGACATTGAAAACTTTAAGAAGCGGTCATATTCTTTTTTAAAAGATTGGCAACGCACTAGCGATCCTTCGGACATTACAAAAGTTTATGGGCGGCGGTAACCACTTACCGAGCCACTGAGCTCTATATACGGCTCACCGTAAGCACCTAATCCACGTATTGGTAAGGATAGTCTGTCATAAAGTTAGGCCAATTTGGCCTGAGCCAAACCCTTCTCTTGGTGACCAAAATCCCACGCCAAACATTGAGACGACTCTTAAGCCTTGTTTTCATTAGGCAACATTTGTTGATAATCAATGCTTACAAACAGTTTATAAGCAGTGTTGCATCATCTCTGGATACAGTTTATAAACATTTCATAAACAAATGTGATGAAACATTGTTTCTGAAACATGTTCCTGTGTTCCCCAATCAAACGGAGAACAAGCCGAAACATTTTGTTTATAAGCAAAAGTCAACAGGTGTGGACGTCTGTTGCGCGAGTTTATTAACATGGATGAAGTGTGGTCCAACAACCAAGTTTCGATGCTCATAGAGCTTTATCAACAGCATCATGTACTTTGAGACTCTTCAAATAGAGATTATAAAGATAATTAAAAAAAAATGATGCTTGGGCCGATATTGCTGGAGAATTGAATATGTCGCAAAAAGAAGCGGAAACGAAGATGCATACTCTACGCTCACAATTTTCCCGTGAAAAGAAAAAGCTTAGGTCATCAAAAAGACTTGTACTTGTATACCAAATCAAAAAGACTTTTACTTGTGTACCATCAAATTCACGAAGGTCATGAAGTACGTAATTTTTTAATTAAGAGATAATTCCGAATCCACCACCTTTTCATATTTTTTTTTAGTAGCAGTCTTATGAATTATTATGTAAGCACAAGCAGCACCGAGCATCACTACCTCCTCGGGCGACATCCTAACAACAACTGATAAGTGTGGACGGCCATGTTTCAGAAACAGTGCTTAAACTTGATGATAAACACGTCATAAACAGTTTATCAACAAATGTTGCCTAATGAATACAAGGCTTTAAACAGGCCTGTTATCTTATAAATCATACTATGTCCAAGCTTTTATATATAGAACTGCGTGAATTGCAAAATCAGTATACTCTTTAAATCCTATTGCAGTTATATGCAAGGGTTATGCCAGATCAAGCAGTTCACGACACCATTGACAACTGCCAGCAATATTGAAAAAAGCAAACCGTCGAACAAAGAATCCGCTGCCGGATACATCAAGTTCAATTATTACCTTCTCACTAGAGTTACCTGTTGTAACCAACTAAGAAACATAGAGTACATCAAGATAGCAACTGCTCTAGCTTACATCATTGGTCAAAAAGACACTCAAATAAATGTAAAATAAAATCCCGCCATTAAAGGTCACATTATTTGAACTACCAGTTCATCCAGCGACCAGACATTATGACATTAGGAATTGTGTTGTACTATGATCGATCGGAGTTACACACTTACATAATGCTGCGTACTTTACATGTACTGCAGTTAGAAAGGCACACACGCACACAAATATGCGAAGGTGCTAATATCAAAGAATAGACACGCATGTTACCAAATTGAGTGGTTAGGTGATTAGACGGCCTGGTACAGGTAATGGCAAAATAACCTAAGGTCATTCTTAATCTGTACTTTCTTGAATAGAACCAAGGTAAGCCCATTTTGGTAATGAAGCGTAAAAATCGGCATATTTTCTTCTATAGCATATACATACGTTTTTGGACGAGGTAAAAAGACTGCCGAAGGAGACCACGGCACAGTCGTCTAAATTTTAATAGGTACTGTGTATTTTTATAATTATTATGCTAAAAATATGTGGGACTCAATCACTCCGTTATATGCAGCCAATATTCAAACGCGTAGGTAAAACAAGTATTTCCCACAACATTGCTATTGCGACGCATTTGTAACGGTACTTTCAATGACAATAGAGAAAATAATAACTGTTCTAATTCTAAACCCAAATGACTGATTGTGATGATTTCGAATGTTCTAATTCTTCATTCAAATACTGATCTTAACCGACTTTCTCTCGTACTTAAACAAATAATATTACCGTCAAAGAAAGATAAACAATAAGATGAATGAGATTTAAAACAAAAGCTTTAGAAGCCCACATTAGCTAACGAATAATTCATGCTCCACCTGTTATATAAAGTGTTATGTAACTGCTGTATTATCGGCTATTACATCTCTTTGTTGTAATGTCAACTCGGTATAGATGATTCAACAATGGAACAGAAGACACTTTGATTAATACGACAGACAACATCGGTTGCGGCGTTATGTGATTTTTGTTTCACAAGTAGCATGTGAAAAAATTATCTATACTGACGAATCATTTTTGTATATTGGAATATTCAAGATGCAGGTTGCAGGGTAGAATTAAATTCTTATTAAATTTATTAACCTTTTTCTCATCTAATTCGTGTCTACCACCTTCGCTTGATCGCACGTCAAAAGTGCAAATGGGCACCTCGCCCCTATTCCGCGCCGACGTCCGAACCTGAAAGACATTATCCTCCTGCGGTCGATGCCTACACATCCCGTACCAGACGGTATCATCTCGCGAGTGCTCGGTGTCGGCAACCATCAGAAAATCCACCTATGGTGGGCAAGGAAAACGAGAGGAAACAAAAACTCCAGCGACAAACAAGGTACCTCAGCTTGCCTCTTATTTTCCCTACCCCATACTAATATAATATAGCTGAAGTGATAGTTTGTTTGGTTGAACGAGCAAATGTCAGGAACTACTGGTTCGATTTGGATAATTATTGTTGTTTTAAATAGTCCATTTACCGAGGAAGGCTACAGACTTTATAACATTGGCTATCAGCTACGGGGCCAGAGTGGTAGCCCAAAATAACGCGGGTGTAACCCGGTGGGCTCAGCTAGTAGTTAAAACAAACCTTTTGTATTAAGGATGTCGTATCTACAGCAAAAGGAATTTGCTTTGCGTCTTGTTTAATTAAATAGTATTGATTGGATATCTAGGATTGTTTCTTTACTGAATTTTGAAACAGAGGCGCGTAACCATATGCCGAATAATAGATTTTAGACAATTGTCTAATACAGTATATTATAATCAGATATAGAAAATTCAAGTCAAAATTAAAGTCAATGCATGTCTTGTAAATAAATAAAATTAAAATAGAGATACATTGAATCGAAACTCATCTATAACACGAAACATAACCAAAATGTATTTTTTTAATTCACTTGATGCCCAAGAGTAGTGTTAGCAATAGGTCAATACTCGCTAATGTAAATATTATAGATATAAATCATATGAGTAATAACTTATTAATAGAACATTAAGTAATAGCAATGCATCAGATTTATTTAATTGCTTAGTCACGAACACAATATAAAGATTAGGAATTATTAAAGGAACAAATTGAACGATTAATAAATAATTAAAAAATAATAAAGGGGCGGGCATGGTGCTATCTATTTTAGAGAGAAAAATAAACCCATATTTCTCCTCCTTCCTGCTTTCGTCATATGGTAATTTCGAAAAACTATCCTGACAGATGCACTGCTTGTGCTGCCGACTATATGTGCTTTTAAGGTTACTGTCTACTATTTCAAAAGCACACTGGCTATATAAATTAAACCGGTGGCGATGATTAGGTATGCGTAGGTACTCTACTTGCAGCTTCATCATGGAAGCTTAGTGGAGATACTACCTGACTGCTACGCAGAGGTCTGAACTTCAATACCATATCGGGCACTACTGTCTTTTTGAAGTAATGCATGAATAATTATTTAATACCGCTCGCCTCGTACCTCCGAGAACCCTTTACGCAGCGGTGCCGGCTATCATAAAGATTTTTGATAGTCTTTATGGAGAGTCACTACCCTTGAACAAGTCATTACAGAAATATTTACAAGGTAGTAGAGCCTTGCTGATTTCAGCATGAATGGGCCGGCTCGACCGGGGAAGTACTACCCTCTCACAGAAAATCAACGTAAAGTAACAGTACTTCAACTGTTGTGTTTCGTTCGATGAGTGAGAGTGCCTGAGGCCCTATCCTCTATTCCTATTCCCTATTCCTTCTCCCTCATGCCCCTCCTCATCCTATGCCTTTTTCTGACCCCAAGGGGCGGCAACGCACTTGTAACTCGGCGGCGGTAATTGCTTACCATCAAGCGATCCGTCTGCTCCTTTGCCGCCTATTACTATAAAAAAAGACAATATCCCTATTCGCTTTGGAGGTCACTTTATGGAAAGCTAGCCCTGGCATATCAAGTAGAAAGTGGATCCCGAGTTGAGGAAAAGTCTTGAGTGTAACTGAGATAGTGCTAGGATGAAGATGAAATAAAGAGCAACACAAAAGTGAGTCGATTTGTTATTTTGGTGTACATGAAATGAAATGAAATTAAATGTATTTATTTACAAGAAATGTGTTTTCATAGTGGTGTTAAGGTAATATAAAAGTCTTCTCACATTCTAACATAACAATGGTGCGTAAATATTTAAACTTATATAATCATCATCATCATCAGCCTTGAACAGTCCACTGCTGGACTAGGCCTCTCCTTTCAAAGGAGGAATTGGCCTACTATACCACGCTGGCCAAACGGGTTGGTATAGGGTTTGTATCAAGTTTTCCTTCTCTTACAGTGCTGTTCTATGCATAATATGCTCCCTCTGTCGGCTCTTACGACACCCATGGGATGATATGGGGTGGTGACAATCCGTATTCTTAATCCGTCACCACACGGACAACTTATATAATAATATTATCCAATTAAATTCTGCTTATTAGTATTTATTAATTACTTAATTAATGTCAAAATTTATGTCATGTAAAATTGTAAATTTATTGTGGTAATTCTTTAAATGTATCTGGTAACTTATTATACACTTCTATGGCCTTTATATATACATTTTTCTCATATATATCTAAGTGACACCTAGGTCGGAGGAGTTTAAATTTATTTCTAGCGTTCCTACCTTCTGTTGCAGAAAATTTACTAAAATACTGTGGATAAAGTTTAACAAAAACACAGATTTCTCTAACGTACATGCAAACCAGTGGCGGAATGTTGAACTTTTTAAATAATGGCTTACAGCTGTCAGTATACCAGGCTCCACATATAGCTCTCACGCATTTCTTTAGCACCCGAAATGCTCTTTCAATCTCAACCGAGTTCCCCCAGAGCAAGAGACCATATGACAGCACCGATGACACGTATCCGTGATATGCAATAAGGGCCGCTTCCGTTGACACTGTTTATCGTAACCGTTTGATAGCAAAAACGAATCGATCAAGTTTGTTGCAAACATATTCAACATGCGCCTTCCAGTTGCAATGCTTATCGACTATCAGACCTAAAAATTTAGCAGTGCTTACTTCTTGTATTTTATTATTGTTGTAATTTACATTTAACTCAATATGTTGTTTTCTATAGTTTTGGATTTGAATCATTTGCGTTTTATCTACATTGATTTTTAAATTATTATGAATTAGCCAATTAATTGTCTTGTTACGCGTCAAGTTTATGTCATATTCATACGTGTCTTTATTGTCACATTTGATAATGAGTGTCGTGTCACCTGCAAATAAAATAGTTTTGTGGTGGGTAATATTAGGTAGGTCATTGATGTAGATTAAAAATAAAAATGGTCCCAGCACGCTACCCAGTGCAACGCCAAATCTATTTAATTTGAAATTCGATCTACTTTTTTTTTTATTGTTTTCTATTTTAGATATTTCTACACATTGATATCGGTTCTTTAAGTAGCTCCTTATCCAATCATTAGCGACTCCTCTTATTCCGTACTTATCTAGCTTATGAAGAAGAAGTTTATGGTCAACAAAATCGAATGCTTTACTCATGTCCAGAAATAATGTCGTTACAGGTATCCTATCATCAACACATTCAGTAACTGTTTTAATAAGATAGAAGCAGGCCAGGCCATGTTTAGTAGCAAGTTTAATTCTTTTTTTACTGTTTTTCCTTTGTCTTATAGTAATGTAAAGTAAATACTTGTTTATGGTAAATGTTGTCTCACACCTGTTATTAGCTCTTAGGCCAGATAGTTAAGATTTTATTAAAAGATAAGTTTTTGTATGTTTCGCCTAAAAGCTGTTGGTGTGTCAATATAAATATTTTTTTTATAGACTCACGCCTGTATCCCCGAAGGGGTAGGCAGAGGTGTAATATTACACCCACATTTTGCCATGAATTTTTAGGTCCCACGTAATAGGGGGCGAGCCTATTGCCGTACCGGGCACATTACCAGACTCCGTGCTGCTACTGAGAATTTCCTAACGGAAAAACCCAATAACACTTTGCCCGACCCGGGAATCGAACTTGAGACCTCCTACTCGCACACGCACATTTATGCCGCGAGACCAACGAGGCAGTAAATAAATAAAAAATATAAATAAATAAAGAGAAAGTAAAAATATTTTTTATCAACAAACACAATTTTGGTACACGCAAACTTCCTATATCGCCACATCTTATATGCAAGTGGTGTACGTCAGCAAAAATATCTATAAAACACAAAACCTTACTGAATGCAATCCATTGCAGGAAATTAGAATAAACGCACTTAATTTAAACGCGTGCGACGAAACTTCCGCAAATAAATAAGTTAAACAAATCTATCGGCCTTGTACTCAATGAGATCAACTATAAACATTGCATTATGCATGTTTACCATATACGTAGCCCAAAGTCCAAGATTTCGGAAATCCACACGTTTTAGGTAATTTATTTATTTGCACAGAAAAGACTTTTAATTTTACATATTTTAACTATAATAAATTATATACATAATACATCTTATATTCAACCTTACTTATTATACGTATCAATTATAAAATTAGATTTTTGATGTTTAGTCAGAACTGCGAAATATCACAAATTTGAAAGACATCATCATCGTCAACCTAGCGTTATCGCAGCTCCGTCCAAGACCTTCGCGTTAAGCCTAACCATGACTGCCGTCTGAAGTACCTGAACTCTTTATCCAAAGGGAAAGAAACTATGGTCTAAACCAGTGTCAGTATATTCGAGGTTACAGTCCATAACGGCTGACAAAATCTTCATGAGAGCATTGTGAGCATAGCACTTCGTGACACGGGTCATAGAGACATACTATTACAATAACCAACTATTAATGATTTTGTAAAGCAAACAAATAAGTAATATTTTCTCTGCATAGTCAGAACTGCAATTCATCATAAATAGTTTAAAACTAATTTAAATATATGCATGATAAAGAAGTTCAAAATCGCACAAATATTGCAAAGCAATCAATAAACCACGAACAATAATCATTTTTAATGTCAACAATTGTGTTATACCATTTGCATTCATACTCCTTTGACCAAGGCGACACAGCGAGATAGAACATCAGTAATGCGATTTTAATCTATCGCAGATACACACAATATTTCCAGTATAAGTAGATCTCTGTTCGTAGGGCAAACCTTTAGTATGACAGGTCAGCGTATATAGGAAACTTCAGCATACTTCGACGTTTGTTGCCGTGTTTACCGAAGGTAATGCTAAGTTGCAGACATTGAAATGTAATCGAATCACAATAATTTGTGTTTCTATTTACGTTCGTGGGTAATTTAGATGGTATTGTTTAGTATTTAATGGAAATATAGTACCTAACTGAATCTCAATTATTATAGGTCCAAAACTAGCGATAATGTACCTACGCGATAAACATTTATGAATCATGATTTAAGTATAGAGCCTTGCATATTTTGGCATAAATGACCGGCGAGGTACAGACTGGTTTCTCACAAAATATCAACGTATGTACAATAATAGTATTTATCTGTTTATTCGGTTAGTGAGAGTGCTAAAGGCCCCATCTCCTTCTTACCTTTCCTCATCCCGCTTCTCGTTCTATTCCTTTTCCCATACCCATGGGTGGCAAAGCACTTGTAACTCTTTTGATATTGGCGGATAAACGAGTCTATGGGCGGCGGTAATCGCTTACCATCACGCGACCCGTCTGCTCGTTGGCGCCTATAACATAAAAACAATATAGTTTCAGACTTTAAATTTATATTCCTACTCATGTCATCAAGGGTTGCTTATTTGTATTAGTCAAAGTCAAAATTCTTTATTCATTTGGGTCACAATGTGACACTTATGAACGTCAAAATAATAAATTTATAAAATAATTTCTTAAAGAGTCTACATTTACATTTACTGCCACGTTCGCAAAGCAAGAACCATGAGAAAGAACGGGCAATAAAACTCACGGTCACTCTTTTTCATCGCCAGGTCTGCATGATACACATAATTTACATTTTGTAAGGTGCTGCAACTGTTACACCTTCTATATCACTTGTATATATTTACTGTACATACATAATAATACTCAAGCATAATTAGGTACCTATATAGGTATACTAGAGTACCGGTAAATCCACTCTACCAAGAGTACATAATACGTGACCACAAAAGTAGGCCACACGTAATACCTACTATTCAAAAGTTGGTTATGTAGGGTCAGATATTTCGTACTGATTTTCATTATTATATAATGATAACCTAGCATTATCGCGGTTGCTTCAAAGACAGTCCGCTTTCTAGTCCAACCAGGTGTGACTCAATATTTAGCTTTCCTCAGAACGACAACACGAAAAAGAGAGAGCCAGTGATATTCTATGGCTTGGAACAGTGTCAGTGTTTAGGGTACTGAGTGTCAAAGATCTTCATGACTGTCAGGACCGTAGATACCGCATAGCGTTTTTATGACCGCTAGTGGTCGATCAAGATATCAAACATTCGTGTTTTGTTCCTGATGCTTAGGGTATTAATGATAGCCATCTCAGTATTCTATTAGCATAAGTAAGTGCTTATTCGTTGCAAACATAGGCTTAGGGTCAGTTCACACCAAAACGCGACGCGACGCGACGATGCTTGAAGAGGACAGTGGTTTTGCGCTGCGCAGCGCGACGCCGCGAGATACATCGCGCAAATGTGTATGTTTTCCTGTTGTAAATTAAGTATATTTTGAGTTGCTCTATTAAAATGTGCGGGCAGCGTCGCGTCGCGTCGCGTTTTGGTGTGAACTGACCCTTATGCGTAATATATTGCTCAACAATAAATATTTGTTTCTTTATAGACACGTACATACATGTAGAGTTTTGCCACCAAGATTTTGTTGCTATTATCATTTTATTAGTCAGTGCGTAAGTGGCTACACGGATTATCTATGGCTAGTAGGTAAGTACTAATAACTTTTGTTTTTCAATTATCTTTGATTAATCAATAAAGACAAACTTAAATGGAATAGGGTGGGCCACATAATCCGGATGCATCCTTGCCGTTGGGCAAAGATCGTCGGCAAAGGGTGCCGCAAGACGGACAGTGGAACAGAGACCACGAAAATGATGGCGTGATGATCTAGATATCTTCGACAGAAACTGGCAGAACTCGGCACAAGATGAGTGCAAAGAAGGTCTTTGCCCAGCAGTGGGACAAAATAACTAAAAAAAAAACAATAAAAGAATCAACAGCAATTGAATGAAACCTACTAGTACACACCCTGAGTGCGACGAAATATTAAGCAGTAAGTACCCATCTGAATCTGACCTGTTAAATAAGTACCACTACATATTATAAAATAATTTCCCTAATTGCGTTTTTGTGTGTGTTGGAGATAAACTCAACATCTAGTCAACTGATTTTCATGCGGTTTCACAAATTGTAACACTCATAGCAATACTTGGCTTGCCGTTCGTAATAGGTCGGCAAAGTTAAGCAACGCTTGCACAGGTCGCCACTTGGACGCATGACCGCGTGTGACATTCACTTCAAAGCGCTGCCTTGCTTCGCAAGGCACGTAAAGATGTCAGTCTCAGTTCTTGCCTTAGGAAAAGAATCATTAGGCCATGACGGAACCCTTAGAGCGGTCTGACAACTCAGGCACCAGGGCTGGCCACAGACTCACAAGAAAAGAAAAATAAAGACTCATAAAGTGATTAGTTGTCCGTGTGGTGACGGATTAAGAATACGGATTGTCACCACCCTATATCATCCCATGGGTGTGGTAAGTGCTGACAGAGAGAGCATATTTTGCAGAGAACAGCACTGTAAGAGAAGGAAAACTTGATACAAACCCTATACCAACCCGTTTGGCCGGCGTGATATAGTAGGCCAATTCCTCCTTTCAAAGGAGAGACCTAGTCTAGCAGTGAACTGTTGAAGTCTGATGATGAAGTGATTCATGAAGCATGTTTGGGTGTATATATTTTTTTATTAATAGGCATAATAATTATTGGATGTATAATTAGTTAAAGTTCCGTGTACATACAGGCGCAATATGATCAATTCCATAGACTTATAATCTTTCGTTCGCTTCACCTGTGTTATAACACACGCAAATTTAATCCATGCGACATTATAATCATACACCTGTCATGTTATCTCGCATCATTCAAAGGTTATGCTAAAGTAAGTGCATTTACTGCTTATGTTCATTTTGCGCAATTTACCTACGAATATTTCACAACGAGAATTGAGAGTGGCAGAAAGCGCATACGAGTATGAACATTTATTGAAATAAATGATTATGTATGATGATTATGATTTTATTGATCACGCGTTTGAAATATTCATATTTATTAGATTAATATAGCTATTGATGGATGGGAAGCAGATTTGCACGCCAAGACCTAATTTAAACTTTCAACATGTCGCATTTAATATTTCAAAACTTACATGATTTGTACACAAAGGTATTGTAAGGTAAGGGATCTCAATCATTATACAAAAAGTAAAGTGAAATACTATGTCGACGATCCAACTTATAGGTTACACCAGTCGTGATTACAGGATACTGAATGATGCTGATGATGATGATTTATTATTTATTAAGTAAAAACCATCACCTAGGACCCCAAAGTAGATCGACTGGTGATATAATTTTCTGTTCTTATTGTTACAATGCTACACTGATGTAATATATAAAGTGATGATTACCAATAAAGAACGCAACGTTGGTACAACTATGCCTCTTATCAATAAATGAATAATGAACTTTGTTTTTAAACTATCTTTCATATGCTCTAAACTTACATATAAATATGATCTTATTACTCCTCAATACGAATCAAACGAGCCCAAACTTAATGGGGCTGTGTTGTTTTATAGCAGAGTTGTTATGAGCACCTTCCAGCTCATCATCAGATCAGCTCCATGACATCATAATCATGACTGCAAGGTTGGCGCAGTGGTTTAAGCAGCCGCCTCGCCGCTTGACAAGGCTCTGTCGAGTTTTGTGGGTTCGATTCCCACACGGGACAACACTTTCTGTGATTCATAAATTGTTGTGTCGAGTCTGGGTGTTCATTATGTCCGTTGGTTGTATGTTTGTAAAGTCCCCCGCGACACAGGATTTAATCCTAGTGCGGGAGTTGTCTTAAAAAAATTATTGCATTGGCACGCCATAAACACACAATATACAATTACAGCTCAATTGAAAACCAGGAAGTGTCTCAAACTTATCTTGCAAGTTTTCATTACAGACACTGGTAGAGGAGGAATTAAGTATGAAGATTCGAATATAAGCATTCGTACCTCGACGTCTGAAAACATTTATTGATATTTGATTATTTATTTACTAACGTACAGAAGATACACCTTCACTATTGACGCAACTGGCTTTACAGCATAAGTACGAGAATCAATTAGTAGAAAAATAAAAACGTATACTTACTTGATAAAAATCTAGACATGCACTGCGAAAGAAGTACCTCTTGAATGTAAGTTATAATGTTAGTTGAATATTAAACATAATTTTAATAAGATTGACAACATCATTAGACTAGTTAATATGACAGCTTAAGCAGAATCTTGACATATTAAGGTGACTCTTGAATAATATTTTACAGGTAAATGGCGGTTGAACGCTACAAATTATAAATATTAAGTATCTATTGCAATATTTTCATGTAATAATATTCTACTTCTAAACTGTTGATAAGCTTGTCAGTAATTAGAAATAATTCACTTAAATAAAATAGAATACTAGCAATAACTTAGTAGAGAGACCAATCTTTTGGCGTTTATACTAACTAGGCCAGTGTTTCCCAAACATTGTTCTGCCATGGCCCGGTAATTTTCGCATTGCCCCTTCGTGACCCATTGAATACTTTTAAACCTAAGCTGGTTCCATTAAGGTTAAATAATACACATTTATTAATAGTAGAAATGTATTTTATTAATACACGGTACTTAATTATAATATTTTGGTATCCTATTATGTCACTAAACTATACATTGAATTATTTTTAAAACAAGCCGGGTATGTTGTGACCCGGTAGTTTATTTTGACGGCCCGGTACCGGGTCGCGACCCGGCAAATGGGAAACGCTGAACTAGGCTATTGTTTTTACGCTATGGGTGTCGAGTCCACATCCTCGGCGCGAACCCGGCTTTTCAATGACAGCTGCAAATTAAATTGTTATTTTCGCTCACTTAATAGTGAAGGGGTCGCGCTCATAGGTAGACTTCACTTGCCATTCGTAACAGATCGGAAAAGTTAAGCAACACTTGCACAGGTCACCACTTGGATGGGTGACCGTGTGTGTCATTTACATCTGAGCGCTACCGTGCCTCGGAGGGCACGTTAAGCTGTCGGTCCCGGTTCTTGTCTCAGGATAAGAATCGTTAGGCCATGATTGTTAGACCATATCGGAGGCCTTCGGGTGGTCTGAAAACTCCGACACTAGAGTTGGCCACACACTCACACGCAAAACAAACACAAACATAGTGAAGGTAAGGGATCTTGAGGAAACCTGTCTGGGAACTCTCCATAATGTTCTCGAAAGACATGTGAAGTCTATCAAACCGCCAACAATAACTGGGCCGGCGGCGAGGTGGACTATGGTCCAACATTTCTCATAGTGAAAAGTGGCTCATTCCTAGACGTGTTTGTTTTATTCTGTAGGGTTAGCACTATAATGGTGGTGATACATTCACTTGTATGAGCATTCTTGCGAATGTTACAAAACAGAAAAACAAACGAGTGTGTTTTAGCGACCATTCTGACGAACGTTCTGGAGAGCATTCTAGGGCATTGACAGTAATTGTTTTGACGTTTTTGCTCATAAGAGCGTTCGCTAGAAAGATTGTGAAAATCTTCATAGCAATTTTCGGCTCTGTTCGTTGTTCAAGTTCGACTAAACAAAAAACGGCGAATGCTCGCTGTTCTCTTACTAGTGAATGCTCAGGTGTATCAGCGCCATATATCATATATCATAAGTGTCAAAATTTTTGCTGGAAAAGAAGGTTAGAAATACCTCAATCAATTGAAATTAATTTATTGCAACTTAGCACATATTATGTTACATTTTTATCCAATGACGATTGTACATCCATTGATCCTATCGATTATGACCATGACAATTTCAAAAGAGTTCATATTTTGCATCGTAACTGAATGCTATAAGTGTTACATATTAAATCATTTATTTATATGTTAATTTATTATATTAACAGCATATAATGCAATACGAAATATAGCAACATTCAACTTATGTTTGAATTAGGATGTTTCACACAGTATAAAGATTCGTACATACTGATGAAAAACAAATCAGTTTAGGTACGTTAAAAATACATATTTTGCAATATACACATAGAACGCACAATCTGTTTTGCCCCTTCTAGAGGTGCAAATAAGTGTTTAATGTATGTAGTACCGTGAGAACACATAAACTTTACTGCAGCTTAGCTGTCTAAAAAAATATCTGTGTTCCCTTGCCATAGGTACACCGCTTATGTTCTAGAGACACTGCATAACACATTTGTTATTTTCTATATTTTTCGCTCATTCATACTGCAGCTGCTAGCCCTGCCTGCGGCAACACAACGGGCTGAAAGGAAACATGGTAAATTGTATTCTTTTTATGTATTTTTAGCCGTATTTATGAATAAACTAGAGGACGCCAGCAGCTACGCCTGCGGTTTTTTTTTAATTTACCCGTTTTGGCCGATCCCGTGGAAATTTTGGAAAATCCCTTCTTAGTGCAAATTTCAGCTTCCTGCGGCCAATAATTTCGGCTGTAGCAAGTCTGTCAGTCAGTCAGTAACGCAAGGATTTTAAAAATTAAGATAATAAATAATTTCCCTAGAATGTCTGTCTCCCTCTATTTCAACATTTATTTTAAACCGCAGAAGAAGGTAGCATGTTTGATAAGACGGACGTTCTAAATGTCTTATATACTTGTGCTAAAATTCATCAAATATTAATATTATATATCGCTTATTAATATGCCCCATAGATGGCAATAGGCTCGCTCCCTATTACATTGGGACCGAAACATAACTGACAAAGTGTGGGTGTGTAATACACCCCTGCCTACCCTTTCGGAGATAAAAGCGTTATTAAAAAAATAATTTTAGAAAGGTAGTACAGGCTCACTTTAACATTAATGATATTTACAAGCTTATAATGCCAGTAAATTACATAGTGTGAACGCACGCTACGTATCGTTCGTGAAAGCTTGACATTTGCACTTGACTGAGCGCTCAAATGGCGCGAGTTACAACAGTGCATGTCGCAAAGTTATCGATCGTCACCAATAGTTCAGTGGAAGATGAGCACATGTGAGTGGGTGGACGCTGGTTGAACAACCTTGTGATTAACGAAAATGGATAAATTTGTATTTTATATGCAATGTTTTATTAGTTTTTAATAGGATTGTCAGTTGGAAAGAATTTTATCTTTGCTTTGTGAAATAAAGTTATTCTTTACTCCTAGGTCGTGGGTTTGATTCTCATGTTCTTGCATAGTGCATAAACGATTCATATTCTTTCGTAGTGCATTAACGATTAACATATATTCTTGCATAAAGGGACGAATATAAATTAAATATAATCATACCAGTTCAATATCCGTAATAATTACGGTTAACTGCACGATAGGCGTGGTGACTGCACGGTTGGCGTAGTGGTTTAAGTGGCCGCCTCGCTCTGAGTGTTGTGGGTTCGATCCCCACACGAGACAACACTGTGTGACTCATAAATTGTTGTTTCGAGTCTGGGTCTTCATTGTGCCCGTTAGTGGTATGTTTGTAAAGTCCCCCACGACACAGGATTTAGTCCTAGTGCAGGAGTTGTCTTTTTTAAATTAAATTAAAATTAAATCCGCATGCCAATAAAACGCATATTTTACGCGCTTATTTAAGTTGGTAATTGCATTTGTATACTTCAAAAATTCACATGAATTATATGTAAAATAAATATAATACTGTCCATTGTTTCCGTAGGAAAATATTTATTTTTATGTTTGTAAGCGACCATACTCATTGCTTAGCATAATGATTGCAAATATCGAAATGCAAATGTAATTAAAAGTTTTTAGCCCGCTGCAACCAATAGGTAGACGATAGACTACCTATTATTTAATGGCACCTGAATAAAATCCAGCGTAATTTTTAAAGGTACATTTACACCTTTAAGAATTCCTTTAAGGTATAAAATCTAATAACACCACAATAATGACATAGGGTTTCAAAACCTTAGTACTCAGAACTCCTTTCAAGGCACCCTATTAATTTTAATAATGTGTCCTCTCACTGTTGAAGTGAAGCATTAGACAGGTAATCTAGATTGTGTCGCCATTGCTATGTATCAGCTGTCGTCGCCTCATTAGGTATACAGAAGCTTGATCGATGACATTGTGATAGGCTGAAGCAGGCAGCTATTGATGTGGATTCGATGACCTGTTAAGTAGAGCATTGCCAATTTGTTCAATAGTACAAATAAATTAGCTATAATTTAACATCGGACGACTAGACCAACGAGTGATTACCCCTTTCTCTTTAATGCGTACTGCTGAGGTGTGGAACTAAAAGGTACTAAGGCAGCGATAGCCTAGTGGAGATACCAACAGACTGCCACTTGCAGAGAGAATCAGGTTCAAATCCACAGCGCGCAAAATCGGTCTTTGCGTATTGAATTGTTAATTATCGCTTGTCCCGTGCCTCGGAGACAGTCGTTACAAGGCGTCAGTACCTTCTAAATAAACTGACACAGTCTTAACCATTGAAACCCTTCGGGTTGCGCAGGTCAGACAGGCAGTCACTCTGTGGAAAAGCTAATATTCAGCCAAATCCGCTTCGACTAGTAAGCGGACCCCAGATTAAAACTGGGATAACGCTAGGACGATGATGATGCTGAGGTGTGGAACTCTATGCTCAATTCGGTGTTACCTGTTGAATACAATATGGTTGTTTTTAAGTTTTGAGGAACAGGTACTTGCTAAGCAAGCGTGCTCCATAATCGGCTGTATTAGCATCATGAGATATCATGTTAGCCGACAGTAAGAAAAAGGTTTATGTAGTTTCCTTATTGTATTTTTACATTTGATGAGGATTTTACAGATGAAACAATTCAGACGTACAGGATGTAATGCCACAACAGCAACCCGAGAGGTCATTTAAGAGATAAAAGTGTAAATATTCACCATACTCTAAACAATACTCAGGAACTTAAAAACCAGCGGTAAATAAATGACAATTAATCTGTTCCGACAGTTCCTTTCAGTAGTGATTAAGAGCTATTCCATCATATTTGTGTGCATCGACCACTTAACTAAAGAATAATTTTACATCCCGCTATTGATTCTTACTACCATTATCACGATTACTCGTACAGTTGGAAGACAAAGCTTTTTTTCTTTTAACACACAAACCAGGCAGCGACAGCCTAGTGGAGATACCAACAGACTGCCATGCAGAGGGTATCGGGTTCGAATCCACGGCGCGCACCAATGACTTTTCGGAGTTATGTGCGTATTGAATTATAAATTATCGCTTGCCCCGTACCTCAGAGAGCACGTTAAGCCATCGGTCCCGGCTGTCATAAAGATCTTTGACAGTCGTAATAGGAAGTCAGTGCCTATGAATAAAACTGACTCAAGTCTAAACCATGGAATATAGCTATCCCTTTGCGGAGGTCAGTTAGGCAGTCGCTCCGTGGAAAAGCTAATATTCAGTCAAATCCGGTTAGACTAGAAAGCGGACCTCGGGTACTAACTAGGATAACGTTAGGAGGATGATGACACAAACCTACGTCCCAACCTATTTCACTAACTACCAAACTGTATCAACTATTAGGTTAGCCATTAGTTGCTTAAATAATAAAACATGCGACGTTTCTAACACGTAAAGACCTCGTGACTTCGAAAATCATTACAATAGAATTTAGATTTTAAATAATAATTTTGAATAAATCCACCGCTAGTCACCTACGTAAACGTTGATCTACAAATATCTCTAAAAGGACATCTTCAATATAAAATAATTTAAAATCTATCGTCAAAAGCTTAAGCTGGACATTATTTACATTTCCATATATATTTAGCATTATAAAGATAAGCGACGGGTGTGACCTGATTATATGCAAGGCTCTAGGCAGCTCCATCATTGGATTAATATCTATCATCTCATTCATCACACGTTGGCGTCGTTTGACAATGAATTTGTTTGTGGTCTTACCTATAAATAATATTCGCCCAACCATTATTTATCTTATATACCTCTAAATGAGCAATTCTTGTACATATTATCTGAATCTTGGAAACGGCTCCAACGATTTCCATGAAATATAATATGCAGGAGACGAAATAAATACAATATCTTTTTAATACCGATGACTGCCTCGTTGGTCTCGCGGCATAAATGTGCGCGTGGGATTAGAAGGTCTCGGGTTCGATTCCCGGGTCGGGCAAAGTGTTATTGGGTTTGTCCGTTAGGAAATTCTCAGAAGCAGCACGGAGTCTGATAATGTGCCCGGTACGGTAATAGGCTCGCCCCCTATTACGCGGGAATAAAATAAATCTGGCGAAAGGTGGGTGTAGCAATATATCTCTGCCTACCTCTTCGGGGATATAGGCGTGAGACTATGTATGTATGTGTTTCTTTTTAATCTTACATGATTCACCAAAATAAAGATATACCGAGCAAAGCCCGGTCATACTGGTACTTACCTGTTATATAAACAAAATGAGGGTGTGAAAATCGAATGCTCAAGTTTGTGCAACGCTACAATTTCACAGCTCCGCCCATTTCTTCTATTAGCTTCTGAGAGCAGTTTTACGAGAACTAGTCATACGGCGTTGAAGCTAGGAAAAATAAAGAAAAAAAAATATTTTGGAAATGTAAGATTTTCAAATTGCCGACATAACGTTTTATTTCATGTGCAGTTATTTTAAAATATGCAAGCACAAATCGCACAGTATTTTATTTTTTAAACGTACCATATATGACCCGTCAGGCCTCATGAGGTTAACCTCCTAAGGAAGACTGTCATTTTCTGCCAGTCTTCCTTACACTTACCTTCCTTCGTGTGGTACAGCGATCATAAGAAGGTGTATTCTACAATTATCTTACTACTGGCACACCCTGTCAAATGTCATTTTATTCTATAAAAGTTTGTCGAATGTCTCTACACTGCACTCACATTCTACACTCTGGTGCCATTTGTATATCTCCCATTAAATATCCATCCCATCGCTCCTAGAGCGAAATACTGCAAGTCAGGTATCTTCCTGGAACCCATACCAGTCCTCTATCCCTTATCCTTTTAGAGGAGTTTGGTATTGTCAACCTTTTTCTACTGCAATAGTTGGGGTGGTCAATCCGAGGGGGCGTGGTGGGTTCCTCTTTCCTTCCATTAGGTTACAATGGAGTGCCGCCAAGTAACGCTTGATTCAATCAACCAGAGTAATTAATATTTTCCAGTAAAGAAATTTACCAAAACCTATGTTGAATTTGGAAACTAAACTGCAAAGATGACGTAAATGGTAAAAGCTCTATCGTCACTAAGGTACTTACGCAATTTTTGTACATGCACTATGATTTCTGCAATGAAGATACTTTTAAAATCCCTTTTTTTTATCTACTTACATTATTCATAGTGCTGCAAATATTTTTTTATCAAATTAGTATCGTTTATCACAGTTAACTAAAATGGTGTCATAGAAGGCATGTTAGGTACTCAAAGCTGTAATAGATGTGGATTACACCCATTACGTTACGCTTACAGTCCAGCGCTCAGTTCAATTTGCCTGCTTGACCCAAATATTGTACCTAACCCAAGATAGGCAGTATATGTAACCGAAAACGTAAGCAACACATCATCATATTCATCATCATCATCGTCGTCGTCCTAGCCTTATCCCGGTTGCATCTACGAAAGAATATTATCCAAAACTCCACACATTCTTAAGCCATTCACATAAAATGCTAGCGTAATTGATGTGTTCTTTAGAAACAATCAACAGGTTCCCACATTACAGTACATCACACAATCATTATAATCGATGCTTCAGAATGCGAGGAATCCGTGTGGCAATAGTTCACGAACAATGACTAACACGGCACTCATCTCATCTCATACTAGTTATGTTACAAAATGACTCATTTCATCTTAAGTTTACGCGGATATTGCTCATTGTCTTTGTGTGCGGTGAAAGTGATATGACGCCTCAGAGAAATGACTATTAGAAAAATATATATCTTAGTCTTTTTTGGAACAACGCCTTAAATTTTATACCGTGATATTTTTATGACAAGTAATTGATAAAAATATCAATAAGACTCGGATGCTTGGAACAAAAGTCATTTCACAAAATGATTACTTGTCCGGGATTAAAAGTGTGAGAATACTCTACAGGCTGCTCGGTTAAGCCTTTTCCTATGATATCTAAGCAAGCGCATGAGAGAATAAACCAGAATAAATGAAAAATAAATTTCAACAAAGGTAAATTTTATTCCAACTAATATCACTAATTTCTCAGATCATAGAAGGACGTGTAAATTGATTCCTAAATTAAATTTTAGAGAACATATAAATATTCGAGATTTAATTAGCATATTTCATATCCTTCAACAAAGCATTTTTAAGTCAGGATTCTGCAATCGAAAAGCATCCAGCACTAAATACACCATAGCTACATTTATATAAAAAATAGTACGACATCGTAATAAATATCACACTAAAGCGCTGGAAAGAAATGAACCACATTGTCTATTTTTTTTGTACTAAACGGACCTACTGGCTCAAATTGTTTGCCAAAATTATCTAGTACAAACCCTACACCACACGAAATACACAAAATATTTCTCAAAACACTCACACATACACAAATATTTCATAAATCCTTAAAACGTGCCGTGAACCAAACCAATCTTCGCGAATGCGTAACATTTAATTCCAGACTTAAGTCAGACTATAGCATTTAACAAAAACTTAGAGCTTACAATATACAGCCTTGCATAGTTTTCTAACATCGGTGAAATACCATCGAAAATTTCTTACAACACGATATAAAGGTGAAGAATTTGCAATACTGGGCGCGACAAGCGATGAACTTACTCAATTAAATAATATGTACAAGTATATATTTATGGATTTACCTATAACTAATAAAGCAACAATAATACATAAGTAACGATTATCCAGCGAACAAAGTGTGTTGTAACGTGGCTTTTACAAGTGAGAATTAAAATTTACCATTTAAATGTTTCAAAAACTATATTCAAAGCTACTGATAAAAGAGTAAGTTTTCGATTTAATTTCACCCAGTTAGGCCGCTTTGGCTTTTGAAGAAGTTCTCGACATGCTATAAAAAATCTGGTGATATGTCATACAGGTTAAATCTACAATTCGCGACAAACGTTTAAATTTAATTTATGTACTAATTTGAATATATTCACTTTTTGAAAGGAAGTCATATTAGTGTTATAATTATTTATAAACCCATGTCGATAACTCTAATCTAAATCTAAAAAATATCTAATGCAAATGAAGCGTATCTACGCTTTATACTATTTGTGAAATTAAGACTTGTAGTAGAATTACAATAATTAAACATCACATCTTCAACAGAATACAAAGCGCGCTCATCGCCTACAGTACAGCCTCGCCTTACCTAGTGGTATGCGCGATTTCGTGACGCGGTACAAGACGCGTTCACCTTGACACGCGTCGAATGTCGCGTCTTCGCATAATTAGATAAAAATAAAAGTATAACTGGCTTAGATCGTGTTTTGTTAAGCATTCGTCGGCCGCGTGATAGGGGCCTGTGCGCGTTGTAGCATACGGCACGATTTTGCTTAATTAATTGAAAAATATTTATTCCACATAGGTACCTAATATTGACTCATCAGAACATTTCAAAATAAATATTTTATAAGTATCGATAGTAAGATAAATTATTTTTCACCTCACCAGGTCAAACATGCCGCTTTTGCTGCGAGACAATAGTGAACAAAACGCGATTTTGATTCGAGCCTGGGTCAAAGTAGCTTTTTAAGTTTTCAATCTTCAGTGCCACGAATTGACATTGTTCAGCCATAAATTTGAAAAATTCGAATTTTACTGTGCTCTGTCTCTTTCACATGCATATAAAAAGCGAGTAAAAAAACAAACCCCTTCGAAATTCGATTTTGGAATTCGACCTCAAATAAACCACGTTCGGAAACGCGTAATAGGTATCTACCCTAAAATCTAAAGATATTTGTAATAAAGAAATTAAGATTTTTTAAATGTTATTGTTTATATGTTTAATTTATAATTTATATATTATAATTGGATTTTAATAGTTTATTAATAGTATAAAATTGGTATTTATCCAATACATTTTTATTTGGAATTTCGACGCGGTATCAAAACGCGATTTAAAAAAATAGCGGGAATAAAAATTTCGCCGATGCTGATAGCGTATAGTGTAACGTGTTAAACGTTATTTCAATCTATTCCTGTTCATTTCTATGTCTCCTAAGTAATATGTGTTCTCACTGCAGAGGTGAAAAGTTGTGTGTGCTAGACGAGAGCAAAGTCTTTTGCATCTCGTGCTGTTGAGTCCCTCACTACGCTCAGGATTCTAACTTTAAATCACTCGCTACGCTCGTGAATTAATCATAGAATCCTTCGCTTGCTCGGGACTCAAAGTCTGCACTCGAAACAAAAAGCAACTTTGCTCTCTTGTTGCACAAATAACTATTGTATACATTGCATTACATTCAGGCACGGTCTAATTAGTAATCCCAATTCTACAGTGTTCAGGTTTTTTCGTTTATTGTCAAGAATGTACTAAAAATAACACTGCCCTGAGGTACCCCGATTGTATTAAGGTATGTACAAATCATACATGGTAAGAAATCGTATACAGGGCCTGGATGCATGTTGTCCATAGACTACTTGAAAAGTACCCTAAGGTTTAATTTTACATTGCAATATAATTCTTTTTTAGTTTAGTTTTTTTTTTTGGATTTTATAAAAGCGTTGTTTTTTAGTTTTTTTTACTATTATTTATTTTTAATATTTAGTTAGTTTTTTTTTTAATTATTGCATTATCATTAGTCCTTGATAAATATGCAAAGGAGGATGGGCAGATTGGGACCACCTTCCAATAGCAATAAGATTCATGTCATTGGATAGGTCTTTTTAACCTCTTGTATGCCGGAATACCAGACACAATTAAAAAGCTATTGTGTCTCGCGTAGATCTGCGTTCCGGCATACGAGGGGTTAATAGAAACAACTTTTATTATGACGGCTTTGTTTTCACAGTTGTCCGTTCCAAGATATATGACATACAAGTTTCGATAAAAATATGTTGAAAAAAGCGTTCTTTATATGGTGCTTAGTACTTTTATTATCATCCGCGTGGTGACGGATTAAGAATACGGAATGTCACCACCCCATATCATCCCATGGGTGTCGTAAGAGCCGACAGATGGAGCATATTATGCAGAGAACAGCACTGTAAGAGAAGGAAAACTTGATCCAAACCCTATACCAACCCGTTTGGCCAGCGTGGTATAGTAGACCAATTCCTCCATTCAAAAGAGAGGCCTAGTCCAGCAGTGGACTTTTAAAGGCTGATGATGATGAGTACTTTTATTTTATTATTATGCTTTATTTTGCAAACTGACTTATCTTCGCGTCTGCCCAAGCGGTTGGCCGTACCAACCGCTTGGGCAGACGCGGGGTGCAACTTTTAAGAAACTAAAGGGTTATCAATACTAATATTATAAATGCGAAAGTCTGTTTGTTTGTCCGCCCTTCAGGTCGCAACAAAGCAATATTATGTAATTATGTTTTGTGAGTAGTTAGTTGAAAGATAAAGATAAGATAAAGATAAAAATATTAAAGATATAAATCTAAGCTCTTTTCGAACGTCATAATACTAAAATATATACTTATGTCCCAATTCTATAACTACCACCGCACGGCGGGCGTCGCTCAGCGCAGCTCCAAGTAACCGGTTTGTAGGGGAGGGGGGGCACCCCGCACTGTTCCTAAGCGCTTGGGCAGGCACGAGGACGAGTCAGTTTGCAAAACAAAGCATTATGTAGCACTCAGCACTATAATAAACGCTTTTTTCAACATACTTTTATCGAAACTTATATGTCATATATCTTGGAACGGACAACTGTTACAACAAAAGTGTCATAAAAAGTTGTTTCTATTAAAAATGCCTATCCAATGACATACACCTTATTGGAGGGTGGTCCCAGGTCCCATACATTTTTGCCCATTGAATTTTACAAACTAATCTGACGTTTCAAAGTCGGTCAAATTTGCGTGCAAAGTTTCCGTTACATAAATATATACATACCACCGAAGCTAATAAAAGCGTGTTAAAAAGAAAAGGTATTAGTTATATATTGTAATACCACTGACACTTAATAAAACTATAGAAACATTAGAATTCTGATACGTGGGAGTCTGTCGCGACATATTTTATCGTGGTAATAATGTTACTTTGCAGCCATTACTAGACGAACTATCTATACACATGGAAATTACACAGTAAAATAAAAACGGGAATAAAATGTCGTGATACAACGCACCCGCGCACTAATCTACACGGGCGGCGCGGCGGCGGCGGCACGCGGCGGCTTCGTCCAGTGCGCGTAACTCACCGTGTGCGTTATGTACGGTGTTACCTCACACGTGCTCACTGTGTTTGACTTTATCGTTAGCAGATTACTTTAGCTGCCGGTTTGTTTTTTAGAATGACGTTTCAATTGGAGAATCAATCTGTATATTTTGAGATGTCTCTATGCTTGCCGTAATACCTGTGTTATAATTATTTATATCATGATGTTTTAACGCCTTATAGCCTTTCTCGATGAAAGTACTATCTAACACAAAAATATTTCTATAATGCGAACCTGTAGATCCTGATTAGCACATTCATCCAAATCCTCTTTAGGGTTATAACATTATTACCGATTATTTCAGCCTAAATAAAAATAGTTGATTAAAAAACAGTAAAGACTCCTTTAGCAAGCTGCTTACATTATTTAAAAAAGGCCCAGACCGAGAAGATATAAAAGTTTAAAACTACGAAAGCTATTTACTAGCTAAAATAACGTGAGCGCCTACTAATCTAAACACGTTGTATCCAATATGTACGATACTTACCTTATCTGACCGACTCGTCGCGCTATTACCATACCGCCATGCACGTGCTTAGATGATTGACTTCAATTTATTTATTTATAAGTATAAATATAGACACAATACATATAATACGAGCTTGTACTATGGGTACTAGATAATGGATTGACATACATATTTTTAAGTATGAAAGATCTTACAGAAATAACATACATACAATATACAAGTACATATATGAGAAGACTACTGTAACTATGCTGTTTGTTGTACAGGTTAACAATTTATTACATCTGAGGCTGCTGAGCCAAGTGAGCAATTTTGCACATTCTATAACCTTGCTAAGTTTATTAATGGTATACATTAAGAGAACCTAAAAGTCATTCATCTTCTCTTCTTACTACCATACTTATCTGATATTCAGGTATTTTATACAGTTATTATAGAATTAAAGATAGACATTGCACATACCTACGACAACCGGCAGGCATGTTACGTGGAAAACGGACGTCTTGCTATGGCGCCACCGCCGAGCCCTGATAATCGGAGTGAGTGCAATAAACGCTGGCTTGACATCGTACCTAAGCGATGATATGTGTGTCAATCGACTTACACCAGGGATGCCGAAGTCGGTACAACGTGGAGGAGATGTAGCAGAAAAAGTGAATCCTGGGTTCTAGGTGAAGGCCTTGGATCCAATGAAATCCTTGGAAGATGATGAATATAGACCTACCCGAACTGGTAAATAGAATGTATTTAACATTCATATCTCTCTCAATGAAACAAATTAATGATATAAGACTAACGAGGCAAACTTGTTAATAAAATAAATAATAACAATCTAAAGAATAGGTACATTTTAAAAGATAATTTATCACCAAGGTGTGACAAATTTATGCACATATCTACATATGTATAATAATGATATTTTATTCGCTCCAGTTTTATAGGAAACCATTATCATTGCATATAAAATATACATATGTCTCGGGATTATAAAATGTCACGTCTATTTAGCTTTGTAATAAATTAAAACACACATTTGTAATCATTATGCTAATTGTTGACGTAAATCATGTAAATATAGGTGAATTACAATCCAGGAAGAAATTATAATACAGCAAAATATTGACTCAAGTTATAGATCATGTTTAAATATTTACATACCTACCTAGTGGAATTTGTGTGCAATTATGTAAAACTAAGTAAGTAGATGCCAACCGAAGATTGGATTGCTTATGGGCCCAGTGCTTTTAGTAGTCATCTCGTCAACGCCAGTGCGAAAAATAGCAGTATCGAAAAAAAGGCTCTAGGAATTATTGGTTTGACAGAATGTTATATATCTGTTAAATAACGTACAGTATGATACTGATTATAACGTAGTTTTGACTTACCGTAATTCATGGAAGGAAAGAGGATACTCTGCTATAATTACGTACCTAATTAGCAAATTCTCACTCGTTTTAAAGGGCTGTGAAATACTTACATGAGATTGAAGCCAAGGAAGCAACTTTAAACTTAACTGTATAAGATTCCAAGGAGGATAAATGGATAGACTAAAACTGCTGTATTGTACGTACACTATAAACACCTTTATGTCCTTCATATTAAAAAGACAAAATAAATAAGAAACGTTACAATAATATGAGTGGTTTTAACGCTAAAAGGTATAGTAAATGTTACCTGCCTACATACTACGAGGATACAACAACCAACCCAATTAATATTTTTATACCTTTTTACAATTTTATTTTTTTTATTTATTAATAGTCTCACGCCTGTATTCCCGAAGGGTAGGCAGTGTAAATATTACACCCACATTTCGCCATGAATTTTTAGGTCCCACGTAATAGGGGGCGAGCCTATTGCCGTTACCGGGCACTTCACCAAACTCCGGGCTGCTACTGAGTATTCGGAAAAACCCAGTAACACTTGTGCCCGACCCGGGAATCAAGCCCGGGACCTCCGATCAGCAGTCCCATACGCTATCCACTAGACCACGGAGGCAGTCATTTACAATATTGAGCAAATATTTTGGCTAACATTAGGGACCTTGAGCTGCAAATAAACAAATTGATTATTGGACCGCATCTGTCCTATATAAGACCTTTCTGTAAAGATGAAGAATTAATGAACTTAAAATCGATTTGCAAACTTTATCAGGCACTATTTAATCGTTAAAGTCAAATAACTTTTAAATTGCACAAGAGATGCGCAAATACCTTTCGTTTTATTATGAAAGCGCACATTTTTATGGAGTGTGGGCTGTTAAAATATTTAGTTGGGCTTATTTCGTTGAGAAATAAGCAAACAATGAACTGAGGCTTATGTCATAATATAACATAAATTATTACACAAACGTTTTTAAGACGATTTGCTTTGTGGTCGATTCTGTTGGTTTTGTATCTTTGTATTAGGTACCTACTCTAGAAATTATTATTATTTGAATAATATCAGTTGCGTTAAGTAGGCTTTTTGAACAAAAAACAACAGATCAATTTTCAAGGTAGTAGAGCCTTGCTGATTTCAGCATGAATGGGCCGGCTCGACCGGGGAAGTACTCACAGAAAATCGACGTAAAGTAACAATACCTAAACTGTTGCGTTTCGTTCGGTGAGTGAGAGTACCGGAGGTCCTATCCCCTATTCCTTCTCCCTCATCCCACTCCTCATCCTATCCCTTTTCCCAACCCCAAGGGTCGGCAATGCACTTGTAACTCCTGTGTGTTGCTTGTGTCCATGGGCGGCGGTAATTGCTTACCATCAGGCGATCCGTCTGCTCGTTTGCCGCCTATTATCATAAAAAAAAGATAACAAGTAAATAATCTGTAGTTAAACTCAGAGCATGAACATATTGACTCTTAACACACATATTGGGAATTGAACCCGTAGCTAACATTCGGGGAGAAAATATATTATAGCTTTAAGAGGATAATTAAATAATCAATGCGATTAAGGTCTACAGGAATTAAGTTTACATAATTGTTCTTCTGCCTCATTAGTTGGTATCCCTAGATATTAGTTAGTAGTATAGCCTATCATTAGACAAGTGTATGTGCCACGTGGAACAAAATTGAACTTGAAATGTAGCTGGCGAAATCAGTTAGTACTGGCAGTTTACTTGTAAGCAAGGAATACTCATTTCAACTTTTCAGCCAGAAAAAGTCCACTATTGGACATAGGCCTCTGGGCCTGAGGCCAAAGACCGATTTTGAACCGCCAGCATCCGAGTGCTGCCCGCAATACCGACCAAATTGTCTGTCCTTGTGAACTTGTGTACTAGTGCAATAAAACTATTAAAAAAACTAGAGCAACAAAATCAAAGTCATTGTGAAATATTCTTTATGTGAACCAATACATCTTCACTCCCATTTGATCACAATCTTCAAAATCCTACGTTCAACGCATTTCAACGCCTCAGGCATTGTCGTAACATCATCAGTCAGTGTTTGAATGACATATGACCACAGATCATATAATATTCCATGCATACGACTGTCAATTGCATAAAAATATAAGTTCAGAGTGACAGGCTTTTAATTATCTGAGAGAGTTCGCTAATTATGAAATGAAACTTAACGTAGAAATACCACTTCATCGACGACACGCTTTAATAAATTGAATTTCGTCACATTTTTTTCGGTTGAAAAGGTCACTTCCATACAAGACACAATGCGTATATCTGATTATGGTGTAAATATTTCGTCGATTCGTATCATAAATTTATTGAATTAAGATTTCTATCCTTTAAAAAAATATATTTTGAATATCAATAAGTTCATAAACTAAAATCGATAACTAATGTAATATTTTAAAATTAACTGCACGGATGGAGCTGACTTTAGTTCTCGTTTTCTGCAATATCGTGTGTATACCATATGAAGTACATAATTATATAAATTGTTGTGTTAAGATCATGGCATCCTATTACCTACCCACTCAGGGACAAGCAGTGAAAATTAAATAAGCATATAAGCAACCGAGTTACATGCATTTCCTGTAAGTATAGCAAAAACATGAATAACAATGTAATCGCAAATAAAAATATTTGAACGTATTGTCGAAGAGGTTGGCATGTTCGGAAGTAGTGGAATTAAATTCTGTAATATATCTAACGTTTGCCCTTTGAACGAAGATGAGTATGGCTGCCAACTTAGGGATGTCACATTCGCTTCTTTTAATGTGTGCTGTAAGCATTACATTTATAATACTTATTTTATATATTCTGAAAGTCATACAGTCATCTCATCCCAACTAGGCATAGACTGTCCTTTGGTACGCAGAGATAAGCAACTGATATATTATAGGTAAATTGCACCTAGACACTAAAAAAAAAATATGCTCGTCATACAATTGTTTTCCATTGCTATAACAGAGTCCACGATCTCCGGCATAGTCAGGCTTAGGTACTAACTACTAGATCAACGGGCCAGTGACAAATAATTACTCAACAGGCATATAAATGCATGTTTGTATGTATGTATGTACCTATGCATGTATGTGTATTATATGTTTCTGTATT
Source organism: Euclidia mi (assembly GCA_944739405.2). Taxonomy (NCBI): domain Eukaryota; kingdom Metazoa; phylum Arthropoda; class Insecta; order Lepidoptera; family Erebidae; genus Euclidia; species Euclidia mi. The sequence continues at coordinate 88,885,827 of OX123184.2, forward strand.
TACGTAATATATGTATATTTATCTTTACTTAGCAAGGAACTTTATTACTACACCATTTTATAATTCTATTTCCCTTATCTATTTCTTTCCATCCAAAGGTTGCCTGGAAGAAATCGCTTTTAGCGATAAGGCCGCCCATTGTGCATTGTATTTGTAAACTTCTTGTTCTCTTCTAACTCTGTAATGTGACTTGTGGCGTAAAATAAAGAATTATCTATCTATCTATCTAAATGTCGTTCTCAAAGACGACGTTGAGTGACTGGGTGTCCCAATTTACTTAAAATCTTACTATTGTTATAAGCGTGAATGTTTGTGAGGGTGGATGGATGTTTGCCATTCTTTTACGCAATACTACTGACCAGATTTTGATGAAACTTTGTAGTAATATGGTGTATAGATCAGAATAGCGCATAGCCTACTTTGTCTCGCAATAACCGAGACCCATTCTGGCGTAGCCGCGGGCACAAACTACATAACATAACTTCACACCTATTATCTCCGAAGGGGTAGGCAGAGGTGTAGTACACACCCACTTTTCGCCAGTTATGTTTCGGTCCCAATGTAATAGGGGGCGAGCCTATTGCCATTTACCGGGCACTTTATTAGACGAGCGATAATTAACATTTTTAATACACACATAACTTCGAAAAGTCAGAGGTGTGTGCCCGGGGTACCTGGAGATCGAACCCGAGACCACCTTCTCGGCAGTCCGTTACGTACGCCACTGGGGTGTCGCCGCTACAAACTATTATTATATTGAAATCAATAGAGTATTCAAAGAAATGTGTCAACCCTATAGAACGATTGTAGTCCGGCTCGGGTTCGATCCCACGACCTCATCCGACACCGAGCACGATTCCATTATTTTATTTGACGAGACCTTTAAAATACCAGAGCCTAGTAATTGTTGCACGCCTACATATTTGTCTAGGGCTCGTGTCGAACCTAAGTCGCGGCAAAGGACAATGGGACCTTCGCAAGTTATACCGACACATATAGTCACTTGTAGTTCATTCAATAAATGATGCTTGACTGAACAAATGACGCCGTTGGGATAAATGTTTAGAGTTCAATTCCACTACAGGACTATAAGAGTAATACACAAATAATAAATGTTATTTTTGTATTTGTGTGTCGACCGTTTGGGTTTTTATAAAGTTCCCGTTAAATAAAGAATATTTTTATAGCGCCTGTCTTGCCGTTCGCAGTAAATTGGCAAAATAAAGCAACGCTTGCATAATCTTTTCTCTATCTTGAAGAGCTTGTTTTGCCATTGACGTCAGACCGCCGCCGCGCTTCAGAGGGCCGTTATGTCATTTGACTCGGTTCTAGCAACGAATACAGATTTACATAATAGAAGCGCATTTCTTAAGAATTTCGTGTGCCGATTCCAAGTGACGAATTGGCGGTTGTCAGTGTAGTACGTAGTTGGCGCCGTTGGCGGCGCTGGCGTCGTTCTCCGTCTCTCTTGCTCTCGTAGTTAAGATACACAGGAGGAACGTTCGTCTCTCTTGCACTCATAGAGACAGCTGTCACAGACTCACAGCGCGACTGCCACGCCGCCAAGCGGTAATTTGGGTCACAGAAAGTTTGTCTACAGAGCGCCCATAAGAAATGCGCCTCTATTAATAAATATCTATGCTCTATGGTTCTAGTCTTAGGATATGAATCATATAACCATGTCATGTCAACCTTCTGGCATCCTATAAACTCCTGTACTGGCACAGAGTTGTACGATAGAAAATAATCAAAACGTTTTCGTAAATACTTATCGTAAGATCATATTCCTAGCGTCCGTCCCTTTTCTAGGTAAATTACAGATAGATGATTGCGACCGTATACCAGTCAAGTCACGCTCATTGAAATTAATAAAATAAAATATACTATTAACTAGTAAACAGTAAACCCATTTTGCCAATGCAAAATTAACATCAAAAGTTGCACACGTTTTTTAAAAGAAAACCTCCTTACGAGAGGGCAAACAAGATTAACAGGAACAGAAAACTACTTTCCTTCCAAGTAGAAAACACGCGTAAACTAACAAGATAGTCGTACATATTATTACAGTAATAGACGTAAGTCAAAAAACCGTGTGCCATAGTTCAAAGGGTAAGCACACTTTGTGAGCGGCACGCGTGCGCTGATCAAAGAGCGTGATTGTCACCGTTTGTCCCGGAGGAGCGTAATCACGTCATTACGTGTCATACGTGACGTTTTGTTATAACTAGTTTGACTTACGGACCACCGGTTGTCGGTTCGCGGTTGTCTCTGGGTTGAGTGCTGTGGGTTCAATTTCCACATGAGACGAGCACTTTCTAGTCTGGGTGTCCGTTGATTGAATGTTTGTAAAGCATCCCGTTATACAAGACCTATTTCTAGGGTTATAGTTCTAAAGCTGCGGCAACGGCATAATGCGTACCTAAATGCTGTTGACGTGGCGAGTATCCGTGACAAGTACTTTCGCGATTCCACGAAGTCCATTCATGTCCCTCAAGAGACTACATACATCTCTATAGCCTCTGACAACTACACAGAAGAATACATGTCAGATAGTGCTTCGAATCTTTACTGCATAGTGCGTGTTTATTACCATTTACTAATCACGACATCGATATATTTGTACTAACGTACCTAGTCACTATGATAGACTTTTGACACAGCGAAAAACAATTAAAGTAATCAATATAGATTGATGAGGTGAACACTAGTCCCAGCGTATTTACGCATACCATGTGACGGCTAGCATCAGTAAAAGATATACTTATAGAAACTTTTAAACACTCGCGTTGCATGTTTAAGAATATATATATATATATACGGGAATTAACGCGAACATGCATTAGGTATTTACATACCTTATTTTGTTTGCTTTGTACGATCTGGACGAAATGACGCGAGTTGTTCACGAAAGACGGTGTCATACCGACTAATGGCTGCAATACCGATGCAACGTGCTTCGCAAGGTCGTAAGTAGGCGAGGAAATCTGACTTACGATAGGCCGCAGTGGCACGTTGGGCTAATATACCTTAGGCAGACCATATAGCCTAGGTGGTTGGTATGGCTTGGGACCATATAACTTGCTATACTCATCTTCCGTGAACAGGTCCTGGTGGTCTTGTATCAGTGCTCGTATTCTGCGCGTTACTCTGGCCGTGCGGTTATATGAGACCGGTTTATACACCTTGTTATCACATAACAACTCTCGTACCTTGTCCGTATAATCAGCCGTATTCATCACTACAGTGGCGTTTCCCTTGTCGGCCTTAAGCACTAAAATATCCTGGTTGTCCCGAATCCTTTTCAGTGCTTGACGCTCTTCCATAGTGACATTGCTGGTGGGTATCTTGGACTTCCGTAATATCACCGCGACGTCCTGTCGTAGGGTATCGGCATCACCGGGCGGTACTTTATTACGGATAATCGTCTCCTCAACACTGCTGATTATATTTTCGTACGGTATTCGCTTAGGTGTTAATGCGAAGTTTAAACCAAGCCAACTTTGGCCAAGATGTTAATACAGGTTCATCTAAACTCGCGTTGGATAGATTAATTACGGTGTTACTGGTTTGTACCGATTCCGTAGGTAACGTTTTATTCACATACCGTCGGTTTAATAAATTCGAGAACTTTCGCTCGTGAGTAGCACTACATAGTTCGAATGTCCGACTTGCTTGTAAAAACGTTATCCGATCACACAAATCATAATCAACGCGAGATAGGAACTCACTACACTTCGCATGCACGGCATATAACTCACACTGTACACTATTAAGCTCACTATGTTTGTTGCGTATTAACTGTCTCAGGAGACGTACACTCGCGTTATATAGAATTTTACGGGAAAATGCGATATCACTACGTGGTTTTATACGCACACACGTAGGTAATAAGTCCCAATCGCGACATTTTGTTAGAAATATCAACGATGTTTCCACTCGCGCCCGTTTCCTTCGTAATAATTCTAGGTGACGCACTAATTTCACAATTTCCGACCCGTAGCGGTTTGCAATAGAAACTTTTAAACACTCGCGTTGCATGTTTAAGAATATATATATATACGGGAATTAACTCGAACATGCTTTAGGTATTTACATACCTTATTTTGCTTGACGTTTCGAGACGGTTTCACGCCCCGTGGTCGCAAGCTGACTGGTGTAGCGGTGTCACGTCTCCGAGTGCGAGGTAGAAGGTTCCATTTCTACCCCCGGGTCGTTTATTTTCGAAGTACCGGCACAAAACACACTAACCGTATCTGTATATTGAACATTCGCCGACTGCGCATTAAAGTGGGGTGTTGTTAGTCGAATCACTGGATTCCACGCCGATGACAATTTGAAGCCCTCTTCCCGATTGAAATTTTTATGTTTTCTGATTTCGATCGCTTCACGCACAACTCTTGGGTAAAAGTTACTTCGAAAATAAACGACCCGGAATGGATGAGGATGTGCTATTTTGATTCATTACCTATATTACTGCAGAGTTGTAGCAGTTTTTCAAACATAGATACATTTTTCATGCAAGATTAACAAATATCAGGCCATCTTTGTATCCGTTCTCAATCAAAAATTATCCTTTTATCGTAGGTTACAAAAAGCGCAGGTGATGTGTAAGACTTCTCCCGTACAAAATTATATATTAGTAAGATTTTAATAACAGCGAAAGAAATGAATAGATCATTTAGACATAGAAGAACCTGATACAATCAAAATAATACATTTCATAAAAAATATGAAAACCGGCAATATTGAAGTTTTCATGTGGCCTCAGCTCATTCTCTCACATCTATTTTACTCCTTTACTAGATGACAGAAAACATTGAAGTCAAGGTTATTCATGCAATTTGCACCTTGAACAAAATCACTAAAACAATTGTTCTACAAAGGTTACACAGTTCATTAACGCTCTCCTTGGATGATTGATATTTATAAATACGTTAAATGTTAATAATTTCAAATATTGTTTGCAAAAATAATTTAGCTATTCATGGCTAAGTGCTATTATGTCCATTGACAGTAATTATCTCTAATTCTTTGTCGAGTAGCGCGTTGGTTTCGCAGTATTTAATTTGCTATCTGCAAAACTAACCAAAATAAATAGAGTTTAACCCCAAGTCCTATAATTGAACTTATAGTAAGTATAAAAACGATGAGTGAGAAAAAGGGTGAGGACATTTCCGCCTATTTCTTTCTTTCCAAGTGATTTCGATTGTCATCACTGTCATCAAGAGCTGCGATAAGCCACTAATCATCAGTCGCGCGAAACCTCGTTCTAAGAAAATAATACAGAAACACTAACATGCAACGCTACAATTAATATAAATGTACCTCTATAGTTAGAGGTGGCAAACTTCTGTGAGAGCTTCCACGTATGAATACACTTTTTGTTTAATCCAGTACACACACGTTTATTAGATCTAAAACTTTATTCTGGAACAAAAACTGTACCGAACGGAACACAAAATTAATATTTACACTAGTTTAGCTTTAAACAGTTTTAGTTTTGTGATATTTTATAAGTAATTCAAATGTTTGACTTGTATTCGTAGTCAGCTTTTTTATGTTTGATCATTTATCCTACAAAGAACTAATATGTTTTAAAGATTATACTTTTCTTTTAAGAAAAATCCATTCGACAGAATTTGACAAAATTTTACTATAATATAATCTTGTCTTAATCATTAATCTTTTTTCAAAAATCTGATGAAATGCAATTGTTATACATGTACGTTTACCATTGCAATTTTCTTCCAAATAAATTAAAAATGAAAATTAATAAAAAAATATCCATCATATTGTCACCTTTTCAAACTCTAAACAATAAAACTCCACTTAAAAGTATACTTTAATAAATTGAAGCTTCCTCTCCACCTGCCCCAATTTCAGTCCCCCTCGCCATAAACAGACCATAACGATCCTAAGTCACAAATGATAGAGGGTCAGGCCGTGGCTATAAAACTTATGAATTTATGGCAAAAAACACCATACCCTATATTGTCTGTCGATGATGTGTGAACTTTGGCGTTATATTTTCATAAATAAAGTATTGGTTTGGTAATATATTATGTATTTATTTGTTGTTTATATTTTAGACTAGCTGTTTCCCGCGGTTTCACCCACGTCCTGAGGGAACTACTTCGCGTACCCGGTTAATTTATAGCCTAAGTTACTCCTTGGTACATCAGATATCCGCCAGTGAAAGTCCCGTCAAAATCGGTCCAGCCGTTCCAGAGATTAGCGAGAACAAACAGACAGACAGACAGACAGACAGACAGACCGACAGACAGACAGACCGACGAACAGAAAATAATTTTAAAAAATCATTTTGGTATATGTGCCTTGTATACATCCATATGTATTAAATAAAAAGCGGTTATTTTAATATTACAAACAGACACTCAAATTTTATTTATTTGTATAGATATACATGAATGGGATGTAGATGCAAGAGGCAGCGATATCCTAGTGGAGATAAAAAATTGGGCTAGTGCGAGTCGGACTCGCGCACGAAGGGTTCCGTACCATCATCTATAAAAGCAAATCACGTTTGTTGTATGTATACATAAATATTTTTTAAATTTCTACCTGTTTATTAAGATCGAGTAACAAATTGCATAAAAATTAGGTTTGTTGTATGGGAGCCCCCCTTTATTATTATTTTTTTTAATTATTTATTTTGAAAGGTAATATACAACTACATAGGGTTCCCACCAAGAGGGTGCATAGGGTTCCCACGAAGAACTTAGGGTCCCAAGCCAACCTCACCTGCAAGTGGTGCACCTGCCGATCAACGGACGAGGCTCTGGCAAACAAAATATCCCGATAAGTGGCAATAGGCTCGCCACCTAATAGGTGGGATCAAAACACTGGCGAAAAGTGGGCGTTTAATATGCCTCTGCCTACGCCTTCGGGGAAACAGGCGTGAGTCTATGTATGTATGTAATATGCTACTACATATTCTGTTAAAATTTTAAGCGTCTACCTGTTACCGTTAGTAATTTTGAGCAAAAAATACGAAAAAAATCACGATAATTGTATGGGACCCCTCCTTAAAATTTTCATATTTTTTTGTATTTGTTGTTATAGCGGCAACCGAAATACATAATTCGTGAAAATTTCAGCTTTCTAGCTATCACGGTTTATGAGATACAGCCTGGTGACAGACAGACAGACAGCGGAGGCTTAGTAATAGGGTCCCGTTTTTTACCTTTTAGGTACGGAACCCTAAAAACAGACTGCCATGCAGAGGGTATCCAAGTCCGAGGCCACGACTGACTTGTCGGAGTTCTGTACGTACTTATCGAATTGTTAATAATCGCTTGCCCTTTGCTTTGGAAATTTGTCGGTCCCGGTTCTTTGACAGTTTTATATGGAGTCAGTTATACTGAACAAACTGACAATAGTCAAAACTTTGGGTTGCGGTGTTAAGACAGGCAGTTGCTTTACGGAAAAGCTATTCAGACAAATCCTGTTAGACTTGCAAGCGGACCCCAGGTTGCAACTGGAGTAATCCTAGGAGGATGATGAGAGGTAGAGAGCTAGAGCTAAGTGTTAAATAAACTGGCAATTTTCTTTAAACTGAGTAGTCTTGTCCATGTAGTGACGGATTAAGACCTTATTCATTAATTCAATCATTCGGGGGAATCGTAAGAAAACTCCTAGTGGCGACTAGCGAATTCTCCAGTCGCTACTTGGGAAATTCTCGAAGCAAATATTATCTTTGCAAAGAGAAAATAGAGACTAGACACCAAAGTCAGCGTAAAAAGTAGGCCAAATCCTCCCTTTGATTCACAATGATATTGTGAACAAATTTCGATTATGTAGTACATGCACGATAATGACCAACTTGTTACATAAAAAGTAAAACTACATCTATTTATGATACATAAAATAAATAATTTCAAATTTGCCGTGTGGTTGACGGCATAGAATACAAGTGTCACCACCCCCTATCTTCCCGTGGGTGTCGTAAGAGGCGACTAAGGGATAACACGATGCAAATACCATCTTTGCGTAGAGACGTAAAACTCGACATCAAACCCTATACGACTACCTCGTTGGTCTCGCGGCATAAATGTGCGCGTGGGATCGGGAGGTCCCGGGTTCGATTCCTGGGTCGGGCAGCGTTATTGGGTTTTTCTGTCACGAAATTCTCAGTAGCAGCACGGAGTCTGGAAATGGTACGGCAATAGGCTCGCCCCTTATTACGTGGGACTAAAGTATATCTGGCGAAAAGTGGGTGTAGAAATACACCTCTGCCTACCCCTTCGGGGATAAAAGGCGTGACGATATGTATGTATGTATGTATGTAATTTCAAAATTTGAATATGCATTTTTTATGTCTTTTTTCAATAAAGAACCTAGTAAACTGTAGCTAGGATTAAATAAAGGCGAACTAGTATCATAGTAGTGAGACTGGCACTTAGCATAAATCTAGTGAAGAAAATAAAAACAGTCGGCGTGTACCGTCAGTAATAAGTGTCAAAATACAGCCGTTAATTCTTCGTGAGGTGCTCTGACTAACTGCCCTGTGTGAAACATTGCTTAATGATACAGCTCCACTGGTAATAGCGGAAATATATTGTGCTATATATTATTGCAGACCTTGGGCTCGAAGGACTTGGATTGCAATCTGGACGGGGTTTGATGATGATAATTAAATGGTGCTACATATTATTACCATCGATTATAGACATCTCGTGTCGTCTTCAGGTCGTCGTCAACCGCAGCCTTCGCCGTATTCTCGGTGTTTACTGGCCCGAGAAAATGTCTAACGTAGAGCTATGGGAACGCTGCGGTGAGTCTCCGATCGACCACCAGATAAAACGCCGCAAGTGGAAGTGGATCGGCCACACGCTCCGAAGGGATCCTGAACATATACCAAGACAAGCCTTAGACTGGAATCCCCAAGGAAAGCAGAACGTGGCCGCCCTAAACAGACCTGGCGGCGTTCAATCATCGCAGAAGCGCAAAACATAGGCAAGACCTGGAGCGAAATAAATCGAGAAGCTCAAGACCGGGCGGAATGACGGAGCCCTGTGGATGCCCTCTGCCCCATCTAGGGGACATTGGACCTTAAGTCAAGTAAGTCAAGACATATTATTACCGGATTTCATACTGTTAATTCACTTTATTACATAGGGAAATCGACGGTTGAATCAAACTGCATAATTTTCATATAAGTTTTTTTTTTCAGTGATGAATTTTAGATTATAAGCGACGATCATAATTAATATAAAGCTACAATAATCTTTTACAGGTTGATGTGCGTAATGTGATACCAACACCTGCCAACGAGATCCAGCTATGGAGTGGATATAATATTATGATATGATATTATATTATGGTTGTCATGAAAACAAAAAGCTCTTTTTTTAAATGTACAAAATAGTGTATAAACTATTACTCAAAATTACAAAGTCTTATGCTGTTAATTTTATCAAAGTTAAAATTTATTTATTACTAAGATATTTTTTTATATCTATAGGTATACCATAAATTATGAACTTGCTGAACATCTTTTTAACTAACATTATCTTTTCATTGCGAAGTAATAATTTCAGCATAGCTTCATCTCGCACATATCTTGTAGTATACCACAAGCTTGTTTCCACGCTTACCGCTCACAAAGCAATAAATAAGCGAAGAGACAACACCTTGTTAACTGGAAATAATTAACGACGGAAAAATAACGCGCGCCATGGCCGACGGGCTTTATTGTCTTACACGCCAATGAGCTTCACATATTTTTCTATTGAGTTTAGTATTTTATAGTTATTTTTTTATTTGTTTTATTACTTGCTATCTAAAAATGAATTCAGCAAAACTAGAAACTTAAAATGGCATTTTGGGGATAGAATAAACATTGCTTTATTTTTGACCAATCTAGCAAAATAGGCAAAAGAGACATTTTAAATAATAAAGTGAAAAGAAAATCCTACTCAGCAACTACATAGAACCTGTGGGGCATTTACAACCTACAATATTACATAAATATGCTTGTTCCTAAGGTATTTACTGGATCTTTACCCGGACCTCCAAAGTATTTTTTGGAGTACCTAAGATTTCAATCAATCAGCCTATCGCAGTCCACTGCTGGACATAGGCCTCTCCCAACACGCGCTACAGTACACGGTCCTCAGCCTTCCGCATCCAGTCTGTCCCAGCCACCGTTTTCAGGTCGTCGGTCCACCTAGCCGGGAGCCGCCCTACCTTACGCTTGCCGAGGCGTGGTCTCCACTCTAGAACACGCTTGCTCCACCGGCCATCAGTCCTTCTAGAGTTATGGCCAGCCCACTGCCACTTGAGCTTACTGATTCTGTGAGCTATGTCGGTAATTTTGGTTCTTTGTCGGATAACTTCATTTCGGATTTTACCCTTCAAATTGACGCCAAGCATAGCTCGTTCCAGAGCTCGCTGCGTGACTTTAAGTTTGTGGACTAGTCTCACTGTGAGTGTCCACGTCTCGGCACCGTACGTCATAACAGGTAGGACGCATTGGTTGAAGACTTTGGTCTTCAGGCATTGCGGTAGGGGCGAAGAGAAAACTCGATATAGCTTGCCAAACGCTGCCCAACCCAACTGGATCCTGCGGTCGATTTCTTTCTCGAAGTTGTTTCTACCAAGCTGGACTACTTGCCCAAGGTAGACCTAAGATTTAGTAGAGAGGAAATATAATTTGTCTCTTACGGACCAATATCTTTAAAACCTGATACCTAACTATTGACCATCAGCTGTTAATGTTTTTTTGCTGACTGACTTAACTTGCGTAGTGACATTCCACTTCACAATTATAGTAATCATCTGAAGATATCAAAAACCCGAAGCTTGTTAAAAAGAAAACTCTTCTATATTTTATTTCATATAATTAGACTCTATTCACAGACTCAGGACACACATACAGTACAAAGTCTTCCACACAATTACTCGCGTGTCCCCACTTCCCTACGATCTCATACACGAATAACAAAATAATGCTACTACACTATAATTATGCTACGAACTTTTCAACTTCAGTGAATAGCTACGGTGTAGCATTGTAGAGCACCCCTGGCTACGGCGTAGCAGTTCAGGGTTGTTTACAAAAACAAGATGACTGGCTTAACGCGCCCTCCCGTGTCTTTATTGGCCCTTGTAGGCTTGTCTGACAGTGGATAGTTTTATGCGGTATTAAAGCAAGGAAATAAAATTATCAATAATAAATTAATTTAAATATTTCACTAAACTATATATGAATATCATTCATGTTATATTATTGCTGGATGTGCATAAATATAGTAAAATTTCGTTCACCTCCATACTGAGTACATGTAACGTGAAGTTGTCGATGCAACAATAGGATGTAATGGCGTGGCATAGGTGTACTTTAACAGCCCTTATTGGTACGCCTTTAATAAATAACACCCGACAAGCTCCAAAAGCTGACATTGTGTCGTAACTGGTTACACTAGAAAGCCGATCCCGAGTTCCAAGGCAAATTAGCAGGATGTTACCGGCATAACCCTGCGCGCAGAAAAAGGTATTGATTTTAATTGTGTAAAAAAAAGCAATTTGACTTAAAATCTTATTTGAAAATTGAATACCTAAAATATCAATATGTAACATTTATGTAAAATGCGATACAATGTCTACGTATTGTAACATTACTGAGTGCATGTTACATAAAGCGGTCGGTGCAACAATAGCGCTATAACCGAGCGAGGTAATGGCGCGGCGCCGGTTAACTTTAACGCGCAGGTGCTTAGCGCCGTAAACAGGTACCTACCACGTAACACTGTGATACACTTACTGGCACTAGGTAAGTGGTGACACTAATAGTGAGACATGCCTTTAAAGTAAGTAAGTAAATATTTTGTTTTAAAGCGACAGTGAATTCAATGTCTGTTTGTTCATTCTATGCACAATACATATATCGTAAGGCATTTCTTTCTAAATATTTTTAAACATTCGTACCTACTGTTTTATTGCATTGTCGCAGTTGCAATTCTGGGATCGCTCACTAGTCTAGCCTGATTTGAATGAATATTAGCTTTTCACAGAGGGACTGCCTGTCTGCTCTCCGCAGCTCAAAGGGATAGCAATATTCCATGGTTTACTGTACTTCATATAACGACTGTCAATTATCTGTATCTATAGGTCTGCAACGCACGGGGCATGCGATTTATAATTCAAAACGCACATGACTCTGAAAAGTCAGTGGGTCGCGCAGTAAATTCGAATCCGATACCCTCTCGGACCTAGAGGGTATCGGATAATAATACTTTACCTAGAGTCTAGGTAAAGTCTTAACTCTCGAGGCTGCCAAAGTTATGGCACCACGGAGATACAAATTGATTAAAATCACCGTGGTTCAATTTACACAAACTGCTGACAGTTTTACTAGAAAAAGGTCGCATTAAAAACGATGAACTACAAAAATACGTACGAAGTTAATGATACCGAACCTAAGTAACATCAACAAAAAAAGAACATTAAGTACAGATATTTCTTTCACGGTGATAGCGGGCGAAAAATACGTAAATTTTCCACCTTTTTTGTGATTCATGTTTTTAAAATTATTGCGTCCTAAAATACAACATGGCGGGTTTAAAAATCTTGCGCGCGCTATCTACTGGCGGCCGGCCAAACTACCTGCACAATAAATAATACAATCTGAGCTCGTGCGCAGCGAGGTGCACACTGGCAACTTTTAGTTGCAACTCTTAAAACTGATAAAGCTTAATTGGTAGTTGCGTGAAGATAGTCACGCTCGCTTCGACACGTGCACCTGCAGTTGGGGAAATGGCGGTATCTTTCCCTATGTTGTTTGGCGTTAATACCTCGCAAAAGAGCATGGCGTCATTTTGACAGTCTTCAATAAAAAAGGAGACGATGCCGTTCCCGGCTCTAATGCTGCAGACTATGGCTTATACCTTGTTGGAAGAGAGAGTACATCTGGTGTACGAAAGTAAGAATTCGAAGTTCAAAAAGCGAAAGTCAAAGCATTTATTTGTAAACACAGGTACAGATCAAACTCTAAAAATATACAGGTCCACGATGTTTCGCTTGAAAAGCACACAGTGCACAACAGTGAAATTAGGACATTTTTCTAGACCAGCACGGTCCTTACTCTGTTACCGCACATTCAGTTCTGCTTTTAGTATCCCTTTACACGCGCGTGTATCTCGTTTACACAGTTTAGGCGTTTCGCCGCGAGCAACACCGACGATAACTGCCATTGTAATAGGTGCGCGTATTTTTAGTCGCAATTTTACGTAGATATTGCACCGTAATTACGACAAGCTGTGAACTAAAATGTATATAATGTTAATGTTTTGATGCTATCGCTACCTGGTTAATATCCGAATGAATAAAAGAGGATATGTTTGTGGTGTGAGGTAAAAGAAGATGTAGTGACAAGCATCGAGAAAGGCATGTTAAGATGGTTTGGGCACATGGAGAGGATGGATGACGAAAGACTGACACGGAAGATATATAAGGCAAGTGTGAATGGGACAGGACGAAGGGGAAGACTTAGGCGGACGTTCTCTGACCAGATTGGAGACATCCTAAAAAAAGGACAGGTCAGAAGTACCCTAAACACAAGAGCATGCATGAGAAACTTGATGGGAGTGAATGAAGCAAGAGAGGTATGTCAGGATCGTTGCAAATGGCGTTCCGTAGTCTCTGCCTATCCCTCCAGGAAACAGGCGTGAGTCTATGTATGTATGTATGTATGTTTGTTTGTGGTGACAATATTTCAAAGTGTTAGTTTGATTGTGACTAGTTTTGACACGGGTGGCCTAAAAGGTAAGGTGGTCGCCTCGCCCCTTTGCCAATTGGGTAATGTGGGTTATCAACCTGCACGAGACATGATTGTTCTCGGTATCTCAACTGAAAGAAAATAAGTCATCGTCATCATCGTCCTAGCATTATCCCGGTTGCATCCAAGACTTATACGTCTTGAAGCTCGGGGCCCGCTTACTGGTCCAACCAGATATGACAGAATATCAGCTTTTCTACAGAACGACTACCGTCTGACCTTCGCAACTCAAAGAGATAGCGATATTCCATGGTTTAGACCAGTATCAGTTTAGATATTAGGAAAAAACAGTACTTTAAATCAGATGGGTAACAATGATGATTCATTGATACAGTTTTCTGATTTTCAACTATCGCGAATAGTAGAAATTTCGACAGTTTTATATCCCAGCACTATTTAAAAGCATTTAACGATTAAGTAGGTACGTGTCTCTCAAATGCGAGAAAACTCTCCAACTGAAAAACTTTTACAACTTTTCTTAAAAACTGAACTTAGATTGAAGTTGGATGGGAGCTCTGTGGGACCGATTTCTAACTTTTATATTCGTAATTAAAATCCTTAGGCCAAGATAAGGTACTGGTCAGAACTACGTACTTACTATATTTTATCAAAATTTATATACTCTTTTTGAATAGTGTGACTTAGGGAATCCCTATTTCCGATTTTTTTCGCGTTATTCTAAGTAGCAGTGTATGTTGCATTTTTATAAATTTTACTTCTCTCCTATTCCGTAATTATTTTGCAGTATTCGAAGTGCGCATGTGACGCGAATAGAAGTATTATCCTGCAGATAACAAAAAACTTGCAGCAAGTTTAAATCAAACTTGCTAGTTTCACTGTGACAAACTTGCATCAAATTTGCATGAAGTTTGCTTTTCAAAGGTTGCACAGGTACAAGGCACAGGTTGGTAGTCTGACAACTGCTGGTCGTCGAGCACCTCCTGCTGTATCTAGGAGGTCGACCGACCACCAACCTGTGCTCGTCGTCATCCAAATCCTTTGAAAAACCAACTTCACGCAAGTTTGTCACAGTGAAACTAGCAAGTTTGATTTAAACTTGCTGCAAGTTTGGCAAGTTTGCATTGTTATCTGCGCGCACTATCAACTGCATAAGATTCTATAGTAAATTTGACTTTTCAAAGACTAATGCCGCATAAGAATAAATATTATATCGCTGAGGAGTTAACAAACTAAAATCAAGGGATACAAACTACACCCAGAGTAAAAACAAATTCTGGATCACAAAAAATGTTTCCCCGTTTATGATCAAACCCACAACACTCGGTGCAGTGCTCAGCGTCAAAGTGACCGCTAAAGCCACTTCGCCATACAAGCAGTCTAAATTTTAAGTCTTAATACTTTCAAAAATCCTATACAAAATAACTCCAGAAAAATAAATTACCAAAGCAATAAACGCGGTACGCAGGCACTTACAAATTTTAAATAAAAGCGTTCGTGAGGGGTGTGCGGATCGGAAACACTCAACATATTGTTGAGAGTAAGCCATATATTGCGCGAGGTGAGTAAGGTGAACTCTGATACGCCCTGCTATTACCTATTCTATTGTCTATGCACACACATGTGCGAGTAATAGATACGGCATTCTAAATATGTTCGCATATTTAAGAAAACGCTTAAATATTTTAAAGTTGAATTATCCTTTGGGAAATGGTTACCACTACTTAACTTATACGTGTAGACATGAGCTGATATGAGCTTCAAATATTAACGAGTACTGAAATGGCTACAGTCTGGTCTCAACCAATCTAGGTGCAAAGTTAAGTGACAACAAGACTTTGTCCATCCAACTGTACCCCCTGGGAAGCCTGCTCCACACACTTATTTGACACTATTTTTAGGGTGGAAAATTCTGAGTATAAGTTATCTAGCACGCTTACAAAAATCAAACTTGAAAAAAACGGCTCCTGCACAAGGTTTGAATCTCGTAACACAGGGAACATTCAAACATGGGGTACAAAGAACACACAGTCTCGCAACAAAAAATTTGAAATACAAAATAGAAAATTACATCATGTTTTTATCGATCCCACCCTCTCGGCTCAATGAGGCATCCGCTTGAACCATGCCATGCTTGCAGTCAAGTGTTAATACGGTTAATTGACTTAGGCTAGATTCAGACTCCATCATCCTCATTGTTGTATCTTCTCGACAAAAATATACAAACAACTTATCCATTGCCTCGTTCTCTTCCCAAATGAAGGTAACATCTTAAAGGCATACAAGGGTGTAACTGGACCTACGGTGCATGAGTCAGGTGCCTTAGATTAAGCGTCTAGACGCCTCGCCCGCTCGGTGTCTCTCAACCTTATTTATGACCTACAGCGTCACACGTGTTTTCAATTTAGATATCACCGTTTTTGTACGATTGTGAAGATGGCTAGGGAGATGGAGTAAATATGCTTAAAGTCTTAGATTTAATAATAAATTGATTTTCTTATTCGGCTCAAGTGCTTCATTCAAATGCACCAAGTTATTTATCTGTAGCGTACGTGCTGTATGAAGATCTTTTTGGCGAGTTCACTCATTAAATCTCAGAGGCTTGTAGTTTAGCGTGACCCCGTGTAAAAGAATTCAAAAACACCGCGGTGGCTTTAGTGAGAGGACGACGATAGAATCTAGAGAAAAGTACCTACTACAATATTCTGCCGCATACCCCAAGTGTGGTAGAGGATGGCCTGCAATAAAATTTTCAACGTATTGAAAAAAATTGTTTTAGATACAAATTCACTTCAACTTGATACATTTGATGACAAGCCTCTTTTAAATGTGGCGCACGAGTTCAGTACTGACAATTATTTTCAAATTAAAGGTCTCAGAAAAAGTACAACTAACCCTTAAAACTCCTGATATTTTCTCGAAATAACTCCATACATTTCCCGCAGTATTTTCACACCTGATCGCGCGACTTACGATCGACGAACCGAGGCGTACACTACCGAACCCCAAATGACGGCACGCTTCCGGACCGAAGCTGCTTTCGGAAACGTGTAATCGGCTTTCTATGTAAAACTTTTTACTTGGTTGAGGGGATTTTATTGCTGTTTTTAATGATACATTCCTTACCTACATTAATAGACCCTCGACTATACCTATAAAAATATATCGTAGCCAATTTCTTTACTTACATGTGTTTCAAAAGGGCAAGTAAAGGTATACTAAAATGACTTTTCGCTAGCTATGTCTTTGAAATCTATGCCACACTTTATTAATATGTTTTTAATCAATATAGGCTACTCAATATCTTTCCAAAAACTATGAGCCCAAATTCCGAACTGCAACTGACATTCATCATATTCAAAACGAATATCACCACAGCAAAAGAAAAAATACATTTCGTCCAAAATTTTACCTCAATGTACTACGTATATGTAGACTTTAGTATAAATTCTCACACGTTCCCCAAACGCCCCTTTATCTAAAACACTCAGATCTCACCTCTTCTAATCGTCCACTCGTGCGCAATGGCCGCCGGCACCGGAAACGTCGCCATTTCCGTCCTCCACCTGTCACCTCGCCGACTTCCGGTCAGATACTTAGCCGCCCCGATGTTGGAGAAACGATTTAAACCGAACGACTGGAAATGTGCAGCTTAAGTGTGCAGCTTGAGAATTCTTTTGGCCAAAGATTTTTAAGTTATTGTGATTGTGAGTAAAATAAGGAAGGTATCAAAAATAGCCATAAGTGTGGGACTTTAGGCGACGTCTGGGGTTTAATGGATGCATTGAGCGGGGTCTACATATCCAAAAATAACATTGCAAAACCTTATACATATCAGGTAAGATTGAACTTGGAATCATGGTTATAAGCTAAATTCCTACATCTTCAAAGTCAGGTTTTTATATCAAATAGGTATTAGTATTTTCACTGACTTCTAAAACATAACTGAGTCTAGATTACAAGGTTTCACAAGGAGTTAGGTAAGAAACTCCATGTATATACTATTGTAAATATATTTAAAGCTTTAAACAATTTTGAATCAAAATACCTATCTATTAAAGACAAAGTGAGGGCAGTAAAGAACTGCTATAGAAATTGTTTGTTAAATAACTTTAAAGCTAATAAAGAAACTTAACATTCGTAAGTATGACTTAATATATGACTAAAACGTACGACCCTCCAAAATCTTGATATCAACTAAAGATACTGTTAATGAATTTGTAAGTATTCCTAAATCTATGAAAAACCGCCTATCGAACAGACCTCAAACAGTCATGCAGTTACAAAACTCGCGAGAAAACTTTACTGAAAATATGAGCAACAGTAAACCAATAAAAACGGTGCTTCTTTTTACATCATACACTATTTCAAAACATTAAAAACAAAGTTTTCTAGAACAAAGAGATGTAACTCAAAACTTAAACACTAATAGAAATGAGATACTTCCTGAAATTTCGTGATGGAAAAGGGAAATGCATTGTCTGTTTGTGGAAAATTTAATAATAATGTCTGCTATTTACAATTGCAACACACAGCACAATGTAATGATATTCTTTACATGGTATTTTCTCGGTGGCTGGATATTTTGATCACCTCACGAACTCTTAATAGAAATGGATCTCTTTGTGCAAAGGTTAATCGAATATTTTATCACGTGTGTTATTGATCAATCAGATCAGATTTGGCAGAATATTTATAGCTTTACGGTAGAGCAACTAATGTCCATCCCACAGTCAAAAAGGTTAGCCATGTCCAAGGATTAAGCTAGTGACAAGATGACTCTCGGTAACATCATTGAGTTTCACGACCACCTCCCATAAGATCCAGTGACATAATTATTGTTGGATAAAAACTGCCTTTGACGGTTTTACACAGAGACGAATTGTCATAGTCGTGTAATCTTTATATTTACCAATCACTAAATACTTATTCCTACAAACAAATCCATACAAAATTACTAGTACAACAAACGAATAAAAAAAAATAACAGAACAAGAATAGATTGCCTCGGTGAGCCTGGAAGTCTGCCAGTTTTCTCCCTACCTCATACTTACCTGTTATAAAGCCTTAATTTCAGCTCGCTTGATACATTTATTGTACAAAGTTCACGTGAAATACAACCTTTGTGAAGCCAGGGATAATTGTAGCTGTTTCATACATATCGTCACGCCTTTTATCCCCGAAGGGGTAGGCAGAGGTGTATTTCTACACCCACTTTTCGCCAGATATAAGTACTGTAGCTGTTTCGTTTTAAAGAAATTGTTTTATGCTTTTTACAGGTTATTACTGGACTTAAACGGCCTTTGGAGTAACTATAAAATTAACGTGATTGGACTCGTATTACCTTACCTTGACCAGCTTCCGGGTTCCAAGTAAGCGGACCTGTGAGATTCATCCAGGCGGCTTCAGGAATATTAAATATCATATCCATTTAATTTCTGCCCACATTCTACTCCATAGACCTATCCGGCATACCTCCTCTTTAGAAATAATACACCTAGAGACAGTTCCGTATCAAGAGATGTTAAAACCAATTTTAAATACTACTTATCAATCAATTCGATATCTTTTCCTTTTTATGCGTGTGGTCCAAATTGTCGGACGCTAATGGTTTCGGCTACTTTCACTGGGTATGGGTGAGCGCGATACGCCCAATATTTTTGCCAGTTAGCTTTCAAAAATATCCTTATGAACAAACAGAGACTGCGTCAGAAATTAAAAAAAATATCAAACATTTTATAAAAAGAATGACTGCTTAATAAAGCCCAATTCAATGAAGTGCTCTCTGCAATATTAACTAAAGTGACGCGTTAATTCCAGAGCTGTACAAATGGCGCGGCGCACAGTTTGAGTGGTGTGGTGTGTGCGTCACACCTCACTATTCTGGCACTAACTCATAGTGTAGGTGCGACTGACACTCGACACACGAGTTCGCTGATTTATCGCTCTGTCCTTCACGGGCATAGATTATCGTTGTAGAAGTGACATGTTATATGCAGAACATATAGGCTAATGGGGTCAGTTCAGCGCGACTCTTCTTAAGAAAATCTGAATCGTCTGAAATTTTATTCGAACTTGCAACCAAGAATCCTGGGTAGAAGTGACAATGGTGAATGAGCAATGTTTCCATAGCCAAGATATACTCCATAAAGAGCCAAACTATCTTAGCGTGGCATGGCTCTAAAAACAGTAGGTACAGAAGGACAGAAAAAAAAGGAATTCATTTAGAAAATAGGGTACAGATAGGAAAAACACCAATAACTCAGTCTCTGGCAGTGTAACTTACTTAAAGAAACCCAACAGATCGAATACTGCATCACAAGACTATTTCTCTACAGCATGATCCCACCTATTCCTCTTCAAATCCACAAGGCTCTTGTGTTCCAAAATTGCTTCTCTGTCCTTTAACAAAATCGCTAAAAAATAATGCAAATGACCTACATATATGGTATACGAATTACCATCATAACAAGGTTTATAAAACATCGTCCAATTCCCACGCTATGTCGACAATAAGCACTAAGTCCATATATAAAACCTGACCTAGACCTATCCAAAGATCGTTATGACGAGCTATCAACATTCAGACGGTCTACAAATGCGATCAAATGCACCACTACTGCCTGTGCGAGAAAGTGACACAGCTATGAACGAATAGCGGTATCTTTGTCTAAATAGCATTAATAGTAATTAAGTATAGGCTATGATCGTTATCGTTTATATGAAAGATATATGAACGCTGAAGATCATTAGCGCTAGTTTATATTCAAAAGAATTGGTTGTTGTGATTGCTACATAGTTATGCTTTATCAACATGTCATGCATTTCAGAATGTTCATTTATAAATTAAAAGATACATTAGTTGTAATCAAGCTACCGTTTCAATCGCAGTTGCTACTAGTACGGTACAATTGATGTTTAATTCATAATACAAAAGAAAAAAAACTGTCATTAAAAGTCGTAGGTATAATAAACAATCGTAGAACTACTTCAACTAGACATTCCTTGTGTCCATTAATTTAGCTCTGTAAAGCTCATTACATAAGACTTATAACTGTGAGCGTTATAATTCTATCACCCTCTTTAGAAATGTACTAACAAGTTTGAGTTCCAGAACACTTGCGCGCGCTTCAGATATTATTCTGATTTATACAGATGGTTATTTTCAACGTAAGCACTTAAGAGTGACATATCTACTTATATTTTGCATAATCTTTGTACATTACGGCCAACAAATCAATGCGTGCATATTGCGGCGGTCACCATAGTTGAATTTCACACATCAACACATTTTTCAGTTCTATTTACTGCAAAAATAATAGAAAAATAACCCAACAACATGCTTTGTAGGCTTTTTCAAGCAAAAACTTATTCTACAGATTGTTTGGTAGTACTCGTAAGTGGTTACCGTATGCGTCGGTTCTGGGTTTGTTGCCTAGGGTCACCTGAAAAGTGAAAGAAAGAGTAATAAGGAGATTATAGATAATAAAGATTATATAACAAGACCGTTGGATAAACTTTCAAAACTGTCCCTAATGGACACTACTATAGATGGATAACAGTATTGTAAGCACTTACCTACTACTTAGCCTATAAATATTGTTCCTAAGACCTCTCTAGCTACTCTATTCAAACCAACAGAATTCGAAATCAAAATAATTTCCCTAGCAGTACCAAGATAAGTGTATCCCATAAAAACAATACTTGTCAAAAATACCAAGTCTCGCGACCGTAAAAAGGTGTGAGATCCAAGTACCAAGTCGGTAAATTAAAAATCTTTAATGTATTAAATAAATAGATTGACTCGGCCATCGCATGGAATCACAATATATCTCATAAGTAATACATTTATAAATTAGATTGTTTAATGCGATTACCAAGTCAATATATTTATTTAAAACATTAAAGATTTTTAATTAACCGACTTGGTACATGGATCTCACACCTTTTTACGGTCGCGAGACTTGGTATTTTTGACAATTATTGTTTTTATGGGATCTCATTTCTTTTTGTAGATAGTCTTACTTTTGTCCTTTCCGGTACCTTCTACTTCTTGTACACCAACAACGAATTTTCTTAGTTAAAGCTCTAACTGCAAATGTAATTTTGTAATCCTTTATATTCATATGGGATTACAAAGTTATTTATGCAGTTGATGTATCTCTAAAACTGGACCGAAATTGAAATATATTTTAGTTTTTCCTTGGTTCACACTCTAAACACTTATTGTTTGATAAATTTGAAGCTTCTATGTTTGCTAGAAGTGCCTTAGACTTTTGATGATCGGTCAGTGAGTGACAAAATTAAGAATTTTGACTCGTTATAATTCTTAAACTACTGGTTCAATTTGAATGAAATTTGAACTACTCCATCTTTATACAATGCCTGCATGGTTACTAAACAATCAGGCTTCTAGTTTTATCCACAACCAAGTTATAGGGGGTCGAAAATGTCCTGAATTGCTTCGAGAAAAGGATGGTACGGCTGTGCCACTTTTTTGCTCGACTTGGTGGGGGCACTGCCGTGCCCCCAGATATCTAGTATAGAAAAATCTCGTGCCACACACGTTGTTTACGATAGCAATTCTCTTAAA
This sequence comes from Euclidia mi, assembly GCA_944739405.2. Lineage (NCBI taxonomy): Eukaryota > Metazoa > Arthropoda > Insecta > Lepidoptera > Erebidae > Euclidia > Euclidia mi. The sequence continues at coordinate 88,908,176 of OX123184.2, forward strand.
CAGCTTGGCCAATTTTTGTGTTTATTTTACTGAATATAAGAATAGGCCGTAAAATGCATTTCATACCGATAGATGATTAATTAGAATGTCGTTATCCAGAACTGTTATAGGCATATACAAACATCCCTCTTCCTATGCTAGTTGCCATCTGATCAACTCCGAATCTGTAGACGAAAAGGTCGACATCTTCACAAACCAATTCGCACTGCTTTACGACAAGCATGCACCAATGCGACCTGTAAAACTAAAACACCGTCCCTCACCTTTGCTCACTGAAAACATTAGACAGCTGATACACAAAAAAGCGGCGGCTAAGTTTAGATATAAAATTAAGCCCGATGCTTCTAACCTACAAAAATATGTCACGATTAGAAATCACTGCAATAGGGTGTGTAGGGATGCACAACGCCAACATATTCATAGCTCTGTGAAAATGGAGATCCAGCGAAGGTCTGGAAATTTCTGAAAACCCTGGGGGTTGGCATAGCTCGCCAAAATGCTACTCCTGATGACTTCAACATTGACTTGCTCAATCAACATTTCTCTGCTTCGTCCAATATTGACAGGACTACTAAAGCAAGCACTATAAATTATCAGTCATCTCTGCCAACTCCTACTTATTCACCTTTTGTCTTTAATCATTTCACCGATAGTGATGTTAAGAAGTGCATAATGTTAATCACGTCCAACGCTGTAGGTAGTGACTGTGTCAGCCGTAATATGATCCTTCCTATCCTCGACATAATCCTACCCATAATTGCCCATATCCTCAATTACTCTCTGTCTAGTGGTGTATTCCGATCCATGTGTAAGGACGCCCTTATAACACCAATTCCAAAAACCTCTCATCCTTCATCCTTCATTGACTATCGGCCCATTTCCATCCTGCCATTCCTTTCAAAAGTCTTTGAACACCTCGTTTATAACCAAATAAACTCGTTCCTCTGCAAAAATTGTCTCCTTAATCCATTTCAGTCCGGTTTCCGTTCGGGCCACAGTACCGTCACTTCCCTGGTCAGTATTACGGATGACATCAGGGTTGGCATGGAAGGCGGAAAGCTCACAATTCTCGCACTACTAGATTACAACAACGCCTTCAATACAGTCGATTTTGATATTCTACTCAGTCGACTTTGCTCTCTTAACATATCTCCTATGGTGATTGATTGGTTTCGTACTTACCTGTGTGGCCGCCGACAGCGTATACGCATTGAGAACTCACTTTCTTCTTGGTGTAAAACTACTGTTGGTGTGCCCCAGGGTGGCGTGCTATCTCCTTTACTCTTCACAATTTTCATAAATTCTATATCAAATAATCTTCGCTATTCCTATCACCTTTATGCAGATGATCTTCAAATTTATACGCAGTCGTCACTAGCAGTTATGTCACTTTCTTTAAGTATCATTAATAGTGATCTGGAACTGATTAGCAGCTGGAGCAAATCATTTGGACTAAAAGTTAATCTCTCAAAAACTCAGGCCATTATTTTTGGTACTTCAAGAATGACATCAAAATTTGACTGGTCTCAGCTTCCTCACGTCATTTTTGACGGCACCGTTATTCCCATACAAGACAAAGTTAAGAATTTGGGTCTCATTATGGACTCTAATCTCAATTGGCGATCGCAGATCCAAGAAGTGAGTAGAAAGTTATTTGCTTCAGCAGCTTCACTGAGAAGGCTTAGGAATTTTCTTCCTACTGCCACCAAAGTTTCACTAGCAAACTCTCTCCTGTTGCCCATTATCAATTATGCAGATGTCAGCTATTCAGACCTCGCCGAGCGCCTTCAAAATCTCTGTATACGATTCATATTTGGATTACGCAAATATGATCATGTTTCACAATTTCAAGCACAGCTCAAGTGGTTACCTATACGACATCGCCGGAATGCTCTTATTCTTTTTTTGCTGTACAACATATTGTTTAACCCTTCAACACCTTCCTATCTTAAAGGACGATTCGAGTTCCTTCATGATACGCATAACCGTTATTTAAGGTCATCAGAAAATTTGAAACTGAAAATGCCGGTACATTCCACAGCATTGTATGACAAATCCTTTTGTGTAACCGCTGTTCGCCTATGGAATGCGTTACCATTACATATAAGACAGCCTCAGACGATAGCTAAATTCAAAGCCTTAGTAAAGGTTCACTACCAATCACTAACTTTTTCTCGTTCTTTTGAATACATGTATTAAATATTATGTACCTCCTTATCGATATGTATGTATGTATGCATGCATGTATGTATGTATGTATGTATGTATGTATGTATGTATGTCTGTATGTATGTATTAAGTATGTATATAAATTATATGGTTTGTTTACTGGTACACATGCAACTACCGTTTTTCTCCTACCAATAATATCTCCATGCAAAGGTTGCCTGGTAGAAATCGACAACGCCGCCCTTTGTACTCTACTTAGATATAGGGTTTCTAATATTTTTTTCATTGTGTACAAAAAAGTGTAAATAAATAAATAAAATTAATAAATAGACTTGTAAACATAACCTTACTGTGTGCTTATGAAGTAGACATTTTCCTTTCATTGCAGTCAAATTATTTGATAAACATAAAGGCCCTAAAACTTTGTGGACAACGTTATTTCTCGGTCGATTAATCTATACGACAGGCCGAGAAGTGTTTACATGATACACGTGTAATATAACTCGGAAATTCGTTACACAGGCAGTTAAAATCTATGGAATGGAACATTAGTGTGTTGGGGACACTTTTTGTGTGATAAGGTATCAGGAATTTTGGGCCACAAGTAGTCTCTAGTCTTGTCTTAACAGCTATCCTTACCTACTAGTGTCTCCAGGAACGTATGAAGTTCCAATATTAGAATATGCCTTCAAGGTTCCTGAGGTCGTCAGACGAGTTTAAAAAAACACATTCCACCAATTTCTTTAATAAATCTTTTGTTGCTCTAGAGTACTCTTGTGACTCATGATTAGTATGATTAACTGTTCTCTGATTACAATAAAATATATCTAGCAATTTAACAAAGCAAATAACTATTTAGTATTAACAGATTGCCTGTAGCGCCCAAAAAAACAATAAGCTAAAAAAACATTGAATAGAGACCTAAACACACTCCACACCAGGGGACAAAATATCAAACTATCCCACAATGTCTAGACCGAGTTAATTTTCCGAATACCTGCGAACAAAGCCCTCACTGCAAACCTACCATCCTACAAAAAAACAGGGCATTTTTCCCCTGGACAATAGCGACGTGCCTTTATGTGAAGAAAGGCATTTAACTTATTGGTCTCAGGCAGGTGGATAAGAAAATGTATTAGATGCTCCGGATAATGAGTTCTCTTGTCGAGTATTATTTATTTTGCTCGCTTGAATGCTTTTAACGTAATAACTTGATAATCTATGTCATACTTTTTTGTGTCTTTCAGCAGGTATGTACATGACACAGATGTCATGTACATACCTGCTGAGAACAAAAAAACGGAGTGAACGGTCTATATTTCTTTGATAATAATTCTGATTTCGTCTGTTATGGATTATTTGTCATAGGTGTACTAAAACTACTTTTTCAAATGGCTAATCACTCACAACCTTACTCATATTAATTTGAGCTACATAATATTGTATTATTTGCAAATAAGTAATGACATATTAAGCCATGCCGACCAATATCTACATAATTATCTCGGTTGCATCCCAACCTTACGCTTCACCAAGGCCTATGACCGATACACTGCAATTTGTGTAAATATAATATATTTTTCTCACATTAACAACACTGATTCAAAGAATAGACCAGTACTTGATTGCACTACTCCTCTCGACTGCACGCATGGTGTAGTGGTTTAAGGTTTAGCACTACGCCGCGTCTAAGGGCCTATGCAAACCACGTTTTTTAAACGCGCCGTCGACGCGCGTTTCAAAAACGTGCGTCGACGGCGCGCTTTTATCCTACAGAGCAGTTTGTTGTCGTTTGTATCGATACAAACGCGCCGCACCGGCGCGTTAGTATAGCGTTTGCTCAGATTATTAGAACAAAAGGCAGATGGAGCACATTCATCAAAGTGAGGCACGTTGACAGCTATGTATGCGTGACATTTGGCGACTGCACTGTACGGACCCGAGCGTCTATGTGCGTGTAAAGTTGCCAGATTATGAATAATCTCCCACTCATCATCATCAGCCTTTAACAGTCCACTGCTGAACTAAGACTCTCCTTTGAAAGGAGGAATTGGTCTACTATACCACGCTGGCCAAACGGGTTAGTGTAGGGTTTGTATTAAGTTTTCCTTCTCTTACAGTGCTGTTCTCTGCATAATATGCTCCCTCCGTCGGCTCTTACGACAGCCGTGGGATGATATGGGGTGGTGACATTCCGTATTCTTAATCCGTCACCACACGGACTGTTATTCCGTTTACTTCATTTTAATCGCAATTCGTAGCACTACGCCGCGTCTAAGGGTAGTACTTAAAAAGGTCCTCTTGTGAAGATCCTTGAGCATAGTTTTGTAATGTTTTTATGGAAGTTATATACTGACATTAGTTTGCGGTCTTGAATAATTTATTGTATAAGTGTAATAGATTCCATTACGTATAATATTCATGCACCGGAGACAGTGAACATTAATAAAAGCGACGTACACTATACAGGTGAATATAGATCAATTGTCTCACCCTTATAAAGGTATTCATAAACCGGCGAAATTTTGTCAAGTACACAATAAAGTATAAATATTATGATTTGTAGACAACACTAATTTTACTATTAAAATAAAAATATATTAGAAGCGCAAACTCATGGATATGATTGTTTATTCTGACCATTCCAACGTACGGTTCTCAAACCTGGTCACGTACCCAGCTTCACAGGTCACGCCTAGGGGTCTGCCAAAGAGCCATAGAGCGCTGCATCCTGGATCTTAAACTTAAAGACTGGTTATGGAACACGGAGCTGCGTTCTAGAACAGGCATCAAATACGTGGGAAGAAAGGCTGCCAGTCTCAAATGGAACTGGGCGACCAGCGTCAGCCGTATGTACGAGGCTCGTTGCGCAAGAGTATCAACACTGTGGGTACCAGAGGATAGACGACGTCGCCGAGGCCGGCACCGAAACAGGTGGCGAAATGACCTAGACGCCTACCACAAGAGCTGGCTTGAGATTACGTGCGACAAGCATACCTAGAAAGATTTGGGGGAAGCCTTTGCCCAGGAGTGGGACAACGTAAGCTATTAAAAAAAATGAATGCCTGTAATCAATTATTTCTGTTTCTACACATTAAGTATATGAATATTTAGATCGTATAGGGATCGAACCCAAAAAAATGTATACATATTGGAAAGCCTATAACAATATTTGCTAATAAAGATATATCTAAAATATACTTTTATAATATGTTAATATATTTTTCATTTACATTACAATTCTTATTATACATAAATCAATTGACAAAGAATTTTCCATAATACAGGGAAAACGGCGTCGACGTAAACTGGCAACACTTACACATTTTTTGCAGAAATACGAATTTTATCGAAATAAAATTATGAAACAGTCAAATAATCCATAGATAACTGTGAAATGATATTCTATCTTTCTGTTTTTGCTTTTGGAAACAACTTTTACAATGTTTAAAACGCATGACGGCATTTTATGAATTTAAAAGTTGAGTTGATCGGGGCGCGTAAACTGTACGATGCTTCGTTTCGCACTGAGCCGGATTTGTATTCGCTTTTCAATTTGTATTTGCTTTAGTGGCCTCATTCAACTGTTCCGCACGCTCCATCTGATTCTTGTTCTATAGTCTGAGAGCGTCTGTATCGCTACACACGCGCGTGTGCATCGCGTCTGTATCGCTACACTCGCGCGTTTGAATTTATACAGGTGTGCAAAGGTCTACAGGCTGCGTCTGACTTGTGTGCGTATCGCGTCTGTATCGCTACAAACGCGCGTCGACGGCGCGTTTAAAAAACGTGGTTTGCATAGGCCCTAATGGGTTCAATTTTCACATAGGTCCATTGTGGACATCGGTCGTGAAGAAATCACTACCATTCGTTGTTAGTTGTCACTGATTTATGAATGTGTAATTCGACAATATTCAGCCCTTATAGAATTGATCAAAACATTGAGTCATTTACTTGCCGTTTTAATCTTAATAGTTTAATACTCTACCAATAAAGCTAATAAAAAATGGGTAAGAGAACAAAAAGGTAAAAGTTCCCTTTTCAATAGTGCTAAGATACCTCACAGTTATCAGTAATACCCGCTCAGAGCAAAAGTTCATGTCACTTGTGAGGTGAATTTAATTGTTCGACGTCCATAATGGTGTCTTAACTGAGCCACTGTAGCGTCTGCCGATCGTGGTGCGCTTGTCCAATCACTACGACTAAGGTTTGGCTATTTTGTAGCGTAAATGGCTTGGTAGAGTTAAATGCAAACAGTGTATAAAACAGCATTGTAATCTATTAAAATACTTACTTGTTTTGATGCTTTATTTTCTACTACACAGTAGAGACTCTATACCATAGAGTATATGGTATAGCAGGATTTTAGAATGTGTTGTCACAATTTGTCACAATACTTATTCCCAGTGCGCATTTGGTCGCCTCGCCTCATTGTGACGCTCTTGTAAAGTATTGTGTGGTCCACAACTAAATATAATATAATTATAACGTGGTAATACGTATTAATTGTGCTGGTACTAAATGGTGGTCATCGATATATAACTGCAGTCTTCTTCTTCTTCTCATCCAATGTGGATGAGAAGAAGAAGAATCTTTTAACCGAGCAGTCGTGGTCGTCATGTTGTAGGAACTGTATGGGTAAATGTGATTTACTTTACGACAGCACGCCAACCCTTTTTGGTAGAAACTACCTTGCATTGCTGAAGTCGTGTACTAGTGCCATATAGTCGCGTAGTACTTTATTAGTAGTAGTAGTGCGACATAATTCGTAAAAAGAAAATAAGATCTTAGCCTGACCGTCAAAAGATTTCAACGCAATCATACTTTAAAATGAATGTAATTCTATAAAAGCATAGTTAGTATAAGTGTCGACACAATTGGAAAACGCGCACCCCAGATCGGGTGTAAGTGGCAAGGGCTAATAAAGTCGTCTCATAGTAAATGCGGCTAATCTCAGGCGCTGGGCGTTCGGGCCGCGCGTGCGAGCGCACCTTTAAAACAAGACTTAAGATATAAAGCAGTAGCGATACTGTTACTTACTAGGCAACTACATATTTGAATAACTACAACTTATTTTGGTTTAATTTTGAATCGTATTTCCTCTGACGACATATCAAACATACGTATAGGTAGATACACATTTATGTATTACCTTATAATCTTACAATGATAAAAGTACCTGGATGATCGAACTTTGCCCTGTATTTTTTGTTGATGGTTAATAGCGTTTTCTAAAAATGAATCCTAGTTCGATCGATTTATCGCCAATGAAACCGATTTTAATGCTGCTAAATTTCATGGAACCCGTTGGAGCCGTTTCGGAGATTCAGATTAGTTATGTACAAGAATTGCTCATTTAAAGGTTTAACATAGATCTTCAAAAATAAGCAGAAGTAGTAGTTTAGTATCCCTTGTAGACTACGTGTCTTATAAAATAAAATAAATACCTTCATATAAATTTAATATTTTTCATAGTCTAGGTACCTCTAACTTCGCATAACTTGTGCCACATCAAGTCCAAATCTTGGCCACACGAACGGTTTAAACTAATCTTATTATACTTGAGAGCGTTTATGGGATCATTGTGGGTAGTGCCAAGGTAATGGCAGGGTAACCGGGCTAAGGAACCCAGGTAAGAACAGCGATTAAATAAAGATCCTGAGGCAGTTTTATGACGTGAATGGTGAGTTACTCGGACCACGTTTAAGGTACGCACTAATGATTATTGTTTCACTTTACATGGTATTACCATTAGATCGTAAGGTACTTTGCATTTATTAGAAAAGCCCAAAGTTCTACGACCATAGGTGAACTCACTTTTTAAGATGTACAAACATAAAGATAAAGATATTTTATCTTGCATAGTATCTATATACTATGCAATACATACATATATATACATACTAAACTCTTTATTTAAAAAAATAACATTGTACGATTGCTTGAGAAATAAACTAAGAAAAATCGAACTAAACGTTAGCTATCCATGGAGAAGCTAGAACCACTCTATTAGAGAACACCTTTTAACACCATTTAATTGTGACATTAATAAACAGTACTTACTTACTTGGTGCTCCCGATTCCGATAGTTTTTATGTTCCCGATAGAATCCTCACCTTAAAAGTATGCGACACATACCTAAGTAACACTGTTATTTTATACATATTTTATATAATAGTTACTCACCACCCTATTTGACCACGTAAATGGCTAAACAAAGTCTTTTTCAAAACTCAAATAATAACATCACGTTTGGCATCATACTAATTAAATAACCGTTCTTACAGGAGGAGACTTGTGGACTGAATAAATGAATGTGAACAATTATTAGCGCATTTTTCAGTCAGAATACTTCAAAAGTAAGCTATGCTGCCATTTCATCACATCTTCCATAAAATCTATCAATCACTCATAAGGATTATTACAGTGCTGATAAATCGCGTATGAAACACACCGCGTTTGATCTCCCCGAAGGTACATCATCTCTCATCTGTCAAGATTATACCGACTTACCTATTGTGCACCTTGACAAGTACTTATGACGAAGTAGACCTTTTTATGAAGCAATATAAAAGATGTTATTCGTCGGTATTTCCAGCATCTCTTTCATGGTGCATCTTGCACATAATAGTTATGGTAAGTTTTTCTAATCTGTTTTATTTTTGTGTGTATTGTCTTAACTTTACCGGTTTTCCTCTATTCTTCTGTAATAGCAATAACTAATAACTACAACAATATAATATCATCTATCGCAAAATGACGTCTACAAATAGATACCAATGGAACTACGATTTAAGATTCTGAAACACTCTTTTAGAAGTTTCACAAAATGTAGGTGAAAGATATAGTGTAATACGTAATCAAAATCAATAGCTTACAAAGATGTACCTACATATTTACTTACGTTGTTAATCATTTTGTAATATTTTTGCTAGCATACTAAAATTTCACGACACATAAAGGATTCATTCCTGCATAAGTCAAAAATTTAATTACATGCCCATTTATAATACAACATACCTACATACCTTTCAAATGTTCTGTCCACTGTAACAAGAGCTTCGGACAAAGTAGTCATAAATCTTTGGCAATAAGTATGGGTCATAACATCAGTGCAGCGTGGCGGTGCGTCCGTTTGCACAAAATATCCGTGATATCTGTATGTAAAGCAGAAAAGCAATCCACTTATGCCATCGCTTACCTGCACCGTGCTCGTCTGTTACGTTCAACAAGAACAGATGGACAGAGAGATGCGTGGAGATGACTTCATTTACTTTTTTTGCAATAGGGTGAATAGGGGACGATTGATGCACTTTTGTGGGTGTACTATTCATTTAGTTTATAATTTTGTAACTACTCTTTTGCTTTATGTCATAAACCGAACAAACGGATCACCTGATGGTAAGCGGTTATCGTCGCCCATGGACAAAAGTAACACTAGAGGAGGCATAATTTTTTTTCATAAAAATTACTATGTAATAAAAGAACTTTCTGAAACACAATCAGAATAAAAACAAACAAGCTTGGAAGAAAATTAAAATATACTTACATTAGCATGTGGTTTCTTCACTTTTTAGAGTAGGTATTATATTTTATGAAACAGAAATGAGTTTCTCAACATATCTTTATTATATATCAGGTGCCGTCTCCACGCACGTCCCTGTGCACAATTTGCTAAGGACTTACCTCTTCATAAAGAGGGCTGGAATTTTTCTTTATTGTCGGAATTATTTGAGCGCCCTCTTGTGAGAGGTTTACGCGATCTCAAGATGACTGCGGACCTTTTACGACAATATCAAACTGCTACCTTTATACTTTATATTAAGTTATTGGACGTCGATAAGGGATGAAGAAGGCTTTTAACTTTCAGCTTTATATTGGCTTCGAGAGATTGTAAACGAATAGGTTGCTAATAATGTGTGTCAGTAGGAGATCATTTATACCTATCGAGGTGAAGCAAGGATACGTATAATCTCTCAGTGATTTTGTCTAAATTTTTTATAGAGTTTGAGAAAATTATAGAATTCATTTTCATTTAAATATTAATAGACCTTGCAGATCCAGTAGTTTTGGTGAAGCTTTTATATGATTTTAGAAAGAGGTGGGGAGAATTTTTGTTTTTAAAATATAGTATTGCTGGTTCAATCAATCCCTCGGGCTCACTGCACGATGGAGACGAAGCATGGGTTCAGTGCCTTTCATTTCTTTCAAAAGGTGAATGCTATTATTTACCTGATTTCGCTACCCTCTTAGAAACGCCAGAGACCACTCGATACCTTATCAGGAAACAAGCGTTTCATTTGTAAAGTGTGTCTTTTCGTTCAACACTGTGCGTCTACTATTTAGCAGACAGTTTCATGCAACTAGTTTTTCACAAGTTTGCTTGAATCGTCTTCCATAATTTAATAACCTGATGATTACAAAACCCGCCAGTATAAAACGAAGTAGGACATTAACAAACTTCACCAAAATTATTTATCGCCGTGTGGTTGACGGCATAGAATACAAGTGTCACCACCCCCTATCTTCCCGTGGGTGTCGAAAGAGGCGACTAAGGGATAACACGATGCAAATACCATCTTTGCGTAGAGACGGCAAACTGGACATCAAACCCTATACACGTGGGATCGGGAGGTCCCGGGTTCGATTCCTGGGTCGGGCAGTGTTATTGGGTTTTTCTGTCACAAAATTCTCAGTAGCAGCACGGAGTCTGGAAATGTGCCCGGTACGGCAAAAGGCTCGCCCCTTATTACGTGGGACTAAAGTATATCTGGCGAAAAGTGGGTGTAGAAATACACCTCTGCCTACCTCTTCAGGGTTATAGGCGTGAGACTATGTATGTATGTATTTTATCTGACTCTAATAAAATGCTCGACATATTTCTCTCATTTCTAATCAACACAAAAACAAATGTGTACAAAATAAATTGTGTTGTACGTTAAAAGTTTTCGTTTCCAATGTTGAACGAAATTCCAGGACGCACTAGACAATGCGAACAAATAAATTATCATTAGAGTATGTAGCTCACGGCAGATGCACTCGCCACCAAACTACGAAATAATGGAGCTGGTATATTTACCTGCAGTTACTAGGATAGTATTATATTATCTGTGCTGCAGTGAAACCTTCCATCATCAAACATTCACAGTCCACTGCTGCACATAGGCCACTCCTAATTTGCGTAACAGTGACATTGTGAGTTAATAAGATGATTTGGCCTTCTGTACCACGCTGGTCAGACTGGTAGGTATAGGATTGTATTTTGTTTATTACATTCACACAACACCATCTATCTAGTCCCAAACTAAGCAGAGCTTGTACTATGGGTACTAGACAATGGATAAACATGCTTATAAACTTTTTTTGTAAATACATACATATTATACATAGAAACACCCAGAACGTCATGCACACAAATGTTTGACTTGAGCGGGAATCGAACCCGCGATCTTCGGCGTAGCAGTCGCTTACACTCCCGCGGCGCCAACCGGTCGCCGCGTTGAGGTTGCCATCTCTTCGTGGAGATACTATTTACTTCGTCTATTTTCCTTAGTCACCTCTTACACACCACGGAATGCTATGGGTAGTGACACTTTGTATTCGTAGGCCTCCCTCACATTGTTTATGAGCGTTCCTCGAGCGTACACTCGGCGTCCCTTCGACGTGCGACCGGCGTTCACTTTGTACAACAGAGTGAACGCCGAGCGCACCCTGGGCGTACGCTCGAGGAACGCTGACGCCCAATGTGAGGTTGGCCGTAATCCGTCACTACACGGATGACGTATCGTACCTTGGCAGATCGATTTTTAGCGTACTTTACAAACATGCAACAATCAATTTTCACTTGTGCTTTGCGCATTTAAAGTTTAAGTATTTTAGTTTGTGTGATACTCGCAACAACATTTTATTTACTTTTCCCTAGCAGTAACTGTATGTTTTCTGAAGTAACAGTGGCTATTTGCCTTGACACACAGCATTAAAAAGAATACATGTCATCAGTAGATACCTTTTTTTAAGGGGGTTCCGTACCTTAAAGGTAAAAAACGGGACCCTATTACTAAGCCTCCGCTGTCTGTCTGTCTGTCCGTCTGTCAGTCTGTCTGTCACCAGGCTGTATCTCATAAACCGTGATAGCTGGAAAGCTGAAATTTTCACAAATTATGTATTTCGGTTGCCGCTAAAACATCAAATACTAAAAATAAAAAAAATAAAATATTAAGTGGTACCCATACAAAAAACGTGTTTTTTTCGTATTTTTTGCTCAAAATTACTAACTGAAACAGGTAAAACTTTAAATTTTCACAGAATATGTTGTTGTATATTACCTTTCAAAATAAATAATTAAATAAAAAAGTTAATAATAAAGAATACAACAAACGTTATTTTTAAGCAATTTGTTACTCGATCTTAATAAACAGGTAGAAACTTAAAAAGTATTTAAGTATACATACAACGAACGTGATTTTCTTTTATAGATGATGGTACGGAAGCCTTCGTGCGCGAGTCCGACTCGCACTTGCCCCATTTTTATCTTTTAAATAGTGCAACTATGCTTATCCACACAGTGCATCATCGTTTCTAAGCTCTGCGTTCAATAGCGCAGTGTACACACTCAGTGAGCACTTACGGTGAGACAGCACAAATTGAAAACGCGCTCGACGGTAAACGACACTGATTTGTCGACCCTGCTCCTCCTGTACGGCTAGCTTTAACTAACACTCTGTCTTGGACCATGAGTTAGTGGTCTTCGTGAAGAAATGAGAGAGAAGAGTAATCAATCACCATTTTAATATGACTACAACGTTTATGTGGAGATGAAACTGAGGTAGCGTTACACTTCATTCTCGATCGTAAGTTGGCTAGACCACACAGTCATGTAAGTATTATAGGACTTAAAATTAAGAGGATTTGGATTGTATAAAATGGGGAGCTACGCAGTGCTACGCAAGTGCAAACCAAATATAAAGCTTTACATTCCCTTGTTATATTTATGGTATCATTTGTAAAAATTCCTAAGCTCAAATTTTTTCAATGTCTATAGAAATGAACTACTTATAACACATGATTCCATTATACATAATGTTATTTATTGCAAGCATATGTTTTGATCAAAAAAGTTTGATATAATCAAAATGGACGAAAATCCAGTTATTAATTTCTTGTACGAATATATTTTCTTGAATATTTTCTTGAATTGAGTTAGGCACTGTACGGTGTCAACACCGCACATACTAACGCTCACGTTGTGCGCACTCAGCATTCATTATTTCCATATTCTATGTAAACCTTTATACAGTCGTCGGCATTACCGTCGCGTGCGGCTCACATCATTCATTTTTATTATAAGCAGGTTTCAGTTCAATAAATCAGTTGTGTTATCAGTTAAAGTGTTTCTTTTATACATATTATCAGTTAACCTGGTGTGCAAACCGTACATCTGTTCTGGTCCTTCGAGTTACCGTTAACGGGACCTTTTCGCGAGTGCCCGTTGTTCAGAACCTCCAGTGGATACCACCCGGCCACGGAAGTGACGCAGCAGCTATCGGTGAGTGATCCTTATATTATTTCAAGCAGCTAATTTATCGCCATGGAGGATCTCCTAGCAACCCAGCAACAAATTGTAGAAGGAATTGAAAAACTCCTTACGAATTTCAAGAAAGACGGTGCTGAACGCAAAACGTCTACCTATATCAAGAATCGTCTGAGCTCTCTAGAGTCATATTGGCAGGAGTTTCAGAACAATCACTTCAAGTTATGCAAGTTCGATGAAAGGAACTATGATTATTTTACAAATGACGTGTATAAACAGACAGAAGAATACTACATGAATACACGTTCATACATCATGAATCAGTTCCCGTCGGCTTCAAAAGCAGCAAACAAGTCTCTTCTTCGTCCAGCAACGCCCTTGGGAATACAGCAGCAGTCCCCCAGTGGTATACCGGATACACCGCAAGCGTCAACGCGCCCGGAGACGCTCACACAACAGCAAACAGGTTCTCGCGAGCAGGGTGTAAGCAGTAAACTAGAAGAGATGTTCAGAAATCAGAAAAGCAATTTCAAAGCCTTTGTTAGGACAGTGAACAGCATTGACCTTAAAAGTGTCTCTGAAAAATGGGAATTCGAGGATATTTTGCAGACAATTCAGAACCGTTGGTCTGTTATTGACACGCTGCATTGGAAAATTGACAGCGAGCTCTATGAGGAGAACATAGAGTATGAACAGACTTTTAACAAGCATGAGCAGCAGTTTCAAGATATCAAGAAAGAAGTCAGCCGTAGAATGTGGTCGACTAGCTATAGGGAGAAATCTACGCCAAAGATGGACGTACCGACATTTACAGGAAATTACCATCAATGGGTGTCCTTCAAAGATTTATTTGTTGAAACCATTCACAACAATAAATCAATGCCAAATGCTCAAAAAATGCTATTTTTGAAGGGCAAACTTAAAGGAGAACCTGAAAGATTGATCCAGCATTTGCCAATCAGTTCTGACAATTATCAGGTGTGTTGGGATATTTTAACACATCGTTATAATAACGCTAAGCTTATTTTAAATTCTCATATCCATATTCTTATGAGTTTCCCAACCATACAGCACCAATCAGCAGCGGCTATCAAGAAGATTCATGACACTGCCAACGAGTGTCTGAATGCAATTAAGACCTTAGGCGTAGACATAAGCACGTGGGATCCATTAGTGGTATATATCATTTCTAACAAGCTCGATGCGGACACCCATAATGACTACATTGAGTCGTTAAGGAGCCCCAGGGAACTACCATCACTTCAAGAATTACTGGACTTTCTGGAGAGTAAATTTACATCTTTAGAATCATCAAAACGCAAGCAGGATACAGGAAGGCCCAGTCATCAGCAGGAGACATTCTATCAGAATATCAGAAAACCTCAATTTAAGGCATTTACAAGTAATACAAATAACAGTAATGAAACAATGAAGAAATCATTAACACATAGTAAAACTAATTTCCGTTCCAATTTACCTATGTGCCCAGTCTGCAATAAAAATCATGGAATATTCCATAGCAACACGTTCTTGGAATTTCCGGCGAACATTAAATTAGAAACAGTGGAAAAATTGTCGCTATGCAAAAATTGCCTACACAACCACAAAGGTAACGAATGCTTATCCAGCAAAAGGTGCCGCACATGCCTCGGTGACCATAACACAATTTTACACGTTAGTTATAATTATAAATCACCAAATGTAAAATCAAATGATGCCGTTAAAGGAAACAGGCAAGGGACAAATCAGCAGGAGAAGGGTGCCTATGCGACACAGGGCGAAATAGGCGAAATACTTTTAGCAACCGCCCAGGTGAAGGTCCGAGCAGCAAACGGATCGTACAAAGTTTTAAGGGCCTTAATCGATCAAGGTTCGCAAGCCTCGCTCGTGACAAAAAACGCAGCTCAGTTATTAGGCTTGCAACGTCAGCGTTGTAAGGGCGTAGTATATGGAGTAGGATCCAAGGGCAACACGTGTAAGGGAATGTTGACCATCAACATATCATCAATTCACAGCGAATATTCTATCAACACAGACGTGATTATCATGAAAAGCGTTATCAACAATTTACCTAATCGGTCATTTGAAAAACCTGCATGGGAGCATATACAGCATATCGAATTAGCAGATCCTGAATACTACATCAGTCGCCCAGTTGACCTCTTATTAGGTGCCGATATCTACGCCATAATACTCATGGGAGGTATTATCAACACAAGCGAACTCCTACCGATAGCTCAGCAAATGCGCTTCGAAAGGATCCTATGCGGGAACGCAGCTAATATGAAGTCATTAAACTGCAGTGTAACTTTATTCAACGATGACGAGTTCCAGAGATTTTGGTCAATTGAGGATATCAACGACGATAGCGACTTGACGTCCGAGGATCAACAATGTTTACAGTTATACAAATCTACTACGGAGCGGCGGGCAGATGGCAGATACGTAGTCCGCCTCCCCATGCATTTAGACGCAAGCAAAAAATTAGGACATTCGAGGCATACAGCAGTTGCTCAATTCCTTCAATTAGAGCGTAAATTTAAAAGACAAGAAAGTGTCGCAAACAGTTATAAATCCTTCATACAAGAATATGTAACATTAGGTCACATGCACTTAATAAACAGTAACGAGACACCGAGTTATTACATGCCGCACCATTGTGTGCATCGCGCGGACTCGACTACAACGTTACTTCGGGTCGTATTTAACGCGTCACAGCCTACGTCATCTGGCCTTAGTTTGAACGACCTTATGTTTAGGGGTCCGAATTTACAGAAGGATTTATTATCTTTAGTTATCAGTTGGCGACAGTATAGATATGCCTTCACAGCCGACATAGAAAAAATGTTCAGGCAAATTTTGGCTCATCCAGATGATCAGAAATATCAAAAAATAATTTGGCGCGAATCAGCAGAATTGCCCCTTTCAGAATATCAGTTAGCGACAGTCACATATGGCACAAAGGCAGCCCCTTTCCTCGCCATGATGACGTTGAAGCAGTTAGCAAGCGATGAGCGACACCGCTATCCAGCAGCAGCCAAGGTCTTGGAAGATCAGTTCTACGCAGACGATGTATTGAGCGGCAATCATTGTATTTCTTCCGCGAAGCAGTTACAAGCAGATCTTTTAGAATTACTCAAATTGGGAGGATTTAATCTTCGTAAATGGATCTCTAATTCCCCCGCATTGTTAGAAAATATCAGTCAGACCACAAGTAATCAAGAAAATGTAGATTTTAAACATTTAGAGTCCACAAAGGCATTGGGTCTTTTGTGGAATGCAAAACAAGATGTCTTCACATTTCAGTGTAAAATGTCAGCAAAATCAGAATCAAAGCCAACAAAAAGGATGTTACTAGCAGATATATCAAAAATATTTGACCCTTTGGGGTGGTTGGCGCCTGTAACTATAAAACTGAAGCTTCTTTTCCAAAATGCTTGGATTGCAGACCTGAAATGGGATGATAAGGTACCGGATAGCATATTTGAAGAATGGTTGAAATTACGATCAGACAAAGATAACATCAACAAATTGGAGATACCAAGGTGGATCGGCAGTGATGGTAAAAGCACAATTCAGCTTCACGGCTTCAGTGACGCTTCAGTAAAAGCCTACGCGTGTGCTGTATATGCAAGAATTCAGAAACAAGACACAGCATCAGTCATTCTTCTAGCAGCAAAGACAAGAGTAGTACCTATAAGCAAAACAGCCAGCGAAACATCCTTGCCACGATTAGAGCTATGTGGAGCATTATTACTGACAAGGCTAATGGTCAAGGTCAAACAAAGTTTGAGTACCCACACGGTTCAGATATACGGGTGGTGTGACTCCAAAGCAGTATTAGGCTGGATCCATGGGGACCCCAACCGGTGGAAGCCTTTTGTTTCTAACCGAGTTAGAAAAATTACAGAAATTATGTCACCAGACTGTTGGCACTACGTTAAATCCAGCGAAAACCCTGCTGACTGTGCAAGTCGTGGTTTAACTGTATCGCAATTGCAGCAGCATTCACTCTGGTGGCAAGGACCCACTTGGTTATCGACATACAATCATCAAGAAACTAGCAAACAGACAGACGGAATATTTGAAAACTCAATTAGAAGCAAAAGAAATTAAAATATCAAATACAATTCAAACAGATTTACCAAACGTAATACAAGAATTACTAAATAAACACAGCAGTTTTACGCGAGCGTCACGTGTCTTAGCCTGGATACTACGCGCAGTTACACGTAATCGACATAAACAAGCGTTCTTAACAACAGAAGAACTTCAATCAGCAAAATTAAAAATTATCAAATCAGTACAGCAATTAGAGTTTTCAGAAGAGATTGAATATCTCGAGCAGCATAAGCAAGTTAAACCAAAAAGCAAAATATACAGTTTGAACCCGTTTTTGGACAAGGACGGCTACCTCAGAGTTGGAGAGCGTCTAAAAAACGCTAACATCAGCAAAGACATGAAACATCCTCTCATTATTCCGCAAAGCAGTCACTTAACAGATTTATTAATAGATTATGCCCATAAACAGACGTTTCACGGCGGTGCACGTCTTACTTTATCATGGCTTAGACAACAGTATTGGATATTGGGAGGAAACCGAGCAGTGAAAAAACGTTTACACAGATGTGTTTTGTGTTAGCGACACAATCCAGTCAAACAGCAGCAACTGATGGGAGATTTACCGGAGTCCAGAACAAATCCCACCAGACCGTTTTACAACGTCGGTGTAGATTTTACAGGCTTCGTTCAAGTTAAATCCAGTAAAGGTCGCGGTACAAAAACCACAAAATACACAAAAACCTCACATAGCCATGTGGCAGTATTCGTGTGCATGGTGACCAAGGCCGTGCACCTCGAATTAGTATCAGATTTATCATCAGCAGCATTTTTAGCAGCCCTAAGAAGGTTAGCAGCAAGAAGAGGTACTCCCAGGCACATATTCAGCGATAATGGTAATTTAATTGGAGCTAGCAGGATTTTAGAACAAGAATATGGGTCATACACAAAACGGGTTATAAAAATATACAAAATAAAAAGGCGTTGATTTTTTTTCCAAATCAGTCTCATTTATTAGGTAATCTTACAAGTAATTTGAAATTAATCAAAAACCAGATCGTTGTTCAGGTTTGAGCAAGTTATTTAACTATAATTTCTTGTTTACGTCCACTGAAAAGACCCCTTTCCACAGAAGAGACGTTAATCACTCTGATATTCACATTTACTTGCCATTGAATCTCGTAATAATTAACAAAAGTTATCCAGCCAATTATAGGCACTTTGTAAAAGACAAAGAAAAAAATATACTTATTCTGTGATAATATTAACAATAAAATGACACTTTTCAAGGATATATTGAAATTATACCAAATATTTGGATTATTTTTCATTTTAACCTCCTATCTTTATCAATAAAATGTCAAATTAATCAAAAATTAGCATACAAATATGCTTTCAAAAAATGTTTTCATCACTATCATCAGTTTCAAAGAACGAAGGTCGTACTTTAGGTTTTTTAGGTGGTGTAACTGAGTCATCAGAATAGTTATTCTCACAGAGAATTTTCTTTTGCGGAGTACATGGTTGACTAGTCACATTGTCTAAAAGCTCTGGAGAAGGTGTTAACAACAATGGCGAGGGAGATCTTGGCCCAGTGATAGTTGATACAGATGCTGTTCTATGAGAAGGTGGCGAACTAGTTATAGAAGTACTTGACGAAGGCCTTGAAGAACATACTGATGAATCTTCTACAGGATCTGAGACACATTCAATATGAATTTGTCCTATTTCAAAATGAGGACAACGAACGTGAGTAGCGCATGAAATACAGCTTAATCTCCTGATGTGAAGTAAATTAGGTTCGGTAGCGTTCCATATAACTTGGTGGATTTGGAAGGTACCTTTAAACGGACGACATTTATTTGAATCCGCTATTCTCTGTATTTCAGGAACAAGGGTATCATCAACAGGAACAATTTCGATACCTTTACAATTGTCCTTCAAACAACTGACAAAACTGTCAATGTTTGAGATATCTCTTCCATGGGCAACAAAATTATCACACGTCCGTTTTACGCAGCCACCAACACCATCAGGAGCCCCCTTACCGTGACCAGCTTCACTAAAATGCCACACGATCCTTTCTGCATTGGAGATTTTACTCACATAATTTACAATTAAATGGAACATAGTCTTGTTCCGATATTGCGTTGTAGGCCCATCGCTTAAAATATGTAATTCCTTCAAATGTGGCGAGATAATTTTAGTTTTTTCAATTATAGGTGTCAGATGTGCGCAAATAAGAACGGGATCGTGTCTCAAATTTTCAGAAACCGAACAGAAAGACGTAGTATTTACTACGTTTTGTGGCGGTTCTGATTTAGCAAAATAATAGACGCACGTGTGTAATGAAAATTGCGATTTCGATCCTCCAAAATGGGCTGATTGAATTTCAGATCCTTACTTGCAAGAATAGTTTTCTGAAAAGTCTATGTGTAGTAACCCCTCAGATGGCGAAAGGCTTTGTTTTATGAATTTTATAGCGTTGTACTGATTAGTGATGTTGGCAAGATGCTGCATGAATATAGGTAGGTTTTTATTTAAAATATTAACAAGCAATTGACGCGTTGTCTTTACGGTTTCTTTCACAGTTTTCTTGCAAATCTTCTCATTACCTTTAATTATTACTGTACAATTCTTAGTTACCCATCTATGGTAAATTATTGTATCATTGCCATTTAACAAAGTGTAGTTTGGAACTCTCTCAGAACATTGTGAACATTTCCGTTCCAAACAAGGAACACTAAAAGCATTATTACAGCAGAGAGATTTTGCGAGATCGGTGGCAGAGTAATAAGTTAATACCTTAGCTTGGTGTAAGGCTCGAACAATAAAATCAATATTCGTATGAACGGAACACAGGCAAGTATTTCTTGAAGCAGCCTTAGGGAATATTACCCAGAATGGACGATGTCGGCGGAATGTTTCGTATGAGACATTCAAACCAATCGTATTATTAAATTTTTATGAAGGTTTAGAAGTGTATCATTTAAAAGACGTATTTGCTTTTTGACTTTTCTGCGCGTGATCGTTTCCTTTCTACCAGCTGTCAGTCTGCTATTTTCGTCATTAATTAGAAAATCATGTATCCTTGTTCTTAAGCCAATATTTATGATAACCTCCTGTCCTTTACTTTTTTTTAGTCTTATTATTCGCATCCTATATTTAGAGAGCTTCCGTTCTAAAATATTTAATCTTTCTATTAAATACTGATTTTGAGCCTTCAATATTCGGCGATTTCGTAATCGTAATGCTTTACCCACCTGTACACGTGATTGTGATGAGCGAGAAGAACTGGAAGAAGAAAACGGTATATTCACGGGTACTATTTCTTCTGTTCGTTTTCTTAGTCGATCTCTTTCACGTCTTAGCTTGGCATTTTCACGCCACATTTTTCGCATCTGTTGCTGCTGTCTGGGTGTAAAATCTTTAATTGTCTTTAATAACCCATTTTGTTTCTTTAGATGGTATCTTTCGCGTTCTTTTCTACGTCTTTCTTCTATGGCTGTAACATCTAATTTAGCTCTAGCTCTTCTCATGCTAAGTTTTTTCTGTTCACGACGACGTATTTTCTTCTCTTCGTCAGTTAATTGGGTTCTAGACCGGCTTGATCGAGGCATTGTACCTGAAACAAACCCAGCCATGCTAAGCACCCCACATTTGGCAAAAAATAAGTCAAGCTCCTTTTTCGCGTGTCGATACCAATGATGCAGTATTTTAATCATGCTATCACAGCCTGCCCATTTGTTTAACCAACACTATAGCTTTGTTAAAATGGAAAACCGTTAAAATGTTATTTTTTGTGGACATACATCTTTCATGTGGACATAAATGTCCACAGGAAAGATGTCCACAGAAGAGATATTTCAAACTAAAATCCAAGCAGCCATTTTATTTTTATGGTTAGAAAGACAACAAAAGGCATTTTGAAAATACTCCTCAAAAGGCATATCGGCGGAATATTTACTAAAATATTAAATAATAACTTACCAAATTACAACCCAAGCAGGACAGACGCACTGAACTTTGACAAAAACACTTAATTTTATTTTAAAACTTCGTAAATTATGAAACGTCACGTAGCTGTACTGACAGGGACTCCAATAAATGGCGGCTATCCAGTGTTGTCAATTTGAAAAATATTCGATACGTGGAAGCTTTAGTAGAAATTAAATTTTGTTTGATTTTTTGGTCCACCAAAAAGACCTAAATCCGTATAACAGCATGTTTATTGAAAATAAAAAAATATATCTCGTGCAATTATTAACAACTATCTTATAAAAATAATATTCATTATTTATCACGTAAATGCGATACTGATTTTTTGATAAATATGTAACAAAATAATTAACTACATCTATACAAACACTCATACCCCGAATCTGAACAGTCCACACGACGAGACTTTTGTAACATTTTGTTTTTTTTTCTAATTAAGAGATATCATTTCATACTTTGAAATATTATGAGTAAATAGAAAAGTAAGAATAATTTAACTAAAAAAATAAAAGTCTTCAGTTATTGTCGTAAATTTTAAGTTATTGTATCCAAACACCCATATGTGTATGACCCATATATAAATTTGAAATCAGTCATAACAGAAGAGTTCCTAACTGAAATCAGTGAGATGCAAATCACGTGGCATTTTAATGCTCCCTCTTGGCCGAGCGCTGGAGGATTATGGGAATCAGCAGTCAAGAGCCTCAAACATCATTTGCGCAGAGTAGTCGGAGATCAAAAACTCACGTACGAGGAGTACGCTACCCTGCTGTCTCAGCTCGAAGCATGCCTCAATACGCGACCCCTTTGTGCAATAACCGAAGATCCAAACGACACAGATTACCTTACGCCATCGCACTTCCTAGCCAGTGGACCCATCCTAACAATAACAGAAACAGAGAGAGATCAAAGAACGAGATGGCAGTTAACACAAAAAATATTCAATGACATATGGGTCCCTTGGCGTACAGAATATCTAGCAGGTTTATCAGCAAGAAGTAAATGGCGAGGATCGAACCCCAATATTCAGATAAACGACATTGTTATTATTCACGACGCCAACTTACCGCCCGGTAAGTGGGCATTGGGCCGTGTCGTTGAAGCACATCCAGGGAAGGACGGACTCGTGCGCGTCGTTAGCCTCAAGACAATGGGCGGCATAATCAAACGGCCTATTATCAAATTATCAGTTCTACCTGTCAATGAGCCGCCAAATCAAAACAATCCGCAGCAACAGGAATCTGAAGCAGATATCAAAAGCCAGAAAAACAAAACCACGTTCAAGACGTCTTGCATAAATTTCATAAGCATGATATTTATGTTGTTTATGTTAATTTCCTCGCCAACGGTACATGGTGCTTATAACATAACAGCGTTACAGAATAACAACAGTATCTATTTTGACAAGTTATCAGACATGCACCTAATTCAAGACAAATGGAAAATAGTCGTTTATTACAATACGTCACCATACTGGCAAGGAACCAAGGTACTGAACAGTTACTACAATTATTTATCAGAGCTATGTACGACAATACGTGAACAATCACATTGTGACGTCTTCCTGATACAATTACATCACGGCATCGTAGAGCTCGAGTACTATAACGCCCTGCTACAGAGTCAGCATTTTGATAAGAGCGCACGCGTGCGCCGGCGGCGGGGCCGTATAGACGGCGTGGGCTATATTGCAAACAGTTTGTTCGGCGTATTGGATGAACGCTTCGCCGAACAGTATCAGAAGGATATAACTATGATCTTAATATATAAAATCCTTGCGTTACTTACTGACTGACAGACACGCTACAGCCGAAACTATTGGGCGCAGGAAGCTGAAATTTGGCATGTATGTTCCTTGGGGACCGTAGGGGTGCACTAAGAAGGGATTTCCCGAAATTCCCACGGGATCGGCCAAAATAGGTAAATTTAAAAAAATTGCAGGCGTAGCTGCTGGCGGCCTCTAGTCAGAAATAATCAGAAACTCAATATTGGAAAAATCAGACGTCAGTTATAGAAGCAGAAAACAATGTTTTGAAGAGAGTTGAGAGCACCATGGAGAAGCAACACAAGATCTTCAATCAACACTTGATCCGTATAGACCAAGCCGCATCTCAAATACAGAAGGAAATTAGTATAACAGAGAAGATCAGCGAATTTATGGCAACTAGCATCATGGCAAACAGCATGCTCATGAATCTAGTAAACATTCAAGATACCCTCCTGGATACCATTACGAGCGTCCAACATTTTAACGTACATCTTCTAACACCCTCTCAATTAAAGCAAGAATTCGGCGTTATCTCAAGTCAGCTGTCAAAAGAGTTATCGCTGCCCATTCACAACATTCAGACAGATTTTACACAAATGTACAAGATATTGAGAGTGAAAGCACGTATGACCACAGATTACTTTATTTTCGAACTACAAATTCCGCTAATTAATAGAGACAGTTACGATACAAAACAATCACTATACCACGGTACAACGGCAAGGATATGGTCAACGTTATACCTGTAGATAGGTATTTGGCTATGAATATTTTGAAAGACACTTTCATAGCTATCTCGGAGAGTGAATTGCAGAACTGTTTTCAACTGGACTCATATACAAAGTTGTGTGAGTTACAAAAACCAGTGTTGCAGAGAGAGTCTGACCTTGACTTTTGCATTAAAGATGCGCACTCGAAGTGTGAAACTATCACCAGCCTGTGCCAAAACACATGGACAAATCTATTCCCAGTAAATACCTTTATGTTTACTTGCTGCGGTCAATGCACTTTAAGAATAATATGCGAGCATCAGGTTGCGAGCGAACAGTTGAACCACAGAATAGATAGTTCTTACGATATACACACATCAACAAAGTCTAGGGATATCTTAATCCTAAATTATTTACGAGTTTATAGTTTAGAACCTTGTTAGTTTCAACAAAAAGTTTATATACAGATTAAAACCTCTTTTATTCTATTTTCAAAATTTGAACATGGAAAGAAAAAAAACAAAATAATAAACAAAATATGGCGGCAAATTTGCTAGTAATTCGTTACATTAAAGAAAGTTAAAACTGTTTTATTATAATTATTAATGAAAAGGGTTTTTAATTGTTTTTCTTTTTTAATTTAACGTGACGTACGAACTTTAAAAGTCATGTCACGTCGTCATTTGAGTCGAGATGAAATGTTACGAGCCGTGGGCATGTTAGAAAATGGTGCAATTCAACGCGTCGTTGCTGAGGCCCTACATACCAGTCAAAATGTGATATCAAGGTTGTGGTCACGTTATCGCAGTACTGGAGATGTGGCCGAACAGCACACAGGTAGATATCGTGTTACTACGCAGAGACAGGATCGATTTCTCCAAATGACCGCCAGAAGACAACCCAATATCACAGCGCTGCAACTAGTGCAAAGGCTCCAGGAGGACCACCAGCTGCTGGTAAGCGACCAAACCGTGCGAAGAAGGTTACATGAAGTTGATCTTCATGCTCGAAGCTCCTTGCCATACGGCGCGGCTGGTATCGACCGCTCTCCGAGAGCACGATATTCAAGTTTTGGATTGGCCTGCACAGTCGCCCGACTTAAATCCTATCGAGCATGCCTGGGACATGTTACAACGAAAAGCTTTGAGAGATTTTCCACCAAATTTGACGACTGAACAACAACTTTACGAACACTTGCAAAGGACATGGGACCTCATACCGCAGCAAGACATTGACAATTTAATTTTAAGTATTAACAATCGATGTCGATGTGTAATCAATCTAAGAGGTGGCAACACTGATTATTAATGATTAGATTTTACAAGATTTTTTCCATTTTTATTAAAATTAATAGTTTTTTAAGAAGAAATGTTTGTTGTTATCATACTAATTTTCCATGATGATTAAAAAAATTATTTTTTTTATTTAAAACAAAAAAAACACGAAATGTTTTTTATTTTTAATAAAGACCTTAAAATAATCTATGATTCTTCTATTTACTGTATCAGAAAATTCTTCATAGATTTTTAGATATTTGATGAAATATAAAATATCCCTAGACTTTGTTGATGTGTGTAGATCGACGATATAGATCTTAGTTGGTTGAACGGAGTCAGCATTATAGTGCTAGGGAGCGATTGCGTCATCAAGGGCGACGGATTCACGGTCACGTCGCATAAAACGCAATCAAATCAAATAAACATAAAGCCAGATGTGATAGCAGTACAAATCTCACCCGTCAACTATCTCATTAATGTATCAATTCCAATGACGACAAGCGAATTTAATGAGAACAACAACTTTTCGGGTACGTTCAAGAATATAGATGAGCAGATTCAGCAGATGAAGACAACCCAGAAAAGATTTGAGGACGGAGACGATGGGTTGTCGTTTCACGATATTCATCATTACGCAGCAATCTACGTGGTGTCAGCAGTAGGCCTGGCGCTGTTCGCGCTCGTGTGGAGGCGCGCGCGCCGCAGCTCCGCAGCGCTGCCAGCACCGACAGCAAGCGGGATTGAACAGCAACTCAGTGATAATAGTGATATCAGTGAACGACGTAAAGGTATAAAAGCAGAGCATAGTGTAGTGCAGTGTTCAAGTGGAGTGAATAAAGATGTGAAAATAAACGTGACGAGCACAGCGAGCTCGCCTATATTTACTCAGTGCAGTTTTCGTAAAATTGATCACGAATAACTGTCGGGATCATTTGTAAAATCATTTAGTCCTAAGCAAAAATGGAATCACCTTGTTACTCATCAGATCATCAGCATCTTCCATCTCTCATTGCCGCGCCCCGGAGCATGTACGGTGTCAACACCGCACATACTAGCGCTCACGTTGTGCGCACTCAGCATTCATTATTTCCATATTCTATGTAAACCTTTATACAGTCAGTCGGCATTACCGTCGCGTGCGGCTCACATCATTCATTTTTATTATAAGCAGGTTTCAGTTCAATAAATCAGTTGTGTTATCAGTTAAAGTGTTTCTTTTATACATATTATCAGTTAACCTGGTGTGCAAACCGTACAGGCACCATTCTATTCCTTTTTATTTTTAGGGTAGGTATGTAGATTTCGCAGATCTGCTTAGCCGATAGGTCTTTCTTATAATTTGTTTGTTGTACATTTTTTGTAAGGCTCCATCAGGCCAGAATGAAAAAAATCAATGCATACTAAGATGTGATCTTGGCATAGATCCCTCCTTATTTGTGGTCAACATTGAGATCCAAACTTGTATCCCTAAGTTGTAAATCAACATAAACATGCGTTAGAACGCTGATTTGTTTGACATATTACTATCAAAAACCTTTTTGATCATAATTTTGGCGCCGGTATTATTATGAAGAAAAAAGTACCTTGGTAGTAATAATGGATAGACACCTTAATCTAAGACGGAGTAAGACCCAAGCCCGTTCCTTCGCGTCAAACTTATAACAAAGAGCCGTCAGTCAGTCTCAAGTTTCAGGTACGATTTTTTATCAGCCCCAGTCGAAGTAATCGACACGAATTAATGTGGCGGCACTAACTCGGCCGACGCCGCTGACTTTTAAAAATCTTTCTTTCTTAATTTTTACATCGTTGCAAGGTGTTATTTTTGAAGTGAGACGCAGTTGCCATATCGATGTGCTGTATACATATTTTAATGAAGAATTCTAAAGCTACTATTATATTTCAAAGCTGCTGGGTAGGTAGCATCTAAGAATTTATTTATTTAATTTGTTGTTGATGACCGTTTTGTATTACGTTAGATAAGATAAGATAAGATAATTATTTATTGTACACCACAAGTCACATTACAGAGTTAGAAGAGAAAAAGAAGAATTTTACAAATAAAATGCTCAATGGGCGGCCTTATCGCTAAAAGCGATTTCTTCCAGGCAACCTTTGGATGGTAAGAAATAGATAAGGGAAATAGAATTATAAAATGGTAAGTTAACTTTTCGCGCCATGCTATTACAATCTTTTGTGAATTAATAAAATTGTAAAGCTTATCTTGTTTTCTTTCTGTCCACTGTTCATAAGTCTGTACTCGTAATATTCTGCAGTATTATCTAATAAATTTCGATTAAAGAATTGATGGGACAGGTAAAACCTATCGTCGACTATCGATATTGTAAAACAAAACAGTGCTTTGCCACATCCCTAACCCACGTCTACGTAGAAACCTATTAATAATTTGCGGGTGGCAAAGTTTTTAAAAGTGTTTTCCCCGGTCGGCACCTTGTAGGCGGGCCGGGTCTGAGCTCATTAATTACTTCACCTCACTGCCGATGATATTGTCGAATTTTTCATGAGCTGCGTCCCTCTAGTTGTGCTGTTTATGAAAATTGTCGGAGGGTCAAACCGGTTTGTGAAATTTGTAGTAATTTTTAAGATGTTGATGCGCTTATAGCTAGCTGTCGTTATTGTCTTGCTTCTTAGCTCTATCATGATCACAGAACCAATTTTTTTTTAATACGAAATTTCTAAAGGTGAGCGCTCTGCATTTGTGAAGCTTTAAATAAACTTTTTCTTTCCTCGCACCACAACACGCCAGGTATTGTATGGCTAAGTTGCCCGAGAGGTTATGGTTGGTAATCATAACCGTGTTTCACTATTCCATTTCATTACTCGAGAGGAGTAAGGCAAAATAATAGTATCTTTGAGAATAAGTGACGGAAAAGTTGTCTTCACAACAATATTTGAAAGCGCTTTCTTAATACGCAACAACAAACAGCGAAACACGCCACTGTAAACAACACCTGTGCGTTATATTTTAATATTAGTAATTAGACATTTTAATGTATGTATGTTAGTCTCTAAGGTATATATCTGTATGGGTTTTTATTACCAGAATTAAACGAATATTATTATTATTTCTCTTAAGTCAAACTTATTATTATTATTATAGTCAATTAAGTAAAGGGTACATACCTAATACCAGTGTATGATACTTTTGACAAAAATAGAGAATTTCTATTAGTTTTCGTTTTGCCAAGCCCTCTAGGACATGTAGGTGAAGTATGTGTAATGTGTATATACCTATAAGTACCTATAGATTTTTTAAGTAACACCACACCAGCTTACACAAACAAAAACAGGCCAGTCAACACCGCAAGTTGTTCAGCACGCAATTACATCACCTATTCATCTTCAGGGGGGTGAATAGGAAATTGCTTAAAAACTTTTATCTCGGCCGTCAGTCGGAGTGATGTGGCGGCCATTTTTCAACTCTCAAGCACATTGAGGTGTGCCTCGGGCCAACGTGAAACTTGTATTTTACGAGCTTTGCCGATGTCTCGCCGTATTATATTCCACGACACTTTTACTTGGGATTTGGAGGGAGCTTATAAGTATATTTAGGTTTTAGTTTGAAATTGTTTGACAAGTTGGTAGAATAAGACGCGACAATGTTCCTACCCTGAAAAATGTGGTGGAATTAAAAAACGCTGTTAGAGAAGGTTCATGTCGTACAGAATAAGGGTCAAGAATAAAGTCACATTTGGACTCTGGTGGTCTTTCTAAAAACTAAAGCTGACAGAAAATGAAGAAACAAACAAGATACCATGATATTATTATTGTGTGAGTAGTTCCAGAGATTCTAAAACAACTAAATTAAGCTGTGATGAGTGATGACCATGAATGCCACTGTCACTGAACAACAACAATAAGTTACCATCAATAATAAACGTCAACTAATACAATTTGTAATTTAATATGAGGTTTTCTTTGTGAAAAAGAAAATTCGATAATACTAACCGACCTGTGGACTAACTGCGGAATTCAATATTCGAATTTTAGATAGATCTGTAGATTTTAGATTCGTTTTTGACATAAGCTCCATACAAAATATGTCAAACACGTATCGAAAATCTACAGATCTATCTATAGTTCGAATATTGAAAATGGCCGTAAGTCGACATCGTCGTGATGAATTAAACATAGATAGGTAGGTATTAATAGTGGCATATATCTTCTATGATTACAGTAAAACCAAAGTATTTTACTATTGTCTCATCAATAGTAGGTAACAATCTACCTATATAAAAAATCATTTAATCTCGTAGACGCTTGATGATAACGAAAATTTCGTCGATCTTTTTTGCCGTGATTTCCTCGAGTTTTACCTAATTACGCTGCGGTAAAATTTAAAACAAAATTTGATACCTTGATAATAATTATAAAAAAGAAACACTTAACAACTTCTTAAGACTGTGAGAAGAAAACCTCCAGTTTTTACGTCCGTCAAAACAGGAAGTCGCCTAAAGCGCTTCCGGCCGATAACAACATCCGGTGCGAAGTTTCCACCGAACTTTCGTTAAAGTTTCGTCCAAGTTTCGGTGCGAAACTTTGGGAGAGCAGGTGCTCTTAGGACAAAAAACTGGCACCTTTTGTTGCGAAATCTTTTTATGGAGAGGCAGATAGGAATTTACGACAAGATCATTGTCGTTCCCTTGGAGTGTGCTAATCTGTTTTAAAGAGTTCTTGCTGATAATAGCGTGACGAGGGATCGCTTTTTTCCTAACTGTCTTTATTACGTGCTGAGATGGTGAGAGATTATGTTATTTGAAAAGAAAACTTTTTGGTACGCGAGTGGTATAACTTGAAGTTATAATCTGCGTTAAGTTTTTTCCAAATAATATCACAGAAATAAAATTATTTAAATATAAATATAAAAATGAGTTTAGTTTGGCTGATTATTTCTCCAGTTCTAGTTAACTGCGTATGAGGATATCTTGCTCCATGCTAAATAAACCATGTATCTAATTTACTTTTATAATGCCGAAACAAGTAAAATACTAAACATTACATATTCAATATAAATAGCTTCGCCTCTAGAACTGAACGGTCGAGAGTCAGTAATTAACAGCGCCAGAGGTACTTACAATCATACTTTCCCCATAGCAAACATCTCGCTCTATCACCCACCACTCGTTTCCGTTTCACAGTAGATATTTTCTTTTTTTTTTCTTAATAAGACAACTCCCGCACTAGGACTAAATCCTGTGTCGCGGGGGACTTTACAAACATAGAACTAACGGACACAATGAACACCCAGACTCGAAACAACAATTTATGAATCACACAAAGTGTTGTCTCGTGTGGGGATCGAACCCACTGCGCGCAGTGTCAAGCGGCGAGGCGACCGCATAAACTATACCTACCGTGCAGTCAAAGATTGCACCAACAATTTATTTTAAACTATCATACTTACATCCATGACATACCAGACACACATTTTGTCACATGAGAGACATTTTTATTTAATAGACGTAGGTACAAGTCAAGAGGCGTAACAAATAATGGAACTATTCACATAAACTATTAAATCATTGAATTGCAAGCGTTCCTTAAAACATAAATATTATCTGTTCGCTTGCTGCAAAAGAAACAAACACTGTTATTGATATCCCTTCACGTAGCATACATAAAAGCTCATACCAACATATCGTATGTCCACAAATATTTAGCTAACTTTCCCCGAAGGCTCTTAAGGAAGGTACCCTTGGTCTCAATGGTCTCAAGGGCGTGATGGCGATAAAAACTGATTGTAGCGTGTTTACGGCACCTGACGTGACACCTGAACACTAGCGCCCTCTAGGGTACGCTACGATCTACATTTTAAGCGGGTCAAAGTTACCCCTTGATTGCAAAGGATTATTTTGTTTTGTTACTTTGAATCCTTGCTTTGATTTTTTTGTTTTGTGGCGCTGTTTAAAATATATTAGATTGCGCTAATGTTTGCGACAGGATTTGTGGAATCAATTCCATATAATGTAGGTATATAGAACATTTACAATTTGGTAAGGAAATCGTTTAGGCAACAAGGTAGTAGAGCTCTGATGTTAATGAAACTTGTAACATAAAGGTCTTCGATTCAAATTGGTAGAATGACATACATACATACATACATAACGTCACGCCTTTTATCCCCGAAGGGCTAGGCAGAGGTGTATTTCTACACCCACTTTTCGCCAGATATGCTTTAGTCCCACGTAATAAGGGGCGAGCCTATTGCCGTACCGGGCACATTTCCAGACTCTGTGCTGCTACTGAGAACTTCGTGACAGAAAAACCCAATAACACTGCCCGACCCAGGAATCGAACCCGGGACCTCCCGATCCCACGCGCACATTTATGCCGCGAGACCAACGAGGCAGTCGTATAGGGTTTGATGTCGAGTTTTCCGTCTCTACGCAATGATGGTATTTGCATCGTGTTATCCCTTAGTCGCCTCTTACGACACCCACGGGAACATAGGGGGTGGTGACACTTGTATTCTATGCCGTCAACCACACGGCATAGAATACAAGTGGTAGAATTATAAAATTTAAATCTTAGGTAGGGTTCTGGACTGCACGACTGCATGATGCTGCACGATGCTAAGACTGCACGGTTGGTGTAGTGGTTTAAGCGGTCGCCTCGCCGCTTGACGCTACGCCGAGTGTCGTGGGTTCGATCCCCACACGAGACAACACTTTGTGTGATTCATAAATTCTTGTCTCGAGTCTGGGTGTTCATTGTGTTCGTTGGTTGTATGTTTGTAAAGTACTCCGCGACACAGGATTTATTCCTAGTGCGGGAGTTGTCAAAAAAAAAGTGTCAAGTTATAATCAAGTTATTGACTTACCTTTTTAATGCGTTTATCTTTAGAAACTTTACGTACCCTTCCTATAAATTCAATATTGCACATATCAAGTGAACATCTGTTTCAATATCTACAAATGCTATAATTTTACATATTCCCGTGCATAACCTTTACACGCCTATAATGAATAGCTCAAGTACACAAGAGAAGAGGGTTGTTCTCTAATACATGGGTTCGAACCCCAAATCACGAGGTGTGCACACAATGAACAAATCAATGCGGCCCTGTAATCACGACGCTCTCTGATCTACACAATTACAGGATCATACACCTACGTAATTATTGAGTAGATACCTAATTATATTGTTAAGGTTGAGTTTTAGACCGTGTAGGATTAAATGTTATTGTGGTTTAAATTGAATTATTTGACTTGCTTGGCTGTCCTGTTGTTTTAGAGTCATAAGAAGGCTTTACATATGTATTTTTATTATATATAACAAAATTAAATAAATTTTAGAATAAACCAATTATAACTACTTAAATACTACTACTAAAAATAAAATACAATACAAATAAAAAAGAAAATGTATATTCAAAGGGCGTCAAAAGTCCTCCACATCGCCGTCTATTGGGAACGTTCCCAGAAGACTGGCAGCATTTAAACTTTTAAAGGCTTTGGGACTTGATCGGTGATCTATATTCGAATAAGGTAGGGTCATCCCTAGCCTATAACAGTCCACTGCTGGACTAGGCCTCTCCTTTGAAAGGAGGAATTGGCCTACTATACCACGCTAGCCAAACGGGTTGGTATAGGGTTTGTATCAAGTTTTCCTTCTCTTACAGTACTGGTCTCTGTATAATATGCTCCCTTTGTCGGCTCTTACGACACCCATGGGATGATATGGGGTGGTGACAATCCGTATTCTTAATCCGTCATCACACGGACAACAAACAAACAAACTCTATATCTTACTCAAAATATGTGGCAGGAGCAAAAGTATCGACGACAAAGTATCTCTAAATTATTTAGAATCCTTTGAGAGACTTGGTCCAATAGCCGTCTTTCTAAGTACGGCATCTTGAGCGTTATTTTTCGAGGCTATAATTGTTTTCTATTGACAGTAAATTTATATACTGGATGTTCAATGTCTGGGTTAACTATTTACTTTAGTTTGAAAATTTACTGCAGCAGAATCAGCTTCGTCAGATAACTCAGATATACCTAGTATTTAATCACCGGTGAGTTACATTTTGGATTCGTATTTTATGCAGGTGCTGGCTCCCCTATTTTACTCAACCCTAAAAACTCCCAACGAAAAAGCCAAACAAAACTCTAAATACCGTGAACTTTTCCAAAATGTCCGCCTGCAAATTTCCATCGATTGTTATAATCGGCTCAGACAGGTGTACAGCTATTTTAATTTGCAACTAATTTCGGCAGTAAGCGGATTGTGAAGTTGATAATTAAGCGGGGACAAGTTAGAGTCGCGGCGCTCCGAGCTAAATCTGCTTCGGTGCTATCGGTAATTACGTTGTCGAAACGTTAATGGGGTATTGAAGTTGTGATAAAGGAGAAAATATACTGCGTAAGTTTATCAAAATAATATCTATCAAAAGAAAGAAGAAAGTTTGATATTTAACCGTGGCATAAAGCAAGCTTTAATACGAAAGATAACAAGCAATTCGTAGGTAGGTACTCTAACGTTTTTCTTGAACGACGAAAAAACTAATGAATATAATGCGTAATGAGCAGGTATACTTTATGTCCCTGAATTAAAGATTCAGTAATAAACTCATTGGTATAAGATTTAAGAAGATTGAGGTTGTGACATGAACCAAACAATTATACCTAATTATAATAAGGTTTAATATTCTTTCACAACTCAGTCACGCTGACACCATTAGATATCTATGTAGCCAGATTTTAGACCTATTTCTAAATATGCCTATGTATTTATACACCTTAACGCTTGATCTCTTCTCAATAACAAATTTACAAAGTTTAATAGATTCTTTCTCAAACCTACGATCTACACACGGCTACACATCCAACTACACAATTCTAGTGTATGCTGACCTACACAGCAACCGAAAACATATACAAAGACAGGCCAGTTTATACTAGAAAATATACCTAGACGTATGTATAAAGAAACCTCTAAGTTTGATATTGTGTAAGTTATCGGAAGGTGCGCGTTAAGACGGCGGACGCTTGCCGAAGCACGCGCGATCGACGCCGCTCAACGCTCGCCGTCCCGCGCTAGGGATGTGAAATATCGACTATTATTGATATCTGTTTTACAGTTATTGTATGTTATACTTCGACACTGAATATTGAACGGCCGTTTCCTTGTCTTCAGTTCGCTACTGCTTGTAGTTTCGCTACTGCTGGCAGAGTAGTTTTTATGCAATTGTTGATATTGATAGTAAGTTGCTTTTAGTGTGCCGTGTATGATTGCAATTTGTAATAGTTGTGTCAGTTTTTGGTCGAGTTTATCTAAACGTGTGT
The DNA here is from genome assembly GCA_944739405.2 of Euclidia mi. Taxonomy (NCBI): domain Eukaryota; kingdom Metazoa; phylum Arthropoda; class Insecta; order Lepidoptera; family Erebidae; genus Euclidia; species Euclidia mi. The sequence goes on from OX123184.2 coordinate 88,942,993, forward strand.
ACCAATTAGGTACTATATTTTAACGAAAAGATCCCTCGCGCCCGCCTTAAAAGCCGAAAAAGCTTTTTAAGAATAACTGCTGCCACAAATGACAACCCAAAATTGGCAAGAGAGCAACTGTGGGGCTCTAAGTACCCGGCCGCACTAAACTTCCCTGCAGCGAAAGAAAGCCTGCCTCCTGGTCACAACTTGCAGTGGTCGACCTGGAAATCGCTTAATCGCTTGAGAACTCAGGTCGGGCGCTGTAGGAAAAACATGGCTAGATGGGGATTTATAGACCACTCACTGGTCCACTGCGACTGTGGAGCTCCATCCCAGTCTATGGCACATTTGCTTTCTTGCCCCCTTTGCCCATCTACCTGCAGCAAACAAGACCTTAAAGTGGCTTCAGACAATGCCGTCACCGTGGCCAAGTTTTGGGAAAAGAAAATTTAATGTGAACTATTGATACGAAGAAGAAGAAGACGAAAAGATGAACTAGTTATAACGCCTACAAGTAGGTGAAACCGGTTTGGTCCAGCCATTCTGAAGTCAGAATGGCTGGCCACTTTCCTCGTAATAGTTTTCCCTCTTTAGCGAGGTACAAAATTTTTGATGTCTGGTACCAAATAGTATAAAATAGGTACAAAAGTTTGGTATTGCTCAAACTTCCAAAATCTCTTATGGTCCAGCCATCCTGACGCACACTATCTAAACGACTTTTACCTCATGTCAGTGTCTTTTATCACACCCATACCTAAGTGTTTGTCTTATTATAGTCTGAGAGCACAGACAGAATAAAAGTTTGGGACAGCAACATCAGGCTTAACGGTTATCTCCTTTGCCTGTTATGGGCCTTAACTGTGCCTGCCTATTGTTTTGCTGGCAATGATTGACAATTTTGCAAATAATGCTCAATCCATGTGCTGATATGAATATTACACCGAACACTCTCGAAAAGGATCCGACAACACTTAGCTAATCTACAAATTGCCGACATAGCTGAGAACCCCAAAACGGGCTTTTAAATATTTTAAGAAGCTCCTTCTTTAGGTTTCCTATAGATAAACTAGCGTAACAACTTTTTTTGCGTACCTACTCACCAGTAAATCAACATACCTATACAACTTCATTACCTACCTGATAATTACTACTAAATATACGCAAGATTATGATTAACAACCTGCTAAATCAGAAATGAAGAAATGATTACTATCTACCTAATTATTAAAGATAAAATGTCAAGTGAATAACACACTTACCAGTGATTAAACAAGAGTTATTTACAAAACGTATACTTATATTATTATGTAGCAATTAATTACATAACTACGAAGCAAAATTCAAGTTAAGGCGAGGTTGCAGTACTTTTTAAGATTTTTGAACGTCTGAAAGTCCCATGAACTATGATATTTTTAATGAATAAAAATTAAAGTATAAAAGTTGAACATATCTTCTAGTAAATCGTAAAGATAGAAACACGATTTGGAATGATTGGCTCGATAAAAAAAAATTTCAAACATGGCACTAAATCACAATTTTAAACGTGTACTGCTTAGAGATTCCATAATGAATTTATATGAAAGTATTATCAATAGAAACAGCTCTTTATTTTAAAATAAATGGTAAAAACAGATTTCGTAATTTCGTTATCATTTTTCTCCAAGAAAAAAAATAGTCAAAATGTTGGCATCATATCGCTCGCCGGCCGTTCATCAGTGCCTGTCTAGGCGTGATTGAGGGCGGATGTACGTCGTTGCTCCGCAAAATCCCCCTCCACCCCCGCATGTACGTTTTCGCAAAAGTACAAAGTAATTCGTATTCCAAACTCAATCGTTCAAACCATAGACATACTAGTAAGAAACCGTAGACAGGTTACTGACAAGGTAACATGACGGAGCTTACGAGTGGCACGCATCGCGAAAAGCGTACGCACACTAATATAAATATGTCAAAACGACACACTAAGAATTAGATAAGAAGTGTAAGTGAGATAGCACATCTAATCGCAAGCGCAAAATAAACATATACTCTCAGGACCGACGCGCATTGTGACATCATGCTGACCGTTTCACAAACAATAATTTGAAATGCTCGTAGTGTTATACCAACGTGCTACGTGGACATTAAACTGAACAGTGTTATCTCTCGTATGATAATGACTTACTACTTACGTTTTTGAATTTTTAGACAAGCGAAGACAAGCGCTAGTACGATGATATAGTGCAACAAGGAGATAAATTAGAGAATAACACGTTTAGGTATTACTGCTAATGGTTATAATGCTTTGTATATTATAGGTATAATCTGTGGTACTGTTGAAGACCCGTTATCATCATCATCCTTGCGCTGTCGGATCATTCCCACTAGTTCTATTGAACAGTTCTATGATGGAACTAGTGATACTTTTTTCCCACTAGTTCTATTAGCACAACTTGATGAGAAGAATAGAACTAATGGGAAACGGTTATAGGAAATTTACCACTAGTTATATGTATGTTTTACAAGGGTAGTGTCACAACATCGCGCTCACATATCCGAATAAATATGTATGTATAGAAATGTGTTAAACGAATGAACGTCTACAAAACAATTGAACGTCTACAAAACAAATGAACGTCTACAAAACAAATGACTACCAGAAAGTGATCTGCTATCGATAGTGATTGCAAAAAACAGGTGCATGCGATTTTCGACCTTACTGACAATTCATGACAATCTTTCTTTTTTTTCTCGCTTTCTGGCAATATTAGGGTAATAAAATTATAAATTCTGACTAATGTCAATTAGGTTGAAAATCGCATGCACCTGTTTTCTGCAATCACTATCGATAGCTGATCACTTTCTGTAAGTCATTTGTTTTGTAGACGTTCATTTGTTTTGTAGGCGTTCATTTGTTTTGTAGACGTTCATTTGTTTTACACATTAAACAAATGAGTGTCTACAAAACATATTCATTCGGATATATGAGCGCGATGTCGTGACACTACGGATCATTTCCAGTAGTTCTATTGAATACCCTTGTAAATACATACATACATAGAACTAGACTGGGACATTTACTATTACTTATCCCATTAGTTCTTTTCTCCTCATCAAGTTGTGCTAATAGAATTAGGACAGTTCTATCATAGAATTGTTCAATACTACTACTATACTGGGAATGATCCCACAAAATAGTAGAACTTGAAATTAACGAACTGAAATAAATAAACTAATTACACAACAATATTATCTGGGAGTACGGTTAAGCTTTGAAAGACCCACCATACCCCCAGGGGTACGGTGGGTCGGCAGCGAAAACTGTGCAGTACAATCTACTTAGTTGTTTAATACTAAACGGAGAAAAACAAGAACAAGTGAATGGACTTTGATCATCCGTCAATGTTTGTAACTTACGTACGATTTTGTATTTCTATAATAATAATATATTGTGTTGGTTCAGCCTCAAATCACTTTTATTACTTGACAAAAACACACATCAGTATCTTATTATTACGAATGTCCCATCTGGATACTTTGTTTTTTAGTCTTTGAACACGCACAATACTGCTTCTCTTTTACACTCGTTAAATGCCAATTTTTTTATTCACTCTATTATTTGTGATACTGAATTTATTATACATTGTAAATAAAACGTTGTAAAATTGTAATACCCATGAATGAGAAGTGATTCCATAACTTTTAGTCATTTTCCTACTATAGTTTGTGCAAAATCTCATTACACACGACGGCATTTTCAAATGTAACGTACACACACGCGAGTAAAAGAGCGAGCGCTTCCGACCGCAGCGCGTACGCGACTAAAGCCAAATGAGACATTTAGCCTGTTTTTAATGTGCCACTTTTCATAGATATATTACTGTTCTGTGGCCACTTTTGAAGTTCGCATAACTCATCTACGGTTTTTTTTACGCTGCGCTGTGGCACACGCACACACGAAACCCCCTCCCCTCCCCCCGCTCACTCGCTGACGCCACCGCCGTGTTTTTGTTTTTGCGGGGGGTGAGGTCGAGCTACGCACTGTACTGCAACCTCGCCTTAAGATGTTTATAAATTAAATTATAAAACACACATCACGTTTAAGTAATAAATATTAATCTTTAATATTAATTAAATACTTATTCAAATGAGGTTTCATTACTTTCTAAGTTATATATTACAGATAGGTATCAGTAACATATAACTTTAAGTTAATAAATATGTTAAACACTTTATTTATGAGACATGTAATAAATAAAATAGCAAATCTTGTCGCGGGTGATTGATAAAAATTATATACTTAATGTACTTTGATATGCCTATGGTACAAAACACATCATCATCATCAGCCGTGTATATAAATTGGCATGCCCCATTCTTCTATTCTCTTCTCACTATGAGTAGGGTAAGGCCATAGTCCACCACGCTGGCCAAGTGCGGGTTGGCAGACTTCACATGTCTTTCGAGAACATTATGGAGAACTCACTGACATGCAGGTTTCCTCATGATGTTTTCCTTCACCGTTTAGCAAGCAATAATTAACAATTTAATACGCACAAAACTCCGAAAAGTCATTGATTCGAACCCGGACCCTCTGCTTAGCAGTCTGTCGGTCTCTCCACTAGGCTATAGCTGCTCTACAACGCGGTACAAAACACAGATAATCAAAATAAAAATACGTTGAAATGCTCAGCTTTTTAAGTAGTTTCATTTATACATATAAATAAAATTGAAGTGTCTGTTTGTAATATTAAAATAACCGCTTTTTACTAAATGCATATGGATGTATACACTGAAATGTCATTTTTTACAATTTTTATCTGTCTGTCTGTCTTGGCTTTGGCTGGACTGATTTTGACGGGACTTTCACTGGCGGATAGCTGATGTACCAAGGAGTATCTTAGGCTATAAATTAACCGAGTACGTGAAGTAAGTAGTTCCCTCAGGACGTGGGTGAAACTGCGGGAAACAGCTAGTTATAATATAATATAAATAAACGACTAAGGTAATTTATATTTTAGATGCTCATATTTACCTAGCTATATATTCTAGATAACTTTACAACGCTCCTACTTGTTTGCAGTCTCGAGCAGTATCTTCCCATATTAACAGCTTGTCTTTGATTAACAAACCAAAATTAGTAGAGTTCGGATATATTCGCACCTAATCGTTAATCTTTTAACGACTTGAACTTAGCATAGCTGAAATACTATTAGATAGGTGCCTACGACACGCAAGCGTCGTGTTTATTAGATAATTGGTAGTGTCCGACCGAAGCTTCGGCTTCGGCTTCGGCCACCTTCAGCCAAAAAACCTTCGGCTTCGGCCCAAAACCCGGCCGAAGCCGCCGAAGGTCCGAGCAATCATCGGAATTGAACGAACTATTACGAAAGACTGAGTGAGAGAGAGCGCGACAGACTGGTCGTGTTTACAGGGGCCACCGCGGGGAGTCACTGTCAACTATCACATTGCGTGCGCGTCAAGACAAGTTCGTACGTATTTTTAATCACAAAGTTTTTTTATCATCTCTAAATCAACTTCTATATGAGACAGTCAATATTGAAATTTTGAAATAATTTATGATATTAATTATAGCTTGTAGACAATATAGTCAATATTTAACAAAATTACTAAGAGCTTATAAACCTTCGGCTTCGGCTTCGGCCGAAGGTTGTGGCGATTGCCAATTAATCGGCTTCGGCTTCGGCCAAAAATCGACCTTCAGTCGGACACTAATAATTGGTCAATAACTCTCATTTAATTTATAGACATAAAACGTCATAATTGTAGCCTTAGGACATGCAGTGCAGTATTGCAGTATGCATAGGCAAACATTTAATTAAGAGTGTAAACCATACCAAAAATGTCACTTGGAGATGCAGAGCTAAGTTCAATTTTATTAAACTCCAATTAGACATGATGTAAGTTACTATTCGTGGCTTAGAAGCCAGTGACGTTAATCAGCCGTCATTGATACAAATACGTTACCAACCCTAGTAAGAAGGTAAAGCTATCTTCGTAAAAGGATAGTATTCTAAAACCCTTGCCTATACCAATATGTTTCCTCCTTTACTAAGCGAAAAGAACAGGTTTCACCTTACTGAAATTCAACTCACCCGAACGCAACGCTATACTACCAATACTGAATCCACCTACATCGATGATTTCTGAAAGTGTGACTCTACATCGCTCGATCCGATCCATTCATTCTGTAATCAGCCTGGCTCTACTACTCGACATAGTATGCCTAGAAGTGATCGTATCAGTCTCACAATACCAATTGAAACAAGAAGGATTACCTCGTCTGATAATTAAAACGATCAATCCATTTATCAAGAGGTGTTATCAATGAATCGACATTACCATCGACGCTTGCAATCACTAAAGCCGACACCTTCAAATATATTACTGCGTGCCACTGAATCTAATCACGACCTGACGGATTAATATCTGACGGTGTGCGCGTCTGTGTGATCAACGCACCGGCCGTTTTGGATCCCAAACACAGATTCACAAAGCTCATAGACTGTTCATTGGCTAAATGTTAATTTATTATAAATAAATAACGGTAAGGTCCGAAGCACCCGGAACCGGCGGTCATTGTATAAAAACAGTAATGAATGCAGGGGAAGCGCATGAGGTTTACAAGGATAGAAGCAAATTGAGTTCCGTTGTATCTGCCTAGCCCGACTGGAAAAAGGCGTGAGTATAATATGTATGTATGACATGTATGTATATTAACAATATATAATATGCAAATTATATTGAGCGTAATCATCATCATCAGCCTGTATTAGTCCACTAATAGACGTAGGCCTCCCCTATGGTACACCAATGAGCTCGGACTATGCTAAAACCTTAGCTTAGAATACCAACAGAGAGACCAATAGACGTGAAAGGATCAAGCTGAAAGTCACAGTGTCCATCAGCAACACCAGGACGTAGATATATCTGCTTATTTAAAAGTTAAAACGTCATTCAATTATTAACTGTCGCTTGCTCTAGTGTCAGCGAAAAGCTATATTAAACTGACGATCTCGCTTGTCAAGGTATTTATTCGACATTTGTTATGGTTATGCGACATCAATAAGGAGTTACTTTTAAGTTACCTTGCTGTTCTAACTTTCAATTATACTATACTGTTCTTACTTACAAATTTGAATAACAGCACTTCGCGAAAAGTTTTACATCAGGTCTACTAGACTTGTTAGTCTGTATTCAAATATACAATCACCTGTGCAGATAATAGACACCTTACGTATGTATTAATACGATTCAAAATTGAACTTCAAAGTGCTGAAACAATTTGGTGGCTGAAAACATTGAGTGGGTTATATCCAGGGGCGATTGAGAAGATTTATTATACCTGTGTCTTGCTTAAATTGTTGTTTAATATTCGGATTAGATTAGTCTGATGGGCTTAATGACGGATATCGATTGTTATGCTTAGTGCTACTGAAGTGTTGAAAGACTTAGATATTGATTAGTTTTAAATAGAGGGTTGAACTTTCTATGTCCTTGAATGAGAAATCCTGTAAGTATTTGGAAGTCAATCTATCCGGTTATTTTAAGATATTTGTAGGTTACATTCCTACCTAGCAGTTATGGTTGGGTATGGCTGAGTATAGCGTATCTATAGTAGAGAACTAAACTGCGGGTATCTATAGTCGAAGCAATAATATAGGTGTTCCCGAAAATTTGAAATGATAAATAATGCTTTGGCAAGGCGGTTTTTTGGAAGCTCACCTAGAAGGGAAAAGACTACAAAGGGTTGTTAAGTATTTCCACACTGACGCCTCACCTCACGTCACAGTCGCAGTCTCAAAACATCTTATTTATCACTGTTGATTTAAGTAAAGCTACATGAATTGGCTATCTTGACTGGCTTCAATAAAGTAACTCGCCGCGAGTCTCGATTCTCGAATGAAAAGTCCCAGGACCTGAGACAACTAAATTTCTAAATTTACAAAAAAAAACCCCAGGACCTCGAGACACGAGACGTTCCGGGGCCTAAACCAACCTACCTAAGCAGCCTACAACATAGGTAAATCGATTCAAAACGTAGTGTGTCGTGGATTCGAATGAGAGACCTTCAGCACTGTAGTATTTTGTTATTCTTACTTGGCTATTGCTGCTTGGGTAATTTTGCTAGGGTATAATTGTGGCATAATCCAGCTATCCTTTATTTGTACCTAGGTACTTATCTAGCACATCGAAGCAATTGCAACCCACAAAAACATTACCAGATAGGTATCGTGTTTCTACCCTTCGATCGGGCGTTTAAATACTCCCACTTTTAACGTGTTCTCTAGCGATTATCAAGGTGCCCCACATCGACTGCCCCTGCGCCTCGAGCTGCCAAGCACCTGTGACACTCAACCCGTTTGCAAAACGCTGACTGCCAGCCCTTTAGCACTTATAACCACCGATCGGTTAGGGTTGTACCCTGTTACAACGATGTCGATAGAGGGTGATATTATTCGTAATAAATTTATGACGCTAAATATGTAAATATGTGGAGGCGTTAAATCAACTGCTACTGAAAGTAAGTAGGTACTTAAAATTAAGTCGTAATTTAAAGTTATACTAGATAGATTAGATAATTATATCGGCTTGTGATTTTGATGCACTGAATTCATTGACACGGTGTAATAGGATGCACATGTAAATTGTGCATCTTTATCTACTAATTTTGGTCCTTAATCTCACTCCTCTTAAATCTTAATTTTCACAGTAACTTACTCAGCTGCATCATTTCAAAACGTGTAAAGTCTATCATGCAAAGCGGGGATACTTATATGCCTACCTACTTAAATATTAGGTAGGTACCTTTCTTTCAATGTAAGTATGCTTAACTCCCAGCTAGCTATGGTTTCCACTTCTCACAACGAGAGGATTAAGAAGACGTGATTTTATGTAGAGTCAAGGCAAATAAAAATGAATTCTGATTTTTGCCTTGTATCTATTACACATTAAACTATGATGAAGTTGCAACGCACATAACCTTGAAAACGCCTTACCGCATCGATGACCATTATCGACATAATATCTCATCCCTATCGATCTCGCATCAAGCACACCTCGAAGTGGTCGTTTGACCTGAAACGTCGATACATGCTGTCGAGCACGCGCGCCCTCTCCACACCTTTTAGCGCCCATCGCCCCTACTCCAGCCTATAGTGCATGTTACTGGGTTACTGGACCAGGTTGAGGTTGCGAGTGCGACCGATACTTAGGCGTGTAGATATGTTTCAAAGGTAAGACAAGACGCACTGTAACGTGACAAAGTGGATAGAAATTCGGCAATCTGGCGAAAATAGTGAATTGATCACAGATTGGGAATGTCGTATGGCAATGCCACGAATGTTTTGATTAAAACCTCACACAAGCAAAAAAACATTGATTCTGGGTTTTGGTGTAGTCAAGAGTTAGTAATTTTCATAATTTTGATATTTGTCAAGACACGGGACTCAGTTATTCTTGGATTTGTTTCTTTTGCTTATAAATAAATAAGCAACACGTAGGTACGCTTATTTTTGCAGCGTTCAACATTATCGGAACTTAACGGTAGTTTGTCAATCTATTTACCTGCACTTATATTTTTTTGTTAGATATACAGATAGAAGGCTTAGTCTAATAGACTGCCATGCATAGGGTATCGGATTCGTATCCACAGCACGCACCAGACTTTTTGTAGTCACGTGCGTATTGAATTGTTAATTACCGCTTGTCCCGTGCCTCGGAGAGCACGTTATGCCGTCGGGGCCGTCTGTCATGAAGATATTTGACAGTCGTTATAAACAGTCAGTACCTCTGAATAAACTGACACTAGTCTAAACCTTGGCATATAGCTTCCCCCTCAGAGTTGCGGCGATCAGTCAGGAAGTCGCGAACCAATTAAACACAATATTAGCTTTTCCACACAGAAAGTTAGGTCAGTCTCTTACAAGTGGTACGCGCTGTGGCTTTGAACCCGATACCTTCTGCGTGGCAATATGTTGGTTATCCCACAAGGTCTCACTAGGCTGTCACTGCCTAATTAACAACTTCCCTGTCCAATGACTCACAGGAACCTATTAGATAAGTTCATGAGTCACAGGTGACTCATTTCTCTATATGAGACACATTTTTCGAACGTGACGAGTTAAATCGCACGTGGACGTATAGCAAAATACCATATGTTTATAAAATTCAGGTAGGAACTGTTGTGGAAAACTACTCAGATTGCAAGAATACAGTTGATAATCCTTAACTTTGAACTAGACTAGTATGCGCAAAGGTTTATTTCTTTTGCGATCGACGATTCCAATTTGCTTCAGTATCAATCTGCTTACGAACTGTTGAAGTATTGGCGATTTCAACGCCCAATCGTTTCAATCAATCGTTTCATGTGTCGAGCTGCATTTTCGAAGTGGTGGCTCGTTAGGACTTTATTTATTATTAATCGTAACAACGGCGACGGTTCGTACACTTATAATACCTACTATGGAGTGGTGAAAACAGTGCCTACCATACGGTGTCCGTATACGCAGCAGGACCCTGCGTTTAATTCGATTGAAAGTTAACTTTTTGCGTGCGTGGTATTTAGTACCTTTCGAATTGTATAAGTAAAAAAATAGTACCTTCATTGCTACAGCGAAATCTTGAATTATTACCCAGCAGGACCCTCCGCTGTTTGAAGGTTTTCAGACCAATAGTATATGTCACCGTTTAGCGATGTATTAGTAACTTTAAAATACCTTGGTTTCATTTCAATATAATTATTAGTTTATGAGGAAAGCGCCTGCAAAACTTTTATCATGCCAGCAGGACCCTTTTTTGTTTTAACGCTTTCGGCCCCGACAGTCATATTTCTTCATAGCATTTTAATAGTACTTTTCAAATAACCTTACGTGTAATTCAAATATTTTGTATTATAGCAGAAAAAAATGTTTTAAAACTATTAAATATTTTTGTATACGGACACTACCATACGGCATACATCCATAGGAGAAAAACGAAGGTACTTAAAGTATAAAATAAAAATGTTGGGTAGGGTAGTTCAACAAAAACGCACAAGTAATGTATTTGTGGAAAATTTATTCGTGATATCGAAGTAGTATAATAAAAACTCTACTATCAACACGCTACAATCAGTGATTTACTCTATGTGCCATGGCTCCGTTATAGTAAAGTAAGGCACAAACACCTTAATATAACGCACATACTCACGCAACGTATTGAATATCACTTCAACATAGCTACAGTTACCGGCACAAGATGCAGTTGAATTTGTCACCTTATTGCACTGGCGTAAAGAACAGAATTGTTTAAACGCGAGTTCAGTCTCAAATCGCCAATGTTCTATTTTTTTACGGAAATATTCACTACGCTTAGGCCACGATCCACCACACTGAATATTCAGTGGCAGACTTCACACATCTTTGTAAACATTATAGATTACTTTTATTCTTGGAGATCAACAGACGAGGCTCTGGCAAACAAAATATCCCGATAAGCGGCAATAGGCTCGCCACCTATTACGTGGAATCAAAACACTGGCGAAAAGTGGGCGTTTAATATGCCTCTGCCTACCCCTTCGGGGAAACAGGTATGAGTCTATGTATGTATGTATGTATGTATGTATCATGCAACTACATTGTAGTGATATTCAATTCACAACTATAAGCTAATCACATCAACTGCACTTTCTTAATCGTTGCCATACAAAACAGTACATTACGTATCTACCGAAAACTTTATAAGTCTTCCCCACGTTTGCGAGTTGATGTGACGAGTCTACGTCACTCATCTTATAACACAGAGCACACGCTATCTAAATTAATATTACACTTTATGACGTCACAATTATGTAATAACATTCCTTGATGACCAAGCATTGATGATTATAATTTCTTCAACATTTTCTTATAAAGTTGCATATCATTACCGCTCAGATGGCTTACAAAAACTTACAGAATAAAATACATAAATTAATCGACAAAAATATAATACACACTTTTATTAAATTATGAGATATGACGTAAAACTTCATTTGTTGAATACAAATCAAATGATCAAATCATCTTAAGTAACACAAAAATATCGTTTGGACGGAAAATAAAACTAAAAAAATACATCTAACCGTTTTTTTTTTGTCTTAAACTAATAATATTCTACTGTCTACTAAAATAAGCAGTCTAAATAAATGTCCATATAAATGTTATAAAATTATAAAGAACTTAGTTTATGTCTTATATGCTAATTTGTATTGTGTTGTCGCTTCAATATGGCGAAGTGGATTTTTGACGAGATCGATACAATATAAATCCTATTGGTTTATGTCAATGATTTAAAATATTTTAAGTATTACTTAAATATTCATAGTTTTCATGGTTGATAAACTTAAAAGAGTTAAAATAATAAAAGTAGATATTTTCTGTAAAGTAGAGTAGTTTAGTGAGATTCAGCCATACAATTCCAATGAACATAATTATAAAAACACTTATTCACTTTGCCAATTTGAATTGACGAGGTCTTTTACACTTGACGACGTTAACCAATCTTTTTAATTTTAATAGAAATGTTATGGGATCTCTTTGGTGAACATTAACGGTGCTTTCACATGAGCCGCCCGATTGTTTTAGCTCTTTAAATAAATTGCTCAAGTGCCCTCGAGTGCGCAAGGTGTCAAATGACGAGCTGACGCGGCCACTTGACACCGCCTGGGGTCGATAAATTCGTTTTTGTGCGCTCGTTGCTAACCTATGTCGCCTCAACTAATGTTTTTGTTCAACTTAATGAATGACTCTTTCATATGATCCCGAATTCACTACGTTTGAATGAATTGTTTACTTTATGCGAGGGGCCGAACCGGATGCTATGTAAACAATTACGACTTTTAGACTGTTTCCCGTCTTAACTAAAATCACCGTAATACTCATATAACCGGTAAAGTTCGTCAAGTGTAAAGTCTCCCTTATATTCATAAAGCGATTGATGATTCTATATCGGCGTACTCAGCGAGTGATCTACATCGAACTAGCCTAATGTGTGAAAATATATGATTATATTTTATACAATACACGTTTCATGGAAGAATTTAATTTCAATACTGGCATGTCTCTTCTAGCATTTGATACTGTTAGAAGAATGTTACGTATCGTAGCCAAATTTGAGAAATTTTGTATGAAAACTAATAATTACGCATTGCCTTATTGCAAAAGTGATCGATCGCCGTTCGAAGAACAAGCGTCGAGGTCTTACTCGAAATATGAGGTCTTAATTTCGTAATCATCGCTCCAAACAAAATTCCATAGTAATTTATAAGTATAACAGTAATAATAAACGTATTAAAAGCACTTTTGTACGAGATTCATGAACATTGTCATATGAGAAAGTTGTCAATGGATAGGAGATTCACTAAATGCTCAATGCTAGTGATTATGGCTCCGTATATACAAGAAATGTGCGGAACTGAGCAATGCTGAAAACTCAGACCGATAGTATCACTTTACTAAGCTTTTTCAGCAATAGTGGTACTATTTGAATGTTTTTCTGGCATAGGTCAGCTTAGCTCATCTTTGATTTATACGCAGCCTATAGCTAGTAGCCAGATGGCACCTCGTGGGAGAAATAGTTTAGAATGAGAAATGGTGAGAAACTTATACTGGTACTTATAAAAAAGATAGGTTACTTAGATCAATATTCGAAAAACTATTCTTTTTAGCTGCCTTGAGAATGAAAAGTTGAAAAGTTGTTACCTAATATTAGGTACGATTATAAAATCACTTTATGTGCAATTATATCATAGTATTTGTATACATTATTGTATTTTAGGTTATAAATTAAGTAAATAGTAATTCATTACTTTTTTTACTGTTCGTATTTAAAACAATTCATTTTGCGAATAGTGAAACTAGGTTTTATGGCTTCGATATTTTAATTTAGCGATGAGATAAAAAACATAGCTGTAGTTTTAAATAGTAGAGTGGGATATATAGTATTATTAGTCATACAAAGACTTTGAAAAGGAATATTCATATTGTCATTGGGTTTGTGAGGACTGGTATAATCAGTAGGGATTTAACCTTAGAGGTATGTAAATGGTCTCTATAAAATTTACGAGACTTGATTTACATTGAATTCAGACTGTTTAATTCTAGTTGATATTTTGTTTCTTTCTTTTTGTCAGTACATATAAGTTTAAAGAGTTGGTTGCGTAATATTGCGATTATTGAAGTATTCTAATTTGATTTCCGGCGCATAAATTCTAATTTAAACTTATCCTCCTGAGTCCTGGGGTAACTTTTTTACGAATACTGTTTTGAAAATTTGGATACATCAAACTAATGCAGAGTTGACTCTAGGAAAAGTAGGTTTTTTTTTTTTGGAAATGTTAGATTTTCAAATTGCCGACATAACGTTTAGTTTCACATACAGTTATTTTAAATCAATGCAAGCACAAATCGCACAGTATTTTATTTTTGAGACATACCATGTATGCCCCCTCAGGCTTCAGGAGGCCAAATGTGTAGATAATCGTGAATAGTAAAAATGGAATTATATCAAGACGATATATAGATGGGATTACGCCAGGTATATTTAACAGACGAACAAATAAATTGTATCGATATATATATCAATTGTATAAATTTTATTGTATGTAGGTAATTGTGAAACACAATTATCAAATTAAATCACTGAAAATATATGATTACATTTCGCACATTCTATATTGGTCAACTTGAAGTTATTCACAATGATAAGTTCGCGCATGTACAGTACAGTACGCCCCGCCCCCGACGCTCCCGCTACGGAAGAGTTCTTAATACGTGCACTGCGCAGTCGCTAGTGGCTAACGTCAGTCTACCACTATAGAATGCGCGAATTGTAAAAACGTATTGACTTGCATGCATGTACCTTTGGTGCCTATGAAGCACACATCTGTTTATAGTACTTGAAAACGGATTGCAGAGGCTTGTTTTGGTCGACTATATCCTGCAGGTTGGTGTAGTGTAGTGTAGTGTGGCGCCTATATAAAGAACTCTCTACGCTTGGTGACGCGGGGCCCGGTGGTACCGGCCAGCGCGGCCGCATCGGGATCCGCGGCGCCGTCCGCCCCGCGTTCCTCCTGCACATACATGTAAATATATTACCAATCAACTGATTAGAATAGGGCTGTTTCCAACTAGTCAAATCAAGCACTTTTAATGAAATGTCAAAAATGGCCTTTGCCAAGGGTTTTGTATGAAATATAACTTAGTGACGTCATAGTGTTTTGCTGTCAAGTATAATAACTTATTATCAATAAATTGACGATAAAAAATGTTAAATTAAGTTTAAACATCAATTGATGAATGAAACTACTATTATTTTACATGTTTCACTAGATAAAAATACTACATACATACATAGACTCATGCCTGTTTCCCGGAGGCGTAGGCAGAGACTACGGAACGCCATTTGCAACGATCCTGACATACATCTCTTGCTTCATTCACTCCCATCAAGTTTCTCATGCATGCTCTTCTGTTTAGGGTACTTCTGACCTGTCCTTTTTTTAGGATGTCTCAAATCTGGTCAGAGAACGTCCGCCTAGGTCTTCCCCTTCGTCCTGTCCCATTTACACTTACCTTATATATCTTCTTTGTCAGTTATATAAAAATACTTGTATAAATTATTTCACTTGCAGGAAACTTCCCTATTCCTTTCTAGCCTTCCGCAGTCCACTGTTAGACTAAAGCCTCGCCTATTTGTTTCACAGTAACACTGTAAGTCTATAGAAGGATTTTTTCAACTAGCCAGACGGATGAGTAAAGGGTTTGATATAGAGTTGGCTGTCTCTTCACACAGATTTTATTTGCTTTATGTATTTTCTTAGTCGCCTCATACGAAACCCACGGACAAAATACGGTAGTGAACTTTTGAATTCTTAATCAGTCTCCATTAGGCTTGTGTCGGGGGCACCATTGAGCGTGTAGTAAAACGTTGGCCTAGAAATAACTCAGTGATGCAATGCCATGCAAATTGACAGCACACTTACGTTAGAATTATACCAATTCTTACACTGTTGATTACTACTGGAGTCGGCATCAAAACTACCTAAAAATGGTTTATTATTAAAGATTATAAGAATGTTTACAAACCTGTGTCAGATATTCTCCCTTATGTCTGGACAAGGCTCGAACCAGAACGATCGCCACCACGATCAGCAACAGGAATATAAAACCCAGCACAACTACACACACAAACACAAGTATCAACTGATTTATGGATAAAAACCTTTAAACTTAAAAATTCATAAATATTTATTAGGGACTGAAACAATATATGTCAATGATATTGGAAAAGTAGTAGATACGTTACCTACGTAGTAATCAATCCGTAGAAACGGTAAACTAACGCACACATCGATAACTCCATATTTTATTTTAATTTCGGTTGACAAGATGTGTCAGTTTCACTATGACGCACGGTGGGCTGAAAAATCAAAATGTGGACTTAGGAGCTAAGAGACTTATTTTTGGATTCTACTAATGAAAACAATATTTTTTATTCTTACACTTTTTTAATAAAGTACATACTTACCGAGATAAAATTGTTTAAAGTTTGTATAAAACTAGTGGAAAAAAACGAAATCGACTTTTAATACTACCACTGTTAACAAGTCAATACAACAAAAATGAAACAATAAAATATCCACACCACCCATTACAGGTCACGACTTGTGCTTTCTCGGCATTTTGATAAAATCAGGTAAACTAATTAGGGTTGCGAATATTTGTCATCAACCAATCAGGATGCGCTAAACCTAATTCCCTACTCGTGGCAAATTATCAATCTCTTTATCCTTACATAAATAATTACATTGTTTACAAATGAGCTTATTCTATTGGTATACAATCAATAGTTACACAGAATGTTTACAAAGGCGCTAAGCCTTTATAAACATTATGCAGGAAGGAAATATGATTTTGTTACATCAGGTATGAACTTGGAATACATTGAATTAATATTATGTGTAAGTTTTAGTTTTAACCCACATACCTTATTATGTTAGTGATAATTAAATAATAAGACACTCATAATTTTAATATGATTGAATAAAAATAATGCGGGTAGAATTGCGGCATAAAAATCGTGGCCCATTGCACACTGCACTGTACGTTTTTGCAGTTTGTGACAGACGCACTACCTTTTCTATCTTTATTTTTAAAATCGGTAAAACTTTTTGATACAAAAATGTTTTGTGGTTTAGTGACAAATCTTGATATTTTTGTGAAACTAGTTGAATGTGGTGGTAAAATTAATGATGGCACTTTCTTGTACAGTGTTATAAATAGCAGACTACCCGCTGCTTTGAGTGATGAGAATAGTGCGAAATTAAAAGTTTATTGTACAAAATATTGCTTTAATTTAAACAAAAGATGGCAGAAAGCATACAGAAAAGAAGAAAAATTTAGGTTAAATAACGGTGAGTGGTTGCAATCAGAAATAGTTTGGCCCAATTTTATAAGGCAAAGTCTCAATCAGAATGAGAGCGATGATGAACCTACACTTAGTACATCATTTCAATTCGTATCCCCAGCAAAGTCCTCTATTGGTACGTCAACTAATTTTATAAGTCCAAGAAAACCTTTTTGTGAACTAGGATCGAAGCAAAAGAAAAGACGTGCAGCACAAATTGAAACCACTTTGAATACTGATGAATTGACTTTTTCATATTTGTCAAAGTTAACAGCTGATGGAAACGAAGACATTGCCAATATACTTGATCATCTTCTTAAAAATCCCGAAGACATAAAAAAAGTAAAAGAATGTATTTTTGAAAAGAAACAACAAGAAAAAACTTCGTTTACTCCAGATGAAGCCTTAGGTTTGATGTTATCCCTCAAGTTATCTAAATGGCAATATAATACACTTAAAGAAAGCACTGAAGAGAAGAACGTTCATTTATTTCCTTCATATTATAAAATTCAACGAGCAAAGATTGAGTGTTATCCGCCTAAAAAGAGTGTAAAAGTTACAGATATATCAGCTAAAATAGAATTGCAGGCTCTTTTGGACATAACTGCAAAGAGAATAGTAAATACAATCGGTATTGATGACGACTATAAGGAACTGACACTGATCTGTAAATGGGGATTTGACGGTGCTTCCAATCAAGCTAATTATAAACAAAAACATGATTCTGAAAACCCTCAATTTGATTTTGATGATTCAACTATATTTATGGGAAGTTTAGTGCCAATTAAAATGACGTCAGCAGACAAAACTGTATGGGAAAATGATTCGCCGAATTCAGCTTATTGGTGTCGTCCACTGTTTTTCAAATTCGAGAAAGAAAATAAGTTAACTATAATGACTGAAAAGAATGCTATTGAGTCCGAGATCAAGAATATCAAAGAAACTGAAATAGGTGAAATAAAAGTTACACATTCTTTATTGTTGAACATGATAGATGGAAAAGCTACTTCCGTTCTTAGTGACACATCTGCACAGAGGTGCAATATATGTAAAGCAACTCCAACTGAAATGAACAAATTACCTATGATCCTGTCAAAAAGAAGTGATACTGATTTATACCAATACGGCTTATCGACATTGCACATGTGGATACGGTTTATGGAGTGCATTTTACACATTGGTTATAGATTAGATATTAAGCAGTGGTCAATAAAAGGAGAAAACAAAGCAATCATGGAGGCAAAGAAGAAAAAAATACAAGAAACATTTAAAATTCAAACAGGATTATTAATAGATGTTGTGAAACAGGGCCATAGAACCACGAATGATGGTAATACCGCCAGGAGGTTTTTCGCCAACCCCAGCCTTGCAGCTTCAATAACAGGTGTCGATGAGGATTTGATCAAAAGATTTGCCATTATTTTAGAAGCCGTTTCATCGGGCCAATTCATTAATACAAAAAAAATCAAAGACTATACTGAAGACACTTTGAAGCTCTACATAAGTTTGTATGAATGGTTTTACATGCCTTCGAGCGTTCACAAGGTTCTCGTTCATGGAGCAGCAATAATAGAGAGTTTTGGTTTAATTCCAATAGGAAAATTATCTGAAGAAGCTGCAGAAGCCCGAAACAAAGATTTTCGAAGATACCGTCAGAATCATTCCAGACAGTTTTGCAGAAAGGCAACTAACGAGGACATTTTAAATAATTTGTTAATAACTTCAGATCCATGCATTTCAATGAAACGACAGAAATTAAAACGAAAACACAAACCTCTTTCAGCAGAAGCTAAAGAGTTACTGATAATTACTAAAGATTTTGAGGATGACAAAGAAAACTTTGAGTTTATGGATGTGACTTGTGATAATGATAATATTGTGTAAACATGTAATTATGCATTTTATGATTTAGTGGTTATTTTAAAGTTTCAAATATATGACTAATGATGACTTTTTTCAAGTGTGGCAAGTGGATTAGGCCTACTGGGGATACCACATAAAAAAAACGCGCCTAATCTTTAACCTCACTGGGTGGTGTGGAATAAAAGATTAAAAAAAATATTGCCGCCAAAACGCAAAAAAACGCAGTTCGCGATATAGTGCATAAATAGGCAAAAAATATCCACTATCATAAACTTTCATTGTTTTCTTAAGATAGTTTAAGAATTACGAATAATTCTCATTTTATTGCTTTCTTCCATACAAAAAATTCTTTAAAATTAAATAACTCAAAAAACACGCGTTTAATCAAAAAATTGTACTAATATTTTTGAGTTGTATTTGATCATAGAATCCGAAAATGGAATTAGTTTATTTATATTCCACTTTAGTTTTTTCGAAATCCCTAAGTCCACTAGCGTACTTTTTCAGCCCACCGTGTGACGCCGGCTCGCGGCGTCACACACACATCTGTCCGACTTGCAAACTGCCTTATGTTTAGCGTCCTGCTTTTGGTACGCCTATAACGTATCTACTTCTTTTTACTTTTAACATCGTTGATATATGTAGTATTAAGCAGAAACACTCTTGAGTTAATTCAAGACTGTTCTATTGCAGGATTTTCTATCTTTTTCGTGGGAGGTTAATTTTGATTTAAAACTAGAACTTGAACCTGGTTTTACCAAGGGAAACGCTACAAAGTAATTGGCCTTGCCTTATAATAATTATAATGCCTTATAATTTATTACGTACAAAAGCTTTTTATAATTTACAAAAGAATTGTTGTAATATTTTTTGTTTATTGATTCCTATCAAAATGACTCCATGCCGCCCGATCTTTAGCGTACATGGAATCTTGGCAGAAGTCATTATGCCAATTAATAATGACACGATGGCACCTACTTTCATGGCCTAAGGAAAAGCTTTTTCACGCCCCGCTTTAGACCCCCGATCATAGGAAGAAGGGAACCCGTGGGCAGGTAATGAGTTCCACATCTTAATGGTTCGGCAAGGATAGGAGGCACCGAATCGCTTAGTGCGAGAGGGTATCTGTTCCACCGTGTAACAGTGGCACCTTAGCCCGGACCGTGTTGGTCTGGAGAGGAGGGGAGAGGGTGGGATTCATTGAAAGAGTTTTTTACACTTATTCGGTAAATCACATAAATTTGCGACATAAGAAGCGGGTAGAAATATAATAAAGGCGGTGACTCACTGCCGAGTATGGCCTCGTCGGTCTTGTGGTAGTCGAGCTCATGCTGCAGGTCCACGTCGGGCGGCGGCCGCGTCTCTAGCCTCTCGGGCGGGTGGGTCACCGGCTCCACGCCGCAGAAGTCCTCGTTCAACACACCTAAGATGAATTTACAGACGTTTGATTAGCTTGGGATAAAGAGCAAGTAAGTGACAGGTTTTTCGGCGATTTCAAACTAGCGCATACTACATACATACATGCTCGTTTCGATATGCCCATACGCACGCTACATCACACCTTTCAGATCACCGGCTTCATGATTTTTTAAAGCTTTTGCTTCAGATTGGTTTATATCCCTCAACTTACCTCCCAAACTTCTAACATTAGGCGGCGGGTCTTGCTGGAACAGCAACTTCAGCGGGTATATATCGTCGAACTCGACGCGACTGACGCAGCCAACGAACCCTTCGTTCATACTCTCGTTGCGTCCTATGTACATGTATTGAATGTTGTTGAACTGAGCGTCGGCTGAGTCTTTTATGTCGAATGTGAACTCTTGGGTTTCGTAGTTGTCCACCTAAGGAAGAAAAGATAGTTGTTATTGATTTGGATTGTTGAAAACTTACAAGAACATTTTTGAACTTGTAATCATACAACAAGAATAGGCTTGTGTCCACTAAGAATAAATCGGTTTGATTGTAGTATCTACGGATTCATTATGATTTTAAGATATCAATAAAGTTTATTATTTATTATAAAAAATGAATATATTCGGGCAAGTGAATATATTTGATATATAAGTGGATAAATTTCAATTTGCTAGGTCCACCCGTTCCTGAGAAAATCGACGGTGACACACGGACAGACAGATAGACAGCCAGACAGAAAGACAGCCAGACAGAAAGACAGCAGACGGATAAGAAAGTGATCTTATAAGGGTTCCTATTTAGGGTTCCGAACCTCACAAGGTAAAAAAAGGAACCCTTATAATAGGCATGAGACCGATATATCAAAACGAATCTGAAATCCGATTGCAGTCAGAAATCGTATCGTATCGATATTCCAATGTGAAAAAACCGATTTTAGAAAACGCAAAACAATACCACGATAACGCAAACTACACAAATGCGAACCAAACGGTGCAATCGCAACCAAACTACAAAGTAAATCTAAAGCTTACGTTTTCGATAGTTTTCATATTCATTCGTTCTCTTTCACACAACCAAACGACTAGTTAGTTAGAATGAGAGAGAGCGAATTTAATTTCCCTTTCTTTCTAACTTACTCATCCGTTGAAAGAGCGAAAGAGATGAAGCGAATTTTATTGTCGCCAAGCAAGCAAATCGTTTTGAATTTAAGCGGTTTTATGAATTCCTGATTGAATAGATAAAATAAAACTTCGAGGCTATAATATCTAATTCAGATTGCAACTATTTAATGTATATTTTGAAAATTGCAAATAGTTATTAGGAATTGATGTTTGGAGAGTTTTATTTGACTTGATTGGCCTAAAATACAAAAAGATTTCGATTGTTTACGTTTGTCGTACGCAACTGAAAACGATTTCTAAAATCGGTTTTTGAAATCTATTTCAAAATCTGAAATCGGATATTTATCGGTTTGCGTAAAAATCCGAAAACGCCCATGCCTACCTTATAAGATCACTCTTGTCCGTCTGTCTGTCTGTCTGTCCGTGTGTAACCATCCCACCTTTTCTCAGGAGCGGGTGGATCTAGCAAATTGAAATTTATACCAGATACTGAGGTCTATGGTTCCTATTAGGTGTATAAAAATCAGGGTCCTGGGTCAACCCGATTAAAAGATATAGTCAAAGTTAGATTTTTGCAAAAACTTGTAAGTACCAAAATTGGGGAAACCCTTAAATTTTCCACTTTTTTTTATTTTTTGCAATTTTTCCTTTACTTGTGCTGTAAGACCTTGGTTTTAACCAAAATTGACAATTGTAGGTCAACCGTAAGTACCCTATCGGTTTTGGGTCGAAAACCTACATATATGTAGTTTCCGTTGAACTAGAACCACGAAATTTTGCCAAAAGCAGGGTCTTACAGCACAAATAAAGGAAAAATTACAAAAAATAAAAAAGTGGAAAATTTAAGGGTGTCCCCAAACATACATAGTAGACTCCATTTAAGATAGTCCTCTAAGTTGTATGGGCGTTCATACAGATTTAGAGGACTAGCGTAATTAGCACCAACCTCAAATATTGTTAAAAAATGTCAACACTTTAAAAATGTTACCATCACGGACTATTACGTGTTGACAGGTCACACCTGTCAGACTGTTGTTGTTCTATCAGTTGTTGTTGTTTTTTTTTTAATGTTTTACTTTTTGTATCTATTTCTCTTAATTTATTTATAAGTACTCCATTTCACATTGAGGGGTGCGGGTGGTGTTTGTTATTTGGAATAATATTTGTACGGAGATGACATATTATGTCACCTGCGCCTTCGGGTGTGAAGTGGATAATAGCACAGTTATAAAGACATACAGTAGTTTGACGCCTTTGATCTCGTAGAAAAAGCCGACAACGTCTAGACAAGAGTAAGGAGGCTAGGGCTGCCACATTTAAACAATACCTACTTATTCAAACACCGTCTATTTATTTTAGAAAAATATTACAATTGCTACGCTACATGAATATTATAGTGTAAATCACTTATTTATTATATATATTATTACAATAATTAACGATAAATAATTTATTATAAAACAGTTTGCATTTTTTCGTGCGGTGACAGCTTTGCATACAAAGTGTCAGTCAGCACCTATTTCATACCGCAAGTGTTGTAGGAGGCGGTTAAGGATATGAAGGATTTTTTCAGATATACTAGGTGGTTATCGGACAAACCAAGTTAAAATAAAGCGATTGACATAGCGGTCGTTTAATGGATGGGCAACCATGGGATCAGCTTGCAGAGCCTATGTTATCGATATGAAGTATTTTGCAGATCTATTTTCGAGCAAACTACGTTAATGTAAAGCAATAGACATCAAGGTCATTTTATGGATGGGTGACCGGGCTATGAGATTACTGAGAACATGAGATGGGTTTATAAAAGGGGGTCAAAAATATGGTTATTTTTTAGCTAAGACGCGCCGTTACCAAGAAACATATTAATATTTTATAGGTACACTTACCTACCTAATACGAAGGTACTAGGTTAGGTACTTATTGCATGAAATTAAAATCACGCTTGAATCGAATATTACCTTACAACGCTTATTTTCTTACGTCTGCCATGTTGCTTACGTACAGTAATTACTACTTTATTCTGTGATTTGGCCAGACATGAGAAATTGTAAAAAGTTAGTAGATTAGTAGGTACGTGCAAATTATTTTACCTAAGTGGTTATAGGTACATACGTTTCAAAATAATATAAATAATTATAATTAATGAAATTTTCATTTTTTGTGTAAGTAAATAATTGATGAAATCACAGATTTTTTAAATGCTTATTTTTAAATCTTTAAGCAGCATGAAGAATTGCAATGTCTCACAGCACAAGTCGTATGCACCATCTTAATTAATATTCATAAGCAAATAAATAAGTAACGATCAAAAAACAAGAACGTGCCAGCCCCCAAAAACATGTACCTAGTCAGGAACTAAGGCGATATACGTAAGTAGGTACCGCTCTGCCCGCGCAAGAGGTGAGATCTTGCCCCCCGCACGATTGACCCGTCTAGACGCGTTCGTCGAACGACTGTATGGATTATTTGACTGTTATAATAGCATGTTCTCTGGGCTTATCTTGAAACTCTGTGAAACGACCGGCCGGGGTTAGTAATATTAATATTGTTTGATATAATATATTTATTTATTTGTAAATAAATATAAAATGGTACCAACAGAATATCAGTGCCACCTAGTTGGCCTTGATGGCACTACGCTGAGTTGGGGGCCAATTCTGTTACTGTATATAAACCTGGTATGCTAAAATAAAATAAAAAATTGGGCAAGTGCGAGTCTGATTCGCGCACAAAGGGTTCCGTAACATCATCTATAAAAGAAAATCACGTTCGTTGTATGTATACTTAAACACTTTATAGTAAGTTTCTACCTGTTTATTAAGATCGAGTAACAAATTGCTTAAAAATTACGTTTGTTGTATGGGAGCCCCCCTTTATTATTTACTTTTTTTTAATTTAATTATTTATTTTGAAAGGTAATATACAACTACATATTCTGTAAAAATTTTAAGCGTCTACCTGTAACAGTTAGTAATTTTGAGCAAAAAATACGAAAAAAAGCACGTTTTTTGTATGGGCCCCCACCCTTAATTTTTTATTTTTTTATTTTTAGTATTTGTTGTTATAGCGGCAACCGAAATACATAATTTGTGAAAATTTCAGCTTTCTAGCTATCATGGTTTATGAGATACAGCCTGGTGACAGACAGACGGACAGACGAACAAGACAGACAGCGGAGGCTTAGTAATATGGTTCCGTTTTTTACCTTTTAGGTACGGAACCCTAAAAACAAATGTAATTATTTAACAGAATAAATATGTTTTCTTTCTTTCTTTCTTAATAAGGTAAAATGTGTACGGAACCCTCGGTGCGCGGGTCAGACTAGCATGACTGCTAGACTTGCCCGAATTTTTTTACCTTGTGAGGTACGGAACCCTAAAAAGGTAAGATTAATGTGATTTTTAGGATTCTAAAAATAATGTATTAATTCTTGTGACAGTGAACACCAATCAGAGAGCATTACGTCAAACAGTACGTCCGACATTCATGTTGTTGACGTTTTAGTAGTAAATACAACTAAAATGTCAAACTTTCTACCCGTCAAATCGAATATAACAAAAAATAATAAGGAAAAAAACAAAACGAAAAGGAAAACTTAAAAATCGCACCAAAAACGTTTTCTAGGTATTTAGTTTCTTTTTAAAAAAAAGAGAACCGCCTTCAATAAATCGACCCACTGAAAAGTACGAAATAATTTTTACATACGCTAATACATAGTATATAACTTATACAAAATACTTAGTTTTTGAAGTCGGTGCCAAACCAAAACCCTCTAAAAGCCTATTGTTTGGCATCATCCTTTCCAAACCAGCGCATTCAATCTACATAGTACTTACAGCCCAAAATAGCTAAGAAGTATAATTATTTTATAATTAAGCATTTATTTCATACTTTTTATATATATGTTGCTTTTTAGAGTGTATAGGTAGATTATTTTAAACTTTATTCATTCAGATATTTTTTGAGGCTTTATTGATTTGATATATTCGTCGTATTATTTTCTCTGTTTGCCAGTATTCTTTTTTGTTTTTGATGGTTTGGCACCGACTTCAAAAACTAAGTATTTTGTATAAGTTATATACTATGTATTAGCGTATGTAAAAATTATTTCGTACTTTTCAGTGGGTCGATTTTTTGAAGGCGGTTCTCTTTTTTTAAAAAAGAAACTAAATACCTAGAAAACGTTTTTGGTGCGATTTTTAAGTTTTCCTTTTCGTTTTGTTTTTTTTTCTTATTATTTTTATTTCATACTTTTTAGTGTTAGGTACTTCGTTCGTTTACTTCAGGCTTTGTGTTAACTACTCTTTTATTTATTTCATACATTTTAGTGATAGGTACTCCATTTACTTTAAGTTTTAGGCTAATCAATAGTTTGTTTATAGTTAGATTCAATTATTTTAGTGGTAAGTTTTCTGCTAGTATCAGTTTTTTATCATGACTTTGACATAGGTACCTACTTTTATTCTGTTTGCCTATGGGCTTAGGCTTCATGCTGGAAGAGAGAGATGAGTCTAGGGAATCAGCCACATACGGAAGTACGATCCAAACAAATTCGGTGGACTTGTACATACTATTGAATTGGCCGTGAGCTCTCGTATTATGCTCCAGAGAAATATGCTAATAACGGATGGCTTAGCGAACGGGGCAATGGGTGTTCCTAAAGGATTTAAATGGCTGGCACTAAGAACAGATCACTTGAGCCAGGTGAACTGCCTGATGCCATTTTGATATTATTTGTTGATCCATCAATAGCATTGCGTCTTAAAGATGATGATGGATACATTTCCATAGCTCCAGTGCCAGCGACCTATCAAGGCAATCGCGGTTATGGTGATATCGAGAGGCGGATGTTGCCAGTCATATTGAGTTGGGCTGTGACGGTACACAAGTTGCAAGGATGTACACTTAGTTCCGCGGACCTAGGGCCTAAAATCTTTGCTATAGGCCAATGCTATGTTGCCTTGAGGTGTGTCAAATCCCTAAAAGGCATGGCTTTAAGTGATATTGACTCGAACAAATTACTCAACCGTCCCCACGACAACAGAGCCTTATCCGAAATGACAAGAATGAGAAATATGCTCTCGCATTAGATTCTTTCACCGACTTTCTTTGTTTTTTGTTAATCGCAGAGACATAGACACGTACACACGTACACACACACACGTAGGTACACATACAAATACACACACGCGAGCGCGCGAACAAACACACACACATAATACATACAAACATACTAAGAACCAATATATGTATACGGGTCAAACTGAGAACCTTCTTTTTTTGAAGTCGGTTAAAATACTAAAACTTTCTCCTAAGTGTAACAAATACTTTTTTTCCGAAAACCGCATAAAAATCGGTTCAGCCAAACTCGAGTTAATCGTGGGCAAACTTACATATATAAGGGTCAAACTCAGAACCTTTTTTTTTATGTCGGTTAAGGGCCTAAAACCTTCTCCTAAGTGTAACAAATACTTTTCTGAAAACCACATCAAAATCGGTTCAGCCAAACGCGAGATAATCGCGGACAAACATACATACATACATACATACATACATACATACAGGTCAAACTGAGAACCTCCTTTTTTTTGAAGTCGGTTAAAAATAAAAGTGGGCAGATGTGTTGAGAAGGATATAGAGGTTGTACTGGTATGGATTCCTGGTCATTCTGGCATTACTGGCAATGAATGTGCAGATGAGTATGCCAAAGAGGCTGTTAATAGTAGCTTGGTTGATCTTAAATACTATTCCATCCAAGTTTGTGACTTACTGCATACATGCAAGGTAGATTTGCACAACTTCTGGCAGTCTTTGTGGTCTGAGTCAAGTAAAACAAAGGGCTCTTTGTATGCCTCAATCCAACCTGACATTCCAATTAAGCCGTGGTTTTATAAATTCAAAAAGACTCCTAAAATCGTAACCTCCGTTATTTGCAGAATCCGCCTTGGCCATTGCTGCTCCCCTGTTTTCCTACATAAGATCAGAGTTCGTGACAATTCTTTGTGTGAATGTGGCCTAGATGAGGGTACCCTGGACCATATATTTCTTAATTGCCAATTAAAAAAAGCCTTCCCATTAGAACAACTTTTATCCAAATTAAATATTCGGTACCCAGTTAATGTACGCCACCTCTTATCCTTCTTTCCAAATCCTATAATAATTTGTGCTTTTATTAAATTTATCTCTATTAACACAATAAAACTATAATATGTATTAGAATTTTAATTGTTTGTCTTATTGTATATCAATTATTGTATTAACTAACATCTGTAACTGTGATCGTCTTTTGTTTCAGGCTCGAATCTAACACCACAATAATTAGTATGGTATATCAATACTGCCTAATGCTTCGTTGCCCATAAGTGTTCCTAGTCATTACACGACACTGGCAGAAATTGTCGAAAAGTTGTCGACAGATTGCCATTAAAAAAAAAAAAGTGGGCAGTGGCGTAGCTAGCATGGTTGGCAACCGGGGCGTATGACCTTTTTTTTTTAGTCTCTAAGAATTCCGGGCTAACTCTGCTAGTGCTGAGCTAGCCTATGTTGTTTTATATTTTTGTACATTGTTCTTAAAATTGAGTTTTGGGTGTCACCCCTTTTTTTGGATGGGTGGCACCCCAAAAAGTGTGGCACCCGGGGCGGACCGCCCCGCAGCCCCCCTTCCTACGCCACTGAAAGTGGGTACACCAGCCCCCTTAGCCAAATGGCATTCGATTAACGATATCGCTAGTCGCTAAGTGCAAAAATGTATGGAAATTACATAAGACTTCGTTATATCACGTGATCAACGAAGAAGAAATTCCTTATGTTGCCATGGCAACCAAGCGTTATCGAAAGTAGATGAAGAGAATGCCGTTTGGCTAGGGCCTCTGACCAGACTTCATTCACGGTTTGTTTTGTTTTGCACTTTGTGATATCAGTCAACCGCCATGATGGTTTACAGAGTTTTCGTGTCAAATTCAGAAAGGTTTATAAAAAGCCGTAACTAGTAATGTTGCTGATCGAATTTTGAAGCAAAAATCAGATAGATATTTCAGTTTAACATCTAATAAAATAAAGGAACGAATCAATCGCTAATTACATTTTAGGACACAAGCCTATTGCTGATTATCGCTTGCCCCGTGCTTCGGAGAGCATGTTAAGGCATTGGTCCCCGCTGTCATGAAGATCTTTGCTTTGGCAGTCGTTATGAGGTAGTAGACTGACACTAGTCCAAACTATGGAATATCGCTATCCCTTTGGTTTGCGGAGGTCAGACAGGCAGTCGCTCTGTGGAAAAGTTGATATACAGTCAAATCTCGTTAGACTAGCAAGCGGACCACGGGTTGCAACTGGGATAACGCTAGGAGGATGAGACCAGATTCGGGCTGCTTCAAGGTTGTTTGACTGTTGATGGTCCCATAAATGTGAAAAAGAACTGTATATACGCACTGCTCAAGCTATTGTGCGCTAGAAGCTGAAATTTGGATGTATGTTCCTCGGGGACCGTAGCGGTGCACTAAGAAAGCATTATACAAAATAATTTTGCGGGTCTTAATCGCGGTAACTTAAGTTAACGCGATTAAGACCCGCTAAATTATTTTATATGATGTATACAAATCGCGAAAGTTTAAAATCGATTAAGAAAGCATTGACCGAAATTTCCACGGTAAATAAAATTCCCGAAAGTTAAATATGAATATGCGGGAGTGGCTGCGGGCATCCACTAGTATCAATATTAAGTTTGTTATGTAAATAGTCATACCTGTAAAGCCATAGTAGCGCCGCCGTTCTTCCTAGTGAGTCTCACGTCGTGGTACTGTCCTAGCGCGAAGTGTTTCCCTTGGAATATGATCTCGCGACGCTCGAAACCGAAGTCGAATATCACTCGTAAATGACCTGTGATATAATGATATAAATAAATATACAAGTCAATTATATTTTTTACATATTGAATGCTTTAGACACAGTAGTAATAAAATACAACCTGTTATTTTTATAACCATGTTCTTTTGTAAGCAATTGAAATATTCTTATAATACTATACATTATTTCTTCTTGGACTATACATAACATTTTTAAGCTTTGTCAAATAAACGTTCTTTATTTTAAAAAAGGTCAATAATGTAATGTTCATAATATTGCAAATATAATAGCCTAATCTAAATCAGCTACATAGTGTAACGGCAACTGCAAGCGAACCTCACGACAGCGCGACCAACTTACACTGCATTTATAGCGACAATATGAAAACATCTTACCAGAGTTAGATACCATAAGCGTGAGATATTCCCCAGTGATATTAGAGAAGAACCCGAGCAAAAATCCTTTGGGATTGGTGGTGGTGAATCCGACTCGAATCTTCTCCGCGATGGTGGAGCGCCACGAGCCAAGGAAGTCGTACTTAACCATCGAGTTTGGACGGAGGTTCACGCCGATTTCTGAGGAATAGAGTGAATAAGGTTTTTTTTTTTAGTTTAATTAAGTCCTGTGTCGAGCTAAACAATGTGCGTTATGCTGTAACCATTTTACAAAACATATTGCTACTTATCGTTCCTGACTATACACTTCATCTCCAAGTTTTCGACACCCAATGTGTTGGTGCAGTAAAGTATGTAGTCATTCTCTTCAATCTCTTCCATACTTCCCTGTCACTCGTCATCCAATAATTTACCCCTTTTTTATACAACTTTGCCTAAATATATTTTGTTATCATTTACTATAGGCAAATTTATATTTTTAATAAAAGTATTTGTATGGGCTGGCGACAAAACCAGCGTTGCAGATTATACTGCAACACAAACTGACGCACGTGTTATATTCATTTCTCCGCATAGTAACATAATTATTATATGTACCTATTATGACATACATAATTATATAGTCTGTGCGGAAAGAGAATGGGCGTGGCAAAAATTGGAACTAACATTCGTTCGAGTCCCTATAGTAATTTTTAACTTATGTACGTACGATTGAAAACCCTTCTGTCTGTGTGAGTAACACAGGCTCAACAGATCAAGATTTTTAGTCGCACTATAATAAATTTGCCAACATGAGGAATACGGTAAGTACGTATTGTTGCGCCCTCAAATCAAAAGTCTGTTTTCTTTCCGCACAGACTCTAATAATTATGTACCTATGACGTAGTTTGAGGACATGAAAAGAAATTGCTTTTCTTAATTTTTCTTTCCTTTATACAGTGCATCCGTCTCTTCTCTTGCTTTACCTATGCTTGTGCGGTATTCTAATTATTATCATGTTGTACTCACCGTCAGCACAGATGGGTCCCTTGAACGCGGTCCAGCGACAGTCACAGTGGTACGAGTCGTAGCCCTCCTGACACGTGCCGTTGTTCAGACAAGGCGACGACAGACACTTGCCAACGCACCCCTCCGATATACCGTACATGCCTGTAAATAATATAGAATTTGTATTTTACAGAAATATCGCATGTGTCACATTTTTTATACAGAAGCTTATTTTAAGGACGATAAATCAAAACTTTGTCAATATATAAGTTAGAGATAAATTAATGTAATCAAATAATAAGTAGTGATAATAAAAAATTGTGAACAGGTTCCTTTAAGTTCGCGTGTGGATAAAATAAAATAAATCAAAGTTTAATTTTTGGTATTTGGACAAAAACGTCAACCTTAAAGCTTCCTAGGACCTTAAACAAGCTTTTAAGAATTATTATTTGCTAGAAACAAAGATGTTGATATTTATTAACATTCTGCATATAATTATATTATTATTCCTTAAGAACCTGTTTATAATACTACTAGAGGACACCAGCAGCTACGCCTGCATTTTTTTTATTTGCCCGTTTTGGCCGATCTCGTCGGAATTTCGGGAAATCCCTTCTTAGTGCACCCCTACGGTCCTCAAGGAACATACATGCCAAATTTCAGCTTCCTGCGCCCAATAGTTTCGGCTGTAGCGTGTCTGTCAGTCAGTCAGTAACGCAAGGATTTTATATATAAAGATAAAGTTATAGTCACCTCTCCTAGCATAAGACCTGAGGTCGATAGGTTTGCCATTCAGCAGTAGCGCCCTCATACACCCCACGAACCCGTCCTTGTGGTCTAACGCAGCTCCCAGCACGAGCCCGGTAGTTAGTTGCAGCGCGCGCACCGGCTCCTTGGCCGTGCGGATCTCGTTCTTTAGCGCACCGTCCACTACTACGCGGGCCTCTTTCCTGCAAGCAATCAATGGGTTAGCAAACGTGTGACGTATAATAATACATAGTTGAGACGAGTCTTCATTTTCTTTGTTGGCAATAGGTATCGCCCAGGGATCCAAACCCTACTTTTAATTAACACATTACAGAAAAATTGAGGCACTCCCACCGCCGCGAATAATGTAGAAGCCAAAAAACACCTACCTCCCGGTAGTAATTTGCAGCGGCCTATAAGGAGATCCATGAATCGTTTACGAAGGCTGGCCGTTGTAAATACAATCTAGCTAAATAAAGGATGAGTGACCCGGCCTAACATTCGCCTACTGGTGTTCTAAATGTCCTCAGAGATGTTCGGAGGCCGATCTATGTCAAGCCGTCGACACTGCAGTTGCTATGACCACACACTGGGCTGGTGTCATTTAATCTTTATACCATCGACGAAGAAGAAGAAATTGACAGAAATATCGAAAACGGAGTCAAACTCTTTATAAATCAAAATTAATACTAACCTATTCCTCTCAATAGAGACAGAATGCCAGTTATTATCAGCGAGCCTATTGCTTGTCTCAACCGACACACCTAGCGGGGTGTCTCCAACTTGGAACTGGAACTGTAGCTGATCGCCGCCGATGATCGACAGCTTTATGTAATCTTGAGGACCCTGAGATAAGACATTATCTTAAGAAATCACGATACATTTTCCATTAGAAAAAAAAAGAAAAACAAGAATTTATTTTCCACAAATGAAGAGACACTTAAAACATATTAGGTATAGAAATAAGTGAATAAAAATATAGACAGCACAAAACATTAACAATAACGTGACGTCTAAATAAATAGTCTATGAGCTGCCCCAATGTGCAATATAGGTACCTCTACCTACTTTCTCAAAGATTTATTAATTTCTCAATTAGGTTTAGAACATAATGACAAAATACAGAACTGATACTGTTTGAAAACATTTTAAAGTACCTACTCTTATTTCCAAAACCCATAATAATATGTGGTATCACCATTCGTATTATAGCATCAATCATATTAAATAGATTTTTACGTGGATTCATATCAATGTTAATAATGTTATTAATGAATGTTATTATAGCATAAAGGACTATTTAGATGACAAAACATTGTGACATAAGTATGTATTATTGACATAAAAGCATGCAAACATAATATTATGAATTAAACAATTTGAATTGGAATGATAATAATTAAGGACGCGTTTACGCTTGTATCAAAAAACCACATATTTCCGGTACATTTTACGACAATTTTAGATAATAACTAATAAAACTAATGATTACGATAAATTGATTACTTTTTTATCTATAAATCAATTTGAAAATAAATAAAAAATATTTAATTAATATTAATGTAAAATCGATTCGAAACGGCCTCTTAAATCAAAAATAGGCATATACTGCTATTTTTGGGTACAATATGCTCTCTATTTTTACATTTATTTAGATTTTCAAAGATAGAATAGGGTAGTAAATATAGTCAACTCAAAAACAATTTGATATTTTTTTTCAAAATATTGTAAATTGACTCAAAAAAAGCAAAAAATCATCTTACATTATTCTTCTATTTTGCTCGCATACGTGTGTCTTAATGTGTGGCAATAAGGTTCGTTTTATTTAGCCACTTTCTTGATTTATATATCCAAATTCTGCAATGAGATCTCAGTCTGCGCTTGAGCGCCGTCGGGAGTGGACTCTATGTCGCTTGTCGCTGCAGCCCGAAGACGAAAAAAGCAATATACGAATACAAAATATTCGCTAAAATCAATTTGATACTTCTCGTATTCTGTGCGAATTACGTACAAGTAAATTTATTTTGTATAAATGGACATTATTACTTTATTTTCTCCGTTATGTTGAGTCAGGATATATTTAGATATTATTTTGTTTCTTGCGTTGAAATCTGGTAAGATTATCTGGACTGATGGTATACCATCCCGTTCAAGTGTTGCGACTGGAACTCATAAAAGAGTAGACCTAGTTATGCCAGGTTGGGGCTCATTTTATTTGTTTTGGTGAGACCCTACCACTGGTACTAGTGAAGTAACCTTCCAAGGTTATTCGATGAGTCTTGCTGGTACTCATATGTGAGTAGAGCTAGGCATGCCGAGTTTGGGTTTATTTTGTTTGTACATAAGAGACCCTACCACTGGAACTTATGAAGTAACCTTCCAGGGTTATTCAATGACTCTTGCTGGTACTCATGTGTGAGTAGAGCTAGGCATGCCGAGTTTGGGCTCATTTTGTTTGTACATAAGAGACCCTACCACTGCATTTTATGAATAACCTTCCAGGGTTATTCAATGACTCTTACTGGTACTCATATGTCAGTACAGCTAGGCATGCCGAGTTTGGGTTCATTTTGTTTGTACATAAGTGACCCTACCACTGGAACTTATGAAGTAACCTTCCAGGGTTATTCAATGACTCTTGCTGGTACTCATGTGTGAGTAAAGCTACGCATACCGAGTTTGGGCTCATTTTGTTTGTACACAAGATACCCTACCACTGCATTTTATGAAGTAACCTTCCAGGTTTATTCAATGACTCTTACTGGTACTCATATGTCAGTAGAGCTAGGCATGCCGAGTTTGGGTTAATTTTGTTTGTACATAAGTGACCCTACCACTGGAACTTATGAAGTAACCTTCCAGGGTTATTCGATGACTCTTGCTGGTACTCATATGTGAGTAGAGCTAGGCATGCCGAGTTTGGGCTCATTTTGTTTGTACATAAAATACCCTACCACTGGAACACATAGATACATATTACAAAATATTCTAAGTCTCAAAGTTATTTAGTTGAACTACATTTCCGCAAGTTACCGTACGTAGTACGTACTGTTGCCGCCGTGTCGCTGTAGTGACGCGATTTTGTACCTACTAATTTTGTAAACGCGTCCTTAATATCGCTCACCTAGCAGTATAATCGATCGATCTTTTAAAACAAATCATATCATATTATGATATGATTTGTTTTAAAAGATCGACATCTCACTACAATTAACATTTGTAGGCCATATAATGGTAGAATCTGGTTAGCACTATAATATGTACACCCAGATCTTTTGTAATACCCATATTCTGACAAATAAATGTTTTTATTATTATTATTATTTACTACACCAAGCTTTTAAATTTTCTAATAAAATAGTTGCGATGACAATAGCAGCAGAATAATTGGCAGATGGGTCAAAATAGCATAATTAAAAATAATACAGATTTGAAATAGAAAATTCAGATGCACATAAATTAAATTCGCATATTTTATTTTATTACCTTAGAATGCAGTAAAACTGCGTTTTCTCTAGTAGTCTTGAACTCGAAGTAGATGTCCCCACTGTGGCCGAGGTCGAACATCGGCAGAGTGATGATGGCATCAGAGATACGGAACGTTACCGCGTTGCTAAACAAATCTGAGAAATAAATACATTACTTTAGCAGCTGAAAGCTCTATCACGCCTGGCCAGGGAAAATAAGAACAGCCAGCCCCTTTGGGGAGAGTATGGCACAGGATATTAAAGATTTGTAGGAAAGAAAGAGCGCACGGCAAAGAGCATTCGCAATTACCATGTGCTTCTCCCGTGATTCGGTCCGTACACCGCAAGGCGGGCAGGGCCATGACGAGGAGGTGGTGGGAATATGGCTAGAACAGTGCCGTGCAACCATGAGAGATGTATTCTCGTCCCAGACGTTGATAAACACAGCGGGCAAGTCAACCTTAACAGCTGCACTACGATTATAACACTTATGTCCTACGCCATAAGAACGCGAACGGTACAAAGGTCAAAGTGTCTACCATGACGAGTAGTCGTGAGTAGAGATGTAAGTGCGGTATTATACCATTTGTCCTGAAATGTATAAAACTAAAAATACCGTATAATACGGTATTATACCATTTACTACGGTATTTTATGTATAAATCAATTCTTCTATATTTTTGAAGTAAATGATTATAGAAATCATTAAAATACTGAATACGGTAGAATTGCACAGGAATAAAGCAAGAAATTATATTTTAAGTTTGTATTATTAATAATTACGGTTAAGGTTTCGAAATACGTCGCCGTTTTTAGGAGTGATTGGAGGGGGAGGGGGGAAGGTCTCGGAACAACCCCTCACCATTTTCACTTGCCGGAAATACTTGGTTTCCTCTGGAAAAAAATAAAACTCCTGACATCGGTGTGTATGGCATTGCCAACTTCCACATTCTTCACACTAGTTCAATAAACTAAGGTTGGAGGAGCCCTGCTTTGCAGGGCTCCTATTTTCGGATTAGGGGTCAAAAGGGAACCTAACATAACCTATTTAGTTATTTATTTCAGTCGCATCTAACCCTATGTACTCGAAAGCAATGAGGCACAAATTAGACATTAGCTTGGCAGCTAATGTTATATTGACATATAATTCATACAAGATGGCGGTTGTGTTTCGTTTCACGTTTTTCACATAAAACCTAAATATCGCGTTTATTGATTCCACTAGTTTAATAAACTGAGTTTGACGGAGCCCTGCTTCGCAGGGCTACTATTTTCGGGTTAGGGGTCAAAATAGAACCTAACACATCCTATTTAGTTAGTTTCACATAAAACCTAAAATTACGTTCCATTTTTCATATTTGAATGAAGAGTTTTTGGAAATTGTTTAAAAATATTTAGATGTAACTCCGGCAGCCAAAATTACTTTTAGGGGATTAAAACTAACTCCCTTAAGCCCCCTACACCACCAATACCCTCAAATTCGGGGGACTCGTTTCGAAACCCGACCCATAATTACTATTAGCTACAGCAATATTACCATAAAAACAAGGTCAAAATATGATTTAAAGAAAAACACGTAACATTTAAGGTACGTTAGAGCAAAGGGGTCCTTAAAGTTATTTGAATCATCTCTCTATTTATTCTAAATTACATTATGTTCCTCTCTGCGTGGAGACACGTAAAGCCCGAACCTTAATACAAGATCCATAAGAAAAGCACAGACGTGGCCCACGCCTTTTGTCTTCCTAGTTCGAAAAACCGAGATTTAGATGATCTTCTACCTCCATATCTAAATCCTCTTGTGTTGCTACGTTCTCGGTAGATGACGACGCAGTAATGCATTCTAGCAACATACTTTCAGCGAAATCATCTTCATCACCACTTTCTTTAACTTCGAATGTGCTGTCAGGAACACCAAGATTTGTGTAAATCGAGACCAATTTAGAAACACGTGATTTATCTACGTGTTTCGACGATACGAATTTCGGGCTTTGCAATGAATTTTTCCAAAAGTTAAAATTCCAAAATTATTAATTAGTAATTCTAAAACAAAGAATACAATCGAAACTTAAAATATATTTAATGTTTTAAACTAGAACTCGTCGCAATATCGCAGGGTCTTATAAACTGAATCAGAATATAAAATACATAAAATACCAATAATACCGTAAGTTATAATAAAATACCGGTTTAATACATAGCCTTTTGGTATTATACGGTATTTTTACAACACTAGTCGTGAGTTTAGCTCTTTAACGTGTCCACAAGCGGCTCCAACATAGAATAGTTATGTTCAGCCTTAGGTAGTTGTGAATGCATACAGATCCTTGTAGTTCCACGTGACCACGCCTTATGGGACGTCAGGGGATCGGAGATACCGTGTGGTTTTTAGTCGGTAAGAGCAAATGTGCGCAGCTAACCTCATATGCCCAAATTAAACGTTTTCCACGCGCTGTTAAAAGGAATACAAGGCGAAAACAAATAAATCACAATAGTCATAGGGCAATAAATGATAACCCAAGGAACTGAAACAACTTACCGTCTCCTTCACAGAGCAAGGGTCCTAGCGTGTATCGTCCTTCTTTCTCGTCGAGATGAGAGCCGGTGTCGCCGAAACGCAGTTGTTTCACCGGTAAGAACTCCTTTTCAGTGATTTCGCCACCGTCCACTTGAAATTCTAAATGATCAAGAGATATTTTTATGTGAGATTTTAGACTTGTTTTTTTTATTTTTTATTTTTATTTGCCTAGATGTGTAATTTTCCAAATTATAAATATAAGAAGCGATTTAATTGTTTTGGCATCTCTCGAAATGCAAAGTAATTCATTAGTAAAAAAAGTCGTTGTTTGGAACATCGGCCTATTGTCAGAATGCCTATTGTGGACAACCAGCTCTTCCCATCCTCCAAAAGCATCTGAGTTCACCCATGTCTAATAAAATCATTACACCTGGTCTTGTCTAATACAATTATTACGACGTTTGGAAGGGCCTTAGCCCTAAAATTTTAAACTAGCTACTGTTTCCACAGAATTATACATATAATATAGGGTACCTTCCAGCTTGGTGTACTCGGCGTCACAGTTGCACCACTTGGTGGGGTCGGCGCACGAGCCCAGCACGCCGCACTGGCACATGCGGGACCCGGGTGGGGCCCCCGCCCAGTAGTCCATGCGCTGGCCAGTGCGGGACACCCACCACGCGAACGGGTGGAATGATGACTCCTCGCCTAGTGGTATAGAGAAATAAAGACAGTCAGTATGACAACGATTCCAATGCCAAATACCTATGAGATATGTGTGTAAGTCTAAGGGCGTGTCTAATTTTGACGAATGCGCCGCTCGAGCACTGACAGTGATTTCATACAAAAATAACACACGTGCAGTTGGCGTGCTGATCACGATCTCGGCACAATATGAGGTAATGGTTTCATTAAGCGGTTGTCTTGCTGCTTAGCAATGCGCTCAGTGTCGTTGGTTCTATTTTCACACCACACTTTGTATAATTGACTTGAGTGCAAGTGTTGTCCTTTATTGAAAAAAATAGGTATTTTTCGTCAAATTTGAACATGCTTTATGCTAATCTGCATTACTATGATAGACCATAGTCTATCTTTGTACCTCTGATACAGATTAGCGTCGCGAATGGCACAATATAGTGACGCCTCCGACCGGTTTTATACAGAGTGAACTACTTATATCCGTGTGGTGACGAATAAAGAATACGGTTTGTCACCACCCCATATCATCCCATGGGTGTCGTAAGAGCCGACAGAGGGAGCATGTTATGCAGAGAACAGCACTGTAAGAGAAGGAAAACTTGATTCAAACCCTATACCAACCCGTTTGGCCAGCGTGGTATACTAGGCCAATTCCTCCTTTCAAAAGAGAGGCCTAGTCCAGCAGTGGACTGTTAGGGTTGAGCTACACCTATCAGCACCGCATCGCACTTTTATATGCTTCTATCCTTTTGTCACTTAGGACCGTCATTTACTAGAGCGAGAAAGAGAGAGGGAACACGATCGCCTTTTCGGTTCCGCGGCGTGCTGAAGCGTTCCGTCTCTCTTTCTCGCTCTAGTAAATGACGGTCCTAAGTGACAGAAAAGGATAGAAGCATATAAAAGTGCGATGCGGTGCTGATAGGTGTAGCTCAACCCTTAAAGGCTGATGATGATG
This sequence comes from Euclidia mi, assembly GCA_944739405.2. Taxonomy (NCBI): domain Eukaryota; kingdom Metazoa; phylum Arthropoda; class Insecta; order Lepidoptera; family Erebidae; genus Euclidia; species Euclidia mi. The sequence goes on from OX123184.2 coordinate 88,982,415, forward strand.
ATGAACTACTTATAAGAAAATACACTTTTGTTGTCAATAGCTTATCTTGCCTTAAATGTTTACTTGGTGAGAATAGCTGCTGACTAGGCAGCGAATTGCATCCTCGAGTAGTACTATACAGTATAGAGCAATGAATAGGTTTTAAATTCAATAAAAACTGTGATACCACTTTGTACTTGTAAGAAATTCTACTTATACAAACTAAAAATATGCGTATCAGATTGAATAGCAAAATCTTCTTTATAACATATAGGTAGGTACCATGTCTCAAAAAGACTACCTAAGATGTAACATCAAAAAAAATCACAAAGAACTTACTCGGCGAATTCAACAGCCTAGAATGTCGGCACATATACTCCAAATGCTGCATGCAGTTGTCAGATCTGTTGAGTAACGCCTCGAGCTGTTGTCGGTTGGCGTCGTAGGTGATGTCTTGTCGGAAGCTGCCCGGCTCTTGGTAGCCGTCGACCACTGTGTTCTGGGATGATGAGTGCTCGACTGCCGTGATGATGCGCCCGTCCGCTGGAAACGGAATTGTTGGTTAGAATACTGCCGCACAATACGTAACCACTTACTGCATTTATGGTTGTTTCAGATGTTTTAGAGATCAGCATCTCTATATATACTTTAGGGTCTAAAAGAATCAAAAAGTCGTTTTTTTTCTATGTCTATGAGAAGATTAATTTGTATTAATATTTGTGTAACAAATTGTAGGGAACCTCAAACAAAAATCATCAGAGATTACTAAAATGAGTTCCGAAGAATACTAGGAACCTTGGTTGTTTCGAAGTCACTCTTATCATGATACGTTCGAATATTTTATACCATCTTGTAAAACAATTTGTTTTATGTTGGGTGCCACACAATGAAACGGAATAGTTTAGAGCTCCTAGACCGTTCAAGATGTAGCCAGTGGGGGTTAGATGATAAACCATAAATTAATATAATCGCACAAGTAACAGACTTGTGTTGAATAACGTGATGTTCTAATTTAAGTGCAAAATTAAATATATAAAAAATTTAATACTTTTGTAAAATTACAAATAATTGAAGTATCTATCAAATTGTTCATTATCGCTTGCTAAACAGTGAAGGAAGACATCGTGAGGAAACATGGATGTCTAAAAGTTCTCCATAATGTTCTGGAAAGACATGTGAAGTCTACCAATCCGCACTTGGCCAGCGTGGTGGACTATGGTCTTACCCTTCTCATAGTCAGAAGAGGCCCTTGCCCAGCAGTGGGACTGTTTATATACAGGGCCGATGATGAAAGTACCGCATTTTTTACTCATAAAACGAAAGAACAAAATTATAATTATTCTAATGACAAATGTTTACTTACAATAAAATTCGCAAGTGACTGGGAACGCTGCAAGTGGTCCAGAACCGTCGACATCGATGTAGATTTCAGCCGAGCGGGACACAGCTTGCACGTTCTTATACGCTTGACACGATAGCGGGTGGACGGCTGTCAGCGAAATAAGATAAAATAAGAGTTGAACGTTTATTGGAAGATCCTGTGATTTTGGAGCTACTAATACGAATATGCGAGTAGTAGTAATAATAGTGGAATGGCACGTATTGTGGGGAAGTCTTAGCTGATCGGATGCCATTTTTTTTATATTCTCAAATATTTTTTTTATACTTACTACTTGACTGCACGAATAGCGTAGTGATTTAGGTAAGTGGTCGCCTCGCGGCGCCGCTTGGTACGCTAATTCAACTTAAATTAATTCCTTTTGCGGGAGACGGTTCTTAAAAGAAATAGCGTGTAAAAATGAGAAAGTTGAAATGACTTCGTAATAATTATGTGTATACTCACAGGTGTGGCAGACGGCGCCGGCGTACCCGGTGCCCTGACAGTTGCACGTGAACTCGTCCGCCGTCTGCGTGTACATCTGACACAAATAACAACAATACTCACAGGTGTGGCAGACGGCGCCGGCGTACCCGGTGCCCTGACAGTTGCACGTGAACTCGTCCGCCGTCTGCGTGTACATCTGACACAAATAACAACAATACTCACAGGTGTGGCAGATGGCGCCGGCGTACCCGGTGCCCTGACAGTTGCACGTGAACTCGTCCGCCGTCTGCGTGTACATCTGACACAAATAACAACAATACTCACAGGTGTGGCAGACGGCGCCGGCGTACCCGGTGCCCTGACAGTTGCACGTGAACTCGTCCGCCGTCTGCGTGTACATCTGACACAAATAACAACAATACTCACAGGTGTGGCAGACGGCGCCGGCGTACCCGGTGCCCTGACAGTTGCACGTGAACTCGTCCGCCGTCTGCGTGTACATCTGACACAAATAACAACAATACTCACAGGTGTGGCAGACGGCGCCGGCGTACCCGGTGCCCTGACAGTTGCACGTGAACTCGTCCGCCGTCTGCGTGTACATCTGACACACATAACAACAATACTCACAGGTGTGGCAGACGGCGCCGGCGTACCCGGTGCCCTGACAGTTGCACGTGAACTCGTCCGCCGTCTGCGTGTACATCTGACACAAATAACAACAATACTCACAGGTGTGGCAGACGGCGCCGGCGTACCCGGTGCCCTGACAGTTGCACGTGAACTCGTCCGCCGTCTGCGTGTACATCTGACACAAATAACAACAATACTCACAGGTGTGGCAGACGGCGCCGGCGTACCCGGTGCCCTGACAGTTGCACGTGAACTCGTCCGCCGTCTGCGTGTACATCTGACACAAATAACAACAATACTCACAGGTGTGGCAGACGGCGCCGGCGTACCCGGTGCCCTGACAGTTGCACGTGAACTCGTCCGCCGTCTGCGTGTACATCTGACACACATAACAACAATACTCACAGGTGTGGCAGACGGCGCCGGCGTACCCGGTGCCCTGACAGTTGCACGTGAACTCGTCCGCCGTCTGCGTGTACATCTGACACAAATAACAACAATACTCACAGGTGTGGCAGACGGCGCCGGCGTACCCGGTGCCCTGACAGTTGCACGTGAACTCGTCCGCCGTCTGCGTGTACATCTGACACAAATAACAACAATACTCACAGGTGTGGCAGACGGCGCCGGCGTACCCGGTGCCCTGACAGTTGCACGTGAACTCGTCCGCCGTCTGCGTGTACATCTGACACAAATAACAACAATACTCACAGGTGTGGCAGACGGCGCCGGCGTACCCGGTGCCCTGACAGTTGCACGTGAACTCGTCCGCCGTCTGCGTGTACATCTGACACACATAACAACAATACTCACAGGTGTGGCAGACGGCGCCGGCGTACCCGGTGCCCTGACAGTTGCACGTGAACTCGTCCGCCGTCTGCGTGTACATCTGACACAAATAACAACAATACTCACAGGTGTGGCAGACGGCGCCAGCGTACCCGGTGCCCTGACAGTTGCACGTGAACTCGTCCGCCGTCTGCGTGTACATCTGACACAAATAACAACAATACTCACAGGTGTGGCAGACGGCGCCGGCGTACCCGGTGCCCTGACAGTTGCACGTGAACTCGTCCGCCGTCTGCGTGTACATCTGACACAAATAACAACAATACTCACAGGTGTGGCAGACGGCGCCGGCGTACCCGGTGCCCTGACAGTTGCACGTGAACTCGTCCGCCGTCTGCGTGTACATCTGACACAAATAACAACAATACTCACAGGTGTGGCAGACGGCGCCGGCGTACCCGGTGCCCTGACAGTTGCACGTGAACTCGTCCGCCGTCTGCGTGTACATCTGACACACATAACAACAATACTCACAGGTGTGGCAGACGGCGCCGGCGTACCCGGTGCCCTGACAGTTGCACGTGAACTCGTCCGCCGTCTGCGTGTACATCTGACACAAATAACAACAATACTCACAGGTGTGGCAGACGGCGCCGGCGTACCCGGTGCCCTGACAGTTGCACGTGAACTCGTCCGCCGTCTGCGTGTACATCTGACACACATAACAACAATACTCACAGGTGTGGCAGACGGCGCCGGCGTACCCGGTGCCCTGACAGTTGCACGTGAACTCGTCCGCCGTCTGCGTGTACATCTGACACAAATAACAACAATACTCACAGGTGTGGCAGACGGCGCCGGCGTACCCGGTGCCCTGACAGTTGCACGTGAACTCGTCCGCCGTCTGCGTGTACATCTGACACAAATAACAACAATACTCACAGGTGTGGCAGACGGCGCCGGCGTACCCGGTGCCCTGACAGTTGCACGTGAACTCGTCCGCCGTCTGCGTGTACATCTGACACAAATAACAACAATACTCACAGGTGTGGCAGACGGCGCCGGCGTACCCGGTGCCCTGACAGTTGCACGTGAACTCGTCCGCCGTCTGCGTGTACATCTGACACAAATAACAACAATACTCACAGGTGTGGCAGACGGCGCCGGCGTACCCGGTGCCCTGACAGTTGCACGTGAACTCGTCCGCCGTCTGCGTGTACATCTGACACAAATAACAACAATACTCACAGGTGTGGCAGACGGCGCCGGCGTACCCGGTGCCCTGACAGTTGCACGTGAACTCGTCCGCCGTCTGCGTGTACATCTGACACAAATAACAACAATACTCACAGGTGTGGCAGACGGCGCCGGCGTACCCGGTGCCCTGACAGTTGCACGTGAACTCGTCCGCCGTCTGCGTGTACATCTGACACAAATAACAACAATACTCACAGGTGTGGCAGACGGCGCCGGCGTACCCGGTGCCCTGACAGTTGCACGTGAACTCGTCCGCCGTCTGCGTGTACATCTGACACAAATAACAACAATACTCACAGGTGTGGCAGACGGCGCCGGCGTACCCGGTGCCCTGACAGTTGCACGTGAACTCGTCCGCCGTCTGCGTGTACATCTGACACAAATAACAACAATACTCACAGGTGTGGCAGACGGCGCCGGCGTACCCGGTGCCCTGACAGTTGCACGTGAACTCGTCCGCCGTCTGCGTGCATACGCCGCCATGCTCGCACGGGTTGGGGTTACATCTGACACAAATATAGACTTTGTAATGCAAAGAAATTATGGATGACTCTTATATAGTGGGCAGAGTCCGTGCCCAGCATTGGCACTGTTTCTAGACGAAAATAAATATATCGTAAGTTCTGTTATTCAAATACTCAAATAGATAAGTGTCGCGCATTTAGTCAAACTATTGCAACTTCTTAATAATATGTTCTGTATGTACGGTTGGTTTCCAGTGACACAATAATTTACAGACACATTAACGAAGACTAGAAACTGAAACACATTGAATATAAAAATCCTGTTTGAAATATATTTTACATGCTTTACACACTAATATAGAGGAATTATACATTATGAACATTTACAAAGGACAGTCCAAGAAATCGAACCTATCAATCATCTGGCAAGCCTCAAACACGACCTCGTTCTGACAGCAATACTCTTCTTTCTTCCAGTCCGTAGGCAGTCTGTAGTTACCGTCCACTGCGATCTTGCGCATGCAGCCAATGAAACCACGGGGAGGGATTTTGCCACCTATAACAAACAAGATTAGAGTTGTAGATTATAATAAATATCGAAGTTACGTGATCACTTGGGCTAAGTTCAAATTATTTATGAAAACAAATAATTTCTGAATTAGTAGTTTTTAACAAGTTTACGGATCTCAATTGAAACTGATTGTAGCGAAAATGACGTAGAAAGATCGGTTTATTGGGCGCCTTTTTAAGAACATTAGTCCTTCAGAATTAGTCCTTCTGTTGCGGTAAGTCGGTGAATGGGAGCAACGTAGGTTTTCTTCTATAGACAGGCGAGGAAGTGAGAAGGGGGAGGAAAAATGAGTCTTTGAGGACAGGGTCTCATTTTCCGTTCTGTATGTGAGATGACTAACCAAGATGCTTTGTGGTATCCCTATTACTAAGATCTACATTAACCACTCTCCTCCTTTTACGGTTGCCCAATAAAAAAAGCTGTTTTCAAAAGTAGGGAGACTTTGTGATAATCAGTAGGATCTAAATACTGTAAAGCTTCGAATAACTATAATAACTATTACGTTTATACTTTCGAAGACGAGTAGTACAAACGTCAACCTATCACATTAGAAGAGATTTATTCACACCAGCAATATAATAGGTGTTGCCCTTCATAAACCTGAGTTTCTTGGTCGTCTTCACAGGCCTGTAGTCTATGGCTAGAGTGAGGCTGTCAGTAGCCATAGTCAACATGAGTGCGAGCCACCGTCCATCGTTGAACTCCTCCGCGTAGTTGTCTAGCTTCATCCTGGGAGAGCCCGGCGTTTCTAGCTCGACCTTGACCCGACCTTAGTATATGACAATAAAAAAAATACTCACCAGCAATATAATAGACGCTTCCTGTCATGAATCTTAGCTTCTTGGTAGTCTTGACTGGCCTGTAGTCTATGGCGAGAGTGAGGCTGTCTGTCGCCATAGTCAACATGAGCGCGTGCCATCGTCCATCGTTAAATTCCTCCGCGTAGTTGTCTAGCTTCACCCTGGGAGAGCCCGGCGTTTCTAGCTCGACCTTGACGCGACCTTCGTCTATGTATACCTGAGGAAATGTATGTACCGTTAAATGGGTTCTATGGGGTCGTATAAATTGTGATACTTTTAGCCGACATCACATTGGACGTGCGCATTCATCGAGCGTGCGTTCGGCGTTCACTTAGTAGTACAGGGTGAACGCCAGACGCAAGCCGAACGGACGCCAGGTAAACGCCGAGCGCACGCTCGTGGAACGCGCATATCTAACGTGAGGAAAGCCTTAAAACGGTTGGCTCATGTAGCAATGTCAAACTCTTCACTGCTTATGTATGCAGTGCTTTATTTTCTGTTTTAAGTTAGCTCATACATTACAAAATTTCAGTGCCCTCAATACAATAGTTATTAACAAAATCTTGATATGACTATCAAAAGAATATCCAATAAAAGCCATTGCGAGATCTTGCGAAGTCAAAAGCACTAGATCACTGATAAACCTATTAGAAAAGGATGTACAGTGTGGATCAAACTCTTTTGAAGAGAAATTAAAAAATAAGATACGTATCTTACCTTGACATGTCCATCGGTATTAAACTTGTGGTATATGAGCAGGCCATGGTTCTCGTACGTCCTGAACTCCAGCGAGATATTGAGCGTGTTCGCGCCTGAGTAGCCGCGCAGTTTAGCGTACGAGCCTTCCTTCAGGAATGTTATTGGTATCACTGACGGTTCCTGTAATTACAACTGGTTTATAAGTCACTTTCGAAAATGTTTTTCATTTTAAATTAATATGAAAAAAATGTTCTAAAGTGACTCATTAAGGACTTTTAAACATGATTACAAGTGAGCATTACACCGGTCATCTTAAAGAATGTTTTAAATTCCTTCATGACATAGATTTAAGAGACAAGGCCACCATTTGTAGATAAGTACATGTTATTTGCGTTTTTGTAAATATTTTGTATTATAATGTAACATATTCTAAGGTATACAATAAAGAATAATCTGACCTAAATAACATGTTAAACAAAGATCAATTTTAACTTACCACACAAGAATAAAGTGTGTTAACTTTCTGGAACTTGAACGGCTCTCCGTTTTCGTAGCCTTGCTTCAGATCTTGTATCACGTTGGTGGCGTTCAAATACATGTTCTCTATGCAACCAGTAAAGTTCTGGTTTACTACTAAGCCGTCTTGGAAGTTTGGCACGCCGCCGATGTAGAACTAAAAAAACAATTATATAATATTTTTTCTTTAATTGGGAACACTTATAAGTACTCCTTTATGGTTAAATATCTTCTCCAGAAGTAACAACATTATCTTGAAATTCATTGTAGATTACTTTAAACAAATTTTCACAAGAAAATACATTTTATCCTGAAAAGAGAATACCTGAAGTATTTTATAAATATCCAAATTAAGTACATACAAGTAACTTTAAAAACCGTTGAAGTGCGAGTCGCATTTCATCTCAGGGATATTATATATATAGTATATCCACAATCTTATTTTTCCGTGTGAGGTTAACTCTGGTGGCAGTTTTCAGACCACTCAGAGGTCTCAGTCATAGCCTAAGAATTCTTGTGAGACAAAAACCGGGTCCGACAGCGCTCTGTCTAAATGCCATACTTAGGGTTCTATCAGACAGAGGGCGGTCACGCGGTCAAGCTTTCAAGCGGTCAGTTTTGCGTTCTCTGTGTTATATTACGTTATATAGGGTCCTATCAGACAGAGAGCGGTCACGCGGTCTATTGCTATTGCCGCTTGAACGCTTGACCGCGTGACCACTCTCTCTCAGTCTGATAGAACCCTTATCCATGTCAATGCCACGCGTGGTCCCCATCCAAGTCGCGTCCTGTGCGAGTGTGGATTAACAAATCTCGCTATGAGCGCTTTTTATCCATAGTACTTACAGCTCTATTAAGATTAAGCCTGGAGAACTCCCCCTTGATCCTGTCCTGCACAATGACCCTGTCGACAGAGAAGATGACCTCTCGTCTGTTGCGCGATATGACCACGTCGTGCCAGATGTTGTCGTCCAGAAGACTGCCTACTGACAGTGATGTGGGTGTTCCAGAGCCTGTAAGAAAGAAAACCAATAAAAGGAACAGTAATATTAATAATTGAAAAATTTAATAAAAAATAAACACACCGGATGTGTATATTATGTACATATGAGTAGACGTATACGTACGCGTGCACGTTTGTATACGTTTTAATCTTAAGAGCTGTATGAGACAGGCCAACTGCCTACTTTTAAACATTTTAGTCCCTGATCGGGTATTCGTCTAGATGTGAACTAGTAGAGATGTATTTATGGAAAATAAATTATATACTTTCCTATTTGAAACGAAAATGACTGAATTCCTCTGGGATACGCAGTCATTAGAATTTGTTGCCCTTTTTTTGTATGTTTTAAGAACTACTAAGCGGTATAATTCTAATATTGAACTTCACTCTCTTTTCACATTAACCCATTAGAAGTCACCGTACTCATTTGAGTACAGCTATATTTCTTGCCACAAATTCCCGAATTCGTTAATTGTGCGTGGCGTACTTTATTATTATACTTCATTGTAAGACCCTTTGAGTGTATTCATAAATAATAAGTGGGTAGTGTGACATTTTTTATTAAAAGTGCTAGTTGAAGTTGTGTTACGGAAACGTCATCGACGCAAGTAAATGACTTTATATTTTTTCAAGTTATTAGTGCTTGTAAGTGTTTCATTTCGATTTATTTCGATGCATTAGATGTAAAAGAAGGATATTAAAAACTTTTAAATAAATGAAATATTACTAAAATCAAACTAGAATCTTGTAAATGTAACTGTACTCAGTTGGGTACACTGACAACATACGTAACTATAATAACTGTGTTTATTTTTCAGATACTTTGCAATGAAGAAACAGCGATTCACAGGTCAAACAAGTTACCGTGGGCTTCAGGAAGCTATCGAAGCTGTCTTACAGGATAGCGAAGATGACGAATGTGACTTGGCTATCATACCACCGAAATCCTCATGGACTACCTCCGCCTGGAGAAAGGCGGAGGGGCGTGCCGAACTCTTACCGGCTAAAACCACCCCGGTGTCTCCTCGCACGTGTGTGTGGGGCTGCGGGAATCCAAATTCTTCCGCAGCCCCACACTAGTGCTGGCCGGGTCTGTCCGGGCCTCATCTCCTGCACGGGGTAGTGAGGTGTTGAACTACCCCGTGCATCGCCTCAAAGGCGCGCGCCGAAACCCACGTTCGCCTGCGCCTCGGGTCCATCGAATAGGGGGCGAGGACTTCCTCAAGTCCCCCGCCCCTGGACCTATTCATGGGGGCCGGAAAAGGGCGTTGTCCGCCCTTCTCCTACGCTCGGTACGCCTTCTGCGGCCGGGGAAGGGAGTCGAGATCTCCCTCTCCCTTTCCGCAGTTTCCTTCTGCGACATCACGTCCTCGCAGAAGGACACCACCGCATCCCACGACTCTGCGCTACCGACCATCCTCGGCACTACGGCCGGCAGCGACAGATCGCCTCCTATTTTATTTGTGAGGACACGGCGCTGCTCCTCCCAAGCTACACACTCGGCGAGCGTGTGTTGCGCCGTGTCCTCCCCGCAATGGACGCAGTGGTGGCACCGAGCGTCCGGCTCCCTGTCTATGCTGCACAGGTAAGTACTTGCCGAAGCAGCCGTGCCCCGACAGCACCTGTGTCACCCTAAACGACAGGGAGCCATGCCTTCTCCCGAGCCAGTCATCGAGTACTGGCCAGATCGCCTCGACGGTAGCGAGGCCGGCGGTAGGGCGCAGAAGCCTTTGCCACCATTCCGCTACCAAGACCTGACGGTGCTCCTCTCGGTGCAGCGCGATCTGCCGCTGCACAAGCCTCGAGCCCCGTGTCTACTCTTCCTCGCGCCATCGATATAATGACGCGAGTACTTTCGCCTCTAGGTCCCAGGGCGGGGATCCGGCCAGGATGCAAACCGCCTCGTAGGAAATCGTGCGATACCCGCGGACGACTCTGACAGCCATCGCCCTCTGCGGTTTGCGTATAATGGCGAGAGTGCTGGCCGTCATGTCCATCGCCCACACAGGGCCATGGACCGCACAATTCCCACGTACAACCGCCTACAGGTGGCGCTCGAGACATTGCACGATTTTATTTACGCCAGGGTGAACAACGAAAATCAAGGCAAGCTGCATCAGTTGTCGAAGGGCTACCTCAAGATGGAGTAGGACATTATCCCCTCAAAATTGGTAAACAGCTGCAGTGTGTAGTAAGCAGTTAAAGAGTGCGTTGGCAATGTAAGAAGTGCCTGAAAACACTTTGTGTCGAAAAAGCATGTTTTGAAAATTTTCATACTTAGGCGGTCAGTGTACTCAATTGAGTACACCCCTATATTTTCGAGAAAAATAAAATTTTCCATAATTTTTTTGATTTATGTTTTCCTTTGTAGTTACTTTAATACGAAAAAAATAAAAAAAATAAGAAAATACTTGTAGTTTTCATTTGACCTTTAATGGGTTAATGTTTTTGATTCTTTAGGAAACTAGTATACTGTATTCGACTTGCAAATGAACCTAACAAAAGATAGTTTACGAACTGTCTTATAATAGTCAATTCACAATTGCCTCGTGTAATTGAGCTTATTTCTCAAGCCAGCTTCTAAAATTAGATAAAATGAACTTCATCGTCAACATCAGCCTTTTGTCGTCATCATCCTATGACCTATGTACAGCAGTAGACACACTGCTTAACATAGGCCTCCCCCTGTACTACCTCACAAAGCTATTGCGAGGCAGTAAGCAAATTAAAAAGCTACTTACCCAAGTCAATATTGAACACGAGTCTATTATCTCTCAGCTGCAGTGCTAGATAGTCTCCCTGTGTACCGCGGGAGTACATGAGAGCGCCTGACGCTACACTGGTCTTGAAGCGGAACCTGATCACTTCGCGCGAAGCTGATATTGGGTCGCGGAGGAGATCCATCTTTACCAACGAGGTGCCGTTGAAGTACAGCGTGTCGGCGACTGGAAGAAAATATTTAAATTATTATTACATAAAACATCGTCGCCATGCATATTGAATTAGTTGTTGCTCTCTTTTGCATAGGGCCTAGCTTCCGGGTCGTAAAACAAATTTCATCTTTTATATACCTTATAAATTCTCATAGGAATGGATACAATATTAACTATTGACTGCCTCGTTGGTCTCGCGGCATAAATGTGCGCGTGGGATTGGCAGGTCTTGGATTCGATCCCCGGGTCGGGCAAAGTGTTATTGGGTTTTTCCGTTAAGAAATTCTCAGTAGCAGCTCGGAGTCTGGTAATGTGCCCGGTACGGCAATAGCCTCGCCCCCTATTACGTAGGACTAAAATAAATCTGGCGAAAAGTGGGTGTAGCTATATACCTCTGCTTACCTCTTCGAGGATATAGGCGTGAGACTATGTATGTATGTACAATATTAAAAATTAAGTCACTGAAAAGTTACTTAGGCCCCGTCTCATAGTGAAACGATGCCCTAAGTATGTTTTTAGGGTTAGGCCATAGCCCACCACGTTGGCCTAGTACCGGTCTGTAAACTTGACACGGCTTCCGAGAAAACTTTGGACAAATGGAGAATATGTTGGTTTACCCTTCTTTCATGCCACACCGGACAAATGTCATGGTATGATTTTTGTGTAAGGAGATAGCAAGCGGTCCGAAGAATGACATAAGCTACCGACTTCCACACAGCGGTTCCACGGATGAATTTTATTAGATAAATTAATTTTATAGGTACAATCAAAGAAGTCGGCGCTGGACCAGTTTGAAAAAATCCCTTGGCTCCCTCACAGAGTCGAGGCACACACTAGAGACTGGTTTTGTATACGAGTGTCAATGTGTGTGTAAAGTAGCACTGGAAGCGACGCGACGATGACTTGCTGAGCGATTCTCGCCCTTATGGTGGTCTAGCGGGAAGTTATTCGACTGTACGTACCATAATCGCAGCCGTATACTTCGACTCTCATAGAGATCTTGTCCCGCCATCTCATCGGATTTATTCGTATGTACTGCGCTATTATAGGCACTTCGAATTCGTTCTTCTGAACCGTGTTGCCGTCGTGGTTTCCTTCGAACATCTGCGGAATATTGTATCAAATTATTATAGTGATTAAGTTGAATTTTGTTTGCAATCCAAATAGGTGGGTACAGAATAATAGTATTCAGTAAATATTTGGAAATTTGTGATCGTTTAAAGATGATTTTTATTGCTGAACTATGTCATAAATATGGATTGTTTGCCCTCTTTGATGTATTCTGTGTCACGCATGGGCTCGTAGAATAAATAAACAACTGTAATCTACCCAAAGCTGATATGTGTGAATCATACAATTTTATTTTTGTACGGGAGTCGAACCCGTTATATTCGGCATATTAGAACCACAAGACATGTGTAGGTATACCAATTATCCAAATACCAACTTTGGTAGAATATAAATTTAATTCACTAATTCTGAGTAATGTGTGTTATACGCTAACATTAGATCTCTCTTCCAAAACTGTCCGGTCAATAATGGTCACCCATCCAAAACTTGACCGCGGCGGCGTTGCTTCACCTCGCACCGCCTACTGGCTATATACAAAAAAAATATATTTACCCATCAACACCCCACTTCCCCTTAACCAACCTGCGTGAACCCATCTGCGCTGGTCACCGGCCTCCAACTCTCCCCGTCATCGGAATACTGCAACATGTATTCCGAGACATACTCATCGGTGGCGTATCTCCCTCTAGTGGCGATACCGCGAAGCTCCTTGCGCTCCTTGAGGTACACTGTCAAGTGCTGGTAGTACGAACTCTCCTGTGCCGTCCATGCTGAGGTCCCTTCACCGTTATTTGTTGGTTAGTCATTGTGCTCATGGAGTTGGGGTTATGAGATAGTTGGGGTAGCGCTGTTGCTATGGATACGTTTGGGAGCCGAGGTCTTTATTGAAAGTCGCGACTGTCATGGTAAAGGAAGCTTGGGTAGATTCCACAAGTACTTATAGTGGTAGAAATACCAAAGGCACAATGTTGCCAAGACTAGAGGTATAAAAAAAGTATAAATATTAATTTAATGTACCTTGATTTAAGTATGTATTTTATGCCCTTCGAATCGGGCAGAGAGAAGATCATGAACGAATAATAGTGCGCATTTTATACAATTCATATTAAGAATGGTATGAAAGTCGCGAATTTATCGCACGGCACATCTTTTACGCCACTACTGGGGTATCTATACATTTTTATATAATAAAGGATCTCATTTCACCAACTCCAGTTGTAAAGATCATGCCCCCTACTAATAAACGTTAATTGATAGTGAACTCTCGAGTATACTCTTTGTTATATCGTCCAAAACGAACCAAAAACGACAGTGTTGTCCACAGTAACACGTTTATTGGTACAGGGGTCTAGTTACAGATGTGGTTGTAAGTTCACCGGTCTGATTGTGAAGGACACTCTAGATTATTCCATTGTAGCTGTAATGTACCGCTCCATAATATTATGGGCATTGAATGGAACTCATATAATGAGGCACAGTTACATTCATGTAATTAAAATGGCGACCAATGGTAGTAGTTTTCAATGATAGGATTCTGTCCGCGAAGCAATGAAAATGACATTCACATTCAGACGTGGAAAGTTTGAAGGAAGAATTTAAGTAAATTGTTAATTATCGCTGAAATTAATAGACAAATCTAATCCACATCATGAATATATAGATGTCTTATATAGACATCTATATATGCATATACAGCCGTTTCCAATATTAGATCTACTCATAGATTTGGATACTAGAGATATAAATATTTGGCATAAGCTCCCAATGATGTTACAAAAGTAAAAAGAAGTAGATATGTTATAGGCGTAGCAAAAGCAGGACGCTAAACATAAGCCAGTTAGTATGTCTGACATTATGTGTGTGTGAAGTCGCAAGCCGGCGCGCGGCGTCAGACTGAAACTGAGACATCTTGTCAACCGAAAATAAAATAAATATGGAGTTATCGATGTGTGCGTTAGTGTACCGTTTCTACAGATTGATTACTACGTAGGTAACGTATCTACCTCTTTTTCTTGTAATATCATTGTAAGCTCCATACGAAATACATATCGCATATACAAATTGTTCGGGTCAATAATAGTGCGAACACTCTTAGTATTTAGTAATCGATTACCTAATTTGGTTTATTTAGTGGCAATAAGAACGATTTTAACACCCATATGGTTTTTATATCGATTTGATGCGGCTGCAAGCTGATTCTTCAACGTTTTCAGATGTGAAAGCGCTACTTATGATTAAAAATTACGTTTATTACTATATTTATGAATTGATGATAAACTAAAATCAAAACTTTCCAATTCGGCGTTCAGGGATTGATCTGTTTAATAATTTCGGCGATTAAATACAGATCGTGACTATTACTGAATTTGTGATGCAGAAAGCCTTGGCTATTGTTCTGTAGTTGATACATTACGAAGACATATTTGACACGTAATTTTTTAACGTTACATCATACTCCCGTGCTTCTTTAAGTATAATTTTTCGTGTCTTACGTAGTATTTGTATACTCTTTGATTTTTGGTTTATACAATAGAGAAAAAGTTGTAATATCCTAACGACATTTTTAATTAGCGTTCATAAGGCTGAGGCTACATTAGGCCGTGAAGCGACCTGCGACACATGAGCGATTAAAACAAGTAAATGAATGCCCACGTATATGGCTTCACCGTACAACAAATATTAATGGCGATCTTTGATTTCTTTATGCAATAGGAACAACATTACTGAAATCACGGCATCAGAAGCTACATCAACATATCGGCGAAATTGAAGCGAATTTATTAGAAAATTTCTCACTTGCACGACTAGTTTAATAGTGCTACTAATTATGAGTGTGGCTACATTATGTGTATAGTAAACCGCGATGGATGATTTGATCGCATTTTGAGAAAACGGAGCATGTATACTGTAGCCACGTCATCGCCGAATGTACGTTGGAATTTCGCTTGTAATGTAGCCATACTATGTTTTTCTCGTTTCGCTCTTCCAGTCGCATCGCAAATCGCTGCCTACTGTAGCCTCAGCCTAAGGGTCACTTTGTGGCATAAATGAATAAATGATTATGACTTTGAAAAATATGCTCGATCAAGCAAAAAAACGGCTGAATGTATTTGGATGAAATAAAAAAACACAGATAATAAAACGGATTTACACGCATGGTAGATACTTTTATCAACATACCACGTAAGTGAAATTGCGGATGGAAACTAGCAAAGTAGTAGGTAGTTGCAGGGTGTAACAAAAACCTTACAATCAATTTTGTATCACTTCTACTGTGGTAAGAAATTGTCAAAGTCGAATTAACCGCCAATTAATAACTGTACCTACTATTAGGTACTTACTGACGGTCAGCTTTATTATTTTTCGAAATTGGCAAAGCCATTGTACAATATTCATTTATGAAGACATTTTATTGCGCCTCTCAAGGCTGGCCTGCAATATGACTCATTGGTAATATTTTCAAAACAAGACATTACATAATTATATTTGGTGAACGACCGAGGCAGATATATAAATAGACGTACTTACGTCCCTGGCAAGTATAGCTACAAATGTTTTGAGACCACTTGAAATAATTTATCTTTGACCTTACGACTTCTGTACATTGCCTACCATATTGTAATTTCTGAATGCGCTATAAAATGGAGTGCTCGTTAAGTACTGTACCTACCATTGTATCAAAGTTCACTGGATGCTTTTACGTTGATTTAGTGGTACAAAAAAAAAAGAAAAAAAAACATGAACGAATGATGTGAAGATCACTCTTGTTCCGACTTTTACTAGTAGGTATTTATAACATGTTTTTGATTGTTGCAAGAGATTATCTTCTAGAATAAAATTTAATAAAGAACATACCGACAATTTACAAAAGGTAGATAATACTATTTCTAGAGACTGTTACTTATTAAAAGAAACACATAAAATGTTTTGACCTAATTTGTACTGTAGTAGGCTATCAATTCCTCATTTGGCAATATGCCTCTCCCCGTCATAAAATCGATCAACATATTTACGTTTTTAGGTCTCGGCTCATATGTCACATAAACGGTGGATGCTCGCGTATACATCAAATATGTCCTCGTAATGTATGATATTAAATGTCAGACAAGAAAAATTAAAAGCCCCATTAAAACAGATATTTAACTACCAATCTATGCTACTAAACCAAATTAAAAAAAATAGCTGAACACACATGCAAAACCAAACCTCTCAACCTGTTAGTCGTATGTCGTATTTATAGTCTTTACCTTAACTTCGCCTCCAGCGGCTTTGTACTGCACATAGTCAAGCCCATTCGAGCCATAACTGATATGGTATTCTTGGACGAACTCCTGCGAATGTGCTCGACCCTGTGTTGCCACCCTCGTAATGTTCTTTACACTACCGAGGTCTACTACCAGCTGCTGGTCGAAATCATTCTCCGATGCCGTCCATGCGTTCAAACCTTTTTGGTGCAGGAAAATTTTCTTTTTACATTTAAGGGATTTTCCTTTTTTTGTTATTTGGTTAGAATGTTAGTCCGAAATGAGAGTTGCCGCTTACTTCTAAGTCGTTTATTTCCCTTTGCCATTTTATAAACTAATAACAATATTTTCCCCTTAACCTAGTTTAAATCTTTACCGAAACCGTTTAAAACTATCGCATCATTACATGAATCTTGATACTTAAAACTCAACTGCCAACTTTTTACGGGAATCCGATAAACTATCTAACACGAGTCAGGAGTATCCTAAACAGAAGAGCATGCATGAGAAACTTTTTGGGAGTGACTGAAGCAAGAGAGGTATGTCAGGATCGTTGCAAATGGCGTTACGTAGTCACTGCCTACCCCTCCGGGAAACAGGCGTGAGTTTATGTACGTATGTATGTACGTTCTACTAGATGCATACGAAAGTATAATATGATCCATAAAACAAAAAGAAACAATGTTGACATTTTTGCCACTTGCTTTTCGGCAAATCGCCAAAACGAAAGGGCCAGTTTTGATATTATGTTCACGGACAGATATGTAGCTGCTGTTACAATACAACTTCCTACTGCCACTCGTTTTAGGATACTTATTACTTAGGTAGATTGTTTACTCTTATAAAAAATAAAGAATTATAGATTAACACGGACGAAGTTCTGGGTTCTCAACATGTACTCGTAAAACGGGCTCCGTTTAAATCTAAAAGCTTTTCATTTCCTTCCGAAGAAAATCAGAACTAAATCGGATATCCGGTTCGTGCAATGGCTTCGCATCTTTAACGAGCTCCTTAAATGTCAGATGTGTATACGGCGTAGGATCATATTGCCCGTTTTCTCCGACAGTCAAACAAACCGCAACTGTGTGTCTTTCATCTAATAATGTTTCTTCGAAAATGTACTCCTTCTGTAGTACATTCCTCACGTACAGAACCGTGTCAGTCACTAACTTCCCCAATTCCATATTGCGTGTTCTAATGTCAAAACTTATTTCTTGTAAGGGGATGGTGATTCCAACCCCTATGTTTTTCACATAAGATTCTTTTAGACACCAAAAGCGATAGAAACACGCAATCTGTTCCTTTTCGGTTGGAAAACTACGTATCATTTCCCATTCCTGGGGCGAAAATTGCCTCGTCATAAGACGAAAGAATTCTGGTATGTTCTTATTCACCGGCGGTTCAAGTTTCATTACGTCGATGCCTATGCATTTGTCTTTATTGCCAGCCAAGACTACAAAGTCTCCTTGATGAGATACATTGAATGTCACTGGCAAATCGCCTGCCCCTGACAAGCACGGCTTGCCTTTATCGTCTCTTGTAAGCCGTATTTCCTCATAAGGAATAGACATAGTATCATTAACAAACTTTCGAAGCAAGAGACGTCCAATAAGAGACGACTTAGCATCATCTTGGAATACAAATTTTGCTATCCGCTCCTTTTCGTCCAATTGGATATAACTTGAAACATCCTTCATATCATCCATTGTTGGCTGCCAGTTTGTAGCATTGAATGCCCATCTCACATTGCAACTTGCCATATCGATAAATGTTTTTAGCTTTCTGATTGAGGTCCACTTATAAATTGATTTACATTGATTTTGGACCTGCAGATGAATGAATCCGGTTATTTTCATTCTTCTCTCCATTTATCATTGATTTTTCGTTTGCGATTCACAGGTTAAGAAGCGAAATAAAATTCTGGCAACTGAATGGCTTAAGAAACACACAAACATGCAAAAATAATGGCTTGACTTCCTCCCCAACTTATAAATGATACGATTTCATAGCTTCTATCAAAATTTATTCATCTCACGGCATTCTCTAGCGTAAACACAATAAATGTTTTGGCTAGCTGATTTATAATATGTACTTTTAGACAAGACGACTATGTTTATAACAATATTAAAAGGTTGTGCTTTATTCAAACATTATAAAAAAACTGGTAATAAAAACAAAAATAGTCATGACAGTCATTCATGCCATTATAAACCAGTCCAAAACATCAAGTGCAGCAAAGGCAATGGTTGTGAAATCCAAAATAAAGTGATCACTTCACTCAACCAATTGTTACATAATTAAAATTTATTCAAATAAGTAATGTGCATGATTGAGTGGGTAGCGTAATCACTTCTCTTATTTTAATTTATAAAAATAACCCATTACTTATAATCATTGTTTTGTCTTAAAAGCTTAAAAGATTTGTCTTAAAAGTCTTAAACCACCCTTAACAAATATATATGAAAATCTTGTCCACGAAAATAATAGCAGATTGCTGTGAAAATGTATAATTGAACAAAGGGGAAATTGAATTATGGGAGCTTGTCCATACTGCGTCAAAGCTATAACAGTTTTTATATGGGTGATTTCCTTCGATATTGAATTGTATCTTCAAAATGTTTTGGTATTTGATAAATGCTGGTATTGTTTCAAAATGGTGGCAAATCAAGAAAATCACAGCCAAACATGAAAAATAACTAATATGGGTGGAGAGATGTACGACTATGGTAAAACCATGCTACGAAACAAGTACCATAATAGTATACACAATGATTATAAGTAAGAATTACAAACATGCAAACAAGAACTGACAACAATAATAGTTTACAACTTATTCAAATACCTATATATATTTATTACAAGCGGAAAACCAATATGAAATTGAAAGGAATTTTCATATAAAATATATTCTTATCAGTCTGTTTACACACTAAAAGACGTCTGTGATGCAGTTTAAAATTCTAATTAAACCCAGAAAAGATGCTAATCTAACTGGTTATTAGAATGGTCTATCACATCCTGGACAATATTTTGAGCATTTGCAATATATTCATAGTCAAAATTAGACTCCATGCAATACATTTTTAATGTTACTTTTAGACTGAAACCATAGCAACTGATTTATTTTTCAAACCTTGGACTCTTGTTCATGATGGATGGATATGTAGGTGATAAATTAATGTAAAAACCATATTATAACCTAATATTAACATTGCTTGGCGGTGAATTAAATATTGCCCAGAATATGTTATCAGATTAATGTTTATCTTTTTGCACTTACCATATAATTTAGCATTCTCCGGTCCTCTTTCTCTTAGGCTAGATGTAGCTGTCAATTTCGCATTTGCAACTAGGGGTTCATTGCATTCATAGTCATAGTAATATCTAACAGAGGAATCTGAAATAAGTTGGAAAACTTTAGTTAGTTTGGAGTAAATGTATCAGAATAAAATCTGGGCTGTAATGCTTCATGGTTGAGGTAAATAATTTCAATACAGTTTGTTGGAATTGCGCTACACTTAAAAAAATAAGACACAAATATTTTGAATCGTTTCCAATGACCAGTACACGTGAATTGTGTATAGATTTACAAGAAATGTAGACCAAAACGTAAACTAACCTGCACCAGAATTTGTAATGCTACAGCTAAGCAAAACAAAGAAATAATACACAAAACCACTCATCATAATTTCATAGTTACTTTATAATCGTTACTATAAATAAGAACGTATTGTATCAGTCACAAAATCAAATAAAACTGTTTGATCATTACGCTAGCGTTGTTAGAATCATCAAGCCGGAGACAACACCCAAATGTGTTTCGTTGTATACAACAGCAGTAATACAATAAAAATCTTGAATCTGATTGGCTATTATAGTAATTGCATTTTTTTTTTATCCAATCACAGTAAAGGAAACTTGACAGAAGATACTTTGACGCAAATGATCTGTAAGGGAACAAGGTAAAAAAATACATTCAGAAACCTGATTATAAAATATACAAATAACGCTAATTAGAACCTGGTTATATATTATCTTACTTCTACACTACAGTTCTACACCAAAGAAATATAACCTAAACCTAGTCCAACCTCACTGTTCTACACTATTATAATATTATAAAGAGGAAAAATTTGTATTTTTGTTTGTTTGTTGGTAATGAATAAACTCAAAAACTACTGAACTGATTTCAAAAATTCTTTCACGATAAGAAAGCTACATTATCTGCGAGTAACGTAGGCTATATTTTATTTTAGAAAATATAGTGGTCCGTAAGATATTTGGTTTTTTCGGGTACGCGAAGTAGTTCCCTCAGGACGCGGGTGAAACCGCGGGAAACGGCTAGTTGTTTATATAAAGAAAATCTACGTCAAAAAAACTTGACTGTTGAAGAAATATGTGTTCAAAAACACTTCAGTAAAACTTGTAATAATTAGTACAATCTTACATTTTTGTAAGTATTACAGTATTTGAACGCACTCGAATTTTATTGCCAGGATAATTAATTATGACCAAAGACTGGAGTTATCTCCCAGCTTTATTTGTCTCATTTATTCTAATTTGTCTTATTACAATAACATTGAGATTTAACACGTAAAATTAAGAAATTATAATATCATGGTTCACATCTAAGTTTAGAAAACGCCTGTGTTGCTGCGATTAACTATAATTTATTTAAAATAATGGTATAACAGCGACGACTCTTGCAACACTTACATTTTCTGCCGAAATAGGGAAATAGTGTTGATCGATATTTTTTCGGCTGTTCGAAGTTATTTTGAGTAATTTGATAAAATATAAAGGCCTTAGCATATGCCTAGACCGTTTATTCTGATTGTATGTCATTCGTAATCATAACAAGTGAGATTCCTGGTGTCTGTGTGCCACTTAATCCCGTTACATACATTTTTTATTTGCCACGTTTTGTCGGCATATTTCACTAAAAACCTGAGATAAAATGTTATTTTCGGTATAAGGAACTAAGTGAACAACAGGTAAGCGTATAGTAATTTCACTAAATACATTAGCAATGAATCATCTGCAACTGTCGTATGACATCAGACTTGTCTTATTAGGTTTGACTTTCGCCTCCAGTAAGAACCCAGTTTTTAGCGTCTCGACGTTCTGTATTTATTACTTACTATTATTGCATTGTATTATTAACGGCGTTCTGTATTATAACTTACATAGCTGTTAAACCCGTCATAAAAATTATATCCCCAATTCTAACTTCAAGAACACCACTAGACAATTTTCATATTATGATCTACACTAATTTTATAAAGAGAAAAAGTTTGTATTTTTTTTGTAATGGATAAACTCAAAAACTACTGGACTGATTTAAAAAATTCTTTCACCATTTGAAAGCTACATTATCTGCGAGTAACATAGGCTATATTTTATTTTAGAAAAATAGGGATCCGTAAGATATTTGGGTTTTTCTGGTACATGAAGTAGTTCCCTCAGGACGCGGGTGAAACCGTGGGAAACGGCTAGTGAATAATAAAATTATGAAAAATATGCAAGTTTCAGCTTGCACGCAAAAATATTTGAATGGTTGTTATGTCACACCTGCGCTACACTTGTTCTTTTTTATAGAGCAATTTACTGCAGGGAAATAATTGTCACATTATGTTTTACTCATTATAACATACTTGTTAATTATTTCTGTATGTACACAATCTGTAAATATCAGTTCCAATGAGAAGAAAACTTGTCAGCATAGTGTACATAATTATATAGAAGGATATATTCGGCAATTAAACCAATATGATAATGAAGTTGGTTAAAGTAATATCAAAAAACTTACAATAATTTGGAATTCATAATAATATAATGCTGATTGAATTAATAAAACTAAAAGCTTGTATTATTAGTAAATAAAACACTATAAATGACCGTCATGTTTTATTATATTTATTTACCAAAATAAGTTTTCATATATTATACACTAGCTGTGCCTTTGGCTACATGGCTAGACTAGTAAGCGGACCCTGGATTGCAACTGGGATAGCATTAGGAAGTGGGTGTGTCTGCAGATACATCTGCCATTATTTATGGCTACTAATCTGCACCCAAGGTGTATAGTCTGATGTTATATAGTCTTCCTTGATAAAAGGGCTGATATGAATGAAAGAATATAGTAACAGACTAGACTTTTCATGCTGCATTTTATCCCCTTAGGAGAGGAATTTAAAAAAACCTCTTAGTGCTACCCTACACTTGCCAAATTTGAGCTTCTTAAAACCAGTTGTTTCGGGTGTACCTTGTCAATCAGTCATCAGTAATGCAAGGATTTTATATAATAGGTATATACAGAAAAATCCAAATTAGAATATTATTTATATGCCACAATTAAGTATGGTATAAAAAGACCCATCACCAAGCCAAAGTCTACTCATTCTGCACATCATGCCAAGTCATACTACGCAAAAATAATACCTGGGAAAGTAATGTAAAGCACGGGCGTATACACCGGCCGTACAACACATACACCTTGGACACCTGGAGGAAGGGAATGAACTCTTGTGCACTCAGCTTTGTGCGTAGTACACTGCATTTAGTGGACTTTAAAGCAGTTTACATTTGTCATGCAAAACACGATTTTGCAATAATTAGAAAAATAGTAAGTATTTGGACTTTGAGCCTCAATATCTCCTAAACCAGTAATTTCCCATGTATGGTGCCAGGGTAAAAAATGTTCGTAATAATTGGTACAATAAGGGATTTCAATTTTTGTCAAGTGTCTTTTTACACCCTGT
The DNA here is from genome assembly GCA_944739405.2 of Euclidia mi. Classification (NCBI taxonomy): domain Eukaryota; kingdom Metazoa; phylum Arthropoda; class Insecta; order Lepidoptera; family Erebidae; genus Euclidia; species Euclidia mi. The sequence goes on from OX123184.2 coordinate 89,005,960, forward strand.
ATAGACAGTACAATAGGGTAGTTTCCAGGGTCAAAATAATTACATTTTATTTAGTCAGTATTTTAGATTATAAAAAAATATTGGACACGTATTTTTTCTTTTTTCGATTAAATAAGAAATAACAAAAATTTATTCAAGTCCTAAAATGTAATTAGCCATTGATTCATTCCTTTATTAGATGTTAAATTGAAATACCTGATTTTTACTTCAAAAATCGATCAGCAACATTACTTATTACGGCTTTTTAAAAACCTTTTTGAATTTGACACGAAAATGCTGTAAACCATCATGGCGGTCGAGTGATATCACAAAGTGCAAAACAAAACAAACCGTGAATGAAGTCTGGTCTGAAGTACCCACTTTTATTTTGTTATATTCGATTTGACAGGTAGAAAGTTTGACATTCTAGTTGTATTTACTACTAAAATGTCAACAACATGAATGGCGGACGGACTGTTAGACGTAATGCTCTCTGATTGGTGTTCACTGTCACACGAATAAATACATTATTATTAGTTTTAAAATTCTAAAAATAACATTAATCTTACCTTTTTATAATAAATAATAAACTTTGTTGACTACTAGAATCAAACCGATTTATTCTTAGTGGACACAAGCTTATTATCAGCCTATATGAAACCCTACAAATTCCTCTATCTTCCAGTGAATGTCCCATTAATTGCCTGCCTGTTAATCATCAATCATCATCAATATACATATAATTCTTGTGTTTTTGACCAGCTGAAATCCAAACCTGGTATTGTAATATTCTACCACATACACACAACACCATCTAGTCTCAAACTAAGCAGAGCTTGTACTATGGTTACTAGGTAATGGAAAAACATAGAAACAACCAGACTAAGTCAAACATCCATGTAGGAATCAAACTCGGCGTATTCCGTCTGGTATTCCAGCATAAAATATGGCAAATACATTCATTTAAACTTCTCATAAATCTTGTTCACAGTAATCATGTCGAGTATGTCTGACCGCAAAGCAGAGCTGGAGCGCAAGAAAGCCAAGCTCCAGGCTCTCCGTGAAGAAAAAGATCGTCGCAGAAGAGAGAAGGAACAGAAAGATGCTGAAGAGGCACTGGTATTATCAATATTTATTTATTTTACTTTTTATGTATGCTCAATATGTTTCAAAGATTATTCTTGTTAAGGCTCATCCACACGGCACAATTTTACCACTGATCAAATTTTCAATCGAATTGGCTTTGCCCGTCTACACGACACAATCAAATCACTGATTTGCATTCCGTCCACCCGATTGGCTAAAATCTGGTGGTACCGCCCACCTCATCGGGTTGGCCGACTGGCGTCAACACGTCACGATTTCATCAAGTGATTTAGTCAAGTTGGACGTAAAATCGTGTCGTGTAGATAGGCCTTTAGTTTAAATTGGAATCAATCGATTTTAATTTGTTTTCTTATAAGACTGCATTTTGATTGATTGTTGCCAGTCGATTCTCAATCAACTTTAGGAGACACAAAATTACAGGATTGCTGCTAATAAAGCATTCTGATATTGTAAAAACTTTTTGCCGCAAGGTTTCATAGTTTAAGCATATGTAAATGGTTTCGTTTACGGAAAGGTGTTACAATCTTCAAGTTGCCGGACGGACAACATCCTTATGCTGCTGATAGATTTGAGCATTAGCTTGTAACAGAACATGAGCATTCGCCGTTTCTAAATTTGACGAACTAAAGAACGAACAGAGATAAACATCGCTACGAACATTTCCACTATTCTTCCAGCGAACGCTCTAATGGGCAAAAAGCCCGATATCAACCGTCTTTTCGCTACAATGCTCTCCAAAACGCTTGATAGAATGTTCATGGATAACTGACATAATTTTGTGTCATAAATTCATAATACTTATTTGTTGATAAAATCTCTATGGTTGTACTTTGCTGTGGGTTTGAATGTTACAAAAGTGAAATGGATAAGGCAAAAGTTAAAAATTTCCTTAGAACACCTCTGTTAAACAAATGGTAAAATATGTTAAGGGCCCAAAGTCAGTCCATCACTCAATCTCATAAAGAGATCTACAAACATTTCTTTAAGAGAGTATAATAAATTTATGTTAATAGCTGCACCCAGAAACAAATCAATATATTTTCTAGTGCATACAAGTCATCAGTATATCAAGATGCAATACGGCAATTATACTTTACAATCTAATAAATCACAATAATTACAGCAACGCGCCTCAGCGGCGTCTAGTTTGGATAGCCGGCGCGACTTGGACGAGATGCTGTCGTCCTTGGGCGTGGCTCCGGTCAAAGACGTGCTGTCCTCGCTGTCGTCGATGACGTCACTCACGCCGCCTCAGACAGCATCGCCTGATGCTAGTCTGCCACACACTGATAAGTCCAGTCTGCCTGCACATGGGTGTGTTAATAGTTATTGTAATTTCATACATACATACATAGACTCACGCCTGTTTCCCGGAGGGATAGGCAGAGACTACGGAGCGCCATTTGCAACGATCTTGACATATCTCTCTTGCTTCATTCACTCCCATCAGATTCCTCATGCATGCTCTTCTGTTCAGGGTGCTTCTAACCTGTCCTATTTTTAGGATGTCCCCAATCTGGTCAGAGAACGTCCACCTAGGTCTTCCCTTTCGTCCTGTCCCTTCCACACTTGCCTTATATATCTGCTTGGTCAGTCTTTCGTCATCCATCCTCTCCACGTGTCCAAACCATCTTAGCATACCTTTCTCGATGCTTGTCACTACATCTTCTTTTACCCCACAACACTCTCTTATCACACAATTCTTTACTCTGTCAGTCAAAGAAATACCACACATACTTCGCAGTGCTCTCATTTCTACAGCATTTATTCTACTTTCATGACTCTTCTGCCATACCCAACTATCACTACCATACATAAGAGTAGGTACTAACACCCCTCTATGGACGGCCAAACGTGCCTTTTTGGACACGTTTTGGCTATTCATAAACGCCTTCAGAGCTCCATTCACTCTATTACCTGCATTAACTCTTCTTTCCATATCTTCTATATTCTTACCATCTCTTGTAAACAACGTACCTAAATATACAAACTCATTCACTTGCTCCACTCGCTGTCCATCGATCATAACATTACAAGCCTTAACGCATTCCTCCTTTTCAAAAACCATAACTTTCGTTTTACTTACATTTACTTTCATTCCTTTCCTCTCTAACGCACCATACATGATTGTTACCATCTCCTGCAACTCCTCTGCTGTTCATAAAGGGATTTCAGAGCTCGTATGAGGCTGCTGTTCACCCCATACATCGACAGTACCGACCACATTTCATTCCTCACCACTTTATCGTAAGCCTTTTCCAGATCCACGAATGCGCAATAGACCTTTTGACCCTTGACCAAGAATTTTTCGGCTACGCATCGCAAGGAAAATACTTGATCCGTGCACCCCATAACCTTTCGGAATCCTGCTTGTACATCCCATATTTTCTTGTCGGTTACTTCCATAACTCTTTCAATCAGTATCTTCGCATACAATTTGCCAACAATGCTGAGAAGGCTAATGCCTCTATAGTTCTTGCAGTCTTGTTGCGAGCCTTTTCCCTTATAAAGAGGCACAACCACCGCTGTGGTCCAGTCATCAGGTACTCGGCCGGTGCTCCAGCACAACTTAAATAAGCGCTGCAGCTGACCAACTATGATGCCCTGTCCAGCCTTCAGCATTTCAACTGTAATCCTATCATATCCTGCAGCCTTACCTAATTTCATACTTCCCAACGCCTTCACAATCTCATCCACACCAACATCGCTTTCATCATTGCTATTATTACCATTCATTTCGTCGATCGATGTCTCTATCGCCGTTCTTTCAAATACATACATACATACATACATAGACTCACGCCTGTTTCCCGGAGGGGTAGGCAGAGACTACGGAACGCCATTTGCAACGATCCTGACATACCTCACTTGCTTCACTCACTCCCATCAAGTTTCTCATGCATGCTCTTCTGTTAAGGGTACTTCTGACTTGTCCTTTTTTCAGGATGTCTCCAATCTGGTCAGAGAACGTTCTCCTAGGTCTTCCCCTTTGTCCTGTCCCATTCACACTAGCCTGATATATCTTCTTTGTCAGTCTATCGTCATCCATCCTCTGGGCACATCCCAAACCATCTTAACATGCCTTTCTCAATGCTTGTCACTACATCTTCTTTTACCCCACACCACTCTCGTATCACACAATTCTTTACTCTGTCGGTCAAAGACACACCACACATACTTCTCAGTGCTCTCATTTCTACAGAATTTATTCTACTTTCAAATCTCTTCTGCCATACCCAACTTTCACTACTATACATAAGGGTAGGCACTAACACACCTCTATGTACAGCCAAACGTGCCTTTTTGGACACGTTTTGACTGTTCATAAACGCCTTCAGAGCTCCATTCACACTATTACCTGCATTAACTCTCCTTTCAATATCTGCTTCATTCTTACCATCTCTTGTAAACATCGTACCTAAGTAAACAAACTCATTCACTTGTTCCACTCGCTGTCCATCGATTAAAACATTACAAGCCGTAACGCATTCCTCCTTTTCAAAAACCATAACTTTCGTTTTACTTACATTCACTTTCATTCCTTTCCTTTCTAACGCACGATGCATGATTGTTACCATCTCCTGCAACTCCTCCGTTGAAGATGCAAGTATAACCTGATCATCAGCATAAAGGAGGCATTTGACGAGTAACCCATTCATCCTTAATCCGCAGTCACTATGTTTTAAATCTTGCAAACAACTGTCCATGAAGAGGTTAAATAGCCACGGCGACGCTACACATCCCTATCTAACACCTTTATCGATGGTAAACCAGTCAGTGTATGCCCCGTTTATCCTCACACAAGCTCTAGAATCCTCATAAAGGGATTTCAGAGCTCGAATGAGGCTGCTGTCCACCCCATTCATTGACAGCACCGACCACATTTCATTCCTCACCACTTTATCGTAAGCCTTTTCCAAATCCACGAATGCGCAATAGACCTTTTGACCTTTGGCCAAAAATTTTCCGGCTATGCTTCGCAAGGAAAAAACCTGATCCGTGCATCCCATACCCTTTCGGAATCCCGCTTGTACATCCCATATTTTCTTGTCGGTTACTTCCATAACTCTTTCAATGAGTACCTTTGCATACAATTTGCCAACAATGCTGAGAAGGCTAATGCCTCTATAGTTTTTGCAGTCTTGTTGCGAGCCTTTTCCTTTATAAAGAGGCACAACTACAGCTGTGGTCCAGTCATTAGGTACTCGGCCGGTGTTCCAACACAAGTTATATAACCGCTGCAACTGACCAACTATGATGTCCAGCCTTCAGCATTTCGACTGTAATCCTATCATATCCTGCAGCCTTACCTACTTTCATACTTCCCAGTGCCTTCACGATCTCATCCACGCCAATAACGCTTTCATCATTGCTACCATTACAATTCACTTCAGCTATCGGTGTCTCTATCGCCGTTCTTTCAAATAAACTTTCAAAATACTCTTTCCATCTCTTCAGCACGCACAATTCACCATTTACTATACTTCCATTCTCGTCTCTGATGGATGTGTGTTCTGAGGATTGATTTCTTCCTCGAACTGCACGAACGGATTTCCAGAAAAACTTAATGTTCCTCTGGAAATCGTCAGATAATCTGCTATCAAACTCATCTTTCTTTTCCTCTTTTTTCCTTTTAACCATTTCTTTCACTATTCTTTTTGACCTAACAAACTCTTTTTTTGCTTCATCTATGTCTACACTCGTTGCTTTTCCCATTCTTTCATTTGCTCTGGCAGCCAACCAATCTGACCAAGCTTTCTTCTTCTCTGACACTGCTGATTGTACATCCTTGTCCCACCATGTATTCTTAACCTTTCGTATTTTCTTTCTCTTGATCATACCACATACTTCAGACGCTACACAAATAGACCTTCAAAATACTCCTTCCATCTCTTCAGCACGCATGATTCACCATTCAGTATCTTTCCATTCTTGTCTCTGATTGACGTGTATTCTGAGGATTGAGTTCTTCCTCGAACTGCACGAACGGATTTCCAGAAAAACTTTATGTTTCTCCGGAAATCTTCAGATAGTCTGCTATCAAACTCATCTTTCTTTTCCTCTTTTTTCCTTTTAACAATTTCTTTCACAATTCTTTTTGACCTAACAAACTCCTTTCTTGCTTCATCTATGTCATCACTCGTTGCATTTCCCATTCTTTCATTTGCTCTGGCAGCCAACCAATCTAACCAAGCTTTTTTCTTCTCTGACGCTGCTGATTGTACATCCTTGTCCCACCATGTATTCTTAACCTTTCGTATTTTCCTTCTCTTGATCACACCACATACTTCAGACGCTACACATACTATCTCTTCTTTAAAAGATTGCCATAATTCTTCCATATCATTTATGCCATCGAACCTCTCAAATCTTGCTATCAATCTTCGCTTATACTCATCTTTCACATCTTTTTCTTGCAGATTTTCTACTTTTATTCTTTCTAGGACCCTATTTTCATTATGTTCTCGGTGTCGCCATCCTTTAAAGAGTCCACTTATCCGGCTCATCACCAAGAAGTGGTCTGTGTGGATGCCGATCCCTCGATACACCCTTGTATCTAACACATTCTTTCTCAAACGTTCATCTACAATTACAAAATCAATCATACTTCTTCTAACATTCTTAGCCTCACGCGTATACATGTGTATCCTTTTGTGATCAAACATGGTGTTTGTCACACAAAGGCTCCACTCTAAACAAACCTCAAGCAAAACTTTTCCATTTTCATTCACACTCTCATCACCAAATCCACCTAAAACCCTTTCAAATCCATCTCGTTTTACTCCCACCCATCCATTGAAATCACCTAACAAGATCAATCTTTCGTTCTCCTTACATTTCCTCAAAATCGCTATTAAGTTCTCCCAAAATTCCTGCCTTTCGTCTTGTTCTTGCTGTGACATACCCGCTACTATATTGACCGGGGCGTAAACCCCTACAATAAAGAAACTAGTAAGTCCTACTTTCATTCTCATCCACAATAGTCTAGCATTTACACATTCATATTCCTTAACGCACTCATTCATTCGCGCAGATTAAACCAACTCCCTTGCAGGCTCTGGTGGTACTGTCTACCCCAGACCAATAAGCCGTGTAGCTGTCATGCTTGGTGGGGCCACAACCTTTCCTTTTTGTCTCATTCACACATAGAACATCAATCTTTCTATCATCCATCATCTGGCATACTTCATTCAATTTACCATCCATTCCTCCTCCAACATTTAATGTTGCAAACCGGCTTTCCGTAGGCCGCTTTTCGCCCTCGCGGGAAACGAGACGTGATGGGTTGCGAACCGCGTCGCCGCCGTCTGGAGAAATATTATTTTCCGTTCTCATAGCGTTCCCACGAGCATGTAATTTCATATGTTCATAATAAATATTTTACTGTTTTTTACAAAGACAAGGACCTGACTGCCCTGAGAAGAAACATCCGCAACAAACTCAGACTGCTATAAGTATTTGATATTATAACGACTTGCCGCTTAGCACTGCGTCGCGTGTTGTGGGTTCGATCCCCACACAAGACAGCGCTTTGTGAGATCCACAAATTTTCCACGTCTGGGTGTTCTTCGTGTCCGTTGCTTAAATGTCTGTAAAGTACCTATTGACACAAAGTGAAGGAGTCAAACGTAATTTGTTTAAAGGCTAAATCGCATTCTCTTTATAACACTTTATACGTCTTTGTCCAGTGGTCCCAAAAAAGCGCCATCACTGCAAGTCGTCTCGGTGCAATCAACCGACATTCCACCTAAAGAGAACGTCACTTACGCGAAGCAAACTCAGACCACGGCCTCCGGGGTCACTGAACTGCGAGATGGTAAGCTTTTCGTTTAGTCTGTAAGCTAACATTCTGCCACATCAGTTCAGTTCTTTTTTTAATTTTTTTAAATATTTTGTTTTCTTTTTAGTTTTGCAAGCACTAATAAGGATTAGGTTATATACATACATGGGGTGTATATGTGTGTGTGATTTGTCCAGAAAACATTTCTTTTGGGGTCTAAAATTTAATATTTTACATTAGATTGGGTAATTCATATTAAATTATTTCAATTACATAAATAAAATTTATAAATAATATTGGGATTTGGATTTTATTCACATAAATCATAATAAATGTTTGTGAAATAACATATTTTGAGAATTTGCATACCCATTTTGGCAATAATTAATTTAACTGTGATGTCTGGGTGTCGGTTTAACAGTGACGTCATTTGCAAATATTAAAATTATTTTGACTGTAATTCGAATTTATTTTAGTCAATTATTTTTAATTCGTATTTTATGATTTTTCATCTACATATGTGATGTGGCCCTTATCGATAAACTGGTACTTGCGTCAAAATGGTCGTTACCGAATACCTCCTAAACGACAACTTCTGTTTAACCGTTAATAACCCTTATTCCAATGCATATAGGTATGGATTTATTTTACGCTGTTTTAGTATATAAATATAAAAGTTTGTCTAAGCATAGACTTAAACTTCGGTCACAGAGTAAAGCGCAGGGTTACCATATCTTCATATCTAAGCTCATGTGACAGTATACACTCTTTTATGATAAGTTGTGTGGCCTACAAAACCTGTGTCTACAAAAAGGTAGAATGCTACTCAAATAGATAACCAGGAAAACCGATATTAGACATATCACTTTAAATTTTTTTTATTCAGTCTTATCTGCAATTTTAAATAAATCCATCTTCCTGAAAAAAGCTTCTAAAAACTCCATACCTATTAATTAATATTGTGTAGCAGAAATAGATACAGGCTACTTCACGATATAATAAAGTTTTAATACAATAGTTTAGAAATAGATGATACAATACAATAGATAAAAATAGTGAAATAGTTTCTCATAAACATTGCCTAATCATATATATATTTGCAAATGATAAAAAACCTTTGGTAACCAACGACATCTGTAGTTACGAAACAGTATTTACTTTTCACTCATCTGTTTTGATTTGGCCTTTGAAATGCTGTTTAAATTTAAGTATTTTTTATTTTTCTTAATTACCTGTGTGGTGTATAGTGGCTGGACCATCATATATCAAAGCTTTCTAATTTTACTTCAGAAGATGACGACTGCTTATATTACACCCATATGGTCGTCTCTTTCTTTCAACTTTAGAAGAACATTACTATTATATATTTGGTACCAGCATGGCTACTGATAGGCAGCTTGAAAAGTATTGAAACTATAAATTAGAAAATTAGATGGACCAATACGTAAGCAGTAACAATATCCAAGTAAATTTAAGCAGCATATTATTTGCAGTAAATTTTTTATTTTATTTCTCAGCTTAACATGTGTCGTTTATCATTTCCCTTATAATTAAAATATAAAATAAAAAAGTAAATACTGTCATGAGAATTGTGGTGCAATGTTTGTGTTTGTGCTACCATAAAAAAAGGCTGCTCTTCCAATGCATCACCGCTTGCAGGATACATGGAGGACTGGTGGCGGCCGCGAAAAGGTAATTTGTACCTTATTAACATATTTTTAGAATTTATGTTTCACTGTCCACGAATATGCACTGTTGTATGTAGTTTTAGATTTTTGTGTATTTCCTATTTTTTTATTGAAATCAATATCATACGAGGCACAGGCATCGGAAGAAGAAGGATTAAGTGGATGCTGCTGTGTGCGTGAAAATAAATAAGCGTCTGATCCTTTAATTACTAAGGCATGATTATTTCTTATCAAATATTTTGTCATGTAATCTAGAACTAAATGCACAAAACTGTGTGTTGTGCAAAGTAACAACACTTATTACTGTCCTCTGTGGTCAAAGTTTGCCTATATACAAGATTGATGAATCATGTTTTGAACTATGGGGTAAATAATTTGAAATATGGTCAGAGCATCGATTCAAAACTTGATTTCCTTGCAACAGCAAACAGGCGAGTTTATACATAATATATGTTTTGACTACAGCATTTTTTCTGGTTGCTTTGCATCCAGGTTTAATTTTTCCATATTTATTTTGACTCGTATGGTTAGTGGATGTAACAAGATACTGAATATGGGATATCAAATGTTCATTTTCACCAATTATATTTTCCTTACAATACTACATTACTATTATGTCAGTTACATTTGTAGTATTATTTTTTAGTAATAGTTCTCTGTTTAATATTTAGTATATAACATTTACTTTCTCAGTAGAATGTTAACCATCTTTTGTATATCTAACAAAGTTTAGGTAGTTAGATGAGTAGCATATCAAATTATTTCATTGATACAATTATGTAGTCTTAGAAATACAGTGTTATTCATATTCGTGGATACTCAAAATTTATTTGTAAGCCATTTTTGTGGCTTAAATAAATGCATGCACAAATTATACATAAATTGAAGACATAAAATGGTACCACACCTTTAAAGCATATCTTAGAAGATAATATTTGGATTTTGTGTATTTTTGACATCAGGAACGATAAATAAGGTTTGGTTCCATTAAATATTGTAACTAAACACTTTACAGTCAATATCGATCCAGAGCGTAGCCAGGAGATAGTGTAAAATACGCCTTATTCCTATGTAATACAGGCTATATTACGTAAAAAAATAGAAGCCTTCAAAAGAATCTCTGGCTGCGCCCGTGTTTGGGTATTATTTACGTTAAATGTGGGTTCGAATATTGTGTCAAGCATGACTGATTGAACCTGTTTGTTTGCTTTCAAATTAACGTCACAAGCAAATCACTACTTAGCTAACCGTATTTGTGAGAAGTCTAAAACATTGACGCTAGTTTGAAAGTGTATAGGCCATGGACTAGAAACCGCGGCAAGAATCGTGAGATGGACTTTGAGAATTTAGTTTGAAAATTTTGGAGCCGCAGGCCTTATAAACAGGCCTCGTTTGCCGCATCCGTCCAGGCCACGGCCTTATCAATGCATGTGCTCATTACAAACTAAATTGACTAATAATATCCAACCCATTGTGAATACCATCATTCCATTTTAAAAATACATTTACATATATGTTTATGTAAATAGAGTTCTTATATTTCAAAACAAAAATATTCGACTTCGGTTTAATGTTTTATGTTAAATATATACCTATATATATGCCTTACCACAGAAATGTAACTGACAGAATATTTTTATTTTTTGTCCTTTTCTAGCACACGCAACCGACTACTACGGTAAGTCATTATTCCGCCAGGACGCTTTCTGTCGTTACCCTTAACACTACCTCTCTCTGTCATGTCGGTTAACACGGTGTCGGTTGTATATTAGTCCTCATCTCGGTCTAGATTTGTATATATTTTAGTCTAGGTTATCCTTACTATCACGCTTCTAGTTATTTCCTACTATCCTTATAGGTGCGGTACTCAGGTTACTTGATAAATATATTGAATATATCCAAACATCTAGACCATTAAACCATCTCATTTTATCAAGAAATCTGTAACGTTTAGTATTAGAGGGGAGTATCGAGTGACACGATATAACTAAAACATCATCATTTGATGCACTGATTAAAGAGTTTACACGGAATTGTGGCCTTCCAGAGTTCTCCACTAGGCCTCCGAACAGGAGACCTTTATAACGGCCGCAAATTAAATATATACAGAATATAATATGTGTATATCGATTATGGTGGTATTATGGGGTCGCCGTATCATTTCACGCTGTTTTACCCTTCGAGTCAACTAACATACACTGCACAGGTCCTAACACACGGACGCGTGTTGCGGGCGACACGTGTCGCGTCACTTGTGTCGACTGTCGAGGCTCGCGACACTTGTCGCTGCAACACCCGACGGTCATGCTGTACAATATATAAGCACTAGCTATGTCTATGTATAGTTTGAATTTTTTTTATATATATTATGGTCGAAAGATACTGACATTGTTTTTTTGTTTTTTTCCTCCCTTTTCAAGATGAGTACAATCTAAACCCGGGTTTAGAGTGGGAGGACGAATTCACAGGTAGGTTTCAATTCCGAATCATACAAACAATCATTTTTAACTAAATATTGCCCTTCGTAGAGCCTGTGCCTATCACCTAGCATGGTTTGTTGTCTATCCATTTCTATATGTAACGCTATTTATGATAAATGCTAACAATACATTATAATGTAGCGTATATTAATATTTGTGTGTGGTTTTAATACAGGACCCTCCAATGCTTACTGGCTGGCAATCAAGAGTTAATTAAAAATAAAAATTCAGACCCTTTCTTTTTATTTACAGTGCTATTTTTTTGTTTTAATTGTTGAGTGTCGGCTAAGATTAACCCAAGAATTCCCTGTATTTTATTACATACTTACATTAAAATTCAGTTCTTCATATAAATAGTACATTAAAACTCATCCCGCATGTGACAGAAATACATGTTGTGTATTAAGTATGCATGACCAATGACGTCATCCATATGTTTTATTAGAAAATATTATTTTTATTTATATTTTATTATAAAGAACATGTACCTCTCTTGTGGAGAGCTCGGGAAGTTACTTTTTTGCATAATTTTTTTAATATTCCAAAGCTTTCTGTCACCAAATGTAACGCTTTTAGGAATTTGTGTGTTTTAGTTGCACATTTATAGGATCTAGTTAAGTGTATGAACTATTATAAGTAGTTTACATTACAGATATTTTGATTGGAGCGCTTTTGTTTGTTTTTTAGCATACTTTCAGTTTCTCGCTAAATTTAATAATTTTCAGTCCATTGTGAATGCCATTTTTTATTTTATTTAATGTTGCAATTATTATATTGGTTGCTTATACAAGTTGCATATTACAAGATTAGAATAAGTAATTTAGAAGGGCCACTTTTAGAGCTTGAATAATATGAAATATTATAACGCACCAAAAACTTAACAAAATTTAACGGTGTGGATTGCATTGGAACTGTCTTAAAAAACAAATTGATTCCTATTTTTCTCAAAATGTATGTCCATCAAGGTAGAATCATTTGTAACAATAGTTATCATATTCATCATCATTCAGTATCATTTTGAGAAACTGAAAGACTCACGACTTTCACGAGAATATAGTTACAGTAATGCTTTTCTTTTTCGTCCAACGCTGCACATACGTAGAAGGTATCTACTGTATGAAACGCGGTATGAATTGAATTCATTTAATGTGTGCATGTTAGATTATTATTCGTATAAATTATAGGAAAATAACTGTTTACTTATAACCGTTATTAACCGTTATCTGACCTGACAGTGTGTTGTCTCTATCTCATAATCTTCGTCCTAGAGTTATCTGTCGCATCCAAAACTTACGCCTTGGAGCCCGGGGTCGCTTACTAGTCTAACCAGATATGAGAGAATATCAGCTATCTCTATCTGTTTGATGACAACTGACAGAGACAGAGACGAAATACTGTCCACCTAGACAATAGTATAACGGTTATATTTAGTTTTTACTCTACCTGTTAATTGCGTTTTTATTTTCAATGCCGAAATAAATCTATATCTTGAAAGTGGTGCGAATAAATAAATTCAATATCAATATTCATAGATGAATTGGATTCATCCTCACTCTATTAGTTTACGTAGAAATACCTTTTCCTAAAGCTCTTCGTGGAAAAAACAATGATACTTCTCTAGCTTTTTCTTATGTATTTCTATTAGAACATACCTACTAATGTACTTTAGACATTTGCTGTAACTGTAGTCTCATTTAGTCATCGCTTAAGATAGTATAACTACGTATATTTAATTTGTTAAACATGACGAAGTAACAAATTAAATTATACGTCAGTGTGATACTTAACTCGTAGTAAGCTTTTAATTAGCTAATAATCATGAACAGATGATATCATTTACTGTCAAGTTCGTTTCGATATTAGTAACAGTACTGTTTGAAAAAAGTTGAATAGCATTTGTTGGTGAATATACCAATATTTGTGAATAGTAATTATTACGATGAATAGCAAGGCATGAATGGAATTCAGCTATCTAAGATATTCATAATTCTTTGCTTTTAAATAATAATTTTATAATTATTTGTCTGAATATTCACTATAATGCTATTTACCTTTTCATCGTACTTAGTTGTTTTCTATACCTAATATGTGAGCAGCTTTTCAATAAATATTTATTTAATGTAACTGACTGCTTCAACCATGCAGAGGCATTTTAATACAACATATTAATATAATTAATAATGCAATGCATCTTTGCCATTATTAATTTAAAAGGACAAATTATAAATATTACATTTTTTAATCAATCAAATATATTTTAAGTTCTTGTATTGTTCAATTCTTTAAAGATATTTACATATTTTATTCCGTTTTTTAAATATCAAACCTGCTGACATATTATTTGGGTTAGTTATTCTCGTCTCTACTAGGTCTTTCATTCATTCACACACAGTAGTTAGGACTGAATAGCTACACCAGTAGTGCGTATATAGATATCTTCTGTCTCATCACTCATTATCTTCGAATATTTCATGAAGTTAATTCCAAAATAGACTTTATGTGTAATAGAAATAAAGTTCAAATCGATTATTTAATTTTTAACGAAGAGAGAAAGATGTTATGTTTTTAATAACTTCATGGAATTTTTATTATCAAATAAACCGTACGGCAGATTTATACAAAATTCAATGCGAACAGCATTGATTTTTTAAACTGGATAATGGTACAAGTAAAAGAACTTACTGTATTATTAATTTCAAATCGTTCAATAAAGTTTTGTCCTTTACTCTAGTATTATTTATTAGGATCTACCCAGGGCTGAAAACTGTTTTTTTTTTCTTCATTGTTGTTTATAAGTTTACACACAAAACGTCATAACTATGAAACCGATTATCAAACCGGTTTGATAATCAGTTAAATTAAAATAAAATAGGTACATCGAAATGATAAGCTTTTCTACAATTTGAGTCGGTTTCTAATGCTTTTTCCTCAGAAGAAGAATTGTGATAATTATAAGATAATTGTTAACTATAAGTAGTCATCAAAGAAGAATGTTTATTTTAGGTTACCGATGTAATCTAATTGAATCCGGTTTAATTTTTCATTGGGGCACACCAGCCATAATCAAGTCTGCATCACCCAAGGTTGACTGGGAGGAAATGCCTTGGCATAGGCAGACTTACTATTGGCAACGAAAGGCAGAAATGTCGCCTTTTTGCTTTGTCTTTTGCAGAAAGTTAAATAAATAATAACCTATGTGATGTATATTCGGCGAAATTCATCAATTCCGATGGCATAAATGTGCCGGCGCGACCAGGGAGGTACTACCACTTCACAGAAAATCGACGTCAAGTAACAGCACCTGTACTGTTGCGTTTCGTTCGGTGAGTGTATCGGAGGCTATTACAGGCTTAGACCAGTCTCAGTATATTCCTTATAGACTGTCATGATCTTGCCCAGTGCTTTCTATGGCACTTTCTTTTGACATTGACATTTTATTACCATACCTAGCCTATCGCGAGGCTAGGTAGAGTAATTAACAATTGAATGTTTATGTATTTGACTATGTAACTTGACACCAATGCATATTTTTCTTTTATTTTGTAAAAAGCTACGCAGGTTAGTCTGAAGAGAGGGTTTTCAGTTCCCTTCTTGTAGTAGAAGTATAATTTTAGAAGCGGGATATGATGCCTAATAAATACGAAAAGCTGCACACGCCTTATTTTGAAAGTAAATTTCAAGAAATTGTTAGTTTAGTACTGGACGTCGTAGGTATTGTAAGTTATGCGCCCTGTTGAACGCTACTAACCGTATTGCGATTATCGTTTTCAAGCCCTGGATATGTCCATACATATATTTTAACCCGATTATTAAATACTTCGTAACAGTAAGTCTTGTACAACCAATACCAAAACTAGTAACACAAAAATTTTAAAAATATTACCGAAATAAGTCTGCCGCACAACGCACACACACACACCGTCCCGGCAAGGGCCATTCTTATTCACCGTCCAGTGCTTACATTCGACGGCGACGGCGCTCGGCAAGGCGACGAAGAAGAAGCGGCGTTCCATGGCAAGCTCCCGCCGGGGATACTGCCGCACGGACTGCCTACTGTCAAGGAGGTGCAGCCCGCCGTCACCGTCGCACCGCAGGAGAAGAAAGAGGAGGAGAAGGAGAAGAAAGGTTAGTCCTATATCCTTAGATATTGTTAGTTTGTTTATGGCAGAGTTTTTCCTTATCTTCATAAAGGATTTGCGGATAAAAGACTGCACTGACATATATTTCAACATTTACAACAAATATAAAACTAAGCCGCGGCTGTCTGTTTACGATAAACTAAAAAACTTATGAACAGATTTGCGTGCGATTTTGAACAGTGGACAGACTGCTTAATTTCGAACGTTTCATATCATAGAGTTTGTCATATAAGATGGTAGTTAGTATTCAAGTTTTTAAGTTATCTACCTACATAATATGTTATTTACATTCTCTTGTATGAAATACATAGCAGCAGGCTATCATATCCAAGCAGGGATGTAAAAATTTTGCCTATACAAAAATAGACGTAATAATTATTAAAAACACACTTCTGAAATACCCATTCACTACCTTTTATTGTAGTCCGCGAGCTGAGCGCAGATGAGAAGCAGACCATCATGCTGTCGGCGGAGTTCCAGCGATTCATGAGCCGAGCGGGGCGAGTGATCGAGCGAGCGCTCGCCGAGTCCGTCGATATCTACACCGATTATACAGGCGGAGGCGACAGCGAGAACGCACTGTGAGTACTAATGGTTGTTTTAGGACCAAGAGTCGTTGGGGAAATAAAAGCTCTCAGCCTCCGACGGCTCGGTCACGTCGAGAGAATGGGAGAGGAACGTGGTGTTAAGCGAGCGTATGTGGGTCATACATCAGTCGCCCCAGATACCTCTGGATAGACGTTGTAGAGCAGGTTCTGGGGGAGGCTTCCAGCCGGGGATTAGCGAGAAGTGGCCAAAGATAAGGCGAAATGGCGTGAAAATACTACTTACGTGACTCAAAGATGTAAGAATAGCTTATGACATTCTTACTTTATTTATGCCATTTTATGATTTAGCCCATTCTTCTTGGAAATGTCTGGTCACAAAATCCGTCCTGTGAAATCCTACGTTTAGCATTCGAACGAGAAATTGCGCAAAGCTGAAGCTAAAAGGTGGAATATTTAGTATAGGTAAATTCACGAAAGTTGACCACAAATGGCGGCCGTCGCGCATATGTACATTCGTGCACCAATGGCGTTGCTCCATTCATGACGCATTTAGGGAATGCGTCAAGAACGGAGCCACGCCATTGGCACTCCACCCGCGCCTCACCCCGCACCTCCACGGGGACCTAAAAAATTATTTCTGCGCAGTGGTCATCTTTCGTGAACCGAACTATACCTACCTACCGATTAATTTCCACTGACTTCAAATGAAATGAGTTGCTTTCCACATTAATTACTTTTTGTTTTAGGTATGCGTATGAGTATGTTTATCTTTTGGTAAAGTAGGTTTGGAGTGTATTTAACAGTTTTGGTTTTGCAATAAGTTAACCTGATTGTATTAATGATATTTACGCAGTTTTATGAGATTGAGATCTGTTTTTCATTTATTGTTTCTGTACTGTGTATCGCAATTGCTACATTGCATTTCTATACATGCGAGCATAAAACTACATGCTTCAAAACTGGACGTTCTTAGAGGCTGTATTGCGTGACTTTAAATTTCCCCGAAACACAAGATTGATTTATCTTGCGGGATTTGTTTAAAAATCGCTTTAACATTCTAAAAAGCTATTGGCTAATCTTCAGTAACTTATGGTGTCCTTAAAACTTATTCTAACTTCCCTTTTGTGTTATTATAAAACGTACAAAATCTTTGTACGCGTCTACTCAAAGTTTCGTGCGTGACTTATTATTTTTGTGACTCTCTGGACGCTTTTCTTTCGCGTACTAGAACTGCTCTCGTTTTTTTAATCGTCTTCTCTAGCGATGCACACTGATATATTGTATGTGTTATGTTATGTGATATTGGCCATTGTTATTGTCTCAAGCCCTTGAACAACTATGATTAGGCCAGTACTGGGCCCGATTGAATGTTTGTAGGATCGCTAGACAGGTATCGGCCCTTGCTAAGAATATACACGATGTCGAAAACCATTCATCAAGCCGAAATCTACTCGTTTTGCAGATCATGCCAACGCATACTAAGCAAAAAAAATCTTGGGAAACGAAATTTTTTTAAGCTTTTTAAGATTATAAACTGCGAAAAGATAGACCAATTGCTCGATACCTACTTTAATTTGTGTATTTTAGACTTAATTGTTGTATCTTTTTGCACAGGGACGACAAATCCGACGCCCGCCTCTCCCTAGTCCGCACGTTCTATGATGAGCGCTGGTCGCGCGGTCGCTGCGTCACCTGCCTGGACTGGTCGTCTGCCCACCCTGAGCTGATGCTGGCATCATACCATAATAGTGACGATGCTCCTCACGATCCTGACGGCGTGTGTCTCGTGTGGAACACCAAGTTTAAGAAGACTACGCCAGAGGATATCTTCCACTGTCAGTCGCCCGTTATGAGTGCTACTTTTGCGAGGTGAGTTTTAGAATTTGTCTGAAAGTCATGAATTGAATCGGATACGTACGTGAGAGTGTGTACAAATATTCAGGTTTCTGTATTATATATAACATATACTAAATTACTTATGTATGTATATTATGACGTACTCGTTCACAAACCTACTAGGTTTTAGACTACACTAATATTAAGAGCAAAATAATGATTTATTTTACGTTTATAAAGGATTATAATATTAGTAGGGATTACATACATAAACTACTGAACCTACTTTGTCAGCTGACATTATTTCCATCCGCATGCGAAGCCACGGGCAACAGCTAGTGCTTTACACATAGAAGCCTATGCCTAGCTTTGTGTGTCCGTATCATTAGTATTTACTTAAATACATAACGTCACGCCTTTTATCCCCGAAGCTTAATTTAGCATTTGATGAATTTTATGATTACTTTTGTCTACTTTATTATCTTTGCTTTCCAATAAATAGAATAAGATTAACTTATCAAATAAAAACAACTGGTTATCGAGGGGCCTACGAAAGAGCTGCCTTTACAAGAGAAAGTTACGCTTTAAATACTATCATTCAAAATGTAAAAAGGATAAATATAAATACATAAAATATGACAAATTATTTAAAAAGTGCATAATATCGGCTAAAAAGCTCAGTAATGCCAGATATGTACTAAATAGTGGGAATACATGTAAGGCGACATGGTCAGTTATTAAGAGTGAGACAAACAGTACAACTATTAATAATAATTATGTTACTAGGGTGGTTCATAATAATACAGTTATTACCAGCCCATTGTCTATAGCAAATGCGTTTAATGACTATTTTATATCTAGCACAAACCTAATAAATCAAGAAATCAGCAACACAAATTCCAAAAATAAACCATGTGGCACTATTTTTTTGTCTCCTGTAGATGAGTTGTACATACACAAGCTCATAATGTCTCTGGCAAACACCAAATCTGAAGGTTATGATTCAGTTTGTACCAGAATCATAAAATCTTGTAGTTTTCAATTGACGCCTATAATTACTTTTCTTGTAAATCTGTCACTACACACTGCCACGTTTCCAAATAAGCTAAAATATTCAGTAGTTAAACCACTAAACAAAAAAGGAGAAAAGACTGACATAAAAAATTATAGGCCGGTTACTATCTTGCCAATATTTTCTAAATTGTTTGAAAAAGCCATGCATGATAAAATAACATCTTTCTTAGGCAAGTATGAAATATTAGACCGAAATCAGTTTGGATTTCAAAAAAATAAATCTACTAGGGACGCTATGTTTTTATTAGTTAATGACATTCTACAGAAAGTCAATGACAAAGTATATACAACAGTTATGTTCCTCGATATGTCAAAAGCGTTTGATTTAGTCTCACATAAACTGCTTTTGGAAAAATTGGAACAGTATGGTATAAGAGGACCAGCACATAACTGGCTAAAAACTTACCTAGAAGATAGGATTCAAAGTGTGGATATCTCTCAATTGAACTCAAATGACTATATAGAAACATATAGATCAGAATACAAAAAAAATAAATTCGGAGTTTCCCAGGGAAGTGTATTGGGACCTCTACTTTTCCTGGTGTACATTAACGATTTACCTGATGTTATAGAACATAAAACAATACCGTTTGCAGATGACGTATCGATAATAGTGACTACAAATAAAAATATGACAATCAAACAACATGAAAATGACATTTACAATACTCTGACTTTAGTTATTAATTGGTTGAATAAAAATAATCTTAAAATAAATTTATCAAAGACACATATAATTAATTTCAATAATTTTAATAATAATAATATAATAATTAATTATGATGGACATACCTTATCGAATACAAATTGTGTGACATTTCTGGGAATTATAATAAATTTAAAATTTAATTGGATAGAACAAGTAGAAAAAATTTGTAACAAATTAAACGGTTTTTCATATGCTCTTTATAAATTGGCAAAAGTAACAAACCAAAACATTGCACGTACAGCCTATTTTGCATACGTAGAATCCGTCCTCAGATATGGGTTACTAATATGGGGCAACAGCTCTCACATACAAAAAGTGTTTGTGGCCGAAAAACGATGCATCAGTTCGATTTGCGATATTGCCCCTGACGTATCATGTCGACCTATATTTAAAAGATTGCGAATACTCCCATTAGCTTGTCTTTACATACTAGAAATAGGTAAAGAACAATGGCCAGATTTCTATATGAGCTGGACTTGACTTTTATTTTTGATGTCCCTAAATAAACTATAGTGAGAATGGTTTGTTTTTATGTTGTAAATACTATCCCGTTTGAAAATCTTATATAAATAGCCACGATTTTTTAATATATCGCAGAAATACTTTTGAGGTTAGAATCAACAAGTACCTTTTACCCGACTGCGGCGAAGCCCAAGAGGGTTATTGGCGATCTCACAGCTATTTTATTCGATGCCTCATAAAAAAAAATAGGACTGAACTAAAATCCACTAATTGGGCATTTTTCTGGCTGTGCCGACTAGAGAGTAAGTCGTTAGACGAGACTAGATACCTGCTATCTTTCACTCACTGACTAATCAAGTCGAAGTAATAATGGTACCCATCATAAGGTAATAATAATGGGTATGGGGATAAATGAAAGATAAGTCTTGACAAAAATATTATTTATTCATCATCCTCTCTTATTACTACAGCATCGAGGAATGCTGCTGGTGTTGGTATTGCTGATTGATGCCTGGCCCACCCAAGGTACCACACAAGTGTCATTACATGTGCACAACACCCAATCGTTCTTCTACCAACTAAACAATTGCAACAATATTCTACAATTCCTTCCCTTCCAGACACATTATTTTCTATTAATATATAAACATAATATATTTTTCTAGAAATATGTCTGGATTTAATTTTGCCTCTTATTAGTGAATTATCTCCACTCCCTCTCAAACGATACTCTGACAAGTTTCTGTACTTATGTAAGGAATATGTTTCCTTTTGAAACATATAATTAGAACTCTTGTTCAGGTAAATATAAGTCCCGTCACATATAATTATTGTGTTTTAATTATTCTGATTATAAATTGCATTCGGAATTTTAAATTGTGTTCCAACAATTGTTCACGGGGTATGTGTGCAATACCCAGATATCTAGGCACAAAATCCTGCTCCAATATTTCCCTGACCTTATCCATCAACCTCTCTAATGTACGTCTTGGTACCATTAATAACTGGGATAACCGGTCATCTGAGTCACCAGTTCTCATCTTCATTAGAAGAGCACCTAAACCCAAAATGCCACGATGCGTTTCAATAAGACGCGGCATTTCATACAATAATAATTCAAATTGCTGTTTACCTATTCCCAGCCAATAATGAAACAAATGATCATCAATTCTTTCAACACTTTCCATGCTCAAGAAATCCAAGAATGTGTTAAAAGCATTTATAAAAGACAATGCATGTTCAACTTGTTCAGCCGTAAATGTTCTAAAACTATTTTGGGAATTGAACAATGTATCCCAATCAGTACTAAATGTATGCTCTTCACAAATACGAGCATTTATTGGCATGTAGTATTTGTGTTGGCTTAGAGTTGTTGCTCTTAGAGGGTCAGAAATCCTATGCAAATCTCTATTCTGGCAACCATAAAAAACACAATGTGATGCAGTATTAGCAGCTCGTCTATACTGAGATAAATATATCATCCTGGGTGCTTCGTCAGCTTGCTGTTCAATGCTTGGAGAGCTTCGAATTTCTTGAGCTAGCGGCTCTAGCTCTGGTTGCGGCTCTAACTCTGGTTGCGGTTCTAGCTCTGGTTGCGATTCTAGCTCTTGTTGCGGTTCTAGTTCTGGTTCTTCCTGCCCAGTATTTTGCTGCATATTATGCATTGCAACTCTCCTGGCTCTTAGCCAGCAGGGATGACACACATTGTCTGATGAAGTAACCTAAAACAACCATAAAATCTTGTCTTAATATATATGTTTCAGAGTTTTTATATATGTAGGTATAACAATAGATTCAATAGTATCGTTTAATGTAACAAAATATCATCATAATTACCTGCCGTGGCGCAATTGTATTTTCAATTTCAATCCGTATAGCTTGCTGCAACTGAGATGGATTCTCTCTCACAATAAGGTCACGTTTACGGCTCCGCAAAGAACTTCCACAAAGTATGCAAACATGCATGTGCCCTCGGGAGGATGAGGCACCAGGTTCATTAGACAATCCAGTGTTGACATGCTGCATTGCCAATTGGTTACAGGCATCACATAAGTAATCTTCCTCAGTGATCTAAAATACGAATTATCATTGTTTATTATTGTAGTATTATTATGTATGTGTTTGTATCTGTAATAAAATAAGATGGGTAATGGTATATAAATACGTACTATTATTGAAGAATTCCACTCGCAAATCATAGAAATTACTCTCGTGTCTAGCTCAAAAACGAGATGACGGGGAAGTGTATCAATGCGTATATTGCAATTTACACAAAGTAATCGCAGAGCTGCTTGTGGCGTCTGCATATTGATGTCTTCCAAAAATCCAAAAAGCAAAATCGGTGTCCAGAAATCAAAAGCACAAATATCGTCACAAGCGTCAGTTATCAGTCCGTAAATGAATGCCAAGGTCAAAAGAACAGAAGGTAATCCAAAATAGTACAATCACAATAATTCACTTCACAAAGCGTTAGCGAATGATCACTGTCACTGGGTGTCAGTCAATCGATGGCGCCGATCGATGACGTATAACGTTCCGTTATATGCATAAACCGAGCAAATAAACAAAAAGATCATACTCAATTTGTACTTACTTAATTATTTTTTAATGATAAAAGTTCTTCAGATACTTAATAACACTAGTTGATCAGATGCCTAAATATTTATTGAATTACGGTTAACAAGTATTTAGAAAAATAAGTAATTTATACATAGTCTATGAATATTAAATCATTTCATGTGCGAAATTAATCGTCAATGGGTGCGTTCTGAACATGTTATTCCAAATAATTTCAAATAAATAACCAAAACACAAAAAAAGGTATATCTTTTTAATTTGGGAGAATATGGATATTTTGCTTATATTTTCTAAAACCTTTAAAAATAAGGGTTTTTTTTATGTATATGGCATATTGGGACGTCATCGTTTCCTCATCAGGTACGATTTGACCATCCTTCTTTATAAAACAAAATCCAGATTCGTTTAAACAGGCAAAAGATGTCACTCGACGTGACAATATAAGCAATCCTAACAGGCTTGTTTTAAATATGATACCCAGAAGTAGCCGGCTTCAAAACAATTCATATGCCATGAGTATTAAAATTTACAATAAATTACCAAATTATGTAAAAATACTGCCCACAAATAAATTTATACCAGCGTTACGTAGTTGGCTCATGCAGAAAAACTTTTATTCTATCCAAGAATTTTTATCAAGCAATTATGATTCGGTGTAATAAATGCCTATAGTATTTTCGATGATATGCATGACAGTTCTCATTTTACATATCACGCATACTACTTTCAACTTATGAAAATAAATTGGCAAAAAAAAAACAATTACAAAAATATATCTATTAAAAATTACAAAGTAAATTGATACTAGTATGTCTCTCTTTATTTTTATAATTATGATTAACTGTAAATAAATTATTTAAATATAATTAAATATAATCCTCAAAATGTTAGATGCATGAAACGAACCCTCTGTCAGTAGAGATTGACACCATTGAATCGACATGAAATCGATGAATATCTTGTGATCGAATACGTCAGTACTAGCGCCTAGTATGCGGTTTGTGATTCTGCCTGTTTGGCGCGTTATTTTTTTGGGTTTTATTTGGTACGTACTATGCCAAAAACAACAAAATAATATAGTTTTAAACTCTCAAAGTCGTGAGTTAATGCTTCGTTTGAGGACCTTCTTTGAACGCCGATCCGATCGACAGTGTTGTGTACAGAGTTGCGACAGCTCTGGACATCGGCAAGGCTTCAGTTTCTCGAATAACCAAAGAAAAATTTGGAGAAACTAGTTTTGAAGACAAGAAGCTGTCCACTCCGAAGAAACGTGAGCGTGAAGCTTCAATAATTGACATAGATAGTTCCGATGTGGTGGCAATACGAAATCCCTACATTGATAAAATTAATCAGTCGTAGAAATAACACAATCGACAATATTTACAGACTGGGATAAATATGTCCACCTCGACCAAATTTGAGATCAGCAATTAATTATCTCAGTCGAAGAAGATTCCGATTCAAATATGAGGTTAAATTCGAGTGACAGTGACGAATAATTAAAAAATATATTTAAAAATTACTGCGTTTTATTTGTGAATGTATTTGCCAAAGTACCTTTTTTATTTATTTTATTATATATATTTCAAATTTTATAGACTTTATTGAAGTAACAAATAACTTATATACAACAGAATAAAACTACTTATGCAACTAAACTATCCTAAACTAAACCAATTAAACTAAATAAATATAAAAAAAAAATAGAAACTACGCGGCGTCAAAAAATTCCTCCGCAACGCTGTCGGCTGGTAGCGTGCCCAGAAGGCTGGTAGCATTGCCACGTTGTATGGCAATGCTTATTCTCTCTGCAAAATATAAACCAGCCCTCTGGTCACGGGAAGCGTCGATCAGCCTTTTAGCGATTTCTTTGTACAGAGCGCGTGCACTAGGCCCCCATGGCCCCAGAGTTTCGACCCCAAACGGCTCAAAAACGTAATTACCAGATAGGTTTGCGTATTTGCGCCGTTTGAGGGTCTCCGCTGATGCAGCAGCAGCGCCAGCCGATCCAGCTGTGCTTGGAAGATGTGATGGCGCAAGGGTATCGACGCATGTCGCGTCCCATACCAGAGGCCTGCCCATCTTCCAAGGTAATAAGGACATACCGTCTGGTCTCTTCCCATCGTCGCGTACCAACCCATTCGGTTCAAGATGAGCTGGTACTCCGGCGGTGACAAGAGCTCGACGGATTATGTCGTTAATGTGGGCATGTCGGGAAAAACGCCCAGCACTCTTGCTGCACGATAGGCCATGGTGGCCAAGACTGTCGACGGCTTCACCGCAGTGACAGCGATGCGGAGAATTGCAAACAGCTCCCAAGCGTAGGCAAGAAGCGATGCGGAAATTTGTTTCGTCCAACATAGTTCCTATGTTGGACGATGGAAGTGCTTGAAGCCATAGCCCCGATTCCCACTCTCCCACAGCCAACAAACGGGCGCGCTCTGCAACACTGGATGCAGTACTTAAAAGATATTCTCTCATCTTGCTACAGAGCGGCCCGTCCCATTGCCTCTGAGAGGATAGATATCGGGGTAAGTCAGAGCTCGGGCAAGCCATTTTCCAAGCGTTAATGGCATCAGTCTTGCACGGCACCTCAGAATTAACCAGTGTGGGTTCTAGAATTTTCCTGGTCAATTCCTCAGTGCCGTGGACCGAGGCCAAAAACGCTGGGAGGCTTACATCGGTAATTTTGCGAACGCCGAGGCCGCCCAAACGAACTGGTAAAGTCGCTTGAAGCCACACTCGGTCGTTCATGTCAAGATTTAGAATTTTGCTCAAGGTGTGCCGAATAATATTATCAATGTTTTCCAATAGGGATAAATGTTTCCAAAAAGTAGAGGACCGCAAGTAATATGTAAATTTTGGAACAAAAAGGCAGTGCCGAATAATCGTGAAAGCCGAATGAATATTAATTTTGTAAAGCCGTTCTGAAGTTTCACAGAAATTCTGTAGTTTTTCGTCTATAAAAGATCCAAAAGCGTCGTCGAAAATAGGGGACCCCAGGAGGCGGAAGGAAAATTTATTGATGATTTTAATATTTGGCGCCAAAGAATTAAATTTTGTTATGATCGAAAGGTTATCCAAATTGTCATTAATAAAAATTTCACATTTGTCTGAATTTAGTTCCAAACCAATTGCTTTAAATTTAGTTTTTATTAGCTCTAAGTCTTGTAAGACAGTGTTAACGTCCTCTGCCAGGGTCCCGTCGTCCAAATACCAGACGTTAAATTTAGAATTTATTTGTTTTATTATTGGGTGAATGGCTAAACTAAAAATGACTGGCCCGAGAGGGTCTCCTTGTTGACAACCAACAGCAGATTCCAAAACGTTGTCTTTATAAATTAACTTTGATGGATGTCTATAGCATTGCCAAAGGAATTTAAAAATTTTGGGAGTTTCTAATTTAGCCTGTGTCAACAAGGTGTCCCTGTTCACTGAGTTGAAGGCATTCTTCAAATCAATCTTTAGAACGACCTCACCTTTACCGCAGCCAAGGTACGTAGACAGCGCATGTATGGCAGCCTCACAGCCTCCCTTGGAACCAAAGCCAAGCTGGATTGGCTGAAAATTTTCCGCCAAGATGTCACTGTAATATTTACAGCATAGTTTGGCTGCCATACGTCTGTAGGTACACCCCACGGCAATGGGCCGAATGCCACCATCTTTTTTGCGTAGGGCGCACAAGTTGGCCCCGTGCAATAAGTCGGTGACATCTGTGGCCACATTGCCGGAGAGCATAAGGTTAATTAAAGCCGTCAGCGCCTTCAAAAGTGCATCACCAGCCTCTCCAGCACTTGCACTTGTGAGATCCGTCAGATGCTGAGGTGTTAAGCCGTCGAGGCCGCCAGCGGATCCACTTCGAAAGGAACAGACGGCTTCAAATACGTCCTTGGCTGAAACAATCAGACAGTCAAAACCTTCGTCAGGCATGTCGGGAAAGGTGAGGTCATTAGCTGGCGCATTTGCCAAAGCACTTTTAATATGAATTTATTTCAAAGATGTAAAATCGGTAACTACGTACGATTGCATGTCGTTTACCAATTAATTCGATATTTATAAATAATCGATTAAATTTCCTTAGGTTACATCACTATAATTGTCAGTCATGAACTGTCATGCATATCATTACACAGCGAAAATACTATAATTGACCTATTAATAAATATTTATATGACATTAATTCACATTGCATGTTCCTACGTTTGCATGCTATTTAAAATTGGCTAAACGGGCTTGCATCTTTATATCATTATATTATCATTAAATCAACATCTGTAATGTACCCTGTTTACAGCAAATAAAGATATTCTATTCTATATTCTATTCTAAGGGGTATGCAGAGGTGTATTTCTACACCCACTTTTCGCCAGATATACTTTAGTCCCACGTAATAAGGGGCGAGCCTATTGCCGTACCGGGCACATTTCCAGAATCCGTGCTGCTACTGAGAATTTCATGACAGAAAAACCCAATAACACTGCCCGACCCAGGAATCGAACCCGGGACCTCCCGATCCCACGCGCACATTTATGCCGCGAGACCAACGAGACAGTCGTATAGGGTTTGATGTCGAGTTTTCCGTCTCTACGCAAAGATGGTATTTGCATCGTGTTATCCCTTAGTCGCCTCTTACGACACCCACGGGAAGATAGGGGGTGGTGACACTTGTATTCTATGCCGTCAACCACACGGCAAATTTAATTTATACTAAAGAGCTTTTTATGGGACAGGTTCCACCCGAATCTAATCCTGGGCGGCACATACTCTGGGCAAATCGTGTTGTGGGACAACCGCGTGCAGAAGCGCACGCCCATACAACGTACGCCGCTGTCTTCGCTCGCACACACCGTATGTATTACATGATTCTCTATTTACCTCTTGAGTTTTTAATCAAACTACGGTTTACGTATTCTATCACGATATAGGTTTTAGAGATATTTCACTTAAACCTAATGATCTAGAAACTAAGTAGTCACGGCAGACTGAGGTAGCATTTGTCTTTGTCTTGAAATTAAAAGTTATCTACAAGTACCTGAACATTGTTCAACTATTGGTGTTACTATTAACGCTGTCTTTGTCCTTCTTTGCTTACATTACCCTGATGCCAATTTCAAAATTGATAAAATCCGTTAACTGTAGTTTATTTTCAATCAGTAAATCATTATTTTCTTCAGTGAAGTTTCTTTGCCGCAATCCTACCATAAAATCTACCCATTTCACTATTTTACAACGAAGTTCAGGCTGAGTAACATTACACCAATTGCAAGTTTTCTTATTCATAACATACATTTATATTTACGCATTTTCCCATAAGGGTAGTCAGGGACAACGGAACGCGACTTACTTCAATCCTCACAAAACTCACGCGCTTTCTCCACATTCATTACCTATTCACAATGACTTTCTCATTCCAGCATCCAGTATACTGCCTATCAGTGGTAGGCAGTCAGAACGCCCACAACCTCATCTCAGTGTCCACCGATGGGCGCATGTGCTCGTGGTCTTTGGACATGTTATCCCAGCCTCAAGAGACGTTGGACCTGCAACATAGACAGAGCAAAGCAGTGGCTGTAACGTCTATGGGCTTCCCGCATGGAGATGTCAATAACTTTGTACTGGGCAGCGAGGATGGAAATATTTATACTGGTAAGTTGGTTTTATTTATATAGTACTGTTTTAGTGGGATACATTTTATCACAGATTGATATAAAATTATTTTGTTACGCTTAATATTTGGTCTTAAATATATCTGGAAACTTTGCATCATCACTACATAGTTTAAAACAAAGTCTGTCTTCTATCTGTCTGTCCCTATGTATGCTTAAATGTTTAAAACTACGCAACGGATTTTAATGCGGTTTTTTTAATAGATAGAATGATTAAAGGGGAAGGTTTATATGTATAATATAATATGGCGGTACGAAGTT
Source organism: Euclidia mi (assembly GCA_944739405.2). Lineage (NCBI taxonomy): Eukaryota > Metazoa > Arthropoda > Insecta > Lepidoptera > Erebidae > Euclidia > Euclidia mi. Next base: position 89,035,267 of record OX123184.2, read on the forward strand.
TGCCGGGTCAGCTAGTTGTTTCATTTACTATTAATATTTGAATTATTCAAAACTATACTCACCAGGCAGTAAAGTAACATTGCGTCCTTCAGACCAACATACAAATTAATTGTCGTCGTATATGTGTTTGTCGGGCCCGCACTTTTACAAAGCGTGCATGACAAGTACACATTATGCTAGCTAAACGATAAAGTTAAGATGGGGTATTTTTCATAATGTGTTGTATTATGAATGTAAACTAAACTTTTTCCTGGATTTAGATTAATGAAATGAATTTATTACTACTTCAAGAAAGTTAATGCTCCTAAATTACCGTGGACATATAACTTACTTACGTTGCGTCTGCTAGTCGCGGTCGATTTAGGAGAAGTGAGAGGAAGGGCCACTCGTCCGCCGACCGGTGGCCTCCTGACCCCACAAGAGTCCGCGTCTCTTACGCGCCTCGCGCACTAGTGTTGTGTGCGAACACGCTGTCTATGTTTATATTTTCTCATAGACTCAACGAATACCTGTATCTTTACTAAAATAAAAGAGAATATTTATATCTTTTTTATTGTGTGTCCAGGCTGTCTATACGGTCAGCGTGCAGGCGTGACGGAGTGCGTGGAGGCTCACGCGGGCCCCATCACGGGCGTGTCGTGCCACGCCGCCGCCGGCTCCGTGGACCTGTCGCATCTGTACCTCACCTGCTCCATGGACTGGTCCGTCAAGCTCTGGAGCCAGAAGGTACTTACCTTCTGATAATGCCCGTGCTTACTTCCAAATAAGCGGATATTCAATTACATTTTTAACCCCCATTTTGTTCATTTAGGTGTCCCCATGTACACGAGACAATACAATGTGTATAACTATTTAATAGATACAAACACTACAAGATGTTCATATAATGTTCCAGGAGAACAAAGCGTTGTACTCGTTCGAGGACAGCGGCGACTACGTGGTGGACGTGCGCTGGTCGCCCACGCACCCCGCGCTGTTCGCCGCCGCCGACGCCGCGGGACGACTCGACCTGTGGAACCTTAACCGAGATACTGAGGTACGCACCTTATCTGCAAGGGATCCCTAGAGATTCAAAAATCCCTATAATTCATACTTTCTCAATACTTTGCCCATTTTCCATATCAACTGGCTCCCCCTTAGACTTTTGGCTGGCGACCTTGCCCCCCCTAAGCCATCGGCTGGCGAGATCCTTGCTTATCTCTACTGTTTGTAAAACTAGCTTTCGCAAGTTATCACCATTATTTCGGACATTAATCCTCTCTTAATTTTGTTGTAAAGTACATGCGCATGTTCGCGCTCATAGCGAGACTTGGCTTGCCGTTCATAGCAGGTCGTCAACGTTAAACAACCCTTGCACAGGTCACCATTTGAATAGGCGATCGCGTGTGGCATTTACGTCAGAGCGCTGCTGTGCTGCGGAAGTAATATAAAGTGTCCCGGCTCTTGTCTCTGGACAAAAATCGATAGGCTATGTCAAAGGCCCTTGATCACCAGACACCGGAGTTGGCCACACTCTCGAAACAGAAGAACACTATATTAACTTCAAATTAGCTTTACCACTATGGATCTCACGTCGGACTCGTGTCTACTTGAACCTAAATTCAAATTAGGAGTCTCAAATTGGTGGCCATCGCCCACGTCCCATTCGTTTCCTACACATGTTCGCTTGGTAGCTAAAAGGCCACAAAACGGTGGTTAAATTTGGCCGCGAGAAACCATCCATTGCATAAAAAAAAATTAATTATCGCTTGCTTCCGGGTAGATTGCAATAGGCTCGCCCACTATTACATTGGGACCGAAACATAACTGGCGAAGTGTGGGTGTGTAATACACAACAACAACCTAGCCTACTAGACACCTAATGTTTTCATTTCCACAAACAAACAATTCTGTCAAAGCGGTGAGGTATGCGGGACGAAGGGGGCTACAAAAATACATTCTAATGGGCTTGTGTCCTAAAATGTAATTGGCGATTGATTCGTTCCTTTATTAGATGTTAAACTGAAATACCAGATTTTTCTTCAAAAATCGATCAGCAACATTACTAATTACGGAATTTTTAAACACTATTTTGAATTTGCCGGTTCAAATTTGCGGTACGTCATAAATTCATAATTCATAACTAGTGTTAGGATTGGTTTTATGTAAGACGTATAAGTCTAACGTGTTGTCAGAAAGTGTTCGCCTTACGTCTGCCGTCTAGTAGGCTGGGTTGTCGTTAGTAATACACCTTTGCCTACCCCTTCGGGGATAAAGGCTTGAAGTTATATTATATTTATTTAAACGCAATTTACACCAGGTGCCTGTGGCGTCAATCCAAGCGGAGGGCGGCGTGGCGTTCAACCGCGTGTCGTGGACGCCGGCCGGCACGCACGTGACCGCGGGAGATGACGCCGGCAAGATATGGGTCTACGAACTCGCTGAGGTCTGTATTACCATTTGTCTCACACTTGCTCTCATACATCGGCAGCACGATGATTTCTGTGATTATTTTAGCGGCATTTCACATTTTATACTTTATATTATGTATGTATGTACCGGGGAACTTCCCGTAAGTTCCCCGGTACATATATGCATATGCACCTATGCATACATATCTGATGTGTTTTCGCCTTTGTTGAAATAAGGTTGACTATCTTTTATACCGCAATTATATTATTAGCTACTATTCCTAAAAGCTACGGTAATCATTCACTATTAGTCACCTCAGTTACAAAATACTAAAGTAACATCTAATTCCCAGCACGTATCCCAACCCCGTCACGACGAATGGAGCAAATTCGTGTACACACTCCAAGAGCTGCGCAACAACCAAGCCGACGAAGAGACAGACAGGTTAAGTCTCGCGGCGTCCGGCCCTTCCTCTCTCACCAGTCTTACATCGCTCGCTAGCAACCCGCTCAGGTAACTGGTCAAAGATGGTACTAAGAAGGGATATGGTAATGGCGAGATGTGATAAATAGTTGAGTACAGTTTGCTCTTTGTAAAATGCACAGACGTTGATATTTTGGAGATGAATTACTCTTTGGGATGTTTTAAATCTAAGATCTATCTTGGGTTAGAAACTCATCCTATCATCGTAAGGAAAACGCAGGTTCGGTTTCCAATGATAGGTGATTCGTATTGTCTTTCTATTCACAAAGTGAGTCTTGCAACAGAAATGTCGTTAAAACGGGTGCTAAAGAGGGAAATGATCCAACATGTACTCAACTATCTAAAAGTGTTTTATGTGACATTACCATATCCGAAGCTAGATATTAACTGAACTGAATAGTTATGAAAAAAAAAGAGATTGATATGAAATGTTAGGCTGAAAGGAAAGAGTTTAGTTGCAATATACAAACATTACAAAAATAGAATGTTGTTTAGCGACATAGAAAAATAAATGCGATGCTTACAGATTTGATATTATTTTCATACTAATAAAAAAGCACGCATATTCAACTTAGATGCAAATTAAATAAGATAGATGTTGTATAATGCAACTAAACAGGAGATATTTTTAACTACATCTATTATAATAACTAGCTGAACAAAAAATTTATGTTAATAAAATGTTACATTCAAATGATATGTATATTAGAAATAGCAGCTGATAAGAACTTAATTGTTAATATACTGATAGTCGTGAAATGGAGATGACAGAAATGTATTGGAAAATATGCCTAAAGACTTTCACTTAGCGTCGATTTCGCTTTGACACTATTCTGTGTAAGCAAAATTTTAGGAACAACATTTTATTTACGTAGAAGTTTCTATCGCGTTGTTTTCGGGACTGTGATATCCAATTTTATTTAGAAAATATAAATTCCGTGTTGATTTATGGTTATGTAACAAGTTTGTAAAACATTCCATTTAGTTGTTGGTGGGTATTTGTATTTTGTACTTAATAAAATAATGGCTTCGTTATTGTTTACTTAATATAAAATCGTATAATTTATTTACGTAAGGATAGTAAAATTTCCATAGTTCCGCGATATTTTATGCACAAACACTAGTTAAAATTTGACTTTTTTGTCCTATGTTAAGTTTGCTACCCCATATCCATGACAGGACTATTCATGTGTTATTATAAATTAATAATCTGTGCTCTCTCATAGGTACTATAGATTCAGGTTTCCCATTCCTATACAATACATTTCTGTCTTCAATATTTTTCGTTAGAACCCTAGATAGTGTTACTAAAAACAAGATCCGAATGTAATAAATATAGGTTTAGTTATCGTTATTTATTAGTTATTGTCACCTATATTCATATCGCTAATATTTATTAAGTACAGGTACCTATTTATAGTATTATTCAAAACAGATGTCGCTTTATTATAAAGTTAAATCAAATAAACAATGCTTATATACCTGTTTTTTTATTTGTTTACCTAAGTAGTATGGATACTTACTTAACCAAAGAATGAACCAATCTTGCTTGAGATTGTAATTAAGCTCTAGTCTATGTAATACTACTATAGCTATGTAAATCATATCAATTTTGGATCTCTACGAAAAGCCACAACAAAGAGGTTTTCGGTAAGAAAACGTCAATTACAATTTTATAGATTTCTTAGGGTACCTAGTGATTTGAAAAGCTACATTTGGAGTTATTTTTGTCAGTGGATGGTCGTTTCATACCCTGTATGGGTGTGAAAAGACCCATCACCAAGCCGAAGTTTCCTCGTTTTGCACATAATGCCAAGTCATACTACGCAAAAATAAAACCTGGGAAACTAAATATATTTTTATGCTTAAAAAAATAGGCACGTTTTATAAGCCGCAATGTAATGCGCGCGCGTCTACACCGGCCCGTAATACCTACACCGTGGACGCCCGGACGAAGGCAATGACCTCGCGTGCATTCAGGTATTAGCTTCGCGCGCAGTACATTACGTTTAGTGGACTTTAAAGCAGTTTATTTCAGGAAACTATTGACAATTTTGTTTGGAAGAAAGTTTACATTTGTCATACAAAACACGATTTTGCAATAATTAGAAAAAAATATCGGGTCTTTGAGCCTCAATATCTCTTAAACCACTAATTTCCCAGGTATGGTGTCGAGTTAAAAAATGTTTGTAATAATTGACACAATATGGGATTTCATTTTTCGATAAGGGTCTTTTTACACCCTGTATTTTATAGGTGTCAAAAAGGATAAACCAGTAACCACCATTTGGAAAAACATGTGTAGATTTATGATTTATTCTGGATAACTATCGGTCGGACATACCATTAAACCATCTTTCGTTGCAAATTAAAAACTACTTTATTCTCTAACTCTTTGCCGTCGATCCAAATATAACCATAAACTACTCAGTGGATACAAATCCTCGAAATATGAAAGGATATCTTCCCTACTAGCCACAGACTGCACGCACAAGGTGCTGTTGGATATGCCGAGACATCACCGAATTTTGGTTTGGTTGAACTCCCCAATGTTTTGGTTTATTTGAAGATTATTTCGAACATTAGACTTGTCCCTAGTATGTGTTATTAGACGCAATATAAAAAGTACCTACGCAGAGGACGTGCACTCGCTGTGTAGGTCGCTCACACATTTTATTTGCTTACCAGCATTTGCATCGTAAACGATGGCGAGAGAACACTGGCGTTTACGTTACTTGCTCACAACTCGCAGCTTTCATTCAAACTCAAATATGTTTATTTCCATAAAAATATTAAAATTTTTTAGACACGTCAGAAAGTCATACAAATAAAAAAATAAAAAAGTAACTTTAAATGCATATTAACATAGTTGAGCCACGGTAATATAATCTAATAGTATTGTAACTCGGCCGACTTCGTGAGTTATATACCTACCAGACGCGCCGCATGCGAGCTGCGGCACGATCGCGGCTGTGGGTACTCTTGGCACAGTCCGCACAGTCTAATGGGTACTCTGCTCGAGGCGCGTAGGTATAACTCGAGTTTCGTGCGTTTGTATGGAGTTACAATACTGTTAGATATTATTACCGTGGTTGAGCATTGAAAAAAAATGTGCCTGTTCAGAAAGTAGAGCCTCGTGAGAAGAATCAGGCAAGAAACTCCGGGCCACTCTTTTCTACGTCTTGATTCTATACAATTTAAAAACTTATTGTCTATTTTTTTTTTTTATAGTATTAGGCGGAAAAGGAGCAGACGCATCGCCTTATGATAAGCAATTACCGCCGCCCATGAACACAAGCAACACCACAGGAGTCACAAGTGCGTTGCCGCTTCTTGGGGTTGGGGAAAGGGATAAGGATGAGGGATGAGGAATATGGGATAGGGCCTCCGGCACTCTCACTCACCGAACGAAACAGCAATAGTTTAGGTTGTGTTCGATTTTCTGTGAGAGGGTAGTACTTCCCCGGTCGAGCCGGCCCATTCATGCTGAAATCAGCAAGGCTCCACTACCTATTGTTGAACATTATGGAATTTCGAATAATAACGTTATGCATTATGGAACTAAATAGCGCACTATAATGCAGAACCGGCCTGCTACGCATCCTCGGAGCTTAAGGTCTTGTCACATATTAAAGGAATGCTTACGCTCAAGAATCATTGGTCAAGGAAGTCTTTTCACACTAGTATTTGTCGAGCCTAGCCGTTCGGTGAAAGTATCAGCGTATCAGCGGCAGCAACGCGACGGTTTATACGCTGGAGCAATAAGTACCTATGCTGCGAATAGTGTGACGTCAGCGTATGGGTAGCATGTCGTTCAACTAACTGCAGAACAAATGCGTTCATGGAACGCCAACGCTTTTAAGAAACGCTAGTGTGAAGGAGCTCTAAATAATTTATATAGTTTTTCTGTAAATTTTTCTTTCTGTCCGTGTGGTGACGAATTAAGAATACGGAATTTCACCACCCCATATCATCCCATGGGTGTCGTAAGAGCCGACAGAGGGAGCATAATTATTATGCAGAGAACAGCACTGTAAAAGTAGGAAAACTTGATACAAACCCTATACCAACCCGTTTGGTATAGTAGGCCAATTCCTCCTAAGGAGAGGCCTAGTCCAGCAGTGGACTGTTAAAGGCTGATGATGATGATGAAATTTTTTTTTAAAAGGCCCGTCTGTTCCCCCGAAGGGTTAGGCAGAGGTGTAATTACTTACACCCACATTTCGCCATTAATTTTCAGGTCCCACGTATTAGGGGGCGAGGCTATTGCCGTTACATATTTCAGTAATGAGTAGCAGAAAAAATATTGTGTTATAAAACAATTGATTTTGTTGCCAAATACATATTTATTGTGGACTAAATGGTATTACAAGTTTTCCTTTAGACATATTGACTTCTTCCCAGCATGTGCATTCCAATGTCTTCTTTTCCATAATGTCTGTGTATATCTTGCCATCAAGATGATCCATCTCATGCTGTGCTATCCTGGCTGCCCAGTTTTTAAATACTTTGGTATTAGTTTCGCCCAGTTCATTGAGACCTGGAAAAGATATGTATGTAATATTGTTTTTTTAGAGAGGCCTATATATATCCGCGTCGCGGTGGGGCCGCAGAGGAAGAGGAGATGCGGTGTTGCGTTGCCGTCCTCACTATCCTCTGCGACCGCTGAGTGTTTTGGCGGCGGAGCCCAACACCTTCATTCGCCGCCAAGGGGGTTTTGTTCGGAGCCCGCTTGACCATCTGGCGGGCCAATACCCGTCGGGGGGGTAGCGAGGAATGCTTCGACGATACCCGAGCCGCCGACACACGGGTACATGAGGAAAATTAAAAATTAAAAAAACACTATTCACAGCACAACACATTGCACACTAATGGCCGGCGCACATCGCGGCATGCCGCGGCATACTTCGGGACGCCGCGGCATCCCGCGACGTGCCGCGGCATGCCGCGTCATACCGGGGCGTCCAATTGAATGGAATTTAGTATCAATAGCACTTCTTGCTGAAGATGGAAGAACGACAAATACAAACTGATATTATGTCGAAGAGAAAACAATTCTGGATACATTATTTATGAGAACAAGATTTACTAAAAGTGAATTCAGGAACTTATTTACCTACTGATTACGTAGTGGCACACTGCGGGACGCCGTGGCATGCCGCGGCGTCCCGAAGTATGCCGCGACGCGCCGCGGCGTCCCGCAGCATGCCGCGGCAGGCTGCGGTACGATTGTATCGAAACAAAGTAATATGAATCCTAAATTCATTGAAATAAGAATAAAAATTACTTGATCAGTAATAAAATCCTTTGCCATGCCGTGCCATGCCGCGACGTCAATGCGCGCCGGCCTTAAGACTATGGCAGGCAGATGATGATGATGAATATTTCTTGAAGACCCATAATACCACACTACAGATAAATCACCTGTATCATGGAGTATATACTTACAAACAAGAAAAAAGACAACAATTTGAAGCAAGTAGTCACTCAGTGTGCACTCATGTGGGGATAAAACTATGAATAACGGAGAACAGATAAATAAATACTGCCTCGCTGGTCTCGCGGCATAAATGTGCGCATGGGATTGGAAGGCCTCAGGTTCGATTCCCGGGTCGGCCAAATGTTATTGGGTTTTTCCATTAGGAAATTCTCAGTAGCAGCACGGAGTCTGGTAATGTGCCAGGTACGGCAATAGGCTCACCCCCTATTATGTGGGACCTAAAAATTCAGGGCCAAATGTGGGTGTAATATTACACCTCTGCCTACCCCTTCGGGGATACAGGCGTGAGTCTATAAATAAATAGATAAATAAATGGGAAGTAGCAAAATTCATAAAATTAAAATATACAATAATTTTATTTATACCTGTAACTTCAACTGCTTTATATCTTGCCACTTCTGCAGTGTAGCCTTGAACACTCTCACATCCTTCACTGTGCATTACTTTCTGATAGTCAACCACCTTCAGTTTCGGATTTATAAAGACCTGAAATAAGTACCAAATTGATATATATACTTCTTCTTCCATTTAAGAGCTAGGTAGCTCTTGTGGGTGGAGCAATTGCCATTGGCTTTGGTTTTCTGCCTTTTCTTTGACCTCTTGATAGGAACCGACTCCTACTTTTTCCTTCAGCTGTGTCATGTAGGTACGTCGAGGCCGTCCTCTTCCTCTTCTCCCTTCTATTTTGCCTTCCAGTATTATTTTGAAAAAGTTGTTGTGTCGTATCAAGTGGCCAATCATCTTCCCTCTCCGATTTTCTATTAGTTTTAACAACCGTCTCTCTTCGTTAACCATTGATATATTATGTGCAGTAAAATTTTTGAACAGAAAACTGCATAATTTGACATAATATTTTGGCTTTATGTTAAATTCAACTATGAAATAATAAGTCTGTCTTAGTTCTCAAGTTCATCATTTGCAGCCTGCCGCTAATCTACTATAGGCTGAAAAATTAGCACATACTGTACTGCACAATAAACATAAGTGACTTTCTAAATTCCATAAATATTTACCTTGGAATTAATAATAATTTCATGAGCCTTTCAAGCTAAGAGGGTTTCCTGATGATATAGGTAATACACTAAGTAATATATTTTCAAGGAAAGGAGATACAAACAACATAAGGCCCAGATCCAGGAGGGAGCAAGAGAGCTGTGGTTACACACTTCTTAATTATCTATTATTAGCCCTGCATTATCAGTCAGAATTAACAAAATTTTATAATATCATGATGATAGATGTGTGGACTGATACCTACTTATCAGGAAATGTAAAACAACTATATATGAACGTAACTAAAATAAGGGCCACAAACTATTTTCGTAACATAATACTTACTCACAGTAAATGGTATAGGCTCCATGCCTCGCATTCGTACAATTTCTTTAGGAACTGATGCGATTTGTTTCAATGTGTGTCTCATAACAAATATTCTCATATTAACACCAATTTGAGGTGCAGACATTCCAAGACTTCCATACTTATGAACAACATACTCTAGTTTTTTAATTACAGCCTGTATTTCATTAGTTTTTACTTTATCGAGCAGTACAAGCTCTGAAACTTTACGTAATCTTGGGTCACCGATTTGTATGACATGTTCATACGGAGGTGCTGATTTGCCGTGACCGGGTGCTAGACGAGCATACCAGTTAAGTACTTTTCTTGTTACACCCATTTTTTATGCATGAAGAGCTGCATTACTTGAAAATTATGGAATTATATACCGTAAAAGGGGGCTAATTGAAACACTTTTTTCGTAAAACAGGTGTTTATAAAAAATATAATAACGCTAAAGATTATGGAATATGTTTTTTCAGTAGATTATGCAATAAAATATAATAAGTAACTACTATAGTATAACTTCTGGTAATAGATTTGAAGATATTTTATTTTATAGTCGCTATTCCAAATATCGCATCAATGGGGTTATTTGTAATCTCACTTTCTTACTTTGGTTTTCTTATTTTTGTTAAGCTGTGGCTAATAGAAGTCAGTAAGTTATATTTGGAAGAGTTATAGGATGAGTAGTTGCCTTCATTTCATCTTAATTTTACTCTCTATATAGCACAGAAAAGCCAAAAATCACAACTGAACATGCATTCACTTGTAGATCTATTGCTTCTTTGGGGTTATTTGGAATGTAATGTAATTATATCAAAGGTATTCTTTATAAACATGAAGCTATATTTGGAATATTTAAGGGTAAGCATTATCTATCAGTATAAATAATAACGAATCGCTAAATGTGATGCTAAGCGCAAAACTCGAGAACGACTGAACCGAGTTCGTTAATTATTTTTAGTGTGTTTCTTATTGTCAGGAAAAGGTTCTTTTGAAAGAAAAAAAAGCAAGCAAAATTACGCAGGTGAAGCCGAGCGGCACAGGTATTTTGAAATGAAAATGTATTGCAAGAAATGAGTGAGCCGTGCACATACAGTGATACTATAGTGATACCTGATTATTGTATTAGATGTTTAATTGATTTATTTAAATAAAACAACTTTAATCAATCACATTATTTATGCTTCTTCTACAAATTTTGAAGGTAGGTATGTAGGTACAATAGTAAAACAAATAACAACAACAAAATTGTGAAACTAGTGCGACTAAATACATATTATGTATGCATGTACCAACTTTTAAAGGGTTGGTACATGCATACATAGTATGCCATTAATAATAATTAAAAAATAATAGTTTACAACAAAAGTTAGACATCTGTTGAAAGCTTGCCGACAGAAAGTGTCATCACAAAACTGCATTTTATGAAGATTTAGATAAGATATTGGTCGATTTCGATATTGATTAGAGACCGCCAATAAACACAGTTCTGTGGTGACATCATTTGTAGGCAAAGGTGCAACAGAAATCTAACTTTTTTGCACTAAGGCCGTAAGAATCTCACATTTTGGACTTATACCTAATTTAGTAATATTATAATTAAACAGTCTTCGAAGCGAATCATACAAATCAAAATTATATAATTGGTGTCTTGGCTTTGGACTCGTTGCAAAAAAATAACAAAACAAAAACGAAATACCATTATAAGAAAATAATATTTTAAGTCCTCATAATAATAATCTCTTGACTTTTAATAAAATTATGAGTCAAATATTCTTTTGAGAGGTATATGTAGAATAAACATATATCTCTCATATATTATGATATCCAGTAAATAAACTATTCAACAAAATTATTTATAAATGGTATAAACCTACAATAAAAAAAACAACTTTAAGAAATATAAAATAAATAATCAAAGCCTTAGTCACTATCCATTAATGCTTTTAAAATGTCTTGCCTATCGTTATAATAATTCTTTTTATACCTAATAGGTTTTTGGTTATTTTTCTTTGGTATATTAATATAACTGCTTAAACATACAGGTTTAAGGTCCTTAAAAACTACTTTCTTGTTTATCAACGCATTTTGTATACTTTCTTCCTTAATAATAGTCAGTTTTTTTCCGATTTTTAAGTGGTTTTCTTTATTTTCAATTAAATCCGCATTTTCTTCATTATCCATAACTTCACCACTTTCTTTGTAATTTATGATATCTTTACTATATAATTCCTTTTCATTAAATGATATAAGAGATACAGTATTATTATCATCTCCAACTACAATTTCTTCATTCCCAATCTCATCAAAGAAGAAAAGAGGTACTGATTCACTTTTTGTTTTATCTGTTTGATCTGTTTCTTCCTCAGTAATCTTCCTTTTAATTTCTATTTTGTCATTATTGTCCGTTTTATTGGTTATAAATGGTAAAACATCATTTCCTTCATTAATATCTGAGCTGTTGTCATCAAAATCATCATCTAGTAGGTCCGAGTCACTGTGCACACTCCTGGTATCCGAAACACTTGTGGTAGAAGTGCTACACTTTCTTGTAGTCCTTTTCCTTACTGTTTTTGCAACGGCAGTTGTACAATTAGATCTTCGAAATATTTGTGAATCAATTTTTTGAACGTTATTATTGTTATGAGCCTGAGGTTTACTTTTTTTGCCTTTACCTTTACCTTTTCCTTTAAAACATGAAATTGATTTTTGAGGCTTAATTTTATCCTTGATTGGATATTCTTCTTCTGAACTTATATAAGTAGAGTCAGATTCAGTTCCCCTATTTTCTTTATAAGGTGTTGTTCGTTTACATTGTCCCGAGGGCCCTGCAATCGGCTGTATGTGTGATTCTATGGTGTCAAAATCCATATTACTTCTATCTTTTTCGTTTGAAATTGTTCCAATTTTTTGTGAACATCTATTTAAAGTTTTTTTTTTGCCCTGACGAGATTTGATCGGTTTTTCGACGCGTAATAAGTCTTCTGCAGTAATACTTTTACCGGGTGGAACATTACATTTCCTTTTTCGTTTAGGCTGTTCAACAGAAGCAGTTGGATTTCTTAAATTTGTTAAAATTTCTATGACAGCTGAAGATGCCGTATCTTCAATTAGTTCCTCCGAAACAGAGTTTATGTGTGGCAATCGAGATTTTGGTCGCTCAGAATTAACTGGATATAAGCCGCATTTGTTAAACCCGGCAATAATATTGTTGGATTCTGAACCCTTTTCTCTCATTTTATTCTGCAATCTATACAATAACATAGGAAACGAACTTTTTACTAAAGTTTTATGTTTAAGTCCTTCAGTCCTCTTCCAGTGTGTCAATACATCGCGCCAATATTTTTTTAAAGGCGCATAAAATGCAACATCTAACGGCTGGAGTAAGTGAGTGGTTTTGGGCGGCAAGCAAACGAACATAATATTAAGCTCCTGACAAGTTTGTAATACGGATTCAGAAAAATGTGAAGATAAATTGTCCCCAATTATCACTTTTCGGCCTGTCTTTGTTTTTGCATATGGTACTATGACAGTATTAAACCAGTCCTCGAAGCACGTAGAGTCGAACCAACCACTTTTCGATCGGTTGTACCTGGTCCCCTCTGGCCCTCCTTCCAGCCATTGATCCCATAAATGATCTGCTTTATACACAACATATGTGGGCAATAACTGTCCATCAGCAGTGCCGGTAAACATTAAAGAAATTGATGTTTTTGTAGTGTTGATCACCCTTTCAGGATATTTGCAACCTCTCTTAAATAAATATTTCTTGTTGCCCGGGTCATCAGTGAGATTAGTCTCATCATAATTTATGATGCAATCAGGAGAGACACCTTCAATGGTATTTTCATAATGCGAAAAAAAATCGTCTATTATAGCAGGTGAAATTTTGGCGCGCTCACTTGTGATATTTGATGCATTACGATTGGAAATTTCTGATTTATGCCTAATCATGAAATTTCGCGCCCAATCTACTCCAGGCATATTGTCTTTTAAAGCGTAGAGAGTTTTTCCAAGTTTGTTCAAGTATTTTTGGGCAAATACGCGTAAGTCAGTAGCATCGAATGGAAACCCCCAATTACTCAATATTTGTATATATTTTATGAACGCCATCTCTTCATCTTTTGAAAAAAGTGTAGGGTGTCCGGCTTTTTCTTGTGTGCAGTTTATATTTCGACATTTTCTACTTAATGTACTCTTCGGAATGTTGTATTTATAAGCCGCCTCTATTAATCTAAGTGAGCCATTTTGAATTTGTTCTATTGCATTTTGCAAATCTTCTTTGCAATAACTTAGGTAAGGTGAATGATTCTTACCGTTGCGTGCATTTGTAAACTGTCGTTGGTAGGTCCGCACCATAGTTAAGTAGATATCTGTAGCAAATAAATAACATTATAAATAAATATATTTTATATAGTTCTGGCGCATATTCCCATTTTCGCAGACGCATGGCCGTAATTTCGTTTGAATATGCACGTAAATAAATTATCATCACGTCACATCAACATATTATTATCACATATAACGAAAAATATCTATCTATTATATATAATATAATAGGTACCTAAAGAATAGCTGTTAATCATTCAGGTGCGACAGTCAACCATGCAAATCTTCAAATGTTTTAAATTATTTTTTGAGCCAGCCGAGAAATATCTTGCCCTTAACAGGCTTAAAATGCGCAATTGGGACTATTTGGAACTACGGTTAAATTGCTTGGCAATTTCTAAAAAGCTTTAGAGGGGCTATTTGAAACTTCGTTCCAATTAACCCCAAAACAGAAACCAAATAGCCCCATTTAGAAAAATCTAAATATATGCCAGCTCGAAAAAGGTAGAAACGAGCAAGTAAAAACACTTAGAAGCGCATAAAACACACTATTACTTAGTTTATTCAATTTCTTACATACCTTTCCAGATTTTGTATGCCAGACGAAAGTTATCGACGCCAGAAATACACCAAAAACACGACACTTTTTAAAATTACGAGCTGAACCACATAGAAAGCCGTTATCTGTCAAAATTCCTGTGTGACATTGACATTAGTTGTCACTGTATTGCCAGGTGGTAAAATATAATACTTACTATTCTCAGATATTAAAATACACACGATGAAAACTTTTTTTTCGGAAATTCCAAATAGCCTCGTCAGTTCTAAATAACCCCATCTTACGGTACAACTTTTTAGGTTATGCTGTTATCACAGAAGTAAACTGTCAAGTGTCAAATCAATATCGACGAACTGAAATATGTACCTATTTTTATGTAAAATGGAACGTAATACGTCGTGATAATGAATTAGCTGATACTTTAATACGATTAAAAAACATCATAACACGAAATTACTATCCCTATAGCATGCAAAGGTTACAACTTTCACGTTAATTGCTAAATTATTTTGTTAGCTTTATTTTTGTATATTTGTGGAATAGGGTCATATCAGCTGTTAAATCGTAATGACAAATCTAATGTCAAATTTGACTTGTTGCTTGAGCATTGTAATCACGCATTTTTGCAGACGGCTTGGACCGGTTTTTGGGTAGATTCATTTGTACAGCCCATTTTACACGGTGTTTTTTTCTAGAATTTGTTTTTTTTAATGGTGCGGTTTATTATTATCATTAGATAAGAGGAACAAATCCAGCAAGATTTTAATTGATAAGGCTGTTTTCATAGGTACAAAGTAAGTAATTATGCAATTAATTTGCTTGTTTATCGCACATGTGCCGTCTTATGTTTTAGATAATGTTATGTGTTGTTTTATTTGAACAATGCTGTCAGATGTTTTTAGTTTTAGAAGGTTACAAAAGGCTGTAATTAAAACTTTTGGAAACCTTGTAAAATAGTAATATTCATGCTATCACAATACTTCTTAATCAAATTTAAACTGCAGCTAATCATTAGGTTGGCTACATTTTATTTGATAAATGCATCTTATCAAAGTACACTAAATATAATTATGTTTTTACATGTAACATACAATCAGTTAGTTTACATGCCTCTTTACATACTTACCAGTTGTTTATAATATACTTACTTTAAAATTAATTTCTTTAATCAATGAAGCTTTAGTTTTCTTATACAAACATTATATATGAAATCAATGAATGGCTTATTTGTCTAGTTGTTATTAATCCTGACTGGAAAGCTGGAGGCTGTGGGTTTAATTTCCAACAAGAAGAAATCTTTGCATGATGAGCTTGGTTGTTTATTTTGTCTCTTGGTGTAAATTAATTATCTATAATGTATCAAGGCAGCGATAGCCTAGTGGATATACCAACTGATTGCCATGCAGAGGGTTCGAATCCACGGTGCGCACCAATGACTTTTCAGAGTTATGTTCGTATTGAATTGTTAATTATCGCTTGTCCCGTGCCTTGGAGAGCATGTTAAGCCGTCGATCCCGGTTGTCATGAAGATCTTTGACAGTCGTTACAGGGCGTCAGTACCTTCTCAATAAACTGACACTAGTCTAAACCATGGAATATCCCTGTCCCTTTGGGTTGCGGAGGTCAGACCGGCAGTCATTCCTTGGAAAAGCTAATATTCAGCCAAATCTGGTTAGACTAGTAAGCGGACCCCAGATTGAATCTGGAATAATGCTAAGAGGATCATCGAAATCATTCAGTCTCACTTCAACAAAATTTATTAAGCTTTCAGCTCTAAAATTATGTATTTTGTTGTTACTTAGTATACATAAAAAGGTAACTTTGGTAACAGGCTGCAAGTAATCTGTGATGGTCCATACTTTTCTCATTTTCCATATCAATTTGCCACCCCGCTAGGCCATCGGCTGGCGTCCTTGCCCGCCCTAGGCGATTGGCTGGCGACACCCTTGGCTATTTGCATAAAAATCATTACATAGTATAAAACAAAGTCTGTCTTCTGTCTGTCTGTCCCTATGTATGCTTAACATGTTGGCTGCCATGGGAGGTCAAAATGACTGGCACTTGGTAGAAGCATTGGGGCCATGGGGGCCTTAAATGACCGGCACAACTAAGGTGAACTTGAAGACCTTTTGCTCGCTGACAGCCATGTGTGTAACGCAAAATACTATTACAAATGGCCGGCGCAGCCCCAATGATCACTTTAGATAACTTGGCCTAAAAATATTTTTGTAATATTTTGGTTGTATGACATGTTTTTTAGCGAGTCAAACAAAATTATGATGTAAATTAAAGACGGTATACTTTTTAGAATATTTTTATTATTACAAATCAAAGACTGTTGTACATAGTATATGAAAATTAAAAAACAAACAGAAAATTAATGATTTTTATCAACAAGGATGACCGGTGATTTGACGGGCGGCGCGGTGTGGCTCCAATGAAAAAATTATTACATTTACGCCGCGCCTGGTGTAAATGACCGGCGGAGTAAAAACAGCACATAATATACAAAACAATTCTAAAGACATATTATGATAAGTACAGAAATCTTATAAATAAGTCATTTCATGTCATTTAAACAACTGATGAAAAACGCAAATATACCTATTCAGATTTCCATATGGCAGGCATAAATCTTTAAAATTACGCATTGGATTTTGAAGTAGTCTTTTTTAATTGATACAGTGATTCAAGATGAAGGTTTATATGCATAAAACATTGCACCGGTGCGAAGCCAGGGCGGGTCGCTAGTATTTTTATATATTAGTGTATGTGTGTTTTCTTACTACATCAGTAATTTCATAAATCAATGAAATAACACTTTTTTCTCTGCATGATAATTTGTTTTATTTTTGCATTAGTAGAGCCATCTTATCTGGATTAATATTAAATGGAATTTTGGCTTTGAGTTTTGGCAAAATTATTAAACAAGTCCATATCAGAATTTCAACCGGTCTGTCAGCTTGTGGTTGGTGATTGCATTTATTATTTTGTTGAATAACAGGTTCTGTTTTGTTTCTTTGTCCCAAGTTATTTTTACAATAAACTGCTTATACAAATATTTTGATACAGATGTTCAAACTAAGCATCAAAATCACGCGCCCCGCGTCATTCGCCCTGAAACGCAGCATGTCTAGTCAAGACCAAGATGTGCTATTCGAAACGCTAAACAATGCAGGAGTGATCACGCTAAACAGACCAAAAGCCCTGAACTCACTTAACACATCTATGGTATCAAAATTATTACCACAACTACAAGAATGGGAGAGCCAAAAGTCTTTAGTGATCATCAAGGGAGCAGGGGATAAAGCTTTCTGTGCTGGTGGAGATGTTAAAGCAGCTATAGATAAAGTTGAAGGACCAAGGTTCTTCCACACTGAATACAATGTAAACTACCTTATTGGAAAATACAAGATTCCATACATAGCCTTCATTAATGGTATTACTATGGGAGGAGGACTTGGTGTGTCCGTTCATGGAAGGTATAGGATAGCAACTGAGAAGACCATGATTGCTATGCCTGAAACGAAAATTGGCTTGTTCCCGGATGTCGGTGGCTCTTACTTCCTACCAAGACTGCAAGTTAATTTAGGTCTTTATTTGGGTTTAACAGGTGAGTCATCATCGTCATCAATTTTAACTGCAAACTATTTCTCCTCAGCAAATATTATCCATTAATAATAGCCAAGTCTGTTTGCCGTATTTTCTTTTTCATCTTATCTTATATTTCATTTATTATGTTTGAGCCCTATGTTTCATTAATCATCACGGCATTTACTGTTAGCTAAAAGCAAACATAAAATGGCTCTGACGTATCGAAATCGAAAGTCCTGTTGCCAAATCTATAACTTCAACTTGGCAGAAAATATGTAACTATAATTTCTTGCCTAGCAAGGATTATGTGAGAGGATTAGGTCTTATGACTGATGGTACTAGATAAACATGACTGTCTTTTTTTTTTTTTTTTTTTTTCTTTTTTTTGTGGCAATCTGCCGATACTTTCGGCAATTTCTGCCAATGTCGAGTTATATAATTTGGAAGAAACGGTTGAAGGCAGTTAAATTGTGGTGCTACGTAATTGTAACCTGAAACAATGGACAAACACAACATAATTATATAAAGTTGTTAGTGGTTAGTTAGTAACTATATCAAAAAGGACAAACAGCTATAGTATCATAATTAGTTTGGGTCTTAATCACCAATATATTAAGGTGTTATTATTATTATTGTTTATTTAGTAGACACAAATTATGGTCACAAATATAAATATTTTAGATAACTAAGTCATATATGAATTAGGGAACACACAGGAATATATATGTATGGGTAATTTATAGTTTAATATTATTGGCAGATATAAATTTAATAAAAGCTCTAATCATTATAGGATTTGGGAAGAAGGAGAGGAGGTGTCGAACATTAACGGGGTGTTGAATTTTGAGTTTTGGGTAGGTTTGCTCAAACGGGGAAGGATCTCTTAACCGGCAATTGAGGAAAATGTGGTCTAGGGTACCAACGTCCAAGCCGCATTCACATAGTGAATTATCTCGTACTCTAATTTTGTGAAGGAAGACTGGGGTGCAACAATGGCCAAGACGGATTCTGCAAATCACTGATGTGACAGATTTAGGGACCGACTTAAATTTGTAGTGCCAAGGTTTAGCAGGCACTTCTGGTTGAATAGAGGCATACAAAGCGCCTTTCGTTTTACTTGTCTCAGACCAGTAGGTCTGCCAAGATTTCCTTAGGTCAGTTTTGGAGCTGTGTAGCAAGTCGTAAATTGGGACATAATAATGTTTACGGTCAGCCAGGTTGGAAGTAACAGCAGCTTTAGCCGACGAATCGGCGCATTCATTGCCTCTGATGCCCGAGTGTCCAGGGATCCACATCAAAACAACCTCAGTACCGTTCTTGTAGAGATTGTTCAAACATTTTTTAATTGCCAAAGTAGTTGAGCTGCGCAGATTATCTTTAAAAGGATCTTTGGTTATTGATTCCAGAGCACTTCGTGAATCTGAACATATTAGGGCCTTTTTTATGTTATTGTGGGATTCAATAAACAAGAGAGCCTCTAGGATGCCGATGCACTCTCCAGTAAATACCGATGATAATGGAGGGCATTGGAATTGAAGAAAAATATTGGATTTGGGATAGTATATAGCCACCCCTGTATTACTATTTGGTGATAATTTAGATGCGTCGGTGAAAAATAAATGATATTCCGGCCATTTCTCATCAATTTTGGAGTGAAATAGGTCATTGGCTTGAACCATGTTTTTACTCAGGCCTATGTCAGGAATATAATTGATAGCTGAATACAGAATTTCATATTGGGAGTTAAATAATGGGAATTTTGTAGTTTGTGGGATAGGGGTATTTTCCTTAATGTTCAGGATTTTTCTGAATGATTTTAACAGAAGCGGGGGGTCTTTATGATGCCAATAGTCACTTTCTTGGAATAAGGTCTCTAGATATGATAGTTTAGAAAGTATCTCGTGCCTACTGAGGAAGAATGCCTTGAAGACAAATCTATCAGCAAGGTATTGTCTGCGGAGGAAAAGTGGAGGTTCACCGCTTTCAATTTGTAGGGCATTAATGGGAGTGGATCTCATACACCCCAATACAATCCGTAGAGACTTTGAGGAGATTGTATCAAGCTTTCTTAAGGCAGCTTTATTGCAGGGTTCAAGGAGGTAGGAACCATAGTCTAGCAAGCTCCTTATTGTGGCATTATAAATGAGCTTCATGGTAAATGGGTGGGCCCCCCACCAGACTCCAGCAAGAGCTCGCATCATATTGACTCTCTTTTCACTTTTGTTGGCTACTAAAGTAAGATGGTGTATACCAGATAACTTTGAATCAAGAGTGACTCCAAGGAATTTGGCATTATTTACAATTTTAATGGCAGATCCTCCAATTTCCAGAGAAATATGGGGAACCTGTCTTTTGCGGGAAAAGACTACAGCGCAGCTTTTGGGAGCGGAAAGGTGAAGGCCACGGGCTATGAGCCATTCATTCAGCGAGTTGAGGGAAACTTGTAAGGACTTGGCAGCTAATTGTTCTATTGGGTTGTGAACATACAAACACAGGTCGTCCGCATACTGTAAAATTTGGCAATCACTGTTAAGGGACTTATGTAAGTCTGAGGTATAGATGCTATACAACAAAGGACTAAGGACAGATCCCTGGGGCAGGCCACGCCAAATTGTTCTGGGTTCATGCTTTTCGCCTGCCGTATGAAGATAAACTTTACGGCCAGAAAGTAGGTTGCAGATACAATGAAGCATCTTTACCGGGACACTCAGCTCTCGTAATTTACTTCTGAGTGCCGAAAGAAGGACATTGTCATAAGCTGCAGATATGTCCAAGAACACTGCTACAACGGACTCATGCTTGCTGAAGGCTATACGGGTATCCATAATCAAGATACTTACACTGTCGTTAATGCTAAACCCCTTACGGAAACCGAATTGGGAATCTGCTAGAAAGCCATTATTTTCCATGTGCCACTCCAATCGCATTTTTATTAAGTGCTCGAGTATTTTGCTTATTACTGGCGACAAAGCAATAGGGCGGTAGTGATCGGGGTTGTCAGGGGATTTACTAGGCTTTAGTACCGGTATAATGATTTGGGATTTCCAGCTTTCAGGTATGAAGCCATATGAGAAGCAAGTATTGATTATAGCCAGCAGATATTGGCGGCTTAAAGGGCCTAGTGATTTATAGAAGGAGTATGGGAAACCATCACTCCCTGGAGAAGAGTCACGGACACGGCTTAATACTGCATTTAATTCTATAATAGAAAATGGATCATCCAGGGGATCATTGGAGGAGGATGTGGTGTCGATCGGGTTTGGGCATTCCTCAAGAAGAGGAACGTAAGGAGGCGCCAGTCTGTTGAGGAAGACTGTAGCGATATCGTGGGGGATAGCTGGGAAATTTTGAGGAGCGCAGCCACGTTTAAAATTTTTAAATTTTTTCCAAATAAGGGAAGAAGGAGAGGAGGGGGAGAGTGACGAACAAAATGTCTTCCAGCTTGCGTACTTCTTTTTTCTAAACAGGCGCCTAGATTTCGCAACGATATGTTTATATGCAATTAGGTTAGAGACTGTCATATTATTAATATAATTTAATTCGGCCTCATTTCGGGATTTTACCATAGACGTACATTCTCGATCCCACCAGGGAGGGGAAGAAACTTTTCCTGAAGCTGAATTTTTGTATGGAATAGCCACGTCCGCAGCTGCCGTCATTGCATCTGTGAATTGTGATAAGCACAGGGGTAAGAAGTCAAGGGACACTTCTGGCATGGAAGAGATTTTCTCCTCCAGAGTCTGACAGTACTGTTCCCAGTTAGCTGCCGATACTCTGTATTTTAAAAGAGGAGTTTTGACTCCTGTAGTTGGAAAGGGGCTATTAATCAGAGTAGTAATTATGAGGTAGTGGTCACTGCCATATGTTAAATTCAGGCATCTCCACTCTAACTTCCCTATCAGACTTGCTGAGCACAGTGTTAGGTCAACACAGCTCTTATTCTGACCAAGGCGGGGCATGCGAGTAGCGGAGCCGTCATTAAGTATGCATAAGCCCAATTCATCCATCAAGTCCGACAAGTTTGCACCAGCATTATCACAATGGTCTGAACCCCACATGGGGTTGTGGCAATTAAAATCACCCATAAGAATTACAGGACTGTAAAGGTGGCAAACATTTTTAATAAATTGGAAACACAAAGGGAGAGGAGTAGGGATATAGATAGAAATGAAATTTATGCCAAGGGAACATACACCAACAGCATCAATTTCACCACCATGACTTGGTAGGGCAAGGGGGGAAGAGGGGAATAAATTATTCATAAGTATAGCTGCACCGCCATAGCCATCACCACGGTCATCGCGGTACGTGCTATACCCAGTAAAATTTAACTGAAGGCTTGGCACTAGCCAAGTTTCAGAGAGAGCAAATACAGCAGGTTTGTGTAAATGAAGTAAGTAGGATATTTCATGTTTTTTAGGATGAGCACTCCTGGCGTTCCATTGCAGAAACTGGTGGTCCATAATGGCGAGGTTTAATTTTGTTAATTAAGTTATAGGCAACGTGGTCTGGTAGAGTGTACTTTGATAGAAGAACAGAGATTAATGTAAGGAGGGATTCAAATTCTGTTGTTGAGTCAATCTCTGACGGAGGGACTTGGTTATTATTTAAAGCGCAGCCATTAGCAGAGGGTGGGAAACTGTAGCTGCTGATGATGTTTTGATGGGCCTGACGATCATAGCCAGGTGAAAGCGGGGCATGGCTTTTAGGTTTGCTGGTTACGGTCTTTCTATAGGAGGTTTTTGTGGGCAATTGAGGATTCTGTGAATTAGCAGGTAAATAAGAAGAAGGGATCATATAATTGGACTGAGGAGGGGAAGATGAAGCAACGTCGGCATAGGACTTGGTAGCAGGAGCAAATAATTTAGCAGCATCACCATATGAGATGTTTTTCTCAGCCATTGCGATTTTGATATTCTTTTGACGGATGTATTCTGGACAAGTCTTACTAGTTGCTGTATGGTTACCAGAGCAGTAAAAACATGATATTTCGTCCACGGAACATCCCTCCCCAAAGTGCTCTCCACCACAGCGATAGCACCGTGGCTTAGACCTACATTGGGACTTGGTATGTCCGTATTTACAGCACCCAAAGCACTGTATGGTAGGGAAATGGTACAGAGATACAGTAAGTGAGTTATAACAGCAGAATACTCGTTCCGGGAGAACACAACCATCAAAAGAAAGTACCACGGTAGAGGTAGGCTTCCACTCTGAAATACCTTCGGTAACAACTTTGTGATTCATCCTGCGGGCTTTCAGGATACGACCACATCCCAGAGGCTGCTTTAGGCTATCAATGATTTCCTCCTCAGTCCACTCTATAGGTACACCGCGAACTACACCCATACGTGTAATGTTATATGTGGGGATGGACGTGGAATAGCCTTTCTTATGGAGTTCGGGGTTGGTAAGGAAGGAGTTAGCGTCCTCAGGACCCTTGAACTCGACCGATATGCGATTTCTGCCAATTTTTTTAATGCCATCTGTTTTAAT
This sequence comes from Euclidia mi, assembly GCA_944739405.2. NCBI lineage: Eukaryota > Metazoa > Arthropoda > Insecta > Lepidoptera > Erebidae > Euclidia > Euclidia mi. The sequence goes on from OX123184.2 coordinate 89,058,963, forward strand.
ATTTATGACATTTAGTCGCATTAAAAGTTGACCGAATTTAATTGGGTGGATTGATGTTGCTGCATTCGGGTTGGTTTCCATAACGTTAACATGAACTAAAAATGGAGCCAGGTCCATATTAGAATATCGAGAGCGGCTTAGCTGGGACAGGGCAGTAGGTTGCTTTTTGCGTTTGTCGGGTGTGGGATCGGTTTCAGAGGGTAGGCAGTTATCAACATTTTCGTTAGGTTCCTTTCTTTTACGCTGATGAAGAGAAGTTATAGACTCAAATGTTGACAACGGCGTGGTTAGGACTGGGTTATACGTGAACAGGTCTTGGGATTGGGGCGATTGGGGGTTATTAGGATCCGGCGGATCCGGTGGGCGACCTGAAGGCGACGCTTCGTCAACCTCCATGATTACCCACCGACATACGCGATCGAGAAAAAGAAAAAAATAAGGACTTACCTAATGCTTATAACACAAATACTTATAAGACGGACACAGACAAATACAAATCACCAAAAATAACACCAAAATAACACCAAAATTTGCCCTTTTGAACAAAAGAAATACACCGGGTTTCAGATCACGACCGAACGACGCGACGGCAGATTACCCTCCCCCATGACTGTCTTCTCTTCGCATAAAAAGAACAATGTCAAGAGAACAATGTCAAAGTACTCCACGGATTCTAATGCGTTTTTTTGAGGAAGCTTTATATGTAACCGTGCAAAGCCGGGGCGGGTCGCTAATAATATCATAAAATGAGACTGAAGTGGAGAGACATATGGCCTCCCAAAGTTTTTAAAGTTATCTTTAAAAACTTTGGGAGGTAGCCAAATTAAAATTGCTTCAATGAGACAGGAGCAATATTACTGATTTAACAATTTACAGGTGACAGGCTAAAAGGCAAGGATGTCGTGAAAGCTGGTATCGCCACCCACTTCGTATCAAGCAAGCGTCTTTACGAGCTCGAAGTGTTACTGTCCCGGTGCACTAGCGACGTTGAAGTTAACGCTTTGCTCAGCAAATTCCACGAGGCCTCAGACGATTTCACGTTGGCTAGTAATATCAAACACATTAATTACTGCTTTGCGGCGTCGACCATAGAAGAGATCATTGAAAGGTTAGAAAAAGTAAAGAATGACTGGTCCGAGAAGACTCTAAAGGTGAGTTGTGTGCCTTCTTTTAATTAAGTGACTAACTCGTGAATAGTGTCTATAAACAATTTGATTTATAGTGAAGAATAAAGTTAAGACGTTCTTGTGGCAATTCCACCCCAGATGTTTTAAAAGCAATTACGATTTCGTTCTTATTAAATATAGGACCTAAAACAAGACCTTGTGGCACACCAAAATTGTGAGGGCTATCTAAAGTCATCTTACTGCAATTCTGTCATTGTATTTCATGGTACCTATTCATATCAGATAAATATTACCGAGCTGGACAAAGCAAATACTCCAAAGCCTCCAAGTTCTTTAAAAACATTATATGAGTATGTAACAGTCGTAAAAGCTATAAGGCTTTTAACATACTGTTTCTTAGCAGGCATTCGATTTCCATGAGCATATCTGAAATGCGTAAAATTATGTTTATCTCAGTCATAAGATAGTTTTATTGCATAAATTCATCTTTTATTTCTACCTAGACCCATATGAGTTATTTCTCTATATTGAAGAAAAAGTAACCATTATTTATATTTATTTTCTAATATAATTATTTTAAATAAGTATTGAATGGTTTAGTAAAATTAACGGAACCTGCCGTACAGCTTGGTGCTGTCTCTTATTATGAAGCAGACGCACGCCTACCGATACCTTAGAGAAGTTAGTATGGAAGACATCTAATAGAAAAATAACAATATATATTACTAATTTAGTAGTAAATTCTTAGAATACCGATGTCAAGTAGTGTAACTTTCTAAACTATTTCTTTGTCGTATAGCTAGATTATTTAGTTTAGTAGCCTGGAGGAGTTCTCTATCTATATTCTATACATAGTTGTTGGTCGTTAGACGTTCGAATGTGCAGCGGATGATGAAAAGATCCCTAACAGGATTATGAACATACAGCAAATCGATTGATCTAGTATCATCCTTCATAAATAATTTCCAAAAACAATTTAAAATTAATATATATATACCTACATTGCGTTATAGCTTTAGAAATTTTTGGTCTTTTCAACGTGAAAGAAAAATGGTAGCATTGAATAAAATATCAACATAATGAAATTGATGATAAATTGCGATATTATTGAGATTTTATCTTGAGAAGATATCTATTATGTTCAAATACGTTTTTAAGCTGACGTAGCTATTTATCATACGATCTTTAAGACCTTTGAATACGACTAAACTGTTTTTACGTAGTTCATATTTTAAAGACGTTATTCATAGTGTCATAATTATTTATGTAGTGCCCATGTTTAAAGGCTTTAGTGCCGGTTGGGCTCTTTCTGCTTAATGATACACATAGCGACCGAACTTCCCAGTTCACTTCGCTGTTGTCAATTTTCATTGATTGGCCCAATTTGTTGAAGTAATACACGATTCATCCTATTTGTGATTAGCTGAATTAGCGATATGCTGATAACGCGGTTGATCCAATTCGTTCAATTCGCGTTTAGTTCGATTCGTGGTTGGTCCGAAATGGGAAAATTCACCTGGGTTGGAAATCGAAGTCTATTCAGGCCCTGTGTTTGTCATTACAGAATACCTAACAGTAGATGATAAAATAACATTTTACACTATAAAAAAAAATTTTACACTAGTAAAGATTGATTATTGATCGAAACAGACAATTAGTAGCGAATATAGCCAAATAGTAGTAAAAACGTCTAATAATTAAAATGTTCTCGTTGTTTATTAAACCTAGATTAGTATATACATATTTTGTATTACATAAAGATCATTTTTATCTTTCTTTATTAATACAATTTCATTATAGATTCTAGATAGATCTATTGTTGTATTTAGAATTTGTTATAGAATATTTTCAATCGTCAGTCTGGGAAGTACAGTACAGTTGTTTATTTGAGTTTTTAGTTTAGAAGTATGGATTTACATATTGCATTTTTGCCTTTTAGACATTGCACCAGATGTGTCCAGGGTCTCTGAAGATCACACTGCGCGCCTTACAGCGTGGCGCTCAGTTAGACTTGGGACAATGTCTGAAGATGGAATACCGTGTCGCTTGCCGTTCCACTGAGGCCCATGATTTCCCTGAAGGTACGACCTTGTAACAATGACAAGAAAATTTACATAATATATATTATGTGTTTCGCAAAATACACGCCAGCACGTGGAGTTGCGGAAACAGCCTGTGCTACCAATACAAATATCAATCTATGAAGTGTATTTTTGCTGGTAAATTGTTCATGTTGCAATTGTCCAAAAATGAATGATGAATGACTGAATGAATACAGCAGCAGTCCTAATTTTTTGACAGTGTGAAAAAAATTATTATAAGTTTATGCAATATATTTTAATATTCGTCACATCAAAACTCTCTATATAGGGTGTAAAAAGACCCTTAGTGAAAACTGAAATCCCATGTTGCACCAATCACTACGAACATTTTTTTATTTCGGCACCATACCTGGGAAATTACTGGTTCAGGAGATATTGAGGCTCAAAGTTAGTTTGGAATTTTTCTAATTAGGTACAAAATCGATACATTTACCCCGCCAATGTGTTCTTTACATACCTACTCTATAACCCCATGGATAAATAGGTAGGTATTTCGAGCATTGCACGCCCGCGCTTTTAATTGTGGTTTAAAAAATGAGAAATCTTTAAAAAAAATCGTTTCCCAGGTATTATTTTTGGTTAGTATGACTAAGTATGATGTCCACAACTAGTAGACTTCGGCTTGGTGATGGGTCTTGTGACACCCTGTATTTGTAATAACTTTTTTACAACATCTCATCATCATATCAGTCCCAAGACGTCTACTACAGCTGAATAGGTATATTCCTTCTGAAGGATCTCCACACAGTTATGTATGAGTCAGATGCCGCCCGCTGAGAAGAACGATATCAACTTTCTTATAGGCCCTTTTACTACTTAACCTGCCTCGTTGGTCTCGCGGCATACATGTGCACGTGGGATTGAGAGGTCTCGGCTTCGATCCCCGGGTCGTGCAAAGTGTTATTGGGTTTTTCCGTTAGGACATTCTCAGTAGCAGCACGGAGTCTGCTAATGTGCCCGGTACGGCAATAGACTCGCCCCCTATTACGTGGGACTAAAATAAAACTGGCGAAAAGTGGGTGTAGCAGTATACCTCTGCCTACCTCTTCGGGGATATAGGCGTTAGACTATGTATGTATGTATGTACTACTTAAAACCCATTTTAACATTTCAGGAGTGCGAGCCCTCTTAATAGACAAGGACAACAGCCCAAAGTGGAAGCCCGCGACCCTGGCAGAGGCAGACGATGACTACGTAGAAGAATTCTTCAAGAAACTGCCTCAGGACAAGGAGCTGCAGTTTTTTGACTCGAAGCTGTAGAGCAACGGCGTGAGTTTGTTTAGTGTTATGTTGGGTACTGATGTGTAAACCTTTTTGTACTTTGCGTGTCGGTCTAATGTATATTAGACGTATCATTCAAATTTAATTCTATCTTCCTTAGTTTAACTTCTCTCTACTCTAATTTGAATTTTAGTGCGATAATTCAACGATATTTTTTTTATGAAATTATTCTTATATACTTAAGCTAAAATGGGCCTCTTCATTTGACTCGTGTTTTTTCCCACTAAAATCGTAGGGTCTGAGATATATGTTTTAAGAAAATTTTCCGCATTTATATTGTATGTCATGTGTGTAATTGTGCATTAAACTTATTCTTATGCTGCGGCACGGATCTCTTCTCTTTGTGAAAACAGCTGGGTTGGTCTTCCAATTTAAACTCACTGGCGAAGCGTGGGTGTGTAATACACCGCTGCCTACCACTTCGGGGTAAAAGGCGTCATGTTATGTTGTGTCCAACTAATTGCTAGCAATTTTACATAGTCGTTTTAAGATGTAGGTACCGGGGCTAATATGATGTCATACCATTACCATTTTAAAAACGCATAATTATGTGTACTTTTTGTAAGCACTTTCCGAATAACTTGAATACAGGAAGTACATAATATATTATGTCCATCTATAAAGCCTTAAGTCATACATCTTTTATATACTTAGGCATTGTTTTGTAATGCGAGGTCATTCACGTAATTACGCGTATAAAAAATAAACAATGTAGTTTGACAGTTAATGTTAACTAAAAAAAACACAGTCACACGACTAGTTAACACATCTTCTAAAATAATTCAAAGAAGTTTATCCTTGAACATTATTAATGTATGTCAATGCATGTTGGCGGGCATTAATCAATTAGCATATAAAGTACGCATCAAAGCATACATTACAATAATACGTTTATTCACCTTTGAATTCTTCGAATATATTGTTAGGCACCAAGTCGTTTATGTATAGGTAGGGATTCTTGCGTTGCATTTTGCTAGACTTTTTTACTAGGCGTTCTAACCTAATCTTTTATATTGTTATCATTTAAATATTCTAAATCCCCAATTACGCCCTTTAATATTTATTGACTGGTTCGTTTGTGTGGGACTATTTTACTCCCTTAAAGTGGGCATTTCCAAAATTCCTCTCTTAGTGCTCCCTACACTTCCCAAGGAACAAAAATGCCGAATTGCAGATTCTTGCGTCCAGTAGTTTCGGCTGTCCATTATCTGTCTGTCAGTAACGCAACGCAAGAATGTTATCTTTTCGAAGTGAAGTGTGTATTAAATTGTTAATTATCGCTTGCCTTGTGCCTCGGAGAGCACGTTAAGCCGTCGGTCCCGGCTGTCATGAAGATCTTTGACAGTCGTTACGGGGAGTCAGTACCCTCAAATAAACTAATACTGGTCTAAGAGTTCTATCAGACAGAGAGCGGTCACGCGGTCAAGCGTTCAAGCGGTCAGTTTTGCGTTCTTTGTGTTATATTACGTTACATAGACCGCGTGACCGCTCTCTGTCTGATAGAACCCTAAACCGTGGAATATCGCTATCCCTTTGGGTTGCGGAGGTCAGACGGCAGTCGCTCTGTGGAAATTTGATATTCTGTCATATCTGGTTAGACCAGTAAGCGGACCTCGGGCTCCAAGGCGTGTCAGTCTTGGATGCAACCGGGATACCGCTAGGGCGATGATGATGATTGATGATGATTTAAAATTCATCCTCTTCTCTTCAGCCTTAAGAATACATTCCTTTTCTTCGTCTCCTAGGTAGAAGAACGAGACTGTCTGTTAGCCTTGGTACCACTTTCCGCCTAGTCCCATTTGTCTGCTTCGGATATCAATAAATATGTATATTTTTATACCTGCTTCAATGAATACGCATCAGTACCCACGCGACTTCGACTGATGAGCAACTATGGTGCAAGAATTACAATTATAGCCATTTATTAAATAAGTTTCGGTGATACAGGATAAATAATAAGCCGTGTCGTTCCTTTCAACTACGTGATCTACTTTTAAAACAAAACATGCCTTATATTTCTTTTGTAAAAATACAATGTTTCAAATTCCTTTTTCTTTGAATTTTGTTTGATCCAAATCGCCTTATGCTGGTCACCCAACAAGTTCGAAACTTAAAAACAATGCTTGAAGTTTCGAAGATTTTTATGTAACCACTAGACAAAAATGGGTGTTCCAAAATCGAAAAATGACTTTATTTTAGCAGTAGGTGAGATAGTTCAAGGGAATACGACTTATGAAACATTCTGTATTAAGTCTCCCCTAAGTAAGGAACTTAGCAAATCTGTCTTATTCATAGAATTACGATACTTATACATTTATACGTAGGTATTTAAGAAGTTTGATGTTTTATGCTATTGAATAATGGACTTAATACTTTATATACAGAGCTAAACTATATAGCAAGTTATATAATTCCAGTATTTCTGACCTGTTATTGTACAGACTTGGCGTCCAAAAGCAGATCATTTGGTATAGGAAATTTTGATATGTGGATGTGCATAAGCAAAGTCCTAGCTAAAGCTTATCCATAAAGTCTATTTTACTATCCACAACTCTGTTTTTCCACAGACTATTGGACTGGCTTCAGCTGGATTGTTGTATAAAAAGTATTGATCTATAACTTAGTGATCGCAAAAAACGGCAAAATCAGGATATTGTGTTACTTATCAAAATACTGCGAGATTGTAGATCCCTACAGTTGCAATGAAATAATAAATTTTTAAAATCAAATGCAGCTTTTATTAAATTAATTATATTCAAAATGCTGCCATATCTTAGATCCTCAAACGGAAATTAATGTAAGGACAATATTTGCATTTATTTGGATGTTTATGAAACATTTACAAAAGCTATGAACGAATTTTGTATATTTTTGTGTAAAAATGTATATTACATGTGTTTGTTGTCTGTTAATCGATTGAAGAAAAATAAATTATGTACTTTGTATTTATTGTTTTATTTTCTGGTTTTTACATGATAAACCAAAGCCCGTGGTCTGTGGTATAAACGTTTTCACAAATATTGATAAGTGAGATTAGTAAGATCTTTCCATTATTTCATCTACCAAAACACTATCAACCCACGTGTGGCTCTAGAACTAATATAACAAAAAAATATAATGATTGCAAAATGAAGTAACCGTTGACAGTGTACTGGGGAATAAAGAGTAGGACGCAAAGTCCAATATCGTCGACATATTTGTGTTGTATCTGAATACCACATGTAAAGCATCTTAGAGTGCGGTTTATGACAGCAAACTAACGGGTGGCGCAAAAGTAATGATAATGACTCTATTTGGTCCAGCTACAACTTCGTTTCTAAATTAGAAAACTAGAATTAGATTTTTTGTGCCATGAAATTTAATTGCATTATGATTTAAATAAAGGCTGAAGATGAGGATTTAAATATGATGTCTATTAAATGCTGACCAGTGACCTCCAGAGCAGGGTTGTTACGGATACGAAAATTTAGACATCCGCGGATGCAGATGCGGATGCGGATTATTAGAAGTACACATCCGCGGATGCGGATTCGATGCGGATGCGGATGCGATACGGATGCGGATGCGGATTTTGGGCTTTTAAAAGGATAATTATTTAAATTTTAGGTACATAAATAACTGAAATTCAATTTAATTTTAACTTTTTATTTATTTAATCATATTTTATGAAAAAAATTGCACAAGTTTTTAGTTTTACTTATGACACAACAGAATTTTGAGCTTCGAGTTTCGGTATAAAAAAATCTTTGTTTAATAATTAAACTTAAAATTTGTGAATTATATTTAATAAATAGTAATATTGCAGCCTTCTCAGCTTCAAACCTGTTTCTAAGTGGATTATACCCAGCTCCACTAAACAAGTACCTAGTTGTTCGCTGGGAACACTGGCTTAAGTTAATTTTCATCTAAGTCCAGTCTTTTTTCGTTACGATAAATAGGTAACTAATTCTTTGCGGATAAGAGCATTGGGGCTACTGTTTTCTGGTTCTCCTTCACGTTAATCTTTGCTCGATGAATCTAAGACCATGGCAGGATCGCTTTTTAAGCAATTCTTTTTACGGCCATTTTCAATAGTCGAACTATAGATAGATCTGTAGATTTTAGGCCCTTCTCTCACGAAGCTATTCAAATGCTACGGGACTGAGATGCAAACCATGATCGAATACTGGTATGCTACTCTTTACCGCACACGGTGCTACGCTAATGAGACTATATTTTATCATTTGAATTTTAAACAATATTCGTACGACGACGATGTCTAGTGACTCTAGCGATAAAGACCATTTTCTTCTGTAGGTATTTATATTAAAAGAATAAACGAAAATATAAAAGAAGATTCTGGGTGCACCCGTATATTGAAAAAAATATCAATTGTAGGGCATTTGTCGAGGGACGATTCGTCATTTTTATAGAATGTCAATAGAATCCTATTATTATTTGAATCTTTATCTGAGAAATTATCTTGCTAACTATCTAAATAATAACCCCACTGCTTCGCTTCCTTGGCAATAAAATTATTGTGTATAAATTTAATGTATACCTATCATCGTATCAGCCAAACGTCGTCTACTGCTAGACTTAGGCCTTCCCCAAGGTTCTCCACACAGACCGGTCTGCAGAGAGGTTGCCGGTCTGTGTATAGCTATAAATGACCTGTTATATTGTTTTTTTCTAAATTTCAATCCACGCCTTTTATGTAACATCTTTTCTTACGTACTCTGGCAGCTTATAATTATACAAACATGGATAATTTTCTACCTCCTGCACAAAAATAATATTAAAAGTTTGTTCCGCCGCCATTTTGTAATGCGCCAATATACTACTCGGGTAGCGTGCGACCAACAAGACGGTAGCGTGCGACTGACATCAAACGCGTCGTCATAGCGTCTTGTCGTGTGCGAAATTAGCTGAATATGTATGGCGGCTACTCACAAGCGACGCGTAGGATACGGGTATTAAACACAAATCGTTTGAGAGTCGCTTCGTGAGAGAAGGGCCTTAGATTCATGTTTGACATATTTTGTATGGAGCTTATGTCAAAAACTGTCAAAAACGAATCTAAAATCTACAGATCTATCTATATTTCGAATATTGAATTCCATAGTTACTCGGGGTAGACTCACCTTATTATGTGATACATCTAATTATGTGATATAATGTTTAAACGTTGTCAGCAAATAATATGAGCACATTTCACGCTTTTGAACTCAACCTTAAAACGAAGCAATACGTCTTCTTCTCCCTTGCAAAATTTCATTCCAATTGAGCGAGCGAGACAGTAACAAATGTCAAATTTGTCAGTTGAGTCGTCGTTATTACCACCATGCATTTAACAAAACATTGCCCTCGGTATTTTAATTACTTTTATATAGAAAAAACGTGTTGATCGTGATAAAACTCACACAGCTTACTATTAACATTATAAGCTTTTTGATTCAGTGTATTGTTATAACAAACACTAAATAGTTTTTGAAAAATCCCTTCTTAAATTACCTCAAAAAGTTAACGATTTTCAAAAGTTTTAATGAAAGCTGTATCGCAGAATTAACCAAGGTATGTGTAACATGTGTATAAAAATCGATTAAAACGCTTAGTTTTCATTATTTACTACTTTGTTTTGTTTAATGAAAGTATGTTTAAACTATTATCTAAACAATTGTCACAGTATAATTGCTTAAATAAACGTATCAACTTTTTTTTATCACATAATTAAGTGAGTAGGTTGGTACGAGTTTATTGATACAGGACATATGACTACACAATAAATGAGTGATTTATACTTATATTTCGTGTATGCATACATGTTTGTGCGTTTTATTATTTCTAATAAATATAATATCGAAGATTTATTACTTTTCCAGAATTTGGAGTTTGCATTTTCGAGGTTTTGGTGATATTGCCAGCTCAGTATCATGGAAGCTAATATGACTAAAAGGAAAATAGACAATATAATGAGGCAATGATAAAATTGGCATTGAAAACGTACTACAATCAATTATAATTCTGTGATAAAAAAGTATAACTCATCTAATTTCGTTATAACGAAATTAGAGTAGTATGTATCACCGACTTAAAGTGATTGTCTCATAATTGCCCAAGTCAGCATAGCCCGAAGAATTACTTTTTAAACATAGTTATATAGATTTAAATTAAGAATTTTACTAAACATAATGTTAACGTAAATCTGATTTATGTTTCCAAAAAAATTAAAAGAATTTAATTCAAGCAAACTATGTTTTTCATTACAATTTCTATATTATCACGTAATTAGATGAGATCACCCTACAGGACGTTGCTGGTTTAAAATCGAGAGAATCGCCCATTCTCATTAGAATTAGTGACGACAGGGTCATTTATCATCTTCATTATTTAATCTTTCTCTCAATTTTGGCTCATTCATTGAGTCGAAAGCTGCAACTGCGTCAAAAAAGCTCGGAATATTGGCCAAAGTGAGACGATACTTCACGCCGGGACAACTGCTAAGTCTATACCAATCACAAGTCCGATCCTGTATGGAGTATTGTTCTCATCTCTGGGATGGATCGGCCAAATACCAGCTTGAGACACTTGCAGGAGGCTCATTGGTGACGAAGAAGTTACCTCAAAACTTCAAAGCCTCGAACACCGACGACGAGTTGCTGCTTTATCGGTATTTTACCGTATACATTTCGGAGAGTGTGCAGCGGAACTGCACGATTTAATCCCCTCATCCCCTTTCCACTATCGGACAACCAGACGCACTGCCCAGCGCCATCGGTACATGGTCGATATTCCAACCATACGTACAAAACGTTTTGCTTCCTCGTTCATCATGCGCGCTGCAAAACAATGGAACTCCCTGCCACAATCTGTGTTTCCCGATCAGTACAATTTGGGTGTCTTCAAGACGCGAGTGAATAGGCATCTTTTAGGTAAGCGTGCTACATCCTAGATCGCATCATTGCTTACCATCAGGCAAGATAGTGGTCAAACGCGAACCTATATTTACTAAAAAAAAAACTTTTATTTTACGTCGGTCACTGGTTTCAAAAAATTACGCTTATAGCGAGAATCTAAATATTTTAAAATTGCATATAAGTTGTTATCTTCCAAAGAAGAAAATTTCCAAAACAAACGCGAAGCACGTGCCACTCTGGCTCCGCCCACTTTCTTTACATGAAGTTACTTGTTTATGTGAATCTGCATCCGTACAAACTCCGCATTGATTGATGCGGATGTGAATGCGGATGCAGATGTCTAAATTAATGCGAATGTTCCGCATTTGCGGATGCGGATGCGAATATTCGTAACACCCCTGCTCCAGAGTTGAAGCACATTTGAGCCCTATTTATGACATTTGCCATAACTAGCCCTAACACTTCCTACGATATGTTTCTTATTTCTTGGTGTATGTTTTCTTTTGAAGCTGCGAAAGTCTGTGGTTTATTCACATACACCCGAGATTTCAAATAACCCCAAAGAAAGAAGTCTGGACAGGTGAGATCGGGTGATCCAGCAGGCCAAGGCAAATTGCCAAAACGAGAGATAACACGGCCTGGAAAATCAGCCCTAATTTAGTCCATAGTATCGCGCACTGTGTATGCCGTGGCGCCGTCTTTTTGGAACCAAGTGTGCTTCAGCCCCATTTCATTCAAATTGGGTATCAAGAACTCACGTAACATGATTCAGTAGCGCTCACCAGTGACAGTTACCGCATTGCCTGCAGCATCTTCAAAACAATATGGTCCGATCACTCCTGCACAGACGCCACACCATACAATTACTTTTAGTGGATGTAAAGGTGTTTGTTGAATAATGCGCGGATTTTCAGTGCCCCAGAAGCGAGTATTCTGCTTATTGAGCCTCGATTATTTTTTTTGCCTCGAACGAGAGAGCCTTTATTATTTGCCCCGAGAGATGGAAATGCGCTTCGTCACTCATAATCAATTTTGAAGAAAAATTATCCTCTTTTGTTAGGTCGGTTGAGGTTTATGACGCGCTGCTCTAGACAGTCTAGCTAGACGATCTCGGTGATCAGTAGGCAGCAGCTGATGAGTCATATGAGTTTTATACGGAAACATCTTCAATTCTTTGACCAAAATACGCTGCAGAGTCCGCCTGGAGATCCCCAATTGCGTCGCACGTCGCCTCGTTGATGTTTCTGGACACTCTTCCACATTTTCGCGCACAGCTTCAATATTTTCGGCTGAACGGCCGGTTCTTGGTCTGCCAGACTATCGTCACTATAGAACGTCTATCCAATGTTGAGCCAGTTGCTTCGGGGCGTGTGGCAAAGCGCCGAATTTTGCGACCAACCGGGGAATTCGTCGACGAAATTCACGTTGTATTTTTATCACTGATGAATTATTCCGTAAAAACATTGACACGATTATTTAACGTTCTGGGGAGTAAAGCGGTCCATGATTATTTTTTGTGAATTTTACATTTAATTACTACGAAAATTTCAATATCAGAATGACAGGAGATTTAGGGACTGCGTGCCACAATGTGTTACTATTGACGATATTCTTAAACAATTTCAAACTATAAATATTAAAAAGACAATGGATTTGTGGGGACTGTCAGTGAAGACTACTTCATCTATTATTACCATAATTGCTCCACATTTTGCAAAGGTATTCAATGGTTGCGTCGCTTCTGGCATATTTCCTGACTTAATGAAATATAGTAAAGTTATACCTTTATTTAAATCTGGTGACACAACCGACCCTTCTAATTTTCGACCTATTTCTGTATAGCCGACACTTAGTTGGACAGGTGTTTTCCGCACTTAGCCACTGAATTGGGCCATTGTGCGTGAGCAGTGACACGGTTGTCGCCTGCTACTCATACCGTGCAAGCTCCTTCCAGAAGGCCATGAGTTGACCAGTGTTGCGTATGGCTTCGCTCATGGTTCTGGGATTGTTCAGGAACCTCGTCCGTTGGTCGCTCACGCTGGTACAATGTAGGATCACATGAGCGGGTGTTTCTTCGGTCTCCATGCAGCCCCTACATAGTGGGATGTCCGTGACGCCGATATTGTAGAGATGCTTGTTTAGTGGACAGTGGCCGGTTATTATGCCAGTCAGATGCTTGAGTGTTTTCCTGTTGGAGTGCAACAGTTTTTGCGAGAGTCGTTTGTCTAATTGGGGAAAGGCATCTTTAGATTGCCTACACTCTTTTAACTCTGCCCACTCTTTTTCATGTTGTTGTAGGGTTCTCTCGCGTAACCGCGTTTTTAGTTGGTTGAAAGGTATCGAAACAATTGGTTCGGGTCCCAGAGTTGTTGTGTCCGATCCTTTCCTTGCCAGTTGGTCTGCTGCGTCATTGCCCGTGGAGTCACTGTGTCCTCGTATCCACTGGAGCGTGACCCGATTCCTCGCTGCAGTTTTCTGCACCTCTGGGTGGCACTCCATAATTAGGCCGCTGTTAAAGCAGTTGCCGTCGAGAGCTTGTAGTACTGAGGCACTGTCTGTGATGATGCGTATTGACAGGTTACTCACGTTTCTGGCCGCGATCGCCGTCACCGCCCTTATAATCCCAACGCATTCAGCTTGGAAGATGGTGTTGAGTTTACCAAGCGATGTTGAGAGATTGATGTTCAAGTCATGGGAGAATACTCTGGCACCTGTCCCATACTTTGTTTTTGAGCAGTCCGTGTATACTCTAACTTCGTGTATACCAGAGCTATCCTTGTGCTCTTCTTGCAGTTGTATGCGGTATTTTTTGGCAAAGACAAAGGTTTTAGGTATGAGGTCGCACGTTGCATCTAGCATCGGGATCTCGTTAGTTAATGATTATGATAATGATTATTCGGTCGTCTCTTCTCCAAAGCCCGAACTTATCGAGCCGGATCGCGGCGGCACCTGCTTCTTGCTGGATGATGAGGTGCAGTGGTCGCAAGTCGAGAAGCACCTTCAATGCCGCCGTTGGAGTTGTTTTCGTGCAGCCTGTTGTGGCTAGACAGGCGAGGCGTTGTATGCTCTGCAACTTGCTCTTGACTGTGCTTAGTTGAGTGCGTGGCCACCACACTACTGCACCGTATGTGAGCATGGGGCGTATTATGGCAGTGTAGATCCAGAGAGTGATGAATGGTTTGAGACCCCATGTCTTGCCTATTATTCTCCTGCACTGCCAGAAGATTGTACATGCTTTTGTGGTTTTAGTGGTGATGTGTTTATTCCAGTTGAGCTTGTGGTCGAGTGTTACGCCCAGGTACTTGACTTCACTCGATAGGTTGAGCTCCGTGCCAAAAAGTTTTGGTTTTCTGGTCATACGGGTGTTCCTTTTGTTGGTGAAAAGTACTAGCTCCGTTTTATTTGGGTTGACTGTCAGTTCATGGTGGTTGCACCATTGTTCCATGATCCTGATGGCTGCATTATCGGATGGATAATGGATCATGTCTGCCGAGTTTCCTTTGAAGAGTTTCCGTGTAGAAGCATTAAAATTTGTCATTCAGGCTTCTCAACAGATCGTCTACCACTATGTTCCAAAGCAGGGGTGATAGGACACCACCCTGTGGGCAGCCTTTTGCTACTATCCCCCTTGTGGTGGTGTTAACCGTGAATTGAATAGCTCTTTGTTTCAGGAGTTGATCAATCCAGCCACTGACGGTTTGTTCAACTCCGAACTTGTCAAGGGCTCGGCTAATGCTGGTGAATTTAGTTTTGTCGAAGGCGCCTTCTATGTCAATGAAGGCGCCTAAGGTCATTCGTCTCTATGGTCCCCACTACGGAGTGAAGCGCTGATTCCGTTGGTCTAGCACTTCTGTAGGCGTGTTGTTGCGGGTGTAGTGGTCTGCGTAGCAGTGCGCCTTCCCGCAGGTATCTGTCAGCGAGCCTCTCCAGCGTTTTCAGCAAGAAGGAGGTTAAACTGATAGGTCTGAACGATTTTGTTTAGAGTGTAATCCGTTTTGAAATATGACTTTTACTTCCCTCCACCTTCGTGGTATGTAATTGTGCGCTATAGATACTCTATATAATTATGCTGAGTAGCTGTGGCACAATCGTTGTGCAGCCCCATTGTAGAAGTGCTGGTGTTATTTCGTCCTGCAGATTTGTACGGCTGGAAGCTATCAATTGCCCATTTCAGCCGCTCCACGTTAAGGCGAGGTTGCAGTACAGTGCGTAGCTCGACCTCAACCCCCACAAAAACAAAAACACGGCGGTGGCGTCAGCGAGGGAGCGGGGGTAGGGGAAGGGGGGGGTTTCGTGTGTGCGTGTGCCATAGCGCAGCGTAAAAAAAACGTAGACGAGTTATGCGAACTTCAAAAGTGGCACATTAAAAACAGGCTTAATGTCTCATTTGCCTTTAGTCGCGTACGCGCTGCGGTCGGAAGCGCTCGCTCTTTTACTCGCGTGTGTGTACGTTACATTTGAAAATGCCGTCGTGTGTAATGAGATTTTGCACAAACTATAGTAGGAAAATGACTAAAAGTTATGGAATCACTTCTCATTCATGAGTATTACAATATTACAACGTTTTATTTACAATTTATAATAAATTCAGTATCACAAATAATAGAGTGAATAAAAAAATTGGCATTTAGCAAGTGTAAAAGAGAAGCAGTATTGTGCGTGTTCAAAGACTAAAAAACAAAGAATCCAGATGGAACATTCGTAATAATAAAATACTGATGTGTGTTTTTGTCAAGTAATAAAACTGATTTGAGGCTGAATCAACACAATATATTATTATTATAGAAATACAAAATCATACGTAAGTTACAAACATTGACGGATGATCAAAGTCCATTCACTTGTTTTTGTATTTCTCCTTTTTCAAACAGTAACCATAGTTGGTATTAAACAACCAAGTAGATTGTACTGCATAGTTTTTGCTGCCGACCCACCGTACCCCTGGCAGTACCCCTGGGGGTATGGTGGGTCTTTCAAAGCTTAACCGTACTCCCAGATAATATTGTTGTGTAACAAGTTTATTAATTTCAGTTCGTTAATTTCAAGTTCTACGATTTTGTGGGATCATTCCCAGTAGCTCTTTTGAACAGTTCTATGATAGAACTGTCCTAATTCTATTAGCACAACTTGATAAGGAGAATAGAACTAATGGGATAAGTAATAGGAAATGTCCCAGTCTAGTTATATGTATGTTTTTACAAGGGTATTCAATAGAACTACTGGGAATGATCCGTAGTGTCACGACATCGCGCTAATATATCCGAATGAATATGTTTTGTAGACGTTCGTTTGTTTAAGGTGCAAAACAAATGAACGTCTACAAAACAAATGAGTTACAGAAAGTGATCAGCTATCGATAGTGATTGCAGAAAACAGGTGCATGCGATTTTCAACCTTATTGATATTAGTCAGACGTAATAATGCCAGAAAGCGAGAAAAACAAAAAAAAAAGTTTGTCATGAATTGTCAATAAGGTCGAAAATCGCATGCACCTTGTTTTTTGAAATCACTATCGATAGCTGATCACTTTCTGGTAGTTATTTGTTTTGTAGACGTTCAATTATTTGTAGACGTTCATTCGTTTA
This sequence comes from Euclidia mi, assembly GCA_944739405.2. Taxonomy (NCBI): domain Eukaryota; kingdom Metazoa; phylum Arthropoda; class Insecta; order Lepidoptera; family Erebidae; genus Euclidia; species Euclidia mi. Next base: position 89,075,954 of record OX123184.2, read on the forward strand.
ACACATTTTTATACATACATATTTATTCGGATATGTGAGCGCGATATTGTGACACTACCCTTGTAAAACATACATAGAACTAGTGGTAAATTTCCTATAACTGTTTCCCATTCATTCTATTCTTCTCATCAAGTTGTGCTAATAGAACTAGTGGGAAAAAAAGTATCACTAGTTCTATCATAGAACTGTTCAATAGAACCAGTGGCGTAGCGTGCCTTGTCGGGGCCCCGTATAAAAATTTTTTTGGAGGCCCTTATATGGAGGTAAAGATTTTTCACGAAAGAAAAAAAATATTGTGAGAAGTAATATTTATTTATCACATAATTTACCCATTTTACAAATAAAAATCGAATTTTAAATATTCACTCTCCTTGCCTTTTTATCGGCAAACTGATTTGTTAAATCATTTATGGCTGATGATGATTTTAGTTTTTCTAAAGTTTCTGCCTCTATGGACAATAGTGAGATGTCTGACAGCCGTTCTTGTCCCATCGAAGTTCTTAAGTATTTTTTTATTAGTTTTAATTTTGAAAAACTTCTTTCTGCCGTTGCGGTTGTAACTGGAAGGGTCAAGAATAAAAAGCATGCTGTGATTACCTCGGGAAAACTGGATGCAAGACTATTGAATTTTACTAGCAATCATTCAATGAGTTCTTTAATGGAATAAATTTTTTTAATTTCAGAATTTAAGCATGTTTTTAGAGCCTTTAATTGGTCACAAAGATTAAGTGAGATGTCTTTACTGTATTTAGCAGACAGTTTTCCGGAAGCGTTTAATATCTCTTCGCTTGAAGAAGATAGGAGTTTCTCCGGTTGTAATATTTCGAATATACTACTCAGGTTGCAAAGGCTCTGAAATCTTTCTTTAGTTTGAGAAATTAATATATCTAAACAGCAATAGTATACATTGACTTTGAAATAGGATTCCGGGTCGGAAATTCTCTCATCTTGTGATAACTCATCAAAAAAACGCTTCGTTATCTTTCGCCTACTGTTTTTAAAAACAGTTGTTACCCCCCACTTTTTTGCTAAATCTTTGGATTCATTTAGCAAACTATTAAATGAATTCTGATTTCTTAATTGGCACAGTCTATTTAAAAGATTACTTAATAAAATACTAGATTTCTGTAAGTCATTATTTTCATGCTGTAGAGCTTTAGAAACAGGATAAATAATTTCAAATAGTGAAGAAAAAAATGTAACGAGCACTAAGAAATCAAAACTCTCTAAAATATTAATTATACTTTTACATTCTTCACGTTCATCTTTTTTATTTGAAATTAAATTTAGTTGGTACAAAGTTTTCATGATTAGTAAAAAATTTTTCTTTACTGCTAATAAAGCGTCGTTCCTAGAAGACCATCTGGTAGGACATACCTTTTTAAGGGTAATCAAATATTTTTCAGATAAATCGTCACTTAGCATAGCCCAGCGTTTTATACTATTGCCAAAAAAAGTATATATTTTTTCTAAATTATCGAAAAAAGTCGATACTTCACGAACATGTCTCGCAGCATCGTTCAAAACCAAGTTTAAAGCGTGCGCAGCACAATGAACATAATCGGCATTTGGAGCATGCTCTTTTATTAGGGTTTGTAATCCTCCATACACACCCGACATAACATTTGCTCCATCGTATCCCTGTCCTCTACATTTAGTCAAATCAATTCCATATTCTTTAGTCAAATTTAAAATGACAGTTTTCAGACCTGCAGCACTGCAATCGGTTACTGCTATGAATCCTAAAAAGGACTCACAGATTTTTATTTCTTTCGGCACATTATCATCATTTTCTGTAACCGAGATATATCGAAAAACTACAGATAGTTGGTCAATTTTTGACAAGTCTTGTGTTGTATCCAGAATTATTGTCAGAAATGGAGCTTTTTTAATTTCTGAGATAATACTGTTCCTAACGTTAGTACCAAGCAAACTAATAATTTCGTTTTGAATCGTAGGGCTTAAATCATTTATTTCACCTTTCGGTTTTAGAAAAAGTTCTTTTAAAGTTGCATCATAGTTAGATAGCAGACGTGAAATTGCCGTAAAATTGCCAGAATCAGAATCTAAAGCTACGTTCTATTATAGAACTAGTGGGAATGATCCGACAGCGCAAGGATGATGATGATGACGGGTCTTCAACAGTACCACAGATTATACCTATAATATACAAAGCATTATAACCATTAGCAGTAATACCTAAACGTATTATTCTCTAATTTATCTCCTTGTTGCACTATATCATCGTACTATCGCTTGTCTTATTCGCTTGTCTAAAAATACAAAAACGTAAGTAGTAAGTCATTATCATACGAGAGATAACACTGTTCAGTTTAATGTCCACGTAGCATGTTGGTACAACGCTAAGAGCATTTCAGCCAGGAGTACGGTTAAGCTTTAAAAGACCCACCATACCCCCAGGCACGGTAATAATATCTAACAGTATTGTAACTCCATACAAACGCACGAAACTCGAGTTATACCTACGCGCCGCGAGCAGAGTACCCATTAGACTGGGCGGACTGTACCTACAGTACCCGCAGCCGCTATCGTGCCGCAGCTCGCATGCGGCGCGTCTGGTAGGTATATAACTCACGAAGACGGCCGAGTAACAATACTGTTAGATTACATTACCGTGCCCCAGGGGTATTGCCAGGGCTACGGTGGGTCCGCAGCGCACAGTTTTTATATTAACGTACTGTTTTAGGTTTCCATTGAATGAAATGAGAAGAATAAAATGTACTTTTTTAATAAATGTTAGAAATAAATCACATCGACTTTTTATTTCCCTACCTTAAATTAATTAATCAAATTTACTTTGAGGCGAATTGAATTTACTCAAGACAGGCAAAGTGATCATGTCGCATCTGAGTCAAATTATTGTTTGTGAAACGGTCAGCATGATGTCACAATGCGCGTCGGTACAGAGAGTATATTATTATGTTTATCTCTTTTTCGCGCTTGCGATTAGATGTGCTATCTCACTTACACTTCTTATCTAATTCTTAGTGTGTCGTTTTGACATATTTATATTAGGGTGCGTACGCTTTTCGCGATGCGTGCCACTCGTAAGCTCCGTCATGTTACCTTGTCAGCAAAGAGATTGGATAGTTATTCTTCCATGCTTGTCAGTAACCTGTCTACGGTTTCTTACTAGTATGTCTATGGTTTGAACGATTGAGTTTGGAATACGAATTACTTTGTACTTTTGCGAAAACGTAAATGCGGGGGTGGAGGGGGATTTTGCGGAGCAACGACGCACATACGGGTGTACGCAGAATTTGACTTTTGGCCGCGTAGATCGTTCAAATGAACGATCTACGCGGCCAAAAGTCAAATTTATAAAATACAAACCAGTTAAAAAATAACGACTACCTGGTATGCGGAAGAAGTTTGAGAACAATACCCAACCCCTCCCGTCTTCCCAGCAGTGGCGTGCTGCGCTTCCCGTGCAGTCGAAATTTGATCGACCCGCATGGTGTATGTGTCTGTTCTGGGCGTTCGTGTGCAAACAAAGAATTTAACAGTGAATATTTATTATTTCACGATTATTTTGGAAGAAAGAAGTTATGGATCCTGATACAGCAGGTAATTATCTACTATTTAAAATAGAATTTCAATAGTTTTTATAATTGGAATGATAAGTTTTAGTGTATTGAAAGTCATGCGTATTATGGAGTATTTTTCTAGTTATGATTTACGTTTAATCTTGAATTTTTTATACTTCCAAGTTAGATCCTGTCATAATTATTTATATAGGCCTAAGTTTAAAGCGTTGAGTAGAAACTAAGTCAAAAATTAACTGCGGAAAATCGCGGATAAGTACCTAATTGGCCCTTTTACTTTCTTTTACGAAAACAGAAAAAAAAGTCTTTATTTATGCTAAGTAAGTTTTTCAAGAAAGTGTTATTGTTTTAGGTTCACAAAGTACTTCGAGAGCAAGAATTATGACCCGTAAATACTTGTTCGACCGCATGCAGAACTTTAATTTGCCTAATTTGGCAGAAAAACTGACTTTCTTGACTGAGGAACTTCTGTCATGGGAAGGGTACTCAGAAGACCAAATCAAGACCTTGAAATATCTCGCTTTAAAAGCCAATTAAGACAAAGATGGTCAAAGGCTCATAAGAAGGAAGACGTATTTCGCAAATACAATGATTCATGGCTTAAAGGAACTATTGAGATTCCCGCTGTTGCACAAAATCGGCCAGGCCGCCAACGTTAATCGTTTGGAGAGTCCAGTGAAAGAATGAAAAGGAGGAAAACTGAGGAAATTCGGTGTAATCTAGAAGAAGAAGTGATCGTTCATGCTGCTCAAGTTGAGTTGTGGAAAAGTGGACCACGAAATGCTTCCGATATATTAAAAGAAATCACTAATACTACTCCGACACGTGCAACAAAATATAAAATTTTAATCGACTTCTCCTGACTTCGAAATCCTCTGTTAAGTAGCATGAAAAATGTAAAAAGTAGAAAACTTAATTCCTTCTTGCCAGAAACAATTGTTCTACTTATGTGAATGCAAATCCGGATGAACCTGGTCATTCTTCAGCAAGCGATGATGAACATTTTCTAAAAAAATATATTTTTTTTGTATATTTTTTTATTTTGTATGAATATGCCTCGATTGAATATAGAAACCTTTGTTTTATTTACTTATATCGTTTAGAACCAATATCGACCATAAAATAATTTTAGCCGCATAGATCGTTCAAATACCCGTATGTGCGACGTACGTCCGCCCTCAATCACGCCTAGACAGGCACTGATGAATGGCCGGCGAGCGATATAATGCCAACATTTTGACTCTTTTTTTTCTTGGAGAAAAATGATAACGAAATCACGAAATCTGTTTTTACCATTTATTTTAAAAATAAAGAGCTGTTTCTATTGATAATACTTTCATATAAATTCATTATGGAATCTCTAAGCAGTACACGTTTAAAATTGTGATTTAGTGCCATGTTTAACATTTTTTTTTATCGAGCCAATCATTCCAAATCGTCAGGGCCGGCCTTAGCCATCCACGCGCCCCGGGCGAGCCATTCATTTGGCGCCCCCGTATTTAGGGTTCCGTGGCCAAAATGGCAAAAAACGGAACCCTTATCAATTCGCCATGTCTGTCTGTCCGTCCATATGTCTCAACCACTTTATTGAAATTTGAAAATTAGTAGGTAGATGTATCCTGTGAAACGCTTCATGATCCAGCGTAACGGCAATAGGCTCGCCCCTTCTTACGTGGGACCTAAAATACATAACCTGGCGAAATGGGGGTTCAATACTACACATCTGCCTAACCCCTCCGGTATACAGGCGTGAGGCTATATAAAAATAAACTTTCTATGGAATCAAAGGCTTCTCGTAGTCCACAAGAGCCAAGCGGCTCCACCGTCTTCCCCGGGAGCCTTTACTAAGCTGCCTGAGAGGCGCACTGATTTATTCGACATCTACGTCTGGGAAATCTTCAACTATTAAATAGCTAGTAAGTAGGGCTCCGGTTGGCTAGTGGTGAAGGCGTCGGTGCATGCGCAGCATACAGATATTCGCAGAAGTATTAAACAGCCAGCATCTAAGGTATCACTACTAGAGCCTTTGTCAGATGAGTCTTTCCCAGTACTTTCGCGAAGACTTTTGACCACGGATTTTGCACGATCGTCTCCTATGAGTTCTTTTTCTTCGTTTCGCCGAGCTCCAGATCTCTACACGATGAATAAGGGTTTAACAAGGCTGCCTCTGGTGTTTCCTGTCGCATTAGTTCCAGAAGATAATTTGAAAGTTTAGATTTCCCAACTAATCATATTTTCCTAATGTGCCTTATTCTTAGTTAATGTACAGTACCGACTATGCGCTTAAGTCCTCATCTAGGTATCTATCCGTCACATGGTTGAACGTGCGCTCAGGAGTAACTGCAATGGTGTGATTGGAATAATTACTTTTGTGTATATCATCACGTTATACGGCTATATAACATCAGCGTGATGCTACTCATAGCCCTAAATAACGCGGGTGTGACCGCCCGCGGTTACACCCGCGTTCTTTCATCTAGTGTTACTGAAGGGTGTTACTTTCGTACATAAATCTCCTTATTTGTGTCACTGTCGGGGCGCTTTCAGATCTACATCCATCGTCCAAGCTCATGTTAATGCTGATCGTCTCCTGCTTAAACTCATTTGCCTCCTATTGTTTCTTAAGTTCCCATAATTATGCGCTTTATGCGGTCACAAACATGATTCTCCACGCGATAACCCTAATTCAGTGCAAGGTACTCTACCTGGGTCCGGACGTTGCAGATCTCAGTCCCGTTGTCACAGACATTTGATTTTTTTCGAGATAACCACGTCACCATAGGGTCGTTAGCTTACATGCCTGAAGTACCTAAAATAGGCAGCCCGCCCGATACAAGGGTTATCGTGACTTTTCACTCTTTTCCAGCCGTCAACTGAGTTCCTTGTCTGTAGCTAGGTTCAATCGATGTTGGCAGCTATCTATAGCTCGGGTATTCTTAGCATCCCTTACACTACCATAACCAAGTGAGCAGGCCGCTGCCGTGAGGCAGCGGCCTTCTCACGCAGGCATAATATGGCTATGGACTAGGCATGGTAGGCTTTGTCCATAATCACCACGTTGCACTATGGTTCGTCTAGAACAAGCTAGCTAGACAAAATTATTTTATTAGATTTTTATGTCTAGATGCGGTTAATAAGCAAAGATATAAGGTTTTTGGTACTTTTTTCAAGGCAGTTTGTCATTTGAGCTGGTATTATGAAAAAAAAAACATTTATCGGGCATATGTGTATAATATATTTTTTGAACATTTTATAAAGTGATTTATCCCTCGACGTCGCTATAAAATCTAATAACAGATGCATAAAATATCTAAGAACTAAATCTATTACTCATTATCATCACTATCATCAGATGAATCATCCATTGAATAGTCATGATCGTGAGGGGCAGAACTATGAAAAGTAGAAATCATATTAACATTTTGTTCCTTACAGCTAGGTGGGACAATTAAATCTAATACTTCAGTTGGAAGCGTACCTATTTTCTTCCGAGGAACTTCTCGTAAACCGTTTATTACAGGGTCAGATGTTATCAATAACATATTAAGTAAATCTCTATTCGTAGCCTCCCGTGATCGCTTTCGTGTGTTGTGCTCACGAAATCTTCTGCAGTCCTTATTCCGAGCTTCCTGTGCTTCCTCGGAAAGCTGGCCTATAGGTAGAAGGGACGATCTAATTACTTCGCCACTGTACACTGTGCTGTGTATTTTGTGGACAGTAGCGGGCATGTAATACCATGAATAGAGATTTACATAAAGTTGTCTAGTTTCTTGAGCTAAGTTAACGAATTTTTCAATATTTATATCATATCCCGATGATAAAGTGCGAAGTAGTATGCCAAATTTTTGTATTAGTGAAACATCTAACCCTGTAATATCGGCACTAGCCTCGGGATTTCCAAAAAATCTTCGCGCGGTGTTCCCGTCATTAGTGTTACCGAACCCTGGTTTTGGTTTGTCTACAATCAAGCCCATTTCGCTTTTAAATCGTTTTTTAATGTCATCTGAACGTTGTTTCACACTAGCTTTGTCTTCGGCTGTTCTTAACTGCCATTTTTTTATATTTAGTCGATAGCTAATGTGAAGCAAGCATTCAAAGCACCTTATCCAAGCGTGCAACGTAGACAAACCAAAACCAAGATTATCTTTGTCCGCAGCAAACTCTTTTGACAGATCATTCATCATTGTTGGAGTTGCCCCACAAATAAAACATTTTTGTGAGGAAGAAGTTTCGGTCAGAGCATTGCAAACTTTTCCGTCAATCATTGTTAAAAGCATAACATGTGTGACAGATACTTCGGTCTCCATCACCTTGCAGGTTGTCGGCAATAAAGCGTTTATCTCTTCTAAAACCTTATTGGTTTCCGAAATCGTAAAATCTTTCGTTTCCTTAGAAAAGATAAACTTTATTGGCCGACAATACATTGTAGAACAGGGCCGAGGATTCTGCCACACAATATTACCACTCTCATCTTTCAATTGAAGAGGAACGAAAGAAAATACAAATAAAAACTCGTCACTATCGTCACAATTAGTGAATTTTTGTTTGTACATACTATGACCGGAACTTCCATCACAACCCCATTTACTGATTAATGTGAATGACGTGCAAGGTAACAGACTATGAACAACTTCTTGTTGTGCTGAAACTAAACGTTCGGCAGTCTTATCAAGAATTGCCTGAACTTTGATTTCAGCATGCGTTTCATTGACTGTAATTTGTTCACCTGACGGGTAGCAGGCTATTTTAGCCTTTCTAACACTGTACATTGACGGAAACACCTTATGTCCAGCTTTAATACTCCACTTCCGAGTCTGCTTATAGCTATGGCTACTTGATTTACTATCAACGTAGTACGCTAAAGCTTCCTCACTTGTTAAACTCCTGGGGGCACTTTCTTCACTCGTGGTCTTGGTTATTGAAGGATCACTAGTCACATCTTTAATTTGACGTGCTACACTTCTCTGACCCGAGATTCGAGCTGACACTTCAGCGGCGTAAATTAATTCACTAGCACTTCTGGACTGTAATAGATCGTCTACACGTCGTCTCTTCGTTTTGAGACTAGAATGTTCAAAATCTTTAGTAGGTCTTCCGGGTCCCGGTTCTCCAGATGTAGTTGGCAGAGATAAATAAACGGACACATCGAAAGATATGTCAAGACCCTCCAGCCACGTCGAATACTTTTGTAGGAATCGCTCTCGATTTCTTCCACAGCTGCTCCACTTTTCAGCAAATTTCGTTGAATATCTTGAGATTAGTACTTTAATATCTCGCAGAGACTGCTCCGTAACACCATCAAAATTATATCTCAAAGATATAAACCGAAAGAGCTCCTCATTCCGCGTTTCCTTCGGGTGTTTCAGCCATTCTTCGAAAAAATCCATTCTTGAGACGGTAAAAACTGTTGAAAGAAAAAAATAAATAAAAATTAGTTGTGCAAATATATCGCAATGAATTTTTTTACGTATAACTACTAGACACTTATGAGAATCGTATATGATAGGTTCTACGGTGGGGACAAGTGGGGACATGTTATTATTTGACCGATGAATTTGAAAAAATGAGTAAAAAAGTGGGTGAAAATTCAAACATTTCATTTTATAAGACTAAAGAATGAAGTTCCCATGTTGAAAATGAAATAAAATATAACTACTTACCCTTACGTATACAATCCATCACAAAAACACTTTCACAAATTTCTTTTAGTGACATAAACAATGCTATCAAATATGATGTAAAAATGCAAATGAATGCCCTTTAAATAGTCAACATCTTATAAACATACCTTAATGACGCTCTTAATGAGGGTAGTATTGATAATTAATAGGTGTAATCCTCAATGTATAGGGGTAATGAGTTCGTAATAGTAATTAACTTCCAGGAATTTAAGAGTTGTTTTTGTCTAGCTAGCTTGTTCTAGACGAACCATAGTGGCGTTGGATATTATGCTGGTTGCCAACCACATTAAAATCGTTACCTGCACAAATGAACGCACCTTTTCCGCTGACAATTCGTTAGTCGTCTCATACATTCTCCAACGGAAGGGAATATGGTGTTGTTATTCTATGCCTTGCCGACCAATAGTATAACATAATCAGTTAAAACATTTTATCTACATAAAAAAAACGTCTATAACTTTAGATTTAATTAAGAAGATACCTGTTTGCCAGGGAGATAAATTCTTAACTTAATTCTTTTATTTCCGATGATCAACCTAGCGCGCATTGCGATCTTTTCACTCACTTTACCATACTCCGCAATTCATAGTATATCTATTATTTCATAGCATTTCACTACAACCCTTTAGGCATCTTTAAAAATCTTATAAACAGACACATTTAGTGTACCCTTTAATCCCGCACTTGATTAGGCCCGGACGCCTGCAGCGCCCCTGGATCCTGGCGCCCCGGGCGACCGCCCCCCCCCCCCCCCCAAAGCCGCTACTGCAAATCGTGTTTCTATCTTTACGATTTACAAGAAGATATGTTCAACTTTTATACTTTAATTTTTATTCACTAAAAATATCATAGTTCATGGGACTTTCAGACGTTCAATAATCTTAAAAAGTACTGCAACCTCGCCTTAACCATGTTGTTGGCTATCGTCCAGTCTGTTTAAGCCGACACTTATTAAAATATTTGAAAATTAATTCTTGGTCAGTTGCTTAGTTATTTTAATAGACACTAGCTTTTGCCGGCACCTTCGCTCACGTCAAATTCGGGGTAACATAAAACTACTTCATCGTTCGATAGTAATTTTCGTTTTAACTCTGTTCATAGGGACTAATAATAAATAAAACCGCAAGAAGTAAGATATGAACCGTATACCGGCGAAGGAGTTTTTAAAAATAAAACTGTCGGACTACTGTCCAGCTTAGAGGTTGAAACAGAACTGACTTTATTTTAAAACGAAAGTACAAGGTTTGGTCGGGCGTAATCTAAACAATTCTAATAAAAGTGTAAGGTGATGCTCGATGAGTGATGACGGTGGTGTTTACACCAACGTAACTCCTCCCCCCTTAAGTGAGAAGCACGCCGAAGACTGCTGGTCCTGTGGCAAGGGCTCTTGTGGTTGGAGCTGCTTGGCTTCGGTCGTTGCTGGTCTTCCCCTTCAGTGAAGACATCGGTGGGTGATGAAGCCTATGGCGGCTAGTGTCATGATCGCATACAGGCATATGGTGGGCCAACTGGGTTTAGTAGCGATGATGACTGTTTCTTCCTTTTCTTGTAAATTTTTAGTCTTTTCTACTAGTTTGTCTAGTTCGTTGAGCTGAACATGTTCTATTTGTAGATTCCATTGTGAGTGCTTATTCGTTGTGCTGTACTGTGTTCTAGGCAGGGGAACGCTTTCTCTGTTGATGAGGAATTTCTTGTGTGTACGTAGGGTTCTTCTTTCTATGCCAATGGTGCATTGGTTATTGATTGATATTAGGACGACGCCGCTGTATCTTTGGTAGTGTACTTCTTCTCGACAGGTTGTCTTAATTACTTCTTCTTGTTTCAGGATGGCGATCCAGCTGTTTTCTTTAATTTGGTGTATAATATTCTCATTGAATTCTACTGTGGCGTAAGTGCAGTTGTATGGTTTCTTGTGTTGTAGTAATTGTGCGACGCAGTCTTGTGATGCAATGAGTTCTTGTAGTTCCAGGTGATGGCAGATGACGGTTTCGTCGGTGATGGAGGCGCATGGCTCGCGAGGATACGTAAACATGTTGCTGCCCAAGATCAGGTAAGGATTTTTAGGTATTAGGATAGAATTGTTTGCATTCGGGATCGGGTATAAATGGAGTAAACTATAAGGATGATTAGTTACTAAGGGGATCTCTAACACAAAGTTAATCGATTCATTTGTACTGTATGCTTTGACTACAATAGATTTTTCTATTATATGTATATTTTTCATTGTTGGTGCATAAGATAACTGCAAATCTTTGAAGCTCATATCCTTTTGGATGCTCGCTAACTCCGCAATAAGATAGCTAGGTTCGACTATACTAGGATGTAGTCGTCCTAGGTGACTGAATGTTATGGCATTCTCTAAGTTAACTAATCTATCATATACTTGTTGTAAGCATGTTTCAATTTGATTATATATTTGCATGGTATATACTTTATTTTCTATTTCCTGATTTTCTTCTACTAATTTTCCGATCGCTTTAGTTAACTCTTTCTGATTTTTAGTAATACTTTCTAATTTAGTATGATACTCATTAATGAAATCGGACATTATTCCTAAGGTTTCGCTTTGCTTATTTACTGTTAATTTCCTTATTTCCTGAACTTGGTTTTCTAAGCTAATTGCATCTTCCTGGTCTAGGTTGCCAGTGATAGCTTTTATTACGGATCCTAGTCCATTAATTAAAAGAGGTTTTCTTTTAAATCTAGGGATATATGTTCTTCCTAAGCTGAGTTAGGTAGATCCTAAGTAGACTAATTTACTTTCTATCTTATCTATAAGATATTCTAATTGATTTCTAGTAACTAAACTATCTTTATGATTGGATATATTCTTATGAAATAACTTAAATGTATAATAATCTCTACTTACATCTACATATGTAGTATGTGTATATGTCGCGTATCTTACTAAAGTTATAGGATATAACTAAATGGAATCTTATACCTATCTAATCTAACTCTGATATCTACTTAATGGTAGTCTGTGGTAAATTCAAACGTTCATATTTAGGTTTGAGATATTGTACGCATTAATATTTATTTACTTTTGAATTTCGGCCAATGGTAATTCTTATATAACTGTTTGTATGTTTCTTGTATGCCTCTATGGATGGTTTTGCCTTCATGATATTTTTTTATTAACTCTATTTGTTCGCTGTTATTATCTACTAAGGTTAGCCTTGTAGTACAACGTATTAGCTTTGGGCCTCTATTGCTAAAAATGGTTTTAACTACCTTGCAAAATATGGGATATAACTCTTCGTTGTAAAAATAACAATGGCAAATACGGTTGGGTATAGTATGTTCCTTTAGGAATTTTATAATTTGCTGTTCAGCTTCATTGATAGGGATAAATACGTCTTTAATAACTATTTTGCCTTTGGTTCTATCGTCTATTCTATACTCAAAACCAGGGCATTTTCGAATATGAAACTGTTTTAACTGCCTGTCTATGGCATCTAATGTTTCGGGAATTTCATAATCTAATCCATCGTTTGAGTCGGACTGAATGGGTTCCGGGATGTCTATTGACTGTGGTGGAACGAATATTGTCGAGGTGTCAATAACAGTTTCAATGTCTATTCCTTCAAGATCACTAGACGTATCACGCGACGTTCCGGGTTGAGGTTCTGTCGATAAACTTGTCTGATTTTCACTGTCTAATATCATGTCTACTAATTGATCGTCGTTAGGCATATATTCTACGTCGTTATTATAAAGTATTTCAACACGGGATAATGCGTCGACGTTCATGTTTATGTTACCTTTCCGTTCACACTGTGGCTCTATTGTTGTATACGAATTCATATCGCCCTTTAATGGAATACAAACAAAGTCTGTTGTCAACGTCATATTTTTCATATCGATTTCACATCCTAAAGCTGTCAATAAGTCAACACCTATGAGTCCGATAAAGTCTGGGTCAAAATCAAACAAAAGAAACTTGTGAGTATAATGGCAATTGAATAACGAAGGAAGTTTAACGTAAGCAACGGTATCGTGCTTAGTTACATTATGAGCCGTCTTTGTGAAGTGGATTTCACGCTTAAAGCGTGCATTGTTTTCTAAGATTGCGTTCGGTGAGATGATTGATTGCGTCGCGCCAGTATCGATTAAAAAGCGACCGCCTAATTCTCTAATGTAAATATATGGTAAGCGGTTACGATAATGTAAATTAATGAAGTCTAAATCGTGACATTCTTCTACGGAATCGTCTGGTTCAATATGGAAATTTACGGATGCATAAGGCACGGGTTTAGTCACAATGGGAATAGATCGTATATTATTGTAATTCCTATACGTATCGGGTTGGTACATAGGTTGCGTGTTAGGTACCTGATGGTTTAATTGTCTTTGCGGCTGTTGCGCACTAAAGCTAGCGAATCTAGGTTCTGTCATCTGTTGAGACCTATATGGGTTAACAGAAGCTTGCTGAGAACGGTAAGTATTATTGCTAATCTGCTTTGAATTAGACCTAGGTGTATTAGGCTTTGACCAAAAATCTGCAAATCTCCTATTTTTCAATTTAAAATCCTCCTGTTTAGCCAGGACGATAACCTGCTCTAAGGAATCTGCATTTTGGACTTTTACGCTTAGTGCTAAGATCGGATCTAGCTGGTCTAGAAATACATTGATAGCCATTTTTTCATAATAATCCTTTTTGGTTTGATCTAGGTGAATCAAAATGTAAGTTAATTCTCTAATTTTATCTGCAAAACTATCTATATCTAAACTTAATTTTCTAATATTCATTAGCTCCTGAACTACCTGTACCTCGTCTCGGAATTCGCCGAATCTACGGGTAAGTATGGCTTTAATATCTTCCCAACTATTAAATTCAGTGCATTCTGATAATGCTTCTACTGCTTTGCCTGTTAGCTTATTCCTAATCAAGCATGCTATGCTTGGATGCTGCCTATTTTCTATCAGCTCTAAAGCATTATCTACGCTTTTAATATAAAATGCTAGCGTTTTCTTGTTGCCGTCGTATGCGGGCAAGAAAAAGGATAAAGTTTTATAGTCGATTTCGACTTTTTCTTCTTTTACAGATATGTCTAACTTCTTTTGTTCATGAGGCATTTTAGCACAATGAAAAATACACAAATTCACACAAAAAGTATAAAAATAAAACAAAATAGCTGTAAAAAGTGGAAATCACACACAAAATACAGTACACACAAATCAATTAACGGTGTAGAGTTTGATACACAGTTAATAAATAAAAATATAGGAAAGATCTCGGGAGAAACAGAGGTTGATGCTTACCCCACGAGCATGCCGATGCTAGGCTGAGTTCTGCTTCCTCGCCGGTTTTCTTCGCCGCTTCTCCGCCGGTTTTCTTCGGTCGAACGTAGGAACTTTGTGATCGCGTCGCGGATGTACCGGAAAATAGATTTTCGGCAACCGTATTACAGACACGATCCTACCGACTGCGCCAGATATGAACCGTATACCGGCGAAGGAGTTTTTAAAAATAAAACTCTCGGACTACTGTCCAGCTTAGAGGTTGAAACAGAACTGACTTTATTTTAAAACGAAAGTACAAGGTTTGGTCGGGCGTAATCTAAACAATTCTAATAAAAGTGTAAGGTGATGCTCGATGAGTGATGACGGTGGTGTTTACACCAACGTAACTAGTATTTAAATAAATTCTGTAAACAGTATTTTTAGAGTTCCGCAGTGAAAATGGCTAAACACGGAATCCTTATGGACGCGCTATGTCGGTCAGTCTATCCGTATGTCACAGCCACTTTATGCCGAAACTATTCAGCTTACACACTTGAAAATGGTAGGTAGATGTATTCTGTGAACCGCTTTCCGACGCTATAGAAAATAAAAAATATTGAATAGCTTTTAAGGGGGCTCTTCATAAATGGAACTGATGTGGAAAATAGGTCGTTAAAAATTACTTTGAGGTCCTAAAAGCATTGTTCCTTAAAGTCAATCGTTTGAAAGATATACAGTTCCTAAATGGTAAAATGGGTGTGCGTGTCCCTCTAACTTTTAAAGAAAGAGAGTGAAAAATCTAAAAAAAACATTATGCTGTTGATCGTTATAAAAACTTCCAACGAAAATTGGTTTGAACTATATGTAGTCAGCAGTTTTTGAAATAAAGCACATCTTAAAAACCGCAAATATAGCTTTGTCGTTTATACAAATACCTAAGTATTAATAGTTAGTCGAAGATAATGGCTATGGTACCTAAGTGCCTCCACTACGGAAACCTTCATGAGCGAGTCTGACTTGCAATAGCGAATAGCTTTATAATGTTTCGTCCTAGGTGTAACTTGTAGCCGTTTACCATTACAAAACTTTGGTGCATAAGATTTCGCATTAACAGGACTGGAACACCAACGTTTAGTGTCAAGTTGCGTGAAGGTACTCCTGATAATTGTAAGGAGTTCAGAAACTATAGAGTACGAAGTAACTTAGTCAGTATTCATGATATAGTCTACCGAAAGGTGCTCAACAACATCACTTTGCATAGTGGTAGCGCCATCTACCTTCCTATATATAACTAATCGCATCAACATGAATCGTTCCACGCTTGTCTAGTGCGAGCGATATCATATTTCCGTCCCTCTCTTTCCCTCTCCCTGGAAGAGGCACTGCCTTGCGCCTGATTTCGTCGACGCGATCGTGAACGCGAGTAACAGTCTCGAACATTCCGCTCGCTAAGAACGCCGTCTCGATACCGCTCCGCGCCGCACCGCTGTATCGCCGTTTCGTTTGTACCGCGCCGCTCCCGTATGTGTTTATCACCGCTTCCACCAAGGAAAACCCGCTCGTGAGTGAAGTGAAAACAAGCAGCTGTATCACGAAACCACGAAGGCTGTATAAGGTAAGTGCCTTCCATCCTTAAAATAGCCTATACCCACTCAATCACCTCCTCCCGTATCCATCTCCTCTTCCCTTATTCCTTTCTAGGCGGCGAAGAACCGCTATCCTCTGAATACAGTCCATTTCCTTCTCCAAGTCGCCTAGAACCCTCCGGTTTCGGCACCACGCCATACCATTTTTTTTGGTCCTTCGAGCCGGATTCATTTACGTTTTATACGTTATACCGCTATACCTAGGCAGTTATAGCACCTAGCTATACTCCTAATATATTCACATAACCGTCACATGGTTATTTCCGCCCGCATTAGTAGGTAAACTTTTATGTAGCTACCTACTTATTAAATTATTATTTCTGCAACTATCATAGTTGTCTTATAAATCTCATATTTCAATCAACTTTTATTTCCTCAACACTAAAGTGTTGCCTAATTAGCCTACTTAGGTAAAATAATAGATACATTAGATATTCTTATTTTGTTTCGTTCTCATTAGCTTATACTTACGTAAGCATGTCACAACAAAAGAAGTCACGCGTGTCGGAAGACAAAGAGATGACAATCTTAGAAGCAAAACGCAATATTTTATTTGAGCGCATTCAAAATATCTATGAAAGATCAAAAACCGCATCGATGTCTGACAGTAATAGCGAAGCATTTCTCAGTTATTGTACAACAGTAGATAGTATTCGAACGGATTTTCATAAGTTGTTAGACGATTATAACGCAAGATTACTTTCTATCAATCCTGATGAAAAACCGAACTATCAGGCGTATACCTCATTCGAAGATCTTTATTGTATTATTAAGCGTATACAATCGCAATTGGAGGGTAAATGTTCAGCAGAGCCCGTTGCCCGCAAACCGAGATTACCGCCAATCGAGATTATGTCGTTTGACGGAGATATACGAAATTGGCCGTTATTCTATGCAAGTTTTAAGTCTACAGTGCACGATAATGGTTCTCTGACAGATGCTGACAGGTTGTACTATTTAATAGGTAAACTGTCACCGAAGGCCCAGTCCGTATTTGCAGGTGTCACACCCAGTGCTGAGAATTATCAGGTCATATTTCAGTCACTACTTGACAGATATCAAGACACGCGCGTTCTAGCGTCTACGTACTTTGACCAAGCTTTAAATCTCAAACTGTCCGGCAACGCGTCTGTCTCGAATTTCCAGCTGTTTATAGACAACTTTGTTACCGCAGTTAATTCTCTTAAAAACTTAAAATTAGAAGATCTTTCCGACTTTATGTTGCTTCAACTCGCTTTAAAAAAGTTTGACACTGATACAATTCGCGCATTCGAGATGACGGAACGCAATAATAAAATACCTACACTAGATAGTTTTATTTCGTTCATCAAAGATCAGTGTCGAATATTTCATAATACGCAGTCTGGTTCACCTGGCCCGTCTAACACTAACAACAACAAACAAAGGTTGAATAAATCGCGAAATAGTAATAATAACTCAGTCCCTAATCCACAATCTTACGTAACATGTTCGGAATCTAATAGTAATAATTCACAGAAGTGTCTGTGCAGTAACATAGTGCACGACCATTACTATAAGTGTCCCACCTTTAATGATTTAAATCCAATTGCTCGTTTTAAAAGCGTAAAAGATAACAAAGCTTGCATTAATTGCTTAAGCATAAAACATAAAACGAGTAATTGTTCCAGTAGAACGAGATGTCGCACGTGTAAACAAAAACATCACACACTGTTACATTTTGATAAAAATAACCGGTTGTCAAGTCAAGCCGATAACCTTGACACACTTACGCAGGTGCAGACCACGGTAGCTGCGCCTTCCACGCCTCGCAATAATGAGATATCGTTGTGTACGACATCCATTGCGCGGGCGGCACGCACGCGCGGACGGCCTTCGCGCGCTTGTAGTGATCAGAGCAGTGCTAGGCCGCCATGTATGGCGTCTAAGACTGTTCTGTTAGCGACAGCGCAAGTTATCATATATGATGTCAATGGGTCGCCGCACATGGTACGTTGTCTGCTAGATAGCGCATCTCAGACCAATTTAATAACGTTAGAATTGTTCAAACGCCTCGGATTATGGAATAACTTTAAAAATACGAACTCAATAATCCGAGGGATAGGCGGATCAGAAAAACATTGCAAAGGTTCCGTAGATATTAAAATACATTCGCGTTTTAATAGGGACATTAATTTTAACATTTCTTCGCTTATCGTGGAACGTATTACAGACACGTTGCCAAACGCTAATGTGGACGTGTCGCTCCTCACACATCTCGAGTCACTACCACTAGCGGATTCGGAGTTTGCGAATCCGGCAGACATTGATGTTTTGATCGGAGCCGCAATATTCCCGCACTTGCTACTTACTAAAGTGGTACGTAGTGAGCAAAATAACTTACCGCCCGCTATTGAGACGGTATTCGGGTATGTAATTATGGGTACCGTACCTACATTACATACTTCTCAATACGTTACGTCTTGCTGTTGTTCTGTTCTTCAAGAAAACAATATTGACTCTCTTCTCAAGCGATTTTGGGAGCTTGAAGAGGTTACCGCACCGCCCTCGATGAGCCATAAAGATCTCGAGTGTAAAGAACATTTCCGCGCTACCACTGTTCATGACGACAGTGGCAGATACGTTGTGGCGTTGCCATTCTGTGGTGACCCTTATTCGTTAGGCGACTCGTACGCTGCTGCGCTCAGACGTTTCCATTGTTTGGAACGTAAACTTGATGCATCACCTAAGTTACGCAGCGCCTATAATGACGTCATTCGTGACTACATAGATAAAGGTTTTTTGAGTGTAGTTGTAAACAACGAGGGCAACTCTCTGCCCTCGTATTATATCCCGCATCACGGCGTAGTTCGCGAAGATAAAACCTCTACTAAACTTCGTGTGGTTTTGGACGCTAGTTGTAAGACTACATCGGGTCAGTCGATTAATGACATTTTGCATGCCGGCCCCAATCTACAGGGTGATTTATTTAACATCATAATAAAGTTTCGTCTTTTCCAAATCGCTCTGTCAGCTGATTGCCGCCAAATGTTCCTCAATATCGGCGTTCGCGAATCTGACCGTAGATTTCAACGGGTCTTTTATCGTTTTGACAAGAAAGAACCTTTATCTGTGTATCAGTTCAATCGTGTTTGCTTTGGACTCAAGTCTAGCCCATATCACGCGTTACGAGTTGTTCGCCAGTTGATCGCTGATGAAGGCGATCACTTTCCCGCCGCAGCGGCTGTTGCCACTTCCGCTTTGTACATGGATGACATTGCCTGTAGTGTCATATCCACTCCGCTAGCAATTTCGCTTTGTGAAGAGCTTATTCAGCTTTTCAAGCGAGGCCAGTTTGATCTTGTCAAATGGACAAGCAACTCTAAGGAGGTTCTCGCACGCATACCAGATTCTCATAAGGCTTCTCCAGACATTGAGTTTGAGAAGTCTGTACCGCATAAGGTTCTCGGTTTACGCTGGGACAAATCCTGCGATAGTTTTCGGTTTGACGTCTCACCACCAGATGATAAGTGCACCAAACGCACTATGCTGTCCACAGTGGCTCGACTATGGGACATAATGGGTTTTGTGGCTCCCACAATTTTGTACGCCAAGCTCTTGATCAAAGAGCTTTGGCTATCAAAGTGTGAGTGGGATGAAACACCCCCTGACCATATTGTCGCCGCTTGGGGCCAGTTTTGTATTGAGCTTACCGCGCTCAATCAAGTTACTATTCCGCGTCATCTTGGGTTGGTAGATGGATGTACCATCAACTTGATAGGTTTCGCTGACGCCAGCGAGCGTGCTTACGGCGGAGTCGTATATCTGCAAGTCCGCATTGGTTCTAACTACTCGGTGCAGTTAGTTTGTGCCAAGTCTAAGGTCTCGCCTGTTAAAACCGTTTCAGTTGCGAGACTGGAGTTGTGCGCGGCCCTTCTGCTGTCTCAGTTGCTCCGCAAAGTTCAAGACACAGTTTTGCCCCACTACCCCATTAATAAATTATACGCATTCTCCGACTCCAAAGTAGTGCTCGCTTGGATTCATTCTTCTCCTCATCGCTGGCAGACTTTTGTCGCCAACCGCGTTAGCAAATTGATTGAACTGGTTCCTGCTACTTGTTTCAATCACGTCGCGGGTATTGAGAACCCCGCAGATTGCTTGTCTCGTGGTGTCACTCCACTTAATCTTCTGCATCATCCATTGTGGCGTCGTGGACCTTCTTGGATCTCCCATGATCCGTCAGAATGGCCCATGCAACCCTTTGACCACAGTGCAGAAGACGAAGATGTACCCGAGCGGAAGTCTGTTTCTTATCCCGTGATTGCTGAGGTTGCGGAGTCTCCCATCTATGCACTCGCACTACGCATGTCATCGTGGTCTAAGTTACTCCGCGCCATCGTTTATGTCTATAGGTTTCTTAGACCTAATGAGACTTTTGTATCAAGTACTGATCTGAAATTCGCAGAATGTAAGTTACTACGAGCTGTACAAGCTGTTCATTTTAGTAACGACATTCAAAATTTAAAGGACAATGTACCTTGTTCTCCCGCTATCCTTAGACTCAAGCCGTTTCTCGATGAACATGGCGTCATACGCGTTGGGGGTCGTCTGTCAAATTCGGATGAACCTTATAACTACAAACATCCTTGTATTCTGCCGCGACATGATCATGTTGTCGACCTTCTTGTTGATTTTTATCACAAGAAGCACCTCCATGCCGGTCCGGAGTTGCTTATGTCCTTACTTAGGCATAAGTATTGGATTTTAGCCGCTCGACGAATAATTCGTCACAGAATACATAAATGTAACGTCTGTTTCAAATTTCGTCCGCGTCCGACTTTCCCTCCCATGGCCGATCTCCCTAGCCAGCGCGTCAACCAGGTTGCTAAAGCGTTTACACACACCGGTTGTGATTACGCAGGACCACTGCAGTATACGTCAGTGCGTGGTCGAGGTGTTAAGAGCCGTAAAGCCTGGCTATGTATTTTTACATGCTTAACGACGCGCGCTACGCATATTGAAGTTGCGACAGATTTAAGCACGGTGTCATTCCTGGCAGCCCTTAAACGATTTCTCTCACGGCGCGGCCCTATACAGTGTTTGTACACGGATAACGGCACTTGTTTTGTGGGCGCAAGCTCTTATTTACGCGACCTTTATAAGTTTCTCAGGGAAGAATATCGTACTCGTCTTCAGGAGGAACTTTCCATAAATCATATCGACTGGAAGTTTATTCCACCAGCATCACCGCATTTCGGTGGATAATGGAAGTGGAAATGGAAGGTTATAGGTCAACAGATCCTCTCTTACGAAGAGCTTTTAACTGTCCTTGCACAAGTCGAGGCACTGATCAACTCGCGTCCGCTCACGGCATTGAGTAGTGACCCTGCAGAACCATCCGCGTTAAGCCCTGCACATTTTCTGAACACAGTGCCATTATCGTCATTTCCGGCTCCTGAAGCAGACTCTTTAAGCTTGCTCCAGAGACATACTCTGCTGGATAAACTCGTGCAGTCGTTCTGGCGGCGCTGGCGTGCGGAATATCTACACCAGCTTCAGGCTAGATCCAAGTGGAATAGTCCTGCATCCCCTATACAGGAGGGTACGTTGGTCGTCATAATACATGATAATGCTCCGCCGCTTTCATGGCCGTTAGCCATCGTAGAGAAATTGCATACTTCCAAGGACGGTACAACTCGCGTTGTTACCGTGAAAACCGCCAAGGGGAGTTACGTGCGCCCTGTTGTACGTCTCTGTCCGCTTCCAACTCAGTGAGATCTAGCCTGAAGTTGGACTTACCTCTTAGTTTAAGTATTTAGTTAGTAGTTTTCGCTACTATTGCGTTTGTAGTTTTCGCTAAAGTTAGTTTAGATTAATTTTATTGTCATATCGCTGTCTTAGCCTATTGATGGGTTATGTGGTAGTACACCGAACGTAGCTAAGTTCAATTCTATTTTTTTTAAAGGCAACCCTTTAGGGCCGGGGGGATATGGTAGCGCCATCTACCTTCCTATATATAACTAATCGCATCAACATGAATCGTTCCACGCTTGTCTAGTGCGAGCGATATCATATTTCCGTCCCTCTCTTTCCCTCTCCCTGGAAGAGGCACTGCCTTGCGCCTGATTTCGTCGACGCGATCGTGAACGCGAGTAACAGTCTCGAACATTCCGTTCGCTAAGAACGCCGTCTCGATACCGCTCCGCGCCGCACCGCTGTATCGCCGTTTCGTTTGTACCGCGCCGCTCCCGTATGTGCTTATCACCGCTTCCACCAAGGAAAACCCGCTCGTGAGTGAAGTGAAAACAAGCAGCTGTATCACGAAACCACGAAGGCTGTATAAGGTAAGTGCCTTCCATCCTTAAAAT
Organism: Euclidia mi; assembly: GCA_944739405.2. Lineage (NCBI taxonomy): Eukaryota > Metazoa > Arthropoda > Insecta > Lepidoptera > Erebidae > Euclidia > Euclidia mi. The sequence goes on from OX123184.2 coordinate 89,098,399, forward strand.
AGCCTATACCCACTCAATCACCTCCTCCCGTATCCATCTCCTCTTCCCTTATTCCTTTCTAGGCGGCGAAGAACCGCTATCCTCTGAATACAGTCCATTTCCTTCTCCAAGTCGCCTAGAACCCTCCGGTTTCGGCACCACGCCATACCACATAGGTACAGTCAAATATCAAAGCCATGGTCCGATATATCTATATGCACACTTTCGCATTTATGAGTAGAGAACATTGGTTCAGCCGGTTTAGCGTGAAATCGGTACATACATACATACACATTTTCGCATTTATACCTAATATTATTCGGAATTAGCCAAGGCTGTTACAATAATTATTAGTTTATATAAGTAAGCGAACGAAATAATGACAGTGACCATATGACAATGTATAATGTGACAGTACTGACAGTTATACGATAGCACAAGCGCAGCACTCAATTATTACAGCGCATGCGTTCTTACTGTCAATAGGTAGTAGGTTTGTCCCTACAAACTTCGACCCTCTCTAAAATTCCTCCCAGATATTTTTTGCAACTAATTGTATCCTATGTGTTTTTCCTGGTTCTGAGCTACCTCCCCACCAATTTTTAGCCAAATCGGTTCAGCCGTTCTTGAGTTATAAATAGTATAACTAACACGACTTTCTTTTATAAATATAAAATACATAATCTACTCCACGAGAAACAGCTCGGATTTACGAGGGGTCGTTCGACTACTGACGCAGGAGTTGAGTTACTCAAAAGTATATTTGCAGCTTGAGAGAAGTCGCAAGATGCATGAGGTATTATTTTAGCCTTGTCAAAAGCGTTTGATTAAGTACATCATGACACTCTGGTCAGGAAATTGCATTATTACGGCGTTAGGAACAAAACTCTCGATCTCCTGGTTTCTTACTTGGGCAACAGAATCCAGAAGGTCCAGATCAATGACAAGACATCTCCAGGTTCTGCCTTAAAAATGGGAGTCTCGCAGGGTTCAATCCTCGGACCATTTTTTTATTTATATTAACGATCTACCCTATTACGTTAAGAAGAATCATGAGATTGAACACAATCTATCAACGAGGTATCATCCGCGAACAACAGTTCACGGATGATACCTCCTTAACTTTTAATTTGACGACAACAGAGTAATTTTGACGAAGTAAACAATGCACTCTCTAAAGTTGTTAATTGGTTTAATGTAAATAATATATTACTTAATGATAAGAAGATGCCCAATGTTAAATATTTGGAAACCAATGTACAACTTACCGAATCCAGAATTGGGCCCGTCGGGACAACTAGGTATGTTTCTAGGTATTATGCTTGATACGAAACTTCAATGGGGTCCGCATACAGAAAGACTTTAGGGCAAACTTAGTTCTGCACCTTATGCAGTTAAGACAATTAGACGCCTTATAGATATAGTGTAAGATATCTCAGTAATTAAAGGTGTCAGTTCCTTATAGTAGCAATCGTTTTTATTCTTGTTAACCACACAACTCAATGTGTAGTTGTAACAATCATGTGACATAATCCGGTGCATTTTATTAATAGCTGCATAAAAAATATGTCTACTTACTTAAAAAAAAACGATCCTCAGGTGTTATTATTGTTTAGAATGACTCGGCATGATGTCCAAAAAGAGTAGACTTAGGCTTGGTGATGGATCTTGGGACACCCTTTATACTGGGTGCAAGGAACGGCGTATTAAAAACCATTACCAGCGATTCAGTACATGATACTAGGCACTTGGATGTCGAATGTGTGACGAAAGACGACAGCGATATCCGTATATAAAAAACTGATGGTTTTATAAAATTTTCCAGCCACTGAATGAAAACCCGGCCATTGTAAACGCTTTAGAGATAGAGCAACCAATGAGAATCCTCTTGACACTCTTGATGGAAAATAATTACAATAAACTTGTTTTTAGTCCATTGTAAAGTTACATTTGGTATTGCATTTGTCAGAGGACACAATTTTACTTTTTAGTTATATAGGAATGGCTAACGTCCAAACCTATGGGACGTAGGTACTTCTTATCTCTCAGCGCCTATCTTGGAAAGAGTGTAGGGTCTTATATCTGGTAAATTATTGATCACACAGAGAACTTGTAAAAGCATTATTCGTCGCTTGGTTCTGATACTTTTTGTCGTAACACCAAAAATAGTAAAGTTTGTCTTTGTAATCGCACTAACTAATATAAAGCAATACAAACGGAAAGCAGTACTTTTTAAATGACAAGAGACCTCTAACTACCTCTTAAAACTAAAATAAACGTGAGGATAAAACATTAATTACAAATCAAATGACGTTATTAAAAATGTACGCTAACCCTAACTACCGCAACTCACAATAATTACACAAAGCACCGTCAATTAAACCAATTTCGTATCATTGGATCATTTTGTTATCATCGAACGTACATCGGCCGCACATTCTAGAAAACCCTGCGACATCATGGAGCCCGTTACCTACCTTCCGAGTAAAACAACAAACTTCTTCTACAAAATCAACTTAATAGTTTACTTATTCGGCTTCCCTAATTTCTGGATTGAAGACTTGAAATTCTCCAAACGTTTTATCTATCTGTACGATCATTTCTCGCTCTTCAATAATGCTTTGCTCATAATGTTTATTATTTTCGAATTTGGTGGATTATACACCCAACGTAATTTATCTGAAAATCAACGTTTTAATCTGTGGGTGTTTTGCTTTTCACATCCAATCCTCTGCTTCTATCGTTTAATCATGACTTACCATAAGATGAAGGTAAGGCAGGTGTTGTACAGTCTGACGGTAGCTTTGAAGGCAGTTCACAATGACCCTGAAGTGGAGAAGCAGTTGATAACAAATACTATGACTTATTTAGCCGCTATTCTGTCTAGTTGTATGCTTTCAATGGTTATGTATACATCTGACGCGTGCATGGATATGAAGCGGAATAGTAAGTTTGTTTTTTATATTCATATTTTGAAATATGTGTCAGAATTCTTATGACTAGAGCTTCAGCATGATTTGTACGGCATTGTTGAACACCGTTGTAAAAATAAAGTTTAAGACTAAGGCCTGTTGTGTGTGAATGCCCTCGTTCACCGGAAGCCGAAACCCCTGTACAATATTTACCATGGTGTCTCCTACCTTTAATTCTGGGCATTTTTCAGATTCAACTTTCACCACAATAATAACAGCATACCCGGATGTGCAAGACCGATCCACTCTAGCAAACTTCGTTCGGGTACTCACTTACATTTTCTGGTGGATATTCGTATCCAGAATCGTCGCACTGTATTTTCTGGTGATACCTCTAGCCACCTGTCTTAGTCATCAGTATAAAAACCTGCAGAGTTATTTCTACAGTCTCAATGAAATATTTGACAGAGAAGATTTGACCCCGAAGGAAATGGAGGAACTATATGAAAAGCAGTTCAAAGTTGGAATTAAGTTCCATTCGGATACTCTTCGGTAAACTATTTTTACTCTATTTTATCTTCATCATCTATTGTTGTCCTGACTTGGCAAGTTGGCAAAGTTATTCTATTCAACTAATTTCACACTATTTTATGCATTCCTAATTGTGAGACATGATAGAATACATGGGTACGTGTAGGTAGTAGCAGACCCGCAGACGTCGTCCTGAAAATCATATTTGGTGATACACCGAAGCTGGACCACGGATTCCAATTGTATTTTATATGCACACAAAATTTCATCCAAATTGGTCCGGCCGTCTAGAATGATTTTGGAGACAAACACACGTAAAGAAGAATTTTAATACCTATATTTTAAGAAGCTATAATTATATACAATACAATTGTTTTAGTTGCACTCGAGATACTCAAACGGTCTGCAGTGGAGTGTTTAGCGGACAAATCATCTTTAATATAATATTGGTCGTCGTATTTATGGCTCAAATGGTGGTAAGTAAATAAAATGATTAGTTGTTTTATCATACAACATTTCACAATTCTAATCAAAGGCCTCTCCTAATTTGGATCGCAACAGCATTGTAAGTCATTATGAGGTTTTGGCTTACTGTGCCACGCTGGTCAGACGGTTTGGTAAAAAGTTTCATGTCAAGTTTATAGTCTCTTCACAAAGTTAGATCGTTATTTAGTTATATAATTGCTTTTATATCATCATCATCATCCTAGCGCTGTCCCGGTAGCGTTCCAAAACCTACAACTTGGCGCCGGGGTCGGCTTAGTCCGTTTAATTGCTTTTATGAACGATAAATATAAACACCAAAAAAAGTCCTGTAGCATCAAAATCCAAGCGTTCTACAAGACGTCCAAGTTGAGTTATTGATGAGTAGTGTTCGTAGGATTTATTTTGACATAATGCACCCATTCATTGTTTCAGAAATCGGAGCGTAATTTAGTGAACTTGTGTGCGACATCGTTTACAGCGTCGACTGTTCTTATAAGCACGGGGTTTATCATGTGGAATGCTGGTGACGTCACCGTGGAGGTTGGTGTTGAACAGTATCAAAATGAAGATTGTAACACCGTTTTAGAGTTTTTAGTACCTGTCGTTTCTATTGCAGCATTAGGTTAGGTTACGTTAAGCTTTCCTGTCCCAAGATTTCAACTTGGGATCCGAGGATCTACTTTTAAACCAGATTTGACAATATCAGCTACACAGAACACCTTTTACCATACGGATGTGTTTATAATATTCGTTTCATGAAATCGCTGGGAACTTATTCCTAATAAACAACTAAAATAGACAAATATTTCAGGCGTCTCATCTGTCGACGGCGATATATTTCTCAGGGTGGCACAACTGCCGGGGCGCATCCTCCACCCACGTGCGCAATCTAGTTGTCATCACTATGAACCACGCACAGGTAACATTTATTTGGGAATGGTGATTGTTGGATCGTATGTACGCACTCTTACCTATAGAGTCCAACACAGTTGTGTTTTAGCTGGGTCAGGGCCGCACACCACATGACTGGTCGCCGAAAGAGCGACCTAACCATAAGCACTCCATTAATCTTCTTCACTAGATGAACCCGTGGTTACACCCGCGTTTTTTTAGACTACTGCTCCGCTCCCGTGGCTCATGGCGTGATGTTATATAACTTATAGTCTTCCTCAATAAATGGGCGATCTAACACAGAATTTTTTTACTGAGAATTTTTCAAATCGTAGCAGTAGTTTCTGAGATTAGCGCGTTCAAGCAAACAAACAAACTCTTCAGCTTTATCTTCTTAATAGGTATATAAAATCCTTGCGTTACTGACTGACTGACAGACACACTACAGCCGAAACTATTGGGCGCAAGAAGCTGAAATTTGGCATGTATGTTCCTTGGGGAGCGTAGGGGTGCACTAAGAAGGGATTTCCCGAAATTCCCACGGGATCGGCCAAAACGGGTAAATTAAAAAAAAATGCAGGCGGAGCAGCTGGCGTCCTCTAGTATTAGTATAAGATTAAAAAAATATATCATATTATTATAACCTCGTAAGGTCCCGTGTACATATTGGTGGGGGGGCTCAGTAACCGTGGGTGAGGTCCAACATCCACGGTGAAGCTAAGCGGGATCCCGGGAAGGGACGCTCCACGTGGGCTTGCGTGGGGCCTGCGTAGGATGCGTCCCAGGGTGCGGGTGCGGGGGACAGTTCTGTCTGTCCCTCGCAGTCGGGTGCGGTCGCGGGAGGAGAGGCGTGTCGGTGTTGCGTTGCCGCGCGCCCTATCTCGCGCGACGAAATGGGGGCGCACCAGGTATCGTTGCGTCGCGGTGGGGACGCAGAGGAAGAGGAGATGCGGTGTTGCGTTGCCGTCCTCCCTATCCTCTGCGGCCGCTGGGTGTTCGGTGAAACCCTACCCTCTGACACATGGGTACATGAGGAGCACGGGTTGGTTTATAGTCAGTAAGAGTCTGACATGTACATATACAAGTACACAAGGCGCCAAGTCAAGCTAAACAGTTGCAGTACGATTTTGGCACTTATTTCCTACGCCCCATAAGGATGGTACAAAGGTCAAAGTGTCTAGCTTGACGCGTAGCCGTGTGTACATATCAAGCTTAGTAGTTCTGTCCTGACATTTAAAATACATAGTATCTGCCTAATGTACTCACCCAAGTACAAATTTTTCATTCCTAGTTTACTGTGTAGGTATTTTTGAACGGCCACTCAGCTACGGCTATTCTCATTCTTTATTCTATCTTCAAATAAGTACATTATAGGGGAGAGGGTGGCAAGATGGGGTACTTAAGCTTTAAAGGTCAATAATATAAAAAATTACATAGTTAAACAATTATATTTATTTTTTTACTAACAACTTATTATTACTCTTCTAATATTTGGTGTCATTAGGCACTTTTAGTTACACATTTAAGAGAAAAATAAAAAAATAAAAAAAAGGTATTTTGCCCCGTCTTGCCCCATGGTGGTGGAAAGATGGGGCACCCCCCTGAGGTAAGATGGGGTGATGAGAATGATTACAGATAAAGATGATTATTTGGGCCGGCAGAACTCGCCGATATGGATGAATTCGTCATCATCATCATCATCTATCCCCGCGCAGCTATTATGAGACCATCTTCCACATAGTGAGCATGATATACCCTTCAATGGAAACGGAATATACTTCCTGACCAAACATACATGGCGTGTCCCTTTTAGTGGTGCGTTTTTAGTCACGAGTCACGAACCATTCTAAAAAGAAAACTGTAATAAGCACACAAAAACAAAAGCATTTTTACGAAAATCAAGCAAAAACAAATTTTTCTTCATTGGGAGGCAAGAAGAACTACCAGTTATCCCATCTTGCCTGCAGAGCCATTTGCTTGCAATAAAAACAAAACAAAAAAAACAGTTAACAATGTTAAGGAAACAAAATGCTTACCTTATTATAGGTTAGTTTAAGCGTCAATTACAGAAACACCTCACCAGTTAGCGTTATTTAACAAACGGCCATCACGTGTCAAACTAGAAGAAAATGTGAGAAACAACTTGCAGTAAAACAATTTTTTTGAATTTTTTCGACATGAGTGCACTTGCGAACCATTAACCACCGGGTGACTGACAAGTACCATTGTGGCGCATCGAACGATGAATGAACTAGCGTGATAGGTCAGTTTGAACTGTGAATTTAGCTGGGTACCCCGTCTTACCCGCTGCCCCATCTTACCTCCTTCTCCCCTACTAGACGGGTCATGTCAACTTTTGGTATCAGTGTCACTTTACAGCAAAAATGTCTTCACGGTCGGTTCGCCGGCCGACAAGATGTAATTTAATCTTGTTGTTGACTAAGCTTAAGAACCACTTGGTTTAACAATGACTGTTTCACTCATGTGACTTTTAAAGGGAATATTTTATTGTTTTTATACATAAATAACATTTTTTATTTATTTTTATTTTATTTATTTATAGTCCCACGCCTGTATCCCCGAAGGGGTAGGCAGAGGTGTAATACGAGTATAATTACACCCATATTTTGCCATGAATTTTTAGGTCCCACGTAATAGGTGGCGAGCCTATTGACATACCAGGCACATTACCAAACTCCGTGCTGCTACTGAGAATTTCCTTAAAAATAATGCAATGTTAGAGAGCCCATTTATCGAGGAAGGCTATAGGCTATATAACATCACGCTATGAGCGACGGGAGCGGAGCAGTAGCCTTAAATAACGTGGGTGTAACCGCGATCATCCTCTAGTACATTATGACAGCCTTAAGTACTCACAGAAGTACAAATTACGCTTGGTTCCTACTTAATGAGAGTCTTATTTTCGCAGAGACCCGTCGTGCTGAAGGGTTTCGGATACATTGGCCTGTCATATCAGTCATACCTAAGGGTAAGTAACTAATTAGCCGTCATTTATAATCATAATTAACACATTAAGATATTACCACTACTAGCTGTTGTGACATTGTGCTCGTGGAAAATTTACGGCGGCCCACGTTGAAGAGGGTTTGTTTAAGTCCACCCTTCATTCAAAGCCTGCTTATGTTTGCCAGCACAAGTACCCTATGTGCATTGCAATATTCTGGGTAACTAACTATAGACTCTACCTTACCGTGACTCTTCTGAGAATTCGCAGTAAGCGTTAATGATTTAGGCTAGGCAATCGTAATTTGTCCAAACAGTCAGTATTTAGGTATTTTCCAGATTTAACTATGACTTGTCCATTATTCCATAGTTATAGGGCTATACTGATGCCGTATTTCTCATCATTACTCTTTTGTTACCCCGAGTGTTTCTTAAACACCCGTCTGTTCGAGTAACGCTAGGCGTATCCGTAGACCCGTGTGTTCGGCCTTCACAGGGCGGGGTTGCCTAAACGGATATGTCCCGCAATACTGTCTTCATAAAGCAAATGTTGGAAAAGATGAGTATTTGATGATAAAATTCATTTGTTTCAGATCGTAAAGTCATCATACTCCGTTTTTTCAGTACTGTTTTAAAACAGTTTATATCGGCTAAGAAAAAGACAATTTAGCATCACTAAAATTGCAATTAGATACTTACTTATGTAGAATCTGAATTGTGCACTTACGAAGAATTAGACAGAATTAAGTCAATCAACTAATCAAATAAATGTTCGCCAAATTGCTTGTCAATTATACAACCATTTTCATACTCGGTTATTAGTTATAACTACATAATACTACAATTTTCACGCATTAAGCAATACATAATAAATAACTCGTGTCTTTATTCGAACAATTAGACAGGCAATCCACGGAATTAATGCCATGTAAGCCATTAAACTGATGACGCAGCAGGGGTAGGCACGTAAGGTCGACCGACGATCTGGTTATAATCGCGGGAAGCGGTTGGATGCGGGCGGCTCAAGAGCGGTCTCTGTGGAGAGCATTGAAGGAGCTCCATATCCAACAGTGAACGTCTCTATGCCGAAATGATGATGATGACGATGAAAAGCTCTAAGTTCTCTAAGGCTTAGCGAAAAAAAATTGCACTAACAAAAAACCAGCTACCTACTACTACTATGTACATAGTAGTAGCTGATTTTTATGGTTATAATAGTCTTTCTTTGAAGGTAAACACTTTTAGGGCTTTTATAACTTTTTTATGTCAATTATAGAAAATAGAGTACATACGTGAAAACGGTACTAAAAAGCTAATACCAGGTACTGTATTGTGACGATAAAATCAAAATTATCATAATAATCTGCTGCTGCTTCATGTAGGTAAATTATCGTTTTGCGGTACCTAGCGCTCACAGAGAGACCTGGCTTGCCTTTCGTTTTAGGTCGGCAAAGTTAAGCGGCACGTGCACAAGTCACCACTTATATGGGTAACCGCGTGTGGTATTTACACCAGAGCGCTACCTTGCTTTGGAGGGCACGTAAAGCTATCGGTTCCGGTTCCGGTCTCAGTAGCCACACGAATCGTAAGGCCTTGTTGGAGGCCTTCGGGCGGTCTTAAAACTCCGACACCAGGGTTAAATCCTGAAATCTGGACATCGTGATAAAATGTCTATATCCACAGTCCACCAAACCAGCAATGAATTTTTTTGCGAAAATACTGCAGTGTATGAATGTTCCCCAGATGTTTCGCTACTGCAATAGTTTCCTAGAGATTCGGTGCCACTTAAGACATTCAGTAGGCTGTGTCTCCTAAATATTTAAGCACCTAACAAACAATATATGTAGGTGTGCAAAGGACGTTATGGAGTAAGTATACAGAAAAATGAAATATATGAGATAATAAGCCAGCGTTTTATTGATTGAGCATTGGAATAATTGTTGATCCCAGCCCAGACTAATAAGAAATATAACCGCAAGAAGTATTTAAAACATTTCTGTAATTTCTGTAAACAGTATTTTTTGAGTTCCGTAGTCAAAAATGGCTAAACACGGAATCCTTAGGGTCGGAACATATCTGACGGAAGATGCGTCGGATGTATCTTCGGTCGTGTCTATTCCGTCAAATGAATCGGTACACATCTGACGGAAAATGCGCCGAGCGTATCTGCACACATTCGCTGAAAGCGTGGCTATTGCACACATATCAGTTTGTTCGTGCAGGGCCGTACTCAGGACAGCTCAATATTTTACTCTCATATTCTTTTACCTAATAATTTTTCGTGTTCCCTGATGTTATGTAGTCACTGAAGTCCTGTAGTTATTTATATTGCAATTCGAGTTTGACTATTAAAAATATGTCGGACTTCGGAGATTTTTTTATAGTAGCCAACAAGCGTTATTTGAATATATTTCCAATAAAGGTATGGAGGTTCAAAAATAAAAGACGATGGTGGTTACGGTTTTTAACAAAATGTATACAAATGATATAGAAGGGGTTACAGTTGCAGAGCATGACACAAAATGTTTTCTATATATATACAATTAATAATAATTAACATACCTATATAGTATTTCTATATATGGAAATTGTTCCCGTGGACCTTTAGCACCTCATACCTAAAAAATGGCCCTCGATCCAAGCTAACAAGTATGCGTACACTCACAGCACATACTAACAGTATATTATTCTACACATTTCGTTTCTGAAAAATAAGTAAGGTCTGGCGGCCCTGAAATCTTACGATCTTAAAAATCACCGATCTGGGAATGACATGGATATGGTATGTCCAATACCTACGAATTTAGTGTGCATACCTACGAAATTAGCGTGCATACCTACGAAACGTTGGGCAAATAAAATGGCTGCCATTTGGGTTGTACTCCAGAATGTAGTCGATATCGGTATGGAGCCGGTTGGAGGAAAATAATACATTTTTGTAGTAACTTACTTTAGTTAGTTTAAATCTTTTGCCAGATTAGTTTATTCCATAATGTAAATGTGGACGAACATGGCAAAGCGAAAGACGACCCTTGTATCAAACATGTAACAAAATATTCTCTGAGAGCCAATATCGATACTGTGTCGCTGAGAAAGTACCGGACATGAATGGCACCATACATACGGTAATGAAACACACAGCCTGAAGCATTGATTCATCTGGTTTTTAGACATCTTTTTGCACAAACACAAAATTATTATGTTCGATATACAACGATTGCACAGCAGATGTACCACAAACCTTGGCGAAAAATTTGGCGACACTAGCACGAATGACATTTCTAATAAAATATCTCCATGATTAATTTATTCAGTAAACTATGGCTATTTCTTTTTTCTGACAGAGATATCCCTAAGACAAAACGAGACAACACTGTGTTTGGTGGCTTTATGTCGATTTCGTATATATGTGTATAATGTAATTTTTCTATATTATGTACTATTTGCCCTTGCGTTGACGGAAACGGAACAGACGCTGTACGCTCGACGTACTAACGGATTTTCGGTCAGGTGTGAAAGGTTGAACGTTTTTCTATATATTTGTATGTATTGGCATTTCGCGACGGATAAAACGCGACGGATCTTCCGTCAGATATGTTCCGACCCTAACACCAAACACAAATCTCCATTATTGGGCTATACTTCTCCAACTTTCGTTTTAATTGTTTAAGAAATATAACTGCAAAAAGTATTTACACATACAGACTACTTAGTACTAAGACTTAGTAGTACCTACCTCTTTGGTAGTACTCAAAATGTTATCCGGCATCTGTGACGTTTCGCTAGAGTTGCCAATATGGCGGCTGTGATTTGTCTGTCAGAACCATTAGAATTTAATAAAATAGGTACTCGACAGTCAGAATTTTGCGGATTTATGTTGTCGACTCGAAATCTTTATTTTTTAATGTTTTCTTATTCAGGTAAGGTTTCGATGTACTCCTTGACGAAATTATTAATATAAGATTTGACACTGCGTTAGCAGCGCAGTCCGTCGGTTCCAATGTGAAACATTCCAAAAGCCATAACACATTTTTCAGTGGACTAAATTGTGAATCTAAACCATTCTCAAGTCTCCTTGAACACACACAAAAAATTTCATCAAGATCAGTCCAGTCGTTTGAGAGGAGTTCAGTGACATACACACGCACACAAGAAATATATATATATATATTAAGATAGATGACAAAACCTGGAATCTAAAGATATCGTTCAATTTTACGAGTGTTAAGGCTCCATCAAACAGAACGCGTTCTCAGCGCGCGTCAAAACGTTAACCTGTCACCGCGCTATAGCAACGAATTGTATTACTTTCTTGTGTGGTGACAGACTTAGAATTCAAAGTGAAACTGCCATTTGATTCCGTAGGTGCTATAAAAGGCGGCTAGGAAAAATACATCAATAAAATAGTTTCTTTTGAAGAGCCGGAGCACTCGACATCAAACTCTATACCAACCCATCTAGGCAGCGCTGTATAATAAAGTCAAATCCTCTTAATGACACACAATAAGTACTCTAGTGTCGAAGATGAGTATAGGCCAATGTCCAGCAGTAGACTTGGAAAGGTTTCAGGGTGATGAAATTTATCGAAATACCCGTGAAGAATATAAGAAGAAATCTAATAGGTACATTTATTTTTCGTCGTTTTCAAATGATATAAAATTAAGCAATGTCGCTGCTTAATTTTAATAAATAAACCGGTCATGTGCGAGTAGGACTCGCGCACCGAGGGTTCCGTACAAACCTGTAGGTAATAATAATTATTTAAAGCAATATGTGATGTAACTAAAAAGTTAAGGTTTTCGAAATTTTTCCTATGTGCTATAAAACGTTGCTTTATGCCAAATTTCAAGATTCTAGCTAGATCGACTGGAAGTACCCTTTAGGTTTGACTTGAGCATTTGATATGAATTTCATTTTTATACCTCTACGGGTTCATGAGGAAAGGGGTAGTTAAAACCTTTAAAATTATTAAAAGTATTTTAATTATTTGATGTATCTATGTATGTTATGTTAACAGCCTTGGCTAATCCCTACTAATATTAGGTAGGTATATATGCGAAAATGTGTATATATATGTAGGTATGTACCGATTTCACGCTAAACCGGCTGAATCAATATTCTCTACTCATAAATGCGAAAGTATGTTACATATATCGGACCATGGCTTTGACATTTGGCTGTATGCAAAGTGATATTGGTGAGCACCTTTCATTAGATAATGTCATGAATACTGACCAAGTTACTTCGCACCCTATAGAGTTCCCGAATTCCTTACAATTATCAGGAGTACTTACCTTCACGCATTTTGAGACTGAACGTTGGTGTTCCAGTCCTGTTAATGCGGAATCTTGATGCACCAAAGCCTTTTAATGACAAAATGCTACAAGTAACACCTAGGACGAAACATTATAAAAGCTATTCGCTATTGCGAGTCAGACTCGCTCATGAAGGGTTCCGTAGTGTTGTTCTGTAGCTTACCATAGCCATTATCTTCGACTAACTATTAATTGTTTTTGTATAAACGACAAAGCTATATTTGCTGTTTTTAAGATGTGCTTTATTTCTAAAACTGCTGACTAGATACATATCGTTCAAACCAATTTTCGTTGAAAGTTTTTATAACGAACATATATTTTCTTGTTCGAACTGTTATATCCCTAAAATGTATGGCTTTGTGCTAACCCTATGCTGACCAAATGCTTGGTCAGCAATCCGCGTTCTAATCTGTAGTATGATGCCCACTTTCAGACAGTCGGTCCCTAATTTGCCAAACGTTCAAGACGTTTGGCAAATTGGGTCTTATTTAATAGACGATTAAATGGTCCATCTTCTAAAATAAAATAAACCTACTAGCTCAACGTGGAATTTGAAAATAGAGCCAGGTTTAATTTAGTGTCATAGCTTTTTTCTTTCAATTATTTATTTATTTGAGGGTTTTGTCTCCCCTAAAAGAGTTTCCAAGATAAACATGACGTCCGGTACCAACTGGCTGAACATACTCTTCGAGTCATGGGACAAGTGAGAATTGAAACCTTAATATGCATTTAACTAACCAAAAACAGTCATTTACGCTGAGGATTCGAATCCACGACCCTATGCATTTTGCTAGGTTGGTATCCCTACTAGTAAATAACTGCTGATTGCAGAGCTTAAGAATAAATACAGGAAAAAATGTTCTGCCGAGTGCGTCATCCAGAAGCACTTTTTTGAACAAAAGCGGCTATTACTCGAAATTCACACCAATTGGCTAAGACTTTTAAACCTTTTTGGATAGCAGGTAATACCAGGAAGTTATTCCAATACTTTACATAACATGTCACATATTATTTTTTTCAAATAATTGCATTTTTGTGGCGTCATTTTATTTTATTCGAACATTTTTTGTGTGTTTTTGGCTCTATTTTCAAATTCCACGTTGAGCTAGTAGGTTTATTTTATTTTAGAAGATGGGCCATTTAATCGTCTATTAAATAAGACCCAATTTGCCACCAAGAATGGTCAAAATATTTTTTTAGAAGATGTTTATAACAAAATTTTGGGATTTGCTCAAAAAATCTTAAAAACCGTTTTATTCCAAAATGGTGCATTTTGGACCCCCATATGTAGGATAAAAATACTCCATTTTGGCCCTAGAATCACCTCCTGAAGGGAATACGAGCAATTACAAATCATCCTGTATACTTACCGTGCTGTTGTTCCGGTGATTCTCTGTACGTCGCGACCGTGTTCTTGAAAGGCCCATTGCTGCGCACTGTTCGTGCTGCAGCCTGTCTCTAACCTTGAACCTGCAAAGTATACCCTCTGTCACGCGTAGTCTAACGCTGTGACCGGTATACCATTCCCGACGAGAAAGCACCAACCAGACGGCGATATCTTCGCGGCATCATCCTTACATCCGGTCCAGGAATCCAGGACTTACCAGGGAGTGACGAGAGTGAAGCGTGGTGAACTATTACTGTAAGTGAAACTATTCCTTAACTTTGATCCTGAGACTGCATTGAAATCGTCGAAATATCCTGAAATCAAAGTGTTAATTTGTCCTATCTGTATAACATTTGTGTTTTCAGTGTTCCAGTGTAGAATCTATATTACGTTAAATAAGTTTTATTCATTATAACGTTCTTATAATTATAAAACCAAATAAGTTGCATCGAAGTGACTCTTATCTAAGTCACAGTTCTACTCAGACCGTTCCCAGTAACACCTACGCACATCATACCTTTGTTATCGGCTCTGTTCAGAATACTATACAAGCATTTGCGTTCGGGTTTGGCTTTGATTTATTTTAATTATATTATATCATATTCTTTTCTTTCAAATTAAAATGGAAAAATCAGATTCTAAGAAAGATGTTAAAGAATTAAGATCTGAGGAAGAAATTTCCTTAAACGTTGTGTTGAAATTCATTAAACCTTTTAACGGTGACAGAGAGAAATTAACTGCTTTCCTGAGAAATTGCGACAGCGCAATTTCTTTAGCGTCTTCATCCCAGGAAGAAGTAGTTTTTAAATATATTTTAAGCCAACTAGAAGGGAAAGCCGAAACAGCCTGTTCAATTAAAGATTTTGAGACGTGATCATCACTTAAAGAATTCTTAAAAAATCAATTTGGAGAGCGCAAGCATTACGTTCATTTACTTACCGACTTGCAAAACTGTAGACAAGGCACTCAGGAAACCGTCAGCCAATTTTCTCTGCGTGTAGAGACCTGTTTACAAAAACTTTTAACAGAAGTAACCGTTTCAAATTCCAAAAAGAGCTAACTTGCTGGCAGATTAGCCGCTATGGAGGATCTTGCCCTCCATACTTTCACTTTAGGATTGCATCCTAGAATAGCGAACCTAGTCAGAAGTAGAGATCCTAAAAGCCTGAATGACGCAATAAACTGCGCCATATCAGAGGAGAAAATACAACAGTTTTCTTTCCGTAACACTTCCCTAAACTTCAACAAAACAAAAACTTTTTAATAAAAGAAATGACTCTTATAACCGCGTCCCACAAAAACCTAATAGTAACTACCAAAACACATCTTCTTCTCGCGATTCAATGTTTTGCAGATATTGCAAGAAGCAGGGTAACCTTCTTGAATACTGCAAATTACGTGAATATATTAATAAAAGATATTCTAATGGCCCTTAACCGATTACCCCAATGCAACCTTCTACATCTAAACCTTATCCTCGTGTGAATTTTGCTGAAAATGATGAAGAAGATAGTAAAGATGAAGTAGATGAATGCGTTGATAACAATTTAAACTAATAAAGTCTAGGTATCACGCGAGGCAATTCCCTATTACCCAAGTCGATACTATTCCCAACGAATTGACCAATGGACAGGGTAACCAGCCCCAAACTCAAGGTCATCCAACCAAATCGACCAATGGACAGGGTAACCAGCCCCAAACCCACGGTCATCCAATCAAATCGGCCAATGGACAGGGTAACCAGCCCTAAATTCAAGGTCATCCAACCAAATCGACCAATGGACAGGGTAACCAGCCCCAAAATCACGGTCATCCAATCAAATTGACCAATGGACAGGGTAACCAGCCCCAAACTCAAGGTCACCCTAATCCGTTGAAATCTGCACAGATCTATGAAATTGTTACTCACAACAGATACTTACCTTATGTCCTAATTCAAACACCTGTAAATCAAAACCCACTTACCTTTCTCATTGACTCCGGTGCATCCATCTGTATCCTGAAAGATAATTGTATTAGTAAGAGAATAACGCTAAATGAAAACGATATTAAAATTAAAGGAATTGATAAAAAAAATGATCCTTTGATAAGTATAGGCAGCCTAATGTTACAATTACAATTTAACCCACAAGTAAAACTACTACATACCTTCCATGTTTTTGACAACATTAATTTACCGTATGATGGCATAATAGGTAACGACCTATTCATGCAACATGGATGCCGAATTAATTATAATTTAGAATCTCTTGAAATAAATGATACCAATATTAAATTATCATTTGATGAACCTTCCTATAAGGTCGAACCTCGCACTAAAAAGGTAATTGAGTGCTCAGTTAAAAATCCCGATCTAAAGGAAGGAATAATATTTGATCAACACATATCAAACTCTATTTTAATATCCAACTGCCTGGTTAAAGTAAAAACTAACAACAGAGATAACCTTACAGTACTTAACACCTCTGATGAACCAGTTCAAATAAATTCTAATTTGTTACTTACCTTACATCCTATTGATTATAATCAACAATTTAATGCTTATGCCAATCCAAATAACAATGACGTTAATAATAGTATCGAAAGAACACAGAAGCTATTTGACCTCTTACGTATGTCTCACCTCAATGAAGAAGAATCAGAACGAATGTAGTCAGTATGCAGATGTATTTCAATTACCAGGAGATCAATTGACCTGCACAGATATTATCAAACACGAAATTAATACAACAACTTCCCAACCTGTAAGTGTAAAATCTTACAGATTCCCCGAAATTCATAAAAATGAGGTCAAGACCCAAATTAATAAAATGTTAAACGAAAATATGATTAAACCCTCCAAATCCCCATGGTATGATATTACAGTATGATATTACAGTTGGAAAAACTTACCCGATTCCTCAAATTAGCGAGATATTAGATTAGCTAGGTCAAAGCAAATATTTCTCAACATTAGAACTGGCATCTGGATTCCATCAGGTGCGAATGGATCCCGCTGACAGCCCTAAAACCGCATTTAGCGTCCCAGACGGTCATTTTGAATTCAACAGGATGCCGTTTGGTTTGAAAGAACAATGAATGCTGTACTATTGCTTTGTGTACCTCGACGATATTGTTATATATTCCCATTCCTTGATTTCAAGCATCGAAAAGATCGCTTTAGTTTTTGAAAGATTGAGAACCTATAAACTAAAACTGCAGCCAGAAAAATGTTTCTCAGAAAAGAAGTGGCTTACCTAGGTCACATTATTAGCGACTCGGGAGTCAAACCTAACCCCGAAAAGATTCCTGTCCCTAAATGTCCGAAAGACATAGTCTTTTCTTGGGCTAGCCTCATATTACAGACGGTTTATACCCGAATTTTCTAAATTTGCTAAATACCTTACAGCTCTTCTAAAAAAGGATGTCCCATTTATCTGGACTAATAGTCAACAATTAGCTTTTGAACAGCTCAAAGATAAATTAGTTACAGCCCCAGTACTTATATATCCCGATTTCACAAAACCCTTCATTTTAACTTGTGATGCTTCTAATTATGCAATTTCTGCAATATTATCTCAAGGAGAAGTCGGAATAGACAGACCTGTTGCCTATGCCTCAAGGACACTAAATAAAGCAGAATGCAATTATAGTGTCACTGAGAAAGAGTGTCTAGCTATCATCCACGGCACCAAGGTATTTCGCCCATATCTTTTTGGCCGTCGATTTAAAATTATAACCGACCATAAACCTCTTAACTGGCTGTTCAATTGTAAAGACCCCGGATCTCACCTAATACGATGGCGTTTAAAGTTAGAGGAGTATGATTATGAAATCCAATATAAGAAGGGTAAAATTAATACAAACGCCGATGCCCTCTCGCGATATATAGTAAATCCAGTCCAACAAAATGATAATACTATACCTGATAATGTTCCATCTAGGGGTCGCAATATCGGCTCATTTTCTCAATATCGGTATTTTCGATATTCAACATTTATAATTCCGGAATCCGATATTTTCGATATTTACGATACTAGAAATCAGACGAATCAAAAGCGACGATAAATAAGAAATAGGGTCTCAAACTTAAATTAAAAAGAAATATATTGAGATCAAATAAGTAAATTTTAATTCACTGCTTTGGTGACAAAAATGTGTGGCCTATTACAAAATGATATTTATTAAGCAATTCGAATGCAAATGGATGAAACAAGTAAACAACTTGAAAAAGAAATTAGTTATACTAATATTACCTATATTGATTTGCCCATTGCTAGAATATTTGAAGGTACAAAATTTCCGTTATGACAGACGTAAATGTTCAACTGGAACCGATAGCTTAACGTGCTCTCCGAGCTATGAGACAAGCTATAATTAACTATTAATTACGCACATAACGCTGAGCTGGATTGACCCGACACTATAACGAAGATATCCCGGACGTCAGCACGAGATTAGTGTAGCCCTAGAACAACTACAAAACAACAAGGCACCGGGTGATGACGGAATAACTACAGAGCTTCTGAAGGCTGGCGGCACACCTGCCGTGGAAATGCTGCGGAAGATATTCAATTCCGTCATACTCGAGGGCAAAACGCCACAGGCATGGCACAGAAGTGTGGTGGTGCTTTCTTCAAAAAGGGCGACAAAACCCTTTTGAAGAACTACAGACTCGTCTCACTTCTGAGTCACGTCTATAAGTTGTTTTCTAGGGCCATCAAGGATCGTCTTGAGAGCAAGCTAGACGACTTCCAGCCTCCCGAACAAGCCGGATTCCGTACAGGCGACCATATTCTAGTACCAAAGACCACATACATACGCTGCGGCAGGTTATACATAAGTCCGAAGTGTATAACCAGCCTCTACGCTTGGCGTTTGTGGACTATGAGAAAGGCTTTGATTCGATCGAAACCTGGGCAATGCTGCAGTCTCTCCAACGGTGCCAAATTGACTATCGATATGTCGAAGTGCTGAAGTGTTTGTACGAAAACGCCACCATGTCAGTCCGCCTCCAGGACCAGAGCTCAAAACCTAGTCGCTACAGCGAGGAGTGAGGCAGGGAGATGTTATATCTCCGAAACACTTCACCACTGCGCTGGAAGACGTTTTCAAGCTTCTGGACTGGGAAGGACTCGGCATCAACATCAACGGTAAGTACATCACTCACCTTCGATTTGCTGATGATATCGTAGTTATGGCTGAGACCATGGAAGACCTCAGCACAATGCTCGATGGCCTCTTTAGAGTCTCCCAACAAGTAGGTCTTAAGATGAACATGAACAAGACATCATGTCTAAAGTCCATGTCGTACCTGCTCCTATCCAGGTTGGGAACTCCACACTCGAAGTTTTCGACAAGTACGTCTATCTGGGACAAATGATACAATTGGGTAGGTCCAACTTCGAGAAAGGTCATTCGTCGAATCCAACTCGGTTGGACGGCGTTCGGGAAGTTACGGCATATCTTCACGTCCGGTATCCCGCAGTGTCTCAAGACGAAAGTCTTTTACCAGTGTGTGTTGCCAGCGACGATCTACGGCGCTGAGACGTGGTCGCTAACTATGGGCCTTACTCGAAAGCTCAGGGTCACTCAGAGGGCGATGGAGAGATCAGAAATGAGGAGATCCGCAGGAGAACCAAAGTCACCGACATTGCTCTCCGAATAGCCAGGCTGAAGTGGCAATGGGCAGGGCACATAGCGCGAAGAACCGGTGGCCGTTGGGGCAGGCTGGTTCTGGAGTGGCGACCACGTACCGGACGACGCAGCAGGGGTAGGGCTCCCGCAAGATGGACCTACTATCTGGTTAAGATCGCGGGAAGCGGTTGGATGCGGGTGGCTCAAAATCGGTCTGTGTGGAGAGCCTTGGGGAAGCCTATGTCCAGCAGTGGACGTCTCTAGGCTGACATGACGACGCACATAACTTCTATAACATTTTAAATGAATTTCCATAAGTCATTGATGCGCGCCAGGAATCATACCCGAGACCTATTGCAGTCTGCTAGTCCCGCCACTGGGCTATCACAGCCTTGTAGAAACGACTGAGATATTATCACTAAAACTTATTGAATATGAATAAAGAGTTATAAAAATTCATTTTGGCAGGTAGGTAACTATTTTATAACAGGTAGGTAAATCAAGAAGGCATGTCTATCATGAAATGAAATAAAACTATATAACCAAAACAACTAGTTACGGATCAATATCAGTAGTTAATTACTGGTAAAATGGTAGCGAGTTAGCGACGAATACTCGCAATATTACCACATTTGGCGCGCTAGATGCATTCAACGCAATGCCGCAGTCTTATTATTATTTATTGATCTTACATACATACATAGACTCACGCCTGTTTCCCGGAGGGGTAGGCAGAGACTACGGAACGCCATTTGCAACGATCCTGACATATCTCTCTTGCTTCATTCACTCCCATCAGATTCCTCATGCATGCTCTTCTGTTCAGGGTGCATCTAACCTGTCCTTTTTTTAGGATGTCTCCAATCTGGTCAGAGAACGTCCGCCTAGGTCTTCCCCTTCGTCCTGTCCCTTCCACACTTGCCTTGTATATCTGCTTGGTCAGTCTTTCGTCATCCATCCTCTCCACGTGCCCAAACCATCGTAGCACACCTTTCTCGATGCTTGTCACTACATCTTCTTTTACCCCACAACACTCTCTTATCACACAATTCTTAACTCTGTCAGTCAAAGAAACACCACACATACTTCTCAGTGCTCTCATTTCTACAGCATTTATTCTACTTTCATGACTCTTCTGCCATACCCAACTATCACTACCATTCATAAGAGTAGGTACTAACACCCCTCTATGCACAGCCAAACGTTCCTTTTTGGACACGTTTTGGCTATTCATAAACGCCTTCAGAGCTCCATTCACTCTATTACCTGCATTAACTCTTCTTTCAATATCTTCTACATTCTTACCATCTCTTGTAAACAGCGTACCTAAATATACAAACTCATTGACTTGCTCCACTCGCTGTCCATCGATCATAACGTTACAAGCCGTAACGCATTCCTCCTTTTCAAAAACCATAACTTTCGTTTTACTTACATTCACTTTCATTCCTTTCCTCTCTAACGCACCATGCATGATTGTTACTATCTCCTGCAACTCCTCCGGTGAAGACGCAAGTATAACCTGATCATCAGCATAAAGGAGGCATTTGACAAGTAACTCATTCATCCTTAATCCACAGTCACTATTTTTCAAATCGTGCAAACAACTGTCCATGAAGAGGTTGAACAGCCACGGCGACGCTACAAATCCCTGTTTAACACCTGTCTCGATGGTAAACCAATCCGTGTACGACCCGTTATTGTTCTTATTATATAATATTTATTATTTTTATTATTTGTTGTTCTTAAGGCCTGTTCAGACCTAAGCGGTATTCGCTACCATCTGCGACAGAGAAAACCCAGTGGGTATGCGGTAATATTACTGTTCAGACCTAAGCGGTATTCGCTATCCTTGTGGGTAGAATAACGCGCGGTAGTCGAGTTTCGCTCAGAGCGGTAAGAAATTTAGGTCGCTCTAGCCGCGGTACTTGATACCAAATACCTGAGCGAAACCCGGGCGGTATGTACCTCTACCCACAGCGGCAGCGAATATCGCTCAGGTCGCTCTAGCCGCGGTACTTGATACTAAATACCTGAGCGAAACCCGCGTGGTATGTACCTCTACCCATAGCGGCAGCGAATATCGCTCAGGTTTGAATAGGCCTTTAATACTCACATGCACGGGTAATAGCGCGCCTCGAATTATTGATTTTGAAAAAGTAATATAAATGAAATTCATTGGTAATGAAGCAATGTCGTAAATATCGAAAATCCCGGGTTTTACAAATCTAATATCAATATTTTCTGGCACAATATTTTGTCCGATATTCCGATATTTTCGATATTCGATATTCCGATATTCATGCCCTAGTTCCATCCCAGCCTAATCCTGAAAATCCTGATAATTTACCTGTCAAAGAACCCATAGTTAGTAGCGAGCGTAAACGTCCTCCTCCTCCTTTAATCCCGATGACTTTGAAATTCCAGAGGACGTAGAACTCCCAGAAGATTTTGATATTCCTACTCCACCATCCAATGAAACTATTAATATTAATAATGATACATATTCTAAATGCTTAAAGAGTATAAATAACAAATCAATTATATTTTATACCAAGATCCAAGAATATAATGAAAATTTGCTTAAAACTAAATGCATCGTCATACCGACTTCTATTGATTTAGATGAGTCAAACCATTACGTCATAGATGTTCTTAGTAAACTTTCTGATTCTAAAGAATTTCTATCTAGAGAAAGAACACTCTATTCACACATAAAATTTGAAAAAGATAATATCACCTTTTACTTTCTCTTTGTTAAAGTATATCACTACGATTCCAATAGTTATGAAGATATTTTTAAAAGTTTGAATATGTTAAAAACGAGTTAATATCACAAAATGTCAACGAATTTAGTATCTAGACTTCCGAAATCCTTTCGACTCTCATACTTTTTTTACAAAAAAAAAGTATATACGTATGTTTATCCATTATCTAGTACCCATAGTACAAGCTCTGCTTAGTTTGGGACTAGATGGTGATGTGTGTATGTGGTAGAATATTATTATTATTATATTTTATGAAAATATATAATATAATTATGTACCTATTTCATAACACTAACATCACGATAAATATTTATAAAAATACCGTAATATATCCTTCTATGAGCGAAATTATAAGAATTCTAAGAGAAAATCATGATCTGCCAATTGCGGGTCACCTAGGGTCGAATAGAATGTTAGGCAGAATCCAAGAAAAGTATTATTGGCGAAATATGCGCAGTGATATTGAAAATGATGTCCGCAAGTGTGAATTGTGTCAGACTAACAAAGCTTTACGCAAAACTAACCGCGCTCCCATGCAAATCACCACAACTTCGACACAACCTTTTGAGCGAGTAGCTTTAGATATTGTGGGCCCCCTACCCGAGGCTGGCAATGCCAAATTAAAGTTCATTTTAACATTGCAAGATGATCTCACAAAATATTCGGCAGCTTATCCAATTTCAAATGCAACCGCAGAAGAAACTGCTGAATGCCTCGTTAATTTTATTGCTCAATTCGGTATTCCAAAGACCATCTTAACCGATCAAGGAACTAATTTCACGGCCGAATTGTTCAAGCAGACATCTACATTTCTGAAAGTAAAGCAACTTTGGTCTACCCCTTATCATCCGCAAAGTCAAGGGGCACTGGAAAGAAGCCACTCCACTTTAACCCTAGATAACTAATCATTCGTCGACGCGACGACGCTCTTAGTGCGAATGAGTGATTTGCAAACTTGCCGGTGCACCCCGCGTTTCTCTATTCGTATACCTTAATAATAGTCAAAAACAGTGCAGCACGTGCAGCAATGGTCTACAGACGCCTATTAGGAAGTTACATACACGCATGGCGTCGCCCGCTCGACGAAAGTTTAGTTACTACGCAACTTTTCTGCAAAGGTATGTAATTTATATTTTCGTCACTTTTTCATTTTAGGGTTATTAGTGGAATTATTATTTGTATTATTAGTAAGAATAATGTTTATTTGAATGTATTTCTAATGAAATTATAACAATATAGTGACTAAATAGATACGTTTGCTTCAATAAATGTATTTTTTTCATTGTTGTCGTATTTTCACGAATTATTTCTTATATTATATTATTATTATTATTCTTATTATATAAATACTTTTAAGTAGATTTGAGAAGGCAATAGGAGCAAATAAGCCAATGGATTAATTCAGAAGGGGATGGCGAGTGTGAAGACGAATCTCAACCAGGCGCGGTCCGAAGGGGGGGGGGGGTCACAGGGGACATGACCCCCCCAAAATCTAAGGTCAAATTGAAAAATCTCAAAAATTTTCCAGATAATAAAAGGTAGGTAATTTCTAGTTATCCCCTAACAGCGATAAATTTATAGTTTGCTGATATCTAGTGGTGTTTTTATGAACTACGTACGATGGCCAAAATAACTTGGAAATTAGGTACATCTAGTTTAGAAACAAGGAACTTAACTACGTAGTTTTGGTAATCCTAGCAAAATCGATATGCGTCGTTATGATAAAGATTGTTTAACAATATTCCAATAATGTAATTTGTCGGTTTATTGTAAAGATTCAAGATACATGCTGTCCTGTCTACTTAGTTGTGAATTGTGATTCTTGTTGTTATGTTTTGTGATTGAGATAATTGTCGAATACTTATCTACTACATATAATTTAATTTGAAGAACAGTGCTTCATTTAATGATAATTTTATAATAATAGTAAGTCATTGTAAGTAATATCGAGTCTTTCCCGCCATTTTAGCGCAACCACAGAATAGAGTAGGTACTAACGTACAGAAGATTCACTTGTCAAACCAATTTATTGAAATTGCGACTCTTGCTACTAAGCAACAAAGTGCAATTCAGCTCGCATAAGCACTCAGTGCCTAATGCGATATTCACCTAACCGTTCCCGTTCTTTTCTAACACATAACGCTGTCGCTGTCTGGCGCGGAGTGGCGCGCTAGGGTTGTTGACTTGCCGCTTGCCGCTGCAACTATAATATTTATTCATCGTCTATCTACCTACTTGACCACGTACCTAATAATAAATAATTATCCTATAAGTATCCTATCCCACTATTTGAGCTCGTCGAACAAAAACCACAAAAATTCTGGTTGTTTACATTTTTACTATACTGATTCTTAGTTATTTCCTAAACGCGTGGACCGATTTACGTCATTCAAACAGATAAAATGGTTTTTGAACTAGATCTTTAATTTGACACCATAATCGTTGAGATATCTCAACAAACAAAAAATCAAATTTTCAAGTTGCTCTCGTAAAATAAATAAAATCTAATTTTCAAGCCGCTTTCGACACACAGTTAATTGAGCAATACTTTGCACTAGACTTGTGATGATACATTTTTGTTGTTAAAGGCGTTTATTATATAATTTGAACAGTGTATGAACACGGCGCGTGAGAATACGGAGCGGTCGCACTCGTTGCATGACGTCGAGGTGGTTGATAAATAACGTCACGATGAATAAATCACGATTATCTGGCGCCTAAAAGTATCACAGTGACTTGCCAAGAAGGAACGACGTTACAAAATACTTCGTCGTTCCTTCGCTCCACTATTCACTCAGAACAACAATAACTCTTATTTTATGTGTACTAAAAGCCAGAACGGAACGTCCATCATAGCAGTCACGGCTGTCACGACATTCACGAGTCACGACGGAACGAGACGAAGGCCGCCGAAGCGAGCCCGGCCGAGCGTAGGACGGTACCGAGCGCGAACGGCTTGTTAGGAACTAGGTATAGAAATAGATGTCACTTTTGTAAGTTGTAGTCGTAAAATTGGAAATGAAATTTTATTCATTCAATTATAGAAACTTTGTTTTTACTTTCCAAATTTTATTGTTTATATGAATATGTAAATACCTACGTAAGATAACGTCAATTATTATCGTTACTTATCCAAATTTCAAATGACAGCAGCTTGTGTACCTATTAGTTAGTACATTTATATTTTCCATAAAATTGGTAAATTTAGTGGCTTAAATAAATACTAGTATTTTATTAAGTAAACACAAATAAAAACAAGTAAAACGAAAAGTAAATTTTATCTAATAAATTCAATTCGTTCATGCTTCGCTTCTTTTTACTAAAAACTTTTTAGATGAAAACGTATAGGTATATAGTAATGATAGAAGGAACCTACATCGCGCTTATGAGTGACAGGTGACTGGCGTGACAAAGTCACTGTGATATTTCGCCGTGACTTTTCTGTAACTGGAACGACAGTCACAGTGATCGGAAAGTAGCTGTTTTTCCCACATCTCTGACGTCTAATGTGAGCGGTGCGCGGCAACCCACTAATCCAACCATGTCGACATGGTCGGCCGAGGTACTTGTAAGTTTGTAGGGAAAACAGTATAATGATTGGCACCCTGAGCGGTTTCTACTACTAAGTAACAAATTCTCAGGAAAATACAAATTCAATAATATTTTATATGGTTTTGTCGGAATTGTGTTTACATGGATATTAATAAAAATAAAACATCGTATTTAATAAAGCCGTTTTATTAGCTTAAAAATGTGCTCAAACTTATTTCTTAAGAAAAGTACAATCATTGGCACCCTGGTATAGTTATTGGCAGTACCAAAAAGGTACAATCAATGGCACTATTGGCCTAAGGCCGTGATACCCAGACAGTCTTAAGACTTGATATGCGGATCTTTATACATGTATTCTATGTAACAAAATATATATTTATGAATGTTATGTAACCTTCTAATATTTCTAACATAAGTCCATATTTGAAAGAAGTTTAGTTCATTTACCACGTTTTATATCTTTCTTTCGGCATATTTTTCTAATGTAGCTCATGTTGTCTCTTAGATACATTGTAGCAAATGAGCTCCGTTTCACTTTCTCACAAGCATTTTGTTCGTAATATTTTTGTTTATACTAAGTTCTTTGTTTTAAGCGATATCTGTCCTGATTTCTGGGTACTTTGTAGAGAAAGTTTGCCATCTCTGTACGACCGTACCATAGTAAGTTAGGTGTAAAATGCGAAGAAATATTCAATCTAAAGTTGTTTGTATGCGAATTTGACAGAAAACAAACAAAAATCTGAAAAAAATATGATTTCTCTCTCTCTTATTCTGAAATGTGCCAATGACTATGTTGTTGAACAATTTTTAAGTATAGTCATTGGCACTATCGGAAAAGACGATCCATCTATTTAATAGCGCAAAACTAACGTGTAATAAGCTTTAATGAAGATAACAGATACAAATAAAAAGGTACTTCTGTGTAAAATTAATTAAAAATATATTTTTTCGCTTCGGAAAGTAACTACCTAAACTAAACATTTCATCAATTTTTTTGGCAATTTTTCTAACATTTTTTTAAAACAGTTGTTGAAGAAAAATGGTTCATAGTTAAGATTAAAATATTTGTTCTGTGTATATGAAATAGGTTAATCCTGCTAATGAAGGCATTTCTGTGATATAATAATATAAGACTTTCCTAATATTTAGGATAATTCACCAAAGTGCCAATCATTGGGGGGGTGCCAACATTACTATAGTTTACCCTACCTAAAATGCGAAGTGCGCCCGGCCTGGCGCAACCGACAAAATCTCAATTTTACAGAAGGTATTTTTTAAAATATTTTATACACAAATGTGCTAATAAAGTAAAATTTGATGTACCTACATGAATGATTTTTAGACATTTACATGTATAATAAAAAAAACTACAAATGTAATAAGTATTTACCTACGCTATAAATGGCGATCCAGATACCTACCTATTTTTTATTAGTGTAGTGAGTGACCCCCTCCAAAATTTCAGGCTGCGACCGCGCCTGATCTCGACAGTCTGTATCGGAAATAGAGGATAATTTTTTGGAGGAAACACATCAAGATACAGACAGTGAATTAGATTTTTTGACTAAATTATCGAACTTTGACGAAGATCATATACGACCTAGTAAAAGACAAAAAAACTCAGATAATAGACTCTGATAACAAGGTGAGAACGTAGATATTACTAATGTTCAAACCTCAAACAAACTGGGCTCTAATATAAGTACAAACAGTAAGACTAAAAGGTGGCCATGTATTTACTATAATATGCTGAATCTGTGAGCTATCAATATGCTATCATGTCTCTAATTAAATTAGAAACAAAAATAAACCTGATACAGGTTTATTTTTGTTTCTGGAGAAATTTAACATGAACATGGGAGACCAACTCATGGAACCCTGGCTGGTTTAAGCTTCAGTGTACACAGTGAGCTTTTCTGCTTCAATATTACTTACTTGCTTCTTCTTGTACAATGCATTCAAAGACATGAGTAACATAATACCCAGGACCAATGGTGGTATCACCACCATCAGGATAAATATTACAAACATCAACTGGAAGCTAAACATCATCTAGCACACGAATTGGCTCCGCCGAACACACCTGCAACCTTCTTTTCGTACAATCTGAGACACTAGTTAATGAGTTACTTGAAATATTTTGATTTTTTGAAGTATAAGATATTAAGTACCTGCGTAGCTATTAAAAATAGTAGAAACAAAAGACCTAAGAAACATGAATGTCGATGCGGCCACCGCGCAAGATTAAACGAAATTGAGAAAGCACAGCAGACAAGGTACGCTAACCCCAGAAGATGAGGTAAGGCGAGGTAAAGAAGAGGAAATAGTGGAAATAAAATTGACTTGAAAGAAATAATTCCATCCGTTACTGAAGAGTTTAATTAGACTGTTTTAAACTTTACCAGATATAATCATATAAATTGCATAGGGACGTTTAAGCATTTTAACTGACACAGCCACAATATTGTAAAATGCGATCATCCGGACGATAATTCATCCGCATACCTACCGATTACCAGGATTTTATTGCAATTTATCGCTAAATTATAGTTTTTGTGTAGGTATATATGTAAGATAAACAAACTATCATCATTTCAAAAATGTGTGGAGTGGCGTGACAGTCACGCTAAACAAAAACGTCTTTCCTGTTCCAGCGCCCTACGCTTTTACAATCAAATATTATATTTAAAAGCACATAGTTTACACTTCAGCCTAGAAATAGAGACAACTTGAACGATCCATAAATTAGTTTTTTATTTTTATGTGCATTTATAAAAGCGTATTATTCTAGTGTTTTTTAAACTATTAATTTATTTTATACTTTTTGACCTTTGATAACGAAATATTTTTAACATTTATACATTTATTTTAAGTAGGCGAATGAGCCTGCATCCTCTCCTTCTCCGCCTGTGCGTCTGTATTACATGGTGTTTTATCTGTCAGCTTATAAAAATCTAGCTCTTTAATCAGGAGACCACTCCACTGAGTGGTCTCCTGATTAAAGCCCTGAGTAGAGTAAAATCACTATTTTACTCTACTCAGGGCCACATACGCCTGTCCAGCCGCAATAGTACGGGACCCTAACTACACCGCTGCGAGGTCTACAGTATATAATTGGTTTGATATAACATTCAAGTCCAACGCTGTGGGATATGACGGCATCAGCCGTCGTATGATCACACTTATCCTTGACCACCTCATCCTTCCTATATCCCACATTGTCAATTTCTCTCTCTTCATTGCCAATGGTTCCTTCCCTTCTTTGTGGCGTAAGGCCTTTGTTATCCCACTGTCTAAAATTCCCAATCCTACTCTCCCTCAACATTTTCGTCCAATCTCCATACTTCCCTTCCTATCCAAAGTGCTAGAGGCTTGTGTGAATAAACAGCTGTCCAGTTTTGTGTACAAACACAATTTATTAAGTCCACTTCAATCTGGCTTTAGGCCTGGACATAGCACAACCTCTGCACTCCTTAAAGTGACTGGCGATATTAGAGCAGGCTTGGAGGAGACTAAGGTATTGACCTTAGTTGACTTTTCGAATGCCTTTAATACCGTCAGTCACGATATCCTTCGTGGCGCACTGGAATGGTTCTCTACTTATCTTCAGGAACGCCAGCAGGCAGTTCGAAGTGATGACATCTCATCGAGTTTGCGTAACATTAACTCTGGTGTTCCTCAAGGTGGCATACTCTCTCCTCTACAATTTTCAATTTTTATTCATTTCTTAACCCCTAAGCTTCGATGTTCGTACCATCTTTACGCCGACGACTTGCAGTTATATTCCCAGGCGAGAGTGGATGATGTTACAGCTGCGATAGCCGATATTAATAGAGACCTAGATATCATTCAAGCTTGGTGTAAAGATTTCGGACTGGACGTAAATCCTGCTAAATGCCAGGCCATTGTTGTCGGCAGTCAGCGCATGACACGGAGATTAGACCTGACTACCTTGCCCCCGGTAATGTTTAATGGTCTTATCATACCCTTTACTCCAGTGGTTAAAGACTTGGGATTGCTAATTGATTCCACTCTCGACTGGCAGGCACAGGTTACGTATGTCAGTCAGAGAGTGGCTGGTACCCTTCGAGCTCTATATCGCCTCAAAAACTTCCTGCCAGTCAGAATCACAACAATGCTTGTACAGGCCTTGATATTCCCTTTAATCGACTATGGTGATGTGTGTTATTATGACCTGAATGCAGAATATCTCAACAAATATGACCGACTTCTAAATAACTGCATTCGGTTCATATACAATCTTCGTAAGTATGATCATGTATCTACTTTTCGTTCCGATCTTAAATGGCTACCTATTCGTCAGCGCCGGTGTTTGCGTGCTCTCACAACTCTCTACTCTATTCTTACTTCCCCTTCTCCTCCTTCTTATCTGACTACATACTTCCAATACTTATGTTCCACACATGAGAGAAACCTTCGTTCCTCTCATAATCTACTTCTTCACTGTCCCGCTCATACTTCTGGTTTTGTAAACTCTTCTTTTGTTGTCCAAGTTGTTCTGCTATGGAACAGGCTCCCTCCTGAAGTCAGAATGGCCACCAACCGTTATGCATTTAAAACGAAAGTACGGAATCTTCTCTTCGCTAAGTTGAAGGAATCGGCTCATCACTCTCATCAGCTGTAGCATAATTATGTATTTATATATGTATATATTTATGTGTGTATAATATCTATGAATGATTATAATATATATATATTTATAGTATATTTATGGTTTATAATATGTAAGTATCTAAATTATTAATATGTATCTAATACATATCCTCTTTTCACCACATGGCTAATGCACCTACCTCATCTATCATTGCACCACCAAAAGGTTGACTGGCAGAAAATGCCACAGGCATTAAGTCCACCGGTGTACTATTTTTGTGCATAAAGAATAAAATAAAAGTTAAACATTGAACCCTGTGTTCAAAGTCCATTACATGGCCTTTCTCACAAGTGCAAACACGACTATGATACGATATTTCATCATGGAATGCCAGTGCCTATCTTCCGGCTTCATCATCAGACCTTGAAACTTAATCGTGGCCAATGTTCATTACAAGACTTTTCTAAGAAATTCAAAACAGCTACGATACGATTTTCCATCATGAAGTTCCAGTTCATGTCTTCCAGCTTCATCATCAGATCAGTGTGACAGTACCATATTATTGTATTGTCATCAGAACTACATACAACTCCCAAGTTTCATTACGCTACGACCCTTGGAAGATGGTTAAATTAGTTAGCTTAGATTCCATTACATAGTTAGTTACATACACGACGACCTAATAAAAGCGTGGTAATATCTGAAGAAAATAATGATGAAGTAAAATAGATAAGTAACATAAAAAGCTTACCATGAAAAATCGCATTTAGAAAACTGGTGAAGCCACGTTCAACTATAGCAGAAAAGGAAGCAATGCCTAACGAAGCGACGACGTACATTTTAATATTTTTAATATTTTCCCGTTCTATTTCCTTATCAGAACATTGTTCCTTAATATCACCACTAATAAGTACAAAATATTATGAGGGTGAAAATCTTTTAAAGTTACCATTGTGACAAAAATGAATCAAAAATGAAAATGTAACAAAAATGAAACGCGTAACAAAAAATAACAAAAATGAAATATTAAGCTCGGTTACAACACACATTATTTTCTGAATGTTATATAATTAATTCATTGATTTAGTATAACTATGGGGTTTCGCAATAAAACACTGTATTTTTTATCATTTGTTTTATTAATTACTTAAATATGAACAAACAGAAAGACATACGGATACATATTATATACAACATTAGAATCACGCTCTATTAATAAAATTTTATCAGCAATGTGATTGCGACTTTATTTCATTTTTGTAACGTAACTAAAATCATAACAAAAATGAAAAACCGCTATACCTACTTTGAAAGTAAATTCAAATACGTTAAGGACGCGTTTACGCTTGTATCAAAAAACCACATATTTCCGGTACATTTTACGACAATTTTAGATAATAACTAATAAAACTAATGATTACGATAAATTGATTACTTTTTTATCTATAAATCAATTTGAAAATAAATAAAAAATATTTAATTAATATTAATGTAAAATCGATTCCAAACGGCCTCTTAAATGAAAAATAGGCATATACTGCTATTTTTGGGTACAATTTTCTCTCTATTTTTACATTTATTTAGATTTTCAAAGATAGAATAGGGTAGTAAATATAGTCAACTCAAAAACAATTTGATTATTTTTTTTTCAAAATATTGTAAATTGACTCAAAAAAAGCAAAAAATCATCTTACATTTTTCTTCTATTTTGCTCGCATACGTGTGTCTTAATATGTGGCAATAAGGTTCGTTTTATTTAGCCACTTTCTTGATTTATATATCCAAATTCTGCAATGAGATCTCAGTCTGCGCTTGAGCGCCGTCGGGAGTGGACTCTATGTCGCTTGTCGCTGCAGCCCGAAGACGAAAAAAGCAATATACGAATACAAAATATTCGCTAAAACCAATTTGATACTTCTCGTATTCTGTGCGAATTACGTACAAGTAAATTTCTTTTGTATAAATGGACATTATTACTTTATTTTCTCCGTTATGTTGAGTCAGGATATATTTCGGTATTTAGATATTATTTTGTTTCTTGCGTTGAAATCTGGTAAGATTATCTGGACTGATGGTATACCATCCCGTTAAAGTGTTGCGACTGGAACTCATAAAAGAGTAGACCTAGTTATGCCAGGTTGGGGCTCATTTTATTTGTTTTGGTGAGACCCTATCACTGGTACTAGTGAAGTAACCTTCCAAGGTTATTCGATGAGTCGTGCTGGTACTCTTATGTGAGTAGAGCTAGGCATGCCGAGTTTGGGCTTATTTTGTTTGTACATAAGAGACCCTACCACTGGAACTTATGAAGTAACCTTCCAGGGTTATTCAATGAGTCTTGCTGGTACTCATGTGTGAGTAGAGCTAGGCATGCCGAGTTTGGGCTCATTTTGTTTGTACATAAGAGACCCTACCACTGCATTTTATGAAGTAACCTTCCAGGGTTATTCAATGACTCTTACCGGTACTCATATGTCAGTACAGCTAGGCATGACGAGTTTGGGTTCATTTTGTTTGTACATAAGTGACCCTACCACTGGAACTTATGAAGTAACCTTCTAGGGTTATTCGATGACTCTTGCTGGTACTCATATGTGAGTAGAGTTAGGCATGCCGAGTTTGGGCTCATTTTGTTTGTACATAAGAGACCCTACCACTGGAATTTATGAGGTAACCTTCCAGGGTTATTCAATGACTCTTGCTGGTACTCATGTGTGAGTAGAGCTAGGCATGCCGAGTTTGGGCTCATTTTGTTTGTACATAAGAGACCCTACCACTGCATTTTATGAAGTAACCTTCCAGGGTTATTCAATGACTCTTACTGGTACTCATATGTCAGTAGAAATAGGCATGCCGAGTTTGGGTTCATTTTGTTTGTACATAAGTGACCCTACCATTGGAACTTATGAAGTAACCTTCCAGGGTTATTCGATGACTCTTGCTGGTACTCATATGTGAGTAGAGCTAGGCATGCCGAGTTTGGGCTCATTTTGTTTGTACATAAGAGACCATACCACTGGAACTTATGAAGTAACCTTCCAGGGTTATTCAATGACTCTTGCTGGTACTCATGTGTGAGTAGAGCTAGGCATGCCGAGTTTGGGCTCATTTTGTTTGTACATAAGAGACCCTACCACTGGAACTTATGAAGTAACCTTCCAGGGTTATTCAATGACTCTTGCTGGTACTCATGTGTGAGTAAAGCTACTCATGCCGAGTTTGGGCTCATTTTGTTTGTACATAAGAGACCCTACCACTGCATTTTATGAAGTAACCTTCCAGGGTTATTCAATGACTGTTGCTGGTACTCATGTGTGAGTATAGCGTCTCTTATGTATAAACAAAATTAGCCCAAACTCGGCATGCCTAGCTCTACTCACATATGAGTACCAGCAAGAGTCATTGAATAACCCTGGAAGGTTACTTCATAAGTTGCAGTGGTTGGGTCTCTTATGTACAAACAAAATGAGCCCAAACTCGGCATGCCTAGCTCTACTCACATAAGAGTACCAGTAAGACTCATCGAATAACCTTGGAAGGTTACTTCACTAGTACCAGTGGTAGGGTCTCACTAAAACAAATAAAATGAGCCCCAACCTGGCATAACTAGGTCTACTCTTTTATGAGTTCCAGTCGCAACACTTGAATGGGATGGTATACCATCAGTCCACATAATCTTACCAGATTTCAACGCAAGAAACAAAATAATATCTAAATACCGAAATATATCCTGAATCAACATAATGGAAAAAATAAAGTAATAATGTCCATTTAGGTATATAAAAATAAGAAACTTATTTTTACGTAATTTGCACAGCCAGGCCTATAACACATAGATACATATCACAAAAAATTCTAAGTCTCAAAGTTATTTAGTTGAACTACATTTCCGCAAATTACCGTACGTAGTACGTACTGTTGCCGCCGTGTCGCTGTAGTGACGCGATTTTGTACCTACTAATTTTGTAAACGCGTCCTTAAGCCAAACATCCCAATGAGTTAGGTACAACCACTTTGCATTTCAATAAATGTCAACAATAAAGTACGTAAAGTCCGTGCCACGAGAACATAGACTTTTTGTAAACAAAGAATTTTTACTATGTGACTTAGCGATAGTTCTGTCAAAAACAAATAATGTCAAATCAAATGAGCGCAACGGTATCTAGAAACATGTCATTGGAAAGTAATATGTCAATTGATCGGGTTTTTATCGATATTACGTGTTTTGAGGTACTGACGCCTAGAATGTCAACATTTGGCGTTAGTTCATTGAAATGTTACATTCTTGGGCTTAACATGCATTTATAAGAGGACAAAATATTTTTTTTTAGTTGTCAAGAAGGGATTATTGTAAGGTAAATACATGTTTATAAGATCGCAACGCTCTTCCCGCTGCCGGCATCTCGAAAAAGCGCGTGCAGAATAGCAGATGGCAAACTATTAGTCGCGCAGAAAATTATTTATAGGTACCTAAAAGAGAAATTGAGTTTTCAGACTACCGTAACCTTTAATGGATTTTGTTCAAGTTCATTCTGACGATATCATTCACAAACAACGTAATACCTAGAAATTTTTATGCAATGTACTAGCTAGTTATTTGCAATATTATTCATTGTTGGTAAATAATTTAATATTTTACGATAGGTAGGCTACTTTGAGCAATTATTAAATTAAACAATTTATTGTCTATGATTAAAAATAAATCATGTCCTTAATAGAGTAACAAGTATGTACTCCATCATTAACATACATGGTAAGTACTCTATTTTTCCTTAATTTGCAGAATTAATTACGAGTAAAACGACAAATAAATCGGCAAATTTATGAACATTCGACCATTCAAACACAAAATCAAATATTTTTAATTCAGTAAAATTTAACAATATAAATTTATAAACATAGTGGCATAATTAGGCATTGAAAAAAAAGACTGTTCAAAAAGTATACAATCTAAAACACAACTGTTTGAAAAAAGGTTGTTAGGCCCTGAATGTTTGTTTACAAAAAGTCTATCTTCTCGTGGCACCAACTAATTTAATATTATAAGGATTCACTCGCTCACGTTGTTGGAAACAAAACAAAACTGACAAATTAAAATTGGAATTGAAAACACGCGTCATTCACTATTTTCACTCGAGGACAAAATCATCATCATATCAGCCAAACGACGTCCACTGCTGGACATAGGCCTCCCCCAAGGTTCTCCGCACAGACCGGTCTTGAGCCGCCCGCATCCAACCGCCTCCCGCGATCTTGACGAGATCGTCGGTCCACCTTGCCTACCTCTGCTGCGTCGTCCGGTACGACAAAATGGCCGACTCATATTAGATTCCGGCATGTGATTGGCTCGTTAAGGCTCCAGTACACAATGGACCATGATGGGCCACTGCAGGCCATCGCCGTTGTATACACACGCCTACACACTAAACTATGCTCAACCAGTATAAACTGATCGTTTAATGTGCGGAAAGACACAAAGCGAGGCCATGATAAACTGGTTTTGTTTAACTTGATGTGTAACCGTGTGTACACGGGGTAAGGCGATGGCCTGCAGTGGCCCATCATGGACCATTGTGTACACTGTGTGATGGTATACTGTGGCGGGCAATTGTCAATCGTGGCGCGCAATCGGGATGTTGTCGGTTTTTTGGGCACACTTCAAAGGAATCGTGGCGTAGCGTGGCCTGTGGTGTTCACACAATGGCCCATTGCTTAGTTCGTCACTGACCGCAGACCGGGATAGTGCACTTTTTGTTTTATGTATATAGAAGGCAGTAAAAGAAACTGTATATTGAATATATTTACAAAATAATTATACAGTTATGCTATGATTCAGTAATGTTTAATTCAAAAATCTAAAAAAATAATTTTGTCTGTTTGTCTGTTTGTACACGCTAATCTCGGAAGCTACTGGACGGATTTGAATGAAACTTTTTTTATTTATTATATTGCTATTAGATCAGGCGACATAAAGGCTAAAATTGATTTTGGAAAGTGGAACATCTGATGCAGAACCACAACAACCCAGCGTAACTATAAGACATAAAAATTGCGGTGGGGCAAAAAACATTTCACAGGATGAGCATTTTTTTTATAAGTGATTAAAATTTGAAGATCTCGAACATCTGATTTGGAACTTAAAGAGCCCAGCTACACTATAACATACAGGCTTGCCTTTTTAGCAAAACTTGTTCAGTCTGATGAGCATTATTTGTTGACTTATCGAAAGACATAAAGACAAAGACATAATTATTTATTTCTGCATTTTGGTTGTTTACAACACTTATACATGTCAAAACCCTATTCTAGATGATGCCGGCTTTTCCTAGCTAAATGACTTATTGAGAAGAAAAGCCGCGAAACAAACTCAGAGTCATTGTTTTTTTTTGTCACTTCAATTTCTTTAGTCTTTTCTTGATCTTTTAAAGTCCAGACAAAAAAAAGGTTTTAGTATGCAAGTACAATGCAGGAAATCATCTGACGCTTTTGACTGACTCGGCCCACTGATGGCCCGCATTCAACAGCAATCGTACGGCTCAACCTTGATTGAGGGAGCCAGCACGATCTGTATCACTATGCCTCCACGCCATCAGAAGGTGTATGCATAAGCATGTCAGCCTAAGCCATCAGACAGGTTGCCACAACTATTTGTTTATATGTTTAATAATGCCCACATCGTACTCACAACTTTACATGCTAATACATAGTAAAATACATGTTGTAAACAATAATTATGTAAAATTATAAAAATTTAAACAATAAAATGTCATATATTTACAGATCTGTGAATAACATGGATTGGACGTACCTACTAAATTAGCGTGCATACCTACGAAATGATGTTGCAAATAAAATGGCTGCCGTTGGGTTGGACTCCAGAATATAATCGAGATCGACATTGAGCCGGTTAGAGGTAAATAATACATTGCTGTAGATTTAGAAAAAATATATAAATTGATATTTGTAGTAAGTTGCTTTAGATCTTTTGCCAAATTAGTTTATTCCGTAATGCAAATGCGGGCGAACATGGTAAAGCGAAAAACGTCCCTTGTATCATGTAACAAAATATTCTCTGGTAGCCAATATCGATTTTGTGTCGCTGTGAATGAAAGTACCGAACATGAATGGCACCATACATCATCATATCAGCCAAACGACGTCCACTGCTGGACATAGGCCTCCCCAAGGTTCTCCTCACAGACCGGTCTTAAACCGCCCGCATCCAACCGCCTCCAGCGATCTTGACTAGATCGTCGGCCCACCTTGCGTGGAGCCTACCTCTGCTGCGTCGTCCGGTACGTGGCCGCCATTCCAGAACATTTCTGCCCCAAATGGCCATCGCTTCTTCGAGCTATGCCCACTGCCACTTCAGCTTGGCTATCCGGATAGCTAATGGCCGGCGCCGACTGACGGCATGGCATGGCACGGCGTGGCACGGCATGTTTCGTTAGCCCGAAGGACGCTTCGGCACGTCGCAGCATGCCACGACGTGCCGCGGCATGCCGCGTCATACCGAGGCGTCCAATTGACTGGAATTTAGTATCAATAGCACTTCTTGCTGAAGATGAAGAACGACAAATACAAACTGATATGTCGAAGAGAAAACAATTCAGGATACATTATTTATGAGAACAAGATTTACTAACGGTGAATTCAGGAACTTATTTACCTACTGATTACGTCGTGGCACACTGCAAGACGCCATAGCATGCCGCGGCGTCCCGAAGTATGCCGCCGATGCCACGACGTGCCCCGACGTCCCGCGGCATGCCACGGCGGGCTGCGGTACGATTGTATCGAAATAAAGTAATATGAATTCTCTAAACTCATTGAAATAAGAATGAAAATGACTTGATCAGCAATAAAATCCTTTGTCATGCCGCGACGTCAGTGCGCGCCGGCCTTATGTCGGCGATTTCTGATTTGCACCATACATACCGTAATGAAACACACAGCTACACTGAAATATCATAAGGGGGTAAGAAAAATCATAATTGATTAATACATTTTATTTATTGGTTTTTATCTGTATAATATATAAAATCCTTGCGGTACTGACTGCCTGACAGATAAGCTACAGCCAAAATTATAAGGTGCAGTAAGCTGAACTTTAGCATGTATGTTCTTTGGGGATCGCAGGAGTGCACTAAGGAGTTTTTTGAAATTCCCACGGGATCGGACAGAAACAGTCGAAAAAATGTGCAGGTGTAGCAGCGGGCGTCCTCTTGTTTATATATAAAATTATTTTCTTCAACGTTTCAATGCTAGGAATTCTCACATACAGTTGCTGTTCATGTTATCTGTTGGCAAAAAAACATAATATTATTATTTTAACTGCTCATTTTCCTGAACATAGAGCAGTATGCAGCGGTTTTGGGTTTTATGTAATCAGGGCTAAGTAAGTTAGTCAAATATCGCTTTTCCTTTACTAGGTACAGACAAAATTGGTGGAATGTTTCATTTATTTCCGTTTACAGACGCGAGATATTTTTAACAATGTTATCGTTTGTGGAAGTATCTATACATTACGGATATATCGATAACCCATATCGACATTAGCAGTAACATCACTTCTAACCACTAATACGTAAATATGGAAAATTCCAAACTACGAAAATAACAACATTTAGGCCATAACGAAGCTAAAACCTGTTAAAGTAACGATAAAAAGAACCTCTTGTAACAATATTTTGTACAAATACTAATCCTAATCAACAATATAAATC
The DNA here is from genome assembly GCA_944739405.2 of Euclidia mi. Taxonomy (NCBI): domain Eukaryota; kingdom Metazoa; phylum Arthropoda; class Insecta; order Lepidoptera; family Erebidae; genus Euclidia; species Euclidia mi. Next base: position 89,138,141 of record OX123184.2, read on the forward strand.
ATGACTTGTTACTTACTTGTGAAGAGTACATTTGTGTTGATTATAGCTTTATCTTGCACTGCACAGTTCAAATCAACACTTAGGCATGATTTTACGATCACTAGGAAAAACTGAAGCACTGATTCATCTGGTTTTTAGACATATTTATGCACAAAAATAAAATTATTATGTTCGATACACAACGATTTGACAGCAGATGTACCAAAAACACTTGGAAAACAATATGGCGACACTGGCACGATTGACATTTCTGATAAAAAATCACTATGATCAGTGTATTCAGTAACCTATGGCTATCTCTTTTTTCTAACAGAGATATCGCTAAGTAAAAACGAGACAACACTATGTTTGGTGCCTTTATGTCGATTTAATATATATTTCTATAATGTAAAGTATCCATATGTACTATTTGTCCACTCCATATTATATTCTTTTCTCAAAGGTCAAAAAAATAAAATAATAATATATTACCTGAGTAATTTTAAATGTCAAAAGAAAATAACAATGTCAAATCAAACAATGTCAAAACAAAATAAATAAAATTACAAATGTCAAATCAAAAATGTCAGAATGTAAAGATATAAGTACTACAAATGTAAATAAAAATATTATGTCACTAATTTCAAAATGTCAAAATTCATAATGTCAATTCATAATTTAATGTCAATGCATAATTTTTAAACTCAATTCCAGGCGTTTTTGTCTGCTAAATAATCTTTAACTGTGTAATAAGCTTTTGAACACAAGCTCTGTTTAATAAATACTTTGAATTTATTAATACTTAGTTCCTGAATATTGCCTGGAATTTTGTTGTAAAAACGTATGCTTTGACACTTGTATGAGTTACTTATTTTTTGTAGTCTAGTTGAAGGTAGAACAAGTTTGTTTTTGTTTCGTGTATTTAATTTATGAATGTCGCTGAATGTAGAAAACATATTTATATTTTTCCTGACATATAACAAGTTCTCATAAATGTATTGAGATGCGACAGTCATTATCTTAATTTCTTTAAATTTTTCCCTCAGTGAATGTCTTGAACCAAGACTGTAGATTGCACGAATAGCCCGCTTCTGCAGTACAAACACAGTTTGAATGTCAGCTGCGTTGCCCCATAATAAAATGCCATATGACATTATGCTGTGGAAATAACTAAAATATACTAATCTGGCCGTATCTATATCAGTTAACTGACGAATTTTATAAACCACGTACGCTACAGAGCTAAGTCTATTCGACAACTGACCTATATGTGGGCCCCACTGTAGCTTAGAATCAAGGTTATGCCTAAGAATACGGTGTTATCTATAAGATCCAACTCTTCTCCATTCAAACATATGTTAGGTTTAACTTGTTTTACATTCGGTCTTGAAAATCGTATACATTTTGTTTTTCTTTCATTTAACAGTAAATTGTTAGCAGTAAACCATTGAACTACTTTAGAGAGAGCGTTATTTACATCGTCATTATTTGATTGTTCTCGTCTAAGTTTAAAGATAAGTGATGTATCATCAGCAAATAACACTATCTCTTCATTATTTTGCATAATATATGGCAAATCATTAATATATACAAGGAAAAGGAATGGACCAAGAATTGAACCTTGCGGCACTCCCATTGTGACCACTGAACCCATAGAAACTTTTCCATTTACCTCAACTCTCTGTATCCTATTACTCAAATATGATGTTAGGAGATCCAAAGCAGTGTTCTTAACTCCATAGTAATGTAATTTCCTGATCAATGTTTCATGAAAAACGCAATCAAAAGCCTTAGATAGGTCACAAAAGACTCCTAGAGCATCATGCGACTCCTCCCAGGCATCAAAAATATTATATAAAAGCTCAACTCCAGCATCGGTAGTTGAGCGACCCCTAGTAAAACCAAATTGTTTTTCATGTAACAGCTAATTGTTATTAAAATGAGTTTGAAGCTGGCCTAGAATTAATTTTACAAAAATTTTACTAAACGTGGGTAGCACAGATATTGGCCTATAATTTGTGGGGTCAGATGTGCTACCTGATTTAAATAACGGAATTACTTTACTACTTTTAATTTGATCAGGAAACACACCACAGTCAATGCATCTATTGAAAATCATTGCCAGTTCAGGTGCTACTGTGTTGATTATGGATTTCGTAATCACAACAGAATTGCCCCAAAGATCACTAGTCTTCTTCAAATTAAGGGTATTAAAAGTTTTTACAATATCTTTGTCAGTGACATAACTAAATCTAAATTCAATGTTACACCTATTGACATTTTTTTTTAATAGAGATTCAGCGTCATTGGGGGATGAGTTCAGGGATTTAGTGGTTGAGACTGGAATGTCTGTGAAGAAATTTTCAAATACTGTGGCAACCTCAAAATCTGATTTTAATATCTTTTTATTTACTTGAAGCGCGTAATCGTTACTTTTAATCTTGACCCTTCCAGTCTCATTGTTTATAACATCCCACGTTGCTTTTATTTTATTGTCACTGTTTTTAATTTTTGATTTTAAATAAAGTGTCTTAGCTTCACGACAAATCTTTTTAAATAACTTAGAATAATTTCTTACGTATTGACAACATTTTTCATCATTTTTATTAATTACTTTCTGTTCATATAATTCGTAAAGCTTATTTCTACTTTTATAAATTCCAGTGGTTGCCCATTCACTGAAGGATGTAGTACCAGCAACTGAGATCCTCTTAGGGACAAAGATAGAACTGAATATAGTACAGTACATGTCAAAGAAAGAATTGTACAACTTATTGAGATCGTTATTATAGCATAAGTATGGTAGTGTACATACTTGTGAGTTTATCCTTAAGTCCCTCCAGACGACGTAAAGTTTTTGGCACCACACTCAATTCCTTTCTACCTACTTTTTTAGACTGCATAGCAAATGTTATAGATTGTCCACAATGATCTGATGTTAATTTGTTAATTATTTGCTTTCTAACTGGTACAATATCTGTAAATATGTTGTCTATACAAGTAGATGTCGTGGAAGTTATCCTGGAGGGTTCCAAAATAAGCATGCAAGATTATATGACTTGAACAAATTCTTAATTTTGTGGCAATTCAGGGAATCTTCGAGTAAATTAATATTAAAATCGCCACCTACTATTATAGATTTATTTTGTTGGCATAGCTTCCGTAACACATCATCCATAACACTTTAAAAGTTATCATAGAAGGACGATGGTGGCCTATACACACTCAACACAACAAGTTGGTCCAACTCCACACAGGCTATTTCAACTGTCCGTTCAACAGAGAAACTAACAATGTCACTACGATTCTTAAATTTAAGCAGCTTGTTAACTAAAATCAACGATCCACCATGTATTGCATTTTGTCTGCTGAACGAACTACCAACTAGATGGTTATTAAAATTGCACATGAACTGGTGATCTTTAAGCCAATGTTCTGTTATACACAAAATATCAACGCATTCACCGTTTATGAACAACTCCACTTCTAAATCTTTATTTGACATACCTTGTATATTTTGATGTGCCAGTTTTAATACTTGCGAATTTCTAAATGTATTATTAGTTGAATTGGGCTTATTCGTACATACCAGCCCATTATTAATGAAAGTGTCATTGCAAGAGGTATTCTCTATTGTCGAAAAAAGATCTGAAACATCTGATGATGAACTATATGAATCCATCTGCACTATTCCAAACAGACTTGATGGCTTAGCAGTAATTGTCCAGTATGACAAGGATTTTCTGTAGAAAGATCAATATTTATAACTTATTATTCGATCAATCAAAGACCCGAGGAAGGACACAGGATAGTTTTTATCGCGATAACTTAAATCCACGCGGGTGGAGCCACGGGCGACAGCTAAAATATACAACATGTAACAAATTTAAATGCACTTCCTAAAAGTAGTTTGTTCAGAATCAGCTACTGAATCCATTACTGTCATTTTTAATATTGTTTAGTTTTTGTTCTAAAATAATAAAAATAACGTAAATTATAGTCACTCATTTATTTCAAAAGTTGAAATATACGAAAATAAACCTTAAGTCAAAGCAGAACGCCTTCTTTTAAAATGCATTTGTTTAATGGTTCGACGTTGGGTCACTCGAACTGTTACATACACGTCATGTATGGCAGCGCCCTTATGTTAGCTGAGGTCAGCTTTCTAGGATTCTCTTAGTTTATGCAGGTGGCACCGGTGTCATGTGACATGCAGGTGGCCGGGCCATGGGAAAGAGTCAGTCTTTTGCTAGCTCCAATTGAGACCACTCGCCTTTTAATAATCTTTTGTCGTTTGTAAAGGTCATTACAAATTAAAAGTTTCCAAATCTTCAAATTTTCTCTTTTAATTCTTTTTTAAAAAGACTCAGCATAACCTTCGTATAACATTGGTGGCAGCGGTGGGATTTAAAAAAATAAATCCTGGTTCGCCTCAGTTTGAGAGAACTTTTCGAACAATTTGTGCATTTGTGTGACCTCGGACAATAATACATTTTACACCGTCTCCAACCGCCGAATCCCGTGGCCGCGTAAACTACATAAGTACGCGTGTGAACATTTCTATATCTTACGCCGTATCTATTCGCTGAATCCTGCCGCCGCGTAGCGAACTAAATTACCCGCGCGTGTGCTGCTGTTTCCTGTAGAACCTACCTGGTTCACCGCCGATCCCGTCGCCGAGCCTACTTACCTTAGTGAGAAGGTATACGCCAGCTGCGAGATGACCCGAGGTACTCTTGCAGTCGCCGTGTTGCTGTAAGTCCTTGAAATTCATACTTACTTAACGTCGAAGCTATCCACTCTGTGTTCAGTGCCAGTGAAATTAAGTGATTAAATCTAAAAGTAAAGAAAGTGATAAAGTGTTCATTGACTGCGATTAATTTTATTCGTCATGCTTTAGAATAATAGATCATAGAGTCTTATCGTATTGTTATTTTATTAAGTCGCTCAGTGTCGAGACCAGTGCAACATAAATTTCTTATCGCAATTCTTAGACTTCGCGTCTTATCTCTTTGTTTAATTAAATACCCAGGTGTGACATGCCTAAAGAGGAAGCAACTTTTACAATGTCTACCAAAGAATCAAAAGAAATTGACATTCATGTTTTGATAAAATTCATAAATAAGTTCGATGGTAACCGTGAAAAGTTAAATGCATTTTTAAATAATTGTCGGAACGCAATAAATCTCGCGAGCCCGTCACAGCAAGATATCCTATTAAAATTTATTCTGAGCCAACTCGAAGGCCGTGCCGAAAGTGCATGTGCCATAAAAGATTTTGATACATGGCAACAGTTAGAAGAATTTTTGAAATCCCAGTTTAGGGAACGAAAACATTATGCTGCACTGCTCTCCGACCTTCAAGGTTGTTACCAGTCTAATGCCGAAACGGTCAATCAGTTCGCTTTACGATTGGAATCATGTTTATCAAAATTATTAACTGAAATTAATATTTCTATACCTACGAAAAAGAAAGGTGAACTTGCTGGCCGAGTCGCTGCAATGCAGGACCTTGCGTTGCACACTTTTATCAGTGGATTAAATGCTCGCTTATCTACGGTGGTCAGATGTCGCGACCCAGAGACCTTGAACGACGCCATCAATTTTGCCATGTCTGAAGAAAAAATATTACAAAGTTCATTTAAACGGAACACTCCTTTTCCTTCTAATAATAATAATCCATTTAGCCAAGGACGTTTACCCCAAAGGCAAATGCAACCAAATCGTGGCACAACTCAGCGTGATGTGAATGTTTCCAATAGGCCTAGTAACCAAGGACCTACCTTTGCTCCTCCAGTGTGTCGCTACTGTAAAGCAGTAGGCCACACTATTGATAACTGCCGAAAACGCGAATATAATAATAATTACAATAGACGATTTGGGCATCTACAAAATCAGCAATCAAATCAGCCATCGACTAGTTTTGCTAGAAATAGTCAACCTGTTCATTCTGTTGACGTAGTCGATTATCAACAGGGCCCTGAGGATATTATTAACAATACTTTAAACGAGTAGTCCTACCCGTCCGGTATCGTGCGGGCATAGTAAACGGACAAACCGATACTAAAGCCTTACCTAATCAAATCACTGTTTCCAAATCGACCACTAACAAACAGGGTAACCAGCCCCAAATTCATAGTGGCCCTTCCAAAGTCGCTGTTTCCAAATCGACCACTAACAAACAGGGTAACCAGCCCCAAATTCATAGTGGCCCTAACAAAATCGCTGTTTCCCAATCGAGCACTAACAAACAGGGTAACCAGCCCCAAACCTATAGTGGCCTTGACAAACAAAACTCTGATTCCGTTACCAATCCATCCCCGTCTCTATCGCAATGTAAATCAAAGTCGTGTCCTTCTTGCACCGTTCCTGAAACAGAAAATAATACATTTAAAACTTATAACATTACAACAAATTCTACAAAAAAGTACTTACCTTACGTAGAGGTGCTAACATCAGTTTCTAGTCGACCTCTTAAATTTCTCGTTGACAGTGGCGCTTCTATTAGTTTTCTGAAAATAAACGTTATTGAAAAAATGCCCCCAATTACTAATCATATTATTACTTTTCACGGTTTGGGGTCCACAAAAAATCCAATGAATTCTTTAGGACATATTCTAATTCACTTTAACTCACTGAATCATCATTTTCATTTAATCCCTAATATAGACTTCCCATATGACGGTATAATTGGCAATGACTTATTTGCTTATTCTGATTGCAAAATCGATTATGTAGAAAATGTTCTAATCATAAATAAAATCAAACTTGCTCTAAAATTTTGTGAACCAACTTATACCATTCCACCTAGATCAGAAGCGATTATTGAATGTTCTACGCTTAACCCCGAGATAAAAGAAGGTCTCGTCCTTGACCAGTACATAGCTGATTCACTCTTGACGGCAAATTGCATAGTAAAGGTTAAGCCTAATTCCCGAACAAATATATCCGTCGTTAATATCTCTGAATCTCCCATACATGTGAACTCAGACCAGAAAATAAAAATTATACCTTTAGATAAACCTGAAGAAAATGCAATATTCCATACGTCACATTCCAAATTAAACCAAAATAATACCCTCAATCGAACAAGTTTTAAACCAATTACGAGCCTCCCATCTAAACTCTGAAGAGGCAGATGCCTTATACGATCTCTGTTCCACTTATTCCGATATCTTTCATCTTCCTGGTGACCATCTTACTACTACCGATGCTTTAGAACATGAAATTAATACTTCCTCTTCCGTTCCAATTAATACAAAATCATACAGATTCCCAGAAGTGCACAAACAAGAAGTAGAATCCCAAATTACCAAAATGCTTGATGAAGGTATAATTAAACCCTCGATGTCCCCATGGTCTTCCCCCATTTGGATTGTCCCAAAGAAGTCCGATGCTTCAGGCCAACGCAAATGGCGCGTAGTAATAGACTACCGCAAATTAAATGATATCACTATAGGTGACTCCTACCCAATTCCAAATATTTCAGAAATTTTAGATCAGTTAGGTAAATGCAAATATTTTAGCACGCTAGATCTAGCCTCTGGATTTCACCAAATTAAAATGGCAGATAATGACGCACCTAAAACGGCTTTCTCAGTCCCGCAAGGACACTTCGAATTCACTCGAATGCCCTTTGGACTCAAAAATGCTCCTGCAACCTTTCAAAGACTCATGAATTCAGTCCTATCCGGCTTACAAGGCATCCAATGCTTCGTGTACTTGGATGACATTGTAATTCATAGCTTTGACCTTGACCTCCACATAAAAAACCTGTCAGATGTCTTTGAACGACTCCGTCAATTTAATTTGAAATTACAACCAGACAAGTGTGAATTCTTCCGTAAGGAAGTATCATATCTTGGTCACATTATTACAGATAAAGGTGTTAAACCAAATCCCGAAAAAACAAAAGCTGTATCCGAATTTCCGTTGCCTAAATGTCCTAAGGACATAAAATCCTTTTTGGGTTTAGTTTCATATTATCGCCGTTTCATACCCGACCTTTCCAAAATAGCTAAGCCCCTCACCCATCTCTTAAAGAAAAATATCCCGTTCAATTGGCAAAACGAACAACAATTAGCCTTTGAAAGTCTAAAACAAGCCCTAGTTTCCGCTCCTATTTTAGCTTACCCCGATTTCAGTCAACCATTCGTCCTAACATGTGACGCATCAAACTTTGCAATCTCAGCTATACTATCTCAAGGTCCAATAGGCAATGACCGTCCTATCGCATATGCATCACGAACCCTTAATAAGGCCGAAAGTAGTTACAGTGTAACTGAAAAAGAATGTTTAGTAATCCTTTTCGGAACTAAAACCTTCAGACCGTATTTATACGGCCGTCGATTCAAAATTGTTACTGATCATCGCCCACTTAAATGGTTATTCAATTGCAAAGACCCCGGTTCAAAATTAGTGAGATGGAGACTCAAACTTGAAGAATATGATTACGAGATTGAATACAAAAAAGGAAAAATAAATAGTAATGCTGATGCTTTGTCGCGATTTTTTCCCTGTTCATCCAATAACTGACCCTCAACCCTCTACTAGTGGTGCGAATAATCCTAGCCCAGAATCAGAAATTCCCCAAGAAGTCCTTGACGAGTTAATTGACCTAGGCGCACTAGATGCTAGCCCTTATGACACACAAAATTTAGATATTGACTTACCGATACCTCCCACTCCCACTGATTCTCCAAACTCCTCTCCTCCTATAGAAATACCTGAAACGAGAGAGCAAACTCCTAATAGTTCCAATAACGAATATTCAGATTTCCTAAAATCTTTTTCGAACAAAGACGAGACATATAACACTCAAATTACAGAACATAACGAAACCTTATTAAAAAGTAAGACTAAAACTATTGTTATCCCTGTATCAATAGACCTTGACGAATCAAACCCTTACCTTCAAGACATCCTCTCTGGCTCGGAAAATCCAAATAGTATCCTACAGGAAGAAAGGGAACTTTACTCATTTAGAAAATTAGAATTAAAAGGAAAGACTTACTACCTAATATTTACAAAGGTCAATTATTTCGATAACTGCACATATCCTGAAATCTTTAAAACGTTAAAAGGCGTAAGAGACGACATTATTCTTAGTGGTGATATCAATGAAATAGCAATATCAGACTTTAAAAACACGTTTGAAAATCACTCTTTTGTCAAAATTTACGGTATGCTCTTGTATTTAAATAAATACAAGAGCATACCGTATTGTTAAATAACAATACTAATATTAAAGTCAATATACATCACAATACTATTATATACCCTGTACCTTCAGAAATTTCCAAAATCCTCAGAGAAAATCATGATATTCCCATAGCAGGACACCTCGGTTCAAACAGGATGTTTGACCGGATCAAAGAACGTTATTACTGGAAAAACATGAGATCAGATATTGAGAATTACGTAAAGAATTGTACACTATGTCAGTCAAATAAAGCTTATCGCGGACTCAACAGATCACCCATGCAGATTACTACAACCTCTACTCGCCCATTCGAGAGGATTAGCCTCGACATTGTTGGACCTCTACCCGAAGCCGGTTTATTTATTTATTTATTTATTTAAACCTTTATATACAGAGCGTATACAGGCGGACTTAATGCCGTGGGCATTATCTCCCAGTCTACCTTTGAGTGGTGCAGAGAGAAAAGAAGTAGGTGGTATATAAATGAGGAGAACATTATTTGAACTTACATAAATATATATAGATTATAATAAATATATAACATACATACATAGATATCAATAAAGATATATAAACATAATTTCAATTAATACTTATTATTGCTACATACTAGTACATCTATATATAATATATCATACATACATATATATTTATATATATCTACATACATAGGTACTATGAGCCAAAATGAAATATAAAGGTTTACTTAAACTTAAATTTATACTTACCCTTCAAGACGACCTAACTAAATTCTCCATAGCCTATCCTATTTCCAATGCAACAGCAGAAGAATCATGTGAATGTTTAGTCCATTTTATATCGCTTTTCGGTATCCCCAAATTTATACTTACTGACCAAGGAACAAATTTCACTGCCGATTTATTTAAACGGACATGTGAATTCCTAAAAATAAAGCAGATTTGGTCGTCGCCTTATCACCCTCAGACACAGGGAGCTCTTGAAAGAAGCCATTCAACTCTGAAAGAATATTTAAAATCGTATGTTAATGAGAATCAAAGTAATTGGCACAAATTCGTATATACCGCTATGCTAACCTATAATAGCAGTGTCCATACAACAACTCGTTTTACACCCTATGAACTCGTCTTCGGTCACAAGCCATATATCCCTGACTCTGTTTTTAATTCAACCCCTGATACCACTTATCCCGAATATATCAAAATGCTTCAACATCGTCTCAAAATTTCCCGTGAAAGAGCACTTCAAAATATTCGAGATTCAAAGGAACGGTCTAAAGCATATTACGATAGACGCACCCGCGAAGTTCAGTACAAGGTTGGTGATTATGTTTACTTAAGGAACCATGTAAGGTTACGTAAGGCTTTATCAGCTATCTGGAAAGGTCCGTACAAAATTGTCAAACTCCATGGTAATAATACCTTGTCCCTTTTGATTAATAGACGTCACGTCAAACACCACTTCGATGAGGTAAAGCCTGCACATTTAGATGATTAATTATATTTTAGTAATAATGACTTATAATTACAGACTGGAGGCCGTTTATATCATGGCAACCAGCGAAAACCAATATGTCGAATACATCACCCAAGGTCCTGGTATACTCTTCGATCCGGTCGGCACCCTAAAAGTTGTAAAGGATCAGTTTCACGTTGTCATCCCTATAGATGTAACTAATTTCAAGAGCCATATTGATAACATTCATAACGCGTTCAGTATTATACGATTTCAATGCCGTGATAGCGAAGATATTGACGAAAATCAATGTCTAAATATGTTAACACCCTTAGATTCTTTGTATGCAGATATACTGCGCGATTTCGACTCATTTTCTCATATAATCTCTAATAACTACTCAAAAAGATCCGCTTGGATTCCTGGTGTTGGTGTGATTTTTAGACACATATTTGGTACTTTAGATGAGGATGACGCTGAAAATTATAACAACGCCATTAAAAAATTATTTAATAATGACAAGAAAATAATAGATGCAGTCAAAGAATGTATTATAGTTTCTCAATCAGCTATATCCAACATGAACAATTCTCTACACGAAATTTACGTAAATCAGGCAAAATTGAATGACGCCATAGACAAAATGACGTTGTCATATAAAAATATATCTAATATTGTAATTTCTGATAATTTTAGAATTAGGTTCGAGTATGTTTTAAATGTGCTACAGTCTAACTTGTATAACCTCGCTTTCAAAATAGAAGATATGTTGAATGCTATTCTCTTCGTAAAAAGTAATACTCTGCATCCTTCTATACTGACACCTCGTCAATTATACGACGACATTGTGCTTAATCTTAAAATAGTTCCTAAGTACAAGGATTTTCCTGTAAGTTTAGAATTAAGTAATATCCATACTCTAATCAACGTTGCCGAGTTAATTTGTTACTATTTAGATAACAAACTCATATTCGTGATTAAAATACCTTTAGTTAATGCTTTAGAATACAATTTATATAAGAATATTCCATTGCCTATTCCACATAATTCAAAAGTACCAAATTCTTTTAGCTTGATTTTACCTACTGAACAGTTCCTAGCATTAAGTAAAGATAAATCTTCTTTTGCATTTATAAAAACCTTAGACAATTGTAAAATTGTATCTTTTCAGACCTATCTTTGTAAATTAACTGAAATTCATACAGTATTAGCTAATCAATATTGTGAAATAGATATCATAACTAGAGCTTTATCTTCATTACCAAACAACTGCCAATATAGATTGTTTTATGGTGACATTGATATTTGGTATGAATTAAATAATAATAAGTGGATATTTGTGCAATCCAAACCAAGTAAACTTACAATAGAATGTTCAAATAGCACGTTGATAGAAATTGTCATATCTGGTACAGGCTTTCTCAATATTCCATATAATTGTGTAGCTTATTGTAAGAATACTAGATTAGTAAAAGAAACTACTCCAACTATAAAATTGCCAACAGTTTCTTCTAGTTTTAATATAATGAATGACAGTTGTTGTAATGTTGATCGTGTAAATAAATTAAATCTATCACCTGTAAAAATCAATAATGTAAAATTAGATAATCTCAAAGATCTTAAAATTGTTTCCAATCAAATAATAGATAATTTAAATTCTGTAGAAACATCAAATAATTTCAATAATCATATAAGTTTTCCTATTCTTAGTTTAGTATCAGTAATGTTATGGTTAATATTAATTATTTTATATTTTTGTAAAAAAGGCAAGTGTTCAAAATCGAAGCTTGTAATAACCAAATTAGATGATAACCCCGATATCCAATTAGAGTCAATTTCAAGTCCACCGCGTTTACGTATCGATTAATTTTCTTTCGGAAACTTTCCCTTAGGGTAAGTTTCCTCTTATCCCGGGGGCTGTTACATACACGTCATGTATGGCAGCGCCCTTATGTTTGCTGAGGTCAGCTTTCTAGGATTCTCTTAGTTTATGCAGGTGGCACCGGTTTCATGTGACATGCAGGTGGCCGGGCCATGGGAAAGAGTCAGTCTTTTGCTAGCTCCAATTGAGACCACTCGCCTTTTAATAATCTTTTGTCGTTTGTAAAGGTCATTACAAATTAAAAGTTTCCAAATCTTCAAATTTTCTCTTTTAATTCTTTTTTAAAAAGACTCAGCATAACCTTCGTATAACAGAACGCACACATTAGTACAACACAATAGCGGCAAAAGACAATAACACACAATTTACCACCAAAATATCTATCATCTATCTTTCGCTTACGTAATAATCAACAGGCAAGAGCGAGACGTAATGTGTCGCCCGCGAATGACAAACGCTGGCGATGCGCTTAGACAAGTTATGACAAGTATCCATTCTAGTCATCCATCGGGAATCTGTCATCGAGAGTTGCGAAAAAATATTTTAATTGTGTGAAAGAAATTGTAATTATCAACATGACGGTGCTGGTGTGGAACGTTCTGCATCATCTTGATGTTAACTTGTCGGCCCCGGACTTTTTCACTGTGGGAAAATGTTAAATCACTAGTTTATTGTGAGGAGACAACCTAGGAGTTAAGTTGATACATATTAGCTGCTTTTGAAACAGTGAAAAGATGTGATGCGTGAGGGAACAGTGAAGTGAAAATTATGTGATTTTATCCTGTAAGTTATTTGATAATTCTATTAATGTAACTATTAATTTACAACTTTAAACACGTCGATCTTGCTGTATTCTCTCATTGATATTCTTTTACTTTATCTATCAATAATGCCAGTGGCGGTGCTAGACCTCATGTGGACGTCGGCGACATCAAGTTCGCGAGGCCCATTGACATACTACTCCGTCAAGAAAGTACCGGGAAAAGATCATTAATACACAAACTTTTTGTTATTCATCCAAATTTATTTTATCACCTTCATAGTATGCTCATTTCCATTAATAAAAGCAAATCTTCATCCATGTCTTCTAAATACGTAGTAGCTCAAAGTTTGAGAACGACCAAAACACATGTGCACACACTCGAAGCTCGTTCGGCACTGTGAATACGCAGACGCCAAGACCCGAGCGCCCGCGCCCGCGCCCGCACCCGCTAGTGCAGTCTGATTGAGCACTTTAGAGTGTCGAGCTATACCAATCTAGATCACCAGACAGTGGCGGCGCTAGGCGTCGGCGACGTCGGCACATGCTTCATAGGGTGCATAGGGTTCCCACCAAGAATTTAGGGTCCCAAGCCAACCTCACCTGCAAGTGGTGCACCTGCCGATCAACGGACGAGGCTCTGGCAAACTAAATATCCCGATAAGCGGCAATAGGCTCGCCACCTATTACGTGGGATCAAAACACTGGCGAAAAGTGGGCGTATAATATGCCTCTGCCTACCCCTTCGGGGAAACAGGCGTGAGTCTATGTATGTATGTATGTGTAGTATGCTCCTTCAGAAACGATACACGCTAACGAATAATCCAATAAAAAAAACATTAGACATTTTATTATATTTAATTATTACAGAATTGAGTTCAGTTCTCGCCACGGATTCTCCTTTATGTCTTCTACCGATTGAAAACGGGTGCCATGAAGTGGTAATTTGAGTTTAGGAAAAAGAAAGAAGTCGGCTGGAGCCATATCTGGTGAATATGGTGGTTGCTCGATGGTATTTGTTGAGTGTTTGGTCAAAAATTCGTTCACAATGATGGCCTTGTACGAAAGCCCATTATCGTGGTGCAAGGTTAAGGCATCCAAGAATTTTTTTGCCACAAATCTGGCCTTTTTCGTCGAATTTGATCTCTTAATCGGCGCATAATGCTCAAATAATATTCCTTCTTTACCGTTAGACCTTCCGGCAAGAACTCCGAGTGCACAACACCGCGATAGTCAAAGAAAACACTCAACATGACTTTGACTTTTGAACGAGTTTGGCGTGGTTTTTTCGGTTTCGGTTCAGTTGGAAGGCGCCACTCCGAAGCTTGTTGACTAGTTTGCTGTTGATGTCAAACTCGAAAACCCACGTCTAGTCACCAGTAACAATGCGTTTCATGAATGTTGGGTCGGAATGGACTCGTTCTAGCATGTCCTCAGCGACTCTCATGCGATTGTGTTTTTGAAAATGCAGGTCTTTTGGGACTAGCCGAGCGGCAACATTTTCATACCCAAATGGCACGGATCGACTCGTGAGATACAGAAAGTTCGAGCCGAATTATGAAATAATGTATGAATAAATAAATGAAAATTCTAACATTTTCACCCAGCACAGATATCATGTGGATAAAGTTTCATTTCTTAGTGTTGCAAGACAGACGATTCTGAATAGAGTACCCTCTCTGTAAAGTACTACTCACTTATGTCACGCACATGTTTGAAAATAATTAAGTTATTATCATCTACTTAGCACTTTCCCGAAAGGTTCGGAATCGGCTACCTAAGTCAGGATGGTTGGCGAAACGAAATTAGTTATGTAACTTGTAAAACACTTTTGCGAGGCCCCCTCAGGCGCGAGGCCGTTGGCGGTCGCCGACGTCGCCGACGCCTAGCGCCGCCGCTGAATAATGCTAGGTAACTAAATAGTAATTTACAATATTATGAAACAATGGATCGTGTGCATGTTATTAACAAACAATACCTAATTTTATACAAAGTCGACTGTCCACTCCAAAGCCGAAAAGTGTGATGGAAAGAAATAGATAGTCATATCTTTGGAAATATCAACAGTAGCTGACAAATTACTCAAATATCATTTTTGTAAACCCCACTCTATCAGAGAGTGGTATAAAGACTAAATTTGAAACATTTTGTTTATGTCGTATTTCGTTCCTATCAGATCGCTGTCGTCTATTTACCATAGCAACCGTTTCGTGTGTATGTGTGCGTGCGCAAATTTATAGTGACCACGCTTTTTACTTTTACATTTTAATCGAGTTTATACTTTCTTCAAAAAACAATATTTACGCAAATAAAAAACAAAATTCAATGCATGCATTATGATTGTAATAACTTATTCTAATTGGGGTGTCTGAGGATGTGCGTTATTTCATTTACACTATATATATTTATTTACTGTCTCACGCCTGTATCCCCGAAGGGGTAGGCAGAGGTGTAAATATTACACCCACATTTCGCCATGAATTTTTAGGTTCTACGTAATAGAGGGCGAGCCTATTGCCGTTACCGGGTGTAACGTAATACTACACGTATTGCGTTATAATATCTCGCAGGCGCTTAACGCCAGCTTAGCCAGACATCGTTCGCAATATTACCAAATATGGTCATATTCACTAGCCAAAGGCAGTTGTGAGTCATAGATTTATGCCTATATAAGATGGGTGCGCGTCGTAGAATGGTCACTTTCCCTAGACATCGGAACGCTGCCGCTACACCTCGCGATTATTCTACATTCTACTTCCTATCTACTGTCCCGCTGGGGGTAAGCATATTCTAGTTGTCTGTGTGCCTATATGTTCTGTCTGTAGTATCTGTGTCTCCTAAGCATAACAGCCGATCTAGGGACAGCCTGTTCCTGACCGGTTGTTGTGTATTCTCTATGCTGTTTCCAGTTCACCCTACGAGCTCACTGCACCTGACGTTCTTCCTACGGGCTGACGTTCTTCCTACGGGCTACAAGCCACGAGCTGCTGGCGCCGTGCCGCTACTAGCCAGCTGCCACCCAAGCCTCCGTTCCTGCCTACGAGCTCCTACAGCCAGGCCACGGACGCCTGAGCCTGACCGCTCGACCCACATCGGCTGCACCGCCTGAGACCCGCTCAGCCTGAACATCGACCACAGAGCTGCCTGCGCAGCGCACCTTGGCCAGCTCATCGGCGACCCTTCGAGCAGCTACCCTGCGAGCGTCGGAGAGCAGCAGGAGTCTACACTCCAGCCAGCTCAGGCCAGTGCTTATCTAGTTCGGTCATACTGTATGTAAGCGGTAGTGAGACATAATAAAGAACCTGTTCAGCCTAGCAGTGTTTCTCTCGAACCCCGACATCCTACCTGAGATCCTCCGTCTCACGGGCACATCACCAGACTCCTGGCTGCTACTGAGTATTCGGAAAAACCCAGTAACGCTTTTGCCCCATCCAGGAATCGAACCCGGGACCTCCGATCAGTAGTCACATACGCTATGCACTGGATCACGGAGGCAGTATATAATATGTATAAATATACTAGATGAGCCCGCAGTTACACCCGCGTTATTTAAGTCTTTGTCCGCTCTCGTGGCTCATAGCGTGATGTTATATAGTCTATTAGATAGCCTCCCTCGGTAAATGGGCTATCTAATAGAGAAAGATTTTTTGAGATTAATCGCAAGATTAGATAGCCGTGGCCTCAATTACTTCCACGTCCATCGCAAGTGATTCGCCAGGCAGCAACGAGCCATGCGCCGTTGTGTGAACACCAAGTGATCGTGGCGATGGCCTGCAATGGCCCATCATGGGCCACTGCAGGCCATCGCCATTGCGTACGGTAATGGCGATGCATGTTCACACAATGGCGGGCGATGGCCTGCAGTGGCCCATCATGGACCATTGTGTACTGGGCCCTTTATAGTTTGAGTGATGCCATTTTACAAAATCTAAATAATACCAAATTGGTCGTTACAAAAATGAATAACAAAAATTAACAAAATAATGGACATTATTTTGTACCCAAAATTTAAATATTTTCACACTTTCCGGGACAGAACGTCAAAGGGCGGTTCTCCAAAACCTACTCAAATTGACACTAGAATTTCCCATACAAATTCACCCCCGCTTGACGACGTTGTGGTATACTTTGTTCTTATTTATATTGCGTGATATGACAGTACGTTTCTCGACGTGACCATTATTCACATTTTGTACGACTGTTTTCACGAACAAATTTTATAGCAAAACAACAATAAAATACAAGTAATTATGAAATTATATCTACTTTTCACGATCGCATTCGGTGGCGTGAGCTTTATCAAAGCGGGTCTCCCGCGCTGTGATACAGTGTAGTTTACTTGTGTGCTCATAAAACGTCACGATGTGACACTAGCCAGCTGTAGGTTCTTGTAATACGACACTAATACGTCACCCTACAATATTTTCTATTGCTGACGACCTTTCTTTGACAAGCTGTCGTATTTCGAAGCTGTCGATGGACGTTGTGTGTGTCGTAATCTAAAGGAATTTAAGGACCGTCTTTCGACGTACTGTCCCGGAACGTGTTAAATAATAAATATAAATTATTTTTTACCGTAATCAAGGACCATCAACAACGTTTTGACAAAACGTTCATCAATAAGTAAATACCTGCTGCAGCTAATAAATTTAATTTATTCAGATAACTTTTGTCACGCAGCCCGTGAAGAGGACACATTATTTTGTACGGATATTATCCGAATTTGATGAGAACAAAGGAATAGGTATAATTAATTAATTATGTGCAACAGATAGATGTGTGAGTTATATAGTTAGATAATATACATCAGAGTAATATAGGAATTTAAAGTTTCGTGGTCATTTAAACTTATTTTAAATTGTCTTTCGGGATATATACCACGTGCCTTTGTTTGGAGTACTAATAGATAGTTTTTACATGGTACAAATAACTGTATCATAAAAAAGGCAGCGATAGCCGAGTGGATATACCAACAGACTGCCATGCAGAGGGTATCGAGTTCGAATCCACGGCGCGCACCAATGACTTTTCGGAGTTATGTGCGTATTGAATTGTTAATTATCGCTTGTCCCGTGCCTCGGAGAGCACGCTAAGCCGTCGGTCCCGGTTGTCATGAAGATCTTTGACAGTCGTTACAGGGCGTCAGTACCTTCTAAATAAACTGACACTAGTCTAAACCATGGAATATCGCTATCCCTTCGGGTTGCGGAGGTCCGACAGGCAGTCGCTCTGTGGAAAAGCTAATATTCAGCCAAATCCGGTTAGACTAGAAAGCGGACCCCAGATTGAAACTGGGATAACGCTAAGAAGATGATGAAATAATTGTACCATAAAATATCGGGTGTGGACAAATTTTGCAATCAAAATGGTCATTTTAAATTATTTTCACCCATGAATGTCTGCTTTATAGTATACCAATGCGTAGTAATGATGGTATATGACCGGTGAAGCAAGACACAGCATGTTAAATCTGAAGTCTGCCGTGGCGAAAAGTTCCCTTGCGTGAACAAAGCCAAATAGTTCGGAAAAGCCAGTAACATCATGAGTTTACTCGTCAAAGACAAAACCTTGTCGAACACTTATAATAACTTTGATGACAGGTTTATATGTCCGCTATCCAAATTTTTTTCAGCCCACAGAAGTAAAATAAGATACCTATTAAATTGATCAAACATTCTCGAAGTTTCTGTCTGTTTCAATATTTTGTACATTTTCGTCATGATGGACTAGGTATCTACTGTATTTCTGTAGACTTTTTTATTAGTACAAGTGTTTAAAACGTCTATAGTAAATAAACACACTGAAGGCTGTCTGCGGCTGCATTATTTACACATTTCATTGTTTGTTAAAGACATACATAAAATAATAATAGTAGGTGAATGATACGAATTGTATAAGTAATTATGTTAAAATCAAATACGAGACAGTAAATTATTTTTGATTAGGAGTCAAACTATCATTTAATGGCGCGGGACCCACATAAACCCTCACAACCGTTTTTGTAATTTCCCTCGTATAGCAAAACTGAAAGGTAACGTGTACTTCGATTGAATTGTGATAGTACTTCTATACTAGCTGTTTCCCGCGGTTTCACCCGCGTCCTGAGGGAACTACTTCGCGTACCCGATTAATTTATAGCCTAAGTTCTTCCTACGTACATCAGCTATCCGCCAGTGAAAGTCCCGCCAAAATCGGTCCAGCCGTTCCACAGATTAGCGAGACCAAACAAACAGACAGACAAAAATTGTAAAAAAACATTTCGGTAGTTTTGAGTCTCTAGTAGTCAGAGCTATTGGCCGATGAAAGCCTTAATGAAAGGATCTCTCCCATTAACCTTAAAGAGAAAACTCATGGACATGTGCATTCTTCCTACCCTCACCTACGGATCACAAACTTGGTCATTAAGCAAAAAGCAAAAGACCGCACTCGTGGTTTGTCAGAGGGCAATGTAACGTAGTATTTTAGGAGTCAAACTTACAGACCGCATCAGAATGCTACGTTCCAAAACACAAATTGTCGATGTAGGCCACTTAGCTGCCAAATTAAAATGGAACTGGGCGGGCCACATTTGCCGTACGGCAGAACCATTATGGGCAGGAACAACCACAAGGTGGATGCTACAGGTGGAAGTTGGAAGGGGAGGTCTTTGCCCAGCAGTGGGACACAAATTAGACTAGTAATAATAATAATTGAGTCTCTAGGGGGCTGCCCCCATCTGCCCCCCCTTGGCGACGCCCTTGCATCCATATGCATTGCTCTTAAAGTTAACTACATTGCTCTTAAAGTTGCGCCTGTGTGCGAGATCGATGAAGCGCCTTTTTGTCGTCCTTGTCGAAAACAATGTTTTTTATAAGTATAATTATAAGTGTTCGACAAGGTTTTGTCTTTGACTAGTAAACTAATGATATTACTGGCTTTTTCGAACTATTTGGCTTTGTTCACGCAAGGGAACTTTTCGCCACGGCAGACTTCAGATTTAACATGCTGTGTGGGTATTTCTGAAATTACGACGTTTTGACAGTTTTTCGTGTGAGAACATAGCAGTACTTCATCTAATTAATTATTTGATGGTTATATTAAGGTCAACGCTCATTAGAGCCACCCGGCACCCACTCCGCACCGCCTCGCCTCGTTCGGTTAGTATTCTTTATATGGATTTGTATGGGTATGCGCTCACTACATCAACTCCGTAGCGTCACCGGATCGCCTCTGTCGTAAGCTGTCCACGCGCGGGCGGCGGGTGGTCCACCCGCCGTCCGCGCGTGGACGGCTCGGTGGCTCGCATACTGCTCGCATACTTGTCGCGCGTTGACTGCTCGTCGCCGCGTTGACCGCGCGGCGTTCACTCGTTGACGGCGCGCGGTCCGCTGGTTGACCGCGCGACGTCCACTCGTGGACGCCGTGCGGAGTGGGTGCCGGGTGGCTCTAATGAGCGTTGACCTTTATGTTGCATGTTGTTATGCGCACCGAGGCCTGATAATATTATTTTTTTATTAATAATATAAGTTATATATATATATATGCATGTAAGCTATAAAGAGCTACTCTTTATAGCTCAATCTAAATACCTCAAAAATAATTTATATGTCGTGTCCATTTAGCATCATTTACAAGAAAACGTCTCACAATGTCGTCTTCTTTCCAAAAAAATATAAGCAGATACATAAAATATCATAATTTATTAAGTATACAATCTATTTTAGTAATTCATTGCATATTATAGTTAAATAGTTTCAAATATTATGAATTTGAAAAATGTCCCCAATTATAACCCTAATTTATATGGCAAAACTTGTCGCGTTCATAAAATACTCATACGCCGACTTCCCGCGCGATAGAACTCGGCGGATGTTAGTCGCCGACAAGGCAGCACAGTGAGTGGACGTGAGTGTGCGACGAAGAGAGAAAAAGATCGAAATATTTCATGGTGTCTGGCGATCGTAAGGTGAGTTACATAATTTATATGTTCGTTATTTAAGAGTATTTCTAATACTGTTTGTGCTTGGTTAAATTCGTTATGAGTAATAATGTGATATAATTTACAAAAACAATCTCTAAATATAAAGTTTAAATTGCAAATTATTCACGAAATCTAATTACTCGGGCGCTAATTTCTCTGGATTCTCTGGTGCATATAAGCCCAGATAAATGAGAACTATACAGAAAAATTATAACAATTTTTGATAAATTTTAAATATATATTACATAGTGATAGTGTTAACAAAATAGGGCGTGAATAAATATTGCCTCAGCTGGCGGGGAGAAGCTAGTTATGGATATTTGTTAACATACGATTGCATAATGTCGGGAATCCTACTAACCCTCTTTGAGATACATACAACATGATTTATTTCTAAAACTATCTATGTATAGGTAACTTATTAATTTATTGGTATTGTTTCAGATAGTTAAAATGGCAAATAAAAAAAAGCAGTCTCGGGAGGATAGACGTTTAAAGAAAAGATTAGCAGAGAAAAATGATATGAACGTATAAAGAATAATTAACAACTATGGCAAGAAAAAAGAGAGAAAGACAAGCAAAGATACATCAGAAGGAAACAAGAAAAGAAGCAATTAAGTATCAACGAAATGACTCCTCGGCAGCAAAGAGCCCAACGAAAACAGTGGCGAAAAAATTTTAAAGCCCATTATTTAAGGAAAAAGCTAGCCATGAGAACTGCTCAAATGATGGCAGAAAGCACTCCTCCTGATAGCCCTCAATTATCTGAGTCTGAAGTATTTAGTTAATCAAGGGGAAAATGTTTATTTTTGTTGAATTTCAACATTTTAACATTTAAATACGTACCAATTTAATGTTCAGCGTTATGTCAGTTGATAATTATCACAATCAAGAGAAATATTTTTGTTTAATTTCAAAAGAAATTAGTTTTTGTTTCGAGTTTTTACACCATAATATAAAAAGTTTCAGCGTTGTTCCGGTTAATAATTATTATAAGTCAAGAAGTTTAGTTATTTTATTTTCAGGTTGATTTCTAAAGGAGTAGTAAGACTGATTAATTACGCATTAGGTTTAATTAATTTTAAGTACAAAATGTTAAATAATAAGTAAATCCCTAAAATTTG
Source organism: Euclidia mi (assembly GCA_944739405.2). Lineage (NCBI taxonomy): Eukaryota > Metazoa > Arthropoda > Insecta > Lepidoptera > Erebidae > Euclidia > Euclidia mi. The sequence continues at coordinate 89,160,481 of OX123184.2, forward strand.
TAATTGTTACATTCTGATATTCCAGTTAATTTCGTTATCATTGTGATCACTGATTATAAACAATAAGATTATTGTAATTTAAGTGAATTGATTAATAAAAAATGCCAATACTTAAGCAATGTCTCATTTATTTGCCATCACCTAATTATTTTGTCAAGCAATCTCATTCATCTGCAAAAAAGTATAATTTACCTGGCTTTAAATATTTTAAGACCTCATATCTATCGAACCGTTCGATGCAGCTGCACGCCTTAGACATATATGTGTTTAAAACATACTTATTTATTAGAAGAAACGCTCAAAGCCATTATATAGATAAAAAAATATGCGCCAGGAAAATTATAAACATTCATCGTATTTCTGAGAAATACACGTGTCTTGCTTCACCGGTCATATACCATCATTACTACGCATTGGTATACTATAAAGCAGACATTCATGGGTGAAAATAATTTAAAATGACCATTTTGATTGCAAAATTTGTCCACACTCGATATTTTATGGTACAGTTATTTCATCATCCTCTTAGCGTTATCCCAGTTTCAATCTGGGGTCCGCTTTCTAGTCTAACCGGATTTGGCTGAATATTAGCTTTTCCACAGAGCGACTGCCTGTCTGACCTCCGCAATCCGAAGGGATAGCGATATTCCATGGTTTAGACTAGTGTCAGTTTATTTCGAAGGTACTGACGCCCTGTAACGACTGTCAAAGATCTTCATGACAACCGGGACCGACGGCTTAGCGTGCTCTCCGAGGCACGGGACAAGCGATAATTAACAATTCAATACGCACATAACTCCGAAAAGTCATTGGTGAGCGCCGTGGATTCGAACTCGATACCCTCTGCATGGCAGTCTGTTGGTATATCCACTCGGCTATCGCTGCCTATAATATCTACAAAGTAAATAAATACATTTAATAAAAAAGGTGATAAAAATTAAAAACCGACATCAAATTAAAATATTAATTTTTAATATTTATTATTAAGTATGAAATTAAATAAATATTTATAAAAATAAATGAACAAATGGAATGATTTTTTTTTGTTTTTCGGCATATTTTTTATTTCCTTTGATGATGTGGCATTAACAATACAAAAAACCCTTAATTTTCCCCCTTTTAACACTTACCCCATTTTTTTATAGTCGTACTAGTACCTAGTTAAATCATATCACTAGATCAGTTGTCCACGACAGGTGCAAACTGGATTAAAAAAATCATTTCACAGTTTAGTTACAATACTCCTTTGAAACGGCTGGACCGATTTGCATGAAATTTTATACTTATGTATATTCTTTAGGTATGGGTTTTGGTCATAATCTATTATACTTACTTTTTTATTTTTTGGTCAATTTCTTAAGCCCCGATGGATGGATGGATGAGAGATGAAAAAAAGGAATGAGAAAACACTTTAAAAAGGCGATAAGGAGTTCGCCGTGTCAGCTAGTTTAACTATACAATTTTATTATGCTCATAACAATTTAACCTATTACAAACTATGGATATAAAATAGCAAACATGGAAAAACTGTAATAAAGTATCTAATTGGTGCAATTAAATAAAATCATAAATGTATTCTTTAATGTTCTTGACCATCACTTTTATGGCGGATCTGGATGACATTTTTAACTGGTGCTGTAGGAATAAAATGACCCTAAATCCTAAAAAGTGCGTTCATATCACTTTTACCAAGAAGAGGAACATAGTTCCGTCTTCATATTGTATTAATAATGATCAATTGGAACAGTCTACATTTGTTAGGGATCTTGGGGTGCCTCTTGACCGCAAACTAAGCTTTGTCAACCATATCGACAGCATTATTCGGAAATCTTGGCAAATGCTCGGCTTCATTAAACGCACGTGTAGAGATTTTAAAAATACAGCCGTATTGATTAACCTGTATAGCGCTTTTGTTCGCAGTATACTGGAATATGATACGCCGGTTTGGAATCCCCAATATAATGTTCACACTGCAAGATTAGAGCGTCTTCAACGCAATTTTACGATATCTAGCGTTCAAAGATCGTCACTGTCCATATCGTGCTGATTATTATACAAGGCTCAATCATTTCAATATGAAGTCTTTAGAAATAAAGAGGCAGACCAATGACTTAATAACACTTCATAAAATAATACATGGTAGAATAATTTCCCCTGAAGGTCTCAATTGCTTAAATCTGAACGTACCCCACGATATACCTAGACGACCTATAGAAAGAGTTTTCAATCCATCTCGTAGTAGAACCAATTTGGGTAAACACGCCCCTTTGAACAGACTAATGAGCTCGTACAATAATATCACTTCTACTGAATATCAATATTGACGTTTTCCACATGGCAGACCTTAAGAAAATTAAAACAGAGTGTATCCTAGTGTTGTGTTCATAACACATTTTCTTGCTTTTTGATATGCATACATTTTAATTTTGCAAAGGTTTTTATAATTTATATTATTAGTTTGTATAGTTTTAAAATTCTAAATGCTTTATGTCATTTTAAATGCTGTGTACACCTGTAAAGGCATCTCATTTTGTACAAGACCTAAATCTGATACTTATATTGTAATAGTATAGTGTTGTGTCGATGGTGTAACTAACCTAATAAATAAATAAATAAATGGCAATAAAACACTTGCATAGCTGCAATTGCATAATTTAATTCTCACAAGAAAATAAATGTAAGTAATTTAATATTTTATTTATGAATTGATGACTGACTTAGGTACGCAATTATTTGTTCCAGTAGTTGAGTAGACTATACATTAATTATTTAGATTGTTTAACGTGGAATAAATTCATAATAGAAGGCTAGGTAATGCATGGAAAATATTGTGACAACATTTTAAGACCTATTTTGTCTTCAGAATATTTTTTGTAAATCTATCGTCTGATTCCGAATTAGGCAGAGCCTATATACTATGCTTACCAGATGTTGCCATAGTGGATACAAAACTAGCTTTCGCTCACAGCTCCGCCCGCTACTCCCGCTACCGGACTCTTATAGCTCTTACCCCCTAAGGGCTGCCCTACACTCCCCAAGGAATGTACATGCCTAATTTTAGCTTCTTGCGCTCATAGCTTATATTCGGTTGTGCGTTGTCTGTTAGCCACATATCTAAATCTAAGCGCACCAATTATCGATTTCGTCTTCAACAATAAATTATATTATAACATTCAAGCGAACTCTGAGCTTAGTTGGGAACCCCAAATGACAATCACATTTCACAGACATCAAATACATTTTTATTTTTTTACTTATAATAAGAAGTATACACTTCTTATTATAACAAAAAAAATAACCATCTGGCGGGCCAATACCCGTCGGGGGTAGCGAGGAATGCTTCGGTGAAATCCTACCCTCCGACACATGGGTACATGAGGAGCACGGGTTGGTTTTTAGTCAGTAAGAGTCTGACAGTCCCCTTAATCCTTTCCCCCCAGGGCGAAGGGACTCCATGAGGATTTTCCAACCCGAAACGAAAAAAAATTGGTTGCCTGTAAAGTCGGTATACGGGCGAAAGTTTTACGTGACAACGACTTTGAGTGGTAAAATAATTTTAATGTGAATATTCATTCGTATAGTAGGAAGAAGGATGAAAGACGCGTGCCTTTCACTTTTTATGTCTGTCTCTCTCGCTCTTAGGCGGGACGCGTGCCTCTCACTCGCTCTCATTGTGAGCGCATAACGTGAGCGGAGCGTAACGCAGTTTCTTGAAATGTCACCCGGCAAACCAATTTATAAGACGTTGTCACGTCAAAAAAAAAAACTTAAGGAACATATAGCTGACATTAAACATAAACGCTCAACGAAATCTGCTGTGTGTGAACATGTACAACAAGGAACCAACCATTACCTATCTGAGATTTGATTAACCACAGATACTCGCAAAAGAACACCGCTTTATTCCAAGAATGATACGTGAAGCTATTGAAATTAAAAAAAACACCCTAATTTCAATAGGGAAGATGGATGGAGTATTCCTTCAGCTTAGGACCCTGTTATCAGGCTAATGAAACCCAAGAAGGACAAAGTCACCAGAAGACATCAAGACCACATTCTGCGTAGATAGTAACACCAATAGTTGAAAAATGTTCGAGTACGTTATGATAACTTTTAAATTCAAGACAAAGACAAATATCACCTCAGTCTGTATGTGAACACGGTTCCTGTAAAGAAACTGAAATGTCGCGTCGCCTAGTAATAATAAAAAAAAAATGTTCTAGCTAGATCTTTCAGTTTAAATGTAAATTGACTAAAACCAAAATATCGCGATAGCATCCGTAAACCGTAGTTTGGTTTCAATGTTTAACTTTCGCGAAAAACCAACAAGATACTAAGTACAGTTTGCAACAAAGTCAACAATACAGCTAGTATTTGGTCAGATGTGTTGACGGAGTGCGGAAGTTAGTATTTGCGCTGGAGAGGCTGGTCGAGTATAAAACAGCAAACGGCAACACAAGAGTCACAGCTACTCCCAGCTCCAGCACCTTCGTGACCTACTACACGAACTACCAACTCTCACTCACCATGAAGGCCATCGCGTGTTTACTTCTCTTTGTTGTAAGTATCTACACGTTATTTTACTGACTTCAATTTAAATTAATAAATCGATTTTCTTTGTCTAGCTTTTTACTATGAAGGAAAAAAATACATCCAGCCTAAATATATCATGGGGATGCGATACCTGCATATAAAGAAAAAATTAATGGGCCCCTAAGGGATTATTATTAAAACCATATAACCAGGTCTACAGTTCCTTGAAGCCGTGAAAAATTAAGTCTTCTTAAATATAAGTACCTTCGTAAAAAAGAGATACGGCAAAAACGCGTATTTCGACAATCAAGGGCATCAAAGATGGATAGGGTTCGTGACGTTGACTTGATAAGTACTATATGAAATTTGGCAAGTAACATCGATAAATATTACAAATACAAGAAGTCTGAAAGGTGTATAATTGGAGTTAAATCATAAACATATACTTACCTGGTCTTAAAATAATTTCTATGTGTTGTAAATGAAGCTTAGCAGCTTCAATTGTTAGTTACAACACATAGAAATTATAGTTCAAGATTAAGTATCAGTATGAAAAGGCTTGATGTGGATATTTTATTTATTTTTCCCTACGCATGAATTCTTATTTTATTTATTTTTATTTCTTTATTTGCTCTCGGAAGATTACATAACTAATAATAATTCTTAGACAATGGTATCGTTATAACAATTGAATGGACACTAACGCCTAAACTAGGCCGAGCCTGTATCATACGTGTTAGTTCCTCCCTGTGTAAAAAAATAAACTTACTAATAATTACTCACTAATAAACTATTAAATAACTTATTAATAATGTTAGAATAAAAAGTAACCCTCGATGTGTTCGTATTTATGTTTTTAGGGTTCCGTACCTCGAAATGAAAAAACGGCACCCTTATAGGATCACTTTGGTGTCCGTCCGTCTGTCATGACCCATTTTCACAGAAACGCGTGAAGGTATCGAACTGAAATTTATACCAAATAGTCAAATCTACTGTCCCATAAAGCTGTCACACACAAAATCACACTTCTAAACCAACGCAATCAAAAGATACAGCCGTTCATGCTGCAAATTTCCGCAATTCCTGAAAGTCGCAAGAGAATCAAAATCTACAGGGTACTTCCCGTGAACTCAGAATCTTGAAATTTGGTATGCCGCAATGTCTTATAGCACAGATAAAGGAAAAATTGCGAAAACCGTAAATTTTTAGTTACATCATAAACAAATATTTGTATTAATTTTAAAGTTATTACCCCTTTCCTCATGAACGTGTTAAGTTATTATATTGAAATTTATATCAAATACTTAGGTCTATAATACCTTTAAGCTGTAACAAAATCAAACATACAAGCCAACGCAATCAAAAGATACAGCTGTTTATGCCGCAAGTTCTCGCAAATTCTCAAAACTCACAAGGGAATCAAAACCTACAGGGTACTCGTACTTCCCTTGAATTCAGCATCTTGAAATTTGGCACGAAGCAACGTCTTATAGCACAGATAAAGGAAAAGTTGCAAAAAGTTAGTTACATTATATACTTAATTAAAATATCTTTAATAATTTTAAACGTACTACTCCGTTCCTCATGAACTCATAGAGATATAATTCCCATCAAATGCTCAAGTCAAAACTAAAGGGTACTTGCAGTCGATCTAGAATCTTTAAATTTGGCATAAAGCAACGTTTTATAGCACATAGAAAAAAATTGGAAAATCTTAAATTTTCAGTTACATCTCATATTTTTTTAAATAATTTATAATACCTACAGGTTTGTACGGAATCCTCGGTGCGCGAGTTCAACTCGCACTTGACCGGTTTATTTTTTTAATTAGTAGGTAAACGAAAAATAAAATCTTAACAATTAAAACGTTCCACATTAACGTTTATAGACGTTATTATTTAATAACTGCTGTGAACATTGCCATTCAGGAACCAGCCAAAATATTTAGCACATAATATTGAGGCATCTCAAATACAATCGGACAGTTCAGATATTCAGAGGTGTTTGGTTTGCCTACTAGATAATAATGAAAGTAATATTCAGGGACAACTCGCACTAGGTCATCTGATACCAAAAACATCGCACAATGATATCTTCTGGGCGGTAATTGAACCCACGATCTTCAGCGTAGAAGCTAAGATCACTGGCAATAAGACCAACATGCCAGATCTCAAAACAGATCCGCTGTACTTGCAGACTTTGATTAAATTGTTATTTTGTTGTTTCAGGCTTTCGCTACTTACGAGTCTGAAGGTAAGTTTTATCGAGATAATTTTTAACAATAATGGCCGGCGCCGACTGACGGCACGGCATGGCACGGCGGGGAACGGCGTGGCACGGCATATTCGGTAGCCCGAAGGACGCTTCACGCGGCACGTCGCGGCATGCCGCGACATGCCGCGACGTGCCGCGTCATACCGAGGCGTCTTAAGGCCGGCGCCGACTGACGGCTCGGCATGGCACGGCGTGGCACGGCATGTTTCGGTAGCCTGAAGGACGCCGCGGCCCGTCGTGGCACGTCATGGCATACCACGGCATGCCGCGAAGTGCCACGGCATGCCGCTTCATACTGAGGCGTCCAATTGACTGGAATTTAGTATCATTTAGTATCATCATTGCACTTCTTGCTGATGATGAAGAACGACAAATACAAACTGATATCTCGAAGAGAAAACAATTCTAGATACATTATTTATGGAGAACAAGATTTACTAACGCTGAATTCAGAAGCTTATTTACCTACTGATTACGTCGTGGGCGTGGCACACTGCAGGACGCCGTGGCATACCGCGGCGTCTCGAAGTATGCCGCGACGGGCCGCGACGTGCCGCGACGTGACGCGACGTGCTCCGACGTGCCGCGACGCGCCGCGATGTACCGCGGCATGCCACGACGTGCCACAACGGGCTGCGGTACCATTGAATCGAAACAAAGTAATATGAATTCTAAACTCATTGAAATAAGAATAAAAATGACTTGATCAGTAATAAAATCCTTTGCCATTCCGTGCCATGCCGCGACGTCAGTGCGCACCGGTCTTAAATATTATTTAGTTTTGTGTAACTGAGAAAGTGGATTTATTGAATTCAGTTTGAAGGGAGAATTCACTTTTCGTTGGCTGTTAACTCACTGCTGCTTTTATAAAAGTGCAATGCTTTAACTATTGCAGTAACACTGCGTCGTTTTGATATAAATGCAAATTAAACAGAAGAATCTCGAAATGTTTAATAAGGTATATCGCGATTAGGAATCACTGCAATAGGGTGTGTAGGGATGCACAACGCCAACATATTCATAACTCTGTGAAAAACGGAGATCCAGCTAAAGTCTGGAAATTTCTCAAAACCCTAGGGGTCGGTAAAACTCGTCAACACACTATTCCTAATGACTTCAATATTGACTTGCTCAATCAACATTTCTCTGCTTCGTCCAATATTGATAGGACTACTAAAGCAACCACTATTCATTATCTTTCATCACTGCCAACCCCTAGTTATCCTTCTTTTGTCTTTAATCACTTCACTGATAGTGATGTTAAGAAGAGTATAATATCATTATCTTCCAACGCTGTTGGTAGTGACTGTGTCAGCCGTAATATGATCCTTCCTATCCCCGACTTAATCCTACCCATAATTTCTCACATCCTTAATCGCTCCTTGTCCAGTGGCGTTTTTCCATAGATGTGGAAGTACGCTCTGATTACACCAATTCCAAAAACTTTTCATCCTTCTTCCTTCTCTGACTATCGGTCCATTTCTATCCTACCATTCCACTCCAAAGTCCTCGAACTAATGGTCCACAACCAAATTAACACGTTCCTTTGCAAGAATAATCTCTTAAATCCATTCCAGTCCGGTTTCCGGTTGGGTCACAGCACGGTTACATCCCTAGTCAATATTACGGATGACATCGGAGCTGGTATGGAAGGCGGACAGCTAACAAGTCGTGCTCTTCTAGATTTTAGCAACGCCTTCAGTACAGTGGATTTTGATATTCTACTCAGCCGTCTTAGCTCTCTTATCATAACCTTACGGTGATTGATTGGTTTCATAGTTACCTGTGTGGCCGCCGACAGCGTATACGCGTTGAAAAATTCACTTTCTTCGTGTGTAACACTACTGTTGGCGTGCCCCAGGGTGGCGTATTGTCTCCTTTACTTTTCGCAATTTTTATAAATTCTATATCAAATAATCTTCGCTCTTCCTACCACCTTTATGCAGATGATCTCCAAATTTATACGCAGTCGCCATTAGCTGATTTGTCACTTTCTATAAATAGCATTAACAATGACCTGGCACTGATCAGCAGTTGGAGCAAATCTTTTGGGCTAAAAGTGAATCCTTCCAAAACTCAGGTCATTGTTATCGGGAGTTCAAGAATGACATCCAAAATTGACTGGTCTCAACTCCCTCACGTCATCTTTGACAACACTGTTATTGCCATTCAGGATAAAGTAAAGAACCTGGGTGTAACTATAGACTCTTCTCTTACTTGGCGATCGCAGATCCAAGAAGTGAGTCGCAAGATATTTGCCTCAGCGGGTTCACTAAGAAGACTAATGAATTTTCTACCAACTGCAACCAAAATTGCACTTGCTAACTCTCTTCTTTTACCCATTATTGATTATGCAGATGTCAGCTATCTAGATATCGCCGAAAACTAGCTTGACAAACTTGAGCGCCTTCAAAATGTCTGTATACGATTCATATTTGGATTACGCAAATATGATCACGTTTCACAATTTCGAGCACAGCTCAAGTGGTTACCCATACAACATCGCCGGAATGCTCACATTCTCTCTTTACTTTATAATATATTATTTAACCCTTCTACTCCCACCTATCTTAAAGGAAGATACGAGTTCCTTCATGATACACATAACCGTAATTTAAGGTCATCAGAAAATTTTAAACTGAAAATGCCGGTTCATTCCACAGCATTTTATGACAAATCCTTTTCAGTTACGGCTGTTCGCTTATGGAATGCCCTACCGTTACACATAAGACAGGCTCAGACTATAACTAGATTTAAAGCAATGGTAAAGGATCACTATCTATCATTATAACTTTTCTCATTCTACATTATAGGTATATGTATGTATTTATTTAAATATTGTATACTTATTTGTATGTATACATTAATATTTTATATATTATAATTTAATATTATTTATATTATATATTATTCGTATATATTAATATTTAATTATTTATTTGTATGTATATAATTATGTTATTACACGAATTTATATATTTATTATATTTTACAACTGTACACTTGCAACTACCATTTATTTCCGACCAATAATATCCATCCAAAGGTTGTCTGGTAGACATCGCTGTCAGCGATAAGGCCGCCCTTTGTACTTACTTGTTCATAAAATTTCTATTAATGTATGTATAAGTGTACAATAAAATATAAATAAATAAAATAAATAAGGTATTTTAGTCCCTACAGTGAACTTGTTAATAATTTTGTGTTGATTCGTTATAACTACTTTTATTCCACAGAAGCTGCATTTAACCCTTTAAACGATGTACTGGACACTACCACTAGATTGAGTAAGACTACACTAGATTTAGTAAGAAATATTGAACAAAAAGTGGTATCCGTGATTATCGCTACACCTAAAGAAGAATTTGAGGGCACCACATCTGATGAAACTGCAGCCGCCGATACATCAAACGACAGTTCATCATCTAACCAAAGTTCATCATTTAACCAAAGTTCATCAGATGACAGTTCATCGTCTAACCAAAGTTCATCATTTAACCAAAGTTCATCAGATAAAAGTTCATCGTCTAACCAAAGTTCATCAGATAAAAGTTCATCGTCTAACCAAAGTTCATTAGATGACAGTTCATCATTTAACCAAAGTTCATCAGATAAAAGTTCATTGTCTAACCAAAGTTCATCAGATGACAGTTCATCGTCTAACCAAAGTTCATCATTTAACCAAAGTTCATCAGTTAAAAGTTCATCGTCTAACCAAAGTTCATCAGATAAAAGTTCATCGTCTAACCAAAGATCATTAGATGACAGTTCATCATTTAACCAAAGTTCATCAGATAAAAGTTCATTGTCTAACCAAAGTTCATCAGATGACAGTTCATCGTCTAACCAAAGTTCATCATTTAACCAAAGTTCATCAGATAAAAGTTCATCAGATAAAAGTTCATCGTCTAACCAAAGTTCATTATTTAACCAAAGTTCATCAGATGACAGTTCATCGTCTAACCAAAGTTCATCATTTAACCAAAGTTCATCATCTAACGAAAGTTCATCTGACACATCTGATGCCGATAAAACATCAGCCTAGATAAACGACAATACTTCACCTAGCCAGGCGATATCCACACGGATATACGGCCCGATTTTATAATCGTGGATATATATTATAATAATAGTAATAAAAATTTTGTGATGCACACTTTTTTTTACTGACCAACGGAACATATTGCATTAATGATAACAGACAGTCCTTTTTCTATGTAAGGCGAAAGAGCAGCCGGGTTGGCTCTTGTGGGTTACGATAAAGCCTTCGAACTGCATCAAAACCTGGGTTATTTCTGAAGAGTTTGCAGCGGTGCTAAGTCGATTGGCGATAATAAATTTTATGGTAAAGCACAAAACCATCAAAACTGAAGGCAGTTCATGATTTAGGCCTCCCACACATTGGGCATGCGCGTTTCTTTAGCGTGCGCTCGGCATGCGCCCAACGTCCGTTTAGCGTGCGCCCAGCGTTCATTTTGCGTTTGTTGTAAAATAAATTTAGTAATTTACTATCTTTCGGCAGACAGGATAGTAAATTACTAAGTTTATTTTACTGCGCGGGATGACACCGTACATTCGGGCTAGTGACGTTTCATCATCAGCCCTTTATACTGTCCCACTGATGGGCACGGGCCTCTTCGCACTGTTGAGAAGGGTAAGGCCATAGTCCACCACGCTGGCCAAGTGTGGGTTGGCAGACTTTACATCTCTTACGAGAACATTATGGAGAACGCTCAGACATGCAGGTTTCCTCACGATAATGACGTTTACTCAAACTTAAATGAATGAATCGACATAAATGATACATAATGAACTTTTATTTTCAAATGAAATAACAGAGAGGTGTTAAGTGTAGTGTCGAAATAGAAGAAAGCAAACTTCGTGATGGTTTTGCCGAAATATTGGTTTTATTGGTCAAATACACCAATAAAACCATATTCATAGAATATTGCTAATTCATCTGACTGTTAAATTGCCAGCATAGAAAACAGAGAATATGATGCTTTGACTATCTGAAAAGACAAATTGATCTTGATTATTAATTTAATCAACACATTTATTCAAAAGGCAGTAGGGCTTTCCTGATTTTCGCATGAATGGGCCATCTTGTCTGGGAAATTACTAACCTCTCACAGAATACCGACATAAATTAACGACGTAAAGTATATTCTGTTGCGTTTCGTTTGGACCGTGGAGACGTCATCCCCTTTTTCCACACCCTCATCTCACTCCTTTTCCTATTCCTTTTCCCATCCCGGTAGGCAACGTACCTGCGACTCCTCTGGTTGCGCGTTTCCATGGGCGGCGTAATCATTTACAGGCGTTCCGTCTGCTCGTTTGCAATATGCCATAAATAATCAACATAGAGAACCTTACCTACTTCTTTTTCTTTCATTTCCTTTTCCTTACCGATTTATAACACTTAAGTATAATATATTAAAAGTAAAGTTTATTTTTAATCTAATTTTCCTTTGCTCAATCTGCAAATGTTCCATAAGTTGTCAATGCAGACTTTTATTAGCTAGGTATACTTACAGTGACGTAAGATTCGTATGACAGTTCAAATACGTTGAACACCTTCAATACAACCGGTTGCTGAAACAACAAGAGACTATTTTAGTTTAAGGGGCACCTTAAACTAAAATAGTCTTTTTCTTCATTAAGGGACTTGAGTAGGTATCAGGATATCTAGAAAGAATATTAGTTAACCCATAGATGAGAGAATTAGTATCAGATGGAACGCACGGCACAGTTGCGTGCGGCCCAAGTGCGGCCACTAAAGCAAATACAAAATTGAAAAGCGAATACAAACTCGTCTCAGTGCGCTACGACGCATCGTACAGTTCACGCGTCACGATCACTTCAACTTTTAAATTCTCAAAATGCCGTCTTGCGTTCTTAAACACTGTAAAAGTTGTTCCTAAAAACAAAAACAGGAAAATGGAATATCTTTTCACAGGTAACTATTGATAATTTGACTGTTTCCTAATTTAATTTCGATAAAATTCGTATTTGTGCAAGAAATATGTAAGTGTTGCCAGTTTTTGTCGACGCCGTTCTGCCTGAATTAGGGAAAATGCACTTGTCAATTGATTATGTGATAATGATTGTCATGTTAATGAAAAATACATTACCGTATTATAAAAGTATATTGTAGATATATCTTCTTTCTCATAAATATAGTAATAGAATTTCAATTTCCATTAGTATATACCTTACCCAGTTATTTTGCGAAGAACAAGTCGGATTCAGAAAAAATAAATGCATAAATATGGCTATTTACGACTTTCTTTATACAATTTTTTGTAACATGAATAAAGGTCACCAGTCATGTGCACTGTTCATGGACCTTACAAAAGCCTTCGACCATGTAGATCATGAAATATTAATGAATAAATTGTACGCATATGGCATTAGGGGAAATGTCCTGGATCTCATAAAATCATACATTAGTGACAGAATACAGCTAACGCAAATTTCTAGGTTATGTCCAAAAACTAAAAAAGTCATTAATTATTTATCAGAAGGTAAAAAGACAATCTTTTCTGTTCCACAAGGAAGTGTGTTGGGTCCATTATTATTTATTATATATATTAATGATTTACCGAAATTGACAAACAATAAAACTATTTTATTCGCAGACGATAGTACTATTATATTTACAGGTAAAAATGATACAATATTATTAAAACAGGACATTAACAATACTTTAAATTGTATAATTAATTGGTTGACACTAAATAACTTAAAAATTAATCTAGATAAGACACATTTTATGACATTTAGAAATAGGATAAATAAATTAGGCAAAATTGACAGTAATTATTTGGGACATACAATTGAGGAAGTAGACGAAACTAAATTTTTAGGACTTAATATTGACTCTTGTTTAAATTGGACATCACATGTGGAACTTTTGTGTGCGAAAATAAATAAATTTGCATATGCCCTGTATGCGCTGTCAAAAACTGTAGATATATCAACCGTGTTAATAGCATATCATGGTCATGTAGCACCTATTCTAACATACGGAGTTATATTTTGGGGAAACTCCATAGATTGGGAAGCGGCATTTAAGGCACAAAAGAAATGCATAAGATCCATTTGCAAATTAAGAATGATTGATAGCTGCAAACCTTATTTTCTACAATTAAAGCTACTAACGCTACCTTGTATATATATCCTCGAAATTGTCTTGTTTGTGAGGAAAAATATCAATAAATTTGAGAAACTTAACAGTCGAAGGCACAATATGAAAATACACATCCCTGCTAACAACACTGCACAAGTGAACAAAAGCATATTATGTATGGCACCACGCATTTATAACCACTTGCCAAAAGAACTGTTAAGTATTACGAATTTTATTATATTTAAGCGTGGTGTAAAAACATTACTGCTTGCTAAAGCTTACTATTCTGTCAAGGAATATCTAACAGATAGATTTTTATAAAAACATGACTGTGACACTATTTAAATTGTATGACATGTTTGATTTGTTTTTAATTTATATTATTCTAATTAATTCTGACATCCCTTGTAACTATTTAATATTTATTCATACATAAGTTATATCATAAGTGCTGACATACTTGTCCAATAATGTTTTAAATAAATACATACCTAATAATGTTAAATATGAAATTTTGCATGCTTAAAAGCTGAGTATGGTGATACCCTGTATTGATAATTTAAGATCCCTGTAAACCCATATTACGCAAATAAATGATTTGAATTTGAATTTAAATTTGAATTTGACCTTACATAATATTGTTTTGAGTTCGATCCCCAAACGATCCAAATATTCGTGTACACCCTGCTACTCGTCAAGCTTATACACTTTGACCTTTGCACCGTTCTTATGGCGTAAAGAATAAGTATCAAAATCGTACAGCAAATGTTTAGCTTGACTTGGCGCCGTGTGTACATACATACTTATGGCGTAGGGAATAAGTATCAAAATCGTACAGTAACTGTTTAGCTTGACTTGGCGCCCTGTATACATACATACTAATGGCGTAGGGAATAAGTATCAAAATCGTACAGCAACTGTTTAGCTTGACTTGGTGCCGTGTGTACATACATACTTATGGCTTAGGGAATAAGTATCAAAATCGTACAGCAACTGTGTAGCTTGACTTGGCGCCGTGTGTACATACATACTTATGGCGTAGGGAATAAGTATCAAAATCGTACGGCAACTGTTTAGCTTGACTTGGCGCCGTGTGTACATACATACTTATGGCGTAGGGAATAAGTATCAAAATCGTACAGCAACTGTTTAGCTTGACTTGGCGCCGTGTGTACATACATACTTATGGCGTAGGGAATAAGTATCAAAATCGTACAACAACTGTTTAGCTTGACTTGGTGCCGTGTGTACATACATACTATTTATTTCTCAACTAATCGACGCCAGCGGCTTCGCACGCACATATTTTCGTATTTCTCGTTTTGCCCGATCCCGTGGGAATTTCGAGAAATCCCGTCTTAGTGCACCCGTACGGTTCCCAAGAAACATACATGCTAAATTTCAGCTTTATGCGCCGAGTAGTTTCGGCTGTAGCTTATCTGTCAGTCAGTCAGTAACGCAAGGATTTTATATATACAGATTTAAGATTTACGAAGTAGTTAAAACTTAACTCGGTACCTACATTTAAGAAATGTATTTATAAAAGCATTAATTAAATCCAAGGTAAATTCTTCAAAACCGCAAATGAATATAAGAATATTACATAACTATATGCAAAATACTGGGAGATTATTCATAATCTGGCAACTTTAAACACACATAGACGCGCGTGTCCGTACAGTGCCAGTCGCCAAAGGTCACGCACACATAGCTGTCAACGTGCCACACTTAGTTGGACGAATGCGCTCTATCTGAGACTAATTCTCTCATCTGTGAGTTAACGGTTAACCCATCATCTTCAACTTACTTCAATTATACTCATCTGTACATTGATAAGGCAACAAGTTGATATCCGAATTTTTTGAAGTCGGCAAATAATATGTCGGGAAATATACGGAAATAGCAGCCTTGCACTTATAGGACGACGCCAAAAAGATCAAAATATGAAAGAACAATGGCAAGTTTCCATACAACACTTTATTTGAAATCGATTCGAAGCGTCTATGTTTGAAAAAATGTTAAAAACAAAGGGGTTCTATTACTTAAACACAATCATCAAGAGTTTTTATTTTAGGAGGCCGTAAAAAAAGATATGAACATTGTTTATATTTTAAGGTTATGTTAATAGAAAACAACTTTGTAACTACACAAATGCATTAAATACATTTAGATAAGGGGTGGTGATGTGCAAAAAGCATTGATAGGATATACCTAGACTGATTCAAGATCAGTGTCTAGACTTGATAAGTACCTAATATTAAAAAATCAAAGTTCCATCACGAAATAGGGATGTAGACTATGTAGGATTTATGTAATCCTTTATCTTTCACAATTTTATTGAGTATTAGAGCCCCACCTCATTATGAGGCCATGGCGACGTCGCCAGCTACCGTACAACTTACAAGTTATATTGAAATGTACCTAATTCCTAACTCACTTGGCCACGGTTTGGCAGCCATATATGGCATGTATGTAATGTACCTATAGGTACATTTCAATATAAACTGGATACGCAGCCGGCGACGTCGCCATGGTGTACAAGTGAGGCAGGGCTCTAAGATTAGACGTCATGGCATGATGTTAGATCTCTCTAATAAATAGGTACAAGTCACTTGCTTTTATAAGGAACTAGCTTTTGCCCGCGTGGAAGTCGAAAATTATCCCACAGGAACTCAATACCTACCAGGATAAAAGTATACTATATCCTATTCCAGGTTATGGTCTATCTGTGCGCCTAGTTTCATTCTAATCGGTTCAGTAGTTTTTTCGTGCGTAACAAACAGACAAACAAATAAACATCGCATTTATAATATTAGTAAGGATAAGGATATGGGATCTCTCTTAGTGCGCCACCAACAGGCATGACAAACCTTATCTGAAGGTGACCGCTGCAAATTAAATAAAGGAATGTTTTTGTAATAATATAGTAATAATTAGCTTGCAATAAACTTAGGTACTCCATAATTGATAAAAACAATTTGTATTAGATTGCTTTAAAAGAGACACCAATACACTGATAAAACTCTTTAGTAATAAAACACTGCAAAAGGATTTATTATTTAATAAATACTAATAAAAGATGAGAGAGAATGGACCTGACGTAGTTCTATTTTCATTTGGATAATATTTATCATGTTCTGTTGTAGTTCGGTCGGGCTATCTTTTAATATTTTGTCACTTTGCCTTCGTACTAATGAACATCCACAAAGAAGGCACACATTTCTATGGCCTCGTGGACACCGTCCAGCTTGTTCACCTTCATTAGCATCTTGCTGCAAACTCTGATTTACTCAATCCATAGCGAGTTCCCAAAATGCTTCACAAACATAATCATCATCAGTAATCTAAAAATTAAGAAAAGCAATAATTATTACTACAGGCAAAGAAAACGCATCACACTACATCTAGATAGACTAATGTTACCGAATTTTGTAATATTTTGAACTGCTTTGAAAATTCACTGAAACTTACTAACGCTAAATTGGTAAGTAAGTATAATAATATTTAAAAACTTACGATTTGTGGATAAACCCAGTTGCAGAGCAAAGTACAAACTCTTGTGTTCTGATCTAAGATGCGATATCGCCGGAGAGTATTGACGCAGATGTTACAATTCACGCACAATATGTGTGTAAGGCCTGCTACTTCGCATCATAACAAAATCTTAAGGCACAATCGAAGTCCGTGTAGAAAAAGCTATAGGTCCAGATGTTTTGAGCACATTTAGTCCGTAAGAAAGCACAAGTCGTCGTATGGGGCAGCGAATCAAGTCCAGGGGGTAAGCAAGAATCAAAAATAAGGATAATTCAACAAAAATTGCGAAAACAACGAAAACACAACCAAACAAGCTTTTCGGAAAGAAAAGAACGTTGACATTGTCACAGACTATAGTTGGTGCCACCACGAGAAGATAGACTTTTTGCAAACACACATTCAGGGTTTGACAACCTTTGTTTCTAAAGGCGCACGCAAACTGTTCGGACGCGACTTACTGTCGCGACAGTAAGTCGCGACACATAGTGTGCACACCCTTTCGGACGCGGCTTTCTGTCGCGTCTGCGTCCGATACAACCATAGACACGCCATGCTGTCTATGCGATACACTATGGCTAGGTAGGAGCTTATTTTCTTAATTCAGGGCACTAGCAGTTAGCACTATTAGATTATATTATTGGTAGATCTTGAAGTAAAGCAGAACTGTTGAATTGAAAGTGAATTTAACATTTTTTGACTATATTCGGTATAAAATCAATATTAAGGCCGTACCATGGACAATATACGGATGACAGTAAACGTCCGCGGACGTTTGTAAACGTCCGCGGACGTTAAATGTCATTTTCCCAGATTGCTATCGGACGTCTGAACGCTCAAGGTCACGTCCGCGACAGACGTCCGATAGTGTGCACACTTGAATGGATTTTCCTTGTCCAGATACCCTTCTGTCGCGACTTACTGTCGCGACAGTAAGTCGCGACAGATAGTTTGTGCGCGCCTTTACAGTTGTTTTTGTGATTTTATGCCTTAGTGAACTTTTATGCTTTTTGAACAGAAGTTTTTTTTTTTTCAAGCTCAATTATGCTACTAAGTATTCGAATTTATATTTTATTATCTATGACTTCTTGTCGTGACTATTTTTTTCTAATTTTACAAAAATAGACATATTTTATTTTATGTTTGAGTAGGTATTCGAATTTCCCGGAAGTATTTGTATGAATTTGCCGATTTTTTTAGTTTTTACACGTAAGTAATTCTGTAAATGCAAGACAACAAAAGAGAGCCATTATGTCAATAATAGAGTACAAACATGGTACTCGATCGTATAGTCAATAGCTAAGCTATCGTAAAATATTAAAAAATACCACTAATGAATAATATTACAGACCACTAGCTAGTATATTACATTAAAATGACTAGGCATAGAGATTTTACATTGTGTATGAATGAAAACGTCACAATTGTTGAGGTTTTAGGTGGAAGAATAAGCAAACTCTGTTATTTATCACAAATCATATTAAATATATTCATAAAATCATAGACTAATGATTGGTCTCGCTCTGCTCTACTAGACGGAGCCCTCATACTTGTAAAATGAGGCAGAAAAAACCATGCCAGCTGGCATGGTTTGAGGCTGTCACACTGACAGCCGTGTGTCAGGTGCATATATCCACCAAATTAATTATGCAAATAATTCGCTATACAACGCCAAGTTGCGCTTTTATCCCGTGTAAAAATAAGTCAGCAAGCAATAAGAAGGACTCTGGGATCACATACCATTTGTAACATAACAATAAATTTGAAATTTCACCCTAAAATTACATTAAACCAAAAAACTCATTCAGTGTTGCTGCGCGTAGAAGAACAATTTCCTCGTAGTTGAGATTTTTGTAATATAAATGTATTGTTATTGTATTTTATAATATAACCTATTGCATTTATCTAACCTTATTATTTATTTAACATATTTATGTATTGTTTAATGTTTACATTAGTAATTTATATACTTAAAGTGTTGAAGTAAATATATAAGGCAGTCGTCTTGAACAAATGTGAGCTCATATTGTTTTACAAATTAACAGTAGTGATAGGTCGCACATGCGTTTAGACTTCATTTTAAGCAATAAAGATAAGATAAGATTCCTTAAAAAGTAATTTAAAATCTTTCAACACAATTTAGTACCTAGAACAATTTTATCTATTTTAATTATTAGTAAAAAAATCTAAAAAAGTTCAACAGTTTACGCAGTATCTTCTCGTGGTTACAGAATAAATATCTTTTGGGCCTCACATTCAGCTACTCATTACACGTAGATGCTTTTAGAATAATTAGGTATATACGTATCGCAGTCATTCACCATCATCATCGTCCTAGCGTTATTTCAGTTGCATCTAAGACCTTGCGACTTGGAGCCTGGGGTCCGCTTACATACTAGTCCAACCAGATATGACAGAATATCTGCTTTTCCACAGAGCGGCTGCCGTCTGACTCCGTAACCCAAAGGGATAGCGATATTCCATGGGTTTAGACCAGTATCAGTTTGTTTGAGGGGACTGACTCCCCGTAAAGAATTTCAAAGATAGCAAGCGATCATTAGCAAATGATCGCTTGCTATCTTTGAAATTCTTGTTGTTATTTAATAGGCACATATCTTTGAAAAGACAATGGTGCACGCGGGCACGCCGTAGATTCAAACTCGAAACCGTCTACATGGCAGTCTGTTAATATTGTCTATCGTTACTTGTGAGTTTTGGTGTCTACATGACTATTAAGAGGCCGTTCCCGTTTTTTAAGCCATTTTAGCGGTTAACACGCGCGGAGATACGTGATTGTGACTTAGATATATCAACAAATTAAGAAATGAACGATGATACTATTAGATCACTTAGTCTACTATGGTACTATGGGAGTAAAAATAAGTGTTTAATTACCTACAATGGAAAAATCAAGTTTCCGCAAAGCATGTTTTGAAGAAATCATTTTATGAGCATTACGCGATGGTCCATGACATCGAAAATTATGTGAGTACCTAATTAACTTTTAAATGCATATACGACATAACAACATCCTACTCCTTGGTATGATGGGGCCAGAATTTTTGGTTTCATTCAGAAATAAAGCAAAAAATGTTACGTAAAATGTCATTAATTTGTCAGTTTACGTCTAAATGGATTATTTTTTATCACATAAAATACACTAAGAAATAAAAAAAACAAATAGTCTCTAATAAGATTTGATATAATACCTTGCTAGGAAAAAAAAATCAGCTTCTAAATGTGATTAGAAATATTTAAAATTAATTTTTAAACGAAGCTAGAAATCGTTATATAAATCCTGTACGCGTCTACAGAACTTTAGACCGCGCTGAGCGCTCATCGAGGTAGGACGTGTGCCGCTTGCCGTCGTCACTGCGTCTGTGTGCGTGCCTTGTAAACACCACTGTAATTATAGCGCGACCAACCCTTCTTGATGTGAGTTATTATTGTTGAATATGTATAATAAAATAATGGAAACGAAATCGATGCTCTTATAAAATAAATACTGCAAGATTCAAAAATACTATATTCACTTAGGTCTTAAGGTGACTCTTATGAATGTCAGAAATTGTATCTAAATATATACATTACTCAAAGGTGACTGACTGACATAGTGATCTATCAACGCACAGCCCAAACCACTGGAGGGATCTTACTGAAATTTGGCATGGAGGTGATTTTATGATGTAGGCATCCGTTAAGAAAGGATTTTGATAAATTCTACTCCCAAAGGGATAAAATAGGGGATGAAAGTTTGTATAAAACTTTGCCAATTTTAAACTGATCCAACTGAGACTTTGCATGCCTATAGCTACCATGATGTAGGCATCCCTTAAGAAAGGATTTTGATAAATTCCACCCCTAAGGGGATAAAATGGGGGCTGAAAGTTTGTATGAAACTTTGTCAATTTTAAACCGATCGGGCTAAGACTTTGCATGCATATAGCTACTATGAGGTGGGCATCCCCTAAGAAAGGATTTTGATAAATTCCACCCCTAAGGGGATAAAAAAGTTTGTTTAATTTTTCTTAGATTTTCGACTGATTGAACTGAAATTTTAAAGATTAGAGCTACTATGATGAAGACGTGCGCTTAAATAAGATTTTGATAAATTCAACCCCCATGGGGATAAACTAAGGGATGATGGAGGATATAAATGTATTAGTTTGAACTATCAGTACCTAATGGAACGAATAAATTAAGACGAACGAAATAATTTAAGTTCTAAATGTTGACAATAGATAGCGTTGTGCAGTTAGGTACGTCATTTTTGGACGAAGGGGAAGACCTAGGCGGACGTTCTCTGACCAGATTGGAGACATCCTACAATGTAGTACTAGGGCTTGTAATATCGGAGAATATTGAATTCCGGAATTGAGTTACGATATTGGAGTGTCAATTCCGGCATTCCGGTACTGGTTCCGGAATCGGTATGCTCTTGAAGTAGGTAGATATTTATTGTTAGTAGGTATATTTCTTATAATAAAATAAACGTGTATACTACAAAAATTAAACAAGTTATATATTTTCATCAGTTTACAATTCGTTATGCATTGGATAGATCAAAATTTAACCATTGAATTTGAACACCTCAACATTTTCTACAGTTTTGATTAGTTAACATGCCATGAACATTCAAGCCTTAGTAGGAAAAGTTACGAAGAAAAATAGTATAATTAAACATTGTTATAAAACCAGACAATTTAACATTAAAATAATAACCAGACCAATTCTCGAAATTCCTAGCTCATGGTTTGCCAACGTGCCATGTAATGTAGCGTATTAGGTGTACCGTGTAAGACTAAAACTGTCAAAGCAGCAAAGTGCGCTTCAAAGCAGCGAAGTTAAAGTAGGAATGGGTAGGATATGTCTGTAGGAAACATCTCGAAATTGGACATACATCACCAAACAATGCAACCCTGAAGGAGAAGTAGAACTGGAGGAAAGAGAAGTGTTAACAGGGGCAGGTCGAAAAAACGATTAATACTTTTCTAGCTGACTGGCAAGATAAAGCAAAAGATCGGCATTTATGGAAGAGTGTGCGGGAGACCTTAGCCCAGCAGTGGGACAGTAACGGTTAAAATAAAAACAAATATTACTAAACTTTAAAGTAACATTTGGGAATAATGTGAGTTTATGCACTTTCCTTATTTTATGGGTAGTGGATTGATTCAATTGCTAAAAAATCGTGGGAGCTAGAATCAATAAAATATTTAAAATTGAATTGAATCCGCGCTCGCCGCGCTCGTCGCGCTCGTTTATGAGATTGTGTGCATAAAAAGTCCGTACGTACACGGCGCCGGGGATTCACGCGTACATTCAAACCGGCGGCGGCCGATTTGTATGAAGCTATCCTACTATTATTTTTATACTATGTACTGACGCCCTGTAACGACTGTCAAAGATCTTCATGACAACCGGGACCGACGGCTTAACGTGCTCTCCGAGGCACGGGACAAGCGATAATTAATAATTCAATACGCACATAACTCCGAAAAGTCATTGGTGCGCGCCGTGGATTCAAACCCGATACCCTCTGCATGTCTGTTGGTATATCCACTCGGCTATCGCTGCCTCAAATCTCATTTATATTGTGTATTAATATTTTCAACCGACTTCAAAACGGAGGCGGTTTACAATTCGGCTGTATTATTTTTTCATATTTTTTAATGTTTGTTACCTAACTAATGCATCATTTATGGACCGATTTGGATTTATTTTTATTTCATAGGATGGGCTATAATGATATTACTTCCAGATTGGTCCCATAGAAAGTTTTCCGAAATCAGTTCAGTATTTTGGATTTTATAACAGAATGACTAGAATTAGTATTTATTGTAATCTAAGTAAATGAGATTTTGCATGTTTCTACGACTGTTTGAAGTCGGATGTTTTTTAACAGCAAAAATAGAATCTACCTGGAATTATTACATTTAAACATCAAAATACGTTATCCGAAATAATTCTGTATTACGATCATAAATTTTATTGGTCAAAGTATCAATTTGTTTTGTCTCCGCGAGTTCACTGCAAGGTAGATTTTGTTGGGCTACACAGACGCACACATTGACACCTCGATCGCGTTGCCCGCGCTTGGCGTAAAATACCTATTCACGCAGTCCGTGAATTTTGGAACGGCCTCTTAACAGTAAATAAACCTTAGTAAAACTTAAAAGGACTAATTGGTATACGTACCTACTAAATAATGTGTAACTAACAATTGACGGCTAGAATGGAAATAGAATGCAGTATTTTCTAAATACCTTATAACTTACAAGATTATTTTGAAAACGTAATAATTTGTAAATATCATATGTAACAACCTATTTGGATACAACCAAATCATTGCATAATATACCCACCATCTTTTCGATGATGAAACCTGTGCCTAACCCATACACGAATAAATCGATGCTTTTAAATAATTGTAAATTTTGTACCTACATTTATAACCAGTTACTTATCCAATAGACCACAGTATAAAATATTTTCCTATTAACTCGGGTAACTGTTGAGAAGCTGACAACACAATTCTTCACGCATGCGTCTTGATGCTTTTGATTGACACACACTGTCATAATGAGTTGCCTCACTTATGGACCTATTTTTCTTAGGCAGTGCGGTGTCTAGTATAGCGAAGCGATACCAATCATTTGTCTAAGCATAAAATATTACCACGACACAATCGACATAAGAAGAAAATGTAACCATAGTTACCAGTCAACATTACTAGTGTGGAGACACGCAGCTAGTGCTGTACATATCTCAACACTCCTCCTAAATGATAACTTGGTTTACAGTTATTATTTAATACACAACTATATATCTAACTTAAATAAACCAACAGTAAACTAACCAACTGAGAATTAGCATAAGAACTTATCAATGCATTTATAAAACTTGTCTTTGCTCAAACTTTTAGTCATAACATCAGCAACATTTTCATTGGTGCAAATATGTTCAATGCTGATCACCTTATTGACAACCAAGTCTTTTATGTAATGAACCCGTATATCAATGTGTTTTGTACGCTTAGAATTCTCGTAATTTTTGGCCATTGATATCGCACTTGTTGTCAACAAGTAACACGGCATTCACATCACAACCTAAGTGTCTACATATGCCTTTTAAATTAACTATTTCCTGTGCCAATGATGCGGCAGCTACGTACTCGCTTTCGGCAGACGATAAAGCTACACATTGTTGCTTTTTTGAAAACCAAGCAATGGGGTTTTGCCCTTGTAGGATAATACCACCGCTAACACTTTTTCTGTCGCTTCTATCTCCAGCCCAATCGGCATCCGAAAATCCGTATAAAGGAGAATGACCAAATTTGTATGGAAGATGGGCTAAGTTTGCTTCTCGATGATTTGACCAGTAAAATATAAGTAAATATACTCCTAATTAAATTAGGAAAAAATTAATACGATATTCGGCGGCAGTTCTTAGCTATCGGAAAATAAGGATTTCAAATATTTTGAGGTTAAGTATTGTGATAGTTACATGAATTACATCATATAAATAGTAGTAAATTAGTTAATTATCGGCCGTGCTTCGAAGAGTACTTACGTTAAACCGTCGGTCCCAGTTGTCATGAAGATCTTTCACCATCGCACGTCATTACGGGGAATCAGTACCCTCCAATAAATCGATACTTACTGGTCTAAACCATACAATATCGCTTTCCCTTTGGGTTATGGCGGTCAGACTATGGAAAAGCTAATATTCTGTCATATCTGGTTAGACTAGTAAGCGGACCCAGGGCTCCTAGGCGTTGAAGTCTTGGATGCAACCGACATAACTCTAGGACGATGATGATATGATTTAATCATATTACCGGAATTTATTAGAAGCCTCTATGTATATTATACAATATAGAAAATAGTTGTAAAAAGAAGTGGAGCTACGAAACAAACGCTTGTACATTATGTTAGTTTGCGGTTTTTTCAATCTGATATATTTCTTACTGAGAATTCTCAATACCATGTGGTTCAATAAATGAGAATTTCAGTGAGGCTAGTTCGCAAAAGATAAGCTCATTCCATTGGACCTTATTACATCGTTGGCATTAAAACAACACTGTTTTATGCTTAATAGGTAAATGAAACACAGTTTTTATGTTATTCTTCATTTTATTTGTTATTATACCTAAATCTTCTTCAAATAAATCACCTCAAAATGAAGCAGGAGCTTGTATATCGTATACCATAATGTGGTGCAGGTATGACCTCATAAGTTACAACAGCTTCAATTAATGTGTAGCATTCTAAACATAAGACTCTGTTCAATTCCTGAAACAAACAATTAAGGTAGTTTGAATATTCGGCGAGGAGGGCACGAGAGAATTGTAGGAATTGAGAAGAGAAGTAAACAACACTTACACAGACTGGCGCTATCCATGATGTCAAAATATTGAGCTCCGAATCAGATAGCTTGTCCAAAGAACGGACACGTATTGCTGCCAAGGTACCGCAAAGGAAGACTTAACATAACTGCAAACCTCACCACGGCTAGTTGTTCTACGTTCAGACGACAGACTAATGAAACCAATAAAGACTGTCTCATACTTTAGTCAACCCACGAGTCTTGATAACACGAAATAAACTTGTTTGGTCCACAAAAGGTTGTTCAAGTCAATTTAAACGACAGTAAATTAGGTACTTATTTTCCAATAAAGAGATATGAGCATAGGTGAAAAAGCAATTTGACTGTTTTCATGTCAAAATAACTGACTACGTGACTACTCTGTGTAACTGACGTGAGGTTGGACTAGTAATAAGGTTATATTTCTGTGCGTAAGACATTACAGATGCCAGTATAATAAAAATATGTTCCCATATTTTCGATAAGTACAAAACATGATTTCGTGGGTAATATTTTGCAAAAAGGATAAACATATTATTTATAGAAAATATTTCACCACAATACATTGTTCAAAATATCATAAGATTTTGGTGTTATTTTGCTTATTAGAACTTTTGTTATTTCACCCTGTTTTCACTATGAATGTAATTTTCCCCTATTAAAAGGGGTTTGCAAGAAACTGTAAACATTTGCCTAAATATGCAAAATGAGTTTTGAATATGAAATGGCGATATCACGACCGGAACAACGCAGATACTATTAATTTTGAACTAAAAATCCCCGTTTTGCTTTAAATTAAAATTAATGTATATAAAATTGTAAAATAAAAGAAGATTTTCTAGATATGAATGGTTTAGAAGCAAACGTGCCACAAAATAGCCCAGTTTTGGTCATTCTCCTTTTTGTCATTTGTCTTTTTAAATAATAATCCCATTTCCTTTGTTTCTTTCAAATAACGTAATACTCTTTTTCCAGCTTTCCATAATTCTTCATTCGGTTTATCTAAAAATCTGCTCAGATATGATACTGCAAATGTTAAATCCGGTCTTGTTGTTACGGTTAGATAAATTAGACTTCCTATTAGTTCTCGATACGGTACATCTAGAACTTATGTATTATCCTTTATTTCTATATTGTAATTTCTTTCCATGGGAGTTTTAATTCCGTTACATTCATCCATTTTGAATTTAGTTAATATCTTTTCAATCATTTTTGTTTTTATTTCTTTTAACTTCCATTCCGAGAAAGTTCTTCATTTCGCCCATATATTTTGCGTTAAACTCCTCCTTAAGTGCTTTAATAGTATCTTCCCCGTTTCCAATTATCAGGATATCATCCACATAAATCAGCATCCAGCAGTCTTCTTTGTAATACAAACAGTAATTATATTCTGATCTTTGGAATCCGTTAGCTTTCGCGAATTCGTCAAGTGTTTCATTCCAACACTTTGGTGATTTAACCAACCCATACAATGCTCTCTTTAGTTTTAATGCTGTATTATTATTTTTTATTTCTAATCCTTGGGGTATTTTGATATATACATCAGTCTTCAATTTTCCATTCAGGAATGCAGTTGGAATGTCAAGTTGAATAATCTTTAAATCATCTTGTACAGCTTTTGATAAGATCATTCTTATAGTAGAATGTCTAGCAACGGGTGCATAAATGCTGTCGAAAATATCTTCTTTCTTTTGTTGGAAGCCTCTAGCTACCAGTCTTGCCTTTTTTGTTCCATCTTCTTTTTGCTTAAATATCCATTTTGTATCTATGAGCTTTCTTCCATCGGTTATTTCTTGTTCTTCCCATGTTTCTAATCTTTGGAGTGCATCTAATTCTTTATTAATTGCGGTTTTCCATTCTGGTTCTCTTATAGCTTCTTCGAAAGTTTCTGGTGCATTTGCACTGACACATATAACAATGTTAGTTTCATTTATGTTTTCTACATTCGTCTCGTAATCTTTAAGATAAGCAGGAGATTTTATCGTTCTTTTGGGTCTGGTTCTTTCTTCTTCAGTTTGATCGTTATTCATTTCTGCATCTTTAAATTCATCTTCCTTTTCTGCAATATCTTCCTTTTCTGTATTGATTTCTTCTTCTTTATCTTGAATATACCTTACTTGTTTCACTTCTTCGTTATTTTTGAACTTAAGGCGCTATGGGCTCAAAATGCAGCATTTTTGATAATCGAAATAAAATACTTCTACTATTACCTAAGCTGTGATTTTATTCTATTCGATTTCTTCAGCTCTTTAGTAAAGTTTGTATTTCAGCGAAAACACAATTACTAAAAAAAGGCTCGATAGATTTATTTTTCAAAAATATGCTTTCAAAATTTTTTAAATGTCGATATCTTTGAAACTATTATGAATATCAACCCGAAATTTGTTTTATTCTATAGCTTTTGACTAAATCTAGATTTTTACTTACCATTTTATCGATATCTTTACTAAATAATTTTTTATTCAGTTAAATGTTATAAATATGCTCTCGCGTGGTGTCCGAGCCTTACGCGCCTGCCCCGCTCGACCCGCCAGTACGCCCGTGACTACAGTCAGCGACGGTTCTGTGCTTTTCTCTCGCTCACAAATACGTATTGTATTTACGCAAAGTTGTATATAAAAATGGGCAATCACAGTAAAATAAAAGGTAGCAAAAAGGAACGCTTACGTCAGCTAAGGCAACACATGAAAAATATAAGGCAAAATCGGTAAGTAGGCAATATAGCTACATTTTGAAAATAAATTGTGTTGTGATAATTTATTGTGACGGCCGGTGTCATGTCAAACCATCGTCACGAAACACAATAATTAGAAAAGAGGTTTGAAGACTATTTTATTATTTGGAACACGCCACAGTATAAAAACACGCAGTAATGTAAGCAGGTATTTACTCGCGCTTATCTACGTCTTTTTGGATTACTTTTTACATATTGTGGTCTAATTTATATCTATAGATTAGTAACTGTTTCAAATCAACTTCAAAAACATAACCCTTCCTGCAGTCGGGTAAAAACGGTACCTAGTTATCTTCGGCACATGATCAGCCGGCAGGCAGAAGCCAGGTCCGCAACTATCCAGCTAGCCAGGTTTGTTAGGGTTATATTGAAACACGCAGATTCCAGATTTCAGACTGTATATTTAATTACGACTCTCTAATTTATACCAAATTATTGTACAAAACAACTTTTTGCACAACTATTCCAAGAAACAGGTATTTCGCACAACTTTTTGGACGACTATTCCACGAAATCTTTTATATAACTTTAGGGCTGCATATACGTAGGGTCGCTAACTTATATACATACGCAACACATTAATTCGACGCGTACGAACCTATGTATTTTTGGAACTACTAAATATTTATATGATATTTTAAAGTTACCCAAACAAATATGCAAAATATTATAGACCGTGTTGTGTATATATTTGTTCATCGAAACTAGTAAACAGATTGTAACTATTCTTTTTTTTATTTGCTCTCATTTATTTTACCTTAGAGAAAAGTAACGATATCATCGAAAGTGGTTCAGTAGCTTTTATTATATCCAGGAACAACTAAAAAATACAGGCGATTGAAGTGGAACTGAAAATAAAGTAAATAGATAAGAATATTGTGTCATTTTCAGGCAACTAAATGGAAAGCAGAAAACAGCTGACTGTAGTGAAGAGCTTGGTCACGCGTCCTTTACTCCATTATTTAATATCGAAATAATTTCAGCTATTGAGTAAGTGTACTATAATTCATTATAATAAATAATTGTATTCAATAAAAAAAAAAAATTTACCTACTTAAGAAGTAAGGTATAACGTATAACTTATGTAAGTACGAACAGACCGCGGCAATACAGTTATACATGAATTTTGAAGAACGAATGGTTATGTATCGCTTGCAGCTAGTCTAAACATTTTTAACTTGTTTTTGCAGACAAACAAAGATATCACAAAATAATGCGGGGGCAGAAAACATTTCGTTAACTTCTGATTCAGCCATACCACCAACAAAAGAGTAAGAACTAAGCGTTAAATAGTAGTTTGTCTTATTTCTGTAGTTATTATTATCACTTTCCAAATAAATACAAATTTATTTGGTTTCAGAAATAAAGAAGAACAAGAATTAATAATAGAAAAAGAAACTGAAACGAATAACTTTGAACCACTCAGTGGTAGAAGAATGATTGACCTAAATTATTTTTTGACTCAACTGCAAGATAAAGCACGCCATAATGGTTTGTTCGACTGTAAAACTGACAATTTTAAACTGGTGGGCGAAAATAGAATAGGGCTAGTTTCGAAATTTAAATTCGAGTGCAATATGTGCCATGAAGTGGCGATCATCCATTCTGAAGATCCTAATACACAAAATACAGAGCGTGTTAATGCTAACATTGCAGCTACTAGTGGTATTGTTGCTTCAGGCATAGGTTATTCTCAATTCCATGAAATTTTTTCCGCTATGGATGTTCCAATATTTTCGTCAAAATATTATATGCGCCTTCAAAACCAGGTTTACGAAGCTTGGGAAAATGTTGCAGTTGAATCGATGGAAGCTGCAGCTATGCGCGAAAAAGAGGCAGCGATTGCTGAAGGCAAAACTAAAAATGGTGTACCCTTGATCGACGTTTATGTAGACGGATGTTGGTCAGCAAGATCATATGGTACAAACTTTAAAGCTTTATCTGGTGCTGCAGCAATAATTGGACGGAAATTTGGTGAAGTACTTTACATCGGAGTCAAAAATAAATATTGCCTAGTTTGTGCACGCGCGGTAAAAAAGGATGAACCTCCAAGGAAACATGTATGTTTTAAAAATTATAGCGGTGCCTCAAGTGCCATGGAATCAGATATAATCGTTGAGGGATTCCAATCTTCATTAGCGATGTATGGTCTTATTTATTCAAGGCTAATCGCAGATGGAGATTCCTCAACGTATTCGAAAATACTGACAGCGAACCCATATCAAAACCAGGGGGTCACAGTAGAAAAAGTAGAATGCAGGAATCATATTCTACGCAATCTATGCAAAAAACTTCGGACGGTGACAAAAGAAACTAAATATGCCCTTGCTTGCAGAAAATCTCTCACTAACACAAAAATAATGAGTATTAGAAAAGCTATAGTAAAATCCATAGAATTTCATAATAAAATTGATGATAACTCTAAAAACATAGCCATTTCTATATTACATAATGACATTAATAATTCGTTGGCACATGCTTACGGCGATCACAGGCTTTGCAAATATTATTATTGTTCTAAAGAACAGAATGAAACAACTGATGAAAAAATTATTAAAAACTCAACATTTTTATTCAGATTGAATGCAATTATTGCTACTGTATCTGCAAAGTCACGCAGTCTTATTGAAAATGTTGACACAAACACCGTCGAGCGTTTTAACAGTGTTGTGGCCAAATTTGTTGGAGGGAAAAGAATAATTTTTTCTCAGAGGCGAGGATACCAATCGAGGTGCTCTGCTGCTGTAGTATCATTTAATAATGAGGCCGCTATATCGTGTGTACAGAAATCATTATCAGGTGCAAGTCCAAGAGGCAAACTTAAGGAAATGGAACAAAAAAGATCACTGAAACGGAAACAAAATAAAGAGCATCCGATAAAAAAACTAAGAAAAAATCAATATAGTAATCTACAATATGATTATGGTCCCAATAGTGCCGAACCGGATATGTCACCAGATCTAATGGAACGAGCCAAGCAGAATTTCCATCATAATTTAAAAATATTGCTAAATAATAAAGATCGCATTGAGCGATCGACAGTATTACAAAGGGATTCGAGCGAATGGATAGAAATAAGAAAAAAAATCGTGACAGCATCAAATTTTGGCCCGATTTGTAAATTGAAACCAACAACTGATACTTCATCGTTGGTTAAAAATATTATCTATAAAAAAAATTTAGCACACGTTACGACTGTTGCTCATGGTATAGAAAAAGAAAAACAGGCGTTACAGCAAATGCAGGACCAGGAATCTATTACTATTGAGAATTGTGGCCTTTTTATAGACAAGGAATATCCTTTTATTGGTGCAACCCCAGACGGTCTCGTAGGCAAAGACGCAATCGTTGAAATGAAATGTCCAATTACTGCATACAGAAAAGGGCTAGAAAATGCAATAAAAGAAAACAAAATTCAAATATTGCAGTATAATAAAAAGACAGGCTCTATAACAACGAAAATATCAAGTAATTGGTATTATCAAGTGCAGGTGATTTGTATTCATTTGTATTATATTGTATGTATATTTTACTATACAGAAATCTTTTCAGAGAATTATACACATATTTATTTGATACTTTGTTGACTAAATTCATGATTACATTGTAAATAATCTGATTTCAGGGCCAACTTCGTGTAACTGGGCGCAAGTACTGTTTGCTTGGCATATGGTCCGGGGAAACAACGCCTGTACACGTCATAAAGATCATGAGGGATTCTACATTTTGGGAGACAAAAATGGAACCCAAGCTTATTCGTTTTTATAACGAATGTCTTCTGCCGGAAATAATAGATCCAAGATATAAAAGAGGAATGCCGCTAAGAAAAATACAATTATTACGAGAAGACAAAGAAAATGTTCCGCCTGATAACTTCACAGAAGAAGCTCCTTCCATATCACAGTCACAATATGTTGATTTTAATGATTATTAAAATATTTTGTCATTCTTATTTTATTATTACCTATTTACAATTCCTGGCCGACATATTCTTGACAAAGAATAATTATATCAATTTTTACTGACTTCTAATAAATTATATTATCATTTCGACACGTATATACTTATATATAATCTACACTTCTACACTAATATTATAAAGAGGTTTTTTTTTATATTTTTGTTTGTTTGTAATGGATAAACTTAAAAACTACTGGCCCGATTTTAAAAATTCTTTCACCATTAGAAAGTTACATTATCTGCGAGTAACATAAGCTATATTTTGTTTTAGAAAAAATAGGGGTCCGTAAGATATTTGGATTTTTCGGGTACGCGAAGTAGTTCCCTCAGGACGCGGGTGAAACCGCGGGAAACGGCTAGTATAATATATTTCCACACATTCACACAACACCATCTAGTCCCAAACTAAGCAGAGCTTGTACTATGGGTACTAGACAAGTGATATACATACTTATATACATTTTTTTTGAAAATATATACATATTTTTATACAAAGAAACACCCAGACTAAGTCAAACAGGCATTTGACTTGTGCCCACACACATTTATGCACACAAATATTTGACTTGTGCGGTAATCAAACCCGCGACCTTCGGCGTGGCTGTTACATACAGTAACCATTCCGCCATCCGATCGTCATATTTAATATTCATCGTCATATATTATCATTAGAATGGCAATATATTTTGGTGACGACAAGCCACGCTGCCCACCAACCCGCGGTTCCCCGCTGTTGCAGCTACTCTACGCAAATAGGTACATTCGTTTCTCAACTGCATGGATTCTAAACTGTGGCATTGGTGATCAAAATTACGTTTGTACCTGCATGTGTTACTATATCGCGTAAATCTAAGTTTTAGTTTTAGATGAATTTGATGATGTTTATAGTCATATAATAATAGTAGGTACTGAAGATAATAATAGGTATCATGTATTAATTGCACTCGCGAGTTATTTCTTACATTTAATTTTTTACATCATTTTTTACTTAGTATCATAGTAAAAAAAGAATAGTAGGTTAGCTAAGGCCACTCGGCTAGTTAATTGCCTACTCTTGCGATGAAGCGCTTTTTTTTCGCCGTTTTTTTGAGTGATTGCGCTGAATATTACAGAATTTAAGCTTGCATATATTTTTTTTAAATACCTACTGACTACTTAAGCGTTATATAACTATCTAAATGCCCTTTATAGCGAGAAAAATGTAACAAGTTTAATTTACTGTCGTTTAACACATTGTATAAAATTAATAACGTTTATTGCAAAACTGAATGTACAGTCATAAACAATTCGAGCGGGCGAGCAGTGTAGTACCTACATGAAGTGGCGCGATCAGACGCGCGGCGCATCCCGTACTGAGGCCGCGCTATGAGAGTGTGTGCGTGAAAAGTGCGTGCGTACACGGCGCCGGCGACTCACGCGTGCATTCAAACCAGCGTGGCGGCGGCGCGGCGACCGATTTGTATGAAGCTATCCTACTATTCTTTTTATACTATGTTAGTATGCTGACGGTGTAGGTATGTACAAAATCGATAAAGCTAGGTACCTAACTTTACCTATTTTGCTATTTAATCGTATTTGTTAAGGTACTTTCCTAATTCAAATCTTCATAAGATTTTTCGGCATTACAATGCTTAAAAAAGAAATACGATATCTATAGATTCCATACGCGAGTCGTCATCCCATTGCTTCCTTATAAAGTCGCGACGGATGACTGCGACTGTCCGCGTTTCGCAGGTACCTAATCTGTCATAGTGCGCAGCCGAAATCTAAGCCGCGAGTCGAAGGCGAACACTAGCGCTGCGCTTAGTGAACGAGCATGCCGCGCAACTTTCAGTCCGTGAAAACTGCATTATCGCCGAGTCCATATCGCCTTAATGTCGCTTTCATCAAATCTTACATCCCTGGATAGAACTATCTTATCTTCTTCTGGATCCCATAATCTGTAACCAACGGTTCCATAACCTACCATTCTTGTTTCTTTTGCTCTCTTGGCTAACTTGTCCGGTTTGGGTACTATAGTTGCCCAAGCTTTGGAACCAAAAACTCTCAATCTCGATAGGTCGTTTTTACCAAAAAATATTTCGCTTGGTGTCTTGAAACATATGGCCCATGATGGCGATCTGTTCAATTGGTAAACTGCACATTGTATCGCTTCGCACCATAAATGTTTTGGCAAATTAGTTTCCGCCAATAGAGTCCTCGTTTTGTCACATAATGTGCGGTTCATCCGTTCTGATATGCCATTATGTTGTGGCGTGTAGGGTAAAGTATATTCTAAACTAATCCCTTTATTTCTGCAAAAAAATTTCAAACTATTACCAGTGTACTCTCCACCATTATCGCATCGAATTCTTTTTACTTTATTCCCCGTTTTGTTTTCAATTCTTAATACATAGTTCATCAGTCGTTCTGTTGCTTCAGATTTGCTCTTCAGGGGATACACTACGCAAAAATGAGAAAAATCGTCAATAATCGTCATAAAATATTTCTCACCATTAGGTCCTTGTTGTCTGATCGGTCCAGCTATGTCTGTGTGAAGCATTTCGGCTATCATTCTCGTTCTAGGCTTTGGGACAGGTGTGAATGGGCTTCGGGTGGCTTTACCTTCCATACAGGGACTGCAAATTCTCTCAGATACAGGTAAGTTTAATATATTAAGACTTTTTCTATTCAAATGACCCAAACGTTTGTGCCATAGATCTGCTGCATCACTAACATTACAGATTTCGTACTTACATAATTCGGCTTGTAACTTATACGACTTTCCTTGCACGTTGCCGCATAAAAATGTCTTATAATTAAATATTTTAACATTGTTTTTATTAAAGTTTACATTAAAACCTGCCTCGACAATCTTTTTCACTGATAGTAAATTGTATGAAACATCTTTCACAATTAGAGCATCAATATTTATCTTATTATTTTGATATTTTATTTTAAGTTTACCTCTTTTATTAGTTGTAATACATTGGCCGTTAGCTACGAATATTTTTACATGTTTATCTAAGTACGTAATATCCGTCATATAATTTTCATATTTTTCATTTACTAAATGATCCGTACATCCCGAGTCTACAATTAGTTCTATGCTACCACACTCACTCACATTAGCAATAATATCGCTAGCAACGAAACCTATTTCTTCGTCTTCTGTGTCTGCTGCTGAAGCATGTTGATACTTTGCATGTCGTGCACTTGAAAATCCTCTAAATGAGCGTCCACGCGCCCTTGGATAGCTCCGTCCTCGTGTCAATGACCATCCTCTACTCGGCCCTTGTCCTCGTCCTGATCCTCTGCATTCAAACGACTTGTGTCCACGTTTCCCACAGGAGTGACACGTGAGGAAAGCATTATTCTCATAACTTTCACTATTGCCGTCCATTTTTAACTTTGTCGCCATATGTATAGTATAGTATTCTTGCTTTAACAAATTCTAGGTTCAGCTGTTTCTCGGAAGCCATAGTTTCTATTGATGTAATTACGTGATCGTATATTTTTGGAAGAGAAGACAGCAGATAGCAAATTTGGTCTTCTGCATCGACGTTAACGTTGATAGCCGCTAATTCGCTAAGAATTCCTTCAAATTTTAGGAAATATTGCTGTAAGTTACTTTCATTGTCATAGCGCATTGTTATAAGCTTCCGTTTTAAATAAAATTTGTTACAGACTGTTTTTCGTTCAAATATGGCTTCTAATGACGTTAACATTTCTTTGGTTGTATTTGCATTCTTTACAATGTCAATATATTTGTCGCTCAGACATTGTACCAAAATTGATTTTGCTCGTGAGTCATCTTTCAAAAAAGATACTAGAGCATCTTTTTCCGTTGGTATCTCTTTTAATAATACATTGCTTAATTGCTTTTCTTCCAGCAGTAATTTTAGTCTAAATTTCCAATGACTGAAATTTGAATTTTCAGTCAAAATCGGCAGAAGAGACCCCGCAGCTGTCATCTTTATTTCTTATAATTTTCGCCGATATTATTTTTCGTGGATCGCAACCCAGTATATTTTTGTTTACTTACTGCACGCGATCTGCTACCATGTTGAGGTTTTAGGTGGAAGAATAAGCAAACTCTGTTATTTATCACAAATCATATTAAATATATTCATAAAATATTACCACGACACAATCTACATAAGAAGAAAATGTAACCATAGTTACCAGTCAACATTACTAGTGTGGAGACACGCAGCTAGTGCCGTACATATCTCAACAACAATTAACTTAAACAAAATCGTTATATAATAGTTTGCCATCTGCAATTCTGCACCCGCTTTTCCGAGATGCCGACACCTAAAATATTCTTAACATCCAAAAAATATGTTTTATCCTCTGATAAATGCCTAAGAATAAAAAAAAAATGTATTAACGCAAAATGTTGACATTCCAGGCGTCTGACATATTCCAGTACCACAAAACACTGTTGGCAGCGCATATATATCGATAAAAACCCGATCAATTGACATATTACTTTGCAATGACACATATTTGTGTACCATTGCGCTCATTGGATTTGACACTTGATTTGACATTACAGTCCATTCACAGTTATTTTACCTCTGACAGATGTCGGTGTTTGTTTTCTTTATGTTGGAATTGTACTCTGTGATGACAGGTATGTAAAATAGGGTTATCCATGCATAACATTTTACCCAATATTAGTGGAAACTAGAATGTTCAACTGTAACCACCATGAGTGTGTAATCTAATTTCTGTCACGTCTGCTTTGATTTGTTGGCAACAAGTCACGTTAAACTGTTTGTATTTTTGGGACACTACTTATATGTAGGAAACTACTACTGTGTTGTATATGCATTATTTCATCGTTATTGCTAATTATTGTAAGCCTCCTTGTGTGATTCTAATTTGAATCAGTCATATCATATTATAACAGCCTCTTGCAGTTCAATGCTAGGCCTCTCCAAAAAAGGAGGTATTGGCCTATTAAATCACGCTGGCCAGTCGGGTTGGTAAAGGATTTGTTTCAAGTTTTCTATCTCTTTGCAATGTTGGTTCTCTCTTAAGACTATTTTCTTGTTTCATGCTTATCTGAAAAAACCTTTAGCACTATCACTAAAGAAGGCGAAGTTGCGGCTTCCACATCTCAAAAAATCTCCGCGCCTAGAAAAAAACGCAAGCAAGAAAAGAAAATTGTGTTAGATATTTCGATCTGTGCGCAGTCCGAAATAAAATAAACGAAATGTATACCGTCAGAAAAGAAATACAGACTTTGGTTTAACTCTTGGAGGAGTTAAAGATTGATATAAGTTTTCGTGGAGGTCGTACTATATTATGGAAAATTATCCGACAAATTGAATTTCTATTTAAAAATTATAGATCAAAAAGGAAGTTACTCATGGAGAGGCATAATATTGCAGCTTGGAGATACAAGTACCTTACCAATTTGAAACAACATCGCGATGAAGGCTGACCTATTGTGTTCCTGGATGAGACCTATATTCACGCGTTTTACACGGTGAATAAACACTGGCAAATAGAAAATGAAATGGGTGTCCTATTAAAAAACGATTCCGTTGGTGCATGATGGATAATTGTTCATGCGGGTGGTGAAATAGGATTTATACCAAACGCTTTATTAATATTTAAATCCCAGTCGAAATCGGGTGACTACCAAAGACATGAACAAAACAAATTTCATGAAATGGCTTCAGGAAAGACTAATTCCTCATTTGCCGCCTACTATTGTAGTTGTTATGGATAATGCCCCTTATCACACAGTCAAGTTAAACAAGGTACCAACATTAAGTTCTACTAAAGCTGAAATGCAAAACTGGATCACAAATAAGGGGTTATCTTATCCGCTTACCATGGTGAAAGCCCAACTGTATGAAATTATAAAAGACCATAAAGAAGCTCCAATATATGAAACTGATCAAATGCTTAAAGCTCAGGGCCGCAAAGTGGTTAGATTACCGCCATACCACTGCGAGCTAAACGTAATTGAATTTATGTGGAGTCTCATTAAAAGACGAGTCACAAGCAAAAATGTAGGACAAGATAGAAATTAATTTAGCGGGTCTTAATCGCGTTAACTTCACTTATTTAAGGTATAAATACCTATTTGTTACCGACGTTTTGCTCGTCTTGCACCGAGCGTGGTCGCGGAGAGACTGATGAGAGCTCAGCGACGTCTTGTGGAAGTGCGGGTTTCAGCACCTACCCTCACTTGGTCTTTATTTAAGTTCGCAATGTCGGTACTCCGACACACTACACTAATGACGTCTACACACTGTTGAGATTTATCACTGCGGCAGTGTTTACACTTGCTGATGACTGGATTCCAAGTGGCCGATAATCTATATCCATCCTCCCGGTTGAAATTGTTATATTTCTTGATTTCTACCGCTTCACGTACTATCGATTATGATCAAATTAAAATCGATTATGTAGGACAAGAGGCAACCAACATTGTGAATTTAGCTGAAGAAGCTTTTCAGTCTATCACTGCAGAAGACTGGCAAAAACAATGCAAACATGTGTGCCACATTGAAGACAAGCTTCGTGAAACAGATGGGTCTACGGATGCTGAAATGGACAGGTTCATAATAGAATTAGATTCTGAGTCTGATACAGAATCTGATAGCAGTTACGAATCATCATTGGCAGTCCGAGAATCTGACAGCAGTTACGAATCATCATGACAATGGCAGACCACATGGATCATTCTTATAGACTCTCGCCTGTTTCACTGAAGGGGTAGGCAGGTGTGTAATATTACACCCACATCATTCTTATTCAAAATAAATATGAAAATCAAATTTGCAGTTTATGTATTTGATAATTAAAACCTCACATTGACGTAATTATGATGCGTTTACCTTTGTATATTAAAAAGACAAAATTTTTATTATAACTACTTATCTTCATAGGAAATTAGTTATTTCGTAAGAAAATAAATGTACATGCATATAGCCATGCCGATATCAAGAGGTTTTGTTACAAACATTACTTCCAAAAATTTAATACGGTGGCGTAGGCAATAAAAAAATAAGTACATTTCTAGCAATACTGTATATTTAAAATGGGAGTATTATATACCAAATATAGCAACACAACGCCCAGGTTGGCCAATCTAACAGCTAGAGGTAAAATAACTGTGAACGGACTATATTTGTTTTTGACAGATCTGTCGCTAAGTTACTTAGTAGAAATTCTTTTTTTCAAAAAGTCTATGTTCTCGTGGCACGGCCTATAGACAAGGGCAAGGAGTAAGGATACTGATAATGTAGACATTTTCACTTAGTGTTGTCATTAATTATCTTTCAATTGCCTACTGATACCTCTAATTAAATGATATCTCAGATCAAGTAAAAAAATTATATTTATTTATATCATAAATAAAAGCTTCTTTTTATAAAATATAATACACATAAAATATTTTTTTAACATTATCGTGAATTGTTTCTAGATGTCGGTTAAAAAGATTACTTACCTTTTTTCTGTTAAACAAATATGATTGTTTTGTAAATGGTAACTCTGAAAATTACATTAAACAAGCACCGGAAATGAATGTACCTATTCAATAAATAGTTTATCAATTTAGATAATTTAACGTACGCTTTTATACTTGAAACTAAAAACGTACAAAATACGAAATAATTATATTAATAAGTTTTTCATAAGTTACTTTTATAGACGCTTCTAACACTTCACAGATATAATCTTGCCATTGTTCTTTATAGGAACACTAAACCGCATTAAAGAGTAAAAACAAAACCAGGGCAAAGAAACTTTGACAGTGGTTATGGAGACTCTCCATAGAAGCTGTTAAAGATTTTTACGACAGCGCAGCTGGTACCAGGGGCAATGTGCTATTCGTGACAACTGGCAAGTAATGACTGGCAATGGTTCTGGTTAGATGACCTAGCCTGACTATCAAGGGGCTTACCGCTACAGTGATGTCTCCCGCAGGCCACATGAAGAATCCCAAAACAATGAGAGTCGATATTAGAACAGGCCCCTGCTGCACCTTTACTTTTGTATCTACTTCTGGGTCCTTGAAGAAAATGTTTTGCCGATTAGAATTTTATTTATTCTATATATAGTAAAGCTATTAAAGAATTTCCATCATTAGTTAATCGTAGTCGAATCACCATGTTTATGATTAATTTGTCTTTTCATAATTTGCAAAATGCATGTGAAATTTCATTGCGCAATCCTTAACTCCAAACGAAAAAACTAACTAAACGTGCGGGCGCATGGAAAATACAAGTTTAAGGAGTTTCTCACCAACAATTCTGGTAGTATGAATGTCAATATCAGAGGTGCATACGTCATCTGCACGTTGATCAGAATTCTGAAGACATACTGACATCGATCGACACACCTGCAACGTATTATTTATATTTTATTTTATACTAGAGGATGCTACGCCCGCGCTTCTTATTTTAATTCAACCGTTTCTGCACGATCCCATGGACATTTCGGTAAATCCCTTCTTATTGCACCCCTGCGGGCCCCAAGAATCATATAGGTATGCCAAATTTTAGCTGCTTGCGCTAGTTTTGGCTGTGAACTGTCTGTCAGTAATTCAGTAACGCAAGAATTGTATATATATACAGACTACAGTAGCTGAGCCCGTGTTTCTCACATTATTTATGGCTATTGGCATAGTAAAATCGATTTAGTATTTATATAATCCTCATGTAAATGTCCAGCATTAGTGATGAATGTTACCGAATTGCACGGACCATTACTAAGTATATTGCCCGTGTTTTCATCTTTACTCACCAAGACCTTTCAAAAGCCCCTCCTCATACTCTTTGTCTTTCTGCATTTGACTCTTGCAATTATCCTTAAATATTTCATCTAGTTCATAAAAGTAAGTGGTGAAATTCTCATATCGGTAGCTTATTAGTAGCATCACAATCATCGCCATCAATATTGTACCAGCAGTTTGTATTAAAATAATGTACCACATTAAATATATACCACATTAAAAATACCATGGGATTGTTGCACACAGACGAGTCTGAAGTTGAGGCTATTATTGCCAATATGCGTATTGATTCAGCCATTGGTATTGACAATATACCTACCTCGGTTGTAAAAATGGCAAGGCACATACTTGTTCCTCATATCACGCACGTATGCAACCTCTGTTTAAAAAGTGGCACCTTCCCGGATGTTTTTAAAACAGGCCTAATTACCCCAGTCTTCGAGACTGGTGAGAAGGATAGCATCACAAACTATAGGCCAATTTCTGTGCTTACTGCCATGTCTAAAATCCTAGAGAAGATCTTAAACAAAAGACTCGTAAATTACCTTGAAACCAACAAGCTAATTGCTACCACACAGTTAGGCTTAAGCAGGGGAAGACAACGGAAGATGCTATAGTTCAACTTACGGAGACGATAGTAAGGCAGCTTGACAGTAACTCTAAGGTTATTGGCATATTCTTAGATCTCACAAAAGCCTTCAATACCGTCTCAATCCCTAAATTACTCAATAAAATGGAACGTATCGGTATCCGAGGTCACGTGCTTGATATTTTTACAAGTTACCTGACACATCGCACACAGCACGTTAAGGTGAATACCCACATAAGTGACTCTGCCAGCCCTAGCTTTGGAATTCCACAAGGAAGTGTTTTAGGAACTACACTCTTTCTGATTTACATCAATGACCTGTGTACCAAAGCTATCCCTAATTGCAACATAGTCACATATGCTGACGATACTGCCCTAGTAGTCAGCGGAAAGAGCTGGGACCAAACATGTCTACACGCTGAGGGCGTGCTGAGGGAGGTTATGAATTTCTTGAACTCAAATCTACTAACGATCAACATTACAAAAAAGAAATTCATATGTTTCTCTCAGCGCCACGATACTAATCTTGACCCTATTCAAATAAAGGCTCATTCCTGTCACCCTGAGTCTGAAACATGCAACTGCAGTACCATTGAGCAGACCAAAGAAATTAAATACCTCGGAATTACTTTAGATAACGCCTTACGTTGGGTAACACACATAAACAACACCGTATGTCGTATAAGGAAATTAATGCCAATACTTCGTAAGCTGAGATGCTCTGCGGATTGTGATACACTTAAAACTGTGTATTACGCACTGGCTCAATCTGTCATCTCATATTCCATTGTTCCCTGGGGTGGTAGCGCCTCAAGCCTTATGATTAGACTGGAACGTGCACAAAGGGCGGTCTTAAACGTCATGCTTGGTAAACCTAGGCGATACAGTACAACTGACCTATATGCGGAATG
Organism: Euclidia mi; assembly: GCA_944739405.2. Lineage (NCBI taxonomy): Eukaryota > Metazoa > Arthropoda > Insecta > Lepidoptera > Erebidae > Euclidia > Euclidia mi. The sequence goes on from OX123184.2 coordinate 89,203,252, forward strand.
CGGTCTTTTAACGGTTAGGCAGTTGTTTATTTTGCAGGTTGTAATGAGAAAGCACTTGAACGTCTGTTACAGCTCAACTGATTCTAACCGTAGAAAAGCGATAGTATGCTTTACTGAATCACATAAAACGGCTCTAGCAGGGCGCCAATTCTATATAATAAGCACACGCATATATAATTGGATCAATTACAAATTAAATATCTGTAAATTTAACTACACGGAATGCAAAGCAAAAATCAAACAGTGGCTTCAACAACTAGATTACAAAGATACAGAGGCACTAATTATATAAATTGTTAGCATGAACAACACACACACAGGCACACACACACGCGCGCACACACACACGCACGCACACAATTATAAATTATGATGTAATATAGGTAAAATAAATTAATTAAATTGAGGTGCTGCAACTGTTACACCTATGTCACTTTTATGGCAAGCATAATACTTTATCTAGTTTAATTTTGATATTCATTTAGTTAGCCTTCTGAAAATAGATATGGTTAAACAGGAGCATCCAGTTACATTATGTACCTGATAATGCAGGCAATCCGTGCAAATGTTCAGGACTACGATGGACATTATGCACTTAAATATAAAAAATTGAATTCCATATCGAAAAGTCATCGCAAGTAGCACCCGTTCACGAGTATGACGCATGGGTCAGCCAACACTCCTCTCGCCATATTAGAGGGACAGAGATGACCCGATACACGACGACACCACAAGAAATTACATTATAGTGAGCATGACGACAACGGTATACGAACCGGCAGTACCTAATTAATAATCTGTTCGTATACTAACCATGATCGTGAATGACCTCCATTTTCCAGATCGTTAATCTATATATATAAAATTGTATTGCTGTTCGTTAGTCTCGCTATAACTCGAGAACGGCTAAACGGATTTATCTTATCTTGGTTTTGAAATGTTCGTGGAGGTCTAGGGAAGGTTTAAAAGTTGAGAAAAACCGAATAATTGCCGGGAAAACCCTCAAAACAGCCCTTTTCTATTTCCTATACAAACGTTTTCTAAATAAAATGGAGAGTCAATTTGTAATTTATTACCGCTGCATAAAGTTCAAACTCGCGTGCGCGTTTATATACTTCTTTGTTTGATGGCCGTTTTGATAGGTTTCTGGACCTGAAGTCTCAGTGCTGCCGCCCAGAGGGCTTCATGTCAGAAGAAACCCATTGATAATCCCTACTTTTAATATTATAAATTCGAAATTGTGTATGTATGTATGTTCCGTTTTCACGCTAAAACGGCTGAACCAATTTTGTTGAATTTTAATATAGAGATATATTGGACCATGGAGACGGACATAGGCTACCATAATATGTAAAAATTAAACTGAGAGGGATTGTAGGGAGGGTAGAAGTTTGAACGGCACAAATTTACCTCTTGGAAGTAAGAACGCATGTGCGAAAATCAAAATGGGTATCGCCTTCGATATTTTAAGGGGTGGGGAATCGAAATACCACATCTATTTCGTGATCAAAGATGGTGGATGGGAAATCAAAGATGGCGGATGGAAAAAATTTAAAAATCAGTATTGGTATCGTCTGCGATGTTAAAAGGGATGGGGAATCCAAATACAACATCTGTTTCGTGATTCAAGATGGTGGATGGGAAATCAAAGATGGCGGATGGGAAAAATTTTAAAAATCAATATGGGATCGTCTCCGATAATATTATAAGGGATGGTGAATACAAATACAACATCTATTTCGTGATCAAAGATGGCGGATAGGAAATCAAAGATGGCGGACGGGATTATTTTAAAAGTCGATATGGGTATCGTCTCCGATATATATTTTAAGGAATGGGGAATTCAAAAACAGCATATATTTCGTGATCAAAGATGGTGGATAGGAAATCAAAGACGGTGGACGGGATAATTTTAAAAGTCGATATGGATATCGTCTCCGATATATATTGTAAGGAATGGGAAATTCAAAAACACCATATATTTCGTGATCAAAGATGGCGGATGGGAAATAAAAAAAAATCAATATGGGTATCCTCTCCGATGTTTAAAGGGATGGAGAATCCAAATACTTACAACATCTCTTTCGTGATTAAAGATGGCGGATAGGAAATCAAAGATAGCAGACGGGATTTTTTTAAAGTCGATATAATTATGGGTATCATCTCCGATATTTTAAGGAATGGGGAATTCAAGAACACCATCTATTTCGTGATCAAAGATGGCGGATGGGATATTTTTTTAATCAATATGGGTATCGTCTAGAAAATCTATGTTTGTTTGTTCATCATATAAAGACTCTGAAATGATAAGAGATTAAGCGCTTAGTCAATGGTAACTTTGGAAAAGGGGCTTGGAAAAAAGGGAATTAAATAAAAACTCTTAAATAGGCGATACGGAGTTCGCTGGGTCAGCTAGTATTATCATAAATTAGTAGACCACGTTAAGGCTATGTTTGATCGACATGATACCGTACATGATACCTTTTTTAAAATATCAATGAAGTATCATCATCAAACAATACCACGTCACAAATGGTTCTTAGATAAAATGGCAAATCCTTAAAACAAGAAACAAGAAAGGCCCTAGGATACTACCATGCGGCACTTCAAATTGTACTGGTTAGCCACTGGATTTTAAGCCGTTTATTTCAACACATGGATTCTGGTACCTAAATATGCCTTTATTACATCTAATGCTTTAATCTGGGCGCCGCCGTAACGCTTTAGTTTGTACTAGAGCGTATCATGGCAGACACGCATTTTGAGAGCTGTCCCATGCATTGTGGGTTTGTTTGAGTAAAGCTACTCCTGCATCCGTCGGCGAGTGACCTTTTGTAGAACCATATTGCTCAGTATGAAGAAGGCTGTTAAAATTAAAATGTTTAAGTAGTTGCTTGTGTGTGATCGTCTAAAATATTTCGCTAAATTTTGGCTCATAATTGCTAGGATCAGTCTTACTGCCGTGCCGGATTTAATTAGAGGTATTAGGCTATACATTTCATTAAATCTGAAAAATCACCTGATTCTAAACACTTAGATATTTCCTAGAGATCATCTGTATTTTAACACTAGAGACAGAAACGTCTTTATAATATTAGTACTAACTAATACGACTGCATTTAAACATACATCACATTTGTCTACAATCGTCTAGTTTAGATCTCTAGTACCTAGTAACAATAGGTATGATAGCAAAAAAAAATTGAATGTGTAAAAACTTCCTCATGACTGTTAATCATTTAGTTGATTGAATCAGGCTTTACTTGGCGAAACTCCATTGTAACCTAATGGAAGGAAAGAGGAACCCACCACGCACCCTCGAATTGACCACCCCAACTATTGCAATAGAAAAAGGTTGACAATATCGAACTCCTCTAAAAGGATAAGGGATATAGGAATGGTATGGGTTCCAGGAAGATACCTGACTTGCAGTATCCCGCTGTATGCGCCGACTATTCTTCGACACGTGTTTCGCCTCTGCACGAGGCATCCTCAGGAACGATGGGCAACGCAGTCGCAGGGCAATTCAGTCGTTGCCCATCGTATACCATACCATTCCTATATCCCTTATCCTTTTAGAGGAGTTCGATATTGTCAACCTTTTTCTATTGCAATAGTTGGGGTGGTCAATTCGAGGGTGCGTGGTGGGTTCCTCTTTCCTTCTGTTAATCATTTTATTATTATCTAGCAAGTCAACATTGGTGTTCTTTAAGGTTGTCTTGCCCGTTGCTTCATTAATAGCTTGTCAGGGGGCCTTAGCCTTATTAAAGGACTTTCTAACTTTGTCACTTACAAAAGCACAACAAGGATGTATGAGTTGTATGATATGAAGAAATAATTAAATTTTGATGCGAGCTTCAGTCTTTTTTGTTTTCAGTTTTTCAGAAAGTATTGCAATAAACAGTAGCACTACAGTAGCCTATTCACTAAATGCTTTAGATTTTTTGAGTTTAGATTTACCACTTTGCTAACGTCTATACTTTTTGATTTCATAGTTGAAACTTTTTAAATGTTCTTTGTAGACTTGTACTTACCACCTCTGTATGCCTCATAGGCAGAACACTATGCTGGTAACGCACGCAGATAAGAAAATATAAGTAGAGCGTTTTATTTTACGTATCATTCTCATTTCTACTTCTTCGTCATTGAATTCCTTCAAGTAGACCGTCAGATAGTAAATTATCTTTTTAATATCAGTTCTGTAATGACATAGAACCAGCCGAAAGACCGTAGTTGTACATGTAGCAATTCCGACAATCCTTTTGTGTTGTTGTTCAGGTGTCAGGTCAAGTTCTTTTATATATGACCCTACAGTTGCCAAAGCAAACGCTATTATAACGTAATGTAGCACTTTTATGTAACGATTGTAAATTGCTTGAAACGTTTTCGGAAGTTTCACTCTAGCTATCCAAAAGTCAGGCAATGAAGCAAGATACCACAGTATGTTAAGATTGTCCATAACTTCAGTAGTTTTGGATTTTTCATAATGTAAATAAGATTGTTCCATGTCTGCGTTGTTTATGTGGCACCCGATTAGTGGCTGTAGCTATAGGTACCTACCTACTCAAACAAGCCAAATTGGTGCAATGCTATTGTGATTTATTCATATTGCCGAGGTTATTTGCTACATATATATAATTTATGTACCGTTAAGGATGTAATCGCACTAATAGGTATCAAATGTAGCAAACAATTTGAGTACCTTTAATGAAAGTAGTCAGGATGGAATAAAAAAGACAAATAGGAAGTAAAAGAGTCGCAATCAAGATAACCACCACACATTCGTGATTTTGTTTACCTAGTCTAGTAATCAGACACCTAGTTTAATCTCTTTTTCACCATTCAGTCTTTTAAGTCCTCTTTGAAATTGCGTTACAATAGCGTAGTGGGCTGTAGGAGGATTCTCTGTCTCGCTGGCCAGACATAATTATGATCTAATGTTTAGTTGGCTTATGGTTTGATGTCGAGTTTCTGTCCCTTCCCAAAGATACTCTTAAAACAGTCTTTCTATTCTTAATAATTAACTCTAAAAATTTTCGAGAAATCAGTTCCATGTGAAACGATGCATAATCCTTTTTTGTCGATGCAATTATAAAAAAGTTAAGTACCTGAAGTATCCAGTGTGCTTTCCCCCTTAAATATTCATACAGCTGCAAACAATTTATTAATGCTAAGGACATTGTGGATTTTTTTTATAGACCCACGCCTGTAACCCCATAGGGGTAGGCAGAGGTGTAATATTACACCCACATTTCGTCATGAATTTTTAGGTGCCACGTAATAGGGGGCGAGCCTATTGCCGTACCGGGCACATTACCAGGCTCCGTGCTGTTACTGAGAATTTCCTAACGGAAAAACCCAATAACACTTTGCCCGACCCGGGAATCGAACCCGAGACCTCCCAATCCCACGCGCACCTTTATGACGCGAGACCAACGAGGCAGCATTATGGAATAGGAAAATAAAAGAGTGAGATAATGAGACAGTGCCGTTATTGATTTTGCGATAAAATACATTTCATTGTTGTCCGTTACTTCTACTTATATATAATTTATGAACTATTAACCCTAGATAGATAACCTACGTCGAATCGACGTAATCGATTGTTATAAATCGATATAACACCTTGTTTTTTCGCGTCACAAAGCGGGCGGTTCCCGCCAACTCAGTCGACCCTCGGAGCTTGAAGGACACACCCGTATCTTGCCGGTAAGTGCTACGCTTTCATCAGTATTTACCTACCGTACGTCGAATCGACGTAATCGATTGTTATAAATCGATATAACACCTTGTTTTTTCGCGTCACAAAGCGGGCCGTTCCCGCCAACTCAGTCGACCCTCGGAGCTTGAAGGACACACCCGTATCTTGCCGGTAAGTGCTACGCTTTCATCAGTATTTACCTACCGTACGTCGAATCGACGTAATCGATTGTTATAAATCGATATAACACCTTGTTTTTTCGCGTCACAAAGCGGGCCGTTCCCGCCAACTCAGTCGACCCTCGGAGCTTGAAGGACACACCCGTATCTTACCGGTAAGTGCTACGCTTTCATCAGTATTTACCTACCGTACGTCGAAGTGACGTATGGTTATCTTTAGTGTAAGATTTTGGAGTTTGGGAAAATGTGTTATTGCCACTATTTTTGAGTTCAGATGTACATTATTTCTTTTATTGATTTTTCCTGGTTATAGGCCACCATAAACAGAACAAAATATCGTCACGAATTCGTGTAGATGATGCAGAAATAAATGGGTTGTTGCATGAAATGAGCGATGAAGATATTCAGGGGTTGGAAACTGAAACCGAAGACAATTTACTAGAAGGTGAAGTACAGAGTGATGCCGAAGACCATGAGTTGAGTACTCCACAAGTGGTAAACCGCTTGAATACAGAAGATGTGACTGAAACAAAAGGAGGAGTCGATACATTCGACCAAATGTGCTCATCTGTGTCGTACAGCCGCAAATCTAACAAGTGGCCCATGGCTAGGTTTTACGGGATCATGAATATGGCATTTATAAATTCATTAATAATTTAGTGAGATGATGTCCTATTCAAGAAAGAAAAACCACTGCGTCGAAGAGACTTCATGAAAAACTCAGCAATAGCTTGATAGTCCCATGGATGTAGCAAATGCTTACTTTACCGACCAATATAATGAATAAAATTGGTAGTAAATTGCCAAAAAGACCAGACGAACCTCCCACACAGCGTGAAGGAATATCTGAGACAAAGAAAAGAAAATATTGTGCCTTTTGTCCATAAAAAATTTTAAGGATCACAAAAACAATATGCGACAGCTGGCAAAATCCCATTTGTGGAGAGCACAAGTCCAGCGCCTGTCCTAAGTGCCTTTAAGGCCAATCTCAATAAGAAGTGATATTTATTTAGGGTTTTTATATGAAAAATATTATAAAATATGATTTTAAAAAGATTTTATGGCAAATTATAAGACTGACAATGAGATTCCTAAATGTTTAAGTTTTGTAAAGCAAGAAGTACCCTGTTTTGTTACTTTTTTTTCTTTCTTATAAAAATATAAATAAACTGTAATGTTTTACATTTATTCAGACCTCTATAACATACAATTAGATATACTATCACGTTTATAAGCCTAGAATTAAAATAATCCAAAATATACTCACTCAAAAATCCGCACGTCGAATCGACGTCGATCTTTAGTGTACAGTGAAATATGGTTATCTATCTAGGGTTAAAGATCTATGCAGGGCGCATTATGTATACCTGCGTACCTGCCTATTCATAATCGACGAGGATATCTGAGGAGATATTTAAGCTTTGGACACGGCAATATTGGATTGACATTATTTTACCGAGAGCAGTGTTGGACGGAGGCTATAGAGAAACTTCAGGTTTAAATTAGACGGGGCTGGTGTTGCCGTTGTGCCCAAATATTCTATCTATTTTTCTCTCGTTCTCCTTTGTGGTTGAGGTGCGGGTCTCTCTAGCTTTTTAGAGAGACCCGCACCTCAATCACAATCAAATAGAATAGTCTTAAGGTACGAGTTCATAGCCGGCCATTCAATAATGAACACAAGATCTCCAATTGATTATTATTCATTTTTGCAAAATTGCTTTTAACTTCATTGCAAATTAACTCTGTTTAAAGCTGAACCCCTTATTTCAAGCGATTTTTGTAAATCGTTCCCACCCAGAACCGTATTTTTTGTGTCTGTATTTTTTTGCGCAAACATTTAAGCAAAATAATGGTCACAGTTGCAACGGCAATTCGACCTCCGCTTTACGTGTGACACCACACCTTTAAGAGTGTCACAAGATCCTCACCAAGCCAAAGTAAGTCGTATGACTTACTTCGGCTTGGTGTCTGGCAACATCGCTTGGAATAAGGGGTTCAGCTTTATACAGAGTTAAATAAAACCTGGGAAACGATTTTTTTTAAGGAGAAACATTTTTTAATCCGCAATTAAAAGTGCGCGCGTACAGTTCTTGAAATACCTTCTTACCCATGGGTGCAGAGGACACCTATAGAACAGATTGGCGGGGATGTATAATAATATGATAAATGCAAAAATTGTATAATAACTTTGAGCATCAATATCTCCTGAGCCAATAATATCTCAGGTATGGTGCCGAAGTAAAAAGTGTTCGTAATTATTGGTACAGTAAGGGGTTTCAGTTTTCGTTAAGGGTCTTTTTACACTCTGTATATATGTATAGATTAAAGAACTTAATCTGCCTAAGGACCTAAAATGGGTCCCTGAGTAGCCCTGAATATCTTTTGAGGATTCAAGACTATAGGTACGTACAAATATATTATATTAGCTATTACGAAGAAGTTATGTTTTCTTTTAGAGGTCACCTAAAAATATAGGTATAGGTAAATTCACGAAAGATGACCACTGCGCAGAAATCATTTTTTAGGTCCCCGTGGAGGTGCGGGGTGAGGCGCGGGTGGAGTGCCAATGGCGTGGCTCCGTTCTTGACGCATTCCCTAAATGCGTCAAGAATGGAGCAACGCCATTGGTGCACGAATGTACATATGCGCGACGGCCGCCATTTGTGGTCAACTTTCGTGAATTTACCTATACCTTTTACCTAATCAATAATTTTAGTAGTCCTTTTAGTTAAAGCTACTTAAAACAAAACTACTATTAAAATTCATAATAAAATAAGAAGTTGAAGTAATTTTGAGGAATATGAAGCGCGGGAAGTCTCCGGGCCACGACGGCCTCAGCGTGGAACATCTATTATTTGCAGGCGGTAGCATTTTTCATGTCCTGGCGCGGCTTTTCAATCTCTGCGTGAGGCTTTGTTACTTACCGGTAGAGCTTATGCGTACCTTAGTGGTACCCATACTTAAGAACAAAACGGGTGATATCTCGAGCGTGTCCAACTATAGGCCTATCTCTTTGGCGACGATCGTGGCCCAGGTGCTTGAACGGGTAATTCATTCGCACATCACCTCGTTGGGCATAGACGATGGCCAGTTTGGTTTTCGTCCGCAGCTCTCGACTGACATGGCTGTTTTTGCTCTAAAAGAGGTATTCAAATATTATAATAAGAATAATACAACCGTATATGCATGTTTTTTAGACCTGAGTCGTGCATTTGATACGATTAACCACGACCTTTTATGGACAAAAATGTACGGCTCTGGAGTCGCCCCTGAGGTTGATGGTCTTATGACGTACTGGTACGGCAATCAGACCAACAGCGTCAGGTGGGATTCCGAGGTCTCGGACAGTTACAGGCTGTCTTGTGGAGTGAGGCAGGGTGGGGGTCACCTCTCCCGATCTATTTAATTACTATGTTAATGATTTGATCGTGGAACTGAGCGGTACCCTCGTCGGGCTCAGGTTGGATGGCAGATATGTCAATAACCTGAGCAATGCCGACGATATGGTGCTGCTCAGTCCTACGATTAAAGGATTGAGCAAACTTCTTGGTATTTGTGAGTGGTATGCGAAAGAGCATGACCTTACCTACAATAGTAAGAAAACGGAAATGGTGATTTTCAGGTCGGGAAAGGGTCCCCAAAGTGTACCAGAATTTCGTTTGAATGGACAGCTAATTAGGACCGTGGAGAGTTTCAGGTACCTTGGTCACATCGTGACGTCAAAGATGACTGATAATGACGATATAGAACGCCAGAGACGTGCTTTGTACGTCGTGGGTAATATGATTGCGAGAAGATTCTTTAATGCGGCGCCTGACGTGAAGATTACACTTTTTAAATCATTCTGCCAGACTTTCTACACATGTCAGCTCTGGACCGATTACACTGTAAACTCGCACAATACCATCAGAGTGGCATACAATAACATATACCGGCAACTTATGGGGTTATCACGAAGTTGTAGCGCGTCCGGAATGTTTTTTGATGCGCGCGTTGATACTTTTAATGCCATTCAGCAAAAAAGAATAGCGTCCTTTATGTCCAGAGTTGACATGTGTAAAAATACCATAATTAGAAGTATATCGGACCGCCGTGCTGCAGACTGCTACGTACCGACGATGGATGGCCATTGCCACCTAGTGTGTTATAGGTTACTTTTATACATTTTATACTTTTTAACTGCTGTTTTCTATTGTGTGTCGACCTTGTATATGGATCTTAGAGCCTGAAATAAATTCTTATTATTATTATGTTTCTCTCCTTCACGGCTATTCTTCTAACATTTGTTGTTAGAAGAATAATCGGTCCTTTGGGAGGCTTACACGGGGATATGGATCCAACGTGTAGAGGCCCGTAGAGAGTTTTAATCTAAAATGGGATGGGACACATGCCGCGGAGCCTCCACAACTGCACTACTGAGTAAGCTATGGACTAGCCGCATCACGTGTAGGGCTATTGTTTTTAGTGGATCTAATGAATAGGTACGGGTTATGGGGATGGGTGTTTAGTGAACTGGTAATTAATGCTATGGATGAAAAACGGCACCTGCCAGTGATACTCCTATAGCATCCGTTCGCGTGGCAGGTATTAATATTTTTTTAAAAAAAACGGTACTATTCAAATGAAGATTATTTAGGTAGTTCTGGTACTATTTACAAATTTAATTTACATTATAAGGTGTATGATCCGTACAAACACACCTTTATTTTATAACCTATTGAAAATAAAAAAATTTTGGCAGAGGACGATGACGAAATCCAAGATGAGTGTTCATTTGTAGATATATATATCTGGCAAACTATTGATCACGTTGAGAATGTTATTTTTTGCAATTTAAATTCTTTAAAACTACCTATAACTGTTAGAAAAATAAAGTTATTATCTATAGCGTAAACAACTATCTTCCACATCACTATTACTTACGTCGTTAACAAGCCTTACATAATTTATAATGAAATTTATCAATAATGCAATGGCAAGTAGCCTTGTTATAATGAGTATCATCGTTTTAAACAACTGTAGTTCTAAAAAACTCTACTAACTGTATTCAACCACCTACCCCAGCATGGCGAAAACTTATAAAACATTTAAAGAAACAGAAATCACAAAAATGTTTGATCAAATTAATATTTTCTTTTATTTCTGTAGTTTGAATAAATTCTGGATAGCCGATCTCAAACTGCCTTCAAAGTTTTTGAAAATATTCGACAAGATTTTGATTGCGATGAATATGATAATGATATTAATGACTTTTTCAAACTATTTAGCATTGTATACGCAAACAAACCTATCGCCGCGGCAAACTTCAGATATAAATTTACTGTGTATTAGTTCTCCAATCATATACCATCATTATTACGTATTAGTATACCATAAAGCAGAAATTCATGATATTTTGTACTTGTTAGTGGTGATATTGAAGGAACATTTTTCTGATAAAGAAAATGGACGGCAGATGGTCAAAAATATAAAGATTTACGTCGCATCGTTCGGCTTCGTCTGCGTTTGTGTCTTACTTGAACGTGGCATCAAGAGTATTTTAAATGTGATTCAGCACGGTGCGGTGATTTCTTTATTTTATCCAATATGAGATTCTGGTCCCGCGGTTACACCCGCCTTCTTTTGAGCCACTGCTACGCATCAAATTAACAATCAAACAATAACTTTTTCAAGACCGTTGCCTCCGGCCATGGTTCTGAGATGGATATGGCCCGGCCACTGTTACTTCAGTTTTCACTGTCAGCCAGTTACTTGAATATGTTGTTTTCCGTCAGATTATCTTGTTATGAATTTTGTACTTCAGCGAGATCCTCAGCACCTTTTCGGTTTCTGAGTGACATGATCGGTGGACTAGCTTCACCATAACACCGTCCTGTTATTCATCTCAGCTTAGAAACTTCATGACATGGGCAAGACGCTTAGGTAGTGTAGGTACCTTGGTCTTCAGATATTGTGGCAAAGCTCACTCGTAGATGTGGCGCAACCCGCGCAACTTTCCAAAAGATACCTTTTTGTATGACACACTTTCACAAGTTTCATTGATCTAATTTCGCTTCAACAAGTCCTTTTTTATCTTCAGGTACAACATTTAATCCATTCGTTGGCGGTTGGCCAGACCTGGATGATAATTCTTTATCGGGACTCATAGTACGTCTCATATATTATATAGCTATCTGGTGCTTCGCATTACGAACAATTGCGACATATGGAGCAATTGTTGTTCTCCTGGTGACTCTGAGCTACCAGTTCAAAGATTTACAGAATTATTTCTACAGCCTAGATCAGATTTTTGAGGACGATAATTTAAATCAAGAAGAAAGAGAACAGAAATATGAAGAGGGCTTCAAACTTGGGATTTATTTGCATGCTCTCAGTTTGTGGTAAGTTATTCTAATAATTATTAACGCTGTAGACATAGGGCCTTGTGCTGGGCCACCGTGAAGGATCGATAGATACATCTATTATTTTGCAATGGCACGTTGTTACATGTGGATGTGAAAACTCTTAAAAAATTTACAATCCCAACAAAAAGGACCCGCAGAAGTACTGATTATCACAGTGACTTTCGGGTTAATTTGAATTTTTGGGAATTTTTGAAAAATTAATTTGAATGTTTTATTTTTCAATTTTCATTTCTCAATCTTGGATGGATATGAATTTGCTACCTATAGCTGCTTCTAAAATTTGAAATAGTCAGTCTTTTTACAGTTAATATTAATGCATTTAAATCTTAAATGAAACTATAAAGTAAAAATACAAAAGTATATGGTTTATATTGTGCCGTAGTAGAATGCTGAAGAAGAAGACTGCCTCGTTGGTCTCGCGGCATAAATGTGCGCGTGGGATTAGGAGGTCTCGGGTTCGATTCCTGGGTCGGGCAAAGTGTTACTGGGTTTTTCCGAATTCCCAGTAGCAGCACGGAGTCTGGTTATATGCCCGGTACGGCAATAGGCTCGCCCCCTATTACGTGGAACCTAAGAATTCATGGCGAAATGTAGGTGTAATATTACACCTCTACCTACCCCTTCGGGGATACAAGCGTGAGTCTATAAATAAACATAAATAAAAAAAAATAGAATGCTTTTGCATCAATGTACTACTTGTTGCTAAGTACTCGTATGTATCAAAGATAGCTCATACTGAACGAGGCTACCGACATCTTCTCCACAATAACATGGACGGGGAAAAACACACGGAGCACCCAAACGAAACCATGTGGCAAAACGGAAAGTCACATCTTCCAACATGGTTCCTGTGTTGGAAGATGGTAGTGCTTGCGTATGACCGATGCTACAAACCGCTGCCGTTAGCAAGCGAGCACAATTTGTAAGTTTAGAAGAGGTGGACGAAAATATAACCTTACTACAAAGCGGCCCGTCCCACTGTCTTGAAGGAATAGGTTGGTGGGCAAATCAGTGCTTGGTCAAGCCATTTTCCAAGCGTTTTAAAGCTCCGGTTTTGAACAAAAGTTAAAGTGTTTATGGTAATCTCACTAATTTTGTTCTTTTAGTATCCAATTGGAGCTTAACAGATGACTGGGATAGTAATATATAGATCCAGATAGCTCTATTTTATTTTAAATTCAGCATTTTCTGTAGACTGCAGATTTGAACGTGTTGCAGGTCAGTCCGGCAGTGTCAGTACGTGTGCCGCATGATATTTAGTTTCCAATTGATGGTGACAATATTTGGCTTGTTGGCGGTACTATCATCAATGGTTGTAAGTATTGCGTGACTAATTTTATATGAATTTTATAGCAAATGTATAGCGGGTCATTCTTCGAGACACGTTTTTTAAGCGGCATCACCTTAAATAAATAGAAATCGAAAAGTTAGCAAGCCACTTTTTTTTTCGGGCAAACCTTTAATCCTCCTTTATCTGGGTTATTGACTATTATTCAATTATCTATATATTTTATATCATAAAAAAATAAAACACCCCCATTCTTTGATTTTCGTGGAGTGTCCTAAACCCCGATCTAGTCACTTAGTAAATTATATATTTTAAACTAAACTCGTACGAGCGTTGACGCGCATCTAAGCTCGTATAACCACGAGCCGTCAGAATCCATGTTGACACTGACAAGACGTCACTACCATTTCGAGCGAACACGCCCGTTTACGTGAGTCTGGTTTTTTGAAGCGCGTAATGTAGCGCGCGTGTAAGCGCGTATGCTGAAACGACCGTATACGCGCGTATAAAACGCTAATCTGAAACCGCCCTGTAGCCATATTAGTTAGATGCAACGAAACTAAAATCCTGAATCGCGCAACCAGGGGCCCAATTCCGCTAAATAAATATAGTCGCGATATGATGTCAGTGTCATACTTACGTCACAAAAAGCGTATTCTTCTAAATTATATGATATTTGAATGAAGTTGTAACGAGATCGTATGTGTCAGCTACGAACTGTTTATTTTAAATTATACGATAATGACATAAGGTTATCAGAATACCGTTTTTAAATCCATTCAAAATATGATATCAATGTCATATAAAAATAGCAGAATTGGCCCCCTGAGTTCTCACACGCAATTGCTAATATACAAGTTCTCCAATTCTTCCGCCGGACTGCAGTCACGATCAGCTAACTTGTTCAGAGACTCCTTCCCTCCAGTCAAGGAACACCACACCTTAATCCTCCGCAAAAAAAAAAATGTCAATAAATAAAAGGTGACTCATCTTTTGAAAGTGATTCAAGATTTTACTGAAAGTTTTCCTTTTTTGACTTCACTAGCAAGGCAAGGCGTAGAGATACAGCATATCACACAACCTTTGATTATACACTTGTCATAAAACTATGCCAGTGCAATCCAGGTATATTGTTTGAAGCCACCACATTGAAAAGCGACTCCATCGCTATGGTAGTACGGCAGTCGCTTTGCGAAAAGCAGATATTCAGTTATATCCGGTTATACTAGTAAGTCTGGTTATACTGTTAAGTCTGGTTATACTTGTAAATCAAAATTTATATTTTAAATCATTATTTATATTTTAACATTTATTATTATTTTAATAATAAGTACCTATAATATTTGAATTCGTGAATAATTTTGCATGCATATTTGTAATTGAAACTGTAAGTCAAATGCAAGAAATAAAAGGCTTTTTATTTTATTTTATTTATTATGTACTAGTAAGTTGACCCCGCGCTGCAACTGGGATGACGCTAGGACGATAATGATATCATTTCATGGCTTATGATTTCTGATTAGATGTCAAGTGGAATCGCAGCGAAGCTGGCATATATACCGCTGATCAGCGCTCCTTTGATCGACTTGGCAATCATCACGTGGAATTCAGGCAACATTACATTTGAGGTGTGTTAAATTTTTATTGTACCCATTACGTCAGACTATCAAATTTACTGAACACCGCGTTTCTTACCTCAGCTCTGTCCCTACTTAAATTTTCAGCTTGGATTGCTTGCTTACATAATATAGCACCATATTATTTCAGGAACATAAGATTATTGCCTGAGTCAGATTCTCTGAAGCTATGAAGGGAGATACTTATATTATAACTAGAGGACGCCAGCAGCTACGCCTGCATATTTTTTAAACTTATGCGTTTTGACCGATCCCGTGAGAATTTTGGGAAATCGCTTCTTAGTGCACCCCTACGGTCCCCAAAGGAACATACATGCCAAATTTCAGCTTCTTACGCCGAATAGTTTTCGCTGTAGCTTGTCTGTCAGTTAGTCAGTAACGCAAGGATTTTATATATTACAGATATGAATGTCCACCTATTAGGTAGGCTCACGTTTGCTTTTCTAGGTCTTGAGTCCCACGAAGTGTGAAGCGGACCCAACGTCATATCTGTGCACATTTGAACGTTTCCAAGTCGTACCAGGTTCTAACCATCGGTCGAAATTATTCCATAGGCGTTTGATTTGCTCTATTTTTATTTTAGGCTGAACGTGTGTCAAACGCAATGTACGCCTCCGGATCGCAAAATTGCTATGGAAAGTCTTCAGTAAGGATTAGGAAACTAGTGGCTAATTCAATGCTGACAGCGCAGGTAGTTGTGATTCACGTAGCGTAGATACTAGGTGGTTATCCTATGTTTGCAATGCCTTTAAATTTTCGATTACGTAAATAGAAAAAGTAAAATTTTATCTTCTTGGGTTTACACGAATGTTATACATGGGAATTAAATTACAGTTAACTGATGTTATCGCGATATATTGGTTTTATTCAGTTATTACATTTCAACCGAATTATCTAGAAACAACTTTTTTTAGGGTTCCGTAGTCCGCAAGGAACCACAAAGGAACAATAGTTTCGTCATTTCCGTCCGTCTGTCCGTCCGCAGCCTAGCTCAAAGACGCCTGGTGCTAAAAAGCTGATATTTGACATGAATATAGACATACGATATTGCAACAAAACTGTAGAATAAAATTCAGGAAAATATTTTTTTTAAGGGTATCTCCCCTACATATGTATATAGTGGGGTTGAATTTTTTTTTGGTTGAGTACCCCATTATAAGGGGTATCATTGGATAGGTTTTAAAAAAATATTATTAGTTTGCTCAAAGCATTTTTCGATCAAGTGATTGGTTTGTCAAATATCAAGCTTTGAAGTGAAAAAAATTGTTAGACTCAAGTGTCCCCCCCCCCCCCCTCTGCCGGCTAAACTATTAATTTGGAAGAGGTGGAAAAACCACAAATGTAGTACATATAACGAATTTAAAAGGAAAACTATCACGGATAAGTAGACATCACTAGTTTACGAGTAATCGTCGGTTAACTTATAAATACCTATTTCTGTGAGTTTACACAGAAACAGAAGTTATTATCAATAATGGCCATTATGGGTAACTACGGAACCCTACATTGCGCGTGGCCCGACACGCACTTCTTTCTAAGAAAGAAAGAAAACATTTATTAGGCACACCAATAAAAAGATAACAAAGTTTGACATTAAAAACAAAAACAAAATACAAAAAAAAAATACAAACAAGAATAAAAAAAAAACCTAGGCATATACTGTGCAGTGTGTCTATAAGGTCACAGCTCAGCGTGTGCTACGGATGACCGCAGCGCTGTTTTTCAGGTAAAACCCAAGAGCTTGTCACGGACGATTACCATAGTAGGTACAATATATAATATACAATATATAATACCATATAAGTTAGGCTAGAGAAATATAGGATAACAGTACACAAATAACTATATAACAACAGATAATATTATAGTCAATAATTTAGATATAATAAGTATAATATATAGAATATATAAATAAGGATGAAAATTACGTGCTGGATTTTTGTTCAGATAAAAACCACTTCTTCAAGTTTCTCCTAAAGCTACCTACACCACCTAGCTTACGCAGTGGAGGGGGTAAATTATTCCAGCATTTGGTAGCATTATACCGAAAGCCGCCTCTGAATGCAGTAGTTCTGTGCCTAGGTATATGTAATGGTTGCCCTAGTTCTCTGCTAGCATAACCTTTATTTTCAGCCATCCATTCCAACTTCTCAAACAAATATTCCGGCACTTTGTCTTTGACAACCCCAAACATAAGAGTGGCCAAGTGAACACCCCTTCTCCACTTCATTTTTAATAAATTGCCTGCATTTAAAAATGGTGTTACATGACCACGTCTCGGGATATCAAAACAGAACCGTGCACATGCATTCTGCACTCTTTGAATGAGGCTGGAGGTTTTCGCCAGTAATCTGGGCCCGTACACCACGACGAGGTAGTTAAACTTGGAAAGAACAAGCGAGTCAGTTAGTTTCACACGAAGATCAGTGCTAAGATATTGTCTTAGTTTATACAATAACTTTATGCGCTAAAAACAATTGCGAACCACATCTGAGACATGTCGCTCAAACCTCAACGCATCATCCATAATGAGTCCAAGATTACGTGCTTCCAGCACTCGATCTATGGCAGAGCCGTTCATAGCAATATAGGGATTTTTCTGGCTTACTTTATTGATCTGACCCTTAGATCCCAAAATCATGAATTTCGTTTTGGAAGCATTAAGAACTAAAGAATTATTACATGCCCAATTAAAAATATTATTCAAATCTGCATTAATTTTATCCACAGCTAATTGCGTTTCGTTAGGTTTAAAAGATAAATAAATCTGAACATCGTCCGCATATATATGATAATTACAATATTTTATAGTATGTATTATGTCCGCACTGTAAATATTAAATAAAATTGGTCCTAGCACAGAACCTTGAGCTACACCCCTATTTAAGGGTTTAGCATCTGACCGAGAAGTCGATCCATCACTATTGCGAACCTCTACAAATTGAGAGCGGTTACTCAGATACGAGTTAAACCATCGTACCGTAGAGTGATCAAACCCGTAATATGACAACTTGGACATCAAAAGTGAAATATTTAAAGCATCAAAAGCCCTAGAAAAGTCGAGTAACACCAGTATCGTGGCTTGTCCTAAATCCTGAGCAGCTATGATGTTGTCAGTAACGTCAAGCAACGCCGTAGTTGTACCCCTTTTCTTTCTAAAGCCAGATTGTTTGACTGGCAAAATGCTGTGCATTTCAAGGTAGCTAGTAAGTTGTAAACTAACTACTTTTTCAAGTACTTTTGACAGGCAAGGCAAAATGCTGTTCGGCCTTAAGTCCTTAACTGAAGTTATATTATTAGATTTTGGTAAAGGTTTAACAATAGCCGTCTTAGAGTTGGAAACTTTGCAGTCTGGATAGATTTATTCACTATAGTAGTGATTAAATCAAGTGCCTGTGGCAAAATTAAATTAATCATATCTATGGACAAACCGTCTATACCTGTAGCAGATGATCTTATACCCTGCAAAACCTTAAGTACGTCACCTGAGTCGACTGTCTTAGTAGAAAATGTGTTATCTCCAAAACGATTGAATTCGTAGTAACATAATTGGGATATCGAGGTATACAAATTGCCAGGGATATTTAAGAAGTTATTATTAATGAGGTTGGAGTCGCTTAAAAGTAAAGGAATTTCCGTCACTGTATGGGATTTCAACTGGGTTTTTAAATTTTTCCATAATGCTTTTGGATTCTGAATATTAGAATTAATATTAAGATGAAAGTAACATTTATTTTCATTAAAAATCGCCACATCTACTTGCTTTTTAAGTTCCTTATAAAACTGCTTGTGAACGAGGTCCCGAGTAATACGCGCCCTTTTTAATGCTCTATCTCGCAGTCGCATCATAAACTTCACATTATTGGTAAGCCAAGGGGCAGGCAGCTCACGAATTACCCTCTTGGTCATAGGTGCATGTAAATCAAACATAAAATTTACTACTTTTGTGAAATCCTCAACAATGTCGTCAACATCGTTCAACAACCCCATTCTGTGCCAATTGATATTGGCTATATCTTGCTCCAATAGATCCCTATTGATTTCCTTCAACGGCCTATAGCATATCAATTTGGGTAAAATTTTAGGTTTGCGAAAGATAAACTCGACTGTAATGAAGGCATGGCCATTAATTACGCCTACAGAGTCCACGGACACGCTACGCACAGGAGTACACACTACGTCAATCAGTGTCTCACTAGTATCCGTGAAAAGCGTCGAGTCAGATACTACCTGCTTTAAAGCCATACAATGTAAAAACAAATTAAATGCATTATTTTTGCTGTCAGTATTATTGTACAAATTAATGTTAAAATCACCCAATAAAATAAGATAGTCATAGTCTGAAAATGTAGATATAGTATCTGTCAAAGCATCTAGAAATAAATTCACGTCAAGCCTAGGCGGTCGGTAAGCAGTTCCAATAATTAACTTATTGCCATTTACTCTCAACTTCAACCACATCTGCTCCACCATACGATGAATAGGGTGGTCAATAGTACTAACATTCAGGCCACGCCTGATGTAAAAACCTACACCGCCTCCGTGACCACCGCATATCCACAGTGGTCGAGGGATATGTCTTAGCCTATATTCAGGGACACTAGGTGCATTGCCTTCTTGCCCTTGCTTTATCCATGTTTCGTTTATGGCAACAATATCTGCCGCTAGGCGTTCCATTGTCGCTACAAAGTTGTCATGATTCGTACCCAGAGAGCCAGCATTAAATAAACCAAGTTTAAAGTACTTCGAAGACATAGTGAATAATTATAAGACAATATTTACGTTTGAACTTTACATGAGATATATATAAACAAATAGATTTTGCCAAATTAATATCATGAAAATATAGAAAATATGTAGGGATAAAATGGTGTATTATAATAAATAAACAAATAGATTTTTCCAAATTAATATCATCAAAATATAGAAAATATATAAGGCTAAAATGGTGTATTATAATATAAGTAATCGTTCCACGGTCAGACCCAATAACTTTCAACCAAAAAACAGAACAACAAAGCCGTCGCCAGTTTATAACACACACTACACAATCATATACATGCAATCTAAAATATACAAAGTAATTAAAATAAAATATACTGTCAGAATAACTCGAAACATGCAAAAACGAAACCACGCTAAATAAATTATGTTGTACTAGCCGACGTTCCGAATTCTTTACAGGATTCATGGTCACGGTAGTTTGCCGTGACCATGGTGGTTTAAATGTAATAACTCAATTGAAACCAATGTATCGTGATAAAATCCGTAAACTGTAGTTTAATTCCAATAAGTAACATGTTATTGGAATCATCTGTAGGTAGTAAAACCTTGCTTGCACGAATGGGGCGGCTGTACCGGAAGTATTACTCCCCACAGAATATCTACAACTATACTGTTGCGTTTCGTTCGATAAGTGATGGGAGTGTCGGAAGGCTCAGCTTCTTTTCCAACCTCTGATCCCGCTCCTCCACCTCCACCTTTTTCAAAAAGGCTGACAGCGCACTTGTACCTTGCGCAGTGGGTGTCCATGAGCGGCGGGAATTACTTGCCATCAGGCGGTCTACTCATATGCTTTCTATTATGTAAAAAATATCTCATAAATTAAAAAATATTTATCCATCGCATCTAATATTACCCACATTTTTATTTCAGCAACCAGTTGTACTGACTGGGTTTGGTATTGTGCACTTGTCCTACGAGAATTTTGTTAAGGTCAGTATAGTCGATTTGTGTGATATTGCTGAATTTGGTTGTGTGATATTATTGAATTTAGTTATTTGCTTGTCGTCCCTCCTTAATTCACATCAGATTTCTTCGACGTATTTTGCAGGTTAGGCATAACTTACAAATCTGGACAAGGCCGAGTGAGGCTGATGTAATCATCGTACTAAATGTTGCTGAGTCCTAGTCACATATTTTTTTTTTTTTACTCTTTATGCACAAAAATAATACACAGGTGGACTTAATGCCTAGTGGCATTTTCTGCCAGTCAACCTTTTGGTGGTGCAGAGATAGATGAGGTAGGTGCATTAGCCATGTGGTGAAAAATAGGATATGTATTAGATACATATTAATAATTTAGATACATATTATAAACCATAAATATACTATAAATATATATAAATGAATGCTGTAGCTGATGAGAGCGATGAGCCGATTCCTTCAGCTTGGCTAAGAGAAGATTCCGTACTTTCGTTTTAAATGCATAACGGTTGGTGGCCATTCTGACTTTAGGAGGGAGCCTGTTCCATAGCAGAACAATACATATTATTATGAGTGTTTTTGCTGCTTACCACTCTTGCTCACTATTTTACCTTTTGTTCCAGGTGGTGAAGACAACCTGCTCTGTATTCTCAGTTTTTTTCTAAACTTTCACTTTGACTGCAACAAAAACTAACTACCTACAACACTTAACCTATTTTTAATAATGCATTTTAAGTATATCACAAATTAAATTGATCTGAGTTTGATTTGACTCGTATTCTAATAACATTCTGCATCATTACACAATTTGTGTTATTATTCACAATCCTTATTAAAAGTAATCCACAGCAAGAAGAGGATGCGTCTGACTAATGGTTTATTGTTATTAATTAACGGAACAAATTATTGTCTTTTTTCTATTCTTGGACTCAATGAACTAAAGTCTATCTATTGCTGTAATTTACGAACACACGAAAAAGGCGACATACAGGTTCAAATCCGAGCGCAGAACGCAACAGCAGACGATATGTTCACGTCATACCGCGGCGACACGTTGTCGCGTGTCGCTGGAATCTATTAAAATAAATATAAATCTATTCATCATCATCATCGACTAGGCCTCTCCTTTGAAAGGAGGAATTGGCCTACTATACCACGCTGGCCAAACGAGTTGGTATAGGGTTTGTATCAAGTTTTCCTTCTCTTACAGTGCTGTTCTCTGCATAATATGCTCCCTCTGTCGGCTCTTACGACACCCATAGGATGATATGGGGTGGTGACATTCCGTATTCTTAATCCGTCACCACAAAGACAATAATTGTGATAAATCTATTAATATAAATATAATCTAATCTGGAATTATTTTCAGCGCGAATAGGCGCCTAGGCGGGTCTACAGCGAACGATCCGTTTTGGATCGGTGATCCCACGATCTGCGATCCAGGAACACGGAGCGTGAATCGTGGATCGTTATAGACCGTTCCAGTTTTGAAATCTTACGATCCTAAAATACGCTTAAAACGAGCCTAAGGCGATCCGACAGTCTATAACTCTTGCAAGGTGTGGGGTCACACGTACAGCGGAGGTCGAATTGCCGTTGCAACTGTAACCTTTATTTTCAGCTCGTAATTTATTTGCTATATTCTACATTGTGCTCACTTTTTCTTGACAAGATATTGTAATTCTTAAAACAAAATTGTAACAAACCAAATATTTTAAACGAGTACCCAGAGGAGTTTCTTTCCGGAGTATTCTCACTGGGCTTACCTTTTGGAACCGTCAACTAGAACTATCTAGAGTCAGAAGACAACTAAAAGAAGAGTATGTAAATTACCAACTTGAAATAAAAATATTTGAATTTGAATTTTGCGTAAAAAATTACAGAAACAAAAAAGACGGTTCTGGGTGAGAAGTATATACAGAAATCGCTTGGAATAAGGAGTTCGGTTTTATACAGAGTTAATTTGCAATGGAGTTAAAACAATTTTGAAAAAAATATAATAATCAATTTGAGATCTTGAGTTAATTATTGAATGGGATGAACTCGTACCATAAGACTATTCTATGTGATTGTGATTGAGGTGCGGGTCTCTCTAAAAAGCTAGAGAGACCCGCACCTTAATCACAAAGGAGAACGAGAGAAAAATAGATAGAATATTTGGGCACAACATCAACACCAGCCACGTCTAATTTAAACCTAAAGTTTCTCTATAGCCTCCGTATCAACACTGCTCTCGGTAAAATAATGACAATCCAATATTGCCGTGTCCAAAGCTAATGAATAGGCAGGAACGTAGGTACACATGCGCCTTGCTTAAATCTTCAATAGTTCATAAATTATATTTAAGTAGAAGTAACGGACAACAATGAAATGTATTTAATCGCAAAATCAATAAAAGCACTGTCTCATTATCTCACTCTTTTATTTTCCTATTCCACAATGTCCTTAGCATAAATAAATTGTTTGCAGCTGCATGACTATATAAGGGGGAAAGCACACTGGATACTTTAGGTACTTAACTTTTATATAATTGCATCGACAAAAAAGGATTAAGCATCGTTTCACATGAAACTGATTTTTGGAGATGCTGTACCTCGAAAATCGTTAGAGTTAATTATTAAGAATAGAAAGTGTAACTACCCCATATCATATCGTGACTGTTGTAAGAGTATCTTTGGGAAGGGACAGAAACTCGACATCAAACCATAAGCCAACTAAACATTATATTATTGTACGTCTGGCCAGCGAGACAGAGAATCCTCCTACAGCCCACTACGCTATTGTAACGCAATTTCAGAGAGGACTAAAAAGGCTAAATGGTGAAAAAGAGATTAGCGACTAAGTGTCTGACTACTAGACTAGGTGAACGAAATCACGAAATTGTGGTGTTCATTTTGATTGCGACTCTTTTACTGCCTATTCGTCTTTTTATTCCATCCTGATTACTTTTAGTAAGGTAGGTACTCAAATTGTTTGCTACGTTTGAGAACTATTAGTGTGATCAACGGTAGGTACATAAATTATATATAATTATTTAAGTAGCAAGTAACATCGGCAATATGAATAAATCAATTGTATTAATGTGGCTTGTTTGAGTAGGTACCTATAGCTACAGCCACTAATCGGGCGCCGTATAAACAACGCAGACATGGAACAATCATATTTAAATTATGAAAAATACAAAACTTCTGAAGCTATGGACAATCTTAACACTTTCACGGACGCCACGCCCAGAGGCGTAGTTTTCAGGCAGCCTAATACGACGTAACGTCCATAGCCGGTCAATTTTATCCACTTATACCTATAATCGCTAAATTGAATATCCTTAACGACTCCTGCTGTAATTTCAATAAATATACTAGTATTGTATCCAACTTACCTCTTGTTAACTTGAAAAATGTAAATCTAGATTCCATTGCTTTTGAAAATCCTAAACTACTTAAAGAATTAAACGAATTTATTGAAAAACCGCATATTCACACCATCAGCCTTTAACAGTCCACTGCTGGACCAGGCCTCTCCTTTGAAAGGAGGAATTGGCCTACTATACCTCGCTGGCCAAACGGGTTGGTATAGGGTTTGATTCAAGTTTTCCTTCTCTTACAGTGCTGTTCTCTGCATAATATACTCCCTCTGTCGGCTCTTACGACACCCATGGGATGATACGGGGTGGTGACATGCCGTATTCTTAATCCGTCACCACACGGACGTATACCTATTAGGGGTCGCAATATCAGCCCACTTTCTCAATATCGGTATTTTCGATATTGAACATTTTATAATTCCGGAATTCGATATTTTCGATATTCTCGATACTAGAAATCAGACGAATCAAAAGCGATGAAAAATGGGAAATAGGGTCTCTAAATTAAATTAATAAAAATATAGAGATTAATTAAGTAAATTTTTATTCACTGCTTTGGTGACAGAAAAGTGTGGCCGATTACAAACTGGTAGTTATTAAGCAATTCGAGGGCAAATGTATGAAACAACTTGAAAAAGAAATTAGTTAGACTAATATTATATTGATTTGCCCATTGCTATGATATTTGAAGGGACTAACTTCCCGTTATGACACACGTAAATGTTCAACTGGGACCGACAGACAAGAGACAAGCTATAATTAACTATTAAGTACGCCCATAACTTCTATAACAATATTAAATAAATTTCGAAAAGTCATTGGTGCGCGCCAGGATTCATACCCGAGACCTTCCGTATTGCAGTCTGTTAGTCTCGCCACAGGGCTATCACAGCCTTGGAGAAACGACTAAGATATTATCACTAAAACTTTATGAGCATGAATAAAGAGTTATAAAAATACATTTTGGCAGGTAGGAAAGCTAAAACTATTTTATAACAGGTAGGTAAGTCAAGAAGGCATGTCTATCATGAAATGATATAAAACCATATAACAAAAAGACAAAATAAAAAAATTGGGCAACTATGGCATAGAAATACAGAAGTAGTATCTAATATTTGGAAAACCAACTCTTATACCTTACATTACAAAATTATTCAACACTATCTCTTATTCATCAACAGGCCAGATTCCCGTAAAATTTTGCCATTCTAATATTATCCTTCTCCACAAAACAGGCGAAAAGCAGGACATTAGTAACTACAGACCCATCAGCTTGATTTCCCACCTCTATAAAGCTTTTATTAAAGTTATTGAAAACCGCATTGCCGGACAGTTGGACCAACACCAATCTACAGAACAAGCGGCATTTAGACCATCTTTTTCTACTATCGATCACCTCCAAACCCTTAACCAAGTAATCGAAAAATGTAACGAATTTAATATACCCCTATACATAGAATTTCTCGACTACGCCTAAGCTTTTGATGGTATTACCAGAGACGAGTAAGAATTACTCGTCTCTGGTATTACCCATCACGGAATAGAACCATACCTATATAAATCTCCTTGAAGCAATGTACGACAATGGGCACAGCAGACGTATAACTGCAATTCTCGGGTCAGTCGTTCCAAATAGAAAGAGGTGTTAAGCAGGGGGATCCACTATCTCCCAAATTATTTACAAGTGTCCTACAACAAGTTTTTAACAGTCTGTCGGATAAATGGACATCAAAAGGTATTGGTGTCGGCGGCAAAAGATTAACAAATCTTCGATTCGCGGACGACATTGTCCTCTTCTCATCTTCGGCACTGGAACTCGAGCTAATGCTCAAAGATCTCAGGTCTGCAAGTCTTCAAGTTGGACTTCAAATGAATCGATCAAAAGCTAAGCTGATGACCAACAACACAAAACGTAGCCTCATGGTAGATGGGCAGATAATACACTATGTTGACGAGTATACTTACTTGGGCCAGATAGTATCCTTCGATAAAAGTGATTCCTAAAGTGGGACTGGGCCGGACACGTCTGCCGCATGCACACAAAAATGTGGGCTCATGTAGCTACCAACTGGGTACCAGGCGGTCGGCGGCGACGAGGACGTCCTAAACGGAGATGGCGGGATGACTTAGATGCTTTTGAGGGCGAATGGCCAGAGATCGCAAAGCACAGAGATTTGTGGAAATCCAAGGGAGAGGCCTTTGCTCAGCAGTGGGAAAATGTAGGCTAATTAAACAAAAACAAAGTAGTAGTTACGTCATCAATATCGGTAGATAGTTACTGGTAAAATGGTAGCGACGAATACTCGCAATATTACCATATTTGGCGCGCTAGACGCACTCAACGCGATACCACAGTTATTATTATTTATTGTTCTTATTATAAAATATTTAATATTTTTTTATTTATTTTTCTTAATACATTCGCATGCAAGGGTAAAAGCCCGCCTCGAATTATTGATTTTGAAGAAGTAATATAAATGAAATTCATTGATAATGATTATTTGAAACAATGTCGTAAATATCGAAAATCCCGGTTTTTACAAATCTAATATCGATATTTTCTGGCACAATATTTTGTCCGATATTCCGATATTTTCGATATTCGATATTCCGATATTCATGCTCTAATACCTATGGACGCATATTGTACTCTATGAAAAGTACTATACTTCCACAATCTATGTAATCCTAATTCTAGTCTTAATTTGTACTATTTTCTTAATTTGTAAAACTGGCATACTCAGGAAAATTTTAAAATCTCATGAAACTCCTATCCCTGAACCCGAAAATAATGAAGTTGAACTTCCCACTATAACATCACCTACTCTTCGTATTCGCAACCCGTAATCCTTGCTATTTCTTTCCTTTCCCGTAAACTTCATTTTTACCGTGAAGTTTACTCTAAATCGGAGGGCTGTTACAAACGCCTCTTGAACCCTAAAATGCTAACACCGTTGCCTATCCATACCACTCATCACAAATCCCTACAGGGTGCATAGGGTTCCCACCAACAACTTAGGGTCCCAAGCCAACCTCACCTGCAAGTGGTGCACCTGCCGATCAACGGACGAGGCTCTGGCAAACAAAATATCCCGATAAGCGGCAATAGGCTCGCCACCTATTACATGGGATCAAAAAACTGGCGAAAAGTGGGCGTTTAATATGCCTCTGCCTACCCCTTCGGGGAAACAGGCGTGAGTCTATGTATGTATGTAGTTCAAATATCTTTTTTTTAAAGACACTTTCCCGGTCCGGCGTAACAGTACCTTAGTGGTACCCATACTTAAGAACAAAACGGCTGATATCTCGAGCGTGTCCAACTATAGGCCTATCTCTTTGGCGACCATCGTGGCCAAGGTGCTTGAACGGGTAATTCATTCGCACATCACCTCGTTGGACATAGACGATGGCCAGATTGGTTTTCGTCTGCAGCTCTCGACTGACATGGCTGTTTTTTTTTCTAAAAGAGGTATTAAAATAAGAATAATACAACCGTATATGCATGATTTTTAGACCGAAATCGTGCATTTGATACGATTAACCACGACCTTTTATGGACAAAAATGTACGGCTCTGGAGTCGCCCCTGAGGTTGTTGGTCTTATGACGTACTGGTACGGCAATCAGACCAACAGCGTCAGGTGGGATTCCGAGGTCTCAGGCTGTCTTGTGGAGTGAGGCAAGGTCACCACTCCCGATCTATTTAATTACTATGTTAATGATTTGATCGTGGAACTGAGCGGTACCCCCGTCGGTCTCAGGTTGGATGGCAGATATGTCAATAACCTGAGCTATGCCGACGATATGGTGCTGCTCAGTCTAACGATTTAAGGATTGAGAAAACTTCTTGGTATTTGTGAGCGGTATGCGAAAGAGCCTGACCTTACCTACAATAGTAAGAAAACGGAAATGGTGATTTTCAGGTCGGGATAGGGAAAGTGTACCAGAATTTCGTTTGAATGGACAGCTCACAGATATGACAAGAATCAGATGTAGCGTATTCGTCCAACTAAGCGTGGCACGTTGACAGCTATGTGTGCGTGACCTTTGGCGACTGGCACTGTACGGACACGCGCGTCTATGTGTGTGAAAAGTTGCCAGATTATGAATAATCTCCCAGTATTTTGCATATAGTTATGTAATATTCTTATATTCATTTGCGGTTTTGAAGAATTTACCATGGATTTAATTAATGCTTTTATAAATACATTTCTTAAATGTAGGTACCGAGTTAAGTTTTAACTACTTCGTAAATCTGTATATATAAAATCCTTGCGTTACTGACTGACTGACAGACAAGCTACAGCCGAAACTACTCGGCGCATGAAGCTGAAATTTAGCATGTATGTTTCTTGGGAACCGTAGGGGTGCACCAAGACGGGATTTCTCGAAATTCCCACGGGATCGGGCAAAACGAGAAATAAGAAAATATGTGCGTGCGAAGCCGCTGGCGTCGATTAGTTGAGAAATAAATAGTGAACACACGGCACCAAGTCAAGCTAAACAGTTGCTGTACGATTTTGATACTTATTCCCTACGCCATAAGTATGTATGTACACACGGCACCAAGTCAAGCTAAACAGTTGCTGTACGATTTTGATACTTATTCCCTACGCCATTAGTATGTATGTACACAGGGCGCCAAGTCAAGCTAAACAGTTGCTGTACGATTTTGATACTTATTCCCTACGCCATAAGTATGTATGTACACACGGCGCCAAGTCAAGCTAAACATTTGCTGTACGATTTTGATACTTATTCTTTACGCCATAAGAACGGTGCAAAGGTCAAAGTTTATAAGCTTGACGAGTAGCAGGGTGTACACGAATATTTGGATCGTTTGGGGATCGAACTCAAAACAATATTATGTAAGGTATATACTAATGGAAATTGAAATTCTATTACTATATTTATGAGAAAGAAGATATATCTACAGTATACTTTTATAATACGGTAATGTATTTTTCATTAACATGACAATCATTATCACATAATCAATTGACAAGTGCATTTTCCCTAATTCAGGCAGAACGGCGTCGACAAAAACTGGCAACACTTACATATTTCTTGCACAAATACGAATTTTATCGAAATTAAATTAGGAAACAGTCAAATTATCAATAGTTACCTGTGAAAAGATATTCCATTTTCCTGTTTTTGTTTTTAGGAACAACTTTTACAGTGTTTAAAGAACACAAGACGGCATTTTGAGAATTTAAAAGTTGACGTGATCGTGACGCGTGAACTGTACGATGCTTCGTAGCGCACTGAGACGAGTTTGTATTCGCTTTTCAATTTTGTATTTGCTTTAGTGGCCGCACGCAACTGTGCCGTGCGTTACATCTGATTCTGGTTAATAAATCTATGGGACAGCTAATTAGGACCGTGGAGAGTTTCAGGTACCTTGGTCACATCGTGACGTCAAAGATGACTGATAATGACGATATAGAACGCCAGAGACAGAGACGTGCTTTGTACGTGGTGGGTAATATGATTGCGAGAAGATTCTTTAATGCGGCGCCTGACGTGAAGATTACACTTTTTAAATCATTCTGCCAGACTTTCTACACATGTCAGCTCTGGACCGATTACACTGTAAACTCGCACAATACCATCAGAGTGGCATACAATAACATATACCGGCAACTAATGGGGTTACCACGAAGTTGTAGCGCGTCCGGAATGTTTTTTGATGCGCGCGTTGATACTTTTAATGCCATTCAGCGAAAAAGAATAGCGTCCTTTATGTCCAGAGTTGACATGTGTAAAAATACCATAATTAGAAGTATATCGGAGCGCCGTGCTGCAGACTGCTACGTACCGACGATGGATGGCCATTGCCACCTAAAGTGTTATAGGTTACTTTTATACATTTTATACTTTTTAACTGCTGTTTTCTATTGTGTGTCGACCTTGTCTTAGAGCCTGAAATAAAGTCTTATTATTATTATGTTTCTCTTCTTCACGGCTATTCTTCTAACATTTGGTGTTAGAAGAATAACCGGTCCTTTGGGAGTCTTACACGGGGATATGGATCCAACGTGCAGAGGCCCGTAGAGAGTTTTAATCTAAAAAGGGATGGGACACATGCCGCGGAGCCTCCACAACTGCACTACTGAGTACAGCTATGGACTAGCCGCGTACGGGTTATGGGGATGGGTGTTTAGTGAACTGGTAATTAATGCTATGGATGAAAAACGGCACCTGCCAGTGATACTCCTATAGCATCCGTTCGCGTGGCAGGTATTATTATTATTATTATTATTATTTATAAAAAACGGTACTATTCAAATGAAGGTTATTTAGGTAGTTCTGGTACTATTTACAAATTTAATCTACATTATAAGGTGTATGTCGGCGATACGCCAGGGTTATGGTGTCCAGACTCCATAATAAAAACACTCACGTAATATTACTTGGTTTATTATCAGTTGATTTCTAGCACAGAATTGAATAAAATGTGACCTACAGTCCTTTTTATACACTAACCGTCATTACACTAATTAATGTTTAACAACTGCCACTTCCTTTACAACATATAATTAAAATTACTTTACAATTAATTATAAACTAATTGAAAATCAACATTAATATTGTAATGAATTTTGCACAACACCAAATGATTTATTTTACACGAATAACAAATTTATTTTATTAACTAAACGCTGCTTTACAACATTATCAACAGATGGCGCTATCAACAGGATGCAAATATAAACGCATGTTATTTATTACCGTAAAAATAAGTGTCAGAATAATGTTATTTAATACTAATTGATTTTACTTTGAAAGTTCTGGAGTTATCTTAATAACTAAGTGATAAATTAAATACCCAATCTTTATAAAACAGTTAAGCAGCCAATACAGTGTCTAATATTGTAAAGTAGTGAAGTTCACAGTTCTGTGCTCACAAATAGTTATTTAAATATCAATCTTAAATATTATTAACATTTTCGTAACAATATAATCATTATATATTAATTTGCGCCCATACGACCATACTGATCCAGCGCGCTCCTCGCGCTGATTATTTAACGGTTACAGAATAAACAGCATAACAAACAAAAATAAGGATCATAAATAAGCGTTTATCATACAGAATGAACTAAAAGTTATTTACAAGGCTTCACCTAGTCATAGGATCTTAGCCTGAGGCATGCGTCACCCATCACGGGATCTAACAAACAATGCTTCACCCATGGCTAAGCCGATTACGGCATCACCGATTACGGGATCTAGCGCATACAGGCATCACCCACATAGGGATCTAGCCCACGCGGCATCACCCATCACGGGATCTAGCCAACACACGGCATCACCCATCACGGGATCTAGCCAACACACGGCATCACCCATCACGTGATCTAGCCAACACACGGCATCACCCATCACGGGATCTAGCCAACACACGGCATCACCCATCACGGGATCTAGCCAACACACGGCATCACCCATCACGGGATCTAGCCAACAAGACCAGGATCAAGGATACGCATGGTGGCCAGCCAGCGTTTTGGGAAGGATGTTGGATAGGAAAAATAAAATGTTACTCAAACACAAATGCAAAATTTGCCTCATAAACACATCAATGCATATACATAAAATAATCATCATGGTTCGTCATGATCAGTTATATCAATACGATGCAATTACATAGGTCCAACAACGACAGTGGAGGAGGTAGAGGACCTCCCTCGTAAATCGGTATCTGACGAATCCTCCGCCCATACGGTCAAGCTGCTCATACAGTTGTAGATGTTGATCAGCAACAAAGGTTAGCCAACAATGCTTGACTCCAGCTCAGTACAGCACTCATGCGGCATGTGTGCGCGTAGCCCACACACAAAACCACTGACGTCAAAAGGGCGGGCCACCGTCATCCATACATACCAATCAGTAAAGGACCACTCGTCCATCGTCTCTTCACACTAAGGTCAGGTCATCTGCTAGGATGTCATCATCAACCTGCAACACTCAAAAGACAGGTGGTGGGCAACATTTCCCACCCAAGTATTAGTTCCATGAACCTTCGTAACTGTAGATGTAATAAAATTCAACTCTTACAAAGTGGTGCGGTCTATTAAGCTATATCTATATGTCAGGCATGTTCAACCTGTGCATTGGTCTATAGTTATCTTTGCTACAACAGTGTTGGAGCCCATATTTTACGCATAAGGTAAAATACAAAAGACACTGAATTGTCTCAGGTTCTGTCTGACAGTGCCATTTTAGATAATTAAATATAAGGTTATCAGGATACCCATATTTTGCAGTTCCGATAAACAGTTAAAACTTAATATATTCAAAATAAGTTTTATCCACATCAAACAGGAAAACAAAATGGCAAGAACAAAGAGAGGCCTATGTTCAGCCGTGAACAGTCGGACTGTTCACGAATATGAAATGATTTCAAACCATGCAGATCCAAGAATTTCGAAAATACTAGTGCTATAATTATTACTCATGTAAGAACATGTTTAATCCAATATTGAATATTTTTAGGCATAGTGCAAGCTGTGAAATTGTCGAACTGTTTGCCAACTGCGCCATAAAAGAGAAATTTACAAGGTACCAATATTACAAAGCAAGAGTAGTGCAGTCTTATTTCTAAAAATGATTCCACTCAGTTTGTATAGTTAATATGGTGGTGAGTTTATATCAATAGTTTTATTTGACTTTATATTTAAGGGAATTTTCTAAATAATGTTAATACTTATTTTAAACTGTTAACATGTGGTGCCAATGTAATTCTTATTTATTCATACACAATTTATTGTTTATCTGAATGAATAAATTTAAACTGACCAATCACAACTGACTTAGAAACAAAGCATGAGTAGTCCATACATTTACTTTTATTTGCCAAGAATAAATACTGCTAAATGGAAAAAGAGATAATATGGATTTTCACATCACGTTCTTTAAACCCACTTATCATTATCCTAATAATCATATTCCTATCTGTCTTGTATCCCACAAGAGCTAAGAAATAAGGTTGGCACTAAATTTTATTGGTTTATCACTAGTTGTCATCTTGAATATAGATGCAACTAACTTAGCAAATGAACTCATAACTAGAATAGATTGTATTTACCGAGTATAACACTAAGGCTTGTTATTTTATAAAAT
The DNA here is from genome assembly GCA_944739405.2 of Euclidia mi. NCBI lineage: Eukaryota > Metazoa > Arthropoda > Insecta > Lepidoptera > Erebidae > Euclidia > Euclidia mi. The sequence goes on from OX123184.2 coordinate 89,236,659, forward strand.
ATTAGCAGTCACCTGCCTTAAGACTTTCAACCTAAAATGCTTAGAGATGGACTTTTATAAAACCTAAGTGAGTGCATATGTCCATAAAGAAATCTACTGTCCAGATCTCATGTTTCTAGCTTCAGTAGTTTGGGTTAAGCAAGGAATTATCATGGTCGGAACAAATCATTCTATACAGGTATAAAATTAAGTGACAAATATCGGGTTCCCTTGTCTTATTATATAACCTTAACTTGAGCTGCAAGTTGACAGTAACAATTTCAACATAATGTTAAAATGAAATCATGTAGGCACCTACAGAGTCCACAAATATATAATAAAACCTATTTTGTAACTTTTCAAATATTAGCTTTAAAAATGTGTATCACAAATTTATTTTTATATCTACCTTCTGAATATATCTGTACTAATATAATAAAACTGAAGTTTGTTTTGTTGAATGCACTTATCTGTGAAACTACTGGTTTTATGCAAATAATTATTTTTGTGGTGGATAGTCATTTATCAAGAGGCTTCATATAATCGCGCCGTGAGCACTAGCCATAAGTAATGCAATTAGTTAGCCTTATGTAATGTGTAACCAAGGGCTGCAAATAATGTTTTGATTCCTTTAATGTTTTACTATTGGGATAACCTATTGACTACCAATTGAATTTATATTCAGCACATCGATGAGCTTATTTAAACTGAAAGCAAGTCATGTAATTTATACAATGGATCGACATATATCAGAGCTTCAACTTGAAAAGGGCAGTTATACCGTTCTTTACTAATAATGATATTAGTAGAACCACATAACAACAAAGCTTTTTTCTCTTTCTTGTATAGATAAGTAAGTTTTACAGAGAGTTTTCGACATGGCCTAACGATTAATAAACAGACAAGAGCCCCAGCCGATTGCATAACATGACTATAAGCACAGTAGCGCTGCTATGTACCAAACGTGGATAAACAACAGTTACCTATAAGTTCTAATTGGGGTGTAACGTTCGTAATTTTGACTGTATAACGTTTATCTGGTAATCCTTACGGGGATAGTAGGTAATCGTGTAAGCACCATAATTTATGAAATTAGGATATTTCTCAAAAACTAATCAAATCAGCTCTGGATAAATACCTCTGGTCAGTGCATCAGCAACCCGCATCTGCAACCTCTGGTAGCACTCGGAGCAAAACAGCGTTCACGCCACAGCACACCCCGGTGCGTGCACCTCGTCGTAGTCGCACTGTCGCTCTCGCTCACGCGTGGCCTCACGTGAAGTGTAGACGTGCTCGCCATAACTCCGACACACTGTGCGGTCTCCGATCAGGGTTGACTAGCGCCAAACACCGCTTCCAAGCGCTTGTCGCATCAGTCTTCAGGTCATCATTGGTAATGGCGGCCAAGCCAAGAGACCCATCACTCTCGCGCCAACCGTAGATCCCGAAGTCTCTTAGGAGGCGTTTATCCAACCGCTGCTGTCGGCGATACGCCAGGGTTATGGTGTCCAGACTCCATAATAAAAACACTCACGTAATATTACTTGGTTTATTATCAGTTGATTTCTAGCACAGAATTGAAATAAAATGTGACCTACAGTCCTTTTTATATACTAACCGTCATTACACTAATTAATGTTTAACAACTGCCACTTCCTTTACAACATATAATTAAAATTACTTTACAATTAATTATAAACTAATTGAAAATCAACATTAATATTGTAATGAATTTTGCACAACACCAAATGATTTATTTTACACGAATAACAAATTTATTTTATTAACTAAACGCTGCTTTACAACATTGTCAACAGATGGCGCTATCGACAGGATGCAAATATAAACGCATGTTATTTATTACCGTAAAAATAAGTGTCAGAATAATGTTATTTAATACTAATTGATTTTACTTTGAAAGTTCTGGAGTTATCTTAATAACTAAGTGATAAATTAAATACCCAATCTTTATAAAACAGTTAAGCAGCCAATACAGTGTATAATATTGTAAAGTAGTGAAGTTCACAGTTCTGTGTTCACAAATAGTTATTTAAATATCAATCTTAAATATTATTAACATTTTCGTAACAATATAATCATTATATATTAATTTGCGCCCATATGTATGATCCGTACAAACACACATTTATTTTATAACCTATTGAAAATTAAAAAAAATTGTTTGCATTTGGCAGAGGACGATGACGAAATCCAAGATGAGTGTTCATTTGTAGATATATCTGGCAAACTATTGATCACGTTGAGAATGATTTTTTTTGCAATTTAAATTCTTTAAAACTACCTATAACTGTTAGAAAAATAAAGTTATTATTTATAGCGTAAACAACTATCTTCCACATCACTATTACTTACGTCGTTAACAAGCCTTACATAATTTATGATTAAATTTATCAATAATGCAATGGCAAGTAGCCTTGTTATAATGAGTATCATCGTTTTAAACAACTGTAGTTCTAAAGAACTCTACTAACTGTATTCAACCACCTACCCCAGCATGGCGAAAACTTACAAAACATTTAAAGAAACAGAAATCACAAAAATGTTTGATCAAATTAATATTTTCTTTTATTTCTGTAGTTTGAATAAATTCTGGATAGCCGATCTCAAACTACCTTCAAAGTTTTTGAAAATATTCGACAAGATTTTGATTGCGATGAATATGATAATGATATTAATGACTTTTTCAAACTATTTAGCATTGTATACGCAAACAAACCTATCGCCGCGGCAAACTTCAGATATAAATTTACTGTGTATTAGTTCTCCAATCATATACCATCATTATTACGTATTAGTATACCATAAAGCAGAAATTCATGATATTTTGTACTTGTTAGTGGTGATATTGAAGGAACATTTTTCTGATAAAGAAAATGGACGGCAGATGGTCAAAAATATAAAGATTTACGTCGCATCGTTCGGCTTCGTCTGCGTTTGTGTCTTACTTGAACGTGGCATCAAGAGTATTTTAAATGTGATTCAGCACGGTGCGGTGATTTCTTTATTTTATCCAATATGAGATTCTGGTCCCGCGGTTACACCCGCCTTCTTTTGAGCCACTGCTATGCATCAAATTAACAATCAAACAATAACTTTTTCAAGACCATTGCCTCCACCCATCGGTTCTGAGATGGATGTGGCCCGGCCACTGTTACTTCAGTTTTCACTGTTAGCCAGTTACTTGAATATGTTGTTTTCCGTCAGATTATCTTGTTATGAATTTTGTACTTCAGCGAGATCCTCAGCACCTTTTCGGTTTCTGAGTGACATGATCGGTGGACTAGCTTCACCATAACACCGTCCTGTTATACATTTCAGCTTAGAAACTTCATGACGGGCAAGACGCTTTGGTAGAGTAGGTACCTTGGTCTTCAGACATTGTGGCAAAGCTCACTCGTAGATGTGGCGCAACCCGCGCAACTTTCCAAAAGATACCTTTTTGTATGACACACTTTCACAAGTTTCATTGATCTAATTTCGCTTCAAAAAGTCCTTTTTTATCTTCAGGAACAACATTTAATCCATTCGTTGGAGGTTGGCCAGACCTGGATGATAATTCTTTATCGGGACTCATAGTACGTCTCATATATTATATAGCTATCTGGTGCTTCGCATTACGAACGATTGCGACATATGGAGCAATTGTTGTACTCCTGGTGACTCTGAGCTACCAATTCAAAGATTTACAGAATTATTTCTACAGCCTAGATCAGATTTTTGAGGACGATAATTTAAATCAAGAAGAAAAAGAACAGAAATATGAAGAGAGCTTCAAACTTGGGATTTATTTGCATGCTCTCAGTTTGTGGTAAGTTATTCTAATAATTAACGCTGTAGACATAGGGCCTTGTGCTGGGCCACCGTGAAGGATCGATAGATACATCTATTATTTTGCAATGGCACGTTGTTACATGTGGATGTGGAAACTCTTAAAAAAATTACAACCCCAACAAAAAGGTTCTAAAACCCGCAGACTTACTGATTATCACAGTGACTTTCGGGTTAATTTGAATGTTTTATTTTTCAATTTTCATTTCTCAATCTTGGATGGATATGATTTTGCTACCTATAGCTGCTTCTAAAATTTTAAATAGTCAGTCTTTTTACAGTTAATATTAATGCATTTAAATGTTAAATGAAACTATTAAGTAAAAATACAAAAGTATATGGTTTATATTGTGCCGTAGTAGAATAGAAGAAGAAAACTGCCTCGTTGGTCTCGCGGCATAAATGTGCGTGTGGGATTAGGAGGTCTCGGGTTCGATTCCCGGGTCGGGCAAAGTGTTACTGGGTTTTGCCGAATTCCCAGTAGCAGCACGGAGTCTGGTTATGTGTCCGGTACGGCAATAGGCTCGCCCCCTATTACGTGGGACCTAAGAATTCATGGCGAAATGTAGGTGTAATATTACACCTCTGCCTACACCTTCGGGGATACAGGCGTGAGTCTAATAAATAAACATAAATAAAAAAAAATAGAATGCTTTTGCATCAATGTACTACTTGTGGCTAAGTACTCGTATGTATCAAAGATAGCTCATACTGAACGAGGCTACCGACATCTTCTTCACAATAACATGGACGTGGAAAAACACACGGAGCACCCAAACGAAACCATGTGGCAAAACGGAAAGTCATGTGGCAACACAGGAACCATGTTGGAAGATGGTAGTGCTTGCGTATGACCGATGCTACAAACCGCTGCCGTTAGCAAGCGAGCACAATTTGTAAGTTTAGAAGAGGTAGACGAAAATATAAACTTACTACAAAGCGGCCCGTCAAACTGTCTTGAAGGAATAGGTTGGTGGGCAAATCTAGAGATGTAAGTGCGGTCTAATACCATTTGTACTGAAATGTATAAAACGAAAAATACCGTATAATACGGTATTATACCATTCACTACGGTATTTTATGTATAAATCAATTCATCTATATTTTTGAAGTAAATGATCATAGAAATCATTAAAAATACTGAATACGGTAGAATTGCACAGGAATAAAGCAAGAAATTATATTTTAAGTTTGTATTATTAATAATTACGGTTAAGGTTTTGAAATACGTCGCCGTTTTTAGGGGTTGTGAATGATTGGAGGGGGAGGGGGGGAGGTCTCGGAACTACCCCTCACAATTTTCACTTGCCGGAAATACTTGGTTTCCTCTGGAAAAAAAAAACTCCAGATATCTGTGTGTATGGCATTGCCAACTTCCACAATCTTCACACTAGTTTAATAAACTAAGGTTGGAGGAGCTCTGCTTCGCAGGGCTCCTATTTTCGGAAGGATCAAAAGAGAACCTAACACAACCTATTTCGTTACTTATTACTGTCGCACCTAACCCTAGGTACTCGAAAGCAATGAGGCACAAATTTGACATTAGCTGTCAATATAATTCATACAAGATGGCGGTTGCGTTTCGTTTCACGTTTTTCACATAAAACCTAAATATCGCTTTTATTGATTCCACTAGTTTAATAAACTGAGTTTGACGGAGCCCTGCTTCGCAGGGCTCCTATTTTCGGGTAAAGGGTCAAAATAGAACCTAACACAACCTATTTAGTTACTTTCACATAAAACCTAAAATTACGTTCCGTTTTTCATATTTGAATGAATAGTTTTTGGAAATTGTTTAAAAATATTTAGACGCAACTCCGGCAGCCAAAATTACTTTTAGGAGATTAAAACTAACTCCCTTAAGCCTCCTACACCACCAATACCCTCAAATTCGGGCGACGCGTTTCGAAACCCGACCCATAATTATTATTAGCTACAACAATATTACCATAAAAACAAGGTCAAAATATGATTTAAAGTAAAACACGTAACATTTTAAGGGACGTTAGAGCAAAGGGGTCCTTAAAGTTATTTGAATCATCTCTCTATTTATTCTTAATTACAGTATGTTCCTCTCTGCGTGGAGACACGTACAGCCCGAACCTTAATACAAGATCCATAAGAAAAGCACAGACGTGGCCCACGCCTTTTGTCTTCCTAGTTCGAAAACCCGAGATTTAGAGGCTTTTCTACCTCCATATCTAAATCCTCTTGTGTTGCTACGTTCTCGGTAGATGACGACGCAGTAATGCATTCTAGCAACATACTTTCAGCTAAATCATCTTCATCACCACTTTCTTTAACTTCGAATGTGCTGTCAGGAACACCAAGATTTGTGTAAATCGAGACCAATTTAGAAACACGTGATTTATCTACGTGTTTCGACGATACGAATTTCGGGCTTTGCAATGAATTTTTCCAAAAGTTAAAATTCCAAAATTATTAGATAATTAGTAATTCTAAAACAAAGAATACAATCGAAACTTAAAATATATTTAATGTTTTAAACTAGAACTCGTCGCAATATCGCAGGGTCTTATAAACTGAATCAGAATATAAAATACATAAAATACCAATAATACCGTAAGTTATAATAAAATACCGGTTTAATACATAGCCTTTTGGTATTATACGGTATTTTTACAACACTAGGCAAATCAGTGCTTGGTCAAGCCATTTTCCAAGCGTTTTAAAGCTCCGGTTTTGAACAAAAGTTGAAGTGTTTATGGTAATCTCACTAATTTTATTCTAAACTGGGATAGTAGTATATAGATCCAGATAGCTCTATTTTATTTTAAATTCAGTATTTTCTGTAAACTGTAGACTTGAACGTGTTGCAGGTCAGTCCGGCAGTGTCAGTACGTGTGCCGCATGATATTTAGTTTCCAATTGATGGTGACAATATTTGGCTTGTTGGCGGTACTATCATCAATGGTTGTAAGTATTGTGTGACTAATTTTATATGAATTTTATAGCAAATGTATAGCGCCACACCATTATATTAAAATATATACACGTGGGCCCACAAATCGAAGAAGGAAGATCGTAAATAAAGCGAAACAAATGAAGCGGTCGCTATTTACCAATAAAGCCATATTAGATGCGACGAAACTAAAATCCTGAATCGCGCAACCAGAGTTCTCACACGCAATTGCTATTGTTACGAGCTGGGGTTCGGTGATAAATTATATACACTATGCCAGAAAAACTGCTCTTTATTCACTAACACAATAACACTAGATACACACACTTTATTTTTCAACACTAATAAAACTCGCTATTCACACCACTAGAAACACCACTAAACACTTCCGACTTACTTCCTTCGCTTCTTGTTTATCGCTCCGATATTCAATTGTAACTGTGTCCGGTCCGTTCACTCGCGCTCTTTTTATACTGGCCGGATAACATCACTAGCGCATTCTAGATGCTTCTACAAAACTGTCGAAATAATCGCGAACAGTCGATACTCGATACAGCAACGCCATCTAGTACAGAGTAGCTGAATTACCTTTAAACCACCGATACATTCAATCTCTTCTAGTACCCCATTCACCGATAGATGGCGTAACACTATTATATACAAGTTCTCCAATTCTTCCGCCGGACTGCAGTCACGATCAGCTAGCTTGTTCAGAGAATCCTACCCTCCAGTCAAGGAACACCACACCTTAATCCTCCGCTAAAAAAAAATAATGTCAATAAATAAAAGGTGACTCATCTTTTGAAAGTGATTCAAGATTTTACTGAAAGTTTTCCTTTTTTGACTTCACTAGCAATGCAAGGCGTAGAGATACAGCATATCATACAACCTTTGATTATAAACTTGTCATAAAACTATGCCAGTGCAATCCAGGAGGCCAATTCTGCTATTTTTATATGACATTGATATCATATTTTGAATGGATTTAAAAGCCGTATTCTGATAACCTTTTGTCATCATCGTTTAATTTAAAATAAACAGTTCGTCAATGACACATACGATCTCGTTACAATTTCATTCAAATATCATATAATTTAGAAGAATACGCTTTTTGTGACGTAAGTATGACACTGACATGATATTGCGACTATATTTAGCTGAATTGGGCCCCTGGTATATTGTTTGAAGCCACCACATTGAAAAGCAACTCCATCGCTATGGTAGTACGGCAGCCGCTTTGTGAAAAGCAAATATTCAGTCATATCTGGTTATACTAGTAAGTTGCCCCGCGCTGCAACTGGGATGACGCTAGGACCACGGCTAGGACGATAATGATATCTTTTCATGGCTTATGATTTCTGATTAGATGTCAAGTGGAATCGCAGCGAAGCTGGCATATATACCGCTGATCAGCGCTCCTTTGATCGACTTGGCAATCATCACGTGGAATTCAGGCAACATTACTTTTGAGGTGTGTTAAATTCTTATTGTACCCATTACGTCAGTCAATCAAATTTACTGAACACCGCGTTTCTTACCTCAGCTCTGCCCCAACTTAAATTTTCAGCTTGGATTGCTTGTTTACATATAGCACCATATTATTTCAGGAACATAAGATCATTGCCTGAATCAGATTCTCTGAAGCTATGAAGGGAGATACTTATATTATAACTAGAGGACGCCAGCAGCTACGCCTGCATATTTTTTAAACTTATGCGTTTTGACCGATCCCGTGAGAATTTTGGGAAATCGCTTCTTAGTGCACCCCTACGGTCCCCAAAGGAACATACATGCCAAATTTCAGCTTCTTACGCCGAATAGTTTTCGCTGTAGCTTGTCTGTCAGTCAGTCAGTAACGCAAGGATTTTATATATTACAGATATGAATGTCCACCTATTAGGTAGGCTCACGTTTGCTTTTCTAGGTCTTGAGTCCCACGAAGTGTGAAGCGGACCCAACGTCATATCTGTGCACATTTGAACGTTTCCAAGTCGTACCAGGTTCTAACAATCGGTCGAAACTATTCCATAGGCGTTTGATTTGCTCTATTTTTATTTTAGGCTGAACGTGTGTCAAACGCAATGTACGCCTCCGGATGGCAAAATTGCTGTGGAAAGTCTTCAATAAAGATTAGGAAACTGGTGGCTAATTCAATGCTGACAGCGCAGGTAATTGTGATTCACGTAGCGAAGATACTAGGTGGTTATCCTATGTTTCCAATGCCTTTAAATTTTCGATTACGTAAATAGAAAAAGTAAAATTTTATCTTTTTGGGTTTACGCGAATGTTACACATTAGAATTAAATTACAGATTACTGATTTTATCGCGATATATTGGTTTTACTCAGTTATTACATTTCAACCGAATGATCTAGAAACTACTTTTTTTTATTACTAGCCGACGTTTCGAATTCTTTAGAGGCTACATGGTCACGGTAGACTTAATTTGACGTGACCACGGTGGTTTAAATGTAATAACTCAGTGAAACCAATTTATCGCGATAAAATCCGTAAACTGTAGATAGATAGATAGATAGAAAATGCTTTATTGTACACCAGAGGCAAATAATTACAGAAAAATGACATATACATATAATAACTTAGGTCTAGTTGTACATGGGCGGTCTTATCGCAGGTTGCGATTTCTTCCAGACAACCTGATGGACTATATTTAATTAAGTAAGCGAAATCGGGTAGCTAATGGTGTACCTACTACATAATAGATTTGTATACATAATCTTCGTAGTAAATAGATTTAACATAAATACTTTACACTTAATACTACAAACACAATTAATACCATATTAATTATAGATACTATAAAATATGATATATATATATATATATATATATATATATATATATATATATATAGATATATATAATATGCATATATATATATATTTACATAGTATATATATTATAACCATTACAAGAAACTATTTAATTAACATTATACATACAATAACAGTAATTATCAAAATGTCAAGTAGTGTTGAGTGACGAGGTTTTTAAAAATTGGTAGGGATTTAGCCTGTCTAATATCTGGTGGCAACGTATTCCACAAGCGTACAGCTTGAACTGCAAAGGATTTATCATAAAAAACTGTAGAATGTGGAGGGACTTTTAATTTTAGATTTTCTGATGATCTCAAGCACTTCGAATGTGTTTCATGGAGAAATTCAAAACGACTTTTGAGATACATAGGAAACGAGTGATTGAATAAGATATTGTAAAGAAAACAAAGAATGTGAGTATTCCGACGAAGGCGGATTGGCAGCCACTTGAGCTTGTTGCGAAATTCAGAGATGTGATCATATTTACGTAAACCAAATATGAATCTTATACAAAAATTCTGAAGTCGCTCAAGTTTATCTAGCTGGACCTCATTGAGATCTAGATAGCTGACATCGGCATAGTCAAGAATTGGTAGGAGAATAGATTGTACAAGTGCAATTTTAGTGGTGATCGGAAGAAAGTTACGCAGTCTGCGCAGTGAACCTGCAGCAGCAAAGAGTCGGCGACTGACATTTTGTAATTGGACAGTCCACGAGAATGTGCTGTCAATATATATGCCTAGGTTCTTCACTACTTTACTAAAAGCAATTGGTACACCTTCAAAGGACACCTGCGGATGCATCGACCAATCAACCCTTGAAATAAATCTGGAACTGCCTATAATTGAAACCTGTGTTTTGCTAGGGTTAACCTTCAGTCCATGCATCTTCGTCCAATTAGATATGTGATCCAGATCATTATTAATAATAGTGATGGCAGATGACAAGTTTTCAAGTTGAGCTTGCGAATATATTTGCATGTCATCAGCATAAAGGTGGTAGGAAGATGAAATGCTATTGGAGATTGAATTAATAAAAATTGAGAAGAGCAAAGGAGAAAGAACGCCGCCCTGTGGTACACCGGCAGAATTGTCGCACCAAGATGAAAACGTTTCATCCAGACGGACTCGTTGCCGGCGGCCAAACAGGTAATTACGTAACCAGTCAATAACTGATGGAGATATGTTAAGGGAGCGTAAAATGGCAAGGAGAACATCAAAATCAACAGTAATTAAAAGCATTACTGAAGTCTACCAGACAGAGAACTGTGAGCTTGCCATACTCCATGCCTGACCTGATATCATCCGTAATATTGACAAGGGCGGAAGTGGTACTGTGACCGGAACGGAAACCGGACTGGTAAGGATTAAGGATATTATGTGTAGAAAGGAAAGAGTTAAGCTGGTCATAAATAAGGCGCTCAAGTACTTTGGACAGGAAGGGTAATATGGAAATGGGACGATATTCGGAAAAGGAAACAGGATTAGGTTTCTTAGGTAAAGGGACCACTTGGGCATCCTTCCAAGCCTTAGGAAACGCGCCATAAGAAACAGAGAAATAAAGTATGTGGGAAATAATAGGTAGTAGGATTTCATCAAGGATAGGAAGGATCATATTACGAGTATCACATCCAGTAAATTGACTAAAGACAAAAGGAGTATAATCAGGAGTAGGAAGCAACGAAAGATACGACTGTAGTTTAATTCCAATAAGTAACATGTTATTGGAATCATCTGTAGGTAGTAAAACCTTGCTTGCACGAATGGGCCAGCTGTACTAGAAGTATTACTCCCCACACAATATCTATATACTGTTGCGTTTCGTTCGATAAGTGATGTGAGTGTCGGAAGCCTAAGCTTTTCTATCCTCTGATCCCGCTCCTCCACCTTTTTCAAAAAGGCTGACAGCGCACTTGTATTTGCGTAGTGGGTGTCCATGTGGGTGTCGCGGCGGCAATTGCTTGCCATCAGGCGGTCTACTCATATGCTTTCTATTATGTAAAAAATATCTCATAAATTGAAAAATATTTATCCATCGCATCTAATATTACCCACATGTTTATTTCAGCAACCAGTTGTACTGACTGGGTTTGGTATTGTGCACTTGTCCTACGAGAATTTTGTTAAGGTCAGTATAGTAGGTTTGTGTGATATTGCTCAATTTGGTTGTGTGATATTATTGAATTTAGTTATTTGCTTTTCGTCCCTCCTTAATTCACTTCAGATTTCTTCGACGTATTTTGCAGGTTAGGCATAACTTACAAATCTGGACAAGGCCGATTGAGGCTGATGTAATCATCGTACTAAATGCTGCTGAGTCCTAGTCACATATTTTTTTTTTTTTTTACTCTTTATGCACAAAAATAATACACAGGTGGACTTAATGCCTAGTGGCATTTTCTACCAGTCAACCTTTTGGTGGTGCAGAGATAGATGAGATAGGTGCATTAGCCATGTGGTGAAAAATAGGATATGTATTAGATACATATTAATAATTTAGATACATATTATAAACCATAAATATACTATAAATATATATGAATGTATGCTATAGCTGATAAGAGTGATGAGCCGATTTCTTCAACTTGGCAAAGAGAAGATTCCGTACTTTCGTTTTAAATGCATAACGGTTGGTGGCCATTCTGACTTCAGGAGGGATGCCTGTTCCATAGCAGAACAATACATATTATTATGAGTGTTTTTGCTGCTTACCACTCTTGCCCACTATTTTACCTTTTGTTCCAGGTGGTGAAGACAACCTGCTCTGTATTCTCAGTTTTTTTTTAAACTTTCACTTTGACTGCAACAAAAACTAACTACAACACTTAACCTATTATTAATAATGCATTTTAAGTATATCACAAATTAAATTGATCTGAGTTTGATTCGACTCGTATTCTAATAATATTCTGCATCATTACACAATTTGTGTTATTATTCACAATCCTTATTAAAAGTAATCCACAGCAAGGAGAGGTTGCGTCTGACTAATGGTTTATTGTTATTAATTAACGGAACAAGTTATTGTCTTTTTAGGGTTCCGTACCTAAAAGGTAAAAAACGGAACCCTATTACTAAGCCTCCGCTGTCTGTCTGTCTGTCTGTCTGTCTGTCTGTCCGTCTGTCCGTCTGTCTGTCACCAGGCTGTATCTCATAAACCATGATAGCTAGAAAGCTGAAATTTGTATTTGTGCAAATTATGTATTTCGGTTGCCGCTATAACAATAAATACTAAAAATAAAAAAAATGAAAATATTAAGGGGGTCCCATACAAAAAATGTGTTATTTTTCGTATTTTTTGCTCAAAATTACTAACTGTAACAGGTAGACGCTTTAAATTTTCACAGCATATGTAGTTGTATACTACCTTTCAAAATAAATAATTAAATTTAAAAAAAGTAAATAATAAAGGGGGCTCCCATACAACAAACGTAATTTTAAGCAATTTGTTACTCGATCTTAATAAACAGGTAGAAACTTATAAAGTATTTAAGTATACATACAACGAACGTGATTTTCTTTTATAGATGTTGGTACGGAACCCTTTGTGCGCGAGTCCGACTCGCACTTGCCCAATTTTTTCTATTCTTGGACTCAATGAACTAAAGTTTGTCTATTGCTGTAATTTACGAACACACGAAAAAGGCGACATACAGGTTCAAATCCGAGCGCAGAACGCAACAGCAGACGACATGTTCACGTCATACCGCGGCGCGGCGACACGTTGTCGCGTGTCGCTGAAATCTATTAAAATAAATATAAATCTATTAATATAAATATAATCTAATCTGGAATTATTTTCAGCGCGAATAGGCGCCTAGGCGGGTCTACAGCGAACGATCCGTTTTGGATCGGTGATCCCACGATCTGCGATCCAGGAACACGGAGCGTGAATCGTGGATCGTTATAGACCGTTCCAGTTTTGAAATCTTGCGATCCTAAAATACGCTTACAACGAGCCTAAGGCGATCTGACAGTCTAAAGGCCTTGAAATCTTGCTATCCTAAAATACGCTTAAAACGAGCCTTAGGCGATCCGACAGTCTAAAGGCCTTGCTACACGGCACAATTTTACCACTGATCAAATTTTCAATCGAATTGGTTTTGCCCGTCTACACGACACAATCAAATCACTGATTTTCATTCCGTCCACCCGATTGGTTAAAATCTGGTGGTACCGCCCACCCGATGAACTTGAGTTGGACGACTGGCGTCAACACGTCACGATTTCATCAAGTGATTTAGTCAAGTTGGACGTAAAATCGTGTCGTGTGGCAAGGCCTTAACTCTTGCAAGGTGTGGGGTCACACGTACAGCGGAGGTCGAATTGCCGTTGCAACTGTACCTAACCTTTATTTTCAGTTAATTCATTTGCTATATTCTACATTGTGCTCGCTTTTTCTTGACAAGATATTGTAATTCTTAAAACAAAATTGTAACAAACCAAATATTTTAAAAGAGTACCTACCCAGAGGAGTTTCTTTCCGGAGTATTCTCCCTGGGCTTACCTTTTGGAACCGTCAACTAGAACTATACTTACATAAATTAAAGCTTGATCTCTGCGACAGCTGTCAATAAAATCACGCCTATGAAGTCCTGAATTTCTTAAGAGCCATTTCACAAAATTATAACGCTCGAGTTTAGGTAAAAGACGGCAGCATCGTGTATGTGTGCGTAGCTATCCACACATACACAATAGAAACAGTATATAGCGTGATAGTCGACACGGCCAAAACAATCTTGAGCCGTTATCAATAATCGTAATGCACTAAAGGTTAGAGATTTATAGAAATAGTAAATTATGATACGAGTGTGCCATTACACTTGAGGCGATATTAAGTATTATTATTGGTTAAGGAACCGAGTATGAAATGATCAAGGTACACCCATTTTTCAACACACTTGCGAGGAAAAATTATCTTCATACAATATTATCTAGCGGGTCTTAGTCGCGATAATTTACTTATTTAAAGGCATAAATACCGCTGTTATTCTCCTACGTTTCTACCGGCTTGCAACGGTCGTGGTCGCGGAGGGACTGTTCCAAGTTGTATGATGTATACAAATCGCGAAAGTTTAAAATCGATTAAAAATAATCTTGTATTCATTTTCTATTGTTATAACAGAAAACAAATATTCATGGAAAACGGCGCTCTGGCTATTTTTCCGCCACTGATGGCGATGCGCGCCCTTGGGCACAACAAAATTGACAAACAGCAAATATACAAAAATATATTAAATCAAATATTTTTATATCCCTACTAATCACTACTAATATTATAAATTCGAAAGTGTGTATGTATGTATCTTCTGTTTTCACACTAAAACGGCTGAACCGATTTTGTCGAAATTTTATAAAAAAATAAGAGATAATTATATTGGACCATGGAGACGGTCATTGGCAACCATAAATTGCAAAAATTGGGATGAGATGGGAGGGATTTTAGGGAGGGTGGAAGTTTGATCCTACGGCACATATTTACCTCTTGGAAGTAAGATCGCATGCGCTGTAAGTTGAGTGCTGCGCGTGCTATCGTGTCATTACTGTCACATCATACATCATCATCCGCAGTCTGTTGGTATTTCCACTAGGCTATCGCTGCCTGATTGTATATGAATGAAAATATTTGGTTTTAATTAGAATTATGGTGAATTGTGCATAGTAGGGGAGCTCACGATGCGAAATTGGGATTTACTCGAGCGTCATTGAGACCTATTGGGTTACAAAGCTAAGATGATAAAAATGTAAATAATCCACCCCACTATGCAAACAATTCGATTAACATTCCTACTTTATTAAAAATACGTAAGACATGGATGCTATCAACATCTGACGCGCTCGAGTAAATCCCGAAATCCCTTCATGAGCTCCCCAACTAGAATAATTTGATAAATAAAGGAGATCACCTAAATTGAGCTAATTTTTATTTTGCCGGTCTATCAATAAAATGTAAATTTAATTTTAAGTATATTACTTACTAGAGGACGCCAGCAGCTACGTTTGCATTTTTTTTTAATTTACCCGTTTTGGCCGATCCCGTGGGAATTTCGGGAAATCCCTTCTTAGTGCACCCCTACGGTCCCCAAGGAGCATACATGCCAAATTTCAGCTTCCTGCACCCAATAGTTTCGGCTGCAGCGTGTCTGTCAGTCAGTCAGTAACGCAAGGATTTTATATATTAAGATTAAAAATAGCTGGTACCCGCGGCTTCGCACGCGGGTAATAATAACATTTTATTTTAATTTAATGATGAGTGACCTACGCTTCTATATAAATATACTATATAGACTCGGTATCGACTTACTGAATCGTGTAACTAACTATAGGCATTTGAAAACACATCATTATTTTGAAATCACAGACAGACACTTCAATTTTATTTAAATGTATGTATAGATGAGTACAAAAAGTCATGACTCGGTATTACGACAACAGCTCTACCTACCGGGTCAAATTGTAACCTATATGTAGTGCGATAAAGTCCTGTGAAACCTTCCAGTGAAAGTCAGCATTTGAATCAATTCAGCCATTCCAGAGATTGCCCCGGACAAACAGAAAGACAGACAGACAGGCAGACAAAACCACTTGAAAATACAATCATTTTGAAATCACAGACAGACATTTCAATTTTATTTATTTGTATAGATTGTCTATACAATCTATATAAACATATAAACAAGAAAAGAGAGATTTATCTATATAAATAAGAAAATAATAACATATTTTGTCAATTAGCAGTGTCAGTGACTATCGTTAATGTACTACATGAACATTTGTCGTTAAGGCAAAAAACAAAGAATCAAAATGTTGTAGTCGTAGTATAATAATGCTTTAACGCTAGGGCAGGGCTTGAAAACGTTACCAATTCACATTAAAAATAACGTTAAGTAACGGTATTTCAAAGAGATACCTGGCATACCGGTACGATTTGGTAGCGTTATTTAGTAGCATAACGTAATAATAGCGGTAAAAAATTACGTTAAAAATAACGGTATTATTATTTATTTTGTAAAATTACCGGTAACAAGTTCACAGTATAGTTTGGTTATTTTATGCGACGTTGCCGTTTTCTCGAAGCCGCCGCCCGCCGCGACCGGTACGGTGCAGCGATGCGGCGGTGGCGGAGGCGCGGGTGGTACGCGGCCACGCACGCACTTTCCGACTCTGTTGCCATTTCGTTTATCGTCTTGCCAACTCTCACGCACTTAGTTTAATCTAAATTATATATAGAAAACTATTGTATATATAGAAAACTATTTTTATAGTTCTCACTTCTTATTATCCTCCTCAGACCTGAGGATGATTTTGAAAAGTTACAAAATTAAAAATTTTGTGTATAGATTTAGTAGGCAACTTTAGAGTAATTTAAGTATTATTTTTATTGTATATATATTTTAACATATAACATGTCTCCTCAAGGGGACTCGGGGTCTAGTGATAGCAAAAATTTTAATGTATGGAAATAAAATTGCATTAAGTTTTGGCGACATTTATTTATTGTAATAGAAAAATCAACATTAATTTGAGATTGTAGTTCAAGTGTGGTATTTTAAGAAACAGCTACGGCCTGCCGCCTGAGACTAGACACAAATGCATATTACAAGTGGAACATTTCACACTAGCTTTTCTGCTGTTGCAACCGGGTAAATGGCACCTATGGTCATTTCTCTCATCGATGATTGGCATATGCGCTGCCATTGCTGTTCGCAATTGAAGAGGAGGTTGCGGCGTATAGGTTCTCTTGCGGCTTGTAGTAGGTCCGTTTGAATCGAGGTTCTTTTACGACTGGTAGATGGGGATGCGTCTATCGATTGATTGTGCTCCATTCAAATGCATTCGTTCGGTACTAGGAGTGAAGTACAGCAATGAGTTTGCTATAGATATCTTAAAATCCGAGTAATCCATTACATCCTTCTTTGGAAGTTCTAGCTCTGGAAGAACAGTATCTCTTTTTCCTTCATTCATAAAGAAATCTAAAGGTACTCCATCAGGCGTGGTGCACACAAAGTTTTTGAGGCCACAAGGATTTGGTCTGCTTCTTACAAATTGCCTCATGGAAACCTGACCCCAAAACGGAATCATTTGTTCGTCTATGCTCACATATTGGCTTCTGGGAGTGTCCAAACAAGCTTTTCTAACAGATAAAATTAGAGGGCCGATTTTCCAATATTTGTTTTGTTTGGCTATTTCATCTACTTCAAGATCATTGACAAGTTTTAAGTTGGTTCTTAATTAAAAAAAAGGTTCTCTTGTCATTCTGTCAGCTACCATTTGAATTCGGGTTTTTTCGGCCCAATAGGTACATACGAATACTAGGCAAGCCAAGATAACTCATGGTTAGAAAAATACCAAAAAACAATTTTAACTCATCTTTAGTTGTGTTGAGATTGTGGCCGGAGCTTAACAAATAAGTTTGGTTTTTGTTAACACTGAATAAATCGTAGATCGTATCTGGAATATACCTGTTAAATTATTCAATTGGTGATTGTACCATACGTACATGAGTAGCAGCTAAAGGTTGACAAAATACACCTGGTGGATCTGGTGTAAAAGTATTCTGGTGTTTCCAAAAAAATCGGCGTGAAGATAAAGAGGCTGCTGCTGAAGGTTGCAGTTCTTCTTCAGGCTCTTCCGTTTACGAATCATCGCTTGTCCCATTAGATTCTTGAAGATCAGGCACAAAATCTGGACTGTCATCCAAATCGTCGAACAGTCCATCTACTTCCGAGATATTATCACCTAATTCTAAAAGTTGCGCAATACTTTCGTCGTCCATTACGTCCATACACTAATTAGCAAAACATTTGGTAAAAAGTTTAAATATCGATAGAAAATCCGATCTATGAATTATTAGGAACTTGTCGAAATTATACACACTGACACCGGGAGTCCCCTATAAGAGACATTTACTTAACGGGGATGATAACAATACAAAACGAGTATGAAATGAAAAAATAACATATTCCCCATATAATCTGTGCCCCAAATATTGCAAATAATAACAAGTTTTATTACAAAACGCGGCAATCTAATAAAAAAATAATAAACACTTACCACGGTCAGCCGTTTCTTGCAAAAGTTCAGTTGCAGTCGTTGTCAAGTTTCGGATCAAAAAAATAGAGGGTAGTGTAATAAAAAATCTGTTGTTGTGAGAAAATTTAGTCATTCAACTGTAAAGTTCTTAGAATTCACTTAGAGTTATTGATGCAGGTCACTAGATAGCATTGAAATTAAAATTGTCCCATTTAGGAGACCTATGGTCTGAGGAGGTTATTACATTACCTTTATTAAGTTTTAACGTTTAGGGTGAAGTCACACTGCAACGTTGCGTTGCGACGTTGCAAGATTAGGACGTGGCACCTAATAATGCAGGTTAATGTCAACGTCGTCGCGACGACACAACACAACGCAACGGAGCAGTGGCTTCACTCTAATTGTTTTATTTATAGACTCACGCCTGTATCCTCAAAGGGATAGGCAGAGGTGCAATATTACACCCATATTTCGCCATGAATCTTTAGGTCCCACGTAATGGGGAGCGAGCCTATCGCCGTAACCGAGCACATCATCAGAGTCCGGGCTGCTACTGAGAATTCGGAAAAACCCAGTAACACTTTGCCCGACCCGGGAATCGAACCCGGGCCCTGCTTTCAGCAGTTGCATACGCTATCCACTGGACCACAGAGGCTGTCAATTGTTTACATAGGTAACTAATTGCTTACATTTTTAAATATTTTTACAAAAGCATTTAAAAATATAAAAGTAAGTTGAAGTCCAGAGATAGAAGACCCCTAGATAAACCTGAACAACCTCTCTAGGGGTCCTCTATCTCTGGATTTCTGCTTACCGTACTTACGACAACCTGTATAGTCAAACTTGATAGGAACAAGAAAACAAAGTTATTTTCTACTCTCTCATAATTAACGACACCTGATCACTGCACTAATTTAATTTCATCGTTACCAACATAATTATTAAATATAACTTGTGTTATATTCCACCACCTCCGAGAAGGCCTGTTCAGATTGTTCTGAACAGGCCTTCTCGGAGGTGGATTCTGTAACCGATATAGCTATTTATTTGATCTCACATTTACCATCTGTAACCATTTCAACTACTTCCTTGTTCGCATATTTATCTTCTTGCTTTATTTTTCTCTCCATTTTCGTCTTTACTGCCGCTTTAAGCGCCGCGTCTATTTCGAATTGGTTATTCCATTTTTCCGACGCAAATACATCAGGTGACATACTTCGCTTTGCTGAAATAAAACGGAAAATAATTGAATTTAAATGCTGCGTACGCTTAAATAACATTTGCTTCACAAAATACTCAATGGTAATATAATTTTATTGAACTTACCCATTTTGAAGCTGAAGAAAGAGTTTTAGTCAGATTCGCGAGACACACTGTAGGTGATGGGTGGAAAACCAACCATGTAAACGGGGGATACTCAGAGAGTTTTGCAACACTAAAAAAACGATGGCATCATCACACACATTGTAAAATATGTAATTATGTCATATTATGGGCTAACTTAAAGGTTGTCGATTGCTTTGGTTTCATATACCGTTACTTTCTGCTTCTTTCACATCTACCATAGTTCTGACCATGTTCGCAAGTCACCTACATTAAAAAGACGTAAGTGGATGCTCCTGTTTCACCATATTTACTTTAGGAGGCTTACCATATGAACATCATTGTAGTATGATATCAATAGTTACTAAAAAATTTACAAGTAGATGTCTACAATGTGAAACAGTTGCAGCTCCTTACAAAAATAAAATGTACAGCATTATATGTTGAGGTTTTAGGTGGAAGAATAAGCAAACTCTGTTATTTATCACAAATCATATTAAATATATTCATAAAATATTACCACGACACAATCTACATAAGAAGAAAATGTAACCATAGTTACCAGTCAACATTACTAGTGTGGAGACACGCAGCTAGTGCTGTACATATCTCAACACTCCTACTAAATGATAACTTGGTTTACAGTTATTATTTAATACACAACTATATATCTAACTTAAATAAACCAACAGTAAACTAACCAACTGAGAATTAGCATAAGAACTTATCAATGCATTTATAAAACTTGTCTTTGCTCAAACTTTTAGTCATAACATCAGCTAAATTTTCATTGGTGCAAATATGTTCAATACTGATCACCTTATTGACAACCAAGTCTTTTATGTAATGAACCCGTATATCAATGTGTTTTGTACGCTTAGAATTCTCGTAATTTTTGGCCATTGATATCGCACTTTTGTTGTCAACAAGTAACACGGCATTCACATCACAACCTAAGTGTCTACATATGCCTTTTAAATTAACTATTTCCTGTGCTAATGATGCGGCAGCTACGTACTCGCTTTCGGCAGACGATAAAGCTACACATTGTTGCTTTTTTGAAAACCAAGCAATGGGGTTTTGCCCTTGTAGGATAATACCACCGCTAACACTTTTTCTGTCGCTTCTATCTCCAGCCCAATCGGCATCCGAAAATCCGTATAAATTTTTGTCATTTGTCTTTTTAAATAATAATCCCTTTTCCTTTGTTTCTTTCAAATAACGTAATACTCTTTTTCCAGCTTTCCATAATTCTTCATTCGGTTTATCTAAAAGTCTGCTCTGATATGATACTGCAAATGTTAAATCCGGTCTTGTTGTTACGGTTAGATAAATTAGACTTCCTATTAGTTCTCGATACGGTACATCTAAAACTTCTGTATTATCCTTTATTTCTATATTGTAATTTCTTTCCATGGGAGTTTTAATTCCGTTACATTCATCCATTTTGAATTTAGTTAATATCTTTTCAATCATTTTTGTTTGTTTCAGTTCTAAAGTATCTTTATTTCTTTTAACTTCCATTCCGAGAAAGTTCTTCATTTCGCCCATATATTTTGCGTTAAACTCCTCCTTAAGTGCTTTAATAATATCTTCCCCGTTTCCAATTATCAGGATATCGTCCACATAAATCAGCATCCAGCAGTCTTCTTTGTAATACAAACAGTAATCATATTCTGATCTTTGGAATCCGTTAGCTTTCGCGAATTCGTCAAGTGTTTCATTCCAACACTTTGGTGATTCAACCAACCCATACAATGCTCTCTTTAATTTTAATGCTGTTTTATTATTTTTTATTTGTAATCCTTGGGGTATTTTGATATATACATCAGACTTCAATTTTCCATTCAGGAATGCAGTTGGAATGTCAAGTTGAATAATCTTTAAATCATCTTGTACAGCTTTTGATAAGATCATTCTTATAGTAGAATGTCTAGCAACGGGTGCATATATGCTGTCGAAAATATCTTCTTTCTTTTGTTGGAAGCCTCTAGCTACCAGTCTTGCCTTTTTTGTTCCATCTTCTTTTTGCTTAAATATCCATTTTGTATCTATGAGCTTTCTTCCATCGGTTATTTCTTGTTCTTCCCATGTTTCTAATCTTTGGAGTGCATCTAATTCTTTATTAATTGCGGTTTTCCATTCTGGTTCTCTTATAGCTTCTTCGAAAGTTTCTGGTGCATTTGCACTGAGACATATAACAATGTTAGTTTCATTTATGTTTTCTACATTCGTCTCGTAATCTTTAAGATAAGCAGGAGATTTTATCGTTCTTTTGGGTCTGGTTCTTTCTTCTTCAGTTTGATCGTTATTCATTTCTGCATCTTTAAATTCATCTTCCTTTTCTACAATCTTCCTTTTCTGTATTGAGTTCTTCTTCTTTATCTTGAATATACCTTACTTGTTTCACTTCTTCGTTATTTTTGAACTTAATGTCGCTCTCATCAAATCTTTCATCTCTGGATAGAACTATCTTATCTTCTTCTGGATCCCATAATCTGTAACCAACAGTTCCATAACCTACCATTCTTGTTTCTTTTGCTCTCTTGGCTAACTTGTCCGGTTTGGGTACTATAGTTGCCCAAGCTTTGGAACCAAAAACTCTCAATCTCGATAGGTCGTTTTTACCAAAAAATATTTCGCTTGGTGTCTTGAAACATATGGCCCATGATGGCGATCTGTTCAATTGGTAAACTGCACATTGTATCGCTTCGCACCATAAATGTTTTGGCAAATTAGTTTCCGCCAATAGAGTCCTCGTTTTGTCACATAATGTGCGGTTCATCCGTTCTGATATGCCATTATGTTGTGGCGTGTAGGGTAAAGTATATTCTAAACTAATCCCTTTATTTCTGCAAAAAAAATTCAAACTATTACCAGTGTACTCTCCACCATTATCGCATCGAATTCTTTTTACTTTATTCCCCGTTTCGTTTTCAATTCTTAATACATAGTTCATCAGTCGTTCTGTTGCTTCAGATTTGCTCTTCAGGGGATACACTACGCAAAAATGAGAAAAATCGTCAATAATCGTCATAAAATATTTCTCACCATTAGGTCCTTGTTGTCTGATCGGTCCAGCTATGTCTGTGTGAAGCATTTCGGCTATCATTCTCGTTCTAGGCTTTGGGACAGGTGTGAATGGGCTTCGGGTGGCTTTACCTTCCATACAGGGACTACAAATTCTCTCAGATACAGGTAAGTTTAATATATTAAGACTTTTTCTATTCAAATGACCTAAACGTTTGTGCCATAGATCTGCTGCATCACTAACATTACAGATTTCGTACTTACATAATTCGGCTTGTAACTTATACAACTTTCCTTGCACGTTGCCGCATAAAAATGTCTTATAATTAAATATTTTAACATTGTTTTTATTAAAGTTTACATTAAAACCTGCCTCGACAATCTTTTTCACTGATAGTAAATTGTATGAAACATCTTTCACAATTAGAGCATCAATATTTATCTTATTATTTTGATATTTTATTTTAAGTTTACCTCTTTTATTGGTTGTAATACATTGGCCGTTAGCTACGAATATTTTGACATGTTTATCTAAGTACGTAATATCCGTCATATAATTTTCATATTTTTCATTTATTAAATGATCCGTACATCCCGAGTCTACAATTAGTTCTATGCTACCACACTCACTCACATTAGCAATAATATCGCTAGCAACGAAACCTATTTCTTCGTCTTCTGTGTCTGCTGCTGAAGCATGTTGATACTTTGCATGTCGTGCACTTGAAAATCCTCTAAATGAGCGTCCACGCACCCTTGGATAGCTCCGTCCTCGTGTCAATGACCGTCCTCTACTCGGCCCTTGTCCTCGTCCTGATCCTCTGCATTCAAACGACTTGTGTCCACGTTTCCCACAGGAGTGACACGTGAGGAAAGCATTATTCTCATAACTTTCACTATTTCCGTCCATTTTTAACTTTGTCTCCATATCAAGTAGTCTTGCTTTAACAAATTCTAGGTTCAGTTGTTTCTCGGATGCCATAGTCTCTATTGATGTAATTACTTGATCGTATATTTTTGGAAGAGAAGACAGCAGATAGCAAATTTGGTCTTCTGCATCGACGTTAACGTTGATTGCCGCTAATTCGCTAAGAATTCCTTCAAATTTTAGGAAATATTGCTGTAAGTTACTTTCATTGTCATAGCGCATTGTTATAAGCTTCCGTTTTAAATAAAATTTGTTACAGACTGTTTTTCGTTCAAATATGGCTTCTAATGACGTTAACATTTCTTTGGTTGTATTTGCATTCTTTACAATGTCAATATATTTGTCGCTCAGACATTGTACCAAAATTGATTTTGCTCGTGAGTCATCTTTCAAAAATGATACTAGAGCATCTTTTTCCGTTGGTATCTCTTTTAATAATACATTGCTTAATTGCTTTTCTTCCAGCAGTAATTTTAGTCTAAATTTCCAATGACTGAAATTTGAATTTTCGGTCAAAATCGGCAGAAGAGACCCCGCAGCTGTCATCTTTCTTTCTTATAATTTTCGCCGATATTATTTTTCGTGGATCGCAACCCAATATATTTTTGTTTACTTACTGCACGCGATCTGCTACCATGTCGAGGTTTTAGGTGGAAGAATAAGCAAACTCTGTTATTTATCACAAATCATATTAAATATATTCATAAAATATTACCACGACACAATCTACATAAGAAGAAAATGTAACCATAGTTACCAGTCAATATTACTAGTGTGGAGACACGCAGCTAGTGCTGTACATATCTCAACATTATATTTGTTTGAAAAGAGTGGCCATGAGTTTTATTGCCCGTTATTTCTCGTGGTTCTACTTATTGCATTGCGAACGTGGCAGTAAATGTAAATGTAGAATCATTAAGTAATTAACTTAAATTTTGACGTTCATATGCGTCACTTTGTGGCCTAGATGAATAAATGATTTTGACTTTGACTTTATGAACCTTTGCATAGAACATGGCACCTATCGTGACACTTTAAAAATAGCAGTAATTAAACCTATTCATAAACAACATAGCAAATCAGATTTAACGAACTATAGACCTATTGCCCTTTTGCCTATATTTTTGAAAGCGTCTGAGAAAGTTATTTACGAGTGTCTATATAACTTCTTTGAAACGAATGATTTGTCCACAATTTGTCTGTATGGTTTTAGGAGAAATCAATTGATAAATTTGGCAGTATACAATTTTAAAAAGTTGATGAAAGATCTCCAATAATTGCACTCTATATGAAGCTTTCGACCATGTCAATTATAAAATCCTATTAGATAAATTATATCCATATGGTGTTCGGGGCAATGTCCATAAACTACTTGAATCATACTTTACTAACAGAAGACAGTATACGGAAGTAAAAAAACTCACTTTTCCAAGTAAAATTGAAGAAACATATCACTCTAAAGAAAAAGATGTGCTGTCAGGTCTCCCTCAGGTAGTATATTGGGTCCTCTATTATTTATCATTTATATCAATGACGTGCCAAAAATAATTACCCATAACATGACATTATTTGCCGACGACAATATTTATTATTTATTAGTGAAAATCTATAAAATTTAGAATATGACATTAATACACCTTTAAAAATAATAATAGAACGGCTCAGAGAGAATAATTAAAAAAATAATTTAAATAAAACAAAAATAATATATTTTAAGCCACGTAATAGAATAGAAAATTGTTTAAATGTGTTCTCCCATTTATTTTAATAATATGGATATGATTTATATTTCCAATATATACTTAATCTGGCATGAATGTATTCCATTTGTTGACGTATTTCAATAATTGTCAATGTCATCAATGCACATCTATATTACTTATATATTATGACAGAATAAATGTACCTAATTGTATGCGTAAATGGCGGGACATAGCATGTTCAAATAACCAAACAGTCTAACTTATGTACCTATGTTACACAATAAATATTTTTGAATTTGAATTATGCTTCTTTGGTTTCGTAAAGGGATTGTCACCAAGTAGCCAGTCAAGAAAAAGCTCGCGATCAAAATCTTGCCCCCGCTTCTAGGTCGCTTTACTTTGGTAGGCGTTGATTCGTTTTGAAACACCCAAACCCTCGACTGGCACTTTGTTTCTGGATCGTATTGATAAATCCAGGATTCAACACCTGTAGCGATGTCGTAAACCCGCCGAGACGAGCCTGCTTCAAATTGGTCTATCGTATCATGGCACCATTCCACCCTTGCCTGCTTCTGAACATATCCTCCGCATCCGTAGATGCACGTGTAAAATCTCGTGAAGGCTTCCTGATCCAATCTGCAGTATATGCTGAATCTCTTGGTATGTAACTCGTCTATTATCTTTGATCAAATTTTTTACAGCTAGGACGTTTTCTGCCGCAACAGCCGTCAAAGGGCGACCACTTCTTTCTTAATCCCAATTCTCGCAATACTTTCTGAGTGACCTGGTATACAAGAACAAACAAAACTCACGATAGTATGTAGACTTTTAAACACACAAATAGTCGTACGGCACAGTCTAGCATCGAAGTAGTCTGACATTCTTTTGCAATTGGACGAGAGCGACGGTAACAAAACTAAGTCATAACGATAAAATTTTCGATACCGTACCTTTTACCGTTACGTAATTTTAACGGTAAAATGTGCCAAAATTAACGTTAATTTTGATAACGTTATTTCTTAGTTAACGATATCTGCATCAAAAGGCTGTAACGATACCAAATTTTTAACGGTATTTCAAGCCCTGCGCTAGGGACGCTCGAAGTTCGGCCCGCGAAACAAAATGGCACAGGTCCTACCTCAACGGGCGCTCGCGCCGTAATCGGTGCAGTATTGACGTATTGTGCATGGTAATTTATTCTAAATTAGAGAGGCATTGATATACATTTTACGATGGATTTCATGAAGCGATTTTCATCAAACTTTGAAATTAGAATTCTTATATAACATAGTTTATTTCGACATGATTTTATAAATGCAATTACACTTTATTTAAACCAAAAAATCGCAATGAAATAGGGTTATAAAACGTAAAAAATGGCCTTAGATTTTGTTTTTTTACGACTTAATGTTATTAATAATCGATATTCTGGTACATTATGTAGCAACAAAATTATATTTCTGATACGATACGTATTTTTCCAGCCAACTTTATAAATATTAGTGATAGATATGAGAGCTTGAAATCAACTCTGCGTTGTTTTTTCAGTAAACTTGTTGTGGGAGATTAATCACTACAAAGTAAACAAATACTTTTTTGTAAATATGCATTGAATTATAAATATGTTACATTAAATCGCAATACGAAAGATCAGCCTATATTTTACATGTATTTAAAAATGTCGGAGTTTTACCCAAGATGGTAAATTAGGCGACTGAAATCTCAGATATTGACGCGAAAACGTGAAATGGCTCTTAATAGTTCAGACTATGGTACAGACCAAAGGAATATAACCTTAAGTCATAGAAGTAACACTAAATAACAACGGCGGTTGCAACGTTTGATATCTTCTTTCTAATGGCACATGCAGTATGATAGAAAGAGCTGTCGATAGGTTTAGCAGCACGCTCTTATAGCAGCGGCGTGGTAGCCAAACAGTAGACAAAACATAGAGTTAGGAAACCGAGTGTTGTTCGTAACAGTGATGATTTATCGATAAATATTTTTGGTCAAATGTCTAACTTTAGTATAAGTCGATATATTTAAGCCGTAGAAGTAAACAACTAAAATATTGAAATTGTAGTTTTTGCTGTCGACGCCGGACAGTGCTTTGCAAAGACTTGCCAGACAGACAGTACTAAAAAATTTCACGTGTTTAATTGCTCGTCTTAGCCATAAAATTTATTGACAAAAAGTATTCATAAAATAATGAGCGATGCGTTGCGATGAGATGCTAAGAAACTGTCACTTAGATTATGTATTGTACGAATTATACCAGATTGGCTAATGTGGCAGGCTTTGGCGATTTGTGTGCGTCGCATCATATCACGTTGCTTGCTATCGCTTACGTTGGACACTGCTCAATTTTTTTAGAGTTGTAGGTAATCCGATTTGTGATCCGCCAGCACAAATGATTCGCCTTTATGTAAATATTAGTACAGCAGTGAACTACTTTGACAACCCAGTAGGCGTGAGTGCAACCGACTGCCACGCCGAAGCTTGCGGGTATGATTCAGTTTTACATTCATGTCCGATAGTTTGTTTACGTATTTATCCCTCATTCAAAAAACATCGATATCTCCTTTCACTGTCAAATCCCATCACTCCTTAATGATGGGATTTACAGCACGGCTATTTAGAGAATGCAGTCAAAGATATGAGTCTGTAAGAAGTCTATGCCTCTTTAAATGAGACGCGTAATTTGA
This sequence comes from Euclidia mi, assembly GCA_944739405.2. Classification (NCBI taxonomy): domain Eukaryota; kingdom Metazoa; phylum Arthropoda; class Insecta; order Lepidoptera; family Erebidae; genus Euclidia; species Euclidia mi. Next base: position 89,264,968 of record OX123184.2, read on the forward strand.
CGTTATGATTAACCAACTAAGACCAACTGACATTACACATTGCACGTTCGGTATAAGGAAATATGGCGAGCATGTTCTCTCTAGTCTAAACGTCCAACCTCTCTGGTACAGACATACCTGTCATTGTCATACTTTATGGGCATGTCGACCTAATTGGTGATGGGCGGTGATTCATCGACCACAAACTATAAACTATCGATATTTTAAATAAAACTTATTCAAAAATAAATTTATCTTCTAATTTTATTGACGCCAGCAGCTACGCCTACATTTTTTTAAATTTACCCGTTTTGGCCGATCCCTTGGGAATTTCGGGAAATCCCTTCTTAGTGCACCCCTACGGTCCCCAAGGAATATACATGCCAAATTTCAGCTTCCTGCGCCCAATAGTTTTGGCTGTAGCGTGTCTGTCAGTCAGTCAGTAACGCAAGGATTTTATATATTAAGATTTTAAATATCATAATATTATTAACATTTCTACATACTCGATCTAAAATAATAGTGAGTAAATAAAATCCAATTTCTTATCTAAGCATGAAAACATTCCATCTGTCAACGAAACCCAAGGAAAACCAAGAGGGTTTCGGGAGAAGACACGTCGCGTTTGGATCAAAGGCCGTGTTACCAGGACATGTTTGATTTGAACCTCCATTCTCATCAGCAGCAGACCAGCAGTACGACTTACGAGTGCCGACACCTTGTATACTCTACGTGTTTTCAGTTCTCAAATTCAAATTCAAATTCAAATGCTTTATTTCGCCAAATATAGGTACAAAGAGATGGTAGGTACATATATATATAGAAATACTATATTTTGCCTCACGGCATGCAAAAAAAGAAAAAGTATATGTGCAGGAATGTCAACATTAAACTAAAATAAATTATTGCAGCTTAAAAATCAAATTAAATAGAACTAATAAGTTATATAAATTACAATTCACATTAATAAATTATCAAATAATATAATATTTCATGTAAGATATTTATCTTTAAGATATTCGTCAACAGAATAATACACTTTTTTTAAAAGAAGGCACCTTACTCTACTCTTAAAAACGCTGGTACTTGTAATTTCCAGTATACATTTTGGTAGGTGGTTATAAATTTTTGAAGCCATGCACAATATACTTTTATTTAAATAGGCTGTGGTGTTCGGTGGACAGGATATTTTAATATGATGTCTTTTACTCCTCAGTTTATTAAAAAAATGCATATTATTCCTTACAAATAACACTATCTCTAATATATATAAACAAGGAACAGTCAAAATCTTTAATGCTAGGAAATGAGGTTTACAACTTTCTGGGAGCTTTATCTTACAAATAATCCTGATACATTTCTTCTGTGACACAAAAACTCTTTCAGAATCAGTGGAGTTTCCCCAGAATATGATACCATAATTAAAGATTGACGACACATAGCCGTGGTATGCAGTTATGATAGTGTGTTTACTGGCTGTTTTCGACAGTACTCTAAGAGCATAGCAGTGTTTATTTATTTTGGAACACAGGGATTCTACATGAGACTTCCAATCCAGACTATCATCTATATTTAGTCCTAAAAAAACTGTATGGTGTACTTGTCCTATTTGATAATTGTCATATCTTATATCTAAGTTAGTTGATTTATTTACTCTATTACGGAATGTCATTATGTTAGTTTTATTTAAATTTAATTTCAAATTATTCATTTCTAGCCATTTAATTGTTTTATTTAAAGTAGTATTCATGTCATGTTCAATTTGTTGTTTATTATCACCAGTAAATATAATGGTACTGTCATCTGCAAAAAGTATAGTCTTGTGGTTAATTACTTTAGGTAGATCATTAATATAAATAATAAATAAAAGAGGCCCCAATACACTTCCTTGAGGAACACCAAAAACAACTTTCCTCTGTTCAGATGAATAGTTAACTAACATTTTATTACTTTGACAGATTTCAGAAATGCGTGTTGTTTATTAATTCATATATGTTGCCTCGCACTCCATAGGCATATAGTTTGTTCAGCAAGGTTAAGTGATCAACATAGTCAAAAGCCTTAGTTAAATCCATATAGATTGCAGTGGCGTACCTTTTTTTATCAATTGCAGTCATAACTGCACTGAGAAAATTATAAATTGCAACATTAATGTTTTTATTTTTCCGAAACCCAACCTGTTCTTCTGCAAGTAAACCATTGGTTTCAAAATAATTATATAGGGCTTCATGGATAACTTTCTCATTCTCTCATTACTTTGTTTTTGTTACTATTGCTGTTAATTTGTTGAGTGTTGTTATCTTTTGTTATTATCGTTAGTTTCTTGTTGGTATAATGCCAAAGAGAACGAAGAAAACTGTTTTGAACAGTCAAAGTCGTGAGTTTGTGATTCGCTTACGTGAATATTTTGAGCGAGAGAACCAAGATGGTGGGCCGCTATTACCCATGTAGAAAGTATGAAGTAGAGTTGCAGATGCTCTAGGCATTTGACATGCAACAGTAATTCGCATCAGCAAAGAAAAGTATGGCGAATCTTCAACCGCAGCTTTGACTGAAGACGAGGACAAAAATCTTGCAACGCCAAATAAAAAAAGGAAAAAGGCTGCTCCTGTCACAAACATTGACAACTTTGACGCCTTTTACTATGCACGGGGCGAATTGCCTACATTGAAAAAACTTGCCACGTCCCTTAAAGACGCAGACTTGTTAAAAGGAAGCTTGCCATCTCTAGCGAAGATATTGAAAATATTGGTTTTTCGTATGAAAAAAAGTGACAAAAGCAAAATTATTATGGAAAGAACCGACATTGCTCTTGCTCGAGTGAATTTTCTCCGAAAAGTAAAAAATAATATAAATTGGGACAAAGTAGTGTTTCTAGACAAGACATGGCTAAACGCCAATCATACCCTATCCAAAGCTTGGACTGATGATACTGCACTATCAACCACCAAAGTACCCGAAGGCAAAGGTCGAAGATTAATCATCACTCATTCTGGGACGCCATCTAGTTATGTGCCTAATTGCATATTGTTGGCATTAAAATCAACTAAAACTACCACGAGGAAATGAATTTTGAAAAAATCAAGGAGTGGTTTTTAAAACTATTAGATAATTTAAAGGAGCAGCATTGCATTATTATGGATAACGCCCCATATCACTCGGTCCAAAAGGACAAACCATCAACTTCGGCAAACAGTAAATTAGAAATCATTACATGGCTCCAAGAAAAAGGAATAAAGGCCAATAAAACTATGTTCAAAAATGAATGATTAAGACTGGTTGATCTCAACAAACCTAATACTCCAACGTATGTCTTAGATGATATAGCCTAATAGCCCACGAAAAGGGTCATACCGTCATAAGACTACCCCCGTACCACTGCCAGTATAATCCGATTGAGCTTATCTGGGCGCAAGTGAAAGGTTTGTTTGCCTGAATTTCATTTAGATAGGTACTTTAAGTATTAACAACTGTATAATTAATCTTAGTAAAAATATGTTTTCTTTTAAGGTTACGCTGCCAGAGAGATGTAAGTGCGGTATTATACCATTTGTACTGAAATGTATAAAACGAAAAATACCGTATAATACGGTATTATACCATTTACTACGGTATTTTATGTATAAATCAATTCTTCTATATTTTTGAAGTAAATGATCATAGAAATCATTAAAAATAGTGAATACGGTAGAATTGCACAGGAATTATATTATAAAAGCAAGAAATTATATTTTAAGTTTGTATTATTAATAATTACGGTTAAGGTTTCGAAATACGTCGCCGTTTTCAGGGGTTGTGAGTGATTGGAGGGGAAGGGGGTCTCGGAACCACCCCTCACCATTTTCACTTGCCGGAAATACTTGGTTTCCTCTGGAAAAAATACTCCAGACATCGGTGTGTATGGCATTGCCAACTTCCACATTCTTCACACTAGTTTAATTAACTAAGGTTGACGGAGCCCTGCTTTGCAGGGCTCCTATTTTCGGATTAAGGGTCAAAAGAGAACCTAACATAACCTATATAGTTACTTATTACAGTTGTACCTAACCCTAGGTACTCGAAAGCAATGAGGCACGAATTTGACATTAGCTGTCAATATAATTCATACAAGATGACGGTTGCGTTTCGTTTCACGTTTTTCACATTAAACCTAAATATCGCTTTTATTGAGTCCACTATTTTCGGATTAAGGGTCAAAATAGAACCTAACACAACCTATTTAGTTACTTTCACATAAAACCTAAAATTACGTTCCATTTTTCATATTTGAATGAAGAGTTTTTGGAAATTGTTTAAAAATATTTAGACGCAACTCCGGCAGCCAAAATTACTTTTAGGGGATTAAAACTAACTCCCTTAAGCCCCCTACACCACCAATACCCTCAAATTCGGGCGACGTGTTTCGAAACCCGAAAAATAATTACTATTAGCTACAACAATATTACCATAAAAACAAGGTCAAAATATGATTTAAAGAAAAACACGTAACATTTTAAGGTACGTTAGAGCAAAGGGGTCCTTAAAGTTATTTGAATCATCTCTCTATTTATTCGAAATTACATTATGTTCCTCTCTGCGTGGAGACACGTAAAGCCCGAACCTTAATTCAAGATCCATAAGAAAAGCACAGACGTGGCCCACGCCTTTTGTCTTCCTAGTTCGAAAACCCGAGATTTAGAGGATCTTCTACCTCCATATCTAAATCCTCTTGTGTTGCTACGTTCTCGGTAGATGACGACGCAGTAATGCATTCTAGCAACATACTTTCAGCTAAATCATCTTCATCACCACTTTTTTAACTTCGAATGTGCTGTCAGGAACACCAAGATTTGTGTAAATCGAGACCAATTTAGAAACACGTGATTTATCTACGTGTTTCGACGATACGAATTTCGGGCTTTGCAATGAATTTTTCCAAAAGTTAAAATTCCAAAATTATTAATTGGTAATTCTAAAACAAAGAATACAATCGAAACTTAAAATATATTTAATGTTTTAAACTAGAACTCGTCGCAATATCTCAGGGCCTTATAAACTGAATCAGAATATAAAATACATAAAATACCAATAATACCGTAAGTTATAATAAAATACCGGTTTAATACATAGCCTTTTGGTATTATACGGTATTTTTAACAACACAACACCACCTTTCACAGCAAATAAAATGTTGCAGTTATTAAAAAATGCGGTCGACAATGTAACTGCAGAAGACTGGAAGAAGGTGTTTACCAAATGCAGAAAGCTAATGGAAGAAGATTGGGAGCGGGACGTACGATTTGATAATATTTGCGAACAAGAGTTTATAATAAATTTACAAGATTGTTCTAGCGATTCAGAAACTGATTCAGATATGGATTTGGGGTGTACTACTTTAATATAATATATGTGTTTTATATATTCGTTTAATTTAGTAACGTTTGTAATTTAATCAAACCTAATTATATGTTAAGCATCGATAATAGTAAGAAATGCCGATAATTTTCATCGAATTTTTTTTATATCCTTACAACCCTAGCAATGTCAGTTTGGCTTTTGTCGCAGAGATCAAGCTATCTTTTATGTACTATAGAGTCAGTGACGTTTCAAAAGAGTATGTAAATTACCAACTTGAAATAAAAATATTTGAATTTGAATTTGAACCTTTATTTTGCTTGAGTGTTTGCGCAAAAATTACAGAAACAAAAAAGACGGTTCTGGGTGAGAAGTATATACAGAAATCGCTTGGAATAAGGGGTTCGGTTTTATACAGAGTTAATTGGCAATGGAGTTAAACAATTTAAAAAAATATATAATAATCAATTTGAGATCTTGAGTTAATTATTGAATGGCCGGCTATGAACTCGTACCATAAAAACTATTCTATTTGATTGTGATTGAGGTGCGGGTCTCTCTAAAAAGCTGGAGAGACCCGATCCGCACCTCAATCACAAAGGAGAACGAGAGAAAAATAGATAGAATATTTGGGCACAACAGCAACACCAGCCATGTCTAATTTAAACCTAAAGTTTCTCTATAGCCTCCGTATCAACACTGCTCTCGGTAAAATAATGACAATCCAATATTGCCGTGTCCAAAGCTAATGAATAGGCAGGTACGTAGGTACACATGCGCCTTGCTTATATTAAATCTTCAATAGTTCATAAATTAACTATATTTAAGTAGAAGTAACGGACAACAATGAAATGTATTTTATCGCAAAATCAATAAAAGCACTGTCTCATTATCTCACTCTTTTATTTTCCTATTCCACAATGTCCTTAGCATAAATAAATTGTTTGCAGCTGCATGAATATATAAGGGGGAAAGCACACTGGATACTTTGGGTACTTAACTTTTCTTATAATTGCATCGACATAAAAGGATTATGATGCATCGTTTCATATGAAACTGATTTCTGGAGATGCTGTACCTCGAAAATCGTTAAATTTAATTATTATTAAGAATAGAAAGTGTAACTACCCCATATCATATCGTGACTGTCGTAAGAGTATCTTTGGGAAGGGACAGAAACTCGACATCAAACCATAAGCCAACTAAACATTATATTATTGTACGTCTGGCCAGCGAGACAGAGAATCCTCCTACAGCCCACTACGCTATTGTAACGCAATTTCAGAGAGGACTAAAAAGGCTAAATGGTGAAAAAGAGATTAGCGACTAAGAGTTCATCTTGATTGCGACTCTTTTACTTCCTATTCGTCTTTTTATTCCATCCTGATTACTTTTACTAAGGTAGGTACTCAAATTGTTTGCTACGTTTGAGAACTATTAGTGTGATCACATCCTTAAACGGTACATAAATTATATATAATTATGTAGCAAGTAACATCGGCAATATGAATAAATCAATTGTATTAATGTGGCTTGTTTGAGTAGGTACCTATAGCTACAGCCACTAATCGGGCGCCGTATAAATAACGCAGACATGGAACAATCATATTTAAATTATAAAAAATCCAAAACTTCTGAAGTTATGGATAATCTTAACATACTGTGGTATCTTGCTTCATTGCCTGACTTTTGGATAGCTAGAGTGAAACTTCCGAAAACGTTTTAAGTAATTTACAATCGTTATATGAAAGTGTTACACTATGTTATAATAGCGTTTGCTCTGGCAACTGTAGGGTTATATATAAAAGAACTTGACCTGACACCTGAACAACAACACAAAACTAGACACAAAAGGATTGTCGGAATTGCTACATGTAGGTACAACTACGGTCTTTCGGCTGGTTCTATGTCATTACAGAACCGATATTAAAAAGATAATTTACTATCTCACGGTCTACTTGAAGGAATTCAATGACGAAGAAGTAGAATAATTGAGGATGATACTTAAAATAAAACGCTCTACTTATATTTTCTTATCCGCGTGCGTTACCAGCATAGTGTTACGAGGCGCAGTATCTGATAATCGGGTATTTCTGAACTTGATTGCCACAGTCAATGTCAGTCAAAGATGTCAATGCCAAAAATCAAAGCTGTCAATTTTACACAAAAGTCAAATAGTAAAATAATTGTGAATTTTAAGGGCTGTTTTCAGAGTTTAAAACTTTAAAATAAATGACTAATTAATAATACATTTTATTCATTAATTTCTATGTATTCTGCCGCAATTACTTCTAAGTATCGACATGTTAAATGTAGTGTAATTTTAGGTTATATTATTGTTTTAGACCCAAGGCTATATCAATTCCATATATTAATAAACACTTACTGTTAAGCTAGTAGATTATTAAATATCTTGTAACTAGTACTTTTAATAGCACATTTATGAAAGAAGTGTATTCAATATGATATTTGCTGACTGTATGTAAAGAAAAATCAGTCTCATGTGTTATATATGTTATAAGTTTTGTGATTGTTTTGTTGCTGTGTTACGATGAGGACGTATACCCGGAAGAGACCCAATCATCAGTTGATAGAGAATGTTCACGAGCTGTGTAGGCTGTGCCTAGGCAAAGCAGATGGGGTAGTGCCAATATTTACTGATGATACCAACAATGTCTGTGCGGTACTGGCTTTGAGAATCATGATATGTGTTGGATTAGAGGTAAGGATAATTATACGACGAATTTAGTCACTGGGATGTATGGCTTACCTAATCCACTGAAATGAAATGAAATACTTATTTATTTCGTGTAAACTTTGAAAGTACTTACAAAACGTCATTAAGAAGAAATATTTAATACAATTATTTTTGTGTGTCGAATTAGAACAGCTCAGTCCCAAGCGTTCTGGTGGTCTTTATAGTCAGATATTTTATAATAGGCTTTTGAACACAATTTCGCTTTTATAATAATTTTGAACTTATTTATAGATAGGTCTCTTATATTATAAGGGAGCTTGTTATAAAAGCGTATACATTGTCCCATAAAACAGCTACTCATTTTGTGGAGACGAGTGCTATGAACTACGAGATTATTCCTGTGTCTTGTATTTACAGAATGCATAGCACATTTTTTACAAAATTTGTCAATATTTTTATATACTTAAAGCAGATTTTCATAAATATATTGTGATACAACAGTTAGAATGTTTATTTCTTTGAACTTTTCTCTTAGAAAAACTCTTGGACTGAGGTTATAAATTCCCCTTTACAGCTGTTTTCTGCAGAACAAATATTGTATTTAGGTCTGCAGCATTCCCCCAGAGAAGAATCCCATACGACATTAAGCTATGAAAGTAACTGAAATAAACCTTTCTAGCTGTTTCTAAATCTGTGAGGGGTCTAATTGTCTTAACTGCATAAGCAGAACTGAGTTTGCCCGAAAGCCTTTCTATATGTGGACCCCATTGTAGTTTGGTGTCCAGCATAATACCTAAAAACATGGTTGTCTTAACAGGCTCAATCCTAGATTCATTAAGTTGTACATTGGTTGGCATATGTTTAACATTGGGCATTGAAAATTTTAAAAGTTTAGTTTTCTTATTATTAAGTAATAGATTATTAACATTAAACCAATTGACAACTTTAGAGAGTGCATTGTTTACTTCGTCAAAGTTACTCTGTCGTCGTTTAATATTAAAAATCAAAGAGGTATCATCAGCGAACAAAACAATCTCATGATTATTCTTAACGTAATAAGGTAAATCGTTAATTTATATCAAGAATAGAAATGGTCCGAGAATTGAACCCTGCGGGACACCCATTTTCAAAGCAGAACCTGGAGATGTCTTACCATTAACCTCGACCTTCTGGATTCTGTTGCTCAAATAAGAAGTCAGGAGATCGAGAGCTTTATTTTTAATGCCGTAATGATATAGTTTCCTGATAAGAGTATCATGATGAACACAATCAAAGGCTTTAGACAAGTTGCAAAATATACCTAACGCATCTTGCGACTTCTCCCAAGCTGCAAAAATACTTTTCAGTAACTCAACTGCTGCGTCAGTAGTTGAACAACAACAACACTTGTAGAATAATCTCAATAAAATATAATTGTACTTGACAGACTAATATCTGCTAGGTGCAGAAAGATTTTATTCAGTATCATTATATCTTTTGCTCGTTATCCTACTATTTCTAAGGGTTTTGGTAAGGGGACTAGTTTAAGCACTTTTTGCATGACTATCACTTGATTGTATCTCTCTATCAATATCTGTGATGTAAATGTAAGTTTGTTTCTGACTTTTAAAATAAATATGAGGTATCAAATTAATTGAGCTCTCTTTTGTAAACTTACTTTATGATGATAAGAATAATCACATTTAGGATTTATCATAGAGTGTAGTTTCTGCTTTTATCTATATAAATTGACCAAAATACTAACACTAATATGATTACAATCATAAAATGCTATTCTACCAAAATATGAAAGCAATTTTCTTTCAAAAATCACATGCTCACATGGCCAGTGTAATGTTAGTATGTATTACTTTAAGTCCATAACTGTTTTATTTCACAGATGAAACGGGAAGACTGCCTACCAAACATGATCTGTACTGAATGTTTAAATAACTTGAACAAATATTATACATTTAGAAAGAAATGTGAAGTTTCTTATCAAAAACTAAAATCACATGTTTTAGCTGTAAAAGAAAGACAATATAAAATTAAAATGGAAGAGCAAAATGAGGCTAAAAGGAAACAAAATTCAAATATAACTGATTCAGAAGAAGAAATGAAATTTGTTGTGACATTTGAGAAAGATCAGGTGGCTGAAGTTAGTGTGCTGAATTTGAATGGTGTTGCTAGTGTAAATAATTTTAATAATGTAAGTTCAATCATATATCTTAGCTGTAAGCGCATATTGCAAGGCATTGACATTTTCTGATTGTGTGGTCCTTGTAAATTCATAGCTGCAACATGTGTTTAACACTATAGTCATTATGCACCCTCTTTATATTATTTCCCATGATATTACAGATAACTCTCCCATGAGGAATAAGTGCAACTTTTAACAACAATATGTTGTTCACACAAAGTTCGGGCCCGTCTAGGGATGGACACCGCAACAATATTGTATTGAACCATTACACTATTTGTAAACATTACTACTACTATAATTGTACACTGTTTATGCAGTCATTAAGTTGACACATTGACCGTTGTATCCTTTTTATGGTGTAGGAAATATCGCCCCCTATTACAAGGGACTAAAATAAAGCTGGCGATAAGTGGGTGTAGCAATATACCTCTGCCTACCTCTTCGGGGATATAGGGGTGAGACTATGTATGTATGTATGTATGGAAATAAGTTTTAAAATTGTACTGCAACTGTATATGTAGGTTGACTTGTTGTTGTGTGTACACTAACGATTAAACAATTGAAGTTTCCTAATTTAGAGCTCAGGTATATAGCTCATGTAGATATTTTGTCAAGCCAAACTTTGCTGGAGTAATAAAATATTTAGCTTTCATTTTGGTTTTCCAGAAACTGCCAGATTTAACAAATGCAGAGAATACACAAGAAATTCAATTAGGCGGGTCTACACAGACCGAGCAGCCTCGCGAGGAAAATGCTTCGCGAGGCTGCTCGGTCTGTGTGGACGTGGCTCGGTCGAGGAAAACGCATGTGCCGCCGCGGCCGAGCTTAGCGTGCGCCCGAGCTACCGAATTAGACACGTCCACACAGAGCGCGCAGCCTCGCGAGGAATTGGCGCGCGAGGCTGCGCGCTCTGTGTGGACGTGCCGCGGCCGAGGCAAGCGCGTGTGCTGCCGCGGGCGAGCGACCGAGCGGCCGAGCCATCGAGTTTGGATTTTTGTTTTGCCGCGGTCTGTGACGCTGTTTCGTGCCTCGCTCGAACATAATACTCCTTACTAATAATATAAATTCACAAGTGTGTTTGTATGTTGGACATTTTTTTTATAGACTCACGTCTGTATCCGCGTAAGGTTAGGCAGAGTTATAATATTATTACATCCACATTTCACCATGAAATGTTTAGGTCCCACGTAATAGGGGACGAGCCTATTGCCGTTAACGGGCACATCAGCAGACTCCATGCTGCTTCTGAGAATTCGGGAAAACCCAGTAACACTTTTGCCCGACCCGGGAATCGAACCCGGGACCTCCGCTCAGCAGTCGCATACCCTATCCACTGGTCACTGAATGACGGAGGATACATTCATCATAACATTCTCATCTTTGACGCTATTTATTGTACGAATAATAATCCTTCAGTCTGTGCTTCGGTTACAGTATCCTTGCCTACAGATATTCATTTCCTATAATTCATTCTATATTTTTCCATGTCTACCTATTCCATCCTTTAGGTATAACAATAATCGACGACCGGTTGGCAAAGCGGGAGTGTAAGCGACTACAACGCCGAAGGTCGCGGGTTCGATTCCCGCTCATGTCAAACATTTGTGTGCATGAACATGAATGTTTGTCTTGGTCTGGGTGTTTCTATGTATATATGTACAAAAAAAGTAAGTATAAGTAAATATGTATATTATGGCCCATTATTACCATTGTCTAGTACCCAAAGTAGGTACAGCAATTGGCGTCAGTCATGCAGCCGGCTAGTAAAAACACATGCCACAACCCTATTGCAGTATGACCATTTCCAAGTACTATATTTATAAACAAAATTTAAAAATAAGAGAGAGGAGAGACCAACAATCTCACATTGATACGTAGACCGATAGATGGCAAATGTACTATTTCACTCTAATTCACAAGTCTACAATTTGATACATGCGCAATACATAATAGTTTTCAACTATAGTCCGTTCACAGTTATTTTACCTCTAGCTGGTAGATTGGCCAACCTGGGCGTTGTGTTGCTATATTTGGTATATAATACTCCCATTTTAAATATACCTTATTGCTAAAATGTACTTATTTTTTTATTGCCTAAGCGATCGTATTAAATATTTGGAAGTAATGTTTGTAACAAAACCTCTTGATATTGGCATGGCTATATGCATGTACATTTATTTTCTTACGAAATAACTAATTTCCTATGAAGATAAGTAGTTATAATAAAAATGTTGTCTATTTAATATATAAAGGTAAACGCATCATAATTACGCCAACGCGAGGTTCTAATTATCAAATACAATAACTGTAAATTTAATTTTCATATTTATTTTGAATAAGAATGATGTGGGTGTTATATTACACCTCTGCCTACCCCTGCATGGAAACAGGCGTGAGTCTATAAGAATGATCCATGTGGACTGCCAATGTTATGATGATTCGTAACTGCTGTCATATTCTGTATCAGACTCAGAATTTAATTCTATTATGAACCTGTCCATTTCAGCATCCGTAGACCCATCTGTTTCACGAAGCTTGTCTTCAATGTGGCGCTCATGTTTGCATTGTTTTTGTCAGTCTTCTGCAGTGATAGATTGAAAAGCTTCTTCAGCTAAATTCACAATGTTGGTTGCCTCATGTCCTAAATTTTTGCTTGTGACTCGCCTTTTAATGAGACTCCACATAAGTTCAATTGCGTTTAGCTCGCAGTGGTATGGCGGTAATCTAACCACTTTGCGGCCATGAGCTTCAAGCATTTGAATTTTTGAAGCATTTCCACTAATATTGGGTAAAATGTTATGCACGGGTAACCCTATTTTACTTTCCTGTCATCACAGAGTACAATTCCAACATAAAGAAAATAAACACCGACATGTATATTTTCATGTTCTGAATTCAAACTTTATGACAACTACAATTTTGTTTTTTCCTACGGTGCCGAGGCTGCCGCGCTCTAGGCCGCGTTCACATTTGTCTGATGTAATCTGTCGTGACGTCGTCTGTCGTGTCGCGACAGACAATGTCCCGGTCTGCGACAGAGAGGGGGGAGGGGTGTGGGGACGGTACAGCGCGAATTAAGAGATTGGACTCAGATTAATTGTAAAAAACATTTATTTAATTATAACAGTATATTTAAAATATAAAATAGTAATCGCTAATGTTAGATCTACAAAGGTATTTATAATAAATTAATGCTAAGATGACAATAGGATTATCTAGATAATTTGGTGGGGAGAGATGTGCTGACGAAGCTAACATTGTTGGGTTCCGTACAGTTAACTCGCGCGACACAACTCGTCAGACTAATGTGGACGCGCCACTGTCTGTCTTAAAGCGTCAGACGCGCGTTTGCAATTGTGCGCAATGGACGACGAACTAGTTGACTTCCTTTTTATAATATTATTCGTATACAGTACCTATAGATGAGCTAATTGAATACGAAATAATATAATCCTATGTAAATAATTTATGGATATAAGTGGATATCTACTTAGTCTGAATCGGATAATTCATCAAAAACATTGCGAAAGTGTGAACTCCACGAGAGTCAAGACAGAACTGATTTAAAATTGTGTCAGATCGCGACAGACGGCGACAGACAAATGTGAACGGTAAGTAATTACGACAGAGACCGTCACGAGAGATCACGTCAGATAAATGTGAACGCAGCTTTATTCTATGGCCTCGCTCGTTCGGGGACTGTTTCCTCGCGCGGCAAATGCCTCGCGAGGCTGCTCGCTCTGTGTGGACCCACCTATTACAGAATAGTGAAGAACAAGTAAGTATTTAGGCTTTTGATTGCGTTTTTCATGAAACATTGATCAGGAAATTACATTACTATGGAGTTAAGAACACTGCTTTGGATCTCCTAACATCATATTTGAGTAATAGGATACAGAGAGTTGAGGTAAATGGAAAAGTTTCTATGGGTTCAGTGGTCACAATGGGAGTGCCGCAAGGTTCAATTCTTGGTCCATTCCTTTTCCTTGTATATATTAATGATTTGCCATACATTATGCAAAATAATGAAGAGATAGTGTTATTTGCTGATGATACATCACTTATTTTTAAACTTGGACGACAACAATCAAATAATGACGATGTAAATAACGCTCTCTCTAAAGTAGTTCAATGGTTTACTGCTAACAATTTACTGTTAAATGAAAAAAAAACAAAATGTATACGATTTTCAAGACCGAATGTAAAACAAGTTAAACCTAACATATGTTTGAATGGAGAAGAGTTGGATCTTATAGATAACACCGTATTCTTAGGCATAACCTTAGATTCTAAGCTTCAGTGGGGCCCACATATAGGTCAGTTGTCGAATAGACTTAGCTCTGCAGCGTACGCGGTTTATAAAATTCGTCAGTTAACTGATATAGATACGGCCAGATTAGTATATTTTAGTTATTTTCACAGCATAATGTCATATGGCATTTTATTATGGGGCAACGCAGCTGACATTCAAACTGTGTTTGTACTGCAGAAGCGGGCTATTCGTGCAATCTACAGTCTTGGTTCAAGGCATTCACTGAGGGAAAAATTTAAAGAAATTAAGATAATGACTGTCGCATCTCAATACATTTATGAGAACTTGTTATATGTCAGGAAAAATATAAATATGTTTTCCAAATTCAGCGACATTCATAAATTAAACACACGAAATAAAAACAAACTTGTTCTACCTTCAACTAGACTACAAAAAATAAGTAACTCCTACAAGTGTCAAAGCATACGTTTTTACAACAAAATTCCAGGCAATATTCAGGAACTAAGTATTAATAAATTCAAAGTATTTATTAAACAGAGCTTGTGTTCAAAAGCTTATTACACAGTTAAAGATTATTTAGTACACGCCTGGAATTGAGTTTAAAAATTATGAATTTTGACATTTTGAAATTAGTGACAAGATATTTTTATTTACATTTGTAATACTTATATTTTTACATTTTGACATTTTTAATTTGACATTTGTAATTTTATTTATTTTGTTTTGACATTGTTTGATTTGACATTGTTATTTTATTTATTTTCTTTTGACATTTAAAATTACTTAAGTAATATATTATTATTTTTAAACTGACATTCAATTATTTTTTCTGACATTTTATCATTTAAATTTTTACTATTTTTAAAATTACATACATACATACATACATATCGTCACGCCTTTTATCCCCGAAGGGGTAGGCAGAGGTGTATTTCTACACCCACTTTTCGCCAGATATACTTTAGTCCCACGTAATAAGGGGCGAGCCTATTGCCGTACCGGGCACATTTCCAGACTCCGTGCTGCTACTGAGAATTTCATGACAGAAAAACCCAATAACATTGCCCGACCCAGGAATCGAACCCGGGACCTCCCGATCCCACGCGCACATTTATGCCGCGAGACCAACGAAGCAGTCGTATAGGGTTTGATGTCGAGTTTTCCGTCTCTACGCAAAGATGGTATTTGCATCGTGTTATCCCTTAGTCGCCTCTTACGACACCCACGGGAAGATAGGGGGTGGTGACACTTGTATTCTATGCCGTCAACCACACGGCAATTAAGTAATATATTATTATTCCTGAATTGACATTCAATAATATTCTCTGACATTTTAAATATAATATGACATTTTAGTGTTAAAATTTTATTATTTTTACATATTGTTTGCAACATGTATTTTACTATGTATTAGCATGTAAAGTTGTGAGTATGATGTGGGCATTATTAAACATATAAACAAATAGTTGTGGCAACCTGTCTGATGGCTTAGGCTGACATGCTTATGCATACACCTTCTGATGGCGTGGAGGCATAGTGATACAGATCGTGCTGGCTCCCTCAATCAAGGTTGAGCCGTACGATTGCTGTTGAATGCGGGCCATCAGTGGGCCGAGTCAGTCAAAAGCGTCAGATGATTTCCTGCATTGTACTTGCATACTAAACCCTTTTATTTTTTTGTCTGGACTTTAAAAGATGAAGAAAATACTAAACAAATTGAAGTGACAAAAAAAAAAAAACAAAAAAAAAAAAAAAAAAAAGACTCTGAGTTTGTTTCGGCCTTTCTTCTCAAGAAGTCATTTAGGTAGGAAAAGCCGGCATCATCTAGAATAGGGTTTTGACATGTATAAGTGTTGTAAACAACCAAAATGCAGAAATAAATATGTCTTTATGTCTTTAACAACTTTAGAAACTCTTTTTACACATAGGCAATTTATTAATTTAGATAATTAAAAAAAATGTGATTTTATGGGCATATTAACAAAAATGCTCTGGCTTTGAGTTCTTTAAATTTCTCTCGCAGAAAAGCCACACCTCTCTCTTTGCTCGTGACAACTCTGACAAAGATCAGTAATTCGACCAAGGGTCAAGACGGCTCAAAATGATTTAAGCCCACATCATCAAAAAGAACACGTTGTCGACCCTACCTAGATAATTCTAGAATCATAGTTTAAAATATTTTCTTCCCCAGGGACAAGAATCAGACATAGCAGAACCGCACATCACAACATTCCTGTCAACAATGTTACTTCAGCTGGGCATACTGAAGCAGCAGCATGATGGGCTAGTATTCTCTGAACAGAGCATCAATACATTGGAGCTAGAAACTGGGGACGGTAGCCAGGTTACATTAGAACTAGTGGAAGAAGATGAAGAGGAACAGGTCATGGTAAGTTTAGAGGAAACGCATTCTGTATTCTGCTTGACCATTGTATGAAATTTACTCATCATAACAATATTTGAGTAATTTATTGTACCATTGCTAGATATAAGCCTCTCAAATGGCACGCCACACTGAGCTCAATTTTCCAGTCTAAGCACTGCCAGGCACTGGGTTCAGCACTTTGTCGGATGAAATCACCTACCTTGAACCTATACCTTGATCCACAAGTCTGGAAGGCATGATTACAAAAGCACAATGGGTTCCATTTTATCTTTGTTGCCATGGTAAATGGATGCCAGTTTGTATTGGGGCAAACGTCATCTCTAAAGGTGATTTAATTTTGTACCTATGTTACAAAAGTGGGCAACGAAACGAAGTAGTTAACTCGGGGCCATAAAACACTTTTATGTCATCCACCATTCGCGCGTTGACGATTTTCTCGCAAACACCCTCTCCAATTTCTTGCTTGAAGAAGTTGTGGCCGTGGGGACACACACTTAAAAGTCTCAACAACTTCCATAAGATCAATAAGAGTCCTTTTTTTAATTCCAGGAAGAAAGTGTCGTTTTAGAACACCCGATAGATCCTACCGAAGATTCGAATGCATCTGAACAGAGCAACGTTGTCATAAAGTACGTCACATCTAATTACAACCCGACAAAGAAAGAAACAGAAAGCACAGAATTCATCGAAGTTACTCAACCCGCCACGGTCAAGAAAAACAATTCGATCGACATTAAAAAGAAGTAAGTTCGTTAAATTGATGTATGTACTACAATAAGTATAGTACTTACAAGTGTAAATCGCGGTATGAATTATGACCGCTGATATTTTGCAGCAATATAAAGCTCATATAATAGGGTAGATTCCAGGGTCAAAATAATTACATTTTATTTAGTCCGTATTTTAGATTATAAAAAAATATTGGAAACACATTTTTTCTTTTTTTCGATTAAATAAAAAATAACAAAGATATAGCACATTAAAGTTACATGTGACGTCACCCCGTGCGAAAAAATGCAGCACGGCGTGACGTTATACGTAACTTTAATGAGCTATATCTTGGTCATTTTTGGTTTAATTTACAAATAAAAAATACGTATCGCTTATTTTTGAATAATCTAAAGGACGGACTTATACATTTTTTTCGTCAACTAGCCTATTATATCTATTTGTAAGGAAGTCATTCAGGCTACATTCCGGTTTTAGCTTGTAAGCTTTGTTGAAAATTATTGTCAATATGAAGAGGATATTAATAATCGTAGCTTATTTTTTATTTTACAAAATTACCCACCTTTATCAAATTGCAGCAACAACTTCGCAATTAAATAAAATTGTGTGAATATAAAGAATGGGTTTTTGGGGATGCCACAAGGCTCAACTTAGGTCTCTTTATTTTTATTAATGGTGCATGGTGCGATTAATGCGGCAAGCAATTAGCATTGCGAAACACTCTCAACAGACTCCGTAGAATTCACTCGTCATTACTCATAAATATGTCAATCTCTAAATAAAAAAATGGGTTAAAGGAATGCCACAAGGCTCAACTTAGTACTACTCTTTATATTTGTCAGTGGTGCGACGAATGTTGCAAGCAACTGGCGTCGCGGAGCACTCTCAACAGGCACCGTAGGGTACACTCAGAAATATTCATAAACATGTCAATGTGTGAATATAAAGTTTTTTGTAGGAATGCCACAAGGCTCAACCTAGGTCTCTTTATTTTCGTCAGTGGTGCATGGTGCGACAAATGCGGCAAGCAACTGGCCTCGCGGAGTGCTCTCAACTAACACCGTAGGATACACACGGAATTACTCATAAATATGTCAATGTGAATAAAATAAAAGGGTTTTAGGAATACCACAAGGCTCAACTTAGGTCTCTTTCTTTTTGTCAGTCGAGCATGGTGTGACGAATGCGGCAAGCAACTGGCGTCGAAGAGCACTCTCAACAGACTCCGTAGAATTCTTTTGTCATCATAAACATGTCAAAATGTGGATAAAAATGAGTTTTTAGGATTGCCACAAGGCTCAATTTAGGTCTCTTTATTTTTGTCAGTGGTGCATGGTGCGACGAGTGTGGCAAACAACTGGCATCGCGAAGTGCTCTCAACCGATACCTCAGGATACACTCAGGAGAGAAACCATACCAGTGTCCACACTGCGGACGAAGGTTTTCACAGAGGGAGGTCATGATGCGACATGCATTGGTGCACCAAGGTAAATGCATAATCCGATTATTATTAACTCACTATTGTGTTACCTTAACTATAGTTAAAGTTGTAATTTGCCAATCTTTGATGTTATATCTACTCTAACCTTGTACTCACTTGTGTCGCTAGTAGTCGCTACTTGGTTAAAGTTTTAACTATACAGTAAAATCAAATATTGCATATATTTGATTTTTCTGTCATGTTGAATTGTTCTTATTTATACGTTTATTACATTAGTATTTCCCGATTTGTGAATCATTAGAAATATATGTACCTAAATAAATTTTCGGATTTCGGATTGACAAATTCCCTGTGCAATTAATAGTTTACCAGATAAATTTAAAAAACCAGCCGCACCTGCACTCTTACTAAAATTGCCGCCGAGGGACAAGAGGTACGACTCCATAAATTTGGATTAAGCTTCACGTTAGCCCCCCCTAGATACCTATCTAAAAACTTGCTACCCAAACGAAACTTTTCAAGACTATACGTACCGGACCGTTCGTGTGAATTTAAGAAACATGACATAGTTAAATAATATAGTGGTGGTTTGTGTGGCAGAGCGGCGCCCGTACGCGTGCGTGGTGTGCCCCAAGAGCTTCACTCAGCGCGGCGCGCTGGCGGCGCATGCGCGCGCACACGCGCCGCCGCACGCGCGACCGCTCGCGCTGCACCGCTGTTCGCGCTGCCCCAAGGTCTTCCTCTACGCCTCCGGTAAATATAATCTTCTATCTGACGAGAAGGGAGAGGGCGGCCAAAGAAAAGATGGATGAACCGTGTGAGAATGGATATGAAAGACAAAGGGGCAAACGATCGGATGACTGGTGACAGAGAAGTATGGAAGCGAAGGACATACTGCGCCGACCCCAAATAAATTGGGACCAGGGCAAGACAATGATGATGATGACACACATTCTATCTTGGCCGGCTTTCTAAGTTTATCACTACTCACTATTATAAGTTCATGCCTATGCAGTACAGTATTCCTCGCCTGCGGACCTGTTATCAAAAAGTTCCTAAAAGTTGCTTTGCAAAGCCGCTAATAACAAACGTCAGGCCGGCCTACATGCGCATACAGGTGAGAGTCAAAATGCCGGGTGTACCATTGTGAATTAAATTATACCAATTACCAAATAAATGTACCTAAAATGAACTATTCTGTACCTCGCTCTAAAAATCTGTACCCCCTTCAGGACAAAATATTTTGAAATTAAGATACACCCGCCATATTGACATGAAGATAGAGGGTGTACTATAATATTTTATTATTTAACCATTACTCATAAAACACAATAACACCAAAAAAATGTACCTAAAAAGTACCTTAAGTAAAAAAAATACACACTTGATCAGATGGATAGTTCCTGAGAAATAAAATAACTTAGTCTCGTCAAGAATTATTGATCTAGGCATTTATTTATATATATTTTAGGGGATAAATTTATAAATCAAGCATCTTAATAACGCATGAAAGCTATTAGGTAAGTACCTTTACCTTTATTTTCGTCCATACATAATGCAATTAGCGATAAGTGAATTCGCTGTTTTGTTATAAAATTATTAAGATCAAACATTTCCACTCAGCATTACGACGACAATGAGCCCGATAGTGGCCAATATTATGGATGTCTGTAACATCGCCGCCAGACGGTAAAACTCAATTAATCCAAGAACTTCGTAATTTGTATTATATTAAATTTTAATGTTATTTCCATAGGAATGTCTTTAAGATAAATTGAATATATTTACAGCTAAAAAGCTATTATATCCCCCCATCTATAAATTTGCAAGTTTGGCGATAAATTGGTCCTATCTCAATCTATTAGATTTTACATCAATGTGACATAAATATCTCTTGAGCGTTCTATAGTAACTTTCTACGTTGGACGATGACGTTGTTTGATTTTCTGAATGATATATTGAAATCATCACATTTGACCACAATGGTAGTTGCAACTAGTAACTAGCTTCGTAAATGCACATTTACGATAAAATATGTTTTTTTTTAAATTTATTTTTATTTTTATTTGGTTTACAAATCGAGCGATACAATAAAGATATAACTTAAGGCTCTAAAATAGTGAACATAGCATGCGTACTAAATATTACATAATCATAATGTTCCATTAACACATACCTATCATGATGCGGGTAGTTGATAAACAATTAGCAATTTGCAATCTGTTTCCTGATTCGAGCTTCATTGTTTACAATACGTAATTATAACTATTTTCTTTCATATTATTTTGCATTGCGATCCTAATAGTATATCACTATGAAACGCGGGAAAAAAATGTCGTTGAATTAAACTAACAGAAAAAAAGTTATTTGTAAATAAACAAAATTTCTCATCAATTAGTGATTTACCTTCACCGTGTAGTGAAATATTTTCAGAAATGTCTAGTGAATTTCAGCATAAAATATCGCCTAAAGCACTTTATTTATCAATAAAAAGAAATTTTGCACACTTTTTTGCCGTGGAGGATGAAATCAGTGAAGATAAAGATAATTTAACTACGAAATATGTTGTAGATGCAGTAAAAGAGATTGACGAAGAAGAAAATTTTCACATCATTGATAAAATTACATGTAATGAAGAAGAATCTTTTAATTTTTCGCTTGACTTATATCAGTGGAGAAGAATTCAGCCAATATCAAAATGCTCTGTTCATATGAGAGCCAATAATCCAGTAACACAAAAAAGTGGGAAAAAACTAAATCTTGCAATTGGTGCCTTAAAACCTATTATGTTAAATGCAATGAAAGGGTGACTCTTCTCGGTGCATGTAAAGAATGCAATGCTAAAATCAAAATAGTGATTACATATCCTACAGAGAAGATTGCTTCTTGCAGCAGTTTAATTACAGATTTTGATAAAAAATTTAACATAATTTAAGAAAAAAATCAAAATGTCATCCATAAAGCGCCAAGAATTGATGGAATAAATTAAACACGTTAGGCTCCGATAACAGTTCATAAACAATTAATTAGTTATGCAATGGAAGTTGGGGATACTCAGCCACCTCATCTACCTTCACATGGAACTTTACGACGGATAAAACATGAAAGTAATCTTAGTGAGTAGGTATTACTATAAAGATCCAATTTGGGCATTATTATATACATGGCTTAAAACGTAAAACCCTATAATGATTATATTAAACACATAACAATTCACCTTCATTTTTATATTTACTATTAGTCTACGTCACAAGAAATATACCACAATCAATATCATAAAAACCACAGAGTTATACTAAGCATCGACACAACTGGTAGCATTTTTAAGGAAACAACATTGCTGTAATGTACAGTGAAGAAAATAAAAGAAGTGTTCCGGTTGCTCAAATAATTTCTAGTTCTCAGATGATACTATATTAAACTGGTTAAAATCTTGGTAAGGTCAGAAATCAATTCCTAACGAAGTGATTTTGGACCAATCTTCTGCGCTAATTGGAGCCACGATCAAAGCTTTTACTGAACTTAAGTCTACTAATGATTATCTTGTAGAATCGTTATGAAAACTTGACGCTGATGAGACATCACCTAATGCTTTTTATGTTCTCATCGACACAAGCCACTTTGTAAAAACGATATACAACCTGAAATGACCTTGACCCTGGACCTCCGAACCACAACCAATGATACACTTTATTTAATAATAAAAATAGACGGTCTTGGAGCTTCCTCCTCAAGACCATGGTTGCACTTTAATGTGACCTTGACCCTACGTTCACGGCACAAGCTAACCATAATCAAGTAGTATTCTTTTCGTAATTATCCGTTACATACATACACAGACTCCCTTCTATATCCTCGAAGAGCTAGGCAGAGCTAGATATTGTTATACTCACTTTGACCAGACCAAAGAAATCCCAACAATACATTGCCCGATCCGGGCATCGAATCCGGGATATATCCCACGAGAAAATTTATGCCGCGAGACCAACGAGACAGTAATAATCCGTTAGACAATTATTACACTGTGAAGAGGGTAATTTTAGATTTGTTAGCGTTCAACCAATATTTAAAATATTAGGCTGCACGTACAACGTACATTGTACGCTGGTAACTAGTTTTCTATAACGATACATGTTGTCCAATATTGTGGTCTTCGGAATAGCATAATTTTTACATAATTATGTACATATTTGTCTTATCGATTTCTTCTTCTCAAGAATATCACTAAACGCTTTCTTTATTTAATCATCTTCTGTATTTTTTTCTTTTCCTTCTTCTTTCTTGTTTCCTAAGAACTCATCTTGAATAGAAAATAATATGGAATAAAAGAAATTAATAATAAATAAAAAGTGTGTTTTAGACTCAGTCTTAATCACAAATGCATTTTAGATTATTAAAAAAAGATATATAATGTATTTATGCTATCATTTCTATTTCATGAAAAAATGGACGCAATTTGCTATAATATTATCCCTTGTAGGTATAGTTTACGTCCATGTGTGATCGATTATTATATCGATTGTATCTTTTATTACAATAATAATACTGTGGACGCAAATTGGTCATCACAATTGCATACTATTAATGTTAAAATAAACAAAATCCCAATTACTCTTTCATATTTTATTCACATAAAAATAAACAACTAAAGAAAACATAAATAGACGAGTTCGCGTCCATTGCGGACGCAAAGTGGAAGTTTTATAAATTCGGTGTTGTAATTCGCGTCCACCTTATTTTAATTGTTAACTATAAAAAAAACAAGCTAATTCATAATTCATACTATTCGTCTTTTCATTATTATTGTCTAGAAACAGCTATGTATCCTAAAATTCACATAAAACAATAAAATAGTTACCTACCGCCAAACACGCCGCTGCACACTATTTTTTTATTTATATCCCGCGCATCTGCACTCTTTGGTTGAACAACCGAGATAATTTTTTTTTTTTAAACAGGTTTAGCTGGGCGCACGATACTTTTGTCTGTTTGTGCGTGTCTCTTATACGTTTAGGTATTGGCGGTACTGACTTTTCATTTTATTAGAGTGTTAGTATACTTATTTTCGAGCATTTTTAAAGGGAGGTCCAGGCAAATAGCGCCAGCTTCACGTCGCCCATTACTGGGATGTCGTCCGTGTAGTGGGCGTACAAAACTGGGGAGAGACAGCTCCCCTGTGGGACTCCGGCCTTGATGGTCCTCTCCTCTGACGTGACGTCCTCGACGGCCACGTGGAAGGTTCTCCCTCGGAGAAATGATGCGATGACCGTGATGAGTTGTCGTGGGATAGTGGACGTCGACAGTTTGTAGATGAGGCCGTCATGCCATACCCTGTCGAACGCCTTCTCCATGTCGAGCATCACGGTCACCGTGTGGCCTCGCTTGTTCATCCACGTGGCCATCTCGCCCAGTACGCGAGTCAGCTGCAGCGTGGTAGAGTGTGCCTGGCGAAACCCGAATTGTTCGGGCCTCGGGCTGATGTGCGGGGTGATCTTCGCCAGCAGCAGCCGCTCGAACACCTTGGACGTCGTCGAGAGGAGAGTGATGGGCCTGTAGTTCTCCGGCTTCCTGAGGTCCTTGCCGGGCTTGGGGAGAACAATGACCCGGCCCCGCTTCCAGCTGGTCGGGAAGTGGCCGGTTCTCAGGATGCCGTTGAAGAGCTGGGTCGCTGCAATCAGCGATTTCCGAGGAAGTCGATGCAGCGCGGAGTTCGGGATGCCGTCCTCACCAGGCGCCTTCCGGGGGTTGGTTTTGCGGATCACCGCTGCAACCTCTTGCGGGGTCACCAGCAGGTCACCTCCATCCGATGAGACGAGGGGCGTTGAGAGGTAGGTCCGGACTAGCTCCTCTACCTCTCGTGAGTGGGCCTCGTCTTGGACCTCGTGGGGGGTGAACTGTTGTTCGAGGCTGCTCGCGATGATCGCCGCCCGATCTTCAGCCTTGTAGCGCAAAAGGCCGTCTCTTCCGAGCAGGGGGCGCGTCGGGTTTGGGTCCACAGATAGCTGTCTGCAGAGGCGTGACAACGAGGCCTGGTTGTCCTCGATGTGAGACAGGTGTTGCTCCCACTCGTCCCCCCTGTGCTCCCACAGAGCGGCCTTGAGCGCGTTGGTGAGGCGGTTGTACCGGGTTTTGTCCCTGGGGTGCCGAGTTCTCATCCAGGTCTTCTTGGCATCGCGCTTTTCCTCGAGCAGCTTCCGTATCGAGGCGGGAAGGGGTGCCCGCCTCTCGGAGTTGACCCTGGTGCTCGAGGATGCTCGAAGCGCGGCCTGAATGGTGCTGGAGAGCTCCTCGGCGGCTGCATCGACTTCCTCAGAAGTGTGGATGGTGGACGGCTGATGGTAGCCGGCCAGCTCTTCCTCGAACTGGTCCCAGTTTGTCTGGGTACGTGGTCTTGGTAGGTTGACCATAGTCGCGGGTTCCCTGAACACCAGTAATACCGGTCGGTGGTCGGAGGGCAGGTCTGGCAGGACCTGGTTAGGCCGGTGGTCGCCGTGGTGGTAGTGGCGACAGTGTCCGGTCCGGTCAATATGTCCGGGAACACGGCCTGGACCATCTGCAGGGTCTTGAAATCGGTAGGGGTGAGATCCTCCTTCCTCATCTCCCCCATCATGACATCCATCGCCCGGAAGTAGGCCTCAACCCAGCGCTGCAGGCCCCGCGTGATGCCACCCTTCGCACGAAGGGCGTCGAAAGCACGAAGGTCGCCCTCGTGTTCCGCACGCCTGGTCTGCAGCTCCGGGGTGGTGTTAGCCCCCTTTCCGGACGATGCCTGGTGCTGTTCCGCCATCTCGGGATAGTGCCGTCACGCGGCGCCTAAGCGTGGTGGCTGGATGCCAGTCACCGCGCGGTCGGGAGTCGGGGCTTGGCGCTGGTGCCAGACCGACCCCTCCCACACGGCGAGGGCACCACCACGCCGGCAATCAAGTTGGCGGCACTCCCCGCACGATCCTGTAGCGACAGAACCGGGCGCAAACAGTTATAATTTTACTATAAAATTATTTTGTTTCGCGATGTAAACAAAGGCGCCCGAGCGTTGGCGAGCGAGCGAGCCGTGTCGAGTGGCACGTGCGATCGCCGTGACGTCCGCGGCGGTCTTAGAGAGTGTACAGGAGGTTTCAAGAGAGTGGTGCCTTCACTCGGCGGCCTAATACCAGCTGACGCCGGTGCGTCTCGGAGCGTGACGACCGGTTTTTGGTCTCGACCTCTCTCCGAAATCGACACCTTACCGGCGTGGATATGCAGCAGGAGCTACGTCAAGTTCGCGGAGTAACTGTCAGTCAGTGGACAGTTAGAAGAAGGTTGAAGGAAGCTAACCTTAATCCGAAAAGACCCGCTACAGGCCCGAAGTTGACCACAGCCCACCGTCAAGCACGCCTGCACTTTGCTCGAGAGCACTTGGATTGGAGCATAGAGCAATGGCAGTCGGTCCTGTTCACAGATGAGACGAGGATGTGTCTCTATGGCAGCGACAGGAGAGGTCGGGTGTACCAGCGTCCTGGTGAAAGGTTTTCACAGTGCTGCTTTGTTGAAACAGTTGCATATGGTGGCGGTTCTTGCATGATGTGGGCTGGAATTTCCTTAGAAGCAAAAACGGACCTTGTTTTCGTTCCTGGGGGAGGCCGGGGAGGAGGTCTGACCAGTGATCGTTACATTGAAAATGTTCTACTGGATCAAGTTGTCCCTTATCAAGGCTTTATTGGGGATAATTTCATCTTGATGCATGACAATGCCCGATGTCACACTGCTCGGGCCACACGTGAGTTCCTGAGTGAAGTTGGAATTCACACTATGGATTGGCCAGCGCTCAGTCCCGATTTAAATCCCATTGAGCACATATGGGACGAGCTCAAAAGTAAAGTTAGGGCGAGGAATCCAGCTCCGACAAACATCAATGAGCTCAAGACTGCGTTGGTAGAAGAGTGGGGTCGAATACCACAATCATCAATTAAAAAGTTGATAAGGTTGATGAAGAATCGCTTGAGAGCAGTGATCAGGGCTAGAGGAGGGAACACCAAATATTGACACGAATAACTTTTTTATCTTATGCATATTTTGTTTCATTTATACCCAATAACCCCATACTGTGAAATTGTATGAATTTTCAAAAATTTTTACAATATCTTTGACATTCACCTTTTTTACTAACCTACTGAATCGATTTTCATGCAACTTACATAATTTTAAAGCTCAATTACTAGGATTTAATTATGTAAAACATTATACAGTGTGTTTCATATCCCCCTGTCCGATCTCAAACCACATATTACTGACTTGCTAGACATACTAGGAAAAATAATAAAAAAATCCAGGTCTTCATAAAACATCACAATTTATTTCCTTAGTATAGTATTAACGAGAAACACTACCCCGAAATTAGGGAAAATTCCCTAAACTAGCAACACTCCACTCAGCGGCGGTATCCTTTACGATTCTATTAATTCTATTAAGACCAGGCATTCCGAAATATGTTTTGCGTAAGCTCCGCCTTTTCTCCCCGCTAGCGGCCCCGGGCCGCCACCTCACCCCGCAGCTCGCCGCTGCGCGAGGTGAATGAATGTCTCGCTACGCGGGCTTCGATTGGAGTAGAGACGACTTTATGTATTTTATATTTTTTTGTAAATATTATCAATAGTTATTTGTGATATGATAATAAATTGACTAAAATATGCCATGAAAGGCAGTAATATGAATAATTCAATTGATTTATGCGACATGTTATAGTTGTAGTCAAAGCCATAGGCAGTGAAATCTTGTTTCAGAATGTCTTATTACTAATTTATTTTATTTATATTAATGATATGTTTCTTTTTATACTACTTTCATACATCAACGGACACGAAATAACAAATATGTGGATCACACAGTGTTGTCTCAGGTGGGAATCGAACCTACGACCACGGCGTAATGCCAAGTGCCAAGAAGACCTCTGAAATCACTATGCCATGCGTGCATATTATGACATAAAAAAGAGAAGTTCTTATTTATAATTTACTAATATCTAATTACAACGGCTACGTTACATTGATATTACAATGTAACTCACTTATTATATTACAATAATCAACGATTATAAAACGGATTGCATTTTTTCTTGGGTTGCGGCTTTGACGTCGTTCCGAAGGTGTCATAGGCGGCGGCTATGAAAATCACGCCTTTTTAAGATTAATTAGGGTGTTTATTTTAAATTGTCTTTCAGGATAAATACCACGTACCTTTATATGAAGTAACCGATATGTCGGTACTGTTGCAAGCGCCATGTTCACGGATGTACATGATGTACGGATGATGTACGGATGTACACGCTTATACATCTACATTTGATTCCTACCAAACGGAGACACATGTTTTAAAACAGTTTTAAGTTCAACCTAATTACAACCATGATTTCTAGTAATAAAGTCACAAATCGTAAAACTGGTATCTAATACTTACGACCAATCGTAGAAAATTTGCGGCATAAACGGCTGTATCTTTTTAATGCATAGACTTAGAACAGATTTTTTGTCTATTGTCCAAGGGACAGAAGAACTGAGTATTTGGTATACATTTCAGTTTATTACCTTTACACGTTCCTGAGGAAAAAGTAAAAAAACACGGCGATGTAGGTATTTCGAGCTCGCTCTTCCAAATAAATAAAGTAAAAAAAATGTTCGTAATGAATGATTGACCAATATAATTATGATTTTAATTTTCGTAAGACAAAGAGTATACATGTAAACATCTTTATATGTATATTTCTTGAGTGCGTGTGTACGTCACTGAACTCCTCCTAAACGACTGGACCGATTTTGATGAAATATTTTGTGTGTTCAAGGCGACTTGAGAATGGTTTACCATGCGCTACCATCGCAGTGTTAAATCTATATTAATAAACTCGTACGAGTGTCTATTTTTTTAAGCCAAAAAAAAAAATTGGTTGCCTGTAAAGTCGGTATACGGGCGAAAGTTTTACGTGACAACGACTTTGAGTGGTAAAATAATTTTAATGTGAATATTCATTCGTATAGTAGGAAGAAGGATGAAAGACGCGTGCCTTTCACTTTTTATGTCTGTCTCTCTCGCTCTTAGGCGGGACGCGTGCCTCTCACTCGCTCCCATTGTGAGCGCATAACGTGAGCGGAGCGTAACGCAGTTTCTTGAAGTGTCACCCGGCAAACCAATTTATAAGACGTTGTCACGTCAAAAATATTTCGTTTCCAAGGTATTATTTTCGCGTAGTATGACTTGGCATGATGTGCAAAACGAGTAGACTTCGGCTTGATGATGGGTCTTATGACATCCTGTATATCATATATCATATAACATATAATATATAACATATAACAAATAACATACAACATAAATAACATATAACACACAACATATAACATATTACATATAACAAATAACATATAGAATGTAACATATATATGTTATAATAACATATAACTTATAACATAAATAACGTATGACATATGTCATATGACATATAATATAACATATATGATATATTACATACGACTCATGACATATAAACATAGGTATTATAAAGATAAAAACATATAAACCAACATACCTACCGGCCTTTAAATTACATCTAATATGTTGCCCTACAAAGTTCTATATCTTTCACTGAAAGTTCCATTCAAATCTGTTTAGCCATTTCAAGGATTACCCCGAAAAAACAGCAAGACAGACGACTTTAAAAAGAAAAACTTTGAATCGTGTAATATGGTCTTATATGTATAATATACATACATACATAGACTCACGCCTGTTTCCCCGAAGGGGTAGGCAGAGGCATATTAAACGCCCACTTTTCGCCAGTGTTTTGATACCACGTAATAGGTGGCGGGCCTATTGCCGCTTATCGGGATATTTTGTTTGCCAGAGCCTCGTCCGTTGATCGGCAGGTGCACCACTTGCAGGTGAGGTTGGCTTGGGACCCTAAGTTCTTGGTGGGAACCCTATGCATGTATAATATAATTAAAAAAATGGGCAAGTGCGAGTCTACCTGTTACCGTTAGTAATATTGAGCAAAAAATCCGAAAAAAAAACACGTTTAATGTATAGGACCCCCCTTAATATTTTCATTTTTTTTATTTTTAGAATTTGTTGTTATAGCGCCATCGGAAATACATAATTTCTACAAATTTCAGCTTTCTAGCTATCACGGTTTATGAGATACAGCCTGGTGACAGACAGACAGGATCCCGTTTTTACCTTTTAGGTACGGAACCCTAAAAAGACTTAGTTATTTTGAAATCACAGAGATACACTTGAATTTTGTTTATATGTTTAGATTACTATAGATTCATATTCCACACGAATGAAGTTGCGAGTATCGGATAATACTAATATATAAAGCTGAAGAGTTTGTTTGTTTGCTTGAACGCGCTAATCTCAGGAACTACTAGTCCGATTAGAAAAAGCGAGTGCTTTTCAGTGTTAGATAGCCCATTTATCGAGGAACGCTAAAGGCTATGCAACATCACGCTATGAGCCACGGTAGCGGAACAGTAGCCTTAAATAACGCGGGTGTAACCGCGGGCTCAACTAGTGTTTAAATAAAGAAAATTGGCGATCACGGCGAGCAAGTGTGGCCGGTAACCGTGGAAACCGGGCTTGTAGGTATCGAAATTTCGTAGAAAAAAATATTTTTAAAATATCTACATTGATAGGAATTTGTGAAAATCTAATACTAAAATAAAAATCTGTAAATCTATTAGGGATAAATAAAACGAACATGACACGAAAATATAATCATGTTGATAGTAACATAATAATATAAAGCTTATTTTATAATTTTGCATAGATGAAATCGACTCCATAGTTCCCAGTTCTAATACTTTATCAAAATATTAGGTAAATTTAATTCGATAACAATCCTTTGCATATCTCATGATTCTAGCATTATTCTTCAATAAGTCAACTTTCTTTTTATTTTTAACATAAGATCTCTTATTTACCTTGTTACCCATATTATTTTTTATGTTTTATTTCTTATTTTACGAAACAAATCGTAATAAAAATACCTATAGTTGCGCGCGAACGCGATACACGTCCACGTCGGACGGAGCGCGTAGCTCGAGTGACAAGCTAGCGCGCCCGGCTGAAGTAAACGCTATGACATCAGTAATAACGTTAAATATCGGGTGCGGGCGTAAAGTGGGTCAAACCACTTCAAGCATGGAAAAAGTTGAAAATCTTGTGTTGTTTATTAATATAGTAATACACACATCAACAAAGTCTAGGGATATTTTATATTTCATCAAATATCTAAAAATCTATGAAGAATTTTCTGATACAGTAAATAGAAGAATCATAGATTATTTTAAGGTCTTTAATAAAAATAAAAAACATTTCGTGTTTTTTTTTTGTTTTAAATAAAAAAAATATTTTTTTTAATCATCATGGAAAATTAGTATGATAACAACAAACATTTCTTCTTAAAAAACTATTAATTTTAATAAAAATGGAAAAAATCTTGTAAAATCTAATCATTAATAATCAGTGTTGCCACCTCTTACATTGATTACACATCGACATCGATTGTTAATACTTAAAATTAAATTGTCAATGTCTTGCTGCGGTATGAGGTCCCATGTCCTTTGCAAGTGTTCGTTAAGTTGTTGCTCAGTCGTCAAATTTGGTGGAAAATCTCTCAAAGCTTTTCTTTGTAACATGTCCCAGGCATGCTCGATAGGATTTAAGTCGGGCGACTGTGCAGGCCAATCCAAAACTTGAATATCGTGCTCTCGGAGAGCGGTCGATACCAGCCGCGCCGTATGGCAAGGAGCATTATCGTGCATGAGTAGAAATTCATGGCCTATTTGAGTTCTGTGTGGGACAATAACGGGCTCTACTACCTCCTCGTGGTATTTTTGTGCAGTCATGCTGCCTTGGATCCAAACGAGTTGGGTTCGTCCGCCAAGACGAATTCCTGCCCACACCATGATTGTCCCGCCTTGGTATGGGTGGACCTCCTGAGGGTGCCGTAGACGGCTAACTCTCCCTGGAGCTCTCCAAACGCGTGTTCTTCGTGAATCCGGGTGAAACCCAAACCGGGACTCATCGGTGAACAGCACCAAAGACCATTGTTCGTCACTCCATGGTAAATGCTCCCGAGCCCACGAAAGCCGCCGACCGCGATTGCCACGTCGCAATGCTGGAACACGCAATGGTCTTCGAGCATGAAGATCAACTTCATGTAACCTTCTTCGCACGGTTTGGTCGCTTACCAGCAGCTGGTGGTCCTCCTGGAGCCTTTGCACTAGTTGCAGCGCTGTGATATTGGGTTGTCTTCTGGCGGTCATTTGGAGAAATCGATCCTGTCTCTGCGTAGTAACACGATATCTACCTGTGTGCTGTTCGGCCACATCTCCAGTACTGCGATAACGTGACCACAACCTTGATATCACATTTTGACTGGTATGTAGGGCCTCAGCAACGACGCGTTGAATTGCACCATTTTCTAACATGCCCACGGCTCGTAACATTTCATCTCGACTCAAATGACGACGTGACATGACTTTTAAAGTTCGTACGTCACGTTAAATTAAAAAAGAAAAACAATTAAAAACCCTTTTCATTAATAATTATAATAAAACAGTTTTAACTTTCTTTAATGTAACGAATTACTAGCAAATTTGCCGCCATATTTTGTTTATTATTTTGTTTTTTTTCTTTCCATGTTCAAATTTTGAAAATAGAATAAAAGAGGTTTTAATCTGTATATAAACTTTTTGTGGAAACTAACAAGGTTCTAAACTATAAACTCGTAAATAATTTAGGATTAAGATATCCCTAGACTTTGTTGATGTGTGTATTTGTCCTACAGAAAAAATGTCTTGAACTACACTAAAACGTAGGTTTCTTTTATGTTTATTGTATACTTCAGAAAGAACAGTGAATATTTTATTCAAATATTTTGAATATGCTTTGCAAGTAGTGTGATTTTCAAATGAAAATGTTATCGAGCGAATATCGTCTAATCATGTATCTGTTCTTGAACAAAGATAGACAAGGGCCTAAATAATTGTTTGCTGAAGTTTCACTTTCCTAGTATCTATGACTGTTTCAGAATATCGCTTCAAAATAGCATAAAATTCGGAATGCCTGCTCTTAAAATATTGTCGGCTTTTCGTGTCAAAGGGCATGCCGCCTTTAAAATAGTGCAATTTTACCGTCAAACGAGCCGCATGACACAGTACCGAAACGCGGTAGATATGTTTACGTTCGATAGCAGTTAATTTCGATTTAATCAATTTGAACAGAAAATGTGACACAACATTCATTTTTCAAAGAATTATTACATTAATGATATTACGATATCGACACATTACGTAAACAATACTTAAATAATATTTTTGTGTTACAGAACTTAGTAGATCATAGACAAAAGACTATGATCTGCTAATTTCGGTAACCTAAATCAAATAAAAAAGTTACAACATTTTTATGTTATAACAATATTTTAAAAACAAACAACAATTTTGCGCTGGATACGTGCCCATCTCGTACGGGGTCAATAATAACATATCGATAAAAACAGAACTCCAATAAATATCATTGGTTACATCCCTAGCTGGCTATTTTTTACGACTTCAATTTGCCTACTGATCACTCAGTCTTGCCCTAGGATTGTTTTCGTTCGGACTTCCGGAATAACTTACGTTGTGAAATAGTTACGTCGTCGGTCGTATTCAAACTCTGAATACTTTAACATTTCGATGTGTTTAGGTAGGAGTGAATGCAACTCATGCAGGTGCACGTAGCGATAAGAAGGAACAGTTCGCTGGACCACCAGGTCAGCCAGTGCCTTTGGAGCGCGTTGTTCAACGGCTTCACCACCTCGTGATCTACAGTGTGCTAGTTAGTGTGCTTTCAAATAGGTACCTTTGATGAAAAGGTACCGTAAGTGTCTCAATGGTCTTAACCTTTACGGTCGACATGTGGAGCATGATCGTCGTACGCAGCTTACAAGTAAGTTGATGTTTTTCGTAATTAAAGGTAACCTGCCTAAGTAAGATTTAAGAGCGTATACGCCTCGAGCGGCGGCTCGAGTTTAGGTTTTTGTAGTACCGCGGTCGTCCGCGCACCGCGCATGCGAGACCCGGCGCACTGTGACGGTATCGCGTGGAATAATAATCTTGATCCTTCTTGCCATACATGAACAGTATTCGTCTATGTAATACGTCGATTATGATATGATAGTATTCAAATTAATTATTTTCAATGCACATGAATTTAAAGGTATCAAATAAAGCTAGATATTATTTGTTTAGTAGGATGAAGTTTCTCAGGATAATAACGACTCTCTATAATAATTTGGCGCAGTTTTATTATATGAGAGAAATAATTTATAATTGTCATCTACATAATTGTTACATTTCAAATATACATCTATTGCGTTATTGATGTATGAAAACCCACGAATAACACTAAATACAAAACCAACAGAGTTAGGTAAAAGAAAATACTTAATTAATTAAAAGTATGAAAATATATACAATATGCTAATTTGCATTTGCAATATATTTTAATTATACAATATATATTATATTCAGTGTGCGATGATATAAATCCCTCTTTTTATTAAATGTTACTTAGATAGTAAATAAGAAGACCAATTCTTCGTATTTTATATGACATTGAAATTATATTTTGAACGAAATGAGATTAAATTTTCAAATTGACTCCGAATTGGTATTTTTCTAATTTAAATGTAATTATCATCTAATTTCACTTCTATTGTTCGACGTTGACACATTGTTTCATTAACAACAGGCAGCGATAACTTACTGGAGCTACCAACGGACTGCTATGCAGAGGGAATCGGGTTCGAATCCACGAAATGCTAGAACGATGATGATGATGACATTGTTCAATTAAAGATCTAGTCACGATAACATTCCAATATCTGTTTATTTAGGAGAATACCATTTGTGACATGAGTATGACACTGACATTAGATGAAAACTGCATTTTGAACAAATATAATTAGAAGAATTGGGTCTCAAAATAAACTGTTAACTGGTGCAGAATAAGACTGCATGGTAGGTACGTGTGCTTGTATGTGTTAGGTACCTGCAATGCGCGCACGTGGTTTTATTTGTTGTTCTAAAACCAACTTCACGTTATAGCCTTTTTAATGAAATACTTCGGTTGGATGGTATCAAATATATACAGATATAATATGTAGGACTTTGTTGTGTTTTATGCTTATACTAGCTGTCGCCCGTGGCTCCGCCCGCTTGGATGTCGGTTATTGCGATTGATTGATCAGACAAATATAAAATCGTAGGGCAAGTGAAATTTCTATCATAATGTTTACTCTGGATACGCTACACTCAAAATTATTTTTTTTAGGTAATTTTATTTTCTTCCGTGTGGTGACGGATTAAGAATACGGAATGTCACCACCCCATGGGTGTCGTAAGAACCGGCAGAGGGAGCATACTATGCAGACAACAGCACTGTAAGAGAAGGAAAACTTGATACAAACCCTATACCAATCCGTTTGGCCAGCGTGGTATAGTAGGCTAATTCCTCCTTTCAAAGAACATGTTCGCGAGTTGCCTACATTATAAGACGTAAGTGGATGCTCCTGTTACACAATATTCACACTGGAAGGCTACTACAGCAGTTAAATTTGTAACTGCATTATTTAAGTATTATGTATGTTCCTAATTACTATTTACAAGTAATTAATTACAATGTGAAACAGTTGCAGCTCCTTACAAAAACAAAATATGTAACATAACACTGGCGATTAAAAAGAGTGGCCACGAGTTTTATTGCCCGTTCTTTCTCGTGGTTCTACCTATTGCTTTGCGAATGGGCAGTAAATGTAAATGTAGAAGCATTAAGTAATGTACATTAAAATTTGACGTTCATAAGCGTCACCTTGTGACCTAGATGAATAAATGATTTTGACTTTGACTTTGACTTGACTTTAAAGGAGAGGCCTAGTCCAGCAGTGGACTGTTAAAGGCTGATGATGATGATGATGATGAATTTTATTTTCAAGTTTTTAGTTTTGTTGTTAGTTTATACTTCTCATTCTATTTTCATAGTGAGCCCTTTTCTACCAATCAAGCCCTGTCATTCGATACCCATATTGAGTATTTGTGGAAAATAGGTAATCCGCCATTTTGTGGCGGCGGACATCTTGGATTTTTCATGGTGAGCCCTATTCTACCCATCAAGCCCTTTTATTCGATACCCATATTGATGTATTTGTGGGAAATATGTAATCCGCCATTTTGCGGCGATAGCCATCTTGGATTTTTAATAGTGAGCTCTATTTTACGAATCAAACCCTTTCATTTGATACCCATATTGAGGTATTTGTGGAAACTAGGTAATCCGCCATTTTGCGACGACAACCATCTTAGATTTTTCATAGTGAGCCCTATTCTACCAATCAAGCTCTTTCATTTGATACCCATATTGAGGTATTTGTGGAAAATAGGTAATTCGCCATTTTGTGGCGGCGGCCATCTTGAATTTTTCATAGTGAGCTCTATTCTACCTATCAAGCCCTTTCATTTGATACCCATATTGAGGTATTTGTGGGAAATATGTAATCCGCCATTTTGCGGCGATAGCCATCTTGGATTTTTAATAGTGAGCTCTATTCTACCAATCAAGCCCTTTCATTCGATACCCATATTGAGGTATTTGTGGAAAATATGTAATCCGCCATTTTGCGGCGACAGCCATCTTGGATTTTGCCTAGTGAGCTCTATTCTACGAATCAAGCCCTTTCATTTGATACCCATATTGAGGTTGTTGTGAAGTAATACAATATGATCTGCCATTTTGTATCGGCGGCCATCTTGATATTACAATCATTTAAATATTATCTTTTATTCTTGATGACAATATGAGTGTACACCAAATATCAGATCAATCTGTCATCAGGAAGGGGTAAAGTTCCAATCAATAGCTTTCAGAGCTGAGGGTTTTTGCCGACTTAGTTGATACTTTTCCTTATATTATGGCAACATTATAAAAAATCGTTATGAATTGTAGCCTATGTGTTATTCTGATGTATAAACTATATTATTGTAAAGTTTCATCCAAATCCGTTCAGTAGTTTTTGCGTGAAAGAGTAACAAACATCCATCCATCTATACATACATCTTCACAATCTTTCACATTTATAATATTAGTAGGAAACGTTGAGAAAAAAAAATACGGATCAAGATGCTTTAGCCGCGCTATAAACGTTTTGGAATGCAATATTTACGTAAAATGGCGGACGCGGACGCGAGCGACAGGTCCGTCCTCTGAGAGCGCTCAGCGCTGAATGGCGGACATTGCATCGTGCTTCGAGATTTATAGGTCTTTTTAAAAAAATCATATTAATTACAAACGAAAAGTTTAGATTTCAATTTTTTTATATGACTTAAAATGAATCTTAAGGTTTCTAAATATGTATATATCTTTTTAATAATCACAGTAGTTTTTTAGATATAAATGCAAAATTGCGGGCTAAAATTAAGCAAAATGAACTGTTTTGATCGCCGATTTTCTTGAAAATTATGAATGAAAGTACAATTTCTTTTTTAAGCACTCGCTTGTATAACTTTGGCTTGTACAGTACATAGCCCAAGAAGACAGGCCTGCTCGATTTGTCAAAATTCCTGGCAATTTTTGCCAAGGGTACGTCATCGGGAATGCCTTAGGTTATATTTCTTTGATCGGGAAAGTATGATGGTTCTCAAACTTTTCATATCACAATTTACTTACAAGTTTGTGGGTAAATTGTGAATTGACAAAGTTGCTTCAATTATCATAAATTCATAATATATAAAGGTACATACCTATGTTATGTTATACCTATTCGAAATAAAAAGTAAAGGCATATTATAAAATAATATATATAAAATAAAAAAGGAAAATAAATCAGTAAAATCAATGTAGGTAAATAGGAGCTTCTAATAATCGATATTAGTTAGGTGGTATAGCTTTCTTTTTTATTATGCGTAATTATGCTTCTATTAAGCTTTCGTAATCGTATATAAGTACGCAGATCTTAACATCGATTTTATAATGTCATTTTTGTGGGGAGCTTCTTTTTATGTCTTGATAGACGACATTTGCCACATGCGTAAATAATTTTTATAACACAATGATTTTTGTGGTACTCAATAATTTTTTTATCCAATATTTTAAAAACATCCAACAGTTCTTTACTTGGATATATTAAGTTGCCCGATATATTAAGTTAACCCATTTACTTGTACAATTCTTGTATATAACACATCACCATGATGATAGAAAAGTTTGGGAATATCAGTTAAAAATGAGTAAACGAGTGAACACGAGCGACTTTTTAATGTGTTGGAAAGAGAAACGTTTTCAATAGCTGAGTACTTTGTATCTGTCAATGCTGTCACCAGAGTAATGTTGCCAGTACTGTAAATATATTGTACTCATTTTAATCGATAGGTTATTTGTATAAAAATATTAGGCCAGTAAGAGTAGCATTGCTGAGCTCAAAATGTTATTAAATCGTAACAAATAACTATGAGATATGGACTTGTATGGTATTTTGTTCTTAAAAGATCTCCAATTAGATAATATTTACCCTAAACAGCTTTTTTCAAAAAGTGGCAATGAAAATGTGACGTCATTTTGACGTCATTTCGCCGACCCACGGCACGCTGTCACCGAAGTGAGCAGGCCTGTCTTCTTGGGCTATGGTACAGTATACATTTACAGAATTATAGAACGATAAGTTTTCATAGCACTAGCGACCATTAATGTTGGCCTAAGGTACAGAAATGACGAAAATGAGTTTTTTAAATTCATTCGTTTTAAAATATTTACTATAGTAACCCATGTATTTTTCTTCAGCACTCTCTTGATAAAGAACTGAACTTTCATATTTTCTGTATCTTTTACATTCATTGTTATTTATCCGTAACGTAATAGAACAATAAAAACCCGCAAAATCGCCTCCGACAGAATAAACGCTCTAAAAAATTAGTAATTACCGTAAATACTGCAGCGCTCATAGCGTGACTAAGCTTTTGGATCGTAATAGTTTGGCAAAGTTAAGTAACGGTTGCACAGGTCATCACTTGTATGGGTACCCACGTACTCAAAAGGCACGTAAAACTGAATCTAAGAATCGTAAGGCCATTTCGTAGGCCTTCGGGTGATCTGAAATGTCTAAATACACGGACACCAAAGTTGGCTACGCACTGTTACGAAACAAACAAACAAACAACGTAAACAATACCTTCGTTTTACCTAATGCAATAAACCAGCTGTTGTGCATAGAGATGGGCGGGTGGGTAAAAATTGGGAAGGTAAAAATTGGAAGGAAAGGGTAAAATAGGTAAAAAAGAAAAAATACCCATTTTTACCGGGTATTCATAAAAAATACCGGGTAAAAATTAGTTATATCTTTATATTATTTAAATGCCTTCGCCATGAAATTAATACTGTTCTTATACATATAATGTAATTGGCTTCGTCATCATTACTACGATCTACCTTGTTAGTTTTGACCTTGACCATTGAAGATAAAATATTGATTTTAATTAAAACGAAGTTAAATATCTTTTAAATCTTTAATCAACATACATTTTCTATTAAAATAAACTGTTTAGAATAGAAACAAATATAATAGATTGCACATGATTGAAATGAAACTGAATGCTGCACACAACCTTATAGAATATATAAATAAGTAACATAATTACACATGGGATGTGGACGACTTCAGTGGCAGGGTTGTGGATGCTGTCCATACAACGGGCTTGAAGTTCTTTAAGCCCAAAACGAAGAAAAGAGCCAATAAAATCTCGGGTCCGACCCTCGAGCTCATAGAGGAAAGGCGTAGGATGCTTCTGCTATCCTCCGACGACATGCCAAAATATCGGCGTCTCATTAGGCGGATCTCTAAGTCTCTGACTCGCGATTTCCGCCAATACAACACTAAATGTATTCGAGAGGTGATCGAGCGGAATAAGGGTTCCAAAGTGTTCCAAAGAGATCTTTCTTTTGGGCAGAGTCAGCTGACAAAGCTGAAGACGGCGGATGGCGGAATTGTCTCGTCCAAACCTCAGCTCCTGGAGGAGATCGAACGGTTCTATGGACAGCTATACACGACTACACGAACACCTGTTACCAGGGCCGAACCGTCCCTATGTGCAATGTGCGCGGCGCACACAGGCGCCAGGGTGACAGGGGCGCCGCGCGCCGAGATATGCGTTAATTTTAACAGTTATTTTCGAAAAAGGATGCCAAAAAAGGCGCTTCACAGATTTCGCACACAGGCGCCGCAGTGGCGTAGGGAGTGCCACCCATCCCATATTAAAAACGACATCGAGAGTTAGCCTGGGATTGTTAGGCATAGACTAAAAAAAAAAAGGTCATCCACCAACTTCCTGGTGCCTAGCTTACGCCACTGCACAGGGGCTTCATAGATTTCGCACACAGGCGCTGGATTGGGTCGGAACGGCCCTGCCTGTTACTACTTCAGCCACAGACCCTAGAGCTGGATTGATCCGACACTATACCGAAGATATCCCGGACGTCAGCATGCACGAGATTAGTGTAGCCCTAGAATAACTAAAAAACAACAAGGCACCGGGTGATGACAGCATAACTACGGAGCTTCTAAAAGCTGGCGGCACACCTGCCGTGGAAATGCTTCAGAAGCTATTCAATTCCGTCATACTCGAGGGCGAAACGCCACAGGCATGACTTAGAAGGGTGGTGGTGCTTTTCTTCAAAAAGGGCGACAAAACTCTTTTGAAGAACTACAGACCCATTCCCAGACTAAACTACACTTCTGAGTTACATCTATAATCGTCTCGAGAGCAAGCTAGACGACTTCCAGCCACCCGAACAAGCCGGATTCCGTAAAGGCTATAGCACCATATACCACATACATACGCTGCGGCAGGTTATACAAAGGCCCGAAGAGTATAACCAGCCTCTATGCTTAGCGTTTGTGGACTATGAGAAAGCCTTTGATTTGATCGAAACCTGGGCAGTGCTGCAGTCTCTCCAACGGTGCCAAATTGAATATCGATATCGGTGTTTTACGAAAACGCCACCATGTCAGTCTGCCTCCAGGACCAGAGCTCAAAACCTATTCGGCTACAGCGAGGGGTGAGGCAGGGAGATGTTATATCTCCGAAACTCTTCACCGCTGCGCTGGAAGACCTTTTTAAGCTTCTGGACCGGGAAGGACTCGGCATCAACATCAACGGCACCTTCGATTTGCTGATGATATCATAGTCATAGCTGAGACCATGGAAGACGTCAGCACAACGCTCGATGGCCTCTGTAAAGTCTGCCAAGTAGGTCTTGAGATGACCATGGACAAGACGAAAATCATGTCTAACGTCCATGTCTTACCTGCTCCTATACAGGTTGGGAACTCCACACACGAAGTTGTCGACAAGTACGTCTAGCTGAGACAAATGATCCAATTAGGTAGGTCCAACTTCGAGAAAGAGGTCATTCGTCGAATCCAACTCGGTTGGGCGGCGTTCGGGAAGTTACGGCATATCTTCACGTCCGATATCCTGCAGTGTCTCAAGACGAAAGTTTTTGACCAGTGTGTGTTGCAGTGATAATCTACGGCGCTGAGACGTGGTCGCTAATTATGGGCCTTATCCCAAAGCTACAGCCAAAGGTCAC
Organism: Euclidia mi; assembly: GCA_944739405.2. NCBI lineage: Eukaryota > Metazoa > Arthropoda > Insecta > Lepidoptera > Erebidae > Euclidia > Euclidia mi. The sequence goes on from OX123184.2 coordinate 89,306,643, forward strand.
TCAGAGGGCGATGGAGAGAGCTATGCTCGGAGTTTCCCTGCGAGATCGAATCAGAAATGAGGAGATCCACAGGAAAACCAAAGTCATCGACATAGGTCTCCGAAAAGCCAGGCTGAAGTGGCAGTGAGCAGGGCATATAGCATGAAGAACCGATGGCCGTTGGAGCAGGCGGGTCCTGGAGTGGCGACCACGTACCGGAGCAGGCAGCAGGGGTAGGCCTCCCGCAACGTGGGCCGACGATTTGGTTGAGATCGCGGTGCGTGGTTGGATGCGGGCGGCTCAGCATCGGTCTGTGTGGAGAACCTTAGAGGAGGCCTATGTCCAGCAGTGGACGTCTCTAGGATGACATGATGACACATAGGTATATCTAGAAAACATTTCAAAACTAATAAATGAGTAACAATTACTTCGATTTTTCATTTCAGTTCAATAATTACAATGCAACCTAGACAGTAAAAATAAAATATTAAAACTGCACAATTCGTTTGAATCCCTCATTGGACAGTTGTAGTGCTATAACTCTTCTCTTGTCCTAATGAGAAAACAATGTCCGCGTATGTTGTTCTGACGTCGGTCACAAATAAAATAAATTATAAAATAATAGTTGTATTTTTTAATAAATACTTACATACAGGTCAGTATTTATTAAAAAATACAACAATTATTTTAAATTAAACTGATTTTAATTTTTACCCGGTATAAATTAAAAATGGGTAGGTAAAAATGGGTATAAATGGGTATTTACCCAAAGTCTGGGTTTTTACCGGGTATATGCCCATCTCTAGTTGTGCAACAAACTCATAAATAAAATGGGTATACCTACCTACCTAAAATGATGGCACGTGTAAAGTTGACGTTCGGCTTTTGTCAAAGGATTAGGTAACTAGACGCGGCCGCCGGCCGCCGGCCGATGCACTCAACGACCTTTTATGAACTTTAGGTAGATACCTAGTTATTACCACAGTCAAATAATCCATGCTCTTTATACTGTGTTATTACGATTTATGAGTCTTCAGTGTTGCCATGGGTAATCTGATGTGATATTATTTAAAGTTAATTAAATTTACCAGGGAAAATTTTATCTTAAATTTCCGTGAATTAATGACAAATACCTCATCATTTTAACTATCCAAGGGTGTATAGGACATAATTACATTATATAGAACAAATTGGTGCATAGAATGCATAGATTCTGAACCTAACTAAAAATAAATATGGTAACTTTGAGCCTCAATATCTTCTGAAGCAGTAATTTCTCAGGTATAGTGCAAGTAAAGAATGTTCGTAATGATGAAATGGGATTTAAACTTTCATTAAGGGTCTTTTTATACCCCGTATAAGAAAAACAACAATCTAACATCGTTTTTACCTAGACATGGGTGCACAATATTTATAAATAATAGTAAAATACATCTAAACATTAACAAAATTTAAAATCGGGTACTCATACTCATATCAGTACTTAACTAGGCTGTCCTGTCAAATCTTATTAGACTACTAAGCAGAGCCTGAGTCCTTCTAAGACAAAAAGTTGTGGCTGCAACCCTGGTAACGTTAAGTTCATTATAATGACACATTTCAGTACTTACTCTGAATAACTTGTGAGCAGCACAAGTCCATTAGGTCTTTATATTATATATATATATTTTTTTAAACACAGTTTTCATTGCATCATCGATAACGATATTGTGCCTTTCAAGCCGTGTCCACCTGCCCTTCCTTTAAAATGACTCATTTATCCTCTCTCATCCATGCATACATACATATCTCATCTATGCAGTCTATCAACAACATAATAATGTAATAATATGTATCTCAAAAGGAGTTAAAACAGCGAGAGTGTTAATAAATAGTTTAGCATACTTCAATTTTCTCGCAGTGCGAGTTTTAGTAAATGGCAGACTACTTAAAAGTATGATTTAGTTTTCTATTATCAGAAAGCGTAGTGCGAGTTGCAACAAAATAAACCGAATAACTTAACAACGTTGTACCTAAGTGAATATACATTTTCACGGCGTAAAGTGAAAAGTACAGAGTGCGAGTGAGCGGCTAACTTGGGCTATATTCTACTCGCGCGACGTTTGTTCACCGTGGGCCGCGTTCGTTTTTTTTCGTATGTCGGCAGCACGGATATAAACCAACCAAATGTCATATGCGCTTTTGTAACGTTATGAGCAAGGAGACGTAGTATGTATCCACTTTAGTAGGATAACATACTTGTTGTAGTTTGTCTACGCATATTGCTATTTACGTTTATCTTATGTCAACTTTTTTACTTTGTTAGTTGTTGATAATAATAGAACGCTTTAAATAAAAATGAAGACAAGCTGGCATCAATTCGATTTATTGATAACATTTATGGAACAGTAAGTAAAGAAGATCATTCTTGTTGATGTGAACGAAGTTACCAAATTCTTAGTTTCTTGTTGATGTGAGTTTGTGAAATATTTGGTGTTTTGTTTAAAGATTTTACCTTTGCTTCTAATGTGACCCGTTGCGAATTTCTCAAATCTGTTAATTCTCGTAGTTCGTCACACAAGAATTTAAAAGCTTCCTTAGAAAGGCGATAATTTCTTTTAAATTCCGCGTCTGTGAAATCGCACACACACTGCGAGCTTCTGCCCGTACTTTTATCATATTACCTACGTTGTTTTCTCTCTCTATCAGTCGATAACATTTTCCACGCAAAACAGTGTCGTGATGCCATTTTTTTGTAACTCATAAACAACGAAATTACAGAAAAATCTTTCTCTCACTACTAAAAGCTTAGTGACAGCGTTAACATACTCGCAAGTGAAAAAGTTAACGAACGAAGTGTCTAAATTGTTGTTATGACAACTCACACTCACAAAAATGTAGATTAAGCATGTTTACACGCTCACTTCACTAAGTGATTCGATAGTCACAAAGTAAGAAGTTAATTTAACAAACTCGTACTCGCTAAATTTGGTTCACGAGTTACCCGCCAGACGGCGCTGATCCAATGCCATACAAATTAGAGTTAACGTTAACGCGTTCGAGAAGTTAAAAAAACTCGCACAGAGCTTAATATTATATCGCATGTCGAAAGAACATGTATTCACAAAAAAGAGTAAATTTCTAGTAACCATAATACACATTCAGCTTATTTTGGAAGTAGATGATGTTGTGTGCATGTCGTAGAGTATTTTTATCATTATTTATTAGTAGGAAACAGCATGGGAGTTAGTACTGAAACTAACTGGGTAACCTGTAACCTGTGTTTACACTTCTAACTGTTTGAGCTGTATTAACGATGAATTTGCAAAACTTAATGGATTTCCAAAGAAAATGAACCTGGTTGATTACTGTAGACACCTTCGGTAGACTAAACAGACATGATATTCGGTTTTGAGTTATTACAGATTCCTTTATTTTCTTTGTCCCGTCATGTTTGTATAGAATTTCTTCCCATATAACAAATTCACGACTGATTCCTTTGTACCAGGAAGCAAAGACGATTCATGCCACTTCATTCGTAACTAAAATATAAAAATTCTTTTGCACAAATATTTTTAACAAACTATTTTTAAGCATTCTTTGAAACAATAAATTTTGCGATAAATTTAACTAATTTCTATTAAAAAATCTTTATAATTAGAGATTTTTTTAATTGAACAACGTCCTAATTGATTCAACGTTTTGAGAAACAACGTCCCATCTTAACATTGAACCCACAAATTGTTTCACAAACTCCGCCGAAAACCGTCCTTTTTTAACCTCAGACGCTAAAAACTTCAATAATGTTCGTAAAAAAACGTCTTAATATTCCATAAGGCCTCTACTTTTTGTTGCTCAATATTGCATAAAAATCGATTACTCTGTGAATATTAATTACGGTAATCGTTTTTTTGCTCCAGAGTTGCGTTTGCGAACAACTCCATCGAAAAACGTTCTAAATAATCATCGATCGCTGTTAACTATGAACTGAGTTAAAAAGTAATAAATATAATAATCTGTGTAAATTTAGGAACTTAAAGTGGTACATAGTGAAGTTATACTTGTAAAACATCGTTACTTACCAGAATTGAAATCTTGACATGGAAACGCGGTATGTAAGTTTGAAAACGCCGAACTAATATCAGGCTCTTCTGCATCTACTTGAATAATATTTAGTATTTTGCAAGATCCTGATATCTTTTAAAGTATCCCTTTTTATTTAAAATACTGAATAAATTAATTTTTTTCAAATATAATGTAAATTAAGTACAGAACACGAAAACGCCCCAATTTTCTTCTTCTTCCAATGAACATCGGCCGAACTGCTGATCGACCGTGGCGCTCGCGCCACCCGTACTCCCCGTGTCCCGTCCCATGTATACGTCGTGCGTTGTTGCGCGAAACAAATATCAGATGAAACGTTATTCGATTCTATATCTCCGAAAGTAAATAAGATACGAAAATTCTAAAAACACAGTTTTGTAGAGTTTGTATTCCTTATCCCATTTAGCTATTTAACACGATTTTGGTCTATGGTCACATGGAGCTCTATTCTACGGATAGGTCGATTTATTTTTATTTAATTTGGTATTAATCTGTAGATGGTAAAATAAATAAATATTTATTAAATAAACATCAAATATTTGAAAAAGTAAGATATTATGTTAACCAATGAACGGCCATGAGCATTTATTTTAAAAAGTACCTAGTCGAAGCGTCAATTTCATATTTAAAGTACCTTACTTGATGTGAATACCCATACTTCGGGAATTGATATTAGAACGGTCAGACATTCCTTTTTTATTGTTTTAAGCATTATTATTAGTAATTGGTGATTTTTACTATATTTAATAATTCCGAGGTGAATCCCTAAAGTGACTGGACTACTTATAGGTAATATGTTAATAATGACTGGCATAGAACAAAGTACACTTGCCTTATTAATGTTGGGTCAGCAGTATGTCGCATTTTCTTGAAGACATATATTAACTTACGCTGGCATTGTCTTATCTGTGACACAGGTGCTGCTGGCTGTCCCGCAAAACTGATGGCAGAGAAGAGGTTCATGAATTCTATCGACTATGGAGGCGCCTAAGAGCGCCGACATCTGTGGTATCTCAGACCTATTTTATTTCTATCTCTCTTTTCTTTAATTTATTTACTTTTAGTGTTGTTATACATTATGATAAACAACTTAATGAATGACTTAGATAATTTATCTGTATCGGAGTCGATGATATGCGAAGTTGAGAGTTGCAAACAATATCTTCCATCCCATTCTAACTCCTTGACCGTACTAACACAAACCATACGCAGCGTTTATAAGAATATTGATAATTTTGTCACTTTTCAACAAAGATTAAAAGTAACTTGTGACGTTATAATACTAACCGAATGTTGGCTCTCTAAGAAATACGACGTACCGATCATGCCAGGATACAATATGTACAATAGTAATGTAAATTATAATCAAAACGATGGAGTAATAGTGTACGTAAAAAATCACCTTACTGTCACTGTAGAGGAGCCTAACATGCAAGAATGTAACCGACTGCTAATTAAAATCGGCTTAGAATTTGCCATACTAGCCATGTACAGACCACCATCTTTCAAAAATGTTAACAATTTCTTTGACTCTCTCAACTGGACCTTACAATCTTTATCTTCTTTTAAAAATATAATGTTACTCGGAGACATCAACATCAATATTGTTCCATCTTTGCTCCTTTCATGGCTTACTGCCAGCACACGCGTTTCCTACACACGAAAGCGGGTCATGTTTGGATCATATCATACTAAAATCTATGTTTCCATCACTTACATTAGTCATGAACTCTACACTAACTGATCACAATGCGGTCCTACTTACCTTAAATTGTAAATTACCCAAACAAGACCACGTTCGCACTATTTCTAAATTAAATATAAATAAACTTGAAGATGACATAAGCAACATTAACTTTGGCCCAGTTTATAATTCTAGTGATCCGCAGTTTGGTATGTTATATGTTATAAACCATCTGCAACTTGCAATTCAGAAAAACACAACAAAAATATGTTTAAAAAACCAAAATTATAACATTAAGCCGTGGATCACTACAGGCCTTTTACGATGTATGAGACATAGAGATAAACTGCATATGAAGGCTAAATTAAATCCAGACAATTCAACTATACAATTATCCTATACACGATATCGCAATTTTTGTAATGATTTGCTTAAAAAGTAAAGGTAAGCTATGACAAAAGTCTATTAGAAAAAGCCGGTAAAAATAGTGTTACGCCATCTATCGGTGAATGGGGGTACTAGAAGAGATTGAATGTATCGGTGGTTTAAAGGTAATTCAGCTACTCTGTACTAGATGGCGTTGCTGTATCGAGTAATCGACTGTTCGAGATTATTTCGACAGTTTTGTGGAAGAGTCTAGAATGCGCTAGTGATGTTATCCGGCCAGTATAAATAGAGCGAGAGCGCGCGAGACAGGACAGTAACAATTGAATATCGAAGCGATAACAAGAAGCGAAGGGAAGTAATTCGAAAGTGTTCAGTGTTGTTCTAGTGGTGTGAATAGTGTGTTTTATAAGTGGAGGGAAAATTAAGTGTGTGTATCTAGCGTTATTGTGTTAGTGAATAAAGTTCAGTTTAAGTGGCATAGTGAGTTATAATTTATCGTCGAACCCCAGCTCGTAACAATAGCAAAAAGATTTGGCAATGTATTAAAAAGACGACATACACTGATAAACAACATGAGTCATCGTCAAGTTTATTACGCGCGCACTCATCACACCTAGAATCTGCTAATATTGCAAATAATTTTTTTGTCAATGTTGGCAAATGCCTCGCAGAAAAGGTACCGGGTCAATCCATAGAGATATTAAGAATAGAGTGGCAGAGTGGGGCCTATTCGTGCCGCCGGTGGGAGAGAGAACGCAACATTAAAGGCCCCCTGCATCTCTCTCTAACAATACATGCACAACATCAACATTACGCAGTGGCGTGCTACCTGTAACTATTATTTAAATCAGTTTATTAGTAATCAATCTGATGTGATATTATTTAAAGTTAATTAAATTTACCAGGGAAAATTTTATCTTAAATTTCCGTGAATTAATGACAAATACCTCATCATTTTAACTATCCAAGGGTGTATAGGACATAATTACATTATATAGAACAAATTGGTGCATAGAATGCATAGATTCTGAACCTAACTAAAAATAAATATGGTAACTTTGAGCCTCAATATCTTCTGAAGCAGTAATTTCTCAGGTATAGTGCAAGTAAAGAATGTTCGTAATGATGAAATGGGATTTAAACTTTCATTAAGGGTCTTTTTATACCCCGTATAAGAAAAACAACAATCTAACATCGTTTTTACCTAGACATGGGTGCACAATATTTATAAATAATAGTAAAATACATCTAAACATTAACAAAATTTAAAATCGGGTACTCATACTCATATCAGTACTTAACTAGGCTGTCCTGTCAAATCTTATTAGACTACTAAGCAGAGCCTGAGTCCTTCTAAGACAAAAAGTTGTGGCTGCAACCCTGGTAACGTTAAGTTCATTATAATGACACATTTCAGTACTTACTCTGAATAACTTGTGAGCAGCACAAGTCCATTAGGTCTTTATATTATATATATATTTTTTTTTAAACACAGTTTTCATTGCATCATCGATAACGATATTGTGCCTTTCAAGCCGGGTCCACCTGCCCTTCCTTTAAAATGACTCATTTATCCTCTCTCATCCATGCATACATACATATCTCATCTATGCAGTCTATCAACAACATAATAATGTAATAATATGTATCTCAAAAGGAGTTAAAACAGCGAGAGTGTTAATAAATAGTTTAGCATACTTCAATTTTCTCGCAGTGCGAGTTTTAGTAAATGGCAGACTACTTAAAAGTATGATTTAGTTTTCTATTATTAGAAAGCGTAGTGCGAGTTGCAACAAAATAAACCGAATAACTTAACAACGTTGTAAGTGAATATACTTTTTCACGGCGTAAAGTGAAAAGTACAGAGTGCGAGTGAGCGGCTAACTTGGGCTAACTATTCTACTCGCGCGACGTTTGTTCACCGTGGGCCGCGTTCGTTTTTTTTCGTATGTTGGCAGCACGAATATAAACCAACCAAATGTCATATGCGCTTTTGTAACGTTATGAGCAAGGAGACGTAGTATGTATCCAATTTAGTAGGATAACATACTTGTTGTAGTTTGTCTACGCATATTGCTATTTACGTTTATCTTATGTCAACTTTTTTACTTTGTTAGTTGTTGATAATAATAGAACGCTTTAAATAAAAATGAAGACAAGCTGGCATCAATTCGATTTATTGATAACATTTATGGAACAGTAAGTAAAGAAGATCATTCTTGTTGATGTGAACGAAGTTACAAAATTCTTAGTTTCTTGTTGATGTGAGTTTGTGAAATATTTGGTGTTTTGTTTAAATATTTTACCTTTGCTTCTAATGTGACCCGTTGCGAATTTCTCAAATCTGTTAATTCTCGTAGTTCGTCACACAAGAATTTAAAAGCTTCCTTAGAAAGGCGATAATTTCTTTTAAATTCCGCGTCTGTGAAATCGCACACACACTGCGAGCTTCTGCCCGTACTTTTATCATATTACCTACGTTGTTTTCTCTCTCTATCAGTCGATAACATTTTCCACGCAAAACAGTGTCGTGATGCCATTTTTTTGTAACTCATAAACAACGAAATTACAGAAAAATCTTTCTCTCACTACTAAAAGCTTAGTGACAGCGTTAACATACTCGCAAGTGAAAAAGTTAACGAACGAAGTGTCAAAATTGTTGTTATGACAACTCACACTCACAAAAATGTAGATTAAGCATGTTTACACGCTCACTAGTCACTTCACTAAGTGATTCGATAGTCACAAAGTAAGAAGTTAATTTAACAAACTCGTACTCGCTAAATATGGTTCACGAGTTACCCGCCAGACGGCGCTGATCCAATGCCATACAAATTAGAGTTAACGTTAACGCGTTCGAGAAGTTAAAAAAACTCGCACTAAGCATACAGAGCTTAATATTATATCGCATGTCGAAAGAACATGTATTCACAAAAAAGAGTAAATTTCTAGTAACCATAATACACATTCAGCTTATTTTGGAAGTAGATGATGTTGTGTGCATGTCGTAGAGTATTTTTATCATTATTTATTAGTAGGAAACAGCATGGGAGTTAGTACTGAAACTAACTGGGTAACCTGTAACCTGTGTTTACACTTCTAACTGTTTGAGCTGTATTAACGATGAATTTGCAAAACTTAATGGATTTCCAAAGAAAATGAACCTGGTTGATTACTGTAGACACCTTCGGTAGACTAAACAGACATGATATTCGGTTATGAGTTATTACAGATTCCTTTATTTTCTTTGTCCCGTCATGTTTGTATAGAATTTCTTCCCATATAACACATTCACGACTGATTCCTTTGTACCAGGAAGCAAAGACGATTCATGCCACTTCATTCGTAAGTAAAATATAAAAATTCTTTTGCACAAATATTTTTAACAAACTATTTTTAAGCATTCTTTGAAACAATAAATTTTGCGATAAATTTAACTAATTTCTATTAAAAAATCTTTATAATTAGAGATTTTTTTAATTGAACAACGTCCTAATTGATTCAACGTTTTGAGAAACAACGTCCCATCTTAACATTGAACCCACAAATTGTTTCACAAACTCCGCCGAAAACCGTCCTTTTTTAACCTCAGACGCTAAAAACTTCAATAATGTTCGTAAAAAAACGTCTTAATATTCCATAAGGCCTCTACTTTTTGTTGCTCAATATTGCATAAAAATCGATTACTCTGTGAATATTAATTACGGTAATCGTTTTTTTGCTCCAGAGTTGCGTTTGCGAACAACTCCATCGAAAAACGTTCTAAATAATCATCGATCGCTGTTAACTATGAACTGAGTTAAAAAGTAATAAATATAATAATCTGTGTAAATTTAGGAACTTAAAGTGGTACATAGTGAAGTTATACTTGTAAAACATCGTTACTTACCAGAATTGAAATCTTGACATGGAAACGCGGTATGTAAGTTTGAAAACGCCGAACTAATATCAGGCTCTTCTGCATCTACTTGAATAATATTTAGTATTTTGCAAGATCCTGATATCTTTTAAAGTATCCCTTTTTATTTAAAATACTGAATAAATTAATTTTTTTCAAATATAATGTAAATTAAGTACAGAACACGAAAACGCCCCAATTTTCTTCTTCTTCCAATGAACATCGGCCGAACTGCTGATCGACCGTGGCGCTCGCGCCACCCGTACTCCCCGTGTCCCGTCCCATGTATACGTCGTGCGTTGTTGCGCGAAACAAATATCAGATGAAACGTTATTCGATTCTATATCTCCGAAAGTAAATAAGATACGAAAATTCTAAAAACACAGTTTTGTAGAGTTTGTATTCCTTATCCCATTTAGCTATTTAACACGATTTTGGTCTATGGTCACATGGAGCTCTATTCTACGGATAGGTCGATTTATTTTTATTTAATTTGGTATTAATCTGTAGATGGTAAAATAAATAAATATTTATTAAATAAACATCAAATATTTGAAAAAGTAAGATATTATGTTAACCAATGAACGGCCAAGCATTTATTTTAAAAAGTACCTAGTCGAAGCGTCAATTTCATATTTAAAGTACCTTACTTGCTGTGAATACCCATACTTCGGGAATTGATATTAGAACGGTCAGACATTCCTTTTTTATTGTTTTAAGCATAATTATTAGTAATTAGTGATTTTTACTATATTTAATAATTCCGAGGTGAATCCCTAAAGTGACTGGACTACTTATAGGTAATATGTTAATAATGACTGGCATAGAGCAAAGTACACTTGCCTTATTAATGTTGGGTCAGCAGTATGTCGCATTTTCTTGAAGACATATATTAACTTACGCTGGCATTGTCTTATCTGTGACACAGGTGCTGCTGACTGTCCCGCAAAACTGATGGCAGAGAAGAGGTTCATGAATTCTATCGACTATGGAGGCGCCTAAGAGCGCCGACATCTGTGGTATCTCAGACCTATTTTATTTCTATCTCTCTTTTCTTTAATTTATTTACTTTTAGTGTTGTTATACATTATGATAAACAACTTAATGAATGACTTAGATAATTTATCTGTATCGGAGTCGATGATATGCGAAGTTGAGAGTTGCAAACAATATCTTCCATCCCATTCTAACTCCTTGACCGTACTAACACAAACCATACGCAGCGTTTATAAGAATATTGATAATTTTGTCACTTTTCAACAAAGATTAAAAGTAACTTGTGACGTTATAATACTAACCGAATGTTGGCTCTCTAAGAAAAACGACGTACCGATCATGCCAGGATACAATATGTACAATAGTAATGTAAATTATAATCAAAACGATGGAGTAATAGTGTACGTAAAAAATCACCTTACTGTCACTGTAGAGGAGCCTAACATGCAAGAATGTAACCGACTGCTAATTAAAATCGGCTTAGAATTTGCCATACTAGCCATGTACAGACCACCATCTTTCAAAAATGTTAACAATTTCTTTGACTCTCTCAACTGGACCTTACAATCTTTATCTTCTTTTAAAAATATAATGTTACTTGGAGACATCAACATCAATATTGTTCCATCTTTGCTCCTTTCATGGCTTACTGCCAGCACACACGTTTCCTACACACGAAAGCGGGTCATGTTTGGATCATATCATACTAAAATCTATGTTTCCATCACTTACATTAGTCATGAACTCTACACTAACTGATCACAATGCGGTCCTACTTACCTTAAATTGTAAATTACCCAAACAAGACCACGTTCGCACTATTTCTAAATTAAATATAAATAAACTTGAAGATGACATAAGCAACATTAACTTTGGCCCAGTTTATAATTCTAGTGATCCGCAGTTTGGTATGTTATATGTTATAAACCATCTGCAACTTGCAATTCAGAAAAACACAACAAAAATATGTTTAAAAACAAAAATTATAACATTAAGCCATGGATCACTACAGGCCTTTTACGATGTATGAGACATAGAGATAAACTGCATATGAAGGCTAAATTAAATCCAGACAATTCAACTATACAATTATCCTATACACGATATCGCAATTTTTGTAATGATTTGCTTAAAAAGTAAAGGTAAGCTATGACAAAAGTCTATTAGAAAAAGCCGGTAAAAATAGTGTTACGCCATCTATCGGTGAATGGGTACTAGAAGAGATTGAATGTATCGGTGGTTTAAAGGTAATTCAGCTACTCTGTACTAGATGGCGTTGCTGTATCGAGTAATCGACTGTTCGAGATTATTTCGACAGTTTTGTGGAAGAGTCTAGAATGCGCTAGTGATGTTATCCGGCCAGTATAAATAGAGCGAGAGCGCGCGAGACAGGACAGTAACAATTGAATATCGAAGCGATAACAAGAAGCGAAGGGAAGTAATTCGAAAGTGTTCAGTGTTGTTCTAGTGGTGTGAATAGTGTGTTTTATAAGTGGAGTGAAAATTAAGTGTGTGTATCTAGCGTTATTGTGTTAGTGAATAAAGTTCAGTTTAAGTGGCATAGTGAGTTATAATTTATCGTCGAACCCCAGCTCGTAACAATAGCAAAAAGATTTGGCAATGTATTAAAAAGACGACATACACTGATAAACAACATGAGTCATCGTCAAGTTTATTACGCGCGCACTCATCACACCTAGAATCTGCTAATATTGCAAATAATTTTTTTGTCAATGTTGGCAAATGCCTCGCAGAAAAGGTACCGGGTCAATCCATAGAGATATTAAGAATAGAGTGGCAGAGTGGGGCCTATTCGTGCCGCCGGTGGGAGAGAGAACGCAACATTAAAGGCCCCCTGCATCTCTCTCTAACAATACATGCACAACATCAACATTACGCAGTGGCGTGCTACCTGTAACTATTATTTAAATCAGTTTATTAGTAATCAATAGTTTAAAAGTTGTTTTTATTGATACACGAATATAGTTTGAAGTGACAAAAATGTTTATATATTTTTAAACTATTGATTACTGATAAACTGATATAAATAATTACAGTGGCGTGCTACCTGTAACTATTATTTCAGTGGCGTAGCGTGCCTTGGCGGGGCCCCGTATAAAAATTTTTTTGGAGGCCCTTATATGGAGGTAAAGATTTTTCACGAAAGAAAAAAAATATTGTGAGAAGTAATATTTATTTATCACATAATTTACCCATTTTACAAATAAAAATCGAATTTTAAATATTCACTCTCCTTGCCTTTTTATCGGCAAACTGATTTATTAAATCATTTATGGCTGATGATGATTTTAGTTTTTCTAAAGTTTCTAACCGAAACACCGTTAACCCAAGCAGAGGAGTACGATTTGTTTTGACGATCTGCTAATAACCAAGAGAAGTGACAGTACGGTTTGTTTAAAACGTTAGAATAACATAACCATGGTCTTATAATTTTTATGCCTGCCTGATTGAAATATGAATAATAATAAGCTGAAAAACGTCGGTTATTTTCTGAAACTTTTGGAAATGGTCCTTGTGGTTTAAATGGACCCAATTTAAAAATTATTTTTCGTTCGCATTCAGTTAAATTGTCACCAAAATTTCCTCTATCTGATGAAATTATATTACAATCTGCATTATCTGCAGATATATCAGAATCGTTGACTTGGGGTGGATTTCTGGATGGACATCCGATAAAGTATGTGCTTGGCTTTCTTCTATTTCCGGATGGATATGTGACGAAGAACATGCTTCAGAAGAATCTAAAAATAAACGAGTAATTGCTAAAAAATAAATACGAATGCTTTGATACTAAACTAAAAAGAGTTATATATAAATAAATAACGTTACTAAGGGTCACAGTTAGAGAGTGTTCAGTTCAGACGCACACAGATTCTACGCGGATTGTGCTCGTACCTATTAGTAGATACAAAATCACCTGCAGCCCGTCCGTGCATTACTATACACCTGCGTGCTATTTAAACGCAGCGCGTAGTGTAGTGGCCATACAAAACGAGAACCCGAAAGCGAGTCTGCACATCTGAAGTTCTCAACACGCAATTAACGATACGATACAGACTGATAAACAAACAACAAAACAAATCGATCCTATAGATAAGTTAGAATTTTGTTTTTTTTAATCAAGGCACGGAACCCTAAAAACAGTATAATTGTGAAAATCGAGGGGGGAGACAACTTTTTGTGACGGACAGATGGACAGACCGAAATTAAAAGATTTCCTTGTTTATCACTACGGGCCCCTAATAAATGGGTTGGGTAGTAGTGTAGTACTTACCTTTCCAATCTAAATCACTCACAGTATCTTGTCTCTGAAAAAATGAAGAAATTTTGGGCACTTTTTTTATAACCTCGTCCCTTTTCTGTTTAATTTTTCTTTTCTCAGCGCCGCTGGGATAATCTCTTTTCCTTTCACTCATTTCTTTTACAAATCGTTACTAATACTGCTAAACCAGAAGAACAATATTGTTTGTGCTGAATTACAATGTAATGCACATTTATATAAAGCGCGTAAATAAACAGTGCACTGCACTCCGTGGTTTAACATCCAATGCAAAGTCTAAAGTTTCTGCCTCTATGGACAATAGTGAGATGTCTGACAGCCGTTCTTGTCCCATCGAAGTTCTTAAGTAATTTTTTATTAGTTTTAATTTTGAAAAACTTCTTTCTGCCGTTGCGGTTGTAACTGGAAGGGTCAAGAATAAAAAGCATGCTGTGATTACCTCGGGAAAACTGGATGCAAGACTATTGAATTTTACTAGCAATAATTCAATGAGTTCTTTAATGGAATAAATTTTTTTAATTTCAGAATTTAAGCATGTTTTTAGAGCCTTTAATTGGTCACAAAGATTAAGTGAGATGTCTTTACTGTATTTAGCAGACAGTTTTCCGGAAGCGTTTAATATCTCTTCGCTTGAAGAAGATAGGAGTTTCTCCGGTTGTAATATTTCGAATATACTATTCAGGTTGCAAAGGCTCTGAAATCTTTCTTTAGTTTGAGAAATTAATATATCTAAACAGCAATAGTATACATTGACTTTGAAATAGGATTCCGGGTCGGAAATTCTCTCATCTTGTGATAACTCATCAAAAAAACGCTTCGTTATCTTTCGCCTACTGTTTTTAAAAACAGTTGTTACCCCCCACTTTTTTGCTAAATCTTTGGATTCATTTAGCAAACTATTAAATGAATTCTGATTTCTTAATTGGCACAGTCTATTTAAAAGATTACTTAATAAAATACTAGATTTCTGTAAGTCATTATTTTAATGCTGTAGAGCTTTAGAAACAGGATTAATAATTTCAAATAGTGAAGAAAAAAATGTAACGAGCACTAAGAAATCAAAACTCTCTAAAATATTAATTATACTTTTACATTCTTCACGTTCATCTTTTTTATTTGAAATTAAATTTAGTTGGTACAAAGTTTTCATGATTAGTAAAAAATTTTTCTTTACTGCTAATAAAGCGTCGTTCCTAGAAGACCATCTGGTAGGACATACCTTTTTAAGGGTAATCAAATATTTTTCAGATAAATCGTCACTTAGCATAGCCCAGCGTTTTATACTATTGCCAAAAAAAGTATATATTTTTTCTAAATTATCGAAAAAAGTCGATACTTCACGAACATGTCTCGCAGCATCGTTCAAAACCAAGTTTAAAGCGTGCGCAGCACAATGAACATAATCGGCATTTGGAGCATGCTCTTTTATTAGGGTTTGTAATCCTCCATACACACCCGACATAACATTTGCTCCATCGTATCCCTGTCCTCTACATTTAGTCAAATCAATTCCATATTCTTTAGTCAAATTTAAAATGACAGTTTTCAGACCTGCAGCACTGCAATCGGTTACTGCTATGAATCCTAAAAAGGACTCACAGATTTTTATTTCTTTCGGCACATTATCATCATTTTCTGTAACCGAGATATATCGAAAAACTACAGCTAGTTGGTCAATTTTTGACAAGTCTTGTGTTGTATCCAGAATTATTGTCAGAAATGGAGCTTTTTTAATTTCTGAGATAATACTGTTCCTAACGTTAGTACCAAGCAAACAATAATTTCGTTTTGAATCGTAGGGCTTAAATAATTTATTTCACCTTTCGGTTTTAGAAAAAGTTATTTTAAAGTTGCATCATAGTTAGATAGCAGACGTGAAATTGCCATAAAATTGCCAGAATCAGAATCATGCCCCCTCAAAGGTAGATTACAAGATACTAAAGTAATTATAACATTAATTATACGATGCAGTACATCTCTCCAGAATGTAATTTTACTATCGATTTCACTTTTCAATAGAGTATCGATGGTATTTCCTTGCAACCAATTATTATAAGAGAGTGAGGCACTAATATGCTGCTGTGACTTTTCATGGTCAAGAATAGTTTGTGTGAAATTACTTCTAACCGAAACACCGTTAACCCAAGCAGAGGAGTACGATTTGTTTTGACGATCTGCTAATAACCAACAGAAGTGACAGTACGGTTTGTTTAAAACGTTAGAATAACATAACCATGGTCTTATAATTTTTATGCCTGCCTGATTGAAATATGAATAATAATAAGCTGAAAAAGGTCGGTTATTTTCTGAAACTTTTGGAAATGGTCCTTGTGGTTTAAATGGACCCAATTTAAAAATTATTTTTCGTTCGCATTCAGTTAAATTGTCACCAAAATTTCCTCTATCTGATGAAATTATATTACAATCTGCATTATCTGCAGATATATCAGAATCGTTGACTTGGGGTTCCTCGATTTCTGGATGGACATCCGATAAAGTATGTGCTTGGCTTTCTTCTATTTCCGGATGGATATGTGACGAAGAACATGCTTCAGAAGAATCTAAAAATAAACGAGTAATTGCTAAAAAATAAATACGAATGCTTTGATACTAAACTAAAAAGAGTTATATATAAATAAATAACGTTACTAAGGGTCACAGTTAGAGAGTGTTCAGTTCAGACGCACACAGATTCTACGCGGATTGTGCTCGTACCTATTAGTAGATACAAAATCACCTGCAGCCCGTCCGTGCATTACTATACACCTGCGTGCTATTTAAACGCAGCGCGTAGTGTAGTGGCCATACAAAACGAGAACCCGAAAGCGAGTCTGCACATCTGAAGTTCTCAACACGCAATTAACGATACGATACAGACTGATAAACAAACAACAAAACAAATCGATCCTATAGATAAGTTAGAATTTTGTTTTTTTTAATCAAGGCACGGAACCCTAAAAACAGTATAATTGTGAAAATCGAGGGGGGAGACAACTTTTTGTGACGGACAGATGGACAGACCGAAATTAAAAGATTTCCTTGTTTATCACTACGGGCCCCTAATAAATGGGTTGGGTAGTAGTGTAGTACTTACCTTTCCAATCTAAATCACTCACAGTATCTTGTCTCTGAAAAAATGAAGAAATTTTGGGCACTTTTTTTATAACCTCGTCCCTTTTCTGTTTAATTTTTCTTTTCTCAGCGCCGCTGGGATAATCTCTTTTCCTTTCACTCATTTCTTTTACAAATCGTTACTAATACTGCTAAACCAGAAGAACAATATTGTTTGTGCTGAATTACAATGTAATGCACATTTATATAAAGCGCGTAAATAAACAGTGCACTGCACTCCGTGGTTTAACATCCAATGCAAAGTACAACAACGTACATATCGGCGCCATGGCACCATCATCAGGACACCCCCAGAGGATCCACAAATGAAACCACACAATTAACTGAAAACTGCATTATATTTTGGGCAGAAACCTCACGATACCCAAGTCCGATCAAAAGTGTCATGGCCGCCCGCCGTCGCATCAGCTTACTCGGTATCAAAACATTATACATTTAATTGCAAGATTTACATTATCGTATGTATGAACTTTCAATTAATCTTTATAATTAAGAAACAATATAGAATTCCAGTTACTTTAGCTAAAGCGTCGAAATACGTCTTGATAAATTTAATTAGTTATAATATTAATTACCAAAATGTGTTGGCGGGCGACTAACTATTTAAAGACAATATAAACCAATACAGCGTCAAGAAATATATGTAAATACAGAAATGTAACACAATTTATATAATATTAATTACAAGCAAATGCAATTAATATTTTACTGGTTATTTAGTTAAAATTACATTAAAATAATATTAACTTCCGGGTTAGTTATCATTTAGACATCTAGATGGCTCTGCTCTACGTTTATGCTTTAACAAACCATCTCAGTGCGCCCATACGGCCATACTGACAACAAGCGCGCTCTCTGCGCTTGCAAAATTACAAATTATAAAGTTTTTATGACTCTACATTCAGGTGGGTAATTGATAAGTTACTGGTGTGCTTCTTTAAGATGTGTAGTTATAATCTTAACCAGTTACATGCTAGAGCAAGCACCAAGTTACTATCACAATATAATCTTATCCAGTCACATCATGCTAGAGCAAGCAACAAGTTATTATCACAATAACAACCTCATACAATGACAATACAAAAATGAATTAAATTATTGCGTTACGGTTGTACAAAAGTATAGAATAAACGAAAAAGTAAACAGTTTAGACATCAACACACAGTTATTATCAGTGAACTGTTATCAGCAGACAGTTACTGGCAGTTACCAATGTGGTATCAGTAAACAATACAAAATCAGCAATAGTTCTCTAGATTTAAACAGTAAACTTCCAAGTTAATATAGTGATCACAATAAACAAATAAAGTATTGCAGCTTTAACAAAGTACTTTATAAACAAAATGTAAACAATTTTATCATCAGCAGACAGTACAATATTATCAAACAGTTATCTCAGTTGCAATTATATGTTTACACACACATAATAACGAAAGTTAAAAATTATAGCTTGCATAAAATTAACAAACAGAGATGGTAACAACTGAACCACAAGGGACAGTTCAATTCTCAAACAGATTCTCACATTAATAAACATACTATTCAAACAAATAGTTTACAACATTAATAACAGGCAATCGCTCATCTTGAGTCTAGCCTTCCAAACTACAGGCATCATCCACCTCGGATCTAGCCTTACAAACATCAGGCATCACCCATGGCTAAGCCAACTTGTGGCATCACCGACATAGGGATCTAGCCCACAAACGGCATCACCCATCACGGGATCTAGCCAACACACGGCATCACCCATCACGGGTTCTAGCCAACACACGGCATCACCCATCACGGGATCTAGCCAACACACGGCATCACCCATCACGGGTTCTAGCCAACACACGGCATCACCCATCACGGGATCTAGCCAACACACGGCATCACCCATCACGGGTTCTAGCCAACACAC
The DNA here is from genome assembly GCA_944739405.2 of Euclidia mi. Lineage (NCBI taxonomy): Eukaryota > Metazoa > Arthropoda > Insecta > Lepidoptera > Erebidae > Euclidia > Euclidia mi. Next base: position 89,326,009 of record OX123184.2, read on the forward strand.
GGCATCACCCATCACGGGTTCTAGCCAACACACGGCATCACCCATCACGGGTTCTAGCCACCCAAACATCAGGCATCACCCATGGCTAAGCCAACTTGTGGCATCACCAACATAGGGATCTAGCCCACAAACAGCATCACCCATTCTGGGATATAGCCCTCAACAAAATGACAATATCACAATTAAAAGAGCACAGAAAAATAACACAAATACAATAACACTGTCATAAAATCAGTTTCAAAAACACAGTTACGGAGAACACAGTTCTATAAAACATTATTTTATATTTAAAAAAACATTTATATAAAACACATTTATATAAAACACATTTATAGAAACCACAGTTATAGAAAACTCGGTTATATAGAGCAGTTATATAAAACTCAGTAACTTATATAAAACATAGTCATATGAAACAAACAAAAAATACAGTTTAGTCATTATACGCCCATACGGTCGACTGCTCATACAGTTGTTGATATTGATCAGCAACAAAGGTTAGTAAACAATGCTGGAGTCTAGCTTAGTACAGCGCTCATGCGGCATGTGTGCGCATAGCCCACAGACGAAACAACCGACGTCAAAGTGGTGGGCCACCGTCATCCATACATATTAATCAGTAAAGGACCGCTCGTCCATCCTCTCTTCATGCTAAGTCCAGGTCATCTGCCAGGATATCATCTTCAACCTGTAACACTCAAAAGGCAGGTGGTGGGCAACATTTCCCACCCAAGTATTAGTTCCATGAACCTTTGTAACTGTAGATGAAATAAAATTCTACTCTTGCAAAGTGGTGCGGCCTATTAGGCTATATCTATATATCAGGCATGTTCAACATGTGCGTTGGTCTGTAAGTTAGCTTTGCTACAACAGTGTTGGAGCCCATATTTTACACCTAAGGTAAAATACTAAAGACACTGAATTTTCTCAGGTTCTGTCTGACAGTGTCATTTTAGATAATCAAATATTAAAGTTATCAGGATACCCATTTGTAATTTTGATAAAACAGTTAAAACTTAATATATTCAAAATAAGTTTTATCCATATCAAACAAGAAAACAAAATGGCAAGAACAAGGAGAGGCCTATGTTCAGCAGTGAGCAGTCGTACTGTGGATGATGATCATAAATATGTAATGATTTCAAACCATGTTGCAGATTCAAGGACTTCGAAAGTACTAGTGCATAATTATTACTCATGTAAGAACAAGTTGAATCCAATATTGAATATTTTAAGGCACAGTGCAAGCTGTGATATTGTTGAACTGTTTGCCAGTTGAGCGGCTCAATTGGCTCAATTTGAGCCATAAAAGAGAAATTTACAAGCTACCGGTATTTCAGAGCAAGATTAGTGCTTTCTTATATCTTTTCATGATTCCACTCAGTTAAGGAATTTACTATAATAAACCATAATATAAAAGTTAATAAAAACATTCAAATATTGGTATTTTATAATGAATTCAACATTTTATTTATTTATATAAAACCTTTATTTTCTGAAATAAATGTTTTTATTTATGATTTCTTTACACATTAACTCTTTCATTAGGTAATTCAACTTTAATTTTATGTATTGTTTTATTATTAATGTGTATAGTAAATATAGTGGTGAGTTTATATCTATTTGACATTATATTTAAGGAGATTTTTCTAAATAATGTTAATATTTATTTTAAACTGATAACATGTGATGTTAATGTAATTCTTATTCATTCATACACAATTAATAATTGTTTATCTGAATAAATAAACTCAAACTGACTCTAATCATAACTGACTTGGAAATAAAGCATGAGTAGTCCATAAAATTACTTTTATTTACTGAGAATAGATACTGCTAAATGGGAAAAGAGACATGGATTTTCACATCATGTTCTTTAAACTCACTTATCATTATGGTAATTATGTTGGGTTCCATTGTCTGTTATTATATTACCATATAATCTGTGATATTACCTTAACTTGAGCTCCAAGTTGACATTAACAATTTCAACATTATGTTAAAAGGGAATCATGTAGGCACCTACAGAGTCCACAAATATTTATTACAACCTATTTTGTAACTTTACAAATATTAGTTTTAATGTTTTACCACTGAGATAACCTATTGGCTACCCATTGAATGCATATTCAGCGCATCAATTAGCTTAGACTGAAAGCAAATCAGGTAATTTATACAATGGATCTATATCAGAGCTTCAACTTGAAAAGGGCAGTATACTGTTCTTTACTAATAATTACATTAGTAGATCCACATAACAACAAAGTTATTTTCTCTTTCTTGTGTAGGTAATAACTTAATAAGTGTGTGACCATCTCTGATGTCGAGTTATACAGAAACTTTCCGACATGGTCGACGGCATAAACTCACCATAAGCACAGTAGCACTGTTAAGTACCTACCCACCAAACGTGGATAAACAACGGTTACTTAATTTTTACTGTATGTTTATCTGGTAATCCTTACTGGGGCAATAGGTAATCATGTAAACAAACAGCACCATAATTTATAAAATGTTAAAGGATGTTTCTCAAAAACTCTAATCATATCAGCTCTGGATAAATACCTCTGTCAGTGCATCAACAACACGCATCGCATCTGCAATCTCTGGTAGAACTCAAAGCAGAACAGCGTTCGCGCCACAGCACACCCCGGTGACCCCGGTGACTGGCGTAGTCGCTCTCGCTCGTATGTGGCCTCACTGGCCTCACGTGCAAGTGTAGACGTGCTCGCCAAATCTCCGACTGTCCGACACACCGTGCCGTCTCCGATCAGGGTTGACAAGCGCCAAACACGGCTTCCAAGCGCTTGTCGCATCTGTCTTCAGGTCATCATTGGTATTGGCAGCCAAGCCAAGAGATCCATTACTTTCGCGCCAAATGTATTTCTCGGTGTCTCTTAGGGGGCGCTGATCCCACCGCTGCTATCGGCGCCATGGCACCATCATCAGGACACCCCCAGAGGATCCACAAATGAAACCACACAATTAACTGAAAACTGCATTATATTTTGGGCAGAAACCTCACGATACCCAAGTCCGATCAAAAGTGTCATGGCCGCCCGCCGTCGCATCAGCTTACTCGGTATCAAAACATTATACATTTAATTGCAAGATTTACATTATCGTATGTATGAACTTTCAATTAATCTTTATAATTAAGAAACAATATAGAATTCCAGTTACTTTAGCTAAAGCGTCGAAATACGTCTTGATAAATTTAATTAGTTATAATATTAATTACCAAAATGTGTTGGCGGGCGACTAACTATTTAAAGACAATATAAACCAATACAGCGTCAAGAAATATATGTAAATACAGAAATGTAACACAATTTATATAATATTAATTACAAGCAAATGCAATTAATATTTTACTGGTTATTTAGTTAAAATTACATTAAAATAATATTAACTTCCGGGTTAGTTATCATTTAGACATCTAGATGGCTCTGCTCTACGTTTATGCTTTAACAAACCATCTCAGTGCGCCCATATACACGTACATCGCGATATCGATGAAGGATTCCCGGGGATTCCCCGCTGAGTTGAAGATGAAGTAAGTAAAACGGGGAAGTCCCGCAGCCCGCCATAACGATGTAGTGTTGCCAACTTTTGAACGCACGCTTAAGGCGGGAAAAAAAGGAATTGCTTTATAGAATTTTGTCATTTGTAAAATAAAATAAATTAGAAAGTTTTTATTCTTTTTCCTTACACACTTTGGGGGCCCCCGTGGCCCGGGGGCCCCGTATAATTGATACGGCAAATACGGCGGTAGCTACGCCCCTGCCACTGCGTAATGTTGATGTTGTGCATGTATTGTTAGAGAGAGATGCAGGGGGCCTTTAATGTTGTGTTCTCTCTCGCACCGACGGACACGACACAGTATTGAGTTAGGTACTGTTCTGCCACTCTATTCTAATATCTCTATGGGTCAATCACAATACCTTAGCACTCCTCATAGCACATCTTTAACATCGTTTGTATTACTTGACACTGACGAAATTGAAGTTAACAATATAATTATGTCCCTAAAAGACAGCTGTGCCGCTGGATGGGATAATATACCAAACAAAATCATAAAGCAATTCAAGCACGTCTTAGTTCCCCCGCTGACCAACATTTTCCAAAAATGTTTGTCTAGAGGTATATTTCCCAAGTGCCTTAAAAAATCTGTGGTAGTGCCTGTGTATAAATCCGGTAATAAAGAGCAAGTAAATAACTATAGACCGATTTCTCTACTGCCCTGTATGTCAAAAATACTGGAAAAAATATTAATAATAGACTGATAAAGTAGCTAGAGGACAAATCGGTATTATCTAAGACACAGTTCGGATTTCGACCTAAACTAAACAGCTGACGCCGTACATCACCTGACTGACTTTTTGGTGCAAGAACTTGACAAGGGCAACTACACAATAGGAATATTTCTGGATCTTTCTAAGGCTTTTGACACCGTCTGTGTCCCTATTTTGTTGCGTAAACTCGAGAACATTGGTATAAGAGGTAAACAGTTAGAATTAATTAAAAGTAACTTAGAGGACCGCACGCAATGCGTAAAAATCGGTAACACAGTTAGCACTGATGAAAATAACACATCTTTCGGAGTCCCCCAGGGAAGCATCTTAGCCTCTACGTTATTCCTCATTTACATAAATGACCTTTGTAATCTACACATAAATCACGGTACCACAGATAAGACATTACTAGGTACTATCATATCATACGCTGACGACACTGCTCTACTTTTCCCCGCTGAGTCAGAAAAATATGTTTTCGAGTATGCGCAAAATGGTTTTAATTGTGTTAATAAATGGCTTCAGCACAATTTACTAACACTAAATGCAGAGAAAACCAACTATGTTAAGTTTACCATACGCAAATTAACAGCACAACAAACTCACACACCACTGTATGCCCATCACTGTGGCGCCTTTCCTGGAATTCCCTGTACGTGTCCTTGTATTAATGGCACAAATAAAATAAAATATCTAGGTATCATAATAGATGAAACACTTTCCTTCAAAGAGCATATCGAGTGTTTAAACGGTAGAATACGTAAGTTATATGTCTTCAAGAAAATGCGACATACTGCTGACCCAACATTAATAAGGCAAGTGTACTTTGCTCTATGCCAGTCATTATTAACATATTACCTATAGTCCAGTCACTTTAGGGATTCACCTCGGAATTTGAGATAATAAGCTGGAAACTCGTATACAGCTTTATTAGGCGTTCTAAAAGTTGTCTCAAAAGTCACATATTATCTCGTGTCTGCGTCGTAAGTTATTCGAGGTCAAAGGTCACGAAAAACAATCTTGAGAAATTAATTAATTTAATAGTACGAGAACACGAAGTATCACTTCGCCGCACACTGTCGAACTACGAGCGATCGTGTCACACACACACTGGCATTAGTCAATAGTTATTGAACTGTTATTCCCGGCCTCCTGCTCCCCACTATGCGCGCGCGCCACCATCTGCTGCAGGGCGCCAGCAGGGGGCGGGGGCGCGGCGGGGTGCGGCCGTGCGGTGCGGGCGCAAGTTGACGTTCAGTCAGTCTTAAGAAATTAGGTCAATGGGACAGTCGTATATCACGCTCCCGTCATTCTGTGTCCGTGTTACCTAATAAAACTATTATCGTGCTTCCTTACAATACTGATGTGTTCGCTAGTGGATTGATAAGCCGCAACCTGACCTGACTCCATAGGGTTTTATTAGTGGATCGAGGTTATAAGATTTGTGTACAAAGAAGAAACGGAGTCGCGAGAAACATGTGTGTGCAAATGTGTAAATTGATTGTGATATAAGCAGAAGACTGTAAAGGTAAGTGGTTTGCTTTACTGATTGTTGTTAATACCTACGTTGATAACAAGTTTTAAACACGCCAGAAATAAGTAAATACCTAAATTCGGCTTTTACTATTTCTTGAAAATGATTATGTACCGACGATTAATACGTAAATAATAGTAAGTTCTCCTTTCAAAGGAGAGGCCTAGTCCAGCAGTGGACTGTTAAAGGCTGATGCTGATGATGATGAATAATAAGTTCTTCTTTTCGTCTACTAGTTTATTATGATTGCGTGAACCCACAGCTTATTTCTGTTGACTTACGAAGGAATAGGTAGGTACAGCTATTTAGTTACATGTGTTTTGTGACGTCGGTGTCGGCGCGCCGCTTCCCACTACTTCTGGCTGGCCGCCCCGCTTCCCAGCGGCACATAAATACGGCGGTGCGACAGCGAACGGCCTCTTTCGGACCCTCAACGCTGTGCAAGATAAGTGCCTACTCTGCTGAAGCACCGAAGCCTAGTCAGCCTGCCTGCCTACCCTGCCCTGAGTCTGAGTCTTAGTCTTATCTACTATCTACCGGGTTATTCTGTGTAACGCTTCCTAGCAAATATATTTTGTAACAAAAGCTATGCTTCTTTAATTTATCTCTCTACACACACCAATAAACGTTACACTGGCGCCAAACAGTTTTAAGGGCTCAGGCATCTGACTCGGCTTCTGGTCGCTTCGTTTTTCTGTGTTTCTGTGTGTGTTCACAGTCGGTAAGTCGTTGATTTTTCGTTTCTAAATGTGTTACATAAATTATAACGCATTAAGGCTTATATAAATCGGGCAATAAAGTCGACTAAAGGCTTGCGCCACATCTTATGTACTTTTATAACTTCTTTTCTAACCCAAATTCGTTAGACTAAGTAACGGTTTTGGGAATTATTTTAATTGTACAATTACATTTTTTATGTGAGGGTAGATTCCGCTTCGCGTTATTCTTACGCATTGCGAACGTAACTTGTTTACTTACTACATAGGTATAGCTTTCTTTTAAACGACCCACTGTGAACATATTTACATTATATTTTATTGTTATATTATAAGTATAACCCCTCTGTAAGTGATTTTTGGTGCTGTAGGTTTTTCTTTTTACGAGACTTAGGTAATCTTTTTCAACGTAACTTAGCCATGTCTTTTAAAATTAACTTCAATAATTTGATAAAATCGGAGTTGGTTTATGAACTGATTATTCGGGGTGGCGACAAGTCTGGTTCCGTAGCCGAGCTGCGCCAGCAAATAGCGACACTTGCGTCCCAGTTTCCCTCTGAAACTATATTGGATTCGGATTTGGACCCCAAAGAGGAAATTTCAGCTATCCGGAACTCCTTAATTAGGGTTACTAATAATATTTTTCTCCTAAGATCACAATTCGACCAAAACCTCTATTCGCGCACAGGGATTAAAAATAGTTTAATTCTCGGTATGGATTTTTGGCGAATTTTTAATTTATTTCCTAGCCATTTAGAGTCGGTGTTGTTATTGAATGAAACTGATTTACAAATTACTGAGCTGCGGACCGATGACTCACCGCACCTTGTGTCTTATAATAATTTATCTATTGAACAGAGAGCTGCCGCTGATAACATTATTTCAAAATTTTCCGATATTTCTTATAAAAAGCGGGGTCTCGGTTGTACAACTCTCATTACTCACTCTATTGACACATGCGATAGCCCACCTATTCGTCAGCGTTATTATCGTATGTCTCCCGATAAACAACGCATTTTGATACAACAACTAGACGAAATGTTGAAGGAAGATGTCGTGGAACCCTCTGAGAGTCCTTGGTCTAACCCTGTTATTCTAACTCCTAAAAAGAACGGCGAACTAAGATTTTGCTTAGATAGTCGTAAATTGAATTCTGTTACTAGAAAAGATGCTTATAATTTGCCCTACATTTCGGAAATTCTAGATAACTTGAGAGACGCTAAATACCTATCTAGTTTAGATATTTCTAAATGTTTCTGGCAGACGTTAATTAAAGAGGAGGATCGTTTTAAGACCGCTTTCTATGTACCTACTCGTGGCACGTTTCATTTTAAAAGGATGGCGTTTGGTCTAACAAACGCACCTGCAACTCAGCAACGTTTAGTCGACACTTTGTTCTACGGTCCTTTTGAAAATAAGGTCTTTTGTTTTATCGACGACATTGTATGTATATCGTCAACGTTTGAAGAACATATTACGCTTTTATTACGTATTTTCGAAAAATTGAAAATGGCAAATCTCACTATAAACTTAGATAAGTGTAATTTATTTCGTGATAAAATAAAATATTTGGGTTACGTTGTCGATTCGCAAGGTCAAGGTCTTTTGTTTTATCGACGACATTGTATGTATATCGTCAACGTTTGAAGAACATATTACGCTTTTATTACGTATTTTCGAAAAATTGAAAATGGCAAATCTCAATATAAACTTAGATAAGTGTAATTTCTTTCGTGATAAAATAAAATATTTGGGTTACGTTGTCGATTCGCAAGGTCTCCATGCGGGTCCTGATAAAATTGATGCCATAATTAATTACCCTACCCCTTCTAATAAAAAGGAACTACGTCGTTTTCTAGGCGTGGCTTCATGGTATAGGCGATTTATTCCAAATTTTAGTCGTATATCGTCACCTCTAAACAAATTAACCTCTCAAGGTAAAAAGGCTCCCCCTTTTCGTTGGTCTAAAGAGGCGGACCAGGCTTTTATCAAATTGAAAGACTGCTTGTCCTTTCCTTCTATTTTATCTTGTCCGGACTACTCCGAACCTTTTGAGATACACACGGACGCCAGCGACTTCGGCGTAGGTGCTGTCCTCTGCCAGGTTTTGAAGGGCGAAGAAAAAATCATAGCCTATTTCAGTAAGTCTCTGTCTGATGCTGAAAAGAATTACAGCGCTACTGAGCGCGAGGCACTCGCTGTGTTATCTGCCATCGAGCACTGGCGTTGTTATGTCGATAACGGTAAAAAGTTTATTGTTTACACTGACCACGCTGCGCTCAAATGGTTTCTAAAACTTAATAATCCTACTGGTCGTTTGGCCAGATGGGGTGTTCGTCTTTCGTCGTACAATTTCGAGATTCGACATCGTCGTGGTTCAGACAACATATTGCCCGACCTCCTGTCTCGTTCTGTTCCCGTTACAGCCATTATCAATGATAATGACATTACTCCTAATTTAAACCTAACACTCCCAATGTCTACTAACGACTCGTGGTATCTAAACATTTATAAAGGTTGTTTAAACAATCCCACATCTTTCGTGGACTACCAAATTATTAATAATAAATTATATCGTTTTAAAAAATGTCTAAATCCTTTAACCCGAGATTTTCAATGGAAAGAGGTTATTCCGTCTGAACAAAGATCTAATATTATTGCTGAGAACCATTCGCTGCCCACGGCTGGTCACCTTGGTATTTTTAAAAACTACAAGCGCTTGGCATTAAATTACTACTGGCCGAATATGTATTCCGACGTAGTTAAGGCTGTGAATTCGTGTGATGTTTGTATAGCTCACAAACATCAAAACCATTCAACCTTAGGTCATATGGGTAGATCTAAGTCTTGTTATAAACCATTCCAGATGTTAAGCATCGATCTAATTGGTCCACTACCTACTTCTAGAAGACTAAACAATTTTATTTTTGTTGTTTCTTGTTATTTTTCCAAATATTGTATGCTTTTTCCCATCAAACGAGCTACTGCCGAAATAATTACAAACATTTTAGAAGAAAATGTTTTTTTGGTCCATGGTATTCCGTCAACTATTGTTCTCGATAATGGTAAGCAATTCATTAGTACTACATTTAAAAATTTGATAACTAAATACAAAATTCCTAATTTGCATTATACGCCGCTGTATACACCCCATGTAAACTCAGTCGAGCGTTATAATAAAACTATTATGACGGCTATTTCTACTTTTATCGAACGAGATCAGCGCATTTGGGATCTGGTTGTTCCTAAGGTTCAGTTTGCAATAAATAGCGCAGTAAACGAGGTAACTGGCTATTCTCCATCTTTTCTGGTCTTTGGTCGTGAATTGGTTACTTGTGGGTCACACTATGTGGTCAACAAATCTGACCCTAATATTGTTTTCGAACCACGAGATACATATGCGGAGGCCCTCGGCCATTTGTCTCCTATCTTCGAAAAGGTACAGGCCGCTTTGATAGCCGCTCACCAATGTAATTGTAATTCTTATAATCTGCGTCGTAAACCGGCCGAATTCAATGTCGGCGATATTGTGTGGCGATGTACTTACTATTTAAGCGATAAAGATAAATATTTCAATAAAAAACTCGCTCCTAAATTTATTAAATGCAAAGTTGTAGCTAAAAAGTCTCCTTTAGTTTACAAATTGTCTGATATGACTGGCAAGCCAGTTGGCGAATGGCATATTAAAGATTTAAAATTAATTAATTACAAACAATAGATTATCTCATACAAAAATCTCGCCAAATTTTTGTTATAATTACTTCTGCTCAGCCACAGTCCATAATGGTCGTTACAATAACGAATTTTTCTATCTTTAAAATCTTTTTTGTTTTGACTCAGTGGTTAAAACTGTAATCAACTGCGTCTCACGGGTTCGAAGTTTCTTGAATCTATTTGTTGTGCTAATCACCTTGTTTACGTTATGTTATAAAGTATGCTCGGAGTTATTAATATTAATCCATTCTATTTTGCGAGCCGGTAGCGCGCTTTCTAAATAATACCTTATCCCGCGCACATAAGGCTTACTCTCGTCTACATTCATCTCGACTACCTGTGTTGAGTTTTATGACCTGTCACTCACTCTTTTGTTGTCGAAGCGGACTTAATATTAATTGTTTTTTATGCAAAAGTATTATAATAGTTACTTCATAAACTGAGCAGCTCTTTTGTATTCCATCTAACTTAACTTATATATAAGAATTCTAAACAATTGTTTTGAAGAGTGTCCCTAGTAAATGTTAATTATTCCACTACCATACTAGACTATCTCAGTTAAGTGTAATCCTTGATGTGTTTTGTATTCAAGCTTGATTGATTTGAATGATAGCTAGTGCACTGGTTGTGAGTGTTTCTGGCATGTGTGCCAGATATGAAGGATTTTTTTGTTATTAGAGGGGTCCATTGAATGCGTGATGTATGAAAGGTTGGGGGGTTATACATAACCAAATTTCTTTTAGGTGGTGTTTGGCCCTTAAAAGACTGACACCACTTCTCTTTCTAGAGAAGGATTTATTCCAGGTGCTGTCGGCGGCAGGGGGTCAGGGAATTTTTCCCCAGGAAAAATTCCGGCCTAAAGGGGGGAGTGTGTGACGTCGGTGTCGTCGCGCCGCTTCCCACTACTCCTGGCTGGCCACCCCGCTCCCCAGCGGCACATAAATACGGCGGTGCGACAGCGAACGGCCTCTTTCGGACCCTCAACGCTGTGCAAGATAAGTGCCTACTCTGCTGGAGCACCGAAGCCTAGTCAGCCTGCCTGCCTACCCTGCCCTGAGTCTGAGTCTTAGTCTTATCTACTTCAAAGTCAAAGTCAAAAATCATTTATTCATCTAGGTCACAACGTGACGCTTATTAACGTCAAATTTTTAAAGTAAATTAATAATGCTTCTACATTTACATTTACTGCCCATTCGCAAAGCAATAGGTAGAACCACGAGAAAGAACGGGCAATAAAACTCGTGGCCACTCTTTTTAATCGCCAGTATTATGGTACATATTATGTTTTTGTAAGGAGCTGCAACTGTTTCACATTGTAATTAATTACTTGTAAATAGTAAATAAGAACATACATATTATATGCAAAATATGTAGTTATTAAATTAAGTGCTGTAGTAGTCTTCAAATGTGAATCTTGTGTAACAGGAGCATCCACTTACGCTTTATAATGTAGGCAACTCGCGATCATGTTCAGAACTATGGTGGAAAAGTATGTTACAGAAAGTGACGGTATATGAATACACGAAAATTACAAAAACGTTAGTATCCAGCCCATGATAACGAGTTACCTTCATCTAACACTGTAGCAAATTTTAATAAAATTTGTGGAACAACATTGAAAATGTAAATGTAGTAAGTTGAATGACCTAATAATGCATGAATATTAAATTAATAGAACTAGAGATATTATATAAAAAATAAAACTGAAAAGTAAGGTATCTACATAAATTAAAAAAATGAAGAGTTGGCTAGTGTAAGTGACCACCTATCCTTATCACTGAAATAATCATTAATGGTATAATAACCTTTCCTCATAAGGCAGTCTTTTATTTTACTTTTGAATGTACTAAATGACAATTCTAAAATACTAATTGGTATTTTATTGTATATACGAATACCTAGCCCTACAAAAGAATTATTAACTTTATGTAAACGATGATAAGGGGCATATAACTTATGCCTGTTTCGAGTATTTATGTTATGTACATCACTTTTTGTAGTAAATAAACCTATATTTTGCCTAATATACAATATATTAGCAAATAAAAATTGCGAGGCTACTGTAAGAATCCCTATAGACTTAAAGCGTTCCCTAAGAGTATCTTTTGCACCTAACATGTATATTGCTCGTACCGATCGTTTCTGTAGAACGAAGATATTCTGAATATCCGCAGCTTTGCCCCATAACAAAATACCGTAGGACATGACACTATGAAAATAGCTAAAATAAACTAGACGAGCTGTGTCAACATCAGTAAGTTGTCTAACTTTTTTGACAGCATACGCAGCAGAACTGAGCTTACCTGCAAGACATGCTATATGTGCACCCCATTGTAACTTATTATCTAGTGTAATGCCTAGAAACACTGTCGAGTCAACTGTGTCAAGTTCCTCCCTATCTAGCCTTATATTAGGTCCCAGTTGTCTAACGTTAGGTAAAGCAAATTTAACGCATTTAGTCTTTTTAGAATTAAGCACTAGGTTGTTTGCTGTAAACCATTGTGTAACCTGTATAAGTGCATTATTTACATCATCAAATTGATTCCTATTCCTATCTACTTTAAAAATAAGTGACGTATCATCTGCAAAAAGTACGACATCACAGATATTTTTTAAATAAAAAGGTAAGTCATTAATATATACAAGGAATAGAAAAGGACCTAAAATAGAGCCTTGTGGAACGCCTAACTGTATAGGTAATTTAGAGGATGTAGTCCCATTTACATCGACGCACTGAAATCTTTGCCGCAGGTACGACTCGACAACACAAAGTGCGGTTTCCTCTACGCCGTAGTGGCGGAGCTTACGCAATAGTGTGTCGTGATGAACGCAATCAAATGCTTTTGAGAGGTCACAGAATACTCCGATAGCATTTTTAGATGACTCCCAAGCATTATAAACGTGTTTTATGAGAGCAACACCCGCATCAGTAGTGGATCTACCTTTAGTAAATCCGTATTGATCTTTATGAAGCAGACTATTTAAATTAAAGTGTCTTAGTAGCTGCTTTAATAAAATCTTTTCAAATATTTTACTAAATGCCGGCAAGATAGAGATGGGCCTGAAGTTATTTACGTCATTTTTACTGCCAGATTTGAATAAAGGTATGATTTGACTTAATTTCATCAAATCCGGAAATACGCCTAAGTCAAAACATTGGTTAAAAATTATAGAGAGGTAAGGCGCAACAGTCTCAACTATAGTACCTAAAATTTTAATTGAAATGCCCCAAAAGTCGCCGGTATTTTTAATATTAATTGAATTATATGCGATCAATATATCTCGCGGGGTAACGTGCTCGAATCTAAACACGCTCTTGCATTCAGGTACACTGCTAAGCAAAAAAATTCCAGCGTCTAAAGATGATGATTGTAAAGAGCTAGTAGTTGTTAAAGGTATGCTCGCAAAGAAACTATTGAACATATGCGCTACTTGAGTTTGATTGGTGACTAATAAATTGTTTTCTTTTAGTTCAAATTGGTTTTCCCGTTGTCGTGCTCTTCCTGTTTCATTATTTATAATTCTCCAAGTTTCTTTAATTACATTTGTTGAATGTTTAATTTTGCTACTAATAAATTTAGATTTTGCCATAACACAAACTTGTTTAAAAATTGTTGAGTAGTTTTTTACATAATTTCGAAAAGGTGTGTCAAATCTATGTTGTTTCATACCATATAATTCAAACAATTTGGCTCTACTTCTGTATATACCTATAGTGGCCCACTGGTTAAAAGATCCGGTAGTACCCTTTAATGTGACAGTTTTACCACAGTCAAATAATCCATACAGTCGTTCGACGAACGCGTCTAGACGGGTCAATCGTGCGGGGGACAAGAGGTGAGACGCGGGTAGAGCGGTACCTACTTACGTATGTCGCCTTAGTTCCCAACTAGGTTCATGTTTTTGGGGGCTGGCGCGTGCTTGTTTTTTGTTCGTTACTTATTTATTTGCTTATGAATATTAATTAAGATGGTGCATACGACTTGTGCTGTGAGACATTGCAATTCTTCATGCTGCTTAAAGATAATAAAAAATAAGGATTTCAAAAAACTGCGATTTTATCAATTTGCTTACACCAATAATTAAAATGTCATTAATTATAATTATATTATTTTGAAACGTATGTACCTATAACCACTTAAAATAATGTGCACGTACCTACTAATTTACTAACTTTTTACATTATCTCATGTCTGGCCAAATCACAGAATAAAGTAGTAATTACTCTACATAAACAACATGGCAGACGTAAGAAAATTTTAGTATAGTTGTAAGCATTGATTTAAATACTAGTTGTAAGGTAATATTCTATTCAAGCGTGATTTTAATTTCATGCAATAAGTACCTAACCTAGTACCTTCGTATTACCTATCAAATATTAATATGTAACTTGGTAACTTGGTTTTTGGCCCCCTTTTATAAACCCACACATGTTCTCAGTAATCTCGTAGCCCGGTCACCCATCCATAAAATGACCTTGATGTCTATTGCTGTACCTTAACGTAGTTTGCTCGAAAATAGATCTGCAAAATTCTTCATATCGATAACATAGGCTCTGCAAGCTGATCCCATGGTTAGCCATCCATTAAACAACCACAACCGCTACGTCAATCGCTTTATTTTAACTTGGTTTGTACGATAACGACCTAGTATATTTGAAAAAATGCTTCATACCCTTAACCGCCTCCCACGACTCTTGCGGGATGAAATAAGTGCTGACTGACACTTTGTATGCAAAGCTGTCACCGCACGAAAAATTGCCAACTGTTTTATAGTAATTATATATCGTTAATTATTGTAATATAATAAATAAGCGATTTACACTATAATATTCATGTAGCGTAGCAATTGTAATATTTTCTAAAATAAATAGACGGTGTTTGAATAATTAGTTATTGTTTAAATGTGGCAGCCCTAGCCTCCTTACCGTTGTCTAGACGTTGTCGGCTTTTTCTACGAGATCAAAGGCGTCGAACTACTGTATGTCTTTATACTGTGGTTTTACTCTTGAAAGTATCTTGAAACTCATTATTTACTATTCCAAAAAGTGAATTATAAATTGTATTTGGATTTTCTGAGTTCAAAATTGAGGGATTGAGTTTAGCGATAATATTGTTTTTAAAACGTATAAGACGATTGGTAGTTTGAGGCCTACATTCTACTGTATGTGATTTATCATATGTTGTACATGAAAAACTAGCTATCTGTCCACGGTGATCAGAAGGAAGAGAACTAATAACTACTGGGTTTTTAGCAACACAAGAACTAAATATGTTATCCAAACAAGTAGAAGATGTTTCAGAGACTCTAGTAGGTTCACAGAATAAATTACTTAAATTAAATGACTTAAAAAGATTCAGAAATCTAGTACACTGTGAAGAATTCTCTAAAATATTAATATTAAAATCACCACATACTATAATATTCTTATGACTACCTATAATTTTATTAAGAGCATCTTCCATAACAGTCTCAAATAGATTATAATCACCAGAAGGGGTCGATATACACAAACTATAATATATAAGTCTAGTTCCACACAGGACAACTCAATAGTGCGCTCAATAGATAAATTTACAATATCCTTACGTTCTTTGCATTTTAATAAATTTGAAGTCATTATGAGAGAACCGCCTCTAATAGCCTGCTTTCTTATATACGAACTCTGCGCTGTGTAATATTCATTTATAACAATAATCTCATGGGTGCTTAACCAATGTTCAGTTAAGCACAAAACCTTAACGTCATATTTTTCTTGAAATAAACTTAACTCTAACTCTTTGCCAGATAGGCCCTGCATGTTTTGATGTACTATATTCAAATACTGCAGCCTAACTGTTGTCCTATCTTGGAGTTTAAATCACAAGATGTGTCAATAAAAACGTTGTTAATACATGTACTAACCCTATCAAATAAATTGTCAACACAAGGCTCACTGCCTTGCTGTAAATTGTATGCTAATAACTTAGCAATTTGTCGCTTAATATAAAATGGCAGATACATTGTATCTTTAGTTAAAATAAATTTACTAATAAATTTATTAGCGTCAAAAAACAATATTGCGTCACTATGATGACAAGTTATGTTATACAATAACATGTTTAATGAGTGTATGTGCATATTTTGTGTGTGTGTTAAGTTGTTTGAGTAAGGTAAAGCACCTAAAATAAATTTACAACTAAATTTAGAATTAAGTTCTATCAACAATTCAACACATTCTATGATATCCTGTCTCTTTACAGTCAAACTGTTACCAAACAATAATATTGCAGTACTACTCTCATCTAAGGGGTATCTACCGGGTTATTCTGTGTAACGCTTCCTAGCAAATATATTTTGTAACGAACGCTATGCTTCTTTAATTTATCTCTCTACACACACCGATAAACGTTACAGTTTATTATTTTAATCATTATTATGTGCTTAAATTTTTTTAAGTTGTCATCGTAATTAATTTGTGTTTTGTAGGTACGTAAATTAGGTATCACTATCCATCCGTACTTCTTATGCTGGGGCCTCACTACCGGCTAACGTCAATGTCTGCTAGCGCGATAATTATTGCGATAATTTTTAACGCGCTAAAGTAGGTGGCTACACTTGAAACGTCAACGTGAATGCCCCATCATTGGCGATTAAAACGCCAAACGCCAATGTTAATGCCTTTGTCAAATTATCGCGTTAAGTCGTGGCTACACGGTTAAAGTACATTACCGCAATAACTAATGGCATTTCTCGTTAGTATGGCCCCAGCAGAAGTGCTTTACTGACTCATACGTGTTTTATGTGTAGTTAGTTACCTACTATTACACGCGCTGTACTGTACCTACCTAAAACAGCTGTTGACCTCGCCGCGCGATGGCGCGACGTCAACAGCTGTTTTAGGTACCTACAGCGCGCCGACGCACGGTGGGCTGAAAAATCAAAATGTGGACTTAGGTGCTAAGAGACTTGTTTTTGGATTCTACTAATAAAAACAATATCTTTTTATTCTTTGACTTTTTTTGATAAAGTACATACTTACCGAGATAAAATTGTTTGAAGTTTGTATGAAACTAGTGGAAAATAAAAAAAACTAAACCGATTTTTTATACTACCACTGTTAACAAGTCAATACAACAAAAATGAAACAATAAAAATCCACACCACCCATTACAGGTCACGACATATTATGCTTTCTCGGAATTTTGACAAAATCAGGGTAATCTAATTAATTTTTAAAGTTTCAGATATATGACTAATCATGTTTTTTTTGGAGTGTGGCAAGTGGATTAGGCCTACTGGGGATACCACATAAAAAAAACCGCGCCTAATCTTTAACCTCATTGGGTGGTGTGGAATAAAAGATAAAAAAAAATATTTCCGCCAAAACGCAAATAAACGCAGTTCGCGATATAATGCATAAAAAGCCAAAAATATCTTCTATCATAAACTTTCATTGTTTTCTTGAGATAGTTTAAGAATTACGAACAATTCTCATTTTATTGTTTTTTTCCATACAAAAAAGTCTTTAAAATTAAATAACTCAAAAACCACGCGTTTAATCAAAAAAATGTATTAATATTTTTGACTTGTATTTGATCATAGAATCCAAAAATGGAATTAGTTTATTTATATTCGACTTTCGTTTTTTCGAAATCTCTAAGTCCACTAGCGAACTTTTTCAGCCCACCGTGCGACGAGTCGATCGACGATCGAGTCTTATTTATTTCCTAGAGTTATTGACTTTTATAACTTTTTATTATTTATACGTGGTAGGTAAATTTTGATTTTGAATATGAATAGCAGATATTTTTTCCAACGTGAGGTTTTTTTTTCCTAAACCAATAAAAATCAGCGTGTATAACATCACGCTTTGAGCCACGGGAGCGCAGCTGTAGCCTTAAACAACGCGGGTGTAACCGCGGGCTCATCTAGTAGTAGTATATTCTACCATTCGCTAAAAGAACATTAATACAATTTCAGTACAAGTAAAATATATAGGACGTAGGTACCTAAAATGAAAAGTTATACATATTTTTTTTAACACGCTTTTATTAGGTCGTCGTGTATGTAATTAACTATGTAATGGAATCTAAGCTAACTAATTTAACCATCTTCCAAGGGTCGTAGCATAATGAAAATTGGCAGTTGTATGTAGTTCTGACTAGTCAGATGACAATACAATAAAATGGTACTGTCAAACTGATCTGATGATGGAGCTGCAAGACACGATCTGGAACTTCCTGATGGAAAATCGTATCATAGCTGTTTTGGATTTCTTAAAGAGTTTTGTAATGAACTTTGGCCACGATTAGGTTTCAAGGGCTGATGATGCAGCCGGAAGATAGGCATCAGGAAAGACTTTATTGTTAACAAATACTAATACTACCTTCCTGGCGGAAGCTGCATGAGGTCGCACAAGAGCATAGAATTTATGACGCCAAAGGGTTACCAAAGGGAACCAAAGATATCTCGTCCACGAACAAGAACTCTTCATTTTGCCACTGTTGACGCATTATCCTTATGTACTTAATTTCCTGAAAGAAGAGGCGTTAAAAATGTCGGTGAATGTCGTCTTCCTCGCTGATGGCGCATGTTTTGTCTGAGTTCGACAAACTGGTACTTTGAACAGACTGGTAATGTAGAGCCACTTACCTACTACTTGTGCTGCAACTCCAGTTAGAGAGGTAATCTGTGTAACCTGCTTCCCGTAACATCTGTTCACTTGATTTTTGAACAAGTTAAATAAGAACGTCTTTACTGTTCCAGCGCCCCACGCTTTTACAATAAAATAATAGTAATGTCCTCCTGACCGATTTCGGCCACAGCGGCTTGTCTATTTATGAGACTTGCCAACTGCGCGGGACATACAAACAAAGACAAGTGTGTGCGCAAACACAAGTGCACTCTCTATTCCCTCACTCTCATAGTCCGATGGGACGCCACATGCGACACGACCGGAGAGTGATTGGGCGCAGGACCAACGGCTTAACGTGCTTTCCGAGGCACGGGGGTGTGACATCGCCAACTCCCTGACTCCGAACTTTTATTGGATAATTCCTAACAGAAAAACCCAGTATCACTTTTTGTTCGACCCGGGAATCCAACCCGAGACCTCATGATCCGCAGTCGCTTACAGCTTAGCAGGACGACAGAGGCAGTCAACACACAAATCAAATATTATAATTAAAAGCACATAGATTACACTTCAGCCCAGAAATAGAGACAACTTGAACGATCCATAATTTATTTTTTGTTTTGTTCTGCATTTATAAAAGTGTGTTTTTCTAGTGGTTTTAAAACTATTAATGTATTACATTTATAGGCGAGTTATTTTATAAATTACCCCGTATTACATACAATACGAAGGCTACAAAATATCAAGGGTCCAAAAATGAACCCTTCGACAAAGAAAGAGAATTTACGTACCAGATTTTATGAAACTAATAAACAAATCTTATAGAATGTAAACAAATCATTATTTTTATCTCCTCGAAGAATATTACCCACTTGAGAAAGCTAGGGGGTTTCGATTCTTATAAACAAAATTATCATAATTTTACTTACATAATATAATAATGAAGCGATGTTGCTTCCGCAGGAGCTAACTGAGTAATGTATCGTTACAGAAGTGCGGTGCTTAATAAGCAAGCGTGTATTTAGTAGTGACTGGGTATATAAGCACTGCTTATATACCCAGTCACTACTAAATACACGTGTGTAGTACGCATACTCAATGTTTGTGCAGTTGATACTAAACACACACGCTGCGACGGTGTGTTTTTGCAGCTTTGAGTTGAGGAAAACAACGTGACCTTAAGATATATTACTGGAAATATTGTCATATTATTTTTTGGGTACAAACTTTTGTTTAACTTGTCTTACTTTTGTAGTTTATTTAGGATATGTGGCCAAATCTTGCAGTCCAAATTTGAACTATCATCATCTAAGTAGTACGATTACTATCATCTTTCTAAGTTCAGATCCCAAGAAAACTTAAGATGATGATAAAAACTTGATTTGAGATGATTGTTGACTTGAGATGATGATTACCAGTCTGTACATCTACGGTAGTTTCGGAACAGAGAGCTTCATAACGGTAAGCAATACTACCTAGCTTTTTGTGCATGTTTTCTATACACTAATTTATTCATAGAAATATAATGACAAATTACCATCAGTTGACAGACGAGCCAGTAGCCAGTGTACCATCTGATAAAGTAGGTAATGATAATTCTAAATCGTATAAATAACTTTGTCTAGAAAATATAATACGTACGGTACATGCATACATACACGGAAAGAAAAGTAGATTGTATGACAAGGGAGCAAAATAGTATTTTTACGGCGAGGGCACTACTTTGAACCACGAGCGAAGCGAGCATAGCGAGGTATCTAACGTAGAAGCCTGAGCGCATTGAGGGATTCAAAGTACTTTGCCCGAGGGAAAAATATTTTGCTCTCGAGACATATACTCTAGGTACTTTTCATCCCCTTTCAATGAGAAAATAAATAATTTCGTGGGTAATAAGTTTTGTACGACGTTGATGGCTTCTTAAGTTATGGTTTCAGGAGTTAAAGCATTGTCACTTTCATAACTCGACATAGAACTCATTATTTTTTGCAAAATTAATTTTAATAAAGTATGTGGCTACTGATTACGAGAACAGGCACGTAATTCGCGCGCTATTTTTTTTTTGTTAGCGCGGGTCCCAACTCCCGTGCAGCCAACACGTACCAGCCAGATATTCATTTTGCGGTCAATTTCTCTGAATGATATACGTTCCAAATTCAAACCACTTCTCCTTCCGTTAAAAAGTTAATAACAGAAAAGAGCTATTTTGCTCCCGCTAAAAGAGGAACAAAGCGAGACATTTCGGATGGAAGGGATGAAATATACATTCCAGCGGCAGTTTACTGCGATGAAGGAGTGAGAAAACGCAGTCAGATTGTTGAAAAAGATTGCGCTTAAAAGCCTTCGGTGCTTATTATTCTTATTAGTCTTATGATTCTAAAGTGTCATAGATTTTCTTTTGACTCCTTAGATAAAACACGCAAGTAGTTGCAGTATTCGTGCTCTACAGTCAAGGTTAAGATTGGCATAGGTACGTAGAAACCAGTGGCGTAGCGTGGGTTCTTGCCGCCCGGGGCCGATCAGAAATTTGCCGCCCCCTCTTCTTTTAGGTACCCCACCAAATCTGCCAGAAGTGTAAGGTTATTCGGATGTAGGTATGTTTGTATGTTCATTAGCTTGGCTTTACACCCCAAACGGCTTGAAGGATTTAAACAAATTATCATTAGCAATAAAGCATAGGTTATAGCCGTTATAGGTGTAGCGACTGCGGAGCTCCATCACAATCAATGGCGCATTTGCTTTCATACCCTCTTTGCCCATCTACCTGCAGTAAACGAGGTCTTAAAGTAGGCTCAGACAATGCCGTTACCGTAGCCAAGTTTTGGGAACAGAAAATCTGAACCACTGACACAATGAAGAAGCATAGGGTATAATACTTTTAAGGGTATTTATATATCGCGCAGGGCAGCGGCCGTTTCTCGGCTGCAATATTATAATTATGTATATGGCTTGTAGAATTTCATAAATAAAACTTTGATGGCTTTTAAAAAAATAGATCATCATCAAGTGTTTTGTGTTACTTTTACATTCTTCTACAGATATAATATACCACGTACCTTTGTAGAGTTTGTAGAGTTCCCACAACCGTGAAAATAGCGCTTTTAACAGTGCCGAAATATCGGTTACTGAAAACAAAAGTACGTGGTATAATAATATAGCCTGAACGAAAATGTAAAAGCAATCGTAATGACTACAAATGTTTAAAGTCCTATGGTCCTGCCTGGCTCTCATCCGGGATGTCTTCGGTGTAGTGGCACGTCCGTGAGGCTCTGTGGTCGTCAAGACTAGATCCAATTAGTCTGTTTACGTGCGAGGTATACAATTGTGGATAAAAACTTTCAACCTCCTCGAGGTTCTCGAACTTTGTGTTGACGGTGCGGCCATTCGCAGTGGCAACTCGCGTCCTTGCCTCATCAGTCCGAGGGTCTCGGCTGAAAGTTTACACTCCTTTTTTTTTCTTTGTGCGGTGATCTCGTGAGGTGAGTTGAGGTGGCGCATATCCCTGTATCGTCTTAAGGCAACGCCTATTGTAGAGTTTAAGTACGAGGTAGGTACTCTCCCTGGTTCGACACACTATCGACTTCCACAACGTTGTTGACAAGTTTCCTCCTGTCCAAGAATCCGACACCACCCAAGAGAGTAGGTCGCCTTCTTGTAGGTAGAAACAGGACCGAGCCGCCTCTACGTGCGATGTGTGCGGTGCGCACAGGCGCCAGGGTTAAGAAACTGCGCGACGGGTGAAATGCCAGCGTTAATCAAATTACTTTCGAAAAAGTACGACAAAAAGGCGCATGGATTTCGCATACAGGCGCTGGATTGGGTCAGCGCAGCACTGGGTAGAACCAGTCACCTGAATCTACAGTTAACATGTTCTCCTCCTGTCTCGGACTTCTGATAACCCCAGTAGGTATGTGACATTTTATGTGACTTAATTCTACCTCGGGCTCGGCGTGGTTTCCGTTCATTTAGTCGTAGACTGCGTTCGTTGTAGGTCGCCAGGTATAATTAATTTTAGTCGCCTGCTAGCTCGATGATGTTACAGACCCCATGCATCGCCGTTATCACCACCGCGTCCTTGGCCGGGAATAATGTAAAAGGCGGAAACTGAATCTGAATCTAGGGATTCTAGGGTAATGGTATTCTCCTCCAAATAGCGTGGCGACCAAGAAATTGTGCCGCTGTGTTCGTGTGCGTCATGAAGGGCGCAGGGCGTTGCTTCTCGCACCGGTGACGTTGCTGCCCGTCACCGATTTATGGCATTTACCAACTCCTTATACACGAAAAAATAAGGAGTTGAGAGGCGAAATCTATAAGTTTATGGACAAATCCCGCGTCTCGTCCCACAGGGTTGCGTCCAAATATTAGCAGAAGGCGTTTGTTGTATGTGTAATAATTGGCTTTGATTTTAACGCAAATATCGTAAATATTGGAGTCAAAGTGCAAATAGCGTATAGTTAAACCGCAGGTGTGACTATTGTCTTAGGGACCTGTACCTGTTTTCTTCTATATTCAACTATAAGGACTATTTTTTATTTTGAAGCAAATCAAACATAATTTCAATAATTAACACTGTTATTTTATCTGGCACGAGGCGCCCCTATTGCCCTGGCGCCTGTGTGGGCCAGTGCGACATGGCAATAGGGGCGGCACACATCACACACAGGGCCGGCTCGGCAGTGATATATGGATCGCAGATCACCGGAATATTGGACACACGCGTCTTCAAGTAATGAAAATAATGATGATTTTATTTTCGATTGTTGTTCTTTCTACTGCACCCAGCCACGCCGCCATGCAGTCCTGCTGGGATAGTGTCAGTGAGCGAGCCAAGTATTTTAAAATTTGAATTTTTATTTTATTTCTCGCGCCTCTTTTGCCGCCCCCTTAAATGTGCCGCCCGGGGCCATGGCCCCCCCGCCCCCCCCCCCACGCTACGCCACTGGTAGAAACCTCTCATGCCAGGTGGAGTGACGAATAAATAAAATGAGTATTTTATGCCTAGACCAATTCGCTATACTAGACACCGCGCTGCCTAAGAAAATTAGGTCCATAAGTGAGGCAACTCATTATGACAGTGTGTGTCAAACAAAAGCATCAAGACGCATGCGTGAAGAATTATGTTGTCAGCTTCTCAACAGTTACCCGAGTAAATGGGAAAATATTTAATCCTGTGATCTAGTGGATAAATTATTGGTCTCAAAATCAGTTTAGAAAATTCTTTAAAAATTACAATTCATTAAAAACCATCCGCGTTAAGCCCTGCACATTTTCTGAACACAGTGCCATTATCGTCACTTCCGGCTCTCATGGCCGTTAGCCATCGTGCATCGTAGAGAAATTGCATACTTCCAAGGACGGTACAACCCGCGTTGTTACCGTGAAAACCGCTAAAGGGAGTTACTTGAGCCCTGTTGTACGTCTCTGTCTGCTTCCAACTCAGTGAGATCTAGCCTGAAGTTGGACCTACCTCTTAGTTTAAGTATTTAGTTAGTAGTTTTCGCTATTATTGCGTTTGTAATTTTCGCTAAAGTTAAATTTAGATTAATTTTATTGTCATATCGCTGTCTTAGCCTATTGATGGGTTATGCGGTAGTACACCCAACATAGCTAAGTTCAATTCTATTTTCTTTTAAAGGCAACCCTTTAGGGCCGGGGGGATATAGTAGCGTCATCTACCTTTCCATCGAAAATAAATCCCATCAACGTCAATGGTTGGTCGCTGCTTGGCCAATGCGAGCGATGCCTTTTGTTTCTATCCCTCTCTATCCCATTCCCAAGAAGGGGGCACGCCTTCGCGGATTGGTCGCGGCGATCGTAGACGCGAGTGACAGTCCAGAACTTTCGAAAACATTCGATTCGCTATATACGCGTCCGCCGTACCGTATCGCACCGCGCCGCTCACGCTATAATTATTACCGCTTATAAAACCGCTCGCAAGTGGAAGTGTTTGTGTAGTGTAGTGAATCAAGCAGCTGCATCACGAAACCACCAGGAGACTGCCCTTCTGAGAAGAAGAAGATTGCCGTACAAGGTAAGTGCCCCTCATCATTAGAATATCCTATACCCACTCACAATCCTTTTCCACATCCTCTTCCCGTATCCAATCCTAGGCGACTAAAAACCCGCTATCCTTTGAATACAGTCCATTCCATTAATCCTTCCCAAGTCGCCTAGAACCTACGGTTTCGGTGTATCGCCGAACCAGGATTTATTTTGATTTCCGTGGTCGTGATTTGCGTGGTTTACGTGGTAGTTTTGACCCACGCAAATCAATAATTGGCCATGCAAATAATAATAATAATAATAATTTATTTATCCTCAAAAATACAAAAAGGTACACTGCAATTAGCCTTAAATTAGATTAATTGGTAAACTAGCCTAAAGTCTTATATTTAGTTTTACATAATATCATAATTATATGGCATATAAACAATAGTGTACATAAGGCTAAAAAAATAAAAAATAACTATTTGCACCATTGGCAAAAAACTAAGATTGCGTTATAATACTTATAATACATCGGCTACCCGCTCGAACTAGGTTATACCTGTGTTTCGAGCTGACGCTTGATTATTACGTAATGATACAAATGACTATAATATTTAATTGTATGCCATAATATAACTTATTGTGAAAGTAATTAAATTAAGATTTATAGTAAATTATTAGAGACTAATTTATTTAAAATTAATAATACAAATACGAAATACTATTTAAAATTCAATTCAGTTAGTAATGTAACTTATAAGTGCGAAAAAAGACGTAAAAATTGTAATATTATTAACGTTCATTTTAAAACTACTAGTAATTTTTCTGTGTCGTCGTAATTAAGCTTTTGTAAATATTCTGATACTATTGTGTTGCACATTTTATAATTATGACTATATATATAGAGTAATTTATTGAACTTATTATATAAGAATGGGCCTAGAAAAGTGTAAAATCTATTAACAAAGACATGATTCATGTGAGGTGTTGTACAAACCAGGTCCTTTCTTCTTCTTTCAAAAGGAATAGGAGAATAAGGGATTTCGGTGTGCTGTTTTAGTATAATGTTGAGTATAAATAGTTGGCGCACTGTTAGCACGTTGCATGACAAGTAGAGCTGGTGCGTAGGGAATTTAAAAGGACGAAAAGTAGCAACTTTAAGTATTGCTCTTTGTGCTCGTTTCAGCGGCAAAAGAACTGATTTTGCCGCACCACCCCACGTCACGGTAATATAATCTAACAGTATTGTAACTCGGCCGTCTTCGTGAGTTATATACCTACCAGACGCGCCGCATGCGAGCTGCGGCACGATAGCGGCTGCGGGTACTGTAGGTACAGTCCGCCCAGTCTAATGGGTACTCTGCTCGCGGCGCGTAGGTATAACTCGAGTTTCGTGCGTTTGTATGGAGTTACAATACTGTTAGATATTATTACCGTGCCCACGTTGTAATGCAATATGTTAATATGGATTGACACAAAGCTAAATAAACCTGTTTTATTAATTTGTAATCGACGTAGTTTTTTGAAAATATAAATTAATTTACGCCTTTACGCGTTCTCGCACATACAATATCGATGTGGTTACGAAAATTTAGATTTGTGTCAAGTGTTATACCTAGATATTTAATATTGTCAGTTTTAATTAATGTGGGACAAGTACATGCTAGGTCAGCGTGCATTCTACAGTTGTGTGCATAAATGTGTAGGTTAATAGGATGTGATGGATTAGTATTTCTCATTTTAAATAATATGTACTTCGTTTTGTCAATATTCATGGTTAGCAGGTTTTGGTGTAGCCCGTTTGAAACAATATTAAAACCATTTTGGGCACGGTCATATAGCTCAGAGTATGTATTGGCCGAGAATAAAAGCGCTGTGTCGTCAGCATATGATATTAATTTACCATTTTGAACATTTAAGCTGCAAAGGTCGTTTATATGTATAGATGAGAAACAAAGTTGGCCCCAAAATACTACCCTGTGGTATGCCAAAACCACTATTATTACGTTCAGAACCAACATATTTATCAATTTTCACACATTGATAGCGATCACTCAAATAGTCAGAAAAAAGTGCAAGTTGTGTACCCCTTATACCGAATGTCTCGAGCTTGCGCAACAGTATGGAGCAAGATATTGTATCGAAAGCCTTGGCAAGGTCTAAAAATATTCCCATGGAGTGACTTATATGTTAGTGGACTTTTTAGGCCTGAAGCCAAATTGGTTATCTGAAAGCAGTTTATTATCTTCGACGTACTTAATCAATCGAATGTTTATTATTTTCTCTAAGAGCTTAGAAAGGCCCGTTAAGACTGAAATAGGCCTATAATTAGTAATACATTTTTTGTCACCGGATTTAAAAATAGGGGTAACTACTGCTTTTTTAAATAAGCGAGGGAAAACTCCTTCGTGTAAGCATAAATTAAAAATATGTGTTAACACCGGCGCAAATATGTATTTGAATTTTTTTTGATAATATTGTTACGCCATCTATCGGTGAATGGGGGTACTAGAAGAGATTGAATGTATCGGTGGTTTAAAGGTAATTCAGCTACTCTGTCCTAGATGGCGTTGCACTATCGAGCATCGGACTGTTCGCGATTATTCGACAGTTTTGTAGAAGCATCTAGAATACTCGAGTGATGTTATCCGGCCAGTATAAATGGAGCGCAAGCGAACGGACCGGACAGTAACAAGTGAATAGCGGAGCGACAAACGAGAGCGAAGGAAATAAGTCGGAAGTGTTCTAGTGGTGTGAATAGTGAGTTTTATTAGTGTTGAAAATTAAGTGTGTGTATCTAGTGTTATTGTGTTAGTAAATAAAGTACAGTTTTTTCTGGCATAGTGTTATAATTTATCGTCGAACCCCAGCTCGTAACAAATTGGTGTCAGAAGTGGGATAAATTATGCCGGTTATGCCGAAGTAAGAAACTGACGGAGTGCGTACCAGGAACCAGCGCCAGCAAGACCTGGACCAGAGACGCTTCGGAGACGTTCCTTCTCCATCGTCTGGTGGATCAGGCGACTCCGCGGCTGTAGTGGAGCCTGCAAGCACACACTCCATGGCGGTGCCCGACATCGCGGCTCTGATGGCGTTCATGCAGGAGCACGCGCGCCGCATGGAAGAACAGCGTCAGCGCGACAAGGAGGAGCAGGTCCGCCGTCAAGAGGAGCAGGACCGCCGTCAAGAGGAGCAGGCTCGCCGTCAAGAGGAGCACGCGCGCCGCCTGGAGGAACAGCTACAGCGCAACAAGGAGGAGCGGGCTCGCCGTCAAGAAGAGCACGCGCGCCGCCTGGAGGAACAGCTACAGCGCAACAAGGAGGAGCGGGCTCGCCGTCAAGAGGAGCAGGCCCGCCGTCAGGAGGAGCAGGCTCGCCGCCTGGAGGAACAGCTACAGCGCGACAAGGAGGAGCAGGACCGCCGTCAACAGGAGCAGGCTCGCCGTCAAGAGGAGCACGCGCGCCGCCTAGCGGAGCAGCTGCCGCGCGATAAGGAGGGGCACGCCCACCGTCTGGAGAAACAGCTGGTGCTCATGAAGGACCTCAGCGCCGCAGTGGGGAAGGACTTGAAGGTGGTCAAGGAGGAACTCCAGCAGCACGACGCCCGTATCAGCGACATTGAGAAGCGTGTACACGACCAGCTCGAGATCCGTATTGCCAGATTGGAGAAGAAATTGCGTGGGCTTGAGACCAACGACGTTACACCTGCAGCTGTGGCGCCCTCGCCTCGTTGGTTTAAGGTTCCACCCTTTGATGGCTCGTCATCGTGGGTTGCATACAAGGTTCAGTTTGAGGCCGTAATGCGAGCGAATGGGTGGGACAAAGAACAGGCCTTCACCGCCCTAACCTTGGGCCTTCGTGATCAGGCCTTGACGGTGTTAGAGGCACTCGGGCAAGACGTGACCTACGAGAAGCTTCTGGAGGCGTTGGAGGCGAGGTACGGAGACGCGCACCTCGAACATGTGTATCGTGCTCAGCTGAAGGACAGGATACAACGCACCGGAGAAACTCTGCAGCAGTGGGCTCTAGAGGTGGAAAGGCTGGTCAGGAAGGCATACCAGTCGTCGCCTGCGCTCATTGACGGGAACCTCGTACAAGCGTTTACGGATGGGATCCGGGACCTGGAAGTTAGAGCAGCGGTAAGACTTGGGCACTTCAAGTCCCTGAAGGCAGCCTTGGCCTACGCTCTGGAGGTGGAAGCAGCGCGTCACGAGGATCGACCTTACCGTATCAGGGAAGTTGTTTCTTCACCACGGTGCTACAACTGCGGGGAAAGAGGCCATATCCGCTTGAGCTGCCCAAAGCGTAAGCGGCACGTTGGTACCCTGTCCCCACCAAAGGGGTCACCTGACGTACCTGTCTGGCGGCAAGAGCAACGTAGCGCAGATGCTCTGACAGGTAGGGCTTACCCCGACCAACGCAAACACTGTGCAAGACAGGAAGCAAAGCCGGCAGCGCTAGTGAAAATGTTGAAGACGGATCTGAGCGACGGATGGAAAGAAGCTCTGCAGAGTGCCCAGCAAGAAGACAAGGACGTACAGCCGATTCTCGAATGGAAGAAATCAGGCGCTCCTAGGCCCAAATGGAGTGATATCGCAGCAATGAGCCCTATCACCAAGAGTTATTGGGCACAGTGGGAAAGCTTGGTCGTCCAGGATGGAGTTCTGTGCCGCAAATGGGAAAACGCTCGCGGTAACCAGTGCCATTTGCAAATGGTAGTGCCTAAAACTAAGGTGCCGGAAGTCTTGCAGCTCTATCATAATGGTGCTTCGGGAGGTCACATGAGAGTTAAGAAGACCCTTACTAAGATCCGGGAGCGGTTTTATTGGCTCCACTGTCGGAATGACGTCGAGGATTGGTGCCGCAAATGCACAAGTTTTGCGGCTGTCAAGAGGCCACACACTCGTAGCAGAGGTGCATTGAAGGTGTACAATGTAGGAGCTCCAGGGGAATCTGGACAACAGATGTCTGAGAAGATGAAGACTCGCTGCGATCGGAAGGCAAACAACAAAGGCTTCGATGAGGGATCATTGGTGTGGCTTCATAACCCAGTAGGAAGCAAAGGAAAATCGCCTAAGTTACAAGCCAGATGGGACGGGCCATATCGCATAATTACCAGGATGAACGACGTCACCTATCGAATCCAGAAGGGGTCGCGAGGTGCACCGAAGATAGTTCATGTGGACCGGTTGGCTCGTTACCATGGGTCCAACGATGTTCGAGACGAACACGTTTAAGAGGGGGGCAGTGTTACGCCATCTATCGGTGAATGGGGGTACTAGAAGAGATTGAATGTATCGGTGGTTTAAAGGTAATTCAGCTACTCTGTCCTAGATGGCGTTGCACTATCGAGCATCGGACTGTTCGCGATTATTCGACAGTTTTGTAGAAGCATCTAGAATACTCTAGTGATGTTATCCGGCCAGTATAAATGGAGCGCAAGCGAACGGACCGGACAGTAACAAGTGAATAGCGGAGCGACAAACGAGAGCGAAGGAAATAAGTCGGAAGTGTTCTAGTGGTGTGAATAGTGAGTTTTATTAGTGTTGAAAATTAAGTGTGTGTATCTAGTGTTATTGTGTTAGTAAATAAAGTACAGTTTTTTCTGGCATAGTGTTATAATTTATCGTCGAACCCCAGCTCGTAACAATATTGTTTGGTATATTATCCCACCCCACTGCACACACCTCTTTCAAACTACCTATGATACTTATTACTTCATCAACGTCGGTATCTAGCAATACAAAAGAATTTTGCGTTGGTGATTGGCTCGTTTGCGACAGGAAGCTACTTGGTTTAGGAGTATTTTCTGTTAAAGATCTACCGACGTTAATGAAATAATCTTATCATTTGCTGATATTGGACTTATGTCTGTTGACAGTAGGTCGAGTGGTGCTTCTGAATTTTTACAAGTAAATGTATTTTTTTTTATAAATTTCCAGACGAGCTTACTGTTTTGTCCTGCCTTTTGCAATTGATTTTTGTCGTATTGAATTTTTACGGTTTTTAGAAGATTGTTGCAGAAGTTTCTGTATCTTTTATATGATACGGATAGTATTTCATTGTCAGGTGCCAGTTTTAGTTTTTGATGGATTCTATCTCGGTGTCTTATGCAACGAACCAAGCCGGGAGTAATCCAAGGTTTTATGTTAGTATATTTTCGAGACGTATATATAAATGACGTATGTTTTGTTACTGCATCTTGCACTAAGCTTATAAAATATTGTAGAGAACTATTCGCATCCTTCGAGTTAAAAATTGGTTTAAAATCTATGCTACTTATACTAGTTGCGAGGGCTTTCATGTCCACTTTTGCATAGCTGCGTATGCAGTTGTTCCTGGGCGAAGATAATTTTACGGTCAATAGAATAGCACAGTGATCTGTTAATGATGAATTAGTTATTAATGTTATTGTTGGTTTTATTGACTTTATAATGAAATGGTCTCAGCATGAGCCACTTTGGTGAGTTGGGTGATAATGTGTTGGTAACAACCCATGAAATGAGCAAATGTTTAGGTAACTATGTGCATGAATGTCGGTTACGCGATGTTAATATTTATATCACCTGTCAGTATAATGTTCTGAAAATGCGATAACCTTTTTAAATGTGTGTCTAGCGATTCCAAAAATAATTCAATATTTTGGGAAGGCGGCCTATAAATTGCTAAAACTACTGTATCTAAATTGATCTTAACTATCAAGCAATTACTGCCCTGAAATAAAGGTTCCTCCACGGATATATTCATATTATTTTTAGAGTAGATTACTAGACCATCATTTTGATTTAACTTAGTTTCCGTTTTGTGTACACAATATCCATCAAGAAGTGGAAGAGCAGTTGTATGGCTTGACAGCCAACATTCTGTGTCAGTCAATGTTAACACTATAATGTCACAGTTAACCTCGACATTATGCAATAATAATTTAAAACCATTTATATTACGGTTTATACTGCGAATATTTTGTGTCAGCAAAGTCAGCACCTTTTCACTACTAGGTATAGAATATTTACATGCATCAACATCACATATTTTTGATTCAGACACAGAAAAATTATCTAGGTCACCGATCAATTGGTTGGTCATTTATAATTATATGTAAAAACTGTAAACAAGTAAAATATAAAAGTTAAATAAGTAAACGCGCTTAATAAGTACAATAGAAAGTGACGCTCTTAGGCGCCCTCATAATCTATGGATTGTATGTATTTATCCTCAGCATACTTACGTGCAGGACAGTTTAGGTCACCAGTTTGATGGTCGGATTTCCTCTTAAAACGTTTGCACGTTGCACAATTTGGAGAGGCCGACTTGCTGCTACATTCTTTGAAGGAATGACCAAGTTCGCCGCAATGGTTGCAAGTGGGGCTGGTTTCTCGGCAATACTTGGCGGCGTGACCGAACTGCTGGCCATTGTAACATCTCGTTACAATCGTAAAGTCTCGCACCGGGCATGACGTCCAATTG
This sequence comes from Euclidia mi, assembly GCA_944739405.2. Taxonomy (NCBI): domain Eukaryota; kingdom Metazoa; phylum Arthropoda; class Insecta; order Lepidoptera; family Erebidae; genus Euclidia; species Euclidia mi. The sequence continues at coordinate 89,358,336 of OX123184.2, forward strand.
ATGAATACGCGACCTTGATTTACCAGTGCCTTTCTGATAGAGGGAGCTACTTCCAAAACAAAGTTACAGGTTGGGAGGTTCTTCTTACCTGATTTATGGCTCAACTTAACTGCGGCTAAGAAAGAATCACGAGACGACTTCGGGAATTTGTCGGCAAGGTTTTGCTCATATACGCAGTTGAGCACTTCCTTTTCGCTAAGGGAAAATGGAATAACTTTAAGTTTTGTTATAGTATTGTATGATAATATTTTTTATTACTTTAGTTATATGTAAATTCTGTTAAATCAAACTTAAAATGATTTTATAAGTACCTATTTTTTTTGTTTTTTTTTATTGTATAAAATACCTAAACGATATTTTACTTATATTACAATCTAGCCTTGAAGCTAATGAGTAATTTTAATTTAACCTAAATAACATTATTATCTAAGAATTGTCCAATAACATAATTTCTTAGTTTACGTTAAGGCGAAGACACTTTGTTCATGTGTTCTTTTTCATAGTGCACTTATCACTACACTCTTATTTTAACGTCACTATACTATACTAACTCAAATGGTTTTGTCCGTTTCAGTCTTCTCACTAATTCAGTGTTATCGAGGAGCTGAATCGCCTCGACATTCACGTGATGATGAAGACGCCGTTCGTGTGCATCTGCATATTTCTGTATAACTTTATCGACGTAGTCCATATTGAGGTCCCGATGGAGATCGTTATTGCGAATATACCAGGGCGCATTGACAATATCCCTCAGCACTTTATTCTGGAATCTTTGGATGATTTGCTGATTGCTCTTACTGGCACACCCCCATAGCTGGATGCCGTATGTCCACACTGGCATGAGTATTTGCTTATATAATAGAATTTTATTATATACTGACAATGAAGAATGTCGACCCATCAGCCAGTACATTTTTTTATACCGTATACCAAGCTCTTCTCTTTTCTTTTTGACATGTGCTTTCCAGCGTAGCTTTGTGTCAAGTGTCATACCAAGATACTTGGCAGTGTTCGCGTATGATATCGGTTGACCGTTTATGGTTACAGGATGGTACTGGCCTTTTTTGTTGGTGAAGTCAATATGAGTCGACTTGCTTTCATTAAGTTTGATTCGCCATTTTTTTGTCCAATTTAATACTTCATTGACAGCTACCTGAACATTTTCAACGGCTTCTTCATGGGTTTTTCCTATTGCCATGATAGCAGTGTCATCCGCAAAGGTCGCTATGAAATTATTATTAGTAACTGGGATATCACAGGTATACAGTAGGTATAGGACCGGCCCTAAGACACTACCTTGTGGCACACCAGCTTTTATTGGCCTTATTTCAGAGTAAGCATCTTCTTGTCTTATTCGAAAGACTCGGTCTAAAATATATGACTCGAGAATATCCGAAAATTGTTGTGGCAGCATCATTTTTAACTTATATATTAGGCCCTCATGCCAGACTTTGTCAAATGCTTGAGCAACGTCGAGAAATACCGTGGAACACACTTTTTTTTCCTCTAGTGTTTTTTCAATTATGTTGGTTATTCGGTGCACTTGATCGATCGTAGAGTGCTTTTCTCTAAAGCCAAATTGGTGGTCCGGTAAAAGATTGCTATTTTCTATGACTGGTGTGAGTCTCTTCAATAGTAGCTTCTCAAATAATTTAGACATTACTGGAAGCAAAGAAATTGGTCTATATGATGTAGGTTCATGAGGTGGTTTTCCAGGTTTTGGAACCATGATAACTTCGGCTACTTTCCACAAGCTCGGTACATATTTCAAACGAAATGCGGCATTGATGAGAGTAGTAAGTTTTACGATCGCTTTGCGTGGTAGGTTGCTCGTAATCTCTCCCGTGATTAAATCGTACCCGGGCGCTTTCTTTTTGCTTAAATTATGTTTGATTTCCTGTAAGACTTCTTTAGGACTAACTAATTTTATTTCTAAGTTTTCTTGATCTAAGCTAGCTGTTTCTATTTGGTAATTGGTCATATCATTCTAAATTGGGTTGGAAAGTGTTTTCTAGGTGCTGGGCAAACAGCATAGCTTTTTGCTTATTGTCTATGGCCCAGCTTCCATTTTCTTTTCTTATTGGAGGAATCTGATTGAAGGGCTTCCGCATATTTTTAGTCATTTTCCATAGTGAATATCCGGCCTGGCTGTCATTAGTAAGTTTGCTTAAATAGTTACTTGCTAGAGTGTCAGTGTGAGCAAGTATTGCCTTTTTAAGCCGCTTTGTCATATTGTTCAGCAATCTTTTATCTTGAGGACACCTAGTCTGGTGCCATTTTCTTCTCTGCGTACGTTTATCCGCTATGAGTTTCCGTATCTCGGAAGGATAAACAGGCCCTTTCATTTTCCTTAATTTTCTGGGAGTGTTATTCCACGATGCCTGTTGTATATTATCTATAAATATTTTTACTTCTAAATCTAGTTCCTCTGCAGTTTTAAGCGGAACTCTTAAGTCTATTCTATTTTCTAGATCTATTCTAAAACTTTCCCAATCTGTGTGATTATTAACTAGAGTCGGACTATTTTCTTTGTAAAGAATCTTTTCACTTAGTGTCAAGACTATAGGAGTATGATCCGAGTTCATATCATAACTCTCATCTATTATACAGTAATTTGTACATATATTCTTGCATACGAAGAAGTCTATAAGGTCAGGAATTTTATGAGGGTCAGTAGGCCAGTATGTTGGTTTTCCTGTAGAGACTACTTCACATTTTACTTCCCGTACAGCACTTAGCAATTCTTTGCCTTTGGTAGTAGTAAGCCTGGAGCCCCAGTGTATATTTTTGGCATTAAAGTCCCCTCCCATAATGAATTTACGTCCAAAACGCTCAAGAAAGCTCACATATTCATCTTTTCGGATGTTGTGTCGTGGTGGAGAATACAACGCGGCTATAGTAAAGGGATATAAATTACCTTTCACTCTAATTGCCACTGCTTGTATTTCTTGTGTTTCGTATTTAATATCCTCACAATGAGAAATATTTTCCTTCACTATTATGGCGCTGCCTCCCCTGGCACAATTGTTAGGATGTAGTGCATGATAAACTTTGTATCCTTGTAGTCTGATGTAAGATTGTTTCGTGAAGTGAGTTTCTGAAATCAGGCACACGTCAATGTTTTCTTTGTTTAAGACTACTTGAAGCTCAGGTTGATGTTTAAGTAGTCTATTAGCATTCCATGCCATAATTTTGAGCACTTTATTCATTTTTGGGATTTCTTTTTAGAGGCTACTTTGCCACCAATCTCTAATTTTTCCAAGCGACTGTCAAAAGCCGACATAAATTTAATAATTTCATCCAGTTTACCGTCCACATCACTGCGTGGCGTCACCGGCGTCTTCGCTATAGTACCGATGGTTTGATTTGTTTCCGCTGCCGCTTGAGTGTACATAGGTGCGTCGTTGGTCACCACTGGTATGAGTTGGGCGGTGGTTAACTTGCTGACGTTTCGCGTCAGACGTCTTCTTGATAGTATTATTTTTAAGTTTTTGCATCTCCTTGGCTACTACACATCCTCTGTAGTTGGCTGGATGCGCTTTACCACAATGCACACATTTTGGCTTCTCGGTAGCTGGTCTTTTGCATTCATGAGTAAGGTGCTTACCTGTGCACTTCACACACCTCGGCTCTTTGAAGCAATACTTTTGTGTATGCCTATACGCCTGGCACCTTTTGCATTGAGGAACAAGACGTAAGGTTTTTATGGGATGTATCTCCACTTTACATCCTAATATAGATTTAATGTTATAAATTTTGTTTATGTCCTCATCGTTCTTGAATGTTAACATAAACATATTTAAGGGGCTTTTATTCCTCCAACTCAATTTGTTGGCCGCATCCTCTATTCCGTAACCTTTCTTTTGCAAATCGTCTATAATTCTATCTGGCTCGCATGTATAATGCAGATTTTTAGCCATAACCCTTATTGGTCTCTCTTGTTTGTTCTCATAAGAGTGCCATGAATAGTCAGTCTCGGATAGCACCTTTGAAAGGCACTTATACGATACCTCATTAAGTGTATTAATTTTTACGGACTTACCATGGTTCATGATTTTTGTCGTGAATGTTTCAGCCGACTGTTTACCGGATAGCATGTCGAAGAGGGCTTGATAGTTTTCAACGCCATCAACGATTATTGGTGGAGGAGATGGAACCTTTTTCGATTTCGGCTTTGTGGTTTGGCTGTTTTCAGTCTCACAAGTTTGTGCTGTTTGAGTGGGTGAGTTGCTCATTTTTCTTTTTTTGTTTCTTTTAGCCTTAACTCGTATCCACTCAGTTTCTTTCGCTAGTTCTTCTTCATCCGTGATGTACTCATTGGGTTCAGAAGAACTTTGCTTAGGAGTAGCCTCGATATTGTTTTCAGGCACTTCTTTTGGCTGTGTGAGATTACTCACTTGTTTCTGCAGTTCGTCTATCTGAGTCTGCATTTTCTGAATTATATGCTTTAGATTTTCATTTTCAGACTTCTCTGCCATAAGAGCTTTATACATGTTTAAAATGTTCTGTTTCGGTTTTTAACTGGATTGTACTTTGTGTAGCCATATTTGTAGCGAGTTGATAACTTCGCCTTAACAAATTATACGAATTTGGTCAGTCAGCACAATACGTGTGCGTCATCGCGACGAACGCTCGGCCGACGCGCGAGGTTTGCTGCGTCTGCACTTAACACTATTAACTAGAACACGCGGCGACGCGACTGATCGCAATAATAATCGATTGCGAATGTACCATGTGACAAGAGAGGATAAATTAGAAAGAAAGAAGTTATCTGAAAGAAGAAGAAGAGAGAGGCTTAAAAATAATGAAGAGTTCAAGGCCAAAAACCTGGCAAGATATTATAAAAGAAAAGCTGAAGGAAGAAAACTTTGCATTTATGACTTGAACCGCGCAAACAAAAACCTAGACGAGAAAAAAGTCAAATAAGTTCCCAGAAATATAACTTGAAGAAAAAAAATCAAGCTAAGCGTTGTCTTTATGAAAAACTTATACAAGTAACGAAAATTCAAAATAAATAACTGACTCTAATATAAATAAAAGCTTTAAAAAAACTATTTCTGTGTTAGTTACTTACTTATTGTTTTACCTGATAACTTAACAAGTGATTTGAGAGAGTTAAATTTAAAAAAATCATTTTCGTGGGGTGTTTTGTGATTTGCGTGGCCTCCAATTTTTTAACCTCGATTATCTCTGTAAGTATATCACTCTCTGAGGTGCCTCTTCTATAAAAAATATTACTTTTACGTATATTTTAAGGAACACATATCGATTTAAAAAAAATATTACGTTTAAAAATTGCCACGCAAATCACCAAATAATGCCTTGCTCAAAGAATCACCCCAATAGATGTCAACTGTTTGTTCTTCCCGCGCCGCGCCGCGCCGCATCGCGTTCGTATCCAGACCGCTCACGTAGGACGCTGCGTTACGGCCTGGCCACGGACAATTCACTCCAGCGAAAATTCGCGCGACGCGACCGGCGACGCGACTTGCGACTGAAGCAAATGTATAGAAATGTTCTAAGCATGCCACGCGCAGCGGCGACCGGCGACGCGACCGGCGAATAGCACCGAGCGGTACAGGTACAGCGGCGTGTCGCGCGACACGTCGCGCGTCCAAAACAAAATGTATGAATTAGTACGGCGCACGCCACGGCGTCGAGCGGTCGTCGCGGCGACTAGCGCCAGAGCTGAGTCAGTATAAAATTTTTGGTTTATTTCTCCGCGAGCATGATATTATTCTTAGAGTTTTTAGTTAGGCTAGCTATTTGGAACGTCTGGATGTTATCTATATCTACATAAATGTATACCTACAGTATAAATAAAGTTGAAGTGTCTGTCTGTGATTTCAAAATACCTAAGTAAGTTTTTAGAAGTGCATATACCTAGTTAGTTAGATCACACTTACCTACATAAGCTTTTGCGTATTTTAACTCAAAACTCGAATAACAATACCTACAAGCGTCGGCTCAGTACGCATTCAGTAGGTACCTACAGAATGTATACCGAAGCGCCTTGAGTTTGGTATGCAGTAGGTTAGATGGGTACCTACCGAGCCTGACGCTCGTAGGTATAAATCGCGTTCCGACTGTTTGTATAAGGCTGGTTTCAGAGTCACGCGTTTGACTGGCGCCGGCCACGGGCGCGCGCTTACAATTTACACTAGATTAGTAGTAGCGTTTCATAGTCACGCAGTTCAAACGCGCCGCGTGTGAGATTCGCGCGCCGGCCGCGCTGCCGAAGCTTCATACATTGCAATGAGAAACGCGAACTCGTTTCACAGTGGTCTCCGCGCGCCAAACGCGCTGTTGAGACGCGCTGGCCGACGGCGCGTGCCGCGCGCGTCATTCTAAAACCAGCCTCAAGATAAAATACAGTACCTATAGATTTCAATACCGTGGTTAGGTACACAGTATCAAGTCTGCCTCTGTAATCTTGCGGTAGTGTAAGCGGATCATGAGGTCTCGGGTTCGATTGCCGGGTTGAAACAAATGTGATATTGCCACCGAAGTCCGTACAATGTCGAGCTTAATTTCATAAAAAGATCTCAGCTAATGTCGTCTCGCTCCTGGTCTACACTGGTCGCGACGGCGAACGCGTGTGCCCGTGGCGTGTTTTTCGCGTCGCGCGAATTGTCGCGTCGCCGGTCGTGTCGCAGGTCGCGTCGCCGGTCTCCGTGGCCAAGCCGTTAGAGTTTTATGCGAATGACGACGCAACGACCGATTTTTAGAGATGACTTAAAGTCATTTCGCGACTACTAATCCGACCCGGCTGCGCCAGTATAATAATTATGAACACGCACTAGATGTTAAAAAAATTTGGGCAAGTGCGAGTCTGACTCGCGCACCGAGGGTTCCGTACGCATTTTACCTTATTTGAGGTTGGTGTTAATTACGCTAGTCCTCTAACGGCCATTTTCAATATTCGAACTATAGATAGATCTGTAGATTTTAGATTCGTGTTTGACATATTTTGTATGGAGCTTATGTCAAAAACTGTCAAAAACGAATCTAAAATCTACAGATCTATCTATATTTCGAATATTGAATTCCGTAGTAAATCTGTATGAGCGCCCATACAACTTAGAGGACTATCTTAAATGGAGTCTACTATTTATGTATGGGGACACCCTTAAATATTCCACTTTTTTAATTTTTTGTAATTTTTCCTTTATTTGTGCTGTAGCTGCTACACCTTTGACCAACTTGCTACACCCTGCTCTTGGCCAAATTTCGTGATTCTAGTTCAACGGGAACTACACTATATAGGTTTTCGACCTAAAACCTATAGGGTACTTACGGTTGACGTAGAATTGTCAATTTTGGTTAAAACCAAGATCTTACAGCACAAGTAAAGGAAAAATTCCGAAAATTAAAATAGTTGAAAATTATGGTTAATTTTAGTACTTACAAGTTTTCGCAAAAATAAAATTTTGACCATATCTTTTTATCGGGTTGAGGACCCTGATTTTATACACCTAATAGGAACCATAGACCACAGTATCTGGTATAAATTTAAATTTGCTAGGTCCACCCGTTCCTGAGAAAATCGGTGGTGACACACGGACAGACAGACAGACGTACAAGAAAGTGATCTTATAAGGGTTCCTTTTTTTACCTTATGAGGTACGGAACCCTAAAAAATACTTTTATTTAAATATAAGCACGAATATATTTACAAAGCTTAAAGTTAGGATGCTGTATCATCCTGTCAATAGATACACACGACAGAGTGACGCTAACAGTAGCGATGCTCGATACGTATCGATATTTTGGTGTATCGATACAACGGAATGCGATATAACGATATTTTGTATCGATACACATCCATACGATATTTGGCTGTATCGTATCGCTTCGCCCGAATATCGTATCAAAAATATCGTATCATACCGGCATTGAATCTATGAAATATTTAGACCGTACATTCAAACCGGCGACGGTAGATTTCTATGAAGCTATCTTACTAAGACTAACAATAACAAAGATTAAAAAAGTAAACAAACTTTTTTTGTAATGCCACTTGCTGCCACACTTGTTGGTGCGGCCAGCTCGATTTTTGAATGCGGGTAGATCGAAATATGACTTTGATGATTTTTATTAATGTAGTTACCTACAGTACTCGAATAACGTTTTTAAACACTGTGTTGTGGGTGTTTAGTTAATCTTGATTCATTAGATCGCCATGGCTCCGCCAAAGAAATCAAGTGTGTGGTAATTTTTTATTAAGAGTGATTTGGGTGCGAAATGTAAGTTATGCTTGTCGGAGGTGAAAACTAAAGGCAATACAACAAATTTGCAATCAGCTAATAACACGCTAACTGAAAATCGAAACAGACTAGACCCACAACGGTTGTCGAAATTGCTGTTTCTTAAAAGCTTAGATTTTAAACATTGGCAGCTGTAAAATAAAAATAGCATCGTAACGGTCATGTTATGTTCACACAATCGAATGTGCTATCACTTCTAGCTAACCGATAAAATTTACTAAATTTGAATTACTTACGAGTTTTATTTTAAAAATCCAATGCGATATTTTCGATACGATATTTACCATATCGATACAAAGGCATACGATATATATCGTGTATCGATACAATCAGTTGCGATACATTACGATACAATATATCGATACAAAGCGACGTATCGGGCATCGCTAGCTAACAGATAGAATGAATGACTCCCCCCCGTGGGATCTCCACCGTGTCGTGGTGGGGGGGCTCAGCAACCGTGGTTAGGTCACCCAAGGTGTGAAGCTAAGCGAGATCCCGGGAGTGGACGCTCCGCGTGGGCTTGACTGAGGCCTGCGCAGGATGCGTCCAATGGTGCGGGTGCGAGGGACAGTTCTTCTGTCCCTCGCAGTCGGGCGCGGTCGCGTGAGGAGAGACGTGTCGGTGTTGCGTTGCCGTGCGCCCTATCACCCGCGACCGAATGGGCCACCATTGCTGCGTCGCAGTGGGACTGCAGAGGAAGAGGAGATGCGGTGTTGCGTTGCCGTCCTCCCTATCCTCTGCTGCGGTCGCTGGGTGTTTTGGCGGCGGAGCCCAAAACCTTCATCCACCGCCAAGGAGGTTTTGTTCAGGGCCCGCCTGACCATCTGGCGGGCCACTATCCGTCGGGGGGTAGCAAGGAATGCTGCGGCGATACCCGACCCTGCGACACACGGGTACATGAGGAACACGGGTTGGTTTTTAGTCAGTAAGAATCTGACAGTCCCCTTCGCCCTTCCCCCAGGGCGGAGGGACACTATGAGGATTTTCCAAACCGACACCAAAAACAAAAATAAAAGAAATAGAATGAATGACTGACTTAGCTTGGCTTTATACAGAAAGAGCTTTCGTATGTGTTACATGGGTGTGTAGAAATACTTGTACATGTGTGTACCTTCTGTGAGGTCTCTTGTGAGGCCTGGTAAAAATGCTTCAATGATGACTTTTGTCGTCATTAATTTTATTATAATTAAACAATTGTCATTAGGTGACGAGTTACAGTTGATGTTCGCAGAACATCAGGGTGGCATGGCGTAACGTTAGTTTACAAATAATAAGGATCGTGGTACTGGACCACCATGTATAACTATTTATACATTTCATTATTTGTTAGAATATCTCTTTTTAGAGGTTATTGTCAACGGAGTTAAAACTGTCTTGGGAGTTGTCTATATGTAGTCCCCCGGCGGTTGACTACTTCTCCAGTTTCGAAGAGATTCTGGAATCTTTAGGGTCGGAATATGCACATCACTTAATAATGGGTGACTTTAATACTGATCTCCTTAATCCTCACTCCCCTCGAGCCCGTAAACTGCTTCATATTATTGAGTCAGCCTGTCTCCATAATTTACCACTACAAGCAACTCATCACAATAATAATGGAGAGGATACGTGGCTTGATTTAATCCTTTCATCTAACCCTTCCCTCATATCCTTTCATGGCCAATACCCCGCTCCTGGTTTTTCCCGTCATGACCTCATATTCCTCTCCTACAACCTTAAACCACCCAAACCCCAACCCAAAGTTTTGCACATGCGTAACTTTGCTCGGATCGACGAAAATAAATTATCACAGGATGCATCTGCCATTACATGGGAACCTCTGCTGGCGGCTAGTTCTGTAGATGACAAACTTGATATTTTCAACAATTTTTTGATCAACATGCCCCAGTCAGAAAGGTTAAATTGAAACGTCCTCCAGCCCCATGGATGACCAGGGGAGTCAAAATGGCTATGAGACGCAGGGACCGAGCATTTCGTAAATTTAAGAAAGAACGGACTGACGACAATTGGGCAACTTTCAAGACTGCAAGAAATCGGTGCAACCAGATGGTACGGAATGCCAAACGCCGCCATATTCTCGAAAATATTTCACTCAGTTCCCCCGCTGCTACCTGGAGATTCCTCGGAACTCTTGGTATTGGCAAATACGGCAAACAGCAAAGTTTCGATCTACCGAACAATATCAGTTTAAATGATATAAATTGTTCTTTCGCCACCACTCCGACCTTAAATTGTTTAATCCGATGTCAGACGGTTGAATATATAAGACATTTGCCCCGTATTACAGTTGATCCATTTAGATTTTCTCCGGTTGCGCCAGGTGAGATCAAAAAAATTATCCTATCCATCAAAACCAAGGCTGTCGGATGTGACAACATTAGTCGCCGAATGTTGATACTTGTTTTAGACCAGCTCCTACCCGCAATATCCCACATAATCAACTTCTCCTTTGATAACGGTATATTTCCATCCGTATGGCGTAAAGCCTATATCCGACCTTTACCCAAGATCCCAAATCCGTCATTGCCCAACCCCTTCCATCCTATATCCATCCTTCCTTTCCTTTCTAAAGTGTTAGAGGCCTGTGTCCATAAGCAACTGTCCCGCTTCGTTTATGTCAACGACTTATTAAGTCCTCTCCAGTCGGGTTTTAGACCGGGACACAGCACTACCTCCGCACTCCTAAAAGTGACTGACGATGTTAGGGCGGGCGTTGAGGATGCCAAGGTCACTGTGTTGGTCTTGGTTGAATTTTCGAACGCCTTTAACACCGTCAGTCACGATATCCTTCTATCCATTCTCTCCCATTTTATGATCTCATCTGATGCACTGGATTGGTTTTCCTCTTATCTTCGGGAGCGTCAGCAGGCGGTTCGCATTGATGAATCCTGTTCATCTTGGTGTGTTCTCGACCCTGGCGTTCCACAGGGCGGTATTTTATCTCCTCTTCTGTTCGCTCTGTTCATCAATCTCATAACCCATGACCTTCGGTGTACCTACCATCTGTACGCCGATGACTTGCAGTTGTATGCTCAGGCTAGGGTCGAAAATCTGTCTGATGCTATTGACGCGGTGAATATTAACTTAGCAGCTATAAAACATTGGTCCGATAGGTTTGGCTTACATGTAAACCCTTCAAAGTGTCAGGCAATTATAATAGGAGGGAGCCGCATGATGTGCCGTGTAAATGTGGCATCTCTTCTATCAATTGTTTTTGATGGAACTACTATTGAAGTTACATCTAATGTAAACAATTTAGGGTTACATATTGATGACACACTTACTTGGCGAACTCAGATTACGAACGTGAGCAAGCGAGTTACCGGGACCCTGCGATCTCTCTATCGGCTTAAACATTTTCTGCCCGTGAAAACAAAGATAACGTTAGTGCAAACTTTACTATTCCCGGTAATCGATTATGGTGATGTTTGTTATTTTGACCTGAATGCAGATCTTCTTGATAAACTTGACCGCCTTCTTAATAACTGCATTCGATTTATTTATAATCTTCGCAAGTATGGCCATGTGTCTGCTTTTCGTTCCGAACTACGCTGGTTCCCCATTCGTCAGCGCCGGAGTTTGCGTGCTCTCACAACGCTCTTCTCTATTCTTCATTCTTCATCTCCCCCTGCATACCTTCAATCTAATTTTCAATATTTAAGCTCCAATCACGCAAAAGATCTCCGCTCCTCTAATAACCTACTACTTTCATGCCCATCACACACTTCTGGACTTGTACACTCTTCTTTCTGTGGAATGCCCTTCCTCTGGAGATCAGGACGGCTACTAACCGCTGGACGTTTAAATCAAAGGTGCGTGAACATATTCGTAAGGGACTACTGGCACAATCATCCTAATCATTATTTACATATTATATTATATATACATATATATTTATGATTTATATTTATATATACTTAGGTATATACGTATATTTATATATTTTATCTATTCATGTATATACATGTATTATATAGTATGTATGTAATGTTATATCTATGTACTTATTCATGATAATTATTTATAATAAAATTATCACTCTTTTCAAGTTTTCAGATAAAGCAAAACTGTTTTGTACGCCTACCATACCCATCTCTGCATCACCCTATGGTTGACTGGAAGAGAATGCTTTTAGCATTAAGTCCGCCAATGTACCAATATATTGTACATGAAGTTTTAAAATAAATAAATACATAAATAACAATGATGTGGATAATACGAATTGTTATAATTATGTAAAAACAAAGCGCTTTTAGGTTAGCCACTTGTGGATTTCAGAAATACGAGACAGTAAAAATTATTTTAGGTGTCAAACTATCACTTGGCTATTTTTATGGCCCTACAAAGAGTAAGGGACCCACAAAAACCCTCACAACCGTTTTTGTGTAATTTCCTTGGAACAGCAAACAATAATTATAACACTTTTTATTTTTCCTTAGTCCCCTCTTATGACTTATGACACTCACGGAACGAAATTGAATATTGACACTTTAAATTTTTAATACTTGACTAGACAAATAATTTTAGTGTACAATTATTTAATTTAGTTTAGATAAATAATTAGTGTCTTATATGATTTTCTTACAAAATACGCGGATCTTATATCTGTACAGATATAGACTATTATATACTAGATTTTTCCTTGAGTACTCAAGGACACAAGATACCTAACAAAGTTAATGATAGATCGCCCGGCGTCCTGCTAGCAGGGCTTAAAGTACTTCCAGAAGGACGCTTCTTTTGTTACTCACAGTACTGTAAACAAATATTATTCATAGTTGAAATTTATATGACAAAATAGAGCAATTCTTTCTCTTTCGCGGGGTAGTAGAATTAATTTGTCAACGCAGCTGGCTTTCAATTGACAAGCGATGGCGCATGACCATACACGTGGGAAGCGCGTTCCAGAAATCCGCCAAGTAAATGCACGGGGTCAAGAACAATTTGGTAAAAATTAAATAAGTCAAATATCTGGGATTGTGGTTACAATCTTGCCAAATAATAAACAGTTGCGGGTATTTCTAATTCTGAGCATTCAGCATAAAGGGAAAAAAAGTAGTAGTAGTAACATTTCGCTGGCTCACTATTACAAGGTCTTATGTTAATTTTGATGAAGTTTCGTAATAAGACTTTTTAATTTTTGACTTTAGTAAAATGTATTTAAATTAGCCTTAGCCTCATGTGACATTTTAATATATATATATAGTTTATGACTTCATAATGCTTTCCAAGTTTTAAAAAAAGCGTATTGACTTTTAAATTTTAAAATATCATCAAAAATAAAATAACGTAGAACTTTGTGGTAGCAAAAAAATTTATTTATTTATTTATACTCACAACTTAGAACTTTGTTCTTTTTTTAAAATCACTTATTTTATAGCCAATAGCACGAAATCCTTATCTTTCACTGAGTCTTCACTTGAATAGTCTAAAATGTTACTTTGCTCGTAAATTTTTATTGGCTATTATTTTATCGACGACTTCGGTGACAGGTTCGTGGATGCTGTCCCTACAACGGGCTGGAAGTTTTTAAGCCCAAAACGAAGTAAAGAGCCGATATATCTCTGGTCCGACCCTCGAGCTCATAGAGGAAAGACCTAGGATGCTTCTGCTACCTTCCTACGATATGCCAAAATATTGGCGTCTCAACAGGCAGATCTCTAAGTCTCTGAGTCGCGATCTCAGCCAATACGACACTAAGTGTGTTAGGGAGGCGATCTAGCGGAATAAGGATTCCAAAGTATTTCAAAGTATTTCAAAGAGATCTGTATATCGAGCAGAGTCAGCTGACAAAGCTGAAGACGGAGGATGGCAGTATTATCCCGTCCAAGCCTTAGCTCCTGGAGGAGATCGAACGCTTCTATGGACAGCTATACACAACTACACGAACACCTGTTACTACTCCAGCCACTGAGTCACTGACTCTAGAGCTGGATTGACCCGACACTTTACCGAAGATATCCCGGACGTTAGAGTAGCCCTAAAACAACAAGGCACCGGACGATGACGGAATAACGACAGCTACTGAAAGCTGGCGGCGCACCTTCTGTGGAAATGCTTCGGAAGCTATTCAGTTCCGTCATACTCGAGGGCAAAACTCCACAGGCACGGCACAGAAGTGTGGTGGTGCTTTTTTCACGAAGGGCGACAAAACCCTTTTGAAGAACTACAGACCCATCTCACTTCTGAGTCACGTCTATAAGTTGTTTTCTAGGGTCATCACGAATCGTCTCGAGAGCAAGCTAGACGACTTCCAGCCTCCCGAACAAGCCGGTTTCCGTAAAGGCTATAGAACCATAGAACACATACATACGCTGCGGCAGGTTATACAGAAGCCCGAGGAGTATAATCAGCCTCTATGCTTGGCGTTTGTGGACTATAAGAAAGCCCTTGATTCGATCGAAACCTGGGCAGTACTGCAGTCTCTCCAAAGGTGCCAAATTGACTATCGATATGTCCAAGTGCTGAAATGTTTGTACGAAAACGCCACCATGTCAGTCCGCCTCCAGGACCAGAGCTCAAAACCTATTCGGCTACAGCGTGGAGTGAGGCAAGTGATGTTATATCTCCGAAACTCTTTACCGCTGCGCTTGAAGACGTTTTCAAGCTTCTGGACTGGGAAGGACTCAGCATCAACATCAACGGCGAGTACAACACTCACCTTCGATGTGCTGATGATATAGTAGTGATAGATGCGTGGAAGACCTAGGCACAATGCTCGATGGCCTCTGTAGAGTCTCCCAACAAGACGTAGGTCTTTAGATGACAACGCGAAAATGGACAAGACGAAAATCATGTCTAACGTCCATGTTGCATAGGTCCAACTTCGAGAAAGATTTATTCGTTTCGATAAGGGTTATTCGTCGAATCCAACTCGGTTGGGCAGCGTTCGGAAAGGGCATATCTTCACGTGCGATATCCCGCAGCATCTCAAGACGAAAGTCTTTAACCAGTGTGTATTGCCAGTGATGATTTACGGCGCTGAGACGTGGTCGCTAACTTTGGGCCTTATACGACAGCTCGGGGTCGCTTAGAGGCCGAAGAACCGATGGCCGTTGGGGCAGGCGGGTTCTGGAGTGGCGGCCACGTACCGGACGACGCAGTAGGGGTAGGCCCCGATGATCAGGTTAAGATCCCGGGAAGTGGTTGGATATGGGCAGCTCAAAATCGGTCTGCGTGGAGAACCTCGGGGGAGGCCTATGTCCAGCAGTGGACGTATCTAGACTCTAGACTGATATGATGATAATTTTATCAACAGAATAATAACTGCATTTTATTATTTCTTTATTTATTTAACACTTTATTGTACACTAAGAGTAACATTAAAAGTGGATAATTTTACAAACATAGTACAATGGGCGGCCTTATCGCTAACAGCAATTTTTCTTTTTATTTCTACCAGGCATTATTATTCAGTGCATTCACAAAGTGCACTGAATAAATAACCCGTACAATACATATTAATCTATGGAATAAATTTTCACTAAACCGCGAAATTGAATAAGTGACAGATGACATAAAACTTTGGTAAACAAGTTAATGCTTTTTTTTTTTCAAAAAATAAAGTCCTATGTTTAGCATAGAACCTTGTTAAACTACAAATAAATTAAAACTAAATTTGAATGGTTCTATGTATTACATAGAACTTCGTTATTCCTTTTCGTTGATAAAAACAACATAGGACTGCATAATATTTGATATTTTGTAGTAAAGAGCTGCCATCTAGTCGTGTATTTTTGCAAAATAGTAGCTAATAACACATAGAACCTTGTAGTATTCATAACTTAATAAGTGATAAAATTGTAACATAGAACCTTGTAATAGTGAGCCAGCGATTTGTTGGTTTAAATGTTAATAATTGAGATATGAAAATAATGTAACTCGATCATTTCAAAAATATTATATACATACAGCATCTGCAAATGGATCTAAGCAATGTGATCATTCAAGAAATTGCTATAAGGCTTTTATTTTTTCTTATAGACAAAATGATATATATTTTGCAATGTACAAACGCGAAAGCTACCAAAAGTTTAGAACTTCTGTAAATGCGGGTTCAAAGCCTAAGGTCATCGTACTGCCGAAAGGACCAGGACATTTTTCACACAAAATGCGTACTGCTGGGAAGACTCGCGGCCGGCTTCCGGCACGACATTCGGACGTTCTAACGAAAGCGCTTCCAGCAGGACCCGACGTCGGGCGTTCTACGGTTAAAGCAGTGAAACAAAGAATGCAGCCGGCTATTTTAAGATTTAACTATTATGACTGGTCAAAGTCCAATAAGTTTAAATTGTAAGACAACTTAAGATCGATAGACAACTACAGCTGAGGTGATGCGAGCCAAATCTAGAATCCCGGTGTTGCTCGGGGACCTGTTTTAGGACCACAATCAGATTTTGTTTTAAAATTAATTAAATATAATTATTCAAGTACCTATACAATTTTATTATGCTCATAACAACTTAACCTATTTCAAACGATGAATTAAAAAAAGCAAAAATGGAAAAACTGTAATAAAATTATTAGTGAAACTAAATAAAATCATAAATGTATTCTTTTATGTTCTTCACCATCACTTTTATGGCAATAGCAACACTTGTATACCAATGTAAATCGGAAGCAGTCTCAATAAAAGTATTAACGTGAAAGGACATTTGTTGTTTAATAAATCAAACACCGATCTATTCATTCTAAAAGTGAACCTTAAAGTAATAACCATATGGTCCATTATAGTTTTTGATTTGTCAGCTGGACGACGAATGGCAAAATTTATATGAAAAAGAAGGAAGGAGAACGCGCAATACGTATCGACTCTGAATCAACATTACAGGAACTTAAATTGAAAATTTGACTACTTGTAGCTATTTCACATACGATTCTATGGCCTTACATCGTGTGGCATCATCGAAGTACAAGTAGACCTTCTCTCTTGTATAGTATAATTTTTAATTTAATTAGTCTTGCATGCCTTATTATAAACAATTTGTCATTACTCACACAGCAAACGCTATACACATCACACAAACATAAACCATTTTCAAAACACTCATACAGTCATACTACTTGCATCGATATTCTTTCACATACGCTAACATACATAAACTTATACATCATAAAGATACACAAGCTTCAATTGCTACCACAACGCTTAATATCTCATTTCCTGTTTCGTATAATCACTTACAACATAATTGGACTTTCTAGCTGCATATTTTATAATAGTGCATCACACAAAAATGAGTTACAACACACTCAACTGGATAAACATAGTACATGATGTAGGATATCTCAGTAATGAAAGGCGTCAGTTCCGTATATCAATCGTTTTTATTCTTGCTAACCACACAACTCAATGGCTAATTAATGTAACAATCCTGCGACATAAACCGGTGCCGTACAATACTATTTCAACCGCAGACTTTTTCCCGCTCAACTCCCAAAAATGTGTGTCCAAGAATGCTCCCCGCAAAAACGTTCCCGCCAAAATGTTAAAGTTTAATGGTAGTGTTGCCATTGTAATAATTGAAGAATATATTAAAATAATTTGATGAGTAAATCTAAAAACATAGTTGGCCTTTTAAAAATATATACAATAGCGCAAAATGATTGCGTAAATTTATTTAACCTTACACTCATACACATACCAGGTGGAACCTTACACTTGGCAGATTGGAGCATCCTTGGAATATAACTAAAGTATTTAAAAATAATAATTATTATTATTAATTACGTCTATTTATGCTTTACAAACTATGCTTTACCTTAAACAAAACAATAAATATTATGTGTAATAACAATTTTATATTAACATTCATAACATACAATAAGCTCCATTTTGTAAGACTAACAATTTGTATGTTACATTTACTTTTATTTCGTAGTTTATAAAACGTCCTTGACAATATTTAGTAAGCAGTCTTAAATTAGAGAGGAATTACAATCAGATCATCTTAAACCTAATCTCATCGTAGCGGCCAATTTTATTTCTCTTGACTCTTAACCAATTATCCTTGTAACCAAATAACCTTGTAACCAAGTATCCTTGTAACCAATTATCCTTGTAACCAATTATCCTTGTAACCAATTATCCTTGTAACCAATTATCCTTGTAACCAATTATCCTTGTAACCAATTATCCTTGTAACCAATTATCCTTGTAACCAATTATCCTTGTAACCAAATTATCCTTGTAACCAAATTATTCTTGTAGCCAACTAATCCTGTAACCAATTAACCAGGTGTATACTTTATATAATATAAATCCCCTAAAATAATGAAACCGAAAAACCACATAAAGTACCTATTAGTGCCAGGTCAAGGACCACATAAATGGGAAACTAATTAACAATAATTATTATCGTTTTCCAATATATTAATAACTTTTGCAAAACTATGTCAGACATCTTTAAGATATGTATTCATCGTCATCTAAGTCATCTTCAGCCGCAGTATCAACATTATCATCAATATCTAAGGAAGCTACATGAATCCACGGCTGGATTCTATCTGCAGCAATCGTTGTCTTTCGTTTACCTTTAGTTCCGTCAAAACCCGCGATTGGTGCCACTTTATATCGATCGTTACCTAGAACTTTAACTATCCCAAAGGGCCCCTCATAAGACGGCATCAGCTTCGTGCTTTTTCCATTATTTTGAAAGGCTACCTTGGCTTTTTTTACAAGTTCACCCTTGTTGTAAGCACGAGCGGGTCGTCTGTTACGGTCATAATATCGTTTTTGAGATTCCTGAGCCATATCAATTCTACGTTTAACTACTTCTCGAAGGGATGATAGATCAGTAATCTCGCGTGTATCTTCAACTATCTCATTTAGAGGCGGCTTGACCTCACTATTCATCCCCGTGCCGAACATGACCTCTGTTGGTGTTTTTCCTATCGTTTTCTGTAAGGTATTATTTAGTCCCCATTGAATCTTTCTTAATTTGTTATCCCAATCCTTCTCACTATCCCTAAGATTCTGTGCCGTTAACGAGTCAAGTATGGTCCTATTGTAGCGTTCGACTTGACCGTTGGACCTTGGACTGGCTACGGCATTTAGCACATGTTTTATTCCTCGGTCAAGGCAGAACTTCTTGAAGGAGTGAGAGGTGAAACATAACCCTCTATCACTCACTAACCGATTGGGGTTTCTAAATGTATCAAAGATGTCTTCCAAAACCCAAATGACACTTTGCGTTTTAGTGTTCCGGACTGGTCTAATGAACAAACACTTTGTAAACGAATCTACAACTTTTGTACTGTTTGTCAAGTCGAAGAGAGGTTTTACACACATATTGAATGTGTGTAAAACCTCTCTTCGACTTGACAAACGGTCCAAGGTGGTCAATGTGCAAGATATGGAATGGAATACCAACTTTTTCAATGGGATGTAATAATCCTCCACTCGTATTTGCATTTCTTTTCGCATATGCGCACTCAATACAAGCGGCAACGTATTTCTTGACAAATCACGTCATTTTTGCAAACCAATAGTTCTTTTTAATGCGATCTAAGGTTTTCTCGAAACCTACATGCCCTATGTCATCGTGGTTCATCTTGCACAACTGCCACCTTGCACCCTTTGGAACCACCCACCTCAAGCATTCCCTGTCACCTCCGATACACCTAAACAACCTATTGTTTTTAAGGACATAATTTTCTCTGATATACTCTAAGCCTTTCGAGTCTAGTCGCTGCTAACGATGTTACGGATTCTACACAACTCGGAATCTCCCAATTGGAGGGTAAGTAACCAGTCGTCATCAGATATAGCCATCACTGCAGGATACTGTACAGGTTCGAGAGTACCCGCTTCATCAATGGGATTCCTGGAAAGAGCATCCACGTGGCCCATTTTCGTTCCAGACCTATACTCGATGGAGCAGTCAAACTCCTGTAACGCTATCCACCAACGAGCGATTCTAGGAGTGAGGTCGCGTTTCTCAAATGTAGAGCGTAACGCACTACAGTCAGTCACTATTTTAAATGGTTTCCCGAGGACATACACCCTGAATTTTTTTAGAGAACAAATAACGGCTAACGTCTCTAACTCGTAAGAGTGAAAATTCTTTTCTTCGGGTGTAGTCTGACGACTGTAGTACGCTACCGAGTGAAAAGCGCCTGTGGTCCCTTTTGGACGCTGTAACAAAATTCCTCCAACACCTAACTTACTGGCGTCTGAGTGGACTTCGGTCTCGGCATTGGGATCGTATAAAGACAGGACTGGTCTCTCAATTAATTTTGACTTGAGGACTTTAAAAGACGTTTCCTGATCATTCGTCCATTCCCATTTCGAATTCTTTATGAGAAGCTTCGTGAGTGGATGAGCTAACTGAGCAAAAGATTGAATGAATTTTCTGAAATAGCTAACGAGTCCAAGGAATTGCCGCACACTGTGAACATTTTCGGGTTTGGGGAAGTCTACCACGCTCTGGATTTTTGCTAAACCTGGTCTTATGCCTGACGAACTAATTTCATAACCCAAGTAATCTATTTTGTCCTGCAAGAAACTACATTTTGATAAGTTTAGTCTGAGATTAGCTTGTTTGAGTAACTCAAAGATTTCTTCTAACCGTTCCATACACTGTGCAGAACTTTTACCAAAAACTAGCCAATCATCAATGTAAACAGTGGCCTTGTCAAAACGAGCTGATCCCAGGACATGATTCATCATTCTTTGAAAAACAGCAGGTGCGTGCGCAACCCTAACACTAGCAGTACCATGTAACTTACTATAAGCCAATACGCGTACCCGTTCCAATCTGTCATCTGTCCCATGTAACTCAGGATCAGACATTTCCTCGCCGACATGTAGAAACTGTAATTTGTTCACATCCTTATAAATAACTACATGGGATTGCTCGGTGTAATTCTGACCGATAAGCATGGCCTTCTCTAACAAATGATCCTCTACGACTCTACACGAGACATCAGCACCTACGCCATCTACTGTTAATCTTAGCTTAACTGAACCCAAAGAGTGTACGAGGTTGTTTCCGAAGCCAGTCATTGGCAATGGAACATGATCATGACTAAGACCAAGTTTAGAAAAACTAGACTGTCTAATAAGAGTCACTTCACTGCCAAGGTCAACGAAAGCATCCAGCAGCATTCCTTCTACATTCACTTCTTTCATGAATTTATTACATGGTTTGCAGCTGGAAATGCGCATAGTTTTTGCCGATACATTAGATTTCGTTGACCCTGTGTCCTGCTTCAAACGACATAGCTCCGATTTATGTCCTACTTTATTGCAATGACTACACTTGATTATAGGCTTAGGACATTTTGAATAAGGATGACCTTTCTCCTTGCAATTATAACAATACAGGCCAAAATTGACTTTCGCGTTTGGCCTACTGTTCGATTTATCATCTGCTGAACTAGTAATTCTATCCTTATTTAAAGATAATACAATATTAGGCTCTTTATTGTTACTAAGTAGAAATTTTAACAATTGATCAGGATCGTCACACCGCAGCGCTAGTGCACTGGATCTCATTGTGCGATCGCTGATACCGTGTATTATGCAATCAACAGCCCGCCTATTACTAATTTCACACTGGTTGAGGAGCACGACTTTCTCATAAAAGTAATTTTCAATTCGTTCGTTTGGTTTGCTTTTGCGTTTTAACATGTCCTCTAGAATCTGTCCATAGTTTTGCTCACTGGGGAAAGCATTAATGAGTTTAATTTGCCATTGTTCCCATGTATATAAAATAGAATTAAGACTTTCGTACCAAGTCTTCGCTAACCCCGTTAATTTCTGCATTGCAAAGTGGATGACAGTCTTTTCATCCCAGCCGTAAACCTTCGCACACTCGTTCACCTTTTTAAGCCATATGTCCATTCGTTGATTTTTCTCAGAAGGATTAAATTCTGGAATAATATTTTTGCTATCGAAACCTCTGTTTATAACTTGAGCGCTTTGGTTTTGTGGCTGAGATGGCAAGATCTCCTTTACACATTTTAATATTTTAACAATATCTTTAGTGGAAAAAAAGGGCTACCTGACCTTTTCTCGCGAATTCCGCTTTCACCTCCAATATCCAGATTCGGCAACCGGCTGCGGCTCCGGCTGCGGCTGCGGCTCCGGCTCCGGCTGCGACAACGGCTGCGGCTGCGACTGTAGCTACGGCTACGGCCGCGGCCATGGCTGCGGCTAACATGTCTCGCTTCTGCATCGTTCACACGGTGTTGCTCGCTGTGACGGCGGCGCAGACCCTCTTCCCACTCACGTAGCTCTAGCTCCATCAAGCGTACTCGCTGTTGGTCGTTCCTCAATACTTGCTCACGTTCAAGCAAGCGACGACTGTGGCTACGAGTACGGCGGCGTCGTGAGCGCGAGCGACTCCGCTGAGGAGTTTCCAGGCGATGTCCGATACTCTCATCTTCATTCATGATCTAAAACTCGCCGTAAAATTTCAAAGCTTTACTGACAGTTAAAGACATACCTACACCATATAATGATAAAAGTATAAACTGATAAGGTGTCTTTTAAATCTCGAAAACGGTGCGTCGTAGCACAAAATAACAAGATTTTTGAACCCCTTTTAGAAACACCACACCCACATGATGATGTAAATAATAATCAGCAGTTGCGTCGTCGGTTCCGTACCGTACGGTCTTCTAGTGACTTACACCTACTTGATACTTGATACTTGATGGCACGGGCTGTTTCCGCAACTCCACGTCTTGGCGTGTATTTTGCGTGCGGGTGGGAATGGTGTCTTCATTCGAGCCACCCCAGCTCTTCGAGGAAGGCCAGCAGACTCTTGATGTGGCCCACGGCCTCCCTCAGGGTGCTGTATCTGGTCAGGTACTGCTGCCTGTACTGTGCGACCTCAGGGCAGTCGAGGAGCAGGTGGGCTGCCGTCTCGTCTGCTGCCATACAGGCCCTGCACAGCGGGCTGTCGGTGATACCTATAGTAAATAGGTGTTTATTAAAGAATCCGTGTCCTGTGTAGGCGGCCGTGACTGTCCGTAGTTGTTGTTTGGACAGCCGGAGGATTTGTTTGGCTATCTTACCGTCTACTGCGGGAAGAGCCTCCTTGGCCTGCCTACATGTTTCAATACCAATCCAGGACTGGTTGTGTTTGGTCCTGGTCCTATTTCTTACCAGGTTGCGATAAAAACCAGAAGGGAGGGGAATTATGGGCTCGGGTCCCACCACCTCTAAAGTGGCCCCTCTTCTGGCGAGTACGTCGGCTGCGTCATTCCCTCTTGAGCCACTGTGGCCCTTGATCCATTGCAGTGTTAATTTGTTTAGTTTACCTACCTCTGTTAGTTTCTGGTGGCATTCAAGCGTGAGTGCCGAGGTGATAGTATGGCTTTTGAGGGCTGAGAGGACAGCCTTACTATCTGAGAGGATCCTAATGGATCGTTCCCTTACCTCACGTGCCATGATTGCTGTGGCAGCTAGGATTATGCCAAAACATTCGGCCTGGTAGACCGTGTTGTAGGCTCCCAGCGGTGCTGCGATGTTGATGTTTAGGTCCTCGGAGAATACTCCTGAACCCGTACCTGTATCCGTTTTGGACCCATCTGTGAAGATCGTGAGCTCGTTGTGGTTAACTGCTCCTCCGTGTAGATCCTCGTACAGTTGGATTTTGTATTTCTTGTCGAAAACAAATTGTTTCGGTATGCGGTCGCTTATTGCTTGTGTGATAGGAACTTCTTTAAAGAGTGTATATAAGTTGTTAGTGTGCGGTATATTCGTGTCTTTCCAGAGCTTCAGGGCTCTCAGCCGGACTGCCGACATCGTTGCTTCCTGTTGTATGAACAGGTGCAATGGAGGCAGATCCAGCAACACTTCAAGTGCCGCTGTTGGCGTTGTTTTCATACAGCCCGTGGCCGCTAGGCATGCAAGTCTTTGAAGCTTCTGAAGCTTGTTGGCGGCCGTTATTAGGTTGGTCCTAGGCCACCACACTACTGCGCCGTAGCTTACCATCGGACGTATTATTGTCTTATAGAGCCATAAGACAATTTTGGGGGATAGGCCCCAGCGTTTTCCTATCATCTTCTTGCACTGCCAGAAAATGATGCTGGCTTTATTGAGCTTATTTTCCATGTGGCTGTTCCATGTCAATTTGCTGTCAAGAGTGACACCTAGGTACTTGACCTCGGTAGACAGCTTAAGCTCTGTATCGAATAACCTGGGCAATCGGTAAGTACCCAGCGCGCGTTTGTGTGTGAACATAACTAGTTCGGTCTTGGTCGGGTTTACAGATAATTCGTACTCATTACACCACCACTCTACTATGCGTAGGGCTTGTTGGGTTAGGTCGTACACTGTACTGGTTACCTTACCTGATGTGAGTATGGTTAGATCATCTGCATAACCTATTGTATAGAAGTATCTCGCGTTGAGTTTGTCTATGAGTTCATTGATGACTAAGTTCCACAATAGCGGGGAGAGTACACCTCCCTGCGGGCACCCTTTAGTTATCAAGGCTGTCTGATTGTCGCCTTGCAGGCGCACTACCCTTTTGCTGAGCATGTTTTGGATCCACTGTATGAGCATCTGATCCACACCATGCCTGGCTAGGGCGTTGCTTATGCTGGAAAAGTTTGTCTTGTCGAAGGCTCCTTCTATGTCGATGAAGGTGCCCAAGCAGATGCTTTTTTGTTGTATAGCAGCTTCTATCTGGGCCACGACCTGATGTAAGGCCGATTCTGTCGATTTCCCTGAGCTGTATGCATGTTGGTTGGCATGTAAGGGTAGGTGCTTAAGAGCCCCACTTCTTAGTTCCCTCTCGCAAAGCCTTTCCAAGGCTTTAAGCATGAAGGAGGTAAGGCTTATTGGTCTAAAGGACTTTGCATGGGTATAGTCTGTTTTGCCTGGTTTTGGTATGAAGATTAGTTTGACTTCCCTCCACCTCTTCGGTACATATCTGAGGGCCAGGCTAGACCTCATGATTGCCAGGAGTCTTTTAAGGACAGGTTCCCCTCCCCATTGTAATAACCCTGGGAAGATGCCATCCAGTCCGGCTGCTTTGAAGGGGTGGAAGCTATCGATGGCCCATCGGAGTTTTTCTTCTGTGACCACGTTGTTTGCGTGTCTCCATTCGTGTTCGGTCGCCACTGTTGGTGTATCGTGCCACGTTACTACCGGGGTGAGGACGCAGCCTGGGAAGTGTGTTTCGAGTAGGACGCGTCTTGTCTCCTCCTCCGATGTAGTGTATGTGTTATCCGGTTTACGGAGAGTACCTGGTGCAACCGTCGGTTGCTGGGCCAGTAGTTTCCTTACCCGGTTTGCTTGTTGGCAGGATTCAATGCTCCCACAGAATTTTCTCCATCCCATGGTGCGTCTGAATCTGAGGCATTTTCTGTAGTCTGATTTGGCCGCTTTATAAGCGTCCCAATCTGCGTCCGCGCTTGTGTTCATTGCCCTATTTAGAGACTTTCTTACCTTCTTGCGCTTACGTTCAAGTTCAGCGCCCCACCATGGTTGTTTCCCCGGGGTTGAAGGTGGAGTGGTTTCCGGGCAAGCTGCATAATAGCTGTCTAGCATCGACTGCGTCAGTATACATACCTGATCGTCGATCTGTTCAGTGTCACCCAGTACCGGCGGCGTGGCCGTAAGGGTAAGTTTCTCATTAAGTAGTAAGACATACTTTGCTTTGTCAGTGTTGTGTGGTTTCCTGCGGGGCTGTGTGGGCTGTATATCGACTTTCATGGAGAAGCTGATCCATCTGTGGTCTGAGCATGATGCCTCTTTCGAGACGTGCCATCCCTTGATGCGTTCAGCCGCTCCTTCTGTTGCGAGAGTTAAGTCGATAATTGTCTGACTACGTTTAGTGACGAAGGTGGGCTCCGTACCTGTGTTTAATAGGGTAAGATTAGTGGTGAATAAGTATTCAACCAATGACGTACCTCTGTTATTGTTGCAGTCCATGCCCCACATTTGGTGGTGGGCATTGGAGTCCGTTCCTCTTACGACCTCCGTATTGGTTCTCTCGCACTGGTTAACCAGACGCGTGAGGTCGAACGGAGGCGGGTCTTCGGCCTCGGGCATGTAGACCGATGCGAAAACGACCGCTATACTCCTTGGCTGCTGTATTATTTCAATTTGTATTGCTGTGATGTCTCTGGAACAGAACTCCGTTAAAGCTTGGGCTCTGATGTTTTTAGTTGTAAGTATGCAGGTTCTTGGATGTGTGTGGTCAGTAGAATAGTAAATCTTACCTCCCAGGCTGGAGAGGCCTCTAATGAGGCCACCCCTTATCCAAGGTTCCTGGATGAGCACGATGGCTGAATGTTGGACCTCCATCCATTTGCGCAGTTGCGCAGTGGCCGTTTGGCTATGATGGAGGTTGATTTGTAGGCAGCTGACGTCACTAGGCAGAGGGTTCATCTGTGGGTGATGTCCCCTCCTTCCCGACCATCAGCTGCGTTAGGCCAGCCAGGATGTCGCCAGCCTCCACCCCGTCGTCCCGCCGCACCGGACTCAGGAGCAAGCTCTCATCTTCCGAGTTACCCTCGGCTGACGGGCCAGCCCCCGAGCCAGACGCGGCCGGCTCTGACAGGCCGGATTTCGCGGAGCACCCTGACTGGGTGTTTGAGGCTTGTTGTGTGGAGTTGTCACATCCCGGAGGATGGTCGACATACTTTCCTGTAGAGTCCCGGAACCGGACGTAGACTGCACCCAGCCCCAACGCGAGGCGGCGCTCGTTCTGCACCAGGACCGGGACTTGTTCCTCCGGGACGCCCACGACCAGGAACCACCCACCTGACTGTTTCTCCGAGTGCAGCAGAGACCATTTGTCGACCGCCAACCAGGGGTTCTGGAACTCCAGAGCCCGACCCACGTCGCGCACGTCGTCCCAGACCCCCTGTTCGTTGGGAACGACAACGCCGCACCGCACTCTCTTCGGGGCCTCTTCCTGGCCCCTGACCTCCAGTTCGAAGCCCGGTGGTGGGACCAGGAGAGAGACCGCCTCCGTCAGCCAGGTACGCGTTGCCTCGTCGGCGCACCAGAGTTTGAGGACCCCGTCCGCGTACATGGGTTTCCCGGTGAACGCAGGGGCGGGGCGTTTTGGAGTTTTAGTCGACCAGGCGTCACTCAGGATCTTCCTTTGAATCTCCGTGAGTATCCGGTCCACGAACTCCTTCGGCAAGTTCCCTGTGCGCATGCATGTTACTGCAACGCCCAGAGATGCCTTGGAGACCTGTGCATAGGACTTACCCTGTATAGTGGAGGAGTCGAGGCGGGGCTTCTTGTGCTCCCCTCGAGGCGAGCTGGTCTCGTTGAGAGCGCGTTTGGCCTCACCTCTTTCCTTGTTTTCGGCAGTTTTACCTGCCGTGTTTCCTGGTAGTGCTGGGGCTAGATGCCGTCCAGGGTGACCAGCCCGCCGCTTGGCGGCAGGCGGCTTCCCCGTACTGCCTCCGGCCTTTGTGCACCCCCTACTGCTGAGCGCAGGCTGCGCGCTGGTCACATTACTGGGACCTGCGACAGCGACCTGCACCGCTGTTTTTGTAGAGGCAGCACCGGCTGCGGCAGCGGTTTGTGCCGCCTTCCGCCTTATTGCCAGGCGCTGTCTCTTGTTTTTGTTTGCCCTCTTCTTCTTCGCAGAGCTGGTAGCAGCGGGGCCACTCGGTTGTGTGGTGGGCGGGTGTTGGGCAGGATTGGTGGTCTTGCCCTTACCCTTGCCCTTGTGGTGACTTACCACTTGCCAGCCTGCGAAGGAGGAGTCGTCTTCCCGCTTGATTTCAAACGGGCTGACGATTGTAAGGACGGGACCAGTACTAGCGTTAGCCAGCGCTGAAGTCTCGTCCTTGGGGGATGGTTTAACACCTGCAGCCGAGGCCACGGCGTCAACCATCTGTTTAGTTGATGCGGCGGGAACAGCTTTCGCTACCACCGTCGCAGTTGGGGTAATTAAAGGGATTTCGGTATCCATACAAGTTTACTAAAGACTTCATCCCTCTGGCTTCCCACCCTCCATGGAGCCCGCAACTGGGAACGTCATCCGGACGTTAGGATTACCAGAGGGATATAGGAACGCGGGGCTGGTTTACAGCACGACTTCGGGCGCCCGCTTGGGTCAACGGCCTGAGCCGAGTTACCAACTCTAGCCGTCATCCCTCGCTTGCGCCCTCCGTATAGCCTTCACCAACCACATCAACAGCCGAAATAAATTCCAACTGCTGATGTGGACCCTACGTCCCTAGCCTGTGGCCCTCTGACGGGACACGATGGCCATTTCCCCCGCTGCGGCTCACAGCGGGGGCTACCGTTTAGCGTGAAATCAGGACCAAAGAGGGCGTGTTGCCTCACGGTCACATTACCGCCAGCGCCGCTCGGCTCAACCCCCCAGGACTCC
Organism: Euclidia mi; assembly: GCA_944739405.2. Lineage (NCBI taxonomy): Eukaryota > Metazoa > Arthropoda > Insecta > Lepidoptera > Erebidae > Euclidia > Euclidia mi. The sequence continues at coordinate 89,386,927 of OX123184.2, forward strand.
GTCATCCCCGCGTACGGCGCTCGACTGCGCAGGTCCTAGCGCAGGTGGTCAGCTTCTCTTACCCGTGACTTTTTACTACGAGCCCACACCCACCCGACCACGAAGGGGCGTGGTGAAGAGATGTGTTCCTGTATGTGGATGTGTGCGCGCATGTGTGTACGTGTGTGTATGTGTTTGTGTAATGTGCCTGTTGTTTGTGTTTCCGCTGGAGGTTTTGGTTGCATCCATTTCTGAAGGAACTGGACCAAGAACGGGCGGCAACCTCGAGAAGGATAGTCCACCAGCCTTGCCTAAGGGATCATCGCGACCTGCGCTACCCCTGAGACCATTCGCCACTCCCTACACCGGACTCAGGTGAAGGGAGTAGAAGTCAGTGCAGATCAGTGGTGTTAAATATGAGTTGACCTGCACGGGCTTCCGCCCGACTTACACCTACTCAACTTGCCGGATATTCCACCGTTTCCCAAACTTTCCTCTTTCACTTCGATCGCTGTCATGGAGTCATTTAAGTGTGGAGCATGTGATGAAGCCTTGTCTGATGGAGTACACTGCACAGTATGCAATAAGGAACTACATTTCCACTGTGCCGGAATAACTGAAGCCGGATACCGTAAGCTTGGTGACAGGAAGCTCAGCTGGCGCTGCAGTAAATGCAAACTGACCGGTTCTATTCAGCCATCTTCGTCGCCAAGACCTGATTCTGACTCATCATTAATTATTCTCAAAGAGATCAGAGAAATCAAAGATAAATTGGCACCTCTGGAACATCTTAGAGAAGAATTTGCCGTGCTCAGATCCGAATTTACCGAAGTCAAGGCCTCTTTGAGTGAAACTAACCAAGAATTTAAACAATTTAACTCCAAAATCAAGGAAATGGAAATTCGATTAGTGGAGGTGGAGAAAATGCAGGAGCAGGTTAACAGCCTACAAATGAAAATAGACAACCTAGAAGAGGAATCACACGCTAAGGACCAATGGACTAGGTTGAATAATATTGAAATTAAGGGCCTCCCACAAACGGCGAATGAAAATCTTTTTGACATAGTTGATAGGATAGGTGCAAAAATCGCTTATCCTGTTAACAAAACACAAATCAACTTTTTAACCAGAGTGCCCACACGGGAGAAGGACAAAACAAAGCCAATTATACTGTCTTTCTGTAATCGTTACGTAAAGGAGGACTTCATAGCTGCAGCCAGACTTTGTTTCAAGAAGAGCCCCCTGACGACTGGGCAGGTTGGTCTACCAGGGAATCAGCGAATTTACGTCAACGATCATCTGACCGGACTAAATAAAGCATTGTTGTCGAAAACGAAGAAAGTGGCAGCCGAACTGGATTTCCGATATGTTTGGGTCAAACACTCAAAAATACATGTACGGAAAACCGACACGTCCCATGTAATTATATTGAAATCCGAAAAGGATCTCACAAAATTAAAATAGACTTATATCTAATTCAATTTGAATGTCCAATTTTGTTACAAAATGGCATCAAAATCATTCCTTCATTCACACTTAGTCCAATGATAATATTCAAGCGTCGTAAAAAGGTTGAGAACCGTCCACTCGGGAGTGCTGATAGTGTATTCCAACAGTTACTGTGCCACGGTAATATAATCTAACAGTATTGTAACTCGGCCGTCTTCGTGAGTTATATACCTACCAGATGCGCCGCATGCGAGCTGCGGCACGATAGCGGCTGCGGGTACTGTAGGTACAGTCCGCCCAGTCTAATGGGTACTCTGCTCGCGGCGCGCAGGTATAACTCGAGTTTCGTGCGTTTGTATGGAGTTACAATACTGTTAGATATTATTACCGTGACTGTGCTGTTTAATTGTTCTGTGCATACATTTTATAAAAATAAATTCGCATTTTATAAATTTTTGCCAAGCTGAATTGAGCCAAATTGTCCTATATTTATGTTCCGTTTTCCATTGTATCGTGTTCGCATTTATGACTAATCGTAAGCGCGCAGTTCCTTTTGTATCTATTTATTACCTACCTGTGCCGATTTCGAAGTTGCGGGTCATTAGTCACTGTGCACTGCTGTGTTTCGGTTATTTAAATAAGTTTTTTAGTGATACCTACAAGATAACTTTCAATAATAGAACTTTCTCGTATTTTCTTAAATATATCCGCCAAAAAAAGAAACTATTTAAGTTTTGTTTAACGGGTCTCGGTAAAATTGTTATTGTAAACAATATAAATGATTGATATATACTATCAAAACGTACGTGGTCTACGCACAAAAACAAATAACTTTTACCGTAACGTTTGCTTGAACTCGTACTCAGTAATTATATTAACTGAAACTTGGTTGGTAAACAGTATCAGTGACAGTGAGCTATTTGATAGTCGTTATCTCGTCTGGAGGCGCGACCGCGACTATTGTAGAACCTCGCAAACGCGTGGTGGTGGAGTGCAAAACGATTGCAGTGAAAAACGATCTGACTGTGGTGGAAAGAAAGGTTTATTCCACTTTGTTCACCTGGATGATATCACCTGGGTGAACAAAGTAGACATCTTGGTGACCTCATTTCACCTGGGCATTATTTCACCTGGGTGATATCACCCAGGTGAAATCAGTCGACATAAATCAAGGACTTTGTTCACCTAGGAATTGATTCACCCAGGTGAACAAAGGCGACATTTTTTATCCATCTTGTGGACTTTTATCACCCACATAGAGTATGTTAAATATGCTTTGAAATTAATAGGCAACTTCATATACATATGACGTAAATTAGACATAATAACCCAAGAATGAATTATATAGTAATAATTTTGTTACTCCGGTTATGGTAACTTATATTTAATAGCACTTTTTGCTGTAATATAAAAAAATGCTGAGGGTGGCTTATACTGTATATCAACATTAAGGTGGGACAACAAATGATGACTGCATGAACGAGAGCTTTAAAGATATAAAGCTTAATGCAAGAAAGACGAAAGTGCTGGTGTTTAAAATAGCTGAACGTTTGACTGATTGTAATATTGCGATTGGAAATGAAAAATAGAGCAAGTTAAAGAATTTGTTTATTTGGGTAGCGTGTTTATAAGAGACGGAGGATGTAAAGGAGATATTGAAAGGAGAGTGACTGCGGGAAATCCTGTAAATGGAATGCTGTATGACTTTATGAACGGCCAGGCTGTGCCAAAAAAGGGCGCTATTGGCGGTTCACAATGGAGTACTTATCCCCACGCTGATGTATGGAAGTGAGACATGGGTATGACAAAAAAACCTTAGCACGTTGGCTGCCATACGGAAATCGGATATTTTTGCGTTTTTCATCAGTTATTTAAATGACGTGAAACGACTTATTTATAAGATATTTATATATATAATATATGTTTATATACATTTTTTTTGTATATTATATGCTGTTTTTAGTCCGCCACGCTGTTCAAATCGCTGGTTAAACCGCTGGTCATCCTTGTTGCTAAAAATAATTAATTTTCTGTTTGTTTTTTAATTTTAAATTACTTTGATCCCAACACAAAATAATGTGTCCCTAAATAACACTAGTCTTTGATTTGTAATAATAAAAATATTTCGAAAAGTATACTGTCTTTAATTTACATCATTATTTTGTTTGACTCGCTACAAAAACATTCATACAACGCAAAAAATATAAAAATATTTTGAGGCCAAGTTATCTAAAATGATCATCGGGGCCGCGTCGGCCACTTGTAATGGTATTTTGTGTTACACGCATGACCGTCAGCGAGTAAAAGGTATTCAAAGTCACCATAGTGGTGCCGGTCATTTCGACCCCCCATGGCCGCAACGCTTCTACCAAGTGCCGGTCAGTTTGACCCCCCATGGCAGCCAACGTGTTAAAGTAGAATTAACGCAGTTGACAAGCGGTGACTGGGATTGAGAAAGGAATGCTGAAGTGGTTTGGACACGTGGAGTGATTGAATGACGAATCAGATATATAAGGCAAATGTGTCGCGGCAGACCTCGTCGGACATTTGTTGACCAAATTGGGGACGTTCTTAGAAAACTCCGAAGTACCCGGAACCGGCGAGCATGTATCAAAAGAGTGATGAGTTTTTTTTTTAGGATGACCGTATTACAAAAGAAGTTGCCCATAATTCAGACTGCATTCAAAATTTTTCAAGAAACATAGTGAAAGAAAAGTTCTTGAATTTAAAGAGAAAGTGAACCAATTAGACTGCGATTCAATACCCCACTTATATAATGAAACTAAATCTTCAGTAGCAAGCAGTGGTCTTGATTTAATCGGCGAAATACCCCCTTTTAAAAACATAAAATCTGGATTATATAAAAGCCGAAACAAATCTTTTGGCATCCAAAAAATTTTATCAAATACTGCTGCTGAGGTGGCGATATCAACATATTTTCATAATTTCGTACTAGGGGATTATAACTGCGACGAAATTCGAATTATTTTATTTTGTTCGGAAGAGGCGAAAAAGTACATAAATACCGATTTACACATGCTCGGAGACGGCACATTTAAAGTTTGTAAGGACATTCCATTTTTGCAACTATATACGTACGCTTCATGGTGGTAGCACCAATAATGACCTATAGCCCGTGCCACGAGAACATAGACTTTTTGTAAACAAATAATTTTTACTAAGTTACTTAGTGATAGTTCTGTCAAAAACAAATAATGTCAAATCCAATGAGCGCCATGGTACATAGATACGTGTCATTGGAAACTAATATGTCAATGGATCGGGTTTTTATCGATATTATGCGCTGTCAACGGGATCTTTTAATGTTTTGAGGTACTGACCCCTAGAATGTCAACATTTGGCGTTAGTTCATTGAAATGTTATATTCTTGGGCTTAACATGCATTTATCAGAGGACATAATTAAATTTTTAGTTATCAAGACGGGGTAAATTTAAAGTTAAATACAAGTTTATAGGATCGCAACGCTCTTCCCGCTGCCAGTATCTCGAAAAAGCGGACCGGTGCAGAATAGCAGTTGACAGAAAATTATTTATTATACCTAAAAAGAAATTGCGTTTTCAGACTACCGTAACTTTTAATGGATTTTGTTTAAGTTCATTCTGACGATTTGCCCATGAATTGCTCCATGCCCAGAAAATTTTATGCAATGTACTAGCCAGTTATCTGTAATATTATTGATTGTTGGCCAATAATTTAATATTTTAGGATAGGTAATGCTACTTTGAGCAAATGATTTATTGTCTATGATTTAAAAAAAACGTGTCAATAATAGAGTAACATGTATGTACTCTATCACTAACCTACATAGTACTGTATTTTTCCTTAATTTACAGAATAAATTACGTGTACGTAAACGACAAAAATATCGGCAAATTTATGAACATTCGATCATTCAAACACAAAATCAAATATTTTTATTTCAGTAAAATTCAACAATATAAATTTGAAAACATAGTGGCATAATTAGGCATTGAAAAAGAAATACTGATCAAAAAGTATAAAATCCAAAACTCAACTGTTTGAAAAAAGGTTGTGAAGCCCTGAATGTTTGTTTACAAAAAGTCTATCTTCTCGTGGCACCAACTATAGTAAATATTATTCCATTAGTATACTGTCTAATGTCTCATAAGTCATAAGACACGTAAAGCATATACAATAGGTTTTGAAATAATAAAGTCACAATTCCCAAACTGGCATCCTACAAAATTAGTCTTATAATTGGTATTTTTTGGTACACTAATTGTGTAATAAACATTAAACTGATTTAAATATAAAGTTGCCTGTTAATTTCAAAACATTTTAACATACTTTATGTAGGTGATAATAGTCCACAAGATTTCTAAAAAAAGTCGCCTTTGTTCACCTGGGTGAATCAATTCCTAGGTGAACAAAGGACTCCATGTATGTCGACTCATTTCACCTCCGGCTATCGGCTAGGTGAAATAATGCCGAGGTGAAATGAGGACACCAAGAAGTTTACTTTGTTCACCCAGGTGATATCACCCAGGTGAACAAAGTGGAATAAACCGAAAGAAATGACTGGCGTTCGACTGCAGAGGATATATGGATAACTATCTCGTTGAAAAGATCCTCACCCGCTGTAAGTTATAATATACATATTTGTAGTCTTTATTTGTGCCGAGAAAATATGGGTTATTCATATACAACTCAGTTAAATAATTACCATAATAAACTAAATGATTTGGTGACTAGCCATCCTTCCGACACGTTTATTCTATGTGGGGACTTTAATTTTGGTAACGAAGTGGACTGGAAGTGCGTGGTTGGCCAGAATGACTTAGTGCCTACGGGATTATCTTCTCAAGCGTTATTGGATTTCTTTGACACTATTAATATATGTAACCTGTCTCAATTTAATAGTGAGCGCAACATGAATGGTGGATTACTGGACTTAATTTTTTCTAATACTTCATTATGACTGTGTTAAGGAATGTGAGCCGCTTGCTGCCCCTGTCGATGCCCATCATAAACCGCTTATTATTTCAGCTCATTTCGTTAAAACGCATCAATACTTTGAAAATCGTTCCCTAAAATACTTGTTTCATAAAGGTGATTATACGGCAATTATATCAGATCTTGAACACGTGAATTGGAATCAGATATTAAACACTGATAACTTAGAAATGGCAGTTAACGCTTTTTATAATAAACTTTATGAGCTGAGAGATGCACATATTCCTACGAAATCTTCGACAAAATCATCACATCCACCGTGGTATACTAAGGCGTTAATTAAAATGTTAAAAGAAAAATATAAACATTATCGTAGGTATAAGAAATACAGTAATATACATGACTACCATTCATTCTCAGTATTACGGAACAGGGCAAAGCGCTTAGAGCAAGAATGCTTCGCATCCTATATGGAAAATATTGAAGCTTCAATCGCAAAAAACCCTAAGTTATTCTGGTCGTACGTCAAAAGTAAAAAGAACAGCAATACTCTGCCTAGCGTGATGCGGTATCGTGATACTAGTGCAACCACTGGGGAATCTATCACGGAGCTGTTTGCGTCTTATTTTCAATCCACTTATTGTAGATCTGATTCAGTCGGTAGTGTAGCCTTGGATTATGACATAAATAGTCAAGTTAGCTTGAGCTCTGTATACGTTTGTCCTGATACGGTTTTAAAGCTATTGAAGGATTTAGATCCTTCAAAATCTGAAGGACCTGATTTATTACCTCCTATATTCTTAATAAAATGTGCGGATAGCTTGGTCACACCAATTTGTATGTTATTCGTGAGATCACTCAGCGAAGGATATGTCCCTAAAATATGGAAATCGGCTTATATCACACCAGTTTTGAAAAAAGGTGACAAGGCAAACGTCGAAAACTATCGTCCCATATCAAAGCTGTGCCTGTTAGCCAAAGTCCTAGAGCGCTTAGTCCATACTGAAGTTTACTCAGCAATGAGATGCTATTTTAGCAATGAGCAGCATGGGTTCATTAGAAAACGGTCAACTACTTCTAATTTAATATTGTCTAATGAAATTATAACTGACGGTATGGACCGTGGGTACCAAGTAGACGTAATATATACAGACTACGCGAAATGTTTCGATCGTATAGATCATCGTGTACTCTTGCAGAAACTTTTGGCTGCAGGAGTGCATGGTGATCTGTATCGATGGTTCTCGTCGTATATAGACAATCGGACGCAGGCAGTAGTACTTAGAGGGTACTCTTCGGCTTGGTTTTCAGTACCATCAGGAATACCTCAAGGCTCAATCTTGGGACCGTTACTTTTCACCTTATTTATCAATGACGTAAATAGTTGTTTCATCAACTCAAAGGTACTTCTTTATGCAGACGATATGAAAATACTAAAGCTAGTTAGTAGTCTATCTGATACTGAACACCTTCAATCAGACCTTGACAGATTTATCCGTTACTATAATATTAACAACTGAACGTCAAAAAATGTTTCCAAATTACTTATTCTCGACAAAAATCCACCATAAATTCTGTTTACAACCTGAATTGTCAATTAATAAACAAAGTAAATAACATCAGAGATCTAGGCGTGGCTCATGATAACAAACTGCTGTTCGATGGACATATTGATACCATTATAAAGAAGGCTTCTAAAGCCCTGGGCTTTATTATACGAACCTGTTCAGAGTTTAAATCTTTGAAACCTATTAAAGTTCTCTTTTGTTCCTTTGTGCGTAGCCACCTGGAGTATGCCTCACAGGTCTGGAATCCCCAATACGAAGTTTATAAAAATCGCATTGAAGTTATTCAGAGAAAATTCTTACGATATTTGGACTACAAAGCACAGCAATGCTCATATGACTATGACCACCGTTGCAAACGATACCATTTCCTACCATTAGAAATTAGGCGTGAAACTAACGACATATGTTTCTTAGTTAATCTGGCAAATGGTAGTGTTGATTGTCCCGAACTACTCAGCAAACTGTATATACGTGCAAAACAATGTAATCTAAGAAAGCGTCCGCTGTTGGACGTACCTTTTGCTACAACAAATTATCGCCAGAATGCGTTTTGTATACGTAGCGCTAAAACGGTTAACAAAATGATCTCGAAATTTGATATCGATGTGTTCTGTACGAAAGCTCAAAAAGTAAGGCAAACAATTACTCAAGATTATTTTAACAGCACAGGCTAACAATATACTGAACGTAGACTAATATATTATAACTCCATAGTGTCCCTTTCTCTTTCTCTGTTCTTATAATTGTTAATCATTTAGGTACCTACTCTCGGTGTTTTTGTATTTCATATGTTAAATGTCTTTCTTTTCGGCAATTTTTGAGTTTTATATCCTTAGTTATTTATCCATAATTTACCTAATGAATCACCCTAACTGTGAGGGCTTGTTATTAGCATCTAGTTACTCATATAAGTATTTATAAGTGTTTATGTGTCTGTAAGCCTTCCTAAGATTAAACAAAAAAAAAATAATAATAATAATATTCTACCATATTCACACAACACCATCTAGTCCCAAACTAAGCAGAAGCTTGTACTATGGGCACTAAACAATGGATAGACATACATATACATTTTGTAAATATGTAGGTACATATTATACATAGAAACACCCAGACGTCCCAGACCAAGACAAACATCCATGATCCATGTTCATGAACACAAAAGTTTGACTTGAGCGGGAATCGAACCCGCGACCTTCGGCGTAGCAGTCGCTCACACTCCCGCTGCGCCAACCGCTCGTCAAATAAAACTAATGTAAAAGAAACTCGTAAATGAAGGAACGAAACAAAATGTATTTCTGTTTTTAATTTACTGCACAGCACACAGACAAAGAAATACATCATGATCATCGGCCTTTAACAGTCCACAGCTGGACTAGGCCTCTCCTTTGAAAGGAGGAATTGGGCTACTATAGGTACCACGCTGACCCAACGGGTTGGTATAGAGTTTTCCTTCTCTTACAGTGCTGCTCTGTATAATATGCTCCCTTTGTCGACTTTTACGACCCCCCTGGGATGATATGGGGTGGTGACATTACGTTTTCTTAATCCGTCACCACACAGACAAAGAAATTTACTAACTAATTATCCAAATCTTCAAGCAAATGTGGGAACATTTTATACAAGCAAATTATGGAGTAACAACTGGTTTAAAACTTGAAACAGCCGTGACATCATAACACATAGACAAAAATGTTCGTAGGCGTGTGGATACTTACTTACTTTTGGTTTCGTGTCCCAATTCTGAGATGTAGGATATCTCAGTAATGAAAGGCGTCAGTTCCGTATATCAATCGTTTTTATTCTTGCTAACCACACAACTCAATGGCTAATTATTGTAACAATCCTGCGACATAAATCGGTGCCGTACAATACTATTTCAACCGCAGACTTTTGCCCGCTCAACTCCCAAAAATGTGTGTCCGAGAATGCTCCCCGCAAAAACGTTCCCGCCAAAATGTTAAAGTTTAATGGTAGTGTTGCCATTGTAATAATTGAAGAATATATTAAAATAATTTGATGAGTAAAGCTAAAAACATAGTTGGCCTTTTAAAAATATATACAATAGCGCAAAATGATTGCGTAAATTTATTTAACCTTACAATATTATCTGATATTATTTATGCTGTTTAAAAGTTCTTTGGGCCAAATACGACCCTTTTCTTTAGATGTATCACATACACCTTGTACTACTTATTTCATAAATACGTGGGTCCATCGAGCATTTTTTGCCCTTCATACTTAACTTCAGCTTATTATAATTATTGTTACTTAGATCTTATTGTTATTAAACTTTCGATATTCAAACAACAACTAATGAATTAGACAGTCTGTCTGTGGCAGACTGCTGTACTTGCACAATGGACAAATGTAAAACTTATTTATATACAGGTAAACAATCTCTAAACATTATAGTACAAAACATAAGAAGTATAAAACGCAACATCGATAATTTTCTCGTAGTACTTGCTAGTTCCGGGGTCGCTTGGGATATAATAATTTTAACAGAATGTTGGCTACCTAGTAATAGGCTGATACCCACTATTGAGGGATACAGTTTTGCACAGACTGCTAATAATAGAACTCAAAACGAAGGCGTCGTAGTCTTCTACAAGATGAATCATAAGTACATAATTACTGAACCTAACATTATTGTTGATGCAAACTGTTTATTACTCATAGTTAATAATAATATAGCCATACTCGCAATATACCGCCCTCCAAGCGGGAAAAACATAAACATATTCTTAGAATCCCTTCACAGACAATTAATTAGCCTTGCTCGATACAAAACTTTGATTTTAGCCGGAGACATAAACATAGACATATCTCCTACATCAAATGACTCTAGAGCCGAAAATTATCTTAATTTACTAGCATCACACGGCATTGTTATGGAGTGGTGGGCTGTGGAATGGTGGTTTTGTCGAATAAGAAGCAGAGTCCTTCAACAGTCCGTGTATTTTCGTGGTTTTCAAAAGAGTGAGAGCTTACAATTTTGTCTTCTATAAAATTGACGTTTTAGTTTTTTATATTTTGACAGTGTATCAAACAAGGTTTAATCAAATACAAATATGAAGTAGGTAAAGAACTGCGTGGTGTGGTTGTCGGTTGATAACATTCGGCCATCCTGTCACGGCTGTGTCCCACGGCCCGCTATCTGCTGCTCTTCAGTGCTGAACTTCGAATCCTGGAATAAATAAAGGGTTCAGCAGTAACTAGTTGTTTGGAATTCATGTCACACAGATGGGAATACACACAATAAATATATTTATTCAATAAGGTATAATTAATTATGTAATCTCGAACTGGTAGGTAATTTTGTGATCAGAACTATCGAGTAGTTGCAGCATACATTTGAATGAAACATCATAACATAGTCTTCTGTTAGTAATTCTGTTAAATTAATATATAGACTTGATCACATAGCGGTCATTGTTTATAACATGTAGACTTGATCGCATAGCCGCTTCTACATAATATCATATAGGTACTTAGACTTGATCACATAGCCGTCTGTTTATAATCATAGGCTTGATCACAGAGCCACCTGTTTATAGGTATAACATAATTATATAATATAGACTTGATCACATAACCGTCTATTTATAATCATAGGCTTGATCACATAGCCGCCTGTTTAGGAATGTAATATATTCTACATATGTCCGTTTTTGAACATTTACCAATTTAATATAATATTTATAATTGATGTAAACTACAACGCCCGACGATAATAACTTAGAAAGCCCCAAACAAATATGTCATTTAAATCTAAAACCTCAAACAAGATGGCGCCACTAGTTACTTGTCTCACATGTGAAAAACAAATTGACTCGAAGAATGCTACTTCATGTTCCGTATGCAAGCATAACTTCAACTGCGGTTGTACTAGAGACAAACCAATGAATGAAAGTGAACGGAAAAAGTGGACTTGCAAGTCATGCAAACAAAAAGCAAAAAAGCCCAGACAGACAACCACTGAAACTTCATATGTTACAACGAGAAAGAAGCAAGCTCCCTCGAATGAAAGAGTCATATCGCCAAAGAGTATAATTTCTTCCACTCCTTGCACGACACTACGCGAGAGCAATCTAGTTACAACATTAGACATGTCTAGTTCTCCCAGTCCCAACGAACAGATACTATCGCGAAGCGTTGACGACACTCTTGCGAACCAAGTTTATCTCCAGGAGTCGAAAGAATCCATAGAACAACTCCAATCCGAACTTTGCAGTACGCAAAATGAACTTGAAACCATCATACTGGAAAATAATGATCTCCGCACACAAATGTTAAAATTAATTAAAGAGAATAATACATTGAAAAAAATCTTAACAAGCTCCCCAAATAACGTTAGAAAGAAAAGTGTAAACACTCCGCAGCCGTCAAAAATTAGCACATTCTACACGCCTCCCAGACTAACTACAGCTCATCAAACACAAATATCGAATGAAACTATGCTATCCATGCAGCAATCTATCACAGATCTAGAGCGACAACTGGCGGAAGCTAAGACTGAAATTGAGTCACTTAACAAGCGGATAATTAATCTACAGCAACTCTCACAGACACCAGGTAATCAATATGAAGTTATTTCACCCACAGGAAACATTCTTCCCGGTAACGACGTTCGTACTGTGTATCCAATAGTGCAAGAAAAACATAAACTGTGTATCCTCACTAACAGTGTTAACACTTGTTCCGTCAAAGTTATTGAAGATATATTCGGCAATCATTTTAAATACTGCCACTATAACTTTCCAAATTGTGGCATTGAACGCCTATTAAATAATATTAGCAATAAGTTACTTAATTATAACATGAATGATTATTGTATTATTATGCTAGGAAGTAAAGACTGTAAAACCTCATCCAACCTCATGGCGTTGGTAAATATAATTAGAAAATCTTTGGAACACATAACTAATACAAATATTGTAATATGCGGCCCAACCTACATTTGTGGAGCTCCCATATATAATTATAAAATAGAGTTATTTAATAATCTTTTGTATCAGGACCTACTGAAAGGCTATGGATATGTATACTACTTTGACTCTAATACATACTTATCTTTTGACATGTTTTCGAACAAAACTGGTCAGATTAATTTGAAAGGTAAAAAACATCTTTATCACAAACTAATGGAAATTATACAAACTAAAAGCTCATATGGATCATCTTCAATGATACCAGAACAAACAAATAATAATTGTCAGAACAAGTTTTTTCTTGGATAAATTCGTTAATTGTGATCGTAATATTTCTGATTGTAAAATTCAAACAAAGAAACTCAACAAAATGCATGCAAAAAGAGTTATAATATACTACCAAAATGTACGAGGACTGCGCTCAAAAACTCAAACATTTTACAATAGTGTTTGTGTATGTTCCTATGATCTCATTGCTTTAACTGAAACGTTCCTAAATACCTCAGTATACGACGCTGAATTATTCCCATCAAACTTTATAGTATTACGGAAGGATCGTGCTGGTGATGTCGGTTGGGGTGGAGTGCTGTTAGCAGTGAAGGATTGTTACACTGTTAAAAGAATTACTGACATTGACAATCAAACCGACGACAAAGAACTGCTGTTTGCTTTAGTGACGTGGAAAAATGTAAAATTGCTTGTATGTGTAGTTTACCTGCCACCGAGTTATAATAGTAATCAGTATCTAGAAGTTTTAACTTGTATTGAAAATGCCGCGGTTACATATTCTAGCTGTCAGTTGATAATAGTTGGTGACTTCAATTTGAAATCTTGTAGTACTGCAGTAAACAATCAATTCAATGAGTTTTTGGATTACTGTAAACTGAAACAGTGTAATACTATATTGAATGAATATGGATGTGTCCTGGACCTGGTTTTAACAACTTGTGTTTCAAATGATGTTGTCGTAGGTACTGCTGTTGAACCTCTAGTACCGCTGGATGCCTACCATCCTGCCTTGGAGATCATATTAAGTGTGCCAAGAAGTAAAATAATTAATAAATCACAACTCCCAAGACAAAGTAAGAGTGTTTCCTCTGAATGGAATTTTCGCAAGGCGGACTTCCATAGCTTGTATGCAGACATCACCAGTATAGACTGGACAGACTTAGTCCTACAACAAGATACTAATTTAGCTGTAGATATGTTTTACGAGAAGTTGAATGGTGTCATCACAAGGCATGTACCCTTTAAAAGAATTGTTTTTAGTCATAAATATAACTACCCGGTTTGGTTCACTAGTGAAATAATTTATTATATTAAACTTAAATATTATAATTTGAAGAAATTTAAATCACAAGGATTGCAATTTAATGGGGAATTATTTAAATACTACAGGACTAAAGTCAAAACTCTTATGGATATAGCTCTTAAAGAGTACATAAACAAGGTAGAGAATAATATTGTTGCCGAGCCATCTAGTTTTTGGCAATATGTGAAGGCAAAACGTAGCAATAGACAACATACTAAGCAATACACGTACAATGACACCACGGTCGAGGGGCAGAATGCAGTTGACGCATTTGCACAGTATTTTAGTTCAGTTTTTCATGTAAATGCACCGCTATTGAATCCTGAAGCAGCTGAACGTGATGCTGCTGACTTAGGCTACTCGTCTGAAGTTATCTTAAATACCATTAACCCTTTAGATATATGGCGCGCAGTTCGCCGTCTCAAAACTACGACTTCCTACGGCCCTGATAATATACCTGTATTTCTGGTTAAGGACTGTTTCGATGCTTTAGTAAAACCTCTCTCGCACGTCTTTAATCTTTCACTTCAACAAGGTATTTATCCTAGCATATGGAAAGTATCCAGGGTAACGCCAATACCTAAAGGTGGATCATCAAATGATGTAACAAATTTTAGACCCATTGCAGTACTCTCAGTTTTTGGTAAGATGTTTGAGTCAATTATCAATAACTGCATATCTAGCCAGATTAGCAAATCCTTAAGTGATTGCCAACACGGATTTCGGCCCGCACGGTCTGCGTTAACAAATCATATAAAATATGTTGACTATCTAAGCACTAAAGTAACGGCAGGATGCCAAGTCGACGCGGCATACTTCGATTACAAAAAGGCATTCGATCTCGTGGACAATGATGTACTACTAGCAAAATTTGTATCGCAAGCTATCTCAGAGATCGGAGGCAATTTGTGAAAATGGGACAACATCGATCTGACGAATATTACACTCGCTCCGGAGTAAGCCAGGGTAGTACATTAGGTCCAACTCTATTCCTGATCATGATTAATGATCTTCCTAATATGGTACGTAATGCTGAGTGTCTTATGTTTGCTGATGATCTGAAGCTTTACCTTTCTGTCACCAGCAATAAAAATTGTGATGCACTGCAATGTGATATCGATGCGGTTAACACATGGAGTAAACAAAATAAACTTCCCCTTAATATCACAAAATGTAAAACTATTACTTTTACTCGGTCCCGTACTCCTATACTGGTAAATTACGAATTGGCAGGCACTCCACTAGAGCGTGTTACCGCAATACGTGACCTAGGAGTCACTATAGATAGCAAGGTGACTTTTCACGATCACATCAAACAGACAACGAAAGACGCAAATAGATCTCTTGGATTCATAATTAGAACCACCCTGCAGTTTAAAAATGTCCAGGCTATCAAATTGCTTTATAACGCCTACGTACGTAGCAAGCTGGAGTATAATGCAATTGTGTGGAGTCCAAAAGAACAGCTGTATGTACTCATGGTCGAAAAGGTTCAGCGTAAATTTGCCCGCTGCATATATAAACGTACCTACGGTTACTATCCATTTTTGTACCCGTCCTTGTTTGTCTCAGGTATGGTTGGACTCGATACGTTAGAACTTAGGAGACAGTTTTCACACCTAATGCATTATTACCAACTATTAATCAATAAGATTGACAATCCAGCAGTACGAGAGAGCATCTATTTTTATGTACCTGATAAATACTTGCGTGCCTGTGGTCGACGACAGCATCAATTGTTCGCCTACCCAACATCAAACCGATCTTCTCAAGCACATAATAGTCCTACGGCTAGGGCAATAATGCAAATCAATTATTTTTTACAAAATAGTCCAGACACAGACATATTTTTTGATAAACCATCTGTCATTGCTA
This sequence comes from Euclidia mi, assembly GCA_944739405.2. Lineage (NCBI taxonomy): Eukaryota > Metazoa > Arthropoda > Insecta > Lepidoptera > Erebidae > Euclidia > Euclidia mi. The sequence goes on from OX123184.2 coordinate 89,402,980, forward strand.
TTAATATTATGCGACATATCAATAACCTATGACATTAGAATATAAGGTGTAGTGCAATAAATGAATAATTAAAGCATATTCAATAAATAGTATTCAATATCAATGTCAAAAATTAAATTTTAGGTATTATCTATAAAATTGTAATAAATGTTAATAATGTTCATAATGTAATCTTAATTGTTATATTCCTTGTTTAATTTTATTTGAAATGTTTAATGTTGTGATTTAATTTATTGATAAGTAGGTATAAATAATATAATTTTTGTAAACATGCATACAAACGATTTGGTGAAACCACTGTAAGTTTGTATTGCTTAATAAATGAATAAATCTATAATATATATTATATAGACTTGATCACATAGCCGTCTGTTTATAATCAAAGGCTTGATCACATAGCCGCCTGTTTAGGAATATAATACACATATAGACTTCTATATATAGTTGATTTTGCTTAGTTATTATAACTTTATGTTTTATATATACTGGAAACTTTACAAGAAAATCAGATGCATGTAATTTTATGTCCGTAAAAAAGTTCTGTATAAACTAACATTTTGAATACTTATCATTGTTTGTCCAATCAATAAATCAGCATCAGAGGTTATATACCTAATTAGTTAATTCAACTATACCGTTCAATCGAACATTATCTATCAGAATACATAACCAACACGAACCGAGTGAGTTTACACACGTTCCTCCAAAATCTCTCATAACAGCATTGCTAGGCTCGATTTTAAGTTGTAAATTCCTAGCTTGTGAGATACAAAGAATATTAATTATACTGCCCGTATCTATAAATGCACGGGGTTGTTGACCATTTACAATCACTATTCTTTTGTAAGCATCAACATAAACATCATAGGTAATATGCAATACTTAACTGACCTTTTGTGATTGCTGCCGTGATGCCCCGGCACTCCCGGCGCCGAACCAGCAAGCTGCAGTTGTGTGTCCGCTGCGTTGACAGTTCTCGCAGTGCTGTTGAAGTCTGCAGTCCATCCGTTTGAAGTTCTGTCGGTCGTCCTTCGAAAAAAATCGCAATTTTCTTCTTCAGACTCTTCCGAGCTGTTCGATTCGCTGAGCTGTCGTTTGCGTCGTCGTTGTCCCAAACCGTCGAAATATGGCCCAGACATATTGATTACGATATCCCACTTCTGAAATTGTTATGGAGTGGTGGGCTGTGGAATGGTGGTTTTGTCAAATAAGAAGCAGAGTCCTTCAACAGTACGTGTATTTTCGTGGTTTTCAACAAAGAGTATACAAATACTACGTAGTTTTCAAAAGAGTGAAAGCTTACAATTTTGTCTTCTATAAAATGGACGTTTTAGTTTTTTATATTTTGACAGTGTATCAAACAAGGTTTAATCAAATACAAATATGAAGTAGGTAAAGAACTGCGTGGTGTGGTTGTCGGTTGATAACAGCATCTTACCAGCATTTAATATCCCAACCCATTCTCTGACCTGCCTAGACCATTTTGTAATCAAAACCAAACAACTTGCTAAATCTCTTGTAGCCATCACAACTGTCACATACCACTATAGTATAATTTTGAGTTTAAAAACTGGGAATACTAATTTTATGACTAACAAATTAGTCCGCAAAGTAAACTACGATAGTCTTCATTCGGCACTTTTAAGTTTTGATTTTAAACCCATTTACTCAATAAGTGATGTTAATATAGCAGCAGATTTTCTTATTACTTCTTTAAGTAGTATTTTAAAACAATGCACCACCCACAAAACGTATTCTAGGCGAAAACATATAATAGAGCCTTGGATTACACCTGGCCTACTGAGGTGCATTCAAAACAGAGACAGACTTCATTTAAAATGTAAGAAACATCCTAATAGTGAGAGCGACAAAATTACGTACCTAAGATACCGCAATTTTTGCAACGAGCTTTTAAAGAAAGTTAAACATCAGTATTACAGATCCGCGCTAGCTAATGCTCAAAATAACAATAAAAATTGGTTGCCTGTAAAGTCGGTATACGGGCGAAAGTTTTACGTGACAACGACTTTGAGTGGTAAAATAATTTTAAGGTGAATATTCATTCGTATAGTAGGAAGAAGGATGAAAGACGCGTGCCTTTCACTTTTTATGTCTGTCTCTCTCGCTCTTAGGCGGGACGCGTGCCTCTCACTCGCTCTCATTGTGAGCGCATAACGTGAGCGGAGCGTAACGCAGTTTCTTGAAGTGTCACCCGGCAAACCAATTTATAAGACGTTGTCACGTCAAAAACTGTGGCAGGTAATTTAAAGGCTCTAGTAAATTAAACCAGCCTGCAGTGCAACTAATCTGTGAGAGAAACCCTTTGAAATCGGTCAATAATATTAATAGATTTTTTGGGGGCATAGGTCAAAAATTAGCAGAATCTATAAAAAGTACCAGTACACCTAACGCAGATCAAATACCATCTTGTAACGCAGATCAATTACATTCCTTCGTATTACTCCCAACTGATGAAACCGAAGTAAGAACACTTATATTAAATTTAAAAAAATAGCATGCAGCTGGATATGACAACATACCCGGGAGCATGATTAAAAAGTATGTTGATATACTGACGCCTCCTCTTACATATGTGTGTAATCTCTCAATAAGTACCGGCATATTTCCTACAGCTTTTAAACAATCCATCATACATCCTATTCATAAGAGTGGCGGAAGAGACCGTGTCAACAATCATAGACCAATATCTATCTTACCCACGTTTTCCAAGATCTTAGAGAAAATTCTTAATAATAGACTACTGCAATATCTAGAATTTAAAATGTTACTCTCAAAGTGTCAATTCAGAAAAATAAATCAACTAACGATGCCGTCCGTCATCTAACTGATTATGTTATAGGCCAATTAGAGGACAAAAACAAGGTATTAACCATATTCCTGGACCTGACTAAAGCTTTTGACACGGTCTCTACGCCACTCTTACTAAAAAAGCTGGAAAAGATAGGAATAAGAGGTCTCCAGTTAAAGCTTTTCCATAGCTACCTTACGGAACGTACTCAAAGAGTAAAAGTTGGTGAATGGGTGAGGGACGATCTCGAGGTTCTATACGGAGTTCCACAAGGAAGTATTCTCGGTCCTACGTTATTCCTTGTCTTTATTAATGACTTGTGTGGACTTCACCTTCAGAACGGCAGTATAAATTCCTACGCTGATGATACAGCTTTGCTCTTTGGTGCTAACACATGGGAACAAACATACAAATACTCCCAGCTGGGCTTTGACACTGGCACTAAATGGCTCTCAAACAACCTGTTGACACTTAATGTCGAAAAAACTAATTATATGCCGATTTCGCTATCATCTCATGGTCACCCCAATGAAACTCATCAAAATATAATTGCCCACCAATATCATTGCGATACTAAATTCTCTTGCAACTGCCCCAAATTAAAATCACAAAATTACACAAAATATCTAGGAATAATAATAGACGAGCATCTAAACTGTAAACCTCATATTAACCTTTTAACATCGAGAATTCGCAAAATTATATATATTTTCAAAAACCTTAGACATGTGGCTGATAAAAAAATCATTAAGAATACTTATGTCGCTTTGTGTCAGTCCCTTCTGACGTACTGCATAACAGTATGGGGTGGTGCAGCAAAAACAATCATCCTGCCACTTGAACGTGCTCAAAGAGCGGTACTAAAAGTCGCACACTTTTTACCTTTTTATTATCCCACAACAGACCTCTATAATGAATGTAAGATACTGACAGTGCGCCGTTGCACAGTATTAAAGAAGCACTCAGAAATAGATTGTTTCACATTCAAGTCGACGGATAGACGTCGCAATTATAGAATATGTCCACCCGTTTTATATAAAAATAGTCGACCCAAAACCCATAGGGTACTTACGGTTGACCTAGAATTGTCAATTTTGGTTAAAACCAAGGTCTTACAGCATAAGTAAAGGAAAAATTCCGAAAAAAAAAAAAGTTGAAAATGAAGGTTAATTTTGGTACTTACAAATTTTTGCAAAAATCTAACTTTGACCATATCTTTTTATCGGGTTAACCCAGGACCCTGATTTTAATACACCTAATAGAAACCATACGTATCTCCTCGACCTCAGTATCTGGTATAAATTTCAATTTGCTAGGTCCACCCGTTCCTGAGAAAATCGGTGTTGACACACGGACAGACAGACAGACAGACAGGCAGACAGACAGACGGACAAGAAAGTGATCTTATAAGGGTTCCTTTTTTTACCTTGTGAAGTACGGAACCCTAAAAACACCCTAATTTCAATAGGGAAGATGGTTGGAGTGTACCTCCAGCTTGGGACCCAGTAATCAGGCTAATGAAACCCAAGAAGGATAAAGTCGCCAGTAGAAATCAAGACACAGTGAGCACATTCTGCGTAGATAGTAACACCAATAGTTGAAAAATGTTCGGGTACTTTATGATAACTTTTAAAATCAAGACAAAGACAAATATTAATAAATAAAATAAATAAATATTCTACCACATACACACATCACCATCCATCTAGTGCCAAGCTAAGCAGAGCTTGTGTTATGGGTACTTACTGGATAATGGATAAACATACATATATAGGTACTTTTTTTGTAAATACATACATATTATACATAGAAACATCCAGACCAAGTCAAACATTCATGTTCATGCACACAAATGTTTGACTTTTGCGGGAATCGATTCGGCGTAGCAGTCGCTTACACTACCGCTGCGCCAACCGGTCGTCAGAATATCAGTTAAATATCACCTCAGTCTGCCGTGACCATGGTTCCTGTAAAGAAACTGAAACGTCGGCTAGTAATAATAAAATAATGTAGTTCTAGCTAGATCATTCGGTTTAAATGTAAATTGACTAAAACCAATATATCGCGATAGAATCCGTAATCCGTTGTTTGATTTCAATGTGTAACATTCGCGTAAACCCAAGGCGATACTAAGTACACCTTGAAACAAAGTCAACAATACAGCTCATATTTGGTCAGTTGTGTTGACGGAGTGCCGAATTAAGTATTTGCGCTAGTACCTTCGTGACGCGTTCTTCTACACGAACTACCAACTCTCACTCACCATGAAGGCCATCGCGTGTTTACTTCTCTTTGTTGTAAGTATCTACACGTTATTTTACTGACTTCAATTTAAATTAATAAATTTATTTTCTTTGTCTAGCTTATTTATGAAGAAAAAAAAATACATCCAGCCTAAATACACCCTGGCGATGCGGTACCTGCATATAAAGAAGAAATAAATGAGCCCCTAAGGGATTATTATTAAAACCATATACCCACCTAACCTGGTCTACAGTTCCTTGAAGTCGTGAAAAATTAAGTCTTCTTAAATATAACGGCTGCCCAAATTCAAAACCTAGTTACAGGTGATTTGATAAATAAATGGTTTTTGGCATATTTCGACTTACTAGACAGTATCAAAATCATGTGGACCTTAAAACACCCAGTTTCATACGTAATTTAAAAAATATAATTTAGCAAGTCTAAGCAATTTGGCATGATTACGAAAATTTCCTTGAAGTACAAATTTAAAACTTAGTATGTCAAAATACAAATTTAAAACCCAAGCAGCTCAAGCTACTTACTAAGTTATGAATTTGAAATACCAACTTGCTATGTTTTGAATTTGGCGCCGATTGTAAATCGAAAATACAAGTTTAAGGAGTTTCACACCAACAATTCTGGTAGTATGAATGTCAATATCAGAGGTGCATACGTCATCTGCACGTTGAACAGAATTCTGAAGACATACTGACTTCGAGCGACACACCTGCAACGAATTAATTATATTTTATTTTATACTAGAAGATGCCCGCAGTTACGCTCGCGCTTCTGATTTTAATTCAACCGTTTCCGCCCGATCCTGTAGAAATTCCGGTAAATCCTTTCTTTTTGCACCCCTGCGATCCCCAAGAATCATACATGCCAAATTTAGCTGCTTGCGCCCAATTGGTTTGGCTGTGAGCTGTCTGACAGTCAGTCAGTAACGCAAGAATATTATATATACAGACTACACTATGGTCCCTACGTTATTTATGGCAATTGGTATAGTAAAGTCGATTCAATAGTGATTAATGTTACCGAATTGTTTATCTTAAAGCACGGACCATTACTCAGTATATTGCCCGTGTTTTCATACTTACCATAAAGTAATTACATGCCAATGAATACCTTTCAAAAGCTTCTCCTAATACTCTTTCTCTTTGTGCATTTGACTCTTGTAATTATCTTTAAATATTTCATCTAGTCCATATAAGTAAGTGGTCAAATTCTCATATTGGTAGCTTATTAGTAGCATCACAATAATCGCCATCAATATTGTACCAGCAGTTTGTATTAAAATAATGTACCACATTAAGTATATGACGTATATTCCGATTTCGGCTTTTACAGAGGGTTCTTTGGGATCTGGCCAAATAGTGATGAATGTTATAAATGGCCCTAAAAATGTTTAGTTAAACGTGTGCAGTAGTAGCATCTTATGCATCAAATTTCACATTCGTCAGTTAATTATAAAGTTTGATGTAATGTTACGAGCTGGGGTTCGACGATAAATTAAAACTGACTATGCCACTAAACTGTACTTTATTTATACACAAACACTATACACACTTATTAACACAACTAGTAAAAACACACTTATTTCACACTTTTCCACTTCACTAATAAAAACACCACTAAACACTTCCGAATTACTTCCTTCGCTTCTTGTATTTCGCTTCGATATTCAATTGTTACTGTCCTGTCTCGCGCGGTCTCGCTCTATTTATACTGGCCGGATAACATCACTAGCGCATTCTAGACTCTTCCACAAAACTGTCGAAATAATCTCGAACAGTCGATTACTCGATACAGCAACGCCTTCTAGTACAGAGTAGCTGAATTACCTTTAAACCACTGATACATTCAATCTCTTCTAGTACCCCTATTCACCGATAGATGGCGTAACACTGCCCCCCTCTTAAACGTGTTCGTCTCGAACATCGTTGGACCCATGGTAACGAGCCAAACGGTCCACATGAACTATCTTCGGTGCACCTCGCGACCCCTTCTGGATTCGATAGGTGACGTCGTTCATCCTGGTAATTATGCGATATGGCCCGTCCCATCTGGCTTGTAACTTAGGCGATTTGCCTTTGCTTCGTACTGGGTTATGAAGCCACACCAATGATCCCTCATCAAAGCCTTTGTTGTTTGCCTTCCGGTCGTAGCGAGTCTTCATCTTTTCAGACATCTGTTGTCCTGACTCCCTGATGTGCTCGTATACGTCGTTCATCTTGTTGCGTAGCTCGGTCGCGTAATTCGTTATATTGCGTGGAGAGTCTGACGGAATACCGGTGATTAAGTCTGCTGGTAAACGTAATTCTCTGCCGAAATTGGCAAAAGCTGGTGTTACTCCTGTGGTTTCGTGGACCGCACTGCGATATGACAGAAGGAATGGTTGGATGTGCTTGTCCCAATCTCTTTGTTTGCTCTCCACGACCTTCGCCAGGTACCTTTCCAGTGATTGGTTAAATCGTTCAACCATGCCATCTGATTGCGGGTGATAAGCCGTGGTACTGGTTTTATGTGCACCCATTACGCGACAAGTCTCCTTGAACACCTCGGATTCGAAGTTCCGGCCTTGATCGCTGTGGATTTCCAAGGGTACCCCGAATCGACAAAAGACTTCATGCACCAGCTTGTCGGCCACTGTGGTAGCTTCTTGATTTGGGATTGCAAACACTTCAGGCCACTTCGTGAAGTAATCCATCACAACCAAGAAGTATTTGTTTCCGTCCTGGCTCTCAGGAAACGGCCCAGCGACATCCAACGCTATGCGCTCCCATGGCGCTCCCACATTGTACACCTTTAATGCACCTCTGCTTCGAGTATGTGGCCCCTTGACAGCCGCACAACTTGTGCATTTGCGGCACCAATCCTCGACGTCATCCCGACAGTGGAGCCAATAAAACCGCTCCCGGATCTTAGTAAGGGTCTTCTTAACTCCCATGTGACCTCCCGAAGCACCATTGTGATAGAGCTGCAAGACTTCCGGCACCTTAGTTTTGGGCACTACCATTTGCAAATGGCACTGGTTACCGCGAGCGTTTTCCCATTTGCGGCACAGAACTCCATCCTGGACGACCAAGCTTTCCCACTGTGCCCAATAACTCTTGGCGATAGGGCTCATTGCTGCGATATCACTCCATTTGGGACTAGGAGCGCCTGATTTCTTCCATTCAAGAATCGGCTGTACATCCTTGTCATCTTGCTGAGCACTCTGCAAAGCTTCTCTCCATTCGTCGCTTAGATCCGTCTTTAACATCCTCACTAGCGCTGCCTGTTTTGCTTCCTGTCGGCTACAGTGCTTGCACTGGTCGGCCTACGCGATAGGGCATCTGCGTTACCATGGGACTTGCCGCTGCGATGTTGTATTACAAAATCAAACTCTTGCAGTAGTTCAATCCATCTAGCTACTTGTCCTTCTGGGTCCTTAAATTGAAGTAGCCATTTCAGCGCTGCATGGTCGGTTCGCAGGTGGAATTTACGGCCTAACAAGTATTTGTTGAAATGCTGCAACGTCTTTACTACAGCCAAGAGTTCCCGCCTGGTGACGTAGTAGTTTCTTTCGGGTTTGGATAAGGTCTTGCAGAAGTATGCTATAACAACTTCTTGATCACCCTCCTTCTGTGACAGCACGCCGCCAATTCCGGTGTTACTGGCATCTGTGTCAACTATGAATTCATGCTCATTGTCAGGGTAGCCTAGAATAGGTGCAGTACACAGATGTTCCTTAAGCTTCTGGAATGCAACGTCACAGCTCTCATTCCAACAGAACTGCACTCTGTCTTCGGTGAGCTTATGAAGAGGTCGAGCAATGTCAGCAAAGTTCTTCACAAACCGTCGATAGTAGGAGCATAATCCGAAGAATGCTCTGACCTGCGTTTTGTTCTCTGGAACTGGCCATTCCTTCACGGCAATGATCTTATCCGGGTCAGTTTGAATACCGTTCTCCGAGACCACATGTCCTAGAAAGTTCACTTGCCGTCTGAATAACGCGCATTTTTTCGGACTCAGCTTCAAATTAGCTCCTCGTATCTTTGACAGCACTTGCTCCAAGTTTCGAAGGTGATCCTGGAAGGTGCGCCCCACGATGATGATGCCATCCAAGTAGACCAGGCAGGCGTCTCCAATCAGTCCCATAAGCACTCGCTCCATCAGTCTCTCAAAAGTAGCCGGAGCGTTGCACAATCCAAAGGGCATGACGTTAAATTGCCACAATCCTTTGCCTGTGGAGAATGCCGTCTTCTCTTTGTCTCGAGGATCTATTTCCACCTGCCAGTAGCCACTTTTTAGGTCTAAGGTATAAAACCACTTCATCTCCGTCAGCGTATCCAGTGTGTCATCGATCCTTGGCAGTGGGTAGCTGTCCTTCTTCGTGATGTCATTTAATCGGCGGCAGTCTACACAGAAGCGCATGCTGCCATCCTTCTTCTTAACTAACACCACCGGAGAGCACCACGGGCTGGACGAAGGCTCGATTACGCCTTCTTTCACCATACCGTCGATCATAGCTTCCACTTCACGTTCCCGTGCCACTGGCACACGTCTTGGTCGCTGGCGAATCGGTGCTTCACTTCCCGTGTTTATTTTGTGCTGGACTAGTGCTGTCTTCCCTATGTCGGCATCACTGATCGAGAAAATATTGGCGAACCGGTTTAACATCTTCTTAGCCTTGGTCTTCTCTTCTTCTGACAGGGTACTTTGGCAGTCCTCCAAAAGTGAAGACACGTCGAATCGTGCACCCTGAACCTTGGCGCTGGTAGGTTGCTTTTGACATCTACGCATCCAAGCCGCTCCTTCATAGGTGCCCAATTCCGTCCCTTTCTTGAGCGACACTTCCTTGTCACTTGCATTCAGTGCGCGTACTGATGAAACTTTGGTACCCCTTACCAAGGTTCGTGCAATCTTCCACGAGGCCTCTTTCCCTAGGCCTTCGATTAGTACGCAGCGGTTTCCTTGACCAGAATTCCCTGGTAAACAAACTGGTACAACCGTTTCCGACCGCGGGTGAAGAATGACATTCTTCAGGCAGTACACTTTTCCTGAAGTTGCACCTTCCATGAAGACTTCTTCCGAGCCACACTTCAACACTCCCTGGTTAACATCGATCTCGCAGCGATACTTCTGCATGAAGTCTAGGCCCAAGATGCAGTCGTCCACTATATCGGCCACGATGACTTGGTGACGGTAAACTTTGTTGCCTAGCTTCAGATCCACCTCCATTTCACCTCGGACGGTTATGTGCTGACCGGTAGCTGTTCTCAGATTCACACATTCATTGTTCCTGAAGCAGCCCCGAAGAACCCGTCTTGCCAGATGGAAACCGACGACTGTCCGAGAAGCACCCGTGACCAATGTCAGCTTGCATGGTGTTCTGTTAATTTCGCCTTCGATGATCAGGCTGTTCCCGTCGCATGATTGCAAGAACGAGATACTTGGGGCTCTGCCATTACCAGCCAGCACCCGCCCCGCAGTCCTGGCTTCTACTCGTTTCCCTGCTCTCGCTGCCTGGCAGGCACATCAGGCGACCCCTTTGGTGGAGACAGGGTGTCACCAGGCTGCCTACGCTTTGGGCAGCTCAAGCGGATATGGCCTCTTTCTCCGCAGTTGTAGCACCGAGGTGACGACACAACTTCCCTAATGCGGTGACCTCGGTCGTCGCGTCGCACTGCTTCCACCTCCAGAGCGTGGGCTAAGGTGTCCTTGAGGTCCTTGAAGTGCCCAAGCCTCACTGCTGCTCTTACCTCCAGGTCCCGGATCCCATCCGTAAACGCCTGTACGAGGTTCCCGTCAATAAGCGCAGGAGACGACTGATATGCCTACCTGACCAGCTTTTCCACCTCTAGAGCCCACTGCTGTATGCTGTAGAGTCTCCGTACCTCGCCTCCAGCGCCTCCAGAAGCTTCTCGTAGGTGACGTCTTGTCCGAGTGCCTCCAACACTGTCAAGGCCCGGTCGCGAAGGCCCAAGGTTAGGGCAGTTAAGGCCTGTTCTTTATTCCACCCATTCTACATCTACGTCGCTGATACGGGCCTCGTGCTGCTGAAGTTCCTCCTTGACCGCCTTCAAGTCTTTCCCTACAGCGGCGCTGAGGTCCTTTATAAGCACCACCTGCTCCTCTAGGTGGCACGCGTGCTCCTCCTTGTCGCGCTGGAGCTGTTCTTCTAGGCGGCGCGCGTGCTCCTCTTGACGGCGAGCCTGCTCCTCCTTGTCGCGCTGAAGCTGTTCCTCCAGGCGGCGCGCGTGCTCCTCTTGACGGCGAGCCTGCTCCTCCTTGTCGCGCTGTAGCTGTTCCTCCAGGCGGCGCGCGTGCTCCTCTTGACGGCGAGCTTGCTCCTCCTGACGGCGAGCCTGCTCCTCCTGACGGCGGGCCTGCTCCTGCATGAACGCCATCAGAGCCACGATGTCGGGCACCGTCACGGAGTGTGTGGCGCTTGCAGGCTCCACTGCAGCCGCGGAGTCGCCTGGTCCACCAGGCGATGGAGAAGGAACGTCTCCGAAGCGTCTCTGGTCCAGGTCTTGCTGGCGCTGGTTCCTGGTACGCACACCTTCAGTTTCTTCCTTCGGCATAACCGGCATAATTTATCCCTTTCTTCTGACACCAATTTGTTACGAGCTGGGGTTCGACGATAAATTAAAACTGACTATGCCATTAAACTGTACTTTATTTATACACAAACACTATACACACTTATTTACACAACTAGTAAAAACACACTTATTTCACACTTTTCCACTTCACTAATAAAAACACCACTAAACACTTCCGAATTACTTCCTTCGCTTCTTGTATTTCGCTTCGATATTCAATTGTCTAATGTTGAATACTGTCCTGTCTCGCGCGCTCTCGCTCTATTTATACTGGCCGGATAACATCACTAGCGCATTCTAGACTCTTCCACAAAACTGTCGAAATAATCTCGAACACTCGATACAGCAACGCCATCTAGTACAGAGTAGCTGAATTACCTTTAAACCACTGATACATTCAATCTCTTCTAGTACCCCTATTCACCGATAGATGGCGTAACAGTAATATAACATAAACTATTTAAATTGTGTAAGGTGCTGCAGCTATGACCCCTTCTATGTCACTTGTATAGCAAGCATAATACTTTATTTAGTTTAATTTTGATGTTCATTTAGCTAGCCTCCTGAAAATAGATATTGTTAAACAGGAGCATCCGGTTACATTATGTACCTGATAATGCAGGCAATATGTGCAAATGTTCAAAACTACGATGGAAATGAAGCAGTTAAATATTAAAAATTGAATACCAGACGCAGACAGATATTGACTAGTAATCGCAAGTAGCACCCGTTCACGAGTATGACGCATGGGTCAGCCATCACCCCTCTCGCCATATTAGAGGGACAGAGATGACACGAAAACGACACACGACGACACCACAATAAACGACATTTTAGTGAGGATGACAACGGTATACGAACCGGCACTAATTAACAATCTGTTGATCATACTGTCCTGTTGGTCATACTGACCATGACCGTCATTACCGCCATTTTCCAGATCGTTAATATTATCATAAATTAGTAGGACGCGTGAAGGAATGCAAATGTAGTACCTATATTTGATTGACATGATACCTTTTTTAAAATATCAATGAAGTATCGTTATCAAACAACCACGTCACAAATGGTTCTTAGGTAAAATGGCAAATCGTTTATGTAAACAAGAAACAAGAAAGGCCCTAGGATAGGTAAGCCACTGGATTTTGAGCCATTTATTTCAACACATGGATTCTGTTACTTAAATATGTCTTAATATTATTAAAACATAAACACCCTATGCTTTAATCTGGACGCCGCCGTAATGTTTTAGTTTTTACAAGAGCGTATCATGGCAGACACAATCGAATGGTTTTGAAAGGTCGCAAAACACACCAATAGTATTTTGAGAGCAGTCCCATGCATTGTGGATTTGTTTGAGTAAAGCTACTCCTGCATCCGTCGTCGAGTGACCTTTAGTAAAAACATATACAGGGTGTCACAAGACCCATCACTAAGCCGAAGTCTACTCGTTGTGGACATCATGCCAAATCATACTAACCAAAAATAATACCTGGGAAACGATTTTTTTTTAAGTTTTTGCAATTTTTAAACCGCAATTAAAAGCGCGCGCGTGCAATGTTCGAAATACCTTTTTATCCATGGGATCATAGGGCATCTGAAGAACACATTGGCCAGGTAAATGCATCGATTTTGTACCTAATTAGAAAAAATCCATACTAACTTTTAGCCTCAATATCTCCTGAACCAGTAATTTCCCAGGTATGGTGCCGAAGTAAAAAATGTTCGTTGTGATTGGTACAACATGGGATTTCAGTTTTCGTTAAGGGTCTTTTTACACCCTGTATATTGCTCAGTATGAAGAAGGCTGTTGAAATTAAAATGTTTAAGTAGTTGCTTGAGTATGATATTTTCAAAGATTTTACTAGTAGTATGAAAATTGGCCCATAATTGCAAGGATCAGTCTTACTGCCTGATTTAAACAGAGGTATTAGGCTATATATTTAATTAAATCTGGAAGATCGCCTGATTCTAAACACTAAGATATTCCCCAGAGATCATCTGTATTCTAAGACTCTAGAGATAGAAAGGTCTTTATAATATCAGTACCAACTAATACGACTGAATTTAAATCATACATCACATTTTTCTACACTAGATTCTTATAAATTTTCTACGCCTAAAGCTGATGAGTTTAAACCTCTAGTAGAAGCAATAGGTATGCTAGCAAAAAAATATTGAATATGTGCGCGACTTCCTCATTACTGTTAATCATATTATTATTATACTAGACGACGCCAGCAGCTACGCCTGCAAGATCCCGTGGGAATTTCAGGAATTCCCTTCTTAGTGCACCCCTAAGGTCCCCAAAGAACATACATGCCAAATTTCAGCTTCCTGCGCCCAATAGTTTCGGCTGTAGCGTGTCTGTCAGTCAGTCAGTAACGCAAGGATTTTATATATTAAGATAGCAAGTCAACATTGGTATTCCCGTTGTTTCGTTAATAGCTTGCCAGGTGGCCTTAGCTTTATTAGACGACTTTCTAATTTTGTCACTTACAAAACCTACCTTAGCTATACTGCATACCTATTTAAATATTTTGGAATAATTTCTGACACAGTGAAGCTTGCATCAACATTGTATTTCTTCGTACCATACAACTCATACATCCTTGCTGTGCTTTTATAATACCTACAGTAGCCCATTCACTAAATGCTCTAAATTTTTTGAGTTTAGATTTACCTACTTTGCTAACGTCTTTACTTTTTGATTTCATAGTTGAAACTATTTAAATGTTCTTTGTAGACTTGTACTTACCACCGCTGTATGCCTCATAGGCAGATACTGCACCTCGTAACACTATGCTGGTAACGCACGCGGATAAGAAAATATAAGTAGAGCGTTTTATTTTACGTATCACCCTCAATTCTACTTCTTCGTCATTGAATTCCTTCAAGTAGACCGTCAGATAGTAAATTATCTTTTTAATATCAGTTCTGTAATGACATAGAACCAGCCGAAACACCGTAGTTGTACATGTAGCAATTCCGACAATCCTTTTGTGTTGTTGTTCAGGTGTCAGGTCAAGTTCTTTTATATATAACCCTACAGCCAGAGCAAACGCTATTATAACGTAATGTAGCACTTTCATGTAACGATTGTAAATTGCTTGAAACGTTTTCGGAAGTTTCACTCTAGCTATCCAAAAGTCTGGCAATGAAATGAAGCAAGATACCACAGTATGTTAAGATTGTCCATAACTTCAGTAGTTTTGGATTTTTCATAATGTAAATAAGATTGTTCCATGTCTGCGTTGTTTATGTGGCACCCGATTAGTGGCTGTAGCTATAGGTACCTACCTACTCAAACAAGCCAAATTGGTGCAATGCTATTGTGATTTATTCATATTGCCGAGGTTATTTGCTACATATATGTAATTTATGTACCGTTAAGGATGTAATCGCACTAAAAGGTATCAAATGTTGCAAACAATTTGAGTACCTTTAATGAAAGTAGTCAGGATGGAATAAAAAAGACAAATAGGAAGTAAAAGAGTCGCAATCAAGATAACCACCACACATTCGTGATTTTGTTTACCTAGTCTAGTAATCAGACACCTAGTTTAATCTCTTTTTCACCATTCAGTCTTTTAAGTCCTCTTTGAAATTGCGTCACAATAGCGTAGTGGGCTGTAGGAGGATTCTCTGTCTCGCTGGCCAGACATAATTATGATCTAATGTTTAGTTGGCTTATGGTTTGATGTCGAGTTTCTGTCCCTTCCCAAAGATACTCTTACAACAGTCTTTCTATTCTTAATAATTAACTCTAAAAATTTTCGAGAAATCAGTTCCATGTGAAACGATGCATAATCCTTTTTTGTCGATGCAATTATAAAAAAGTTAAGTACCTGAAGTATCCAGTGTGCTTTCCCCCTTAAATATTCATACAGCTGCAAACAATTTATTAATGCTAAGGACATTGTGGATTTTTTTTATAGACCCACGCCTGTAACCCCATAGGGGTAGGCAGAGGTGTAATATTACACCCACATTTCGTCATGAATTTTTAGGTGCCACGTAATAGGGGGCGAGCCTATTGCCGTACCGGGCACATTACCAGGCTCCGTGCTGTTACTGAGAATTTCCTAACGGAAAAACCCAATAACACTTTGCCCGACCCGGGAATCGAAAACGAGACCTCCCAATCCCACGCGCACCTTTATGACGCGAGACCAACGAGGCAGCATTATGGAATAGGAAAATAAAAGAGTGAGATAATGAGACAGTGCCGTTATTGATTTTGCGATAAAATACATTTCATTGTTGTCCGTTACTTCTACTTATATATAATTTATGAACTATTAACCCTAGATAGATAACCTACGTCGAATCGACGTAATCGATTGTTATAAATCGATATAACACCTTGTTTTTTCGCGTCACAAAGCGGGCCGTTCCCGCCAACTCAGTCGACCCTCGGAGCTTGAAGGACACACCCGTATCTTGCCGGTAAGTGCTACGCTTTCATCAGTATTTACCTACCGTACGTCGAATCGACGTAATCGATTGTTATAAATCGATATAACACCTTGTTTTTTCGCGTCACAAAGCGGGCCGTTCCCGCCAACTCAGTCGACCCTCGGAGCTTGAAGGACACACCCGTATCTTACCGGTAAGTGCTACGCTTTCATCAGTATTTACCTACCGTACGTCGAAGTGACGTATGGTTATCTTTAGTGTAAGATTTTGGAGTTTGGAAAAATGTGTTATTGCCACTATTTTTGAGTTCAGATGTACATTAAAGACATAAAGACATATTTATTTCTGCATATTGGTTGTTTACAACACTTATACATGTCAAAACCCTATTCTAGATGAAGCCGGCTTTTCCTAGCTAAATGACTTCTTGAGAAGAAAGGCCGAAACAAACTCAGAGTCATTGCTTTTTTTGTCATTTCATCTCTTCGTTTATATTTTTTTGAAGTCCAGACATAATAGGTTTAGATGCGAGCACAATGCAGGATATCATCTGACGCTTATAACTGACTCAGCCCGCTGATGGCCCGCATTCAACAGCCATCGTACGGCTCAACCTTGATTGAGGGAGCCAGCACGACCTGAATCATTATGCCTCCACGCCATCAGTAGGTGTATGCATAAGCATGCCAGCCTAAGCCACCAGACAGGTTGCCAATAATATTAGTTGAAAAGTTTACTAATTCCCGCATTGTACTTGCTCCTTACATTTTATCATAAGGTTGAGTACATGTTGTAAACAATAATATTAAAAATTATACAATAAAATGTCATCTAATTAAAATGTCACTAAATAAATAATAATAATTAAATGTCAATTTGAAAATGTCAAAAAAAAAAGAAATTATAATTATATAAAATTATTAAATGTCACTTGAGTTATTGGAAATGTCAAACATAAATAAAATTATTGAATGTCAATTTGGAAATGTCAAAAGCATAATACAATAATTACTATAAAAGTAAATAAAAATAATCTGATGTCATTTTAGAATGTCAGAATATAAATAATAACAAAATAGATAAATTACAAATGTCAAATATTCATAATTTTATACTATTTACATGACATTTTAGCCTGCGTGTAAATTGGAGAAACTCAACCCCAGGCATTTTTGTCTTCTAAGTAATCTTTTACTGAGTAGTACGCTTTGGAACACAAACTCTGCTTAACAAATGCTTTGAACTTATTTAAACTTAATGCCTGAATACTGCCTGGAATTTTGTTGTAGAAGCGTATACTTTGACACTTATACGAGTTACTGATTTTTTGCAGTCTAGTTAAAGGTAGCACTAGTTTATTTTTATTTCGTGTATTTATACTATGCATGTCGCTTATTTTCGAAAACATATTTATATTTTTCCTAACGTATATCAAGTTTTCATAAATATATTGAGATGCGACAGTCATTATTTTAATTTCCTTAAATTTTTCCCTCAG
Organism: Euclidia mi; assembly: GCA_944739405.2. NCBI lineage: Eukaryota > Metazoa > Arthropoda > Insecta > Lepidoptera > Erebidae > Euclidia > Euclidia mi. Next base: position 89,420,543 of record OX123184.2, read on the forward strand.
AGAATGCCTTGATCCAAGACTGTAAATTGCACGAATAGCTCGCTTCTGCAGTACAAACACTGTTTGAATGTCAGCTGCATTGCCCCATAATAAAATGCCGTATGACATTATACTGTGAAAATAACTGAAATATACTATTCTGGCTGTATCTATATCAGCTAACTGACGAATCTTATAAACCGCGTACGCTGCAGAGCTAAGTCTATTCGACAACTTACTTATGTGTGGGCCCCACTGTAACTTAGAATCTAAAGTTATGCCTAAGAAAACGGTGTTATCTATAAGATCCAACTCTTCTCCATTCATCCGTATATTGGTTTCAACTTGTTTTACGTTAGGTGTGGAAAATCTAATACATTTTGTTTTTCTTTCGTTTAAAAGTAAATTATTAGCACTAAACCAATTAACTACTTTATTTCTTTTATTGATTTTTCCTGGTTATAGGCCACCATAAACAGAACAAAATATCGTCACGAATTCGTGTAGATGATGCAGAAATAAATGGGTTGTTGCATGAAATGAGCGATGAAGATATTCAGGGGTTGGAAACTGAAACCGAAGACAATTTACTAGAAGGTGAAGTACAGAGTGATGCCGAAGACCATGAGTTGAGTACTCCACAAGTGGTAAACCGCTTGAATACAGAAGATGTGACTGAAACAAAAGGAGGAGTCGATACATTCGACCAAATGTGCTCATCTGTGTCGTACAGCCGCAAATCTAACAAGTGGCCCATGGCTAGGTTTTACGGGATCATGAATATGGCATTTATAAATTCATTAATAATTTAGTGAGATGATGTCCTATTCAAGAAAGAAAAACCACTGCGTCGAAGAGACTTCATGAAAAACTCAGCAATAGCTTGATAGTCCCATGGATGTAGCAAATGCTTACTTTACCGACCAATATAATGAATAAAATTGGTAGTAAATTGCCAAAAAGACCAGACGAACCTCCCACACAGCGTGAAGGAATATCTGAGACAAAGAAAAGAAAATATTGTGCCTTTTGTCCATAAAAAATTTTAAGGATCACAAAAACAATATGCGACAGCTGGCAAAATCCCATTTGTGGAGAGCACAAGTCCAGCGCCTGTCCTAAGTGCCTTTAAGGCCAATCTCAATAAGAAGTGATATTTATTTAGGGTTTTTATATGAAAAATATTATAAAATATGATTTTAAAAAGATTTTATGGCAAATTATAAGACTGACAATGAGATTCCTAAATGTTTAAGTTTTGTAAAGCAAGAAGTACCCTGTTTTGTTACTTTTTTTTCTTTCTTAGAAAAATATAAATAAACTGTAATGTTTTACATTTATTCAGACCTCTATAACATACAATTAGATATACTATCACGTTTATAAGCCTAGAATTAAAATAATCCAAAATATACTCACTCAAAAATCCGCACGTCGAATCGACGTCGATCTTTAGTGTACAGTGAAATATGGTTATCTATCTAGGGTTAAAGATCTATGCAGGGCGCATTATGTATACCTGCGTACCTGCCTATTCATAATCGACGAGGATATCTGAGGAGATATTTAAGCTTTGGACACGGCAATATTGGATTGACATTATTTTACCGAGAGCAGTGTTGGACGGAGGCTATAGAGAAACTTCAGGTTTAAATTAGACGGGGCTGGTGTTGCCGCTGTGCCCAAATATTCTATCTATTTTTCTCTCGTTCTCCTTTGTGGTTGAGGTGCGGGTCTCTCTAGCTTTTTAGAGAGATCCGCACCTCAATCACAATCAAATAGAATAGTCTTAAGGTACGAGTTCATAGCCGGCCATTCAATAATGAACACAAGATCTCCAATTGATTATTATTCATTTTTGCAAAATTGCTTTTAACTTCATTGCAAATTAACTCTGTTTAAGGCTGAACCCCTTATTTCAAGCGATTTTTGTAAATCGTTCCCACCCAGAACCGTATTTTTTGTGTCTGTATTTTTTTGCGCAAACATTTAAGCAAAATAATGGTCACAGTTGCAACGGCAATTCGACCTCCGCTTTACGTGTGACACCACACCTTTAAGAGTGTCACAAGATCCTCACCAAGCCAAAGTAAGTCGTATGACTTACTTCGGCTTGGTGTCTGGCAACATCGCTTGGAATAAGGGGTTCAGCTTTATACAGAGTTAAATAAAACCTGGGAAACGATTTTTTTTAAGGAGAAACATTTTTTAATCCGCAATTAAAAGTGCGCGCGTACAGTTCTTGAAATACCTTCTTACCCATGGGTGCAGAGGACACCTATAGAACAGATTGGCGGGGATGTATAATAATATGATAAATACAAAAATTGTATAATAACTTTGAGCATCAATATCTCCTGAGCCAATAATTTCTCAGGTATGGTGCCGAAGTAAAAAGTGTTCGTAATTATTGGTACAGTAAGGGGTTTCAGTTTTCGTTAAGGGTCTTTTTACACTCTGTATATATGTATAGATTAAAGAACTTAATCTGCCTAAGGACCTAAAATGGGTCCCTGAGTAGCCCTGAATATCTTTTGAGGATTCAAGACTATAGGTACGTACAAATATATTATATTAGCTATTACGAAGAAGTTATGTTTTCTTTTAGAGGTCACCTAAAAAGAGGTAAATTCACGAAAGATGACCACTGCGCAGAAATCATTTTTTAGGTCCCCGTGGAGGTGCGGGGTGAGGCGCGGGTGGAGTGCCAATGGCGTGGCTCCGTTCTTGACGCATTCCCTAAATGCGTCAAGAATGGAGCAACGCCATTGGTGCACGAATGTACATATGCGCGACGGCCGCCATTTGTGGTCAACTTTCGTGAATTTACCTATACCTTTTACCTAATCAATAATTTTAGTAGTCCTTTTAGTTAAAGCTACTTAAAACAAAACTACTATTAAAATTCATAATAAAATAAGAAGTTGAAGTAATTTTGAGGAATATGAAGCGCGGGAAGTCTCCGGGCCACGACGGCCTCAGCGTGGAACATCTATTATTTGCAGGCGGTAGCATTTTTCATGTCCTGGCGCGGCTTTTCAATCTCTGCGTGAGGCTTTGTTACTTACCGGTAGAGCTTATGCGTACCTTAGTGGTACCCATACTTAAGAACAAAACGGGTGATATCTCGAGCGTGTCCAACTATAGGCCTATCTCTTTGGCGACGATCGTGGCCCAGGTGCTTGAACGGGTAATTCATTCGCACATCACCTCGTTGGGCATAGACGATGGCCAGTTTGGTTTTCGTCCGCAGCTCTCGACTGACATGGCTGTTTTTGCTCTAAAAGAGGTATTCAAATATTATAATAAGAATAATACAACCGTATATGCATGTTTTTTAGACCTGAGTCGTGCATTTGATACGATTAACCACGACCTTTTATGGACAAAAATGTACGGCTCTGGAGTCGCCCCTGAGGTTGATGGTCTTATGACGTACTGGTACGGCAATCAGACCAACAGCGTCAGGTGGGATTCCGAGGTCTCGGACAGTTACAGGCTGTCTTGTGGAGTGAGGCAGGGTGGGGGTCACCTCTCCCGATCTATTTAATTACTATGTTAATGATTTGATCGTGGAACTGAGCGGTACCCCCGTCGGGCTCAGGTTGGATGGCAGATATGTCAATAACCTGAGCAATGCCGACGATATGGTGCTGCTCAGTCCTACGATGAAAGGATTGAGAAAACTTCTTGGTATTTGTGAGCGGTATGCGAAAGAGCATGACCTTACCTACAATAGTAAGAAAACGGAAATGGTGATTTTCAGGTCGGGAAAGGGTCCCCAAAGTGTACCAGAATTTCGTTTGAATGGACAGCTAATTAGGACCGTGGAGAGTTTCAGGTACCTTGGTCACATCGTGACGTCAAAGATGACTGATAATGACGATATAGAACGCCAGAGACGTGCTTTGTACGTGGTGGGTAATATGATTGCGAGAAGATTCTTTAATGCGGCGCCTGACGTGAAGATTACACTTTTTAAATCATTCTCCCAGACTTTCTACACATGTCAGCTCTGGACCGATTACACTGTAAACTCGCACAATACCATCAGAGAACATATACCGGCAACTTATGGGGTTGTTGTACTTGACAGGACGAAGTTGTAGCGCGTCCGAAATGTTTTTTGATGCGCGCGTTGATACTTTTAATGCCATTCAGCGAAAAAGAATAGCGTCCTTTATGTCCAGAGTTGACATGTGTAAAAATACCATAATTAGAAGTATATCGGAGCGCCTGCTGCAAACTGCTACGTACCGACGATGGATGGCCATTGCCGCCTAGTGTGTTATAGGTTACTTTTATACATTTTATACTTTTTAACTGCTGTTTTCTATTGTGTGTCGACCTTGTATATGGATCTTAGAGCCTGAAATAAATTCTTATTATTATTATGTTTCTCTCCTTCACGGCTATTCTTCTAACATTTGGTGTTAGAAGAATAATCGGTCCTTTGGGAGGCTTACACGGGGATATGGATCCAACGTGTAGAGGCCCGTAGAGAGTTTTAATCTAAAATGGGATGGGACACATGCCGCGGAGCCTCCACAACTGCACTACTGAGTAAGCTATGGACTAGCCGCATCACGTGTAGGGCTATTGTTTTTAGTGGATCTAATGAATAGGTACGGGTTATGGGGATGGGTGTTTAGTGAACTGGTAATTAATGCTATGGATGAAAAACGGCACCTGCCAGTGATACTCCTATAGCATCCGTTCGCGTGGCAGGTATTATTATTATTTATAAAAAACGGTACTATTCAAATGAAGGTTATTTAGGTAGTTCTGGTACTATTTACAAATTTAATTTACATTATAAGGTGTATGATCCGTACAAACACACCTTTATTTTATAACCTATTGAAAATAAAATGTCATCTAATTAAAATGTCACTAAATAAATAATAATAATTAAATGTCAATTTGAAAATGTCAAAAAAAAAGAAATTATAATTATATAAAATTATTAAATGTCACTTGAGTTATTGGAAATGTCAAACATAAATAAAATTATTGAATGTCAATTTGGAAATGTCAAAAGCATAATACAATAATTACTATAAAAGTAAATAAAAATAATCTGATGTCATTTTAGAATGTCAGAATATAAATAATAACAAAATAGATAAATTAAAATTAAAGTCCGCCTTTGTGCATTATTTTGTAATATTGTGCAAGAAGTTTTAAAATAAATAAAATAAAATAAATTACAAATGTCAAATATTCATAATTTTATACTATTTACATGACATTTTAGCCTGCGTGTAAATTGGAGAAACTCAACCCCAGGCATTTTTGTCTTCTAAGTAATCTTTTACTGAGTAGTACGCTTTGGAACACAAACTCTGCTTAACAAATGCTTTGAACTTATTTAAACTTAATGCCTGAATACTGCCTGGAATTTTGTTGTAGAAGCGTATACTTTGACACTTATACGAGTTACTGATTTTTTGCAGTCTAGTTAAAGGTAGCACTAGTTTATTTTTATTTCGTGTATTTATACTATGCATGTCGCTTATTTTCGAAAACATATTTATATTTTTCCTAACGTATATCAAGTTTTCATAAATATATTGAGATGCGACAGTCATTATTTTAATTTCCTTAAATTTTTCCCTCAGAGAATGCCTTGATCCAAGACTGTAAATTGCACGAATAGCTCGCTTCTGCAGTACAAACACTGTTTGAATGTCAGCTGCATTGCCCCATAATAAAATGCCGTATGACATTATACTGTGAAAATAACTGAAATATACTATTCTGGCTGTATCTATATCAGCTAACTGACGAATCTTATAAACCGCGTACGCTGCAGAGCTAAGTCTATTCGACAACTTACTTATGTGTGGGCCCCACTGTAACTTAGAATCTAAAGTTATGCCTAAGAAAACGGTGTTATCTATAAGATCCAACTCTTCTCCATTCATCCGTATATTGGTTTCAACTTGTTTTACGTTAGGTGTGGAAAATCTAATACATTTTGTTTTTCTTTCGTTTAAAAGTAAATTATTAGCACTAAACCAATTAACTACTTTATTTCTTTTATTGATTTTTCCTGGTTATAGGCCACCATAAACAGAACAAAATATCGTCACGAATTCGTGTAGATGATGCAGAAATAAATGGGTTGTTGCATGAAATGAGCGATGAAGATATTCAGGGGTTGGAAACTGAAACCGAAGACAATTTACTAGAAGGTGAAGTACAGAGTGATGCCGAAGACCATGAGTTGAGTACTCCACAAGTGGTAAACCGCTTGAATACAGAAGATGTGACTGAAACAAAAGGAGGAGTCGATACATTCGACCAAATGTGCTCATCTGTGTCGTACAGCCGCAAATCTAACAAGTGGCCCATGGCTAGGTTTTACGGGATCATGAATATGGCATTTATAAATTCATTAATAATTTAGTGAGATGATGTCCTATTCAAGAAAGAAAAACCACTGCGTCGAAGAGACTTCATGAAAAACTCAGCAATAGCTTGATAGTCCCATGGATGTAGCAAATGCTTACTTTACCGACCAATATAATGAATAAAATTGGTAGTAAATTGCCAAAAAGACCAGACGAACCTCCCACACAGCGTGAAGGAATATCTGAGACAAAGAAAAGAAAATATTGTGCCTTTTGTCCATAAAAAATTTTAAGGATCACAAAAACAATATGCGACAGCTGGCAAAATCCCATTTGTGGAGAGCACAAGTCCAGCGCCTGTCCTAAGTGCCTTTAAGGCCAATCTCAATAAGAAGTGATATTTATTTAGGGTTTTTATATGAAAAATATTATAAAATATGATTTTAAAAAGATTTTATGGCAAATTATAAGACTGACAATGAGATTCCTAAATGTTTAAGTTTTGTAAAGCAAGAAGTACCCTGTTTTGTTACTTTTTTTTCTTTCTTAGAAAAATATAAATAAACTGTAATGTTTTACATTTATTCAGACCTCTATAACATACAATTAGATATACTATCACGTTTATAAGCCTAGAATTAAAATAATCCAAAATATACTCACTCAAAAATCCGCACGTCGAATCGACGTCGATCTTTAGTGTACAGTGAAATATGGTTATCTATCTAGGGTTAAAGATCTATGCAGGGCGCATTATGTATACCTGCGTACCTGCCTATTCATAATCGACGAGGATATCTGAGGAGATATTTAAGCTTTGGACACGGCAATATTGGATTGACATTATTTTACCGAGAGCAGTGTTGGACGGAGGCTATAGAGAAACTTCAGGTTTAAATTAGACGGGGCTGGTGTTGCCGCTGTGCCCAAATATTCTATCTATTTTTCTCTCGTTCTCCTTTGTGGTTGAGGTGCGGGTCTCTCTAGCTTTTTAGAGAGATCCGCACCTCAATCACAATCAAATAGAATAGTCTTAAGGTACGAGTTCATAGCCGGCCATTCAATAATGAACACAAGATCTCCAATTGATTATTATTCATTTTTGCAAAATTGCTTTTAACTTCATTGCAAATTAACTCTGTTTAAGGCTGAACCCCTTATTTCAAGCGATTTTTGTAAATCGTTCCCACCCAGAACCGTATTTTTTGTGTCTGTATTTTTTTGCGCAAACATTTAAGCAAAATAATGGTCACAGTTGCAACGGCAATTCGACCTCCGCTTTACGTGTGACACCACACCTTTAAGAGTGTCACAAGATCCTCACCAAGCCAAAGTAAGTCGTATGACTTACTTCGGCTTGGTGTCTGGCAACATCGCTTGGAATAAGGGGTTCAGCTTTATACAGAGTTAAATAAAACCTGGGAAACGATTTTTTTTAAGGAGAAACATTTTTTAATCCGCAATTAAAAGTGCGCGCGTACAGTTCTTGAAATACCTTCTTACCCATGGGTGCAGAGGACACCTATAGAACAGATTGGCGGGGATGTATAATAATATGATAAATACAAAAATTGTATAATAACTTTGAGCATCAATATCTCCTGAGCCAATAATTTCTCAGGTATGGTGCCGAAGTAAAAAGTGTTCGTAATTATTGGTACAGTAAGGGGTTTCAGTTTTCGTTAAGGGTCTTTTTACACTCTGTATATATGTATAGATTAAAGAACTTAATCTGCCTAAGGACCTAAAATGGGTCCCTGAGTAGCCCTGAATATCTTTTGAGGATTCAAGACTATAGGTACGTACAAATATATTATATTAGCTATTACGAAGAAGTTATGTTTTCTTTTAGAGGTCACCTAAAAAGAGGTAAATTCACGAAAGATGACCACTGCGCAGAAATCATTTTTTAGGTCCCCGTGGAGGTGCGGGGTGAGGCGCGGGTGGAGTGCCAATGGCGTGGCTCCGTTCTTGACGCATTCCCTAAATGCGTCAAGAATGGAGCAACGCCATTGGTGCACGAATGTACATATGCGCGACGGCCGCCATTTGTGGTCAACTTTCGTGAATTTACCTATACCTTTTACCTAATCAATAATTTTAGTAGTCCTTTTAGTTAAAGCTACTTAAAACAAAACTACTATTAAAATTCATAATAAAATAAGAAGTTGAAGTAATTTTGAGGAATATGAAGCGCGGGAAGTCTCCGGGCCACGACGGCCTCAGCGTGGAACATCTATTATTTGCAGGCGGTAGCATTTTTCATGTCCTGGCGCGGCTTTTCAATCTCTGCGTGAGGCTTTGTTACTTACCGGTAGAGCTTATGCGTACCTTAGTGGTACCCATACTTAAGAACAAAACGGGTGATATCTCGAGCGTGTCCAACTATAGGCCTATCTCTTTGGCGACGATCGTGGCCCAGGTGCTTGAACGGGTAATTCATTCGCACATCACCTCGTTGGGCATAGACGATGGCCAGTTTGGTTTTCGTCCGCAGCTCTCGACTGACATGGCTGTTTTTGCTCTAAAAGAGGTATTCAAATATTATAATAAGAATAATACAACCGTATATGCATGTTTTTTAGACCTGAGTCGTGCATTTGATACGATTAACCACGACCTTTTATGGACAAAAATGTACGGCTCTGGAGTCGCCCCTGAGGTTGATGGTCTTATGACGTACTGGTACGGCAATCAGACCAACAGCGTCAGGTGGGATTCCGAGGTCTCGGACAGTTACAGGCTGTCTTGTGGAGTGAGGCAGGGTGGGGGTCACCTCTCCCGATCTATTTAATTACTATGTTAATGATTTGATCGTGGAACTGAGCGGTACCCCCGTCGGGCTCAGGTTGGATGGCAGATATGTCAATAACCTGAGCAATGCCGACGATATGGTGCTGCTCAGTCCTACGATGAAAGGATTGAGAAAACTTCTTGGTATTTGTGAGCGGTATGCGAAAGAGCATGACCTTACCTACAATAGTAAGAAAACGGAAATGGTGATTTTCAGGTCGGGAAAGGGTCCCCAAAGTGTACCAGAATTTCGTTTGAATGGACAGCTAATTAGGACCGTGGAGAGTTTCAGGTACCTTGGTCACATCGTGACGTCAAAGATGACTGATAATGACGATATAGAACGCCAGAGACGTGCTTTGTACGTGGTGGGTAATATGATTGCGAGAAGATTCTTTAATGCGGCGCCTGACGTGAAGATTACACTTTTTAAATCATTCTCCCAGACTTTCTACACATGTCAGCTCTGGACCGATTACACTGTAAACTCGCACAATACCATCAGAGAACATATACCGGCAACTTATGGGGTTGTTGTACTTGACAGGACGAAGTTGTAGCGCGTCCGAAATGTTTTTTGATGCGCGCGTTGATACTTTTAATGCCATTCAGCGAAAAAGAATAGCGTCCTTTATGTCCAGAGTTGACATGTGTAAAAATACCATAATTAGAAGTATATCGGAGCGCCTGCTGCAAACTGCTACGTACCGACGATGGATGGCCATTGCCGCCTAGTGTGTTATAGGTTACTTTTATACATTTTATACTTTTTAACTGCTGTTTTCTATTGTGTGTCGACCTTGTATATGGATCTTAGAGCCTGAAATAAATTCTTATTATTATTATGTTTCTCTCCTTCACGGCTATTCTTCTAACATTTGGTGTTAGAAGAATAATCGGTCCTTTGGGAGGCTTACACGGGGATATGGATCCAACGTGTAGAGGCCCGTAGAGAGTTTTAATCTAAAATGGGATGGGACACATGCCGCGGAGCCTCCACAACTGCACTACTGAGTAAGCTATGGACTAGCCGCATCACGTGTAGGGCTATTGTTTTTAGTGGATCTAATGAATAGGTACGGGTTATGGGGATGGGTGTTTAGTGAACTGGTAATTAATGCTATGGATGAAAAACGGCACCTGCCAGTGATACTCCTATAGCATCCGTTCGCGTGGCAGGTATTATTATTATTTATAAAAAACGGTACTATTCAAATGAAGGTTATTTAGGTAGTTCTGGTACTATTTACAAATTTAATTTACATTATAAGGTGTATGATCCGTACAAACACACCTTTATTTTATAACCTATTGAAAATAAAATGTCATCTAATTAAAATGTCACTAAATAAATAATAATAATTAAATGTCAATTTGAAAATGTCAAAAAAAAAGAAATTATAATTATATAAAATTATTAAATGTCACTTGAGTTATTGGAAATGTCAAACATAAATAAAATTATTGAATGTCAATTTGGAAATGTCAAAAGCATAATACAATAATTACTATAAAAGTAAATAAAAATAATCTGATGTCATTTTAGAATGTCAGAATATAAATAATAACAAAATAGATAAATTAAAATTAAAGTCCGCCTTTGTGCATTATTTTGTAATATTGTGCAAGAAGTTTTAAAATAAATAAAATAAAATAAATTACAAATGTCAAATATTCATAATTTTATACTATTTACATGACATTTTAGCCTGCGTGTAAATTGGAGAAACTCAACCCCAGGCATTTTTGTCTTCTAAGTAATCTTTTACTGAGTAGTACGCTTTGGAACACAAACTCTGCTTAACAAATGCTTTGAACTTATTTAAACTTAATGCCTGAATACTGCCTGGAATTTTGTTGTAGAAGCGTATACTTTGACACTTATACGAGTTACTGATTTTTTGCAGTCTAGTTAAAGGTAGCACTAGTTTATTTTTATTTCGTGTATTTATACTATGCATGTCGCTTATTTTCGAAAACATATTTATATTTTTCCTAACGTATATCAAGTTTTCATAAATATATTGAGATGCGACAGTCATTATTTTAATTTCCTTAAATTTTTCCCTCAGAGAATGCCTTGATCCAAGACTGTAAATTGCACGAATAGCTCGCTTCTGCAGTACAAACACTGTTTGAATGTCAGCTGCATTGCCCCATAATAAAATGCCGTATGACATTATACTGTGAAAATAACTGAAATATACTATTCTGGCTGTATCTATATCAGCTAACTGACGAATCTTATAAACCGCGTACGCTGCAGAGCTAAGTCTATTCGACAACTTACTTATGTGTGGGCCCCACTGTAACTTAGAATCTAAAGTTATGCCTAAGAAAACGGTGTTATCTATAAGATCCAACTCTTCTCCATTCATCCGTATATTGGTTTCAACTTGTTTTACGTTAGGTGTGGAAAATCTAATACATTTTGTTTTTCTTTCGTTTAAAAGTAAATTATTAGCACTAAACCAATTAACTACTTTATTTCTTTTATTGATTTTTCCTGGTTATAGGCCACCATAAACAGAACAAAATATCGTCACGAATTCGTGTAGATGATGCAGAAATAAATGGGTTGTTGCATGAAATGAGCGATGAAGATATTCAGGGGTTGGAAACTGAAACCGAAGACAATTTACTAGAAGGTGAAGTACAGAGTGATGCCGAAGACCATGAGTTGAGTACTCCACAAGTGGTAAACCGCTTGAATACAGAAGATGTGACTGAAACAAAAGGAGGAGTCGATACATTCGACCAAATGTGCTCATCTGTGTCGTACAGCCGCAAATCTAACAAGTGGCCCATGACTAGGTTTTACGGGATCATGAATATGGCATTTATAAATTCATTAATAATTTAGTGAGATGATGTCCTATTCAAGAAAGAAAAACCACTGCGTCGAAGAGACTTCATGAAAAACTCAGCAATAGCTTGATAGTCCCATGGATGTAGCAAATGCTTACTTTACCGACCAATATAATGAATAAAATTGGTAGTAAATTGCCAAAAAGACCAGACGAACCTCCCACACAGCGTGAAGGAATATCTGAGACAAAGAAAAGAAAATATTGTGCCTTTTGTCCTTAAAAAATTTTAAGGATCACAAAAACAATATGCGACAGCTGGCAAAATCCCATTTGTGGAGAGCACAAGTCCAGCGCCTGTCCTAAGTGCCTTTAAGGCCAATCTCAATAAGAAGTGATATTTATTTAGGGTTTTTATATGAAAAATATTATAAAATATGATTTTAAAAAGATTTTATGGCAAATTATAAGACTGACAATGAGATTCCTAAATGTTTAAGTTTTGTAAAGCAAGAAGTACCCTGTTTTGTTACTTTTTTTTCTTTCTTAGAAAAATATAAATAAACTGTAATGTTTTACATTTATTCAGACCTCTATAACATACAATTAGATATACTATCACGTTTATAAGCCTAGAATTAAAATAATCCAAAATATACTCACTCAAAAATCCGCACGTCGAATTGACGTCGATCTTTAGTGTACAGTGAAATATGGTTATCTATCTAGGGTTAAAGATCTATGCAGGGCGCATTATGTATACCTGCGTACCTGCCTATTCATAATCGACGAGGATATCTGAGGAGATATTTAAGCTTTGGACACGGCAATATTGGATTGACATTATTTTACCGAGAGCAGTGTTGGACGGAGGCTATAGAGAAACTTCAGGTTTAAATTAGACGGGGCTGGTGTTGCCGCTGTGCCCAAATATTCTATCTATTTTTCTCTCGTTCTCCTTTGTGGTTGAGGTGCGGGTCTCTCTAGCTTTTTAGAGAGATCCGCACCTCAATCACAATCAAATAGAATAGTCTTAAGGTACGAGTTCATAGCCGGCCATTCAATAATGAACACAAGATCTCCAATTGATTATTATTCATTTTTGCAAAATTGCTTTTAACTTCATTGCAAATTAACTCTGTTTAAGGCTGAACCCCTTATTTCAAGCGATTTTTGTAAATCGTTCCCACCCAGAACCGTATTTTTTGTGTCTGTATTTTTTTGCGCAAACATTTAAGCAAAATAATGGTCACAGTTGCAACGGCAATTCGACCTCCGCTTTACGTGTGACACCACACCTTTAAGAGTGTCACAAGATCCTCACCAAGCCAAAGTAAGTCGTATGACTTACTTCGGCTTGGTGTCTGGCAACATCGCTTGGAATAAGGGGTTCAGCTTTATACAGAGTTAAATAAAACCTGGGAAACGATTTTTTTTAAGGAGAAACATTTTTTAATCCGCAATTAAAAGTGCGCGCGTACAGTTCTTGAAATACCTTCTTACCCATGGGTGCAGAGGACACCTATAGAACAGATTGGCGGGGATGTATAATAATATGATAAATACAAAAATTGTATAATAACTTTGAGCATCAATATCTCCTGAGCCAATAATTTCTCAGGTATGGTGCCGAAGTAAAAAGTGTTCGTAATTATTGGTACAGTAAGGGGTTTCAGTTTTCGTTAAGGGTCTTTTTACACTCTGTATATATGTATAGATTAAAGAACTTAATCTGCCTAAGGACCTAAAATGGGTCCCTGAGTAGCCCTGAATATCTTTTGAGGATTCAAGACTATAGGTACGTACAAATATATTATATTAGCTATTACGAAGAAGTTATGTTTTCTTTTAGAGGTCACCTAAAAAGAGGTAAATTCACGAAAGATGACCACTGCGCAGAAATCATTTTTTAGGTCCCCGTGGAGGTGCGGGGTGAGGCGCGGGTGGAGTGCCAATGGCGTGGCTCCGTTCTTGACGCATTCCCTAAATGCGTCAAGAATGGAGCAACGCCATTGGTGCACGAATGTACATATGCGCGACGGCCGCCATTTGTGGTCAACTTTCGTGAATTTACCTATACCTTTTACCTAATCAATAATTTTAGTAGTCCTTTTAGTTAAAGCTACTTAAAACAAAACTACTATTAAAATTCATAATAAAATAAGAAGTTGAAGTAATTTTGAGGAATATGAAGCGCGGGAAGTCTCCGGGCCACGACGGCCTCAGCGTGGAACATCTATTATTTGCAGGCGGTAGCATTTTTCATGTCCTGGCGCGGCTTTTCAATCTCTGCGTGAGGCTTTGTTACTTACCGGTAGAGCTTATGCGTACCTTAGTGGTACCCATACTTAAGAACAAAACGGGTGATATCTCGAGCGTGTCCAACTATAGGCCTATCTCTTTGGCGACGATCGTGGCCCAGGTGCTTGAACGGGTAATTCATTCGCACATCACCTCGTTGGGCATAGACGATGGCCAGTTTGGTTTTCGTCCGCAGCTCTCGACTGACATGGCTGTTTTTGCTCTAAAAGAGGTATTCAAATATTATAATAAGAATAATACAACCGTATATGCATGTTTTTTAGACCTGAGTCGTGCATTTGATACGATTAACCACGACCTTTTATGGACAAAAATGTACGGCTCTGGAGTCGCCCCTGAGGTTGATGGTCTTATGACGTACTGGTACGGCAATCAGACCAACAGCGTCAGGTGGGATTCCGAGGTCTCGGACAGTTACAGGCTGTCTTGTGGAGTGAGGCAGGGTGGGGGTCACCTCTCCCGATCTATTTAATTACTATGTTAATGATTTGATCGTGGAACTGAGCGGTACCCCCGTCGGGCTCAGGTTGGATGGCAGATATGTCAATAACCTGAGCAATGCCGACGATATGGTGCTGCTCAGTCCTACGATGAAAGGATTGAGAAAACTTCTTGGTATTTGTGAGCGGTATGCGAAAGAGCATGACCTTACCTACAATAGTAAGAAAACGGAAATGGTGATTTTCAGGTCGGGAAAGGGTCCCCAAAGTGTACCAGAATTTCGTTTGAATGGACAGCTAATTAGGACCGTGGAGAGTTTCAGGTACCTTGGTCACATCGTGACGTCAAAGATGACTGATAATGACGATATAGAACGCCAGAGACGTGCTTTGTACGTGGTGGGTAATATGATTGCGAGAAGATTCTTTAATGCGGCGCCTGACGTGAAGATTACACTTTTTAAATCATTCTCCCAGACTTTCTACACATGTCAGCTCTGGACCGATTACACTGTAAACTCGCACAATACCATCAGAGAACATATACCGGCAACTTATGGGGTTGTTGTACTTGACAGGACGAAGTTGTAGCGCGTCCGAAATGTTTTTTGATGCGCGCGTTGATACTTTTAATGCCATTCAGCGAAAAAGAATAGCGTCCTTTATGTCCAGAGTTGACATGTGTAAAAATACCATAATTAGAAGTATATCGGAGCGCCTGCTGCAAACTGCTACGTACCGACGATGGATGGCCATTGCCGCCTAGTGTGTTATAGGTTACTTTTATACATTTTATACTTTTTAACTGCTGTTTTCTATTGTGTGTCGACCTTGTATATGGATCTTAGAGCCTGAAATAAATTCTTATTATTATTATGTTTCTCTCCTTCACGGCTATTCTTCTAACATTTGGTGTTAGAAGAATAATCGGTCCTTTGGGAGGCTTACACGGGGATATGGATCCAACGTGTAGAGGCCCGTAGAGAGTTTTAATCTAAAATGGGATGGGACACATGCCGCGGAGCCTCCACAACTGCACTACTGAGTAAGCTATGGACTAGCCGCATCACGTGTAGGGCTATTGTTTTTAGTGGATCTAATGAATAGGTACGGGTTATGGGGATGGGTGTTTAGTGAACTGGTAATTAATGCTATGGATGAAAAACGGCACCTGCCAGTGATACTCCTATAGCATCCGTTCGCGTGGCAGGTATTATTATTATTTATAAAAAACGGTACTATTCAAATGAAGGTTATTTAGGTAGTTCTGGTACTATTTACAAATTTAATTTACATTATAAGGTGTATGATCCGTACAAACACACCTTTATTTTATAACCTATTGAAAATAAAAATTTTTTGGCAGAGGACGATGACGAAATCCAAGATGAGTGTTCATTTGTAGATATATATATCTGGCAAACTATTGATCACGTTGAGAATGTTATTTTTTGCAATTTAAATTCTTTAAAACTACCTATAACTGTTAGAAAAATAAAGTTATTATCTATAGCGTAAACAACTATCTTCCACATCACTATTACTTACGTCGTTAACAAGCCTTACATAATTTATGATGAAATTTATCAATAATGCAATGGCAAGCAGCCTTGTTATAATGAGTATCATCGTTTTAAACAACTGTAGTTCTAAAGAACTCTACTAACTGTATTCAACCACCTACCCCAGCATGGCGAAAACTTACAAAACATTTAAAGAAACAGAAATCACAAAAATGTTTGATCAAATTAATATTTTCTTTTATTTCTGTAGTTTGAATAAATTCTGGATAGCCGATCTCAAACTACCTTCAAAGTTTTTGAAAATATTCGACAAGATTTTGATTGCGATGAATATGATAATGATATTAATGACTTTTTCAAACTATTTAGCATTGTATACGCAAACAAACCTATCGCCGCGGCAAACTTCAGATATAAATTTACTGTGTATTAGTTCTCCAATCATATACCATCATTATTACGTATTAGTATACCATAAATCAGAAATTCATGATATTTTGTACTTGTTAGTGGTGATATTGAAGGAACATTTTTCTCAAACTCAAACTCAAAATCATTTATTCATTTAGGCCACAAAGTGACGCTTATGAACGTCAAAAGTTAAAGTTAATTACTAGATGATTCTAGATGATTCTACATTTACATTTACTGCCACGTTCGCAATGCAATAGGTAGAACCACGAGAAAGAACGGGCAATAAAACTCGTGGCCACTCTTTTTAACTGCCAGTATAATGGTTTTACATGTTATATTTGTAAGGAGCTGCAACTGTTTCACATTGTGAGTTATCTACTATTGCAAAAGTTAATAGTTATTGATATCATACTCAAGCAATAAATTATGTTCATTTATTAAGCCTCCCAAAGTGAATATGGTGAAACAGGAGCATCCACTTACGTCTTTTGATGTAAGCATACTGATAAAGAAAATGGACGGCAGATGGTCAAAAACATAAAGATTTACGTCGCATCGTTCGGCTTCGTCTGCGTTTGTGTCTTACTTGAACGTGGCATCAAGAGTATTTTAAATGTGATCCAGCACGGTGCGGTGATTTCTTTATTTTATCCAATATGAGATTCTGGTCCCGCGGTTACACCCGCCTTCTTTTGAGCCACTGCTATGCATCAAATTAACAATCAAACAATAACTTTTTCAAGACCATTGCCTCCGCCCATCGGTTCTGAGATGGATGTGGCCCGGCCACTGTTACTTCAGTTTTCACTGTCAGCCAGTTACTTGAATATGTTGTTTTCCGTCAGATTATCTTGTTATGAATTTTGTACTTCAGCGAGATCCTCAGCACCTTTTCGGTTTCTGAGTGACATGATCGGTGGACTAGCTTCACCATAACACCATCCTGTTATACATCTCAGCTTAGAAACTTCATGACGGGCAAGACGCTTTGGTAGAGTAGGTACCTTGGTCTTCAGACATTGTGGCAAAGCTCACTCGTAGATGTGGCGCAACCCGCGCAACTTTCCAAAAGATACCTTTTTGTAGGACACACTTTCACAAGTTTCATTGCAGATCTAATTTCGCTTCAACAAGTCCTTTTTTATCTTCAGGTACAACATTTAATCCATTCGTTGGAGGTTGGCCAGACCTGGATGATAATTCTTTATCGGGACTCATAGTACGTCTCATATATTATATAGCTATCTGGTGCTTCGCATTACGAACGATTGCGACATATGGAGCAATTGTTGTTCTCCTGGTGACTCTGAGCTACCAATTCAAAGATTTACAGAATTATTTCTACAGCCTAGATCAGATTTTTGAGGACGATAATTTAAATCAAGAAGAAAAAGAACAGAAATATGAAGAGGGCTTCAAACTTGGAATTTATTTGCATGCTCTCAGTTTGTGGTAAGTTATTCTAATAATTAACGCTGTAGACATAGGGCCTTGTGCTGGGCCACCGTGAAGGATCGATAGATACATCTATTATTTTGCAATGGCACGTTGTTACATCGTGACTGCCTCGTCGGTCTCGCGGCATAAATGTGCGCGTGGGATCGGGAGGTCCCGGGTTCGATTCCTGGGTCGGCCAGTGTTATTGGGTTTTTCTTTCACGAAATTCTCAGTAGCAGCACGGAGTCTGGAAATGTGCCCGGTACGGCAATAGGCTCGCCCCTTATTACATGGGACTAAAGTATATCTGGCGAAAAGTGGGTGTAGAAATACACCTCTGCCTACCCCTTCGGGGATAAAAGGCGTAACGTTATGTATGTATGTATGTATGCATGTAAGTTTTTACATATGGATGTGGAAACTCTTAAAAAATTTACAACCCCAACAAAAAAGGTTCTAAAACCAGCAGACTTACTGATTATCACAGTGACTTTCGGGTTAATTTGAATGTTTTATTTTTCAATGTTCATTTCTCAATCTTGGATGGACATGATTTTGCTACCTACAGCTGCTTCTAAAATTTTAATAGTCAGTCTTTTTACAGTTAATATTAATGCATTTAAATCTTAAATGAAACTATAAAGTAAAAATACAAAAGTATATGGTTTATATTGTGCCGTAGTAGAATGCTGAAGAGGAAGACTGCCTCGTTGGTCTCGCGGCATAAATGTGCGCGTGGGATTAGGAGTTCTCGGGTTCGATCCCCGGGTCGGGCAAAGTGTTACTGGGTTTTTCCGAATTCGCAGTAGCAGCACGGAGTCTGGTTATGTGCCCGGTACGGCAATAGGCTCGCCCCCTATTACGTGGGACCTAAGAATTCATGGCGAAATGTAGGTGTAATATTACACCTCTGCCTACCCCTTCGTGGATACAGGCGTGAGTCTATAAATAAACATAAATAAAAAAAAGTAGAATGCTTTTGCATCAATGTACTACTTGTAGCTAATGGATCCAACGTGCAGAGGTCCGTAGAGAGTTTTAATCTAAAATGGGATGCGACACATGCCGCGGAGCCTCCACAACTGCACTACTGAGTACAGCTATGGACTAGCCGCATCACGTGTAGGGCTATTGTTTTTAGTGGATCTAATGAATAGGTACGGGTTATGGGGATGGGTGTTTAGTGAACTGGTAATTAATGCTATGGATGAAAAACGGCACCTGCCAGTAATACTCCTATATATTACTCCTATATTATTTATAAAAAACGGTACTATTCAAATGAAGGTTATTTAGGTAGTTCTGGTACTATTTACAAATTTAATCTACATTATAAGGTGTATGATCCGTACAAACACACATTTATTTTATAACCTATTGAAAATTAAAAAAAAATTGTTTGCATTTGGCAGAGGACGATGACGAAATCCAAGATGAGTGTTCATTTGTAGATATATATATCTGGCAAACTATTGATCACGTTGAGAATGTTATTTTTTGCAATTTAAATTCTTTAAAACTACCTATAACTGTTAGAAAAATAAAGTTATTATCTATAGAGTAAACAACTATCTTCCACATCACTATTACTTACGTCGTTAACAAGCCTTACATAATTTATGATGAAATTTATCAATAATGCAATGGCAAGTAGCCTTGTTATAATGAGTATCAACGTTTTAAACAACTGTAGTTCTAAAGAACTCTACTAACTGTATTCAACCACCTACCCCAGCATGGCGAAAACTTACAAAACATTTAAAGAAACAGAAATCACAAAAATGTTTGATCAAATTAATATTTTCTTTTATTTCTGTAGTTTGAATAAATTCTGGATAGCCGATCTCAAACTGCCTTCAAAGTTTTTGAAAATATTCGACAAGATTTTGATTGCGATGAATATGATAATGATATTAATGACTTTTTCAAACTATTTAGCATTGTATACGCAAACAAACCTATCGCCGCGGCAAACTTCAGATATAAATTTACTGTGTATTAGTTCTCCAATCATATACCATCATTATTACGTATTAGTATACCATAAAGCAGAAATTCATGATATTTTGTACTTGTTAGTGGTGATATTGAAGGAACATTTTTCTGATAAAGAAAATGGACGGCAGATGGTCAAAAACATAAAGATTTACGTCGCATCGTTCGGCTTCGTCTGCGTTTGTGTCTTACTTGAACGTGGCATCAAGAGTATTTTAAATGTGATTCAGCACGGTGCGGTGATTTCTTTATTTTATCAAATACTAGAGGACGCCAGCAGCTACGCCTGCAATTTTTTTAAATTGACCCGCTTTGGACGATCCCGTGGGAATTTCGGGAAATTCCTTCTTAGTGCACCCCTACGGTTCCCAAGGAACATACATGCCAAATTTCAGCTTCCTGCGCCCAATAGTTTCGGCTGTAGCGTGTCTGTTAGTCAATCAGTAACGCAAGGATTTTATATATTTAGATGAGATTCTGGTCCCGCGGTTACACCCGCCTTCTTTTGAGCCACTGCTATGCATCAAATTAACAATCAAACAATAACTTTTCCAAGACCATTACCTCCGCCCATCGGTTCTGAGATGGATGTGGCCCGGCCACTGTTACTTCAGTTTTCACTGTCAGCCACTTGAATATGTTGTTTTCCGTCAGATTATTTTGTTATAAATTTTGTCCTGCAGCGAGATCCTCAGCACCTTTTCGGTTTCTGAGTGACATGATCGGTGGACTAGCTTCACCATAACACCGTCCTGTTATACATCTCAGCTTAGAAACTTCATGACGGGCAAGACGCTTTGGTAGTGTAGGTAGGTACCTTGGTCTTCAGACATTGTGGCAAAGCTCACTCGTAGATGTGGCGCAACCCGCGCAACTTTCCAAAAGATACCTTTTTGTATGACACACTTTCACAAGTTTCATTGATCTAATTTCGCTTCAACAAGTCCTTTTTTATCTTCAGGTACAACATTTAATCCATTCGTTGGAGGTTGGCCAGACCTGGATGATAATTCTTTATCGGGACTCATAGTACGTCTCATATATTATATAGCTATCTGGTGCTTCGCATTACGAACGATTGCGACATGTGGAGCAATTATTGTTCTCCTGGTGACTCTGAGCTACCAATTCAAAGATTTACAGAATTATTTCTACAGCCTAGATCAGATTTTTGAGGACGATAATTTAAATCACGAAGAAAAAGAACAGAAATATGAAGAGGGCTTCAAACTTGGGATTTATTTGCATGCTCTCAGTTTGTGGTAAGTTATTCTAATAATTAACGCTGTAGACATAGGGCCTTGTGCTGGGCCAGCGTGAAGGATTGGTAGATACATCTATTATTTTGCAATGGCACGTTGTTACATGTGGATGTGGAAACTCTTAAAAAATTTACAACCCGAACAAAAAAGGTTCTAAAACCCGCAGACTTACCGATTATCACAGTGATTTTCGGGTTAATTTGAATGTTTTATTTTTCAATGTTCATTTCTCAATCTTGGATGGATATGATTTTGCTACCTATAGCTGCTTCTAAAATTTTAAATAGTCTTTTTACAGTTAATATTAATGCATTTAAAGCTTAAATGAAACTATAAAGTAAAAATACAAAAGTATATGGTTTATATTGTGCCGTAGTAGAATGCTGAAGAAGAAAACTGCCTCGTTGGTCTCGCGGCATA
Organism: Euclidia mi; assembly: GCA_944739405.2. Classification (NCBI taxonomy): domain Eukaryota; kingdom Metazoa; phylum Arthropoda; class Insecta; order Lepidoptera; family Erebidae; genus Euclidia; species Euclidia mi. Next base: position 89,442,291 of record OX123184.2, read on the forward strand.
AATCTGCACGTGGGATTACAACGTGCAAAGTGTTACTGGGTTTTTCCCAATTCCCAGTAGCAGCACGGAGTCTGGTTATGTGCCCGGTACGGCAATAGGCTCGCCCCCTATTACGTGGGACCTAAGAATTCATGGCGAAATGTAGGTGTAATATTACACCTCTGCCTACCCCTTCGGGGATACAGGCGTGAGTCTATAAATAAACATAAATAAAAAAATAGAATGCTTTTGCATCAATGTACTACTTGCAGCTAAGTACTCGTATGTATCAAAGATAGCTCATACTGAACGAGGCTACCGACATCTTCTCCACAATAACATGGACGTGGAAAAACACACGGAGCACCCAAACGAAACCATGTGGCAAAACGGAAAGTCACATCTTCCAACATGGTTCCTGTGTTGGAAGATGGTAGTGCTTGCGTATGACCGATGCTACAAACCGCTGCCGTTAGCAAGCGAGCACAATTTGTAAGTTTAGAAGAGGTAGACGAAAATATAACCTTACTACAAAGCGGCCCGTCCCGCTGTCTTGAAGGAATAGGTTGGTGGGCAAATCAGTGCTTGATCAAGCCATTTTCCAAGCGTTTAAAGCTCCGGTTTTGAGTGTCCGTATACGCAGCAGGACCCTGCGTTTAATTCGATCGAAAGTTAACTTTTTGCGTCCGTGGTATTTAGTACCTTTCGAATTGTATAAGTAAAAAAATAGTACCTTCATTGCTACAGCGAAATCTTGAATTATTACCCAGCAGGACCCTCCGCTGTTTGAAGGTTTTCAGACCAATAGTATATGTCACCGTTTAGCGATGTATTAGTACCTTTAAAATACCTTGGTTTCATTTTAATATAATTATTAGTTTATGAGGAAAGCGCCTGCAAAACTTTTATCATGCCAGCAGGACCCTTTTTTGTTTTAACGCTTTCGGCCCCGACAGTCATATTTCTTAATAGCATTTTAATAGTACTTTTCAAATAACCTTACGTGTAATTCAAATATTTTGTATTATAGCAGAAAAATTGTTTTAAAACTTTTAAATATTTTTTCAGCGACTTAACGTTTAGTTTGGCCAATGTAGGTATGAGCTTTCATAACTTTTAGCATGGTGGCGTTAATCAAAGAGATTTTTATTAATTTAAACCGGTCTTTTTAGATGTACTTATATATTTAATTTTTATGAACACAATTTAATAAAAATCCGTTATGATATGATTATTATTTATTTTGCATCTACCCTCAATTTTAATAATATTTAAGTGCCATAAAAATAATAGCATCATTGGAATGGTATAATCTTAAGGTCATCGTGAAAAAAGTTTTAAATCAAATTGCTTGTTAAACTACAAAGTATTTGATTTAAACGTAAGGTTATTTGAAAAGTAAGTACTATTAAAATGCTAACAAGAAATATGACTGTCGGGGCCGAAAGCGTCAAAACAAAAAAGGGTCCTGCTGGCATGATAAAAGTTTTGCAGGCGCTTTCCTCATAAACTAATAATTATATTAAAATGAAACCAAGGTATTTTAAAGGTACTAATACATCGCTAAACGGTGACATATACTATTGGTCTGAAAACCTTCAAACAGCGGAGGGTCCTGCTGGGTAATAATTCAAGATTTCGCTGTAGTAATGAACGTACTATTTTTTTACTTATACAATTCGAAAAGTACTAAATACCACGCACGTAAAAAGTTAACTTTCAATCGAATTAAACGTAGGGTCCTGCTGCGTATACGGACACCGGTTTTGAACAAAAGTTAAAGTGTTTATGGTAATCTCACTAATTTTGTTCTAAGAATTTAGTATCCAATTGGAGCTTAACAGATAACTGGGATAGTAGTAGATAGATCCAGATAGCCCTATTTTATTTTAAATTCAGTATTTTCTTTAGACTGCAGATTTGAACGTGTTGCAGGTCAGTCCGGCAGTGTCAGTACGTGTGCCGCATGATATTTAGTTTCCAATTGATGGTGACAATATTTGGCTTGTTGGCGGTACTATCATCAATGGTTGTAAGTATTGCGTGACTAATTTTATATGAATTTTATAGCAACTGTATAGTATAGCGCCACACCATTATATCTTAATTTATAAAATCCTTGCGTTACTGACTGACTGACAGACACGCTACAGCCGAAACTATTGGGCGCAGGAAGCTGAAATTTGGCATGTATGTTCCTTGGGTACCGTAGGGGTGCACTAAGAAGGGATTTCCCGAAATTCCCACGGGATTGGCCAAAACGGGTAAATAAAAAAAAATGCAGGCGTAGCTGCTGGCGTCCTCTAGTTAAAATATATACACGTGGGCCCACAAATCGAAGAAGGAAGATCGCAAATAAAGCGAAACAAATGAAGCGGTCGCTATTTACCAATAAAGCCATATTAGATGCGACGATACTAAAATCCTGAATCGCGCAACCAGAGTTCTCACACGCAATTGCTATTATATACAAATTCTCCAATTCTTCCGCCGGACTGCAGTCACAATCAGCTAGCTTGTTCAGAGAATCCTTCCCTCCAGTCAAGGAACACCACACCTTAATCCTCCGCAAAAAAAATTAATGTCAATAAATAAAAGGTGACTCATCTTTTGAAAATGATTCAAGATTTTACTGAAAGTTTTCCTTTTTTGACTTCACTAGCAATGCAAGGCGTAGAGATACAGCATATCATACAACCTTTGATTATAAACTTGTCGTAAAACTGTGCCAGTGCAATCCAGGTATATTGTTTGAAGCTTTGGAGAACTTTGGAGAGTGAAGGTATGGTATGTAGAAATGATATTCTTGACTCCAGGATTCAGAATAATTTATTTGTAATTTAGTGCTGTTTATATACAAAATGTACAACTAGGCTGAGCCAATCCAAATGCAGATAAATAGGAATGTAAAATGATCAAAACAATCAACCAATTAATTTAAAGTACAATCGGCCAATAATATTTGAGTTGAGTTTACGTAAGTAATCCGCCAGGTGGTTCATACGTCGCGCGAGCGTTTTCCCGCGCAAACGGGAACATACTTATACTGGTGGCATAAGCGCGGCGGCTCCATTTGCCGGTCACTCGTCGAGCGATGACGTCGTGCGTTCGCGCGTCAGCGGGCACGGCGCGCGTCGACGCAATAATATTTGCAGAGCGAAGATTTCTTGAAATCGTCAGCGTGTGCATCTTTGAGTTCGCAAGAGAACTCTTCTTGTTTCTATTTAACGTTGCAAAAGTCTATAAAACTGTTCTTTTCAGAACAACAACAAAAGTCCTTGAACAGTCCTTGTCAGGACTATTATCACTGTTTCTATATAAGCACTTAAGTCCTTTTCAGGGCTGTGTGTATCCATGTTTCTATTTACACATCACAAAAGTCACTGTAGGGACTGCTAGGTATAGGATAGCTACAGTACTTCAAGCGAAGCGTACCGGCAGCTTGATGGTGCGACCGGAACGTGTTGTTTTGATGTCCGTTTGCGGCGGCGGCGTCGGCGTCGTAGAGTTCGCCGGCGCAGGTACTTGTTGTTTGGTAAGGTTATAATGCGGTAAGGTAACTTCGGTATCCTTGGTAACGGTAAGGTTATTGGTTTTCTGGGTAATGGTAATGTTGCTTGAAGGTAATGTGTTGTTATGGTTTGCTGGTATATTATCACTATCTTCTAATACGACGTAAGCAGGTTTCAGTCGATCGATTGAAATGTTTGCTTGTCGGTCCGGTAATTGTACACAATACACTTTGTCTGTTCGGCTTATAACCTTGTAGGGTCCTTCGTAGGGTGTCTGTAGTGGCTTACGAACTGAATCTACTCGAACGAACACGTGACTGCAATTGAGTAGGTCTTTATGCACGAAAATATTTCTATTATTATTATGATGCTCGGTGAATGCTTGAGGTTTGTTGCTATGAATGATTTCACGTAGCTTCTCGACGTAGGTATAATCCATAGCTGTAGGTGTGTATGCGCTTGATGTGAAAAAATCTCCTGGTAGGCGTAAAATGCATCCGTAGGTTAATTCAGCGGGACTCACGCCGGTGTCAGTGCGCAGGGCGGCACGTAATCCCAATAATATTGTAGGTATTTCGTCGATCCACGAGCGCGTGTCGGTGAGCTTTGCGCGTAATGCATTTTTGAGTGAGCGATGCCAACGTTCGATGATTCCATTGCTTTGCGGGTGGTAAGGAGTAGTTCGATTTTTCTTGATACCCATTAGTTTCATGAGGTTTTGAAATAGTTGGCTCTCGAACTGTCGACCTTGATCTGATGTTAGTGTAGCCGGGCATCCGAAGCGAGTTATCCAATGTTGATAGACGATGTTCGCTATTCGATCAGCTGTTATTTCCTCTGTAGGTACGGCCTCAGGCCATCTCGTAAAACGGTCAATCATAGTTACGAGATATCGATGACCTTGAACAGTTGTAGGTAGTGGTCCAACGATGTCTATGTGTACGTGTTGAAAACGATCGGTTGGCGGGAAAGATGCGATGCTTGAATGGGTGTGACGATGTATCTTGCCTTTCTGACATTGAATACAGGTTCGCGTCCAGCGGCTGATATCTGCATTCATTGAAGGCCAGAAGTATTTCTGTGTTGTGAGCTTGCGAGTTGTACGGGTACCAGGATGACTTATGTTGTGAACGTTGTTGAAAACTTCTTTTCTGTATGGCTCGGGGATGTATGGGCGAATATGTGACGTAGATGTTTCACAATATAGTTCGATGTCAGTATTAGGTATTGTTATTTTCTTGAGCGCGAGGTGATCGTCGCGTAGTAATTGTTGTATAGTGCTGTCTCTTTCTTGCGCTGTTGCTATGTCGTTGTAGTTGATAGCGGACGGGCAAGTTATGGTTGCTATGCGACTAAGGGCGTCTGCGACGATATTTTGTTTACCGCTTACGTGCCTTATATCGGTGGAGAAAGCGGAAATGAATAATAATTGTCTCGTTCGCTTCGGTGTCTCGGTGGTGGAGTTGATCTTGCTCATTGCGAATGTTAGCGGCTTGTGATCGGTGAATATAATGAGATGACGTCCTTCGAAAATTTTTCGGAAATGTTTGACGGCCATGTAAATAGCTAGTAATTCTCGATCATAGGTAGAATACTTCAGTTGCGCGTCGTTGAATTTCTTAGAGAAGTATCCGAGCGGCTGCCATGTTTCGTTTAAGTATTGTTGAATTATGGCACCGGCTGATGTGTCCGATGCGTCACAGAATAGAGCGAGTGTTGCGTGGTGAGATGGATGAGCAAGTAAAGCTGCGGTGATGATGCTTGCTTTACATTGTTCAAAGGCTTGCGTTGCTTCGTCGGACAATGTGATTGCAGTTTTATCTCGTTTCTTCACGTTGTGTAGGTATGAATTCAATGGTGCTTGTAGTGAGGCGGCGTTGGGAATGTGATCGCGGTAGAAATTTAACATTCCTAGGAATCTCCGTAGTTCTTCTATTGTCTTGGGTTTGGGGTAATCAGTGATAGCTTTGATCTTTTGTTCGGGAGGCTTGATACCATCTTTTGATACATGATAACCGAGGAACTGAACTTCGGACTTGCCTAGGTTGCATTTAGCGGGGTTGATGGTGATACCATGTTCTTCTAATCTCTTCAGGACGGTGTGGAGGTGTTCTCGATGCTGGGTCTCGTGTTCCGAAGCGATTAGTATATCATCTATGAATGGATATACGAAATCTAGTCCTCGCAGTACTTCGTGAATGTAACGTTGAAACGTTTGTCCTGCGTTCTTCAAACCGGGACACATTCGCGGGAATTCAAATAAACCCATTGGTGTGATAATAGCGGTTTTCTCGATGTCCTCTTCTCTTATGCTCAGTTGTTGGTAGGCTCGGTTGAGGTCTATTGTTGAGAAGATAGTCTTGCCTGAGAGATGATGTGTGAAATCTTTGACGCGTGGAACGGGATAGCGATCGGGTTTTGTGATAGCGTTGAGTCGCCGATAGTCTCCGCAGACTCGAATGTCACCATTCTTCTTCGGGACGATGTGAAGCGGTGATGACCATGGACTCTTGCTTGGCCTGCATAACCCTTGTTCAATCATATTTTCAAACTCTTTCTTCACGATTTCATATCGGTGCGGTGGTATGGGGCGAGCGCGGCTATGTATTGGTGGGCTTTCTGTTTCAATGTAGTGTTGCACGTTGATAGAAGAGCTTAACTGCATTGAAGTGAGACGTGTGATGCCGGGATATTGCGCTAAAATGTCGTGATACGACTGTGACTTGTCGATGGTGTACACTGTAGGCATGTTTGAAATGCGAACTGGGGCGTTGACCTTGAGATTCGTGACGCCGTCGATCAATCTCTTGTTTTTCAAATCGACGATAAGTTGGTGATGTTTGAGAAAATCAGCGCCGAGTATAGGTCTTGAAACGTCGGCGACAATGAACTTCCATTTGTATGGGCGTCGTAGGTTGAAGTCGAGCGTTAATGTTTTCTCACCGTACGTAGCTATAGTTGTGTTGTTAGCCGCATATAGTTGGAACGATAGTGGCGTTGCGACTTGTCCTTTCTTTCTAGGTAGTACGGATATGTTCGCACCCGTGTCGACCAGGAAAGATATGTTGAAGTTACGATCTGTTATGTATAGGCGGTGTGAGTTTTCGTGAACGCCAGAGTCCGCCTCCGCTAACGTTCGGCCTAGTTTTCCGACTTCTTATTGAATGTACAAGGTGACGTGCAGCGTCGAGCTTGTTCTTTGAAACGTCGATGATAATAGCAGAAAGGTGATGGTGATGAGTCTCGACTGCGTTGTTGCGATGGACTTCGGTTGTAAGACGAGTAGTGGTTGCGGCGGTAACCGTTGTATTGGCTGTGCGGTGGTCTTGATTTCAATTCGGCTATTTCTAATGATAACTTGCGTAGTTCGGTGACAAGGAATTGTAGGTCGGCTGTCTGAGTTGGTGGTGATGTCGGTGAGGTTATCGTTTGGACGGCTGAGATGTGAGGTGCAGCTGGTGGCGTCTGTTCAATCATTTTGTCGGCGAGTAGCGCTAACTCTTCTAACGACGACTTAGTTGCGAAGGTCTCGCTGACGGCAAGCACAGAACGTATGTGTGGTGGAAGGTGGTTGGTCCACATGAGTCGCAGCGTACTGTCTGGAACTTTGTTTGTAGCGAGGTTTCTCATACGCCGGAGTAGTTGGGTCGGCTTCTGATCGCCGAGTTCCATCTCTGACAGCAGTTTTTGGAACTGGCGGCTGTCGGACTCCTCATAGGCAGATATGAGACGCTCTTTTATCGCCTTGTACTGGTCTTGCTCTGGTGGGTTGTACAGAAGGTCGGTGATCTGCTCGATGTCTTGGCGTTCCAGCTGTGCGATTACCATCTGAGCGAGCTGGGCTTGGCTTTTCTTCAGGTCGTTGGTGGCGGCTTCGAAACTGATAAACCACAGACGTGGTCGATCACGCCAGAATGGTGGGATACGCATGGTTAGCGATATGCCACCAATTTCAGTGACGGTGTTGATTGATGTAGAGTTGAGTGAGCTGGCCGGGATAGAATTTTCTTGTTGAGACATGACTGAAACTGTAGAGACTTGTAGAGCAGGGATTCGTTGACTATGCTGGTACTATGGTTGAATGAAGAATATTGCGGTGTTTCGGTGGCTTGATGGGCAGAGCTTTTCTGTTCTTGATTTGTACTTCTTGTGTTCCGGAGAGGGTCACCACTTTGGAGAACTTTGGAGAGTGAAGGTATGGTATGTAGAAATGATATTCTTGACTCCAGGATTCAGAATAATTTATTTGTAATTTAGTGCTGTTTATATACAAAATGTACAACTAGGCTGAGCCAATCCAAATGCAGATAAATAGGAATGTAAAATGATCAAAACAATCAACCAATTAATTTAAAGTACAATCGGCCAATAATATTTGAGTTGAGTTTACGTAAGTAATCCGCCAGGTGGTTCATACGTCGCGCGAGCGTTTTCCCGCGCAAACGGGAACATACTTATACTGGTGGCATAAGCGCGGCGGCTCCATTTGCCGGTCACTCGTCGAGCGATGACGTCGTGCGTTCGCGCGTCAGCGGGCACGGCGCGCGTCGACGCAATAATATTTGCAGAGCGAAGATTTCTTGAAATCGTCAGCGTGTGCATCTTTGAGTTCGCAAGAGAACTCTTCTTGTTTCTATTTAACGTTGCAAAAGTCTATAAAACTGTTCTTTTCAGAACAACAACAAAAGTCCTTGAACAGTCCTTGTCAGGACTATTATCACTGTTTCTATATAAGCACTTCAGTCCTTTTCAGGGCTGTGTGTATCCATGTTTCTATTTACACATCACAAAAGTCACTGTAGGGACTGCTGGGTATAGGATAGCTACAAAGCCATCACCTTGAAAAGCGACTCCATCGCTATGGTAGTACGGCAGTCGCTTTGTGAAAAGCAAATATTCAGTCATATCTGGTTATACTAGTAAGTGCTCCGCGCTGCAACTGGGATGACGCTAGGACCACAGGACGATAATGATATCTTTTCATGGCTTATGATTTCTGATTAGATGTCAAGTGGAATCGCAGCGAAGCTTGCATATATGCCGCTGATCAGCGCTCCTTTGATCGACTTGGCAATCATCACGTGGAATTCAGGCAACATTACATTTGAGGTGTGTTAAATTTTTATTGTACCCATTACGTCAGACTATCAAATTTACTGAACACCGCGTTTCTTACCTCAGCTCTGCCCCTACTTAAATTTTCAGCTTGGATTGCTTGTTTACATATAGCACCATATTTTTTCAGGAACATAAGATTATTGCCTGAATCAGACTCTCTGAAGCTATGAAAGGAGATACTTATATTATAACTAGAGGACGCCAGCAGCTACGCCTGCATTTTTTTTAAATTTACCCGTTTTGGCCGATCCCGTGGGAATTTCGGGAAATCCCTTCTTAGTGCACCTCTACGGTCCCCAAGGAACATACATGCCAAATTTCAGCTTCCTGCGCCCAATAGTTTCGGCTGTAGCGTGTCTGTCAGTCAGTCAGTAACGCAAGGATTTTATATATTAAGATGAATGCCCACCTATTAGGTAGGCTCACGTTTGCTTTGCTAGGTCTTGAGTCCCACGAAGTGTGAAGCGGACCCAACGTCATATCTGTGCACATTTGAACGTTTCCAAGTCGTACCACGTTCTAACAATCGGTCGAAACTATTCCATAGGGGTTTGATTTGCTCTATTTTTATTTTAGGCTGAACGTGTGTCAAACGCAATGTACGCCTCCGGATGGCAAAATTGCTATGGAAAGTCTTCTGTAAGGATTAGGAAACTGGTGGCTAATTCAATGCTGACAGCGCAGGTAATTGTGATTCACGTAGCGTAGATACTAGGTGGTTATCCTATGTTTGCAATACCTTTAAATTTTCGATTAGGTACGTAAATAGAAAAAGTAAAATTTTATCTTCTTGGGTTTACGCGAATGTTACACATGGGAATTAAATTGCAGTTTACGGATTTTATCGCGATATATTGGTTTTACTCAGTTATTACATTTCAACCGAATGGTCTAGAAACTACTTTTTTTTTATTACTAGATGACGTTCCGAATTCTTTACGGGATTCATGGGTCACGGTAGTTTGCCGTGACCATGGTGGTTGAAATGTAATAACTCAGTAAAACCAATGTATCGTGATAAAATCCGTATGCTGTAGTTTAATTCCAATAAGTAACATGTTATTGGAATCATCTGTAGGTATTGGAATCATCTGTAGGTAGTAAAACCTTGCTTGCACGAATGGGGTGGCTGTACCGGAAGTATTACTCCCCACAGAATATCTATAACTATACTGTTGCGTTTCGTTCGATAAGTGATGGGAGTGTCGGAAGGCTCAGCTTCTTTTCCAACCACTGATCCCGCTCCTCCACCTTTTCCAAAAAGGGTGACAGCGCACTTGTACCTTGCGTAGTGGGTGTCCATGAGCGGCGGTAATTACTTGCCATCAGACGGTCTACTCATATGCTTTCTATTATGTAAAAAATGTCTCATAAGTTAAAAAAATATTTATCCATCGCATCTAATATTACCCACATTTTTATTTCAGCAACCAGTTGTACTGACTGGGTTTGGTATTGTGCACTTGTCCTACGAGAATTTTGTTAAGGTCAGTATAGTAGGTTTGTGTGATATTGCTGAATTTGGTTGTGTGATATTATTGAATTTAGTTATTTGCTTGCATGGCCGTAGCTAGGGGGGGCATTATGGGGCAATGCCCTACCTTGAAATCACAATGCCCTACCTTGAAATCACAATGCCCTACCTTAAAAATACCAAAATATTGAAGAACGTGCTTCGGAGCAGATCAATTTCAATATTTTGTTTTACTTCCGCCCTACCTGTAACCAATGCTGCCCTACCTTAAATTCGACTCTAGCTACATCCCTGTTTGCTTGTCGTCCCTCCTTAATTCACTTCAGATTTCTTCGACGTATTTTGCAGGTTAGGCATAACTTACAAATCTGGACAAGGCCGAGTGAGGCTGATGTAATCATCGTACTAAATGTTGCTGAATCCTAGTCACATATTTATTTATTTTTTTACTCTTTATGCACAAAAATAATACACAGGTGGACTTAATGCCTAGTGGCATTTTCTGCCAGTCAACCTTTTGGTGGTGCAGAGATAGATGTGGTAGGTGCATTAGCCATGTGGTGAAAAATAGGATATGTAGGTATTAGATAGGTACATATTAATAATTTAGATACATATTATAAACCATAAATATACTATAAATATATATATATATATATAAATGTATGCTATAGCTGATGAGAGTGATGAGCCGATTCCTGCAACTTGGCTAAGAGAAGATTCCGTACTTTCGTTTTAAATGCATAACGGTTGGTGGCCATTCTGACTTCAGGAGGGAGCCTGTTCCATAGCAGAACAATACATATTATTATGAGTGTTTTTGCTGCTTACCATTCTTGCCCACTATTTTACCTTTTGTTCCAGATGGTGAAGACAACCTGCTCTGTATTCTCAGTTTTTTTCTAAACTTTCACTTTGACTGCAACAAAAACTAACTACAACACAACCTATTTTTAATTATATACTTAAAATGCATTATTTTAAGTATATCACAAATTAAATTGATCTGAGTTTGATTTGACTCGTATTCTAATAACATTCTGCATCATTACACAATTTGTATTTTTATTCACAATCCTTATTAAAAGTAATCCACAGCAAGAAGAGGATGCGTCTGACTAATGGTTTATTGTTATTAATTAACGGAACAAATTATTGTCTTTTTTCTATTCTTGGACTCAATGAACTAAAGTTTATCTATTGCTGTAATTTACGAACACACGAAAAAGGCGACATACAGGTTCAAATCCGAGCGCAGAACGCAACAGCAGACATGTTCACGTCATACCGCGGCGACACGTTGTCGCGTGTCGCTGGAATCTATTAAAATAAATATAAATCTTTTAATATAAATATAATCTAATCTGGAATTATTTTCAGCGCGAATAGGCGCCTAGGCGGGTCTACAGCGAACGATCCGTTTTGGATCGGTGATCCCACGATCTGCGATCCAGGAACACGGAGCGTGGATCGTGGATCGTTAGGCTCAGTTCACACCGAAATGGCAGCGGCTGGAAGCGACGCGCAGCGGCCGGCATCGAAGAGAAGGCTTGCGGCTGCCCGCGACTGCTCGCGCCTGCCCGCGACTGCTCGCGGCCGCGCGCGACTGCTCGCGCCTGCCCGCGACTGCTCGCGGCCGCGCGCGACTCACGTCACGGCTCAGGCTTACGCTATTCCTATGCGCAGTTCATATTCTACATAAACGTATAATTGAAGGCGAAGAAGAGGAAACGTGGATAAGATTAAGAAGGAAAATAAATTCTTGCGTACATGGCCGCCAGCGCCCTCGTTTGCTTGCGGCCGCCCGCGCCTTCTCGCGCATGCTCGCGGCTGCCCGCGCCTTCCCGCGCATGCTCGCGGCTGCCCGCGCCTTCCCGCGCATGCTCGCGGCTGCCCGCGCCTTCCAGCGCATGCTCGCGGCCGCTCGCGCCCGCCAGAGCGCTCGTGCGCACGACGTTTTCAAGTTTGTCAAGTGATTCTATGTATTATAGTCATGGTGATAAAGACTAAAATTATATGACACTGAAACTGCTCTTCGCTTCGCTTCCGGCCGCTGCCATTTCGGTGTGAACTGAGCCTATAGACCGTTCCAATCTTGCGATCCTAAACCCTTTCGCGGACGGTACTCGATCACGTGGTTTATGTAGAATGACACATCAATTCTTCGTACAAAATGGTTACACGTTTATTGACGTCGAGTCGTATTTTTTCGATACATTTGGCCAATAGCGGCACTATCGTTATCTAACGCCAACGTTTATAGACGCTCAGTCATTGCCTGTACAGCAGGTCATTCTCATTGGTCTACACCGTTTATTGACGTCGAACGTCTGCAAACGTCGTGCCATGTTTGTAGGATACTGTAACATATAATATGCACACAACGTCGACAAACGTCCAACGTACGGAAACGTTCTGTCATATTTTATTGGTTTTATATGTTATTTAGAAGTACGACGTTAAGAAACGTCAGACGCATATTTACGTCGTGCCACATTCAGTGTCATATGTCTAAGGTTATATGTCACAACGTTCATAAACGTCCACCGTATGAAAACGTTCTGTCATATTCAATAATGTTTATTTATATATCTGTGTTACAACGTTAATGTACGTCGAACGTTAGCATACGTTGTTTTCCATAACGTAGTACATTTTGTTACTAATTAAACACAACGTGTGAATACGATAACGTATGCTAACGTTGTGGTCCTCTTGCATTTTATATTTTCTAAAAGATTTAACCAACGTATCCATACGTTAGGTTAAATTAGGTACCTACCTCATTAAATATTTTACTAGACAATAAAACACAAGGAGATAATTGAAATGTGCATTATTTATTTATTTTAGAAGTAATACAACAACCGCTAATCAGTCTTAGGTATTATTGAGATCGAATAAAGTTTGTAATTACTATTATAATCAAATGTTTAACTATAATCACAGTTTTCAGAGGTTTTAACATTTCCGTAGTAAACCTAACAGAGATCAATGATAAGTTTTTCACTACAGGACTAATAAAATTTTAGCACAATAAAACTAAACAAAATACTTGCAACTTCTGAGTAACAAATAAAAAACATAAAAGAGTAGGTATACCTACTACTATAAAATCATCAATGTGGCATTTAAAAATGTAGGTAAACAGACTTCCTTGAAATTGAAATCTACATGGATTTTAAAGTTCAAAATCTTTTTCACTGTGACATCAATATTGTGATCCAGACTTACAACATACAACTGTTTAAATGCCAGAATGAACAAAAACTAAATTTGTATACTTCTACAAAAAAAAACAATAACAAAATAACGAAATGAATCATTGTAAGTATAAGTTTCAATTCAACATAATGAGTAAGTGTTTTTGTTAACATTAATAGAATATTCTGAAAAACATATAAAGTCAATTAATTAGTTGTTCAATTGGCTATGCCATTCATCACAACACAGGGCTCAGAGCGCTGGTTTATCGTCACATCCCTTGCATCGCAATCCAGTTTCCCTTCTTTGATTATTCTTTTTGCACATTTTACATTTTAGATAGTTAGACTTTTTCTTTGATCCAGCCAGTGACCCCCATTTGAAGAATCAGCTGGTGCTACCACTGGGTTTTGCTCGTTGGACCCCTTTCGATTGCTGTATTTAGAGTGCCTTATCAGGTGCTTGAGATCAACAACGGGTTCAATTTGAATTAGATTTCTGATCAGCTCTTCTTGGAAAGTAATAAATTCGTAAGATTTGTCGTTTTTCTTGCAGTATTTTTTAAATAGAAAAAAAACTGTTCCAAACGGCGATATCTAGAAGGTGGAAAAACACCTTTTTGTACCACCCACCACAGTCTTTCGAGGTGATGAATAATATTACACCATTTGGTCAACACGATCAACTCCAGACATGAATTTGTTGTATTGAACCACTTCTCGTGGTTTAGTTTTAGGCTGTCCACGTCTGTTAGTAATTTCAACCAACTCAGGATGATATTCAGTGGTGATCATGTTCACGGGTCGTTTGTCCACCCATTTCGAAACGTAAATCCGATTTCTTTTTGCCCAAACATGATTTCCTTTTTTGAGTTTCTTGGACAGTAAACGTTTTGGGTTGCCTTTTCTATTCACTTGTAATGTTCCCGTTGAATGTGTCTTGAGATCTAAAAGTTTTTGAGATAATTCTATTGAATTGTAGTAGTTATCCATATAAAGGGAATGACCTTTTAAAATGTATGGTCTCATAAGTCTCAAGACGGTCTTTAATACTTTCTTCCCCTTTTCTCTGGTGTCAGCTACTTTACCAGAACACATTAACATATTTAGGACATAAGCACTCGATGATGTCAGTTCATAAAACTTTATGTCATATCTAGCTCGCTTTGATTTTATGTACTGTTTACATGTCAAACGACCTTTGAATAACAGTAAAGATTGATCCAAACTCAGTTCGTTTTCTGGTTTATAACATAATCGAAAGTTTCTTGTTACAAAATCCATAAAAGCACTTACTTTTTCTAGTCCTTTCGCGTCTGGAGAAGCAACGTTGAAACATCTTAGTATCTGTTCATATCGACGTCCAGATAGTACCGACACAAAAATCGGATGGTAATATAATGGATCTGACATTGTGAACAGTTTACGTTTTCGTGGAGTAGCAACATGAACGCTTAGTAAACACAATCCCAAAAATTTTAGTAACTCTTCTCGGTCAACTTCTTTGTATATGTAAGAGCGACTGTTTCTAGTCTTAGGCCTATTTCTTTTACATCAATCAAGTCCGTAGGCGTTGGTGCATTCCATTATGTAATCAACAATTTCAGGCGGGAATACTCGATTAAAAATATCAACTACTGTTGTAGTTTCATCAACAGGAAACCGGATACCTACAGAATTATCATCAAAATTGAAATGAGGTATGGGAGAGATAGTAGCGCTCCATTCTTCATCGATAGTAGAAGCACCTCTTACACTAGAAGGTAACTCAGGTTCTTCTCTTTCGGGCTATCTTGAGGAGAACGGTTCGTAGACGGTAACGTAAGATCATTTTGTCCAGGACGAGTATCAGTTTCATACCTTTGGTCAATTTGCGATGACGGCCGAATAAAAGCTGGCTCAGAATGATATCTTGACGAATGGCACACAGAAGACGTCTCGGGTAGTACCTCTACATGATCAACTTGAAGCGAACGATAAACAGGAGTGATTGCAGAATCTCCTGATAAATGGGACACAGTAGGTGTTTCAGGTACCTCTAAATTGCTAACCTGAAGCGAATGGCACGGAGAAGGGGTCTCGGGAACAAGTACTTGGCCTGCATGAGGTGAATGCTGAATAGGAGCAGAATCATCTTTTGAAGAACGACTTTTTGAAGGAGACTTAAGCCTTGGTCTTTGCAAAACATTATCGAAAGATGATGTTTCATATGTTTGATTATCTAGACGTGAACAGCATGCAGATGTTGACTCAGGTTGATCTTGAGTTAAACGATTATCGGACGGTGACTTACGCTCACTTGCATGGTTTACATGGCTACTGGGTAAATGATGCGTAGATGGTAACTCTAGAGTGCTTTTAGATAAATGGTGTAAAGACGGCGATTTGGGTTCATTTCTATGGGGAGATGAACGGCGAACAGGATCTAAATCAAGGTCGTCTTGAGGTGAACGGTGAATAGGACCTAAATCAGGATTAGCTTGAAGTAACTGGTGCACAGGCGGCAACTTGGGTTCATCCTCATGAGCACCTTGAGGTGAACAGCGAAGAGGACGTAACTCAGGATTATTTTGAGATAAACGGCGCATAGAATGTGATGCAGATTCGTCCTTGTAGTCATTTTGAAGTAAATTTGTTACAGTATCATTAGATTGCCTTTTCAGTCGTTTAGGTAACGGAAATATTTCCAAGTCTGATGAATTAGCAATTTCATAATCAGATTCATCATGTTGTTTGTTAGTACCAATATTATTCTCTGTCTCAGAGAGATTGGATAGAGAGCCTTGGCAACTAGAATGCGAGTCTTTATCATTGCTGTCATCAAGATCTTCTGAGGCCTTTGAATCCGATTCTGAGCTCTGACTATCTGTATCACTTGAAACAGATCGAAAACTGGAACCATTATTAGTATTTTTAGATAGTACGTGCTTTTTTACCTTACCACGGAGTGCATGGGGTTGACTTTTTCGGGTCTTTTTTCTTATCAGGGCACCACCAACTCGTGATTTTTTTATTGGTAATTCGAAAAACTCACTAAGGTTGCTGTCATTATAGGAATCTTCTTCACTGGGTTCATAATTATTGTCTGAACCGCACTCTCCGTCGTCTTCAAACGGGTCCCGAGCTGTTTCATCTGATGACCGATGTTCAAATATTTTCATAGATTTTCTTTTATCCATCCATCTAAAAAAGCAAGAAACACATTGATTAGATCCCTAGATAATGTCCATTAACTTTCTGCTAGTTATACATCTAGTTACAACGTAATTAAGGTAGGTACCTGCGTAAAAAATCAAAGGAGCTAGTAGGTACTTACATTCTGTTATTACTCAATTAAAAGTCCGTTTAAAAAATGAATTATAGCAAAATATAACTCTCTAAGGATAGTTTATCTGTTTTTACATAACGTATAATACTTACATTTTATGCAAAATCACTCTCAAAAACAACAGTAAAAGCAGCCGGTTCTCGGCGGCGCGCGCGCGCGTACCCCTAGGTTGACACTATGTGACTGAGGCAACAGGAAGGAATGTAGGGACGCGGGGGCGTATCATGGCGTCGTGCATATTCTACGTACCACCAGCGCACGAGCAGGATGTCTTCTTTTTGAAGAACCAAAAATCATAATGTAACGTGACAGAGCAATTTTGAAATTTTCATGCGTTGTGGCGGAAAGACGTAGCTAATACAATTTTGTATGGCGAGTCAACGTAAGCATACGGTCTGCTTAAAACAAGTAAATTAAAATAGACGTGGTAGTACGTTCTGTCACCACTCGTAGCTGTCTTGGAACGTATATACACACCACCGCCCATGAAAGGGTAAAATACGCTTAAAACGAGCCTAAGGCGATCCGACAGTCTAACTCTTGCAAGGTGTGGGGTCACACGTACAGCGGAGGTCGAATTGCCGTTGCAACTGTAACCTTTATTTTCAGTTAATTCATTTGCTATATTCTACGTTGTGCTCGCTTTTTCTTGACAAGATATTGTAATTCTTAAAACAAAATTGTAACAAACCAAATATTTTAAACGAGTACCCAGAGGAGTTTCTTTCCGGAGTATTCTCCCTGGGCTTACCTTTTGGAACCGTCAACTAGAACTAGAGTCAGTGACGTTTCAAAAGAGTAGGTATGTAAATTACCAACTTGAAATAAAAATATTTGAATTTGAATTTGAACCTTTATTTTGCTTGAGTGTTTGCGCAAAAAATTACAGAAACAAAAAAGACGGTTCTGGGTGAGAATTATATACAGAAATCGCTTGGAATAAGGGGTTCGGTTTTATACAGAGTTAATTTGCAATGGAGTTAAAACAATTTTGAAAAAAATATAATATCTAATCAATTTGAGATCTTGAGTTAATTATTGAATGGCCGGCTATGAACTCGTACCATAAGACTATTCTATTTGATTGTGATTGAGGTGCGGGTCTCTCTAAAAAGCTAGAGAGACCCGACCCGCACCTCAATCACAAAGGAGAACGAGAGAAAAATAGATAGAATATTTGGGCACAACAGCAACACCAGCCACGTCTAATTTAAACCTAAGGCTGATTTTAGTCTCACGCTCACCGTCAGCGCTCATAGCTCAGCGCGTAGTTTGTCAGCGCTGAGGCTCAGCGTGGCTCGTTTTAATGTCGTACTGACCGCCTTACTGTACAATCGATGATCAAAATGCGGAGTGTATTAATTATTGCTGCTTTGTACTATCTATCCCAAAAAAATAAAAATCGGCGACGACGAAGACTCCATGTTCATCCATAGATTGAGCAGAGAGCCGTTGCAGGAGACTTTGTATTGTTATATGGCACTTTGAGGGCTGACAAGAGTAAATTCTTTAATTACTTTCGAATGTCATATAGAACTTTTGACAAATTACTGGCAAAGATACAGGATAAACTGGTCCATTGCAGCCTACGAAACGTGCCTATACCACCGATTGAACGACTCATCGATAACTCGACCTGTATCCATTTCGCGATTCGCTATGACTGTACGCGCTGATGACATCCGCTCCGCTCGACACTAAAACGCTCGCTGAAAGCAGAGGCGCTCGAGCGATCGTCAGCGCTGACAGCTACGCGCGGCCGACGCGCGGCGCGTACGTCTGCGTAGCTATCAGCGCTGACCACCGTGCGCGCTGATAGCTACGCGTCATTCAAAAACGCTTCCTAGAAGTTCATATAATTATCTCGGCCATCAGCGCTGACGGTGCGCGTGCCGTCAGCGTAAGACTAAAACCAGCCTTAAGTTTCTCTATAGCCTCCGTATCAACACTGCTCTCGGTAAAATAATGACAATCCAATATTGCCGTGTCCAAAGCTAATGAATAGGCAGGTACGTAGGTACACATGCGCCTTGCTTATATTAAATCTTCAATAGTTCATAAATTAACTATATTTAAGTAGAAGTAACGGACAACAATGAAATGTATTTTATCGCAAAATCAATAAAAGCACTGTCTCATTATCTCACTCTTTTATTTTCCTATTCCACAATGTCCTTAGCATAAATAAATTGTTTGCAGCTGCATGAATATATAAGGGGGAAAGCACACTGGATACTTTGGGTACTTAACTTTTCTTATAATTGCATCGACATAAAAGGATTATGATGCATCGTTTCATATGAAACTGATTTCTGGAGATGCTGTACCTCGAAAATCGTTAAATTTAATTATTATTAAGAATAGAAAGTGTAACTACCCCATATCATATCGTGACTGTCGTAAGAGTATCTTTGGGAAGGGACAGAAACTCGACATCAAACCATAAGCCAACTAAACATTATATTATTGTACGTCTGGCCAGCGAGACAGAGAATCCTCCTACAGCCCACTACGCTATTGTAACGCAATTTCAGAGAGGACTTAAAAGGCTAAATGGTGAAAAAGAGATTAGCGACTAAGAGTTCATCTTGATTGCGACTCTTTTACTTCCTATTCGTCTTTTTATTCCATCCTGATTACTTTTACGAAGGTAGGTACTCAAATTGTTTGCTACGTTTGAGAACTATTAGTGTGATCACATCCTTAAACGGTACATAAATTATATATAATTATGTAGCAAGTAACATCGGCAATATGAATAAATCAATTGTATTAATGTGGCTTGTTTGAGTAGGTACCTATAGCTACAGCCACTAATCGGGCGCCGTATAAACAACGCAGACATGGAACAATCATATTTAAATTATAAAAAATCCAAAACTTCTGAAGTTATGGATAATCTTAACATACTGTGGTATCTTGCTTCATTGCCTGACTTTTGGATAGCTAGAGTGAAACTTCCGAAAACGTTTTAAGTAATTTACAATCGTTATATGAAAGTGTTACACTATGTTATAATAGCGTTTGCTCTGGCAACTGTAGGGTTATATATAAAAGAACTTGACCTGACACCTGAACAACAACACAAAACTAGACACAAAAGGATTGTCGGAATTGCTACATGTAGGTACAACTACGGTCTTTCGGCTGGTTCTATGTCATTACAGAGCCGATATTAAAAAGATAATTTACTATCTCACGGTCTACTTGAAGGAATTCAATGACGAAGAAGTAGAATAATTGAGGATGATACTTAAAATAAAACTCTACTTATATTTTTTTTTTCCGCGTGCGTTACCAGCATAGTGTTACGAGGTGCAGTATCTGATAATCGGGTATTTCTGAACTTGATTGCCACAGTCAGTACCGGTATATGTGTATAATCTATGGCCACAGCAGTGTTGCCGTTCTAGCGACTTTGTCGCTAGATCTGTAGGCCTATTGCGTATCTCAGTTGACAACTGAAAGTGATGATCACTTGGCAAAGTGTACATCAAATAACTGTCAAACAGCAAAATTCGTATCGGCTAACATCAGTGGCTAACTGAGATGACGTCATAGGCACCCGGTGTCGCTGATAGCCACTGAACCTTATTTTGACAGATGATTGTGTATCGATATTGCGATTGTCTAAGCTTAGTGGGCATCAAATTGATAGTCACTTCGGTTGAAGTTCCCTTCGTGAAAGACACCACTCAAAGGTAGTGTTTTTCGAGTTGTAGTGATTATCACTGAAGCCTATATTGCACGGAAACATTTAAAACTTACTTTGTTTGATTTATATAGTGTCCTTTGTAAACTTTGTAGATATTTCACGACCTTCATTGCTCAATTTTGCGGAAAAACAGCGGAAAAAGAAGCGAGTTCGCATCCAACGACGCCGTTTACGGGGTGCTAGTGACCCATTGCAGTTGCCAGAAGGCGAATTTATTGCCAATTTTCGCTTGAGCAAAGTTGGTTTCCAGCAAGTGTTGGAGAAAATTAATCCTCTCATGCCACAAGCTCAACGGAAAACAGCTGTGCGCAATGAATAAGCACTAATTTAATTTGAAAATATATGGTTTACTTATACCTATATTTAAAACAACAATGTATAACATTCCCGACTTGTTTGATATCACAAAGTCATTCACTTTTCACAATATCCACTTATTATCGTTCGATCATATCGTTGTTCACTTGTCACCTTCACAAAATTCTTTCTACATTTGCATTCCTTCACGCGGTCCACTGATTTATGTTCATAATAACGATCTGGAAAATGGAGGTAATTGGCGGTCATGGTCAGTATACCAATAGATTGTTTCTTACTGCCGGTTCGTATACCGTTATCGTCATGCTCACTAAAATGTCATTTCTTGTGGTGGCGTCGTGTGTCGGGTCATCCCTGTCCCTCTAATATGGCGAGAGGGATGATGGCTGGCACATGCGTCATACTCGTGAACGGGTGCTACTTGCGATGACTGGTCGATGACGGTCTTGCGAGCTGGTATTAGATTTTAATATTTAACTGCATCATTTCCATCATGGGTCTGATCACTTTCGCGGATTGCCTGCATTGTTAGGTATATATAATGTAAGTGGATGCTCCTGTTTCACCATGTCTATTCTGAGGAGACTAACCAAATGAACATCAAAAGTATTATGCTTGAGTATTATTATGTACAGTAAATATATACAAGTGATATAGAAGGTGTAACAGTTGCAGCACCTTACAAAATGTAAATTATGTGTATTATGCAAAACCTGGCGAAGAAAAAGAGTGACCGTGAGTTTTATTGCCCGTTCTTTCTCATGGTTCTACCTATTGCTTTGCGAACGTGGCAGTAAATGTAAATGTAGAGTCTTTAAGTAATTATTTTATAAATTTATTATTTTGACGTTCATAAGCGTCACATTGTGACCCAAATGAATAAACGATTTTGAATTTTGAATTTTGAATTTTTTTGAATTATTAGTTTAAAAACAATAGAAATGAAACAAGAATACTCAAACAACGTTAAATAAGTTATAACACTTACGATGAATCTTGTTTTACCAAAATTAGTTTGGGCTTTCACAAGCGAATACACAAGATCAAAACAAATATTTTTCAACTTTTTATTGGACAATGGATGCTGACATATTTTCCAACAATTCGCGCCAAATTCATTCTCAGAAGCGAATTTTATTGCTAAATTAAGAAGTCTTACAATCCATAAAGCTTTAATGGTGCAATGGGTATTCTTAAATCAGTCGCATGGTGTGATAAAAAATAGTGAAGTGTTAACAACAATTTGATAGGCACTGACAATATGTGTCATACGCAATACCAAATGAACCTTAATCTTGGTTGACATCAAACTTCGGTGTACATCGAAGTGGCGATGGTAACTGTAACTGTCAAAAATACGCAATAGGCCTGCTGGAGGAATTCATGAGTGGTTAGCGGTAAAAAAAATTGAGTTAGCGACAAAAAAATTTTTAGAGACTTCTAGCGGATTTTGAGCCGTCGCATAATATGCGACTTTTTTTCGAAAACAATTGAAGAATAATTTGTTTTTAAGACCATCACTACACTTGAACAACCATAAACATCCGTTCTGGCACAAAATATCCTCAAATAGCCTCAACCCCAGCAAAACAAAGTCCGAAATTAAATTTCAGAAAAATAAAATTTAAAATAAAGATTGCTCGAGTTACGATCTGCCTGATGAAGTTATTAATCAAGTCGGAAAACCAATGCCCAAAGTAGCTGGTGTCGGAGAACCCTCCACTGCCAGTGCCAGTGATACTGAATATCCAGTGGACATATGTTTTGATTTTGAAATATAGGTAGTAAATTATGTAATTCTTAGAAAACGTAACAGTTTCAGATTTTTTATCATCCAGAACATTTGTTGTGGATTTTTTAAATAAATATGTTGATTTAATTTTTTTATTTTTTGCGATAAATTTAAATGTTTGCCAAAATTAAACGATTGGCGCTCACTAAAAATCCCAAGTTATGAGGCGCAGACTTCAAGTATAGATTGAACGTCAGCGATACGATTTAGCGACTTCTAGCGGATTAAAAAAAAGCGATAATTACCAATATCTAGCGGATTTTTTATATGACTAGCGACTTTTTAATTTTGTAGAACGGCAACACTGGGCCACAGTCAATGTCAGTCAAAGATGTCAATGCCAAAAATCAAAGCTGTCAATTTTACACAAAAGTCAAATAGTAAAATAATTGTGAATTTTAAGGGCTGTTTTCAGAGTTTAAAACTTTAAAATAAATGACTAATTAATAATACATTTTATTCATTAATTTCTATGTATTCTGCCGCAATTACTTCTAAGTATCGACATGTTAAATGTAGTGTAATTTTAGGTTATATTATTGTTTTAGACCCAAGGCTATATCAATTCCATATATTAATAAACACTTACTGTTAAGCTAGTAGATTATTAAATATCTTGTAACTAGTACTTTTAATAGCACATTTATGAAAGAAGTGTATTCAATATGATATTTGCTGACTGTATGTAAAGAAAAATCAGTCTCATGTGTTATATGTTATAAGTTTTGTGATTGTTTTGTTGCTGTGTTACGATGAGGACGTATACCCGGAAGAGACCCAATCATCAGTTGATAGAGAATGTTCACGAGCTGTGTAGGCTGTGCCTAGGCAAAGCAGATGGGGTAGTGCCAATATTTACTGATGATACCAACAATGTCTGTGCGGTACTGGCTTTGAGAATCATGATATGTGTTGGATTAGAGGTAAGGATAATTATACGACGAATTTAGTCACTGGGATGTATGGCTTACCTAATCCACTGAAATGAAATGAAATACTTATTTATTTCATGTAAACTTTGAAAGTACTTACAAAACGTCATTAAGAAGAAATATTTAATACAATTATTTTTGTGTGTCGAATTAGAACAGCTCAGTCCCAAGCGTTCTGGTGGTCTTTATAGTCAGATATTTTATAATAGGCTTTTGAACACAATTTCGCTTTTATAATAATTTTGAACTTATTTATAGATAGGTCTCTTATATTATAAGGGAGCTTGTTATAAAAGCGTATACATTGTCCCATAAAACAGCTACTTATTTTGTGGAGACGAGTGCTATGAACTACAAGATTATTCCTGTGTCTTGTATTTACAGAATGCATAGCACATTTTTTACAAAATTTGTCAATATTTTTATGTACTTAAAGCAGATTTTCATAAATATATTGTGATACAACAGTTAGAATGTTTATTTCTTTGAACTTTTCTCTTAGAAAAACTCTTGGACTGAGGTTATAAATTCCCCTTTACAGCTGTTTTCTGCAGAACAAATATTGTATTTAGGTCTGCAGCATTCCCCCAGAGAAGAATCCCATACGACATTAAGCTATGAAAGTAACTGAAATAAACCTTTCTAGCTGTTTCTAAATCTGTGAGGGGTCTAATTGTCTTAACTGCATAAGCTGCAGAACTGAGTTTGCCCGAAAGCCTTTCTATATGTGGACCCCATTGTAGTTTGGTGTCCAGCATAATACCTAAAAACATGGTTGTCTTAACAGGCTCAATCCTAGATTCATTAAGTTGTACATTGGTTGGCATATGTTTAACATTGGGCATTGAAAATTTTAAAAGTTTAGTTTTCTTATTATTAAGTCATAGATTATTAACATTAAACCAATTGACAACTTTAGAGAGTGCATTGTTTACTTCGTCAAAGATACTCTGTCGTCGTTTAATATTAAAAATCAAAGAGGTATCATCAGCGAACAATACAATCTCATGATTATTCTTAACGTAATAAGGTAAATCGTTAATTTATATCAAGAATAGAAATGGTCCGAGAATTGAACCCTGCGGGACACCCATTTTCAAAGCAGAACCTGGAGATGTCTTACCATTAACCTCGACCTTCTGGATTCTGTTGCTCAAATAAGAAGTCAGGAGATCGAGAGCTTTATTTTTAATGCCGTAATGATATAGTTTCCTGATAAGAGTATCATGATGAACACAACATCAAAGGCTTTAGACAAGTTGCTAAATATACCTAACGCATCTTGCGACTTCTCCCAAGCTGCAAAAATACTTTTCAGTAACTCAACTGCTGCGTCAGTAGTTGAACAACAACAACACTTGTAGAATAATCTCAATAAAATATAATTGTACTTGACAGACTAATATCTGCTAGGTGCAGAAAGATTTTATTCAGTATCATTATATCTTTTGCTAGTTATCCTACTATTTCTAAGGGTTTTGGTAAGGGGACTAGTTTAAGCACTTTTTGCATGACTATCACTTGATTGTATCTCTCTATCAATATCTGTGATGTAAATGTAAGTTTGTTTCTGACTTTTAAAATAAATATGAGGTGTCAAATTAATTGAGCTCTCTTTTGTAAACTTACTTTATGATGATAAGAATAATCACATTTAGGATTTATCATAGAGTGTAGTTTCTGCTTTTATCTATATAAATTGACCAAAATACTAACACTAATATGATTACAATCATAAAATGCTATTCTACCAAAATATGAAAGCAATTTTCTTTCAAAAATCACATGCTCACATGGCCAGTGTAATGTTAGTATGTATTACTTTAAGTCCATAACTGTTTTATTTCACAGATGAAACGGGAAGACTGCCTACCAAACATGATCTGTACTGAATGTTTAAATAACTTGAACAAATATTATACATTTAGAAAGAAATGTGAAGTTTCTTATCAAAAACTAAAATCACATGTTTTAGCTGTAAAAGAAAGACAATATAAAATTAAAATGGAAGAGCAAAATGAGGCTAAAAGGAAACATAATTCAAATATAACTGATTCAGAAGAAGAAATGAAATTTGTTGTGACATTTGAGAAAGATCAGGTGGCTGAAGTTAGTGTGCTGAATTTGAATGGTGTTGCTAGTGTAAATAATTTTAATAATGTAAGTTCAATCATATATCTTAGCTGTAAGCAGACTCAGTATTCTATTGCTGGCATTGACATTTTCTGATTGTGTGGTCCTTGTAAATTCATAGCTGCAACATGTGTTTAACACTATAGTCATTATGCACCCTCTTTATATTATTTCCCATGATATTACAGATAACTCTCCCATGAGGAATAAGTGCCAGATCACACCTCAACTTTTAACAACAATATGTTGTTCACACAAAGTTCGGGCCCGTCTAGGGATGGACACCGCAACAATATTGTATTGAACCATTACACTATTTGTAAACATTACTACTACTATAATTGTACACTGTTTATGCAGTCATTAAGTTGACACATTGACCGTTGTATCCTTTTATGGTGTAGGAAATATCGCCCCCTATTACGAGGGACTAAAATAAAGCTGGCGATAAGTGGGTGTAGCAATATACCTCTGCCTACCTCTTCGGGGATATAGGGGTGAGACTATGTATGTATGTATGTATGGAAATAAGTTTTAAAATTGTACTGCAACTGTATATGTAGGTTGACTTGTTGTTGTGTGTACACTAACGATTAAACAATTGAAGTTTCCTAATTTAGAGCTCAGGTATATAGCTCATGTAGATATTTTGTCAAGCCAAACTTTGCTGGAGTAATAAAATATTTAGCTTTCATTTTGGTTTTCCAGAAACTGCCAGATTTAACAAATGCAGAGAATACACAAGAAATTCAATTACAGAATAGTGAAGAACAAGTAAGTATTTAGGCTTTTGATTGCGTTTTTCATGAAACATTGATCAGGAAATTATATTACTATGGAGTTAAGAACACTGCTTTGGATCTCCTAACATCATATTTGAGTAATAGGATACAGAGAGTTGAGGTAAATGGAAAAGTTTCTATGGGTTCAGTGGTCACAATGGGAGTGCCGCAAGGTTCAATTCTTGGTCCATTCCTTTTCCTTGTATATATTAATGATTTGCCATACATTATGCAAAATAATGAAGAGATAGTGTTATTTGCTGATGATACATCACTTATTTTTAAACTTGGACGACAACAATCAAATAATGACGATGTAAATAACGCTCTCTCTAAAGTAGTTCAATGGTTTACTGCTAACAATTTACTGTTAAATGAAAAAAAAACAAAATGTATACGATTTTCAAGACCGAATGTAAAACAAGTTAAACCTAACATATGTTTGATTGGAGAAGAGTTGTATCTTATAGATAACACCGTATTCTTAGGCATAACCTTAGATTCTAAGCTTCAGTGGGGCCCACATATAGGTCAGTTGTCGAATAGACTTAGCTCTGCAGCGTACGCGGTTTATAAAATTCGTCAGTTAACTGATATAGATACGGCCAGATTAGTATATTTTAGTTATTTTCACAGCATAATGTCATATGGCATTTTATTATGGGGCAACGCAGCTGACATTCAAACTGTGTTTGTACTGCAGAAGCGGGCTATTCGTGCAATCTACAGTCTTGGTTCAAGGCATTCACTGAGGGAAAAATTTAAAGAAATTAAGATAATGACTGTCGCATCTCAATACATTTATGAGAACTTGTTATATGTCAGGAAAAATATAAATATGTTTTCCAAATTCAGCGACATTCATAAATTAAACACACGAAATAAAAACAAACTTGTTCTACCTTCAACTAGACTACAAAAAATAAGTAACTCCTACAAGTGTCAACGCATACGTTTTTACAACAAAATTCCAGGCAATATTCAGGAACTAAGTATTAATAAATTCAAAGTATTTATTAAACAGAGCTTGTGTTCAAAAGCTTATTACACAGTTAAAGATTATTTAGCAGACAAAAATGCCTGGAATTGAGTTTAAAAATTATGAATTTTGACATTTTGAAATTAGTGACAAGATATTTTTATTTACATTTGTAATACTTATATTTTTATATTTTGACATTTTTAATTTGACATTTGTAATTTTATTTATTTTGTTTTGACATTGTTTGATTTGACATTGTTATTTTATTTATTTTCTTTTGACATTTAAAATTACTTAAGTAATATATTATTATTTTTAAACTGACATTCAATAATTTTTTCTGACATTTTAAATATATGACATTTTATCATTTAAATTTTTACTATTTTTAAAATTACTTAAGTAATATATTATTATTCCTGAATTGACATTCAATAATATTCTCTGACATTTTAAATATAATATGACATTTTAGTATTAAAATTTTATTATTTTTACATATTGTTTGCAACATGTATTTTACTATGTATTAGCATGTAAAGTTGTGAGTATGATGTGGGCATTATTAAACATATAAACAAATAGTTGTGGCAACCTGTCTGATGGCTTAGGCTGACATGCTTATGCATACACCTTCTGATGGCGTGGAGGCATAGTGATACAGATCGTGCTGGCTCCCTCAATCAAGGTTGAGCCGTACGATTGCTGTTGAATGCGGGTCATCAGTGGGCCGAGTCAGTCAAAAGCGTCAGATGATTTCCTGCATTGTACTTGCATACTAAACCCTTTTATTTTTTTGTCTGGACTTTAAAAGATGAAGAAAATACTAAACAAATTGAAGTGACAAAAAAAAAAAAAAAAAAAAACTCTGAGTTTGTTTCGGCCTTTCTTCTCAAGAAGTCATTTAGGTAGGAAAAGCCGGCATCATCTAGAATAGGGTTTTGACATGTATAAGTGTTGTAAACAACCAAAATGCAGAAATAAATATGTCTTTATGTCTTTAACAACTTTAGAAACTCTTTTTACACATAGGCAATTTATTAATTTAGATAATTAAAAAAAAATGTGATTTTATGGGCATATTAACAAAAATGGTCTGGCTTTGAGTTCTTTAAATTTCTCTCGCAGAAAAGCCACACCTCTCTCTTTGCTCGTGACAACTCTGACAAAGATCAGTAATTCGACCAAGGGTCAAGACGGCTCAAAATGATTTAAGCCCACATCATCAAAAAGAACACGTTGTCGACCCTACCTAGATAATTCTAGAATCATAGTTTAAAATATTTTCTTCCCCAGGGACAAGAATCAGACATAGCAGAACCGCACATCACAACATTCCTGTCAACAATGTTACTTCAGCTGGGCATACTGAAGCAGCAGCATGATGGGCTAGTATTCTCTGAACAGAGCATCAATACATTGGAGCTAGAAACTGGGGACGGTAGCCAGGTTACATTAGAACTAGTGGAAGAAGATGAAGAGGAACAGGTCATGGTAAGTTTAGAGGAAACGCATTCTGTATTCTGCTTGACCATTGTATGAAATTTACTCATCATAACAATATTTGAGTAATTTATTGTACCATTGCTAGATATAAGCCTCTCAAATGGCACGCCACACTGAGCTCAATTTTCCAGTCTAAGCACTGCCAGGCACTGGGTTCAGCACTTTGTCGGATGAAATCACCTACCTTGAACCTATACCTTGATCCACAAGTCTGGAAGGCATGATTACAAAAGCACAATGGGTTCCATTTTATCTTTGTTGCCATGGTAAATGGATGCCAGTTTGTATTGGGGCAAACGTCATCTCTAAAGGTGATTTAATTTTGTACCTATGTTACAAAAGTGGGCAACGAAACGAAGTAGTTAACTCGGGGCCATAAAACACTTTTATGTCATCCACCATTCGCGCGTTGACGATTTTCTCGCAAACACCCTCTCCAATTTCTTGCTTGAAGAAGTTGTGGCCGTGGGGACACACACTTAAAAGTCTCAACAACTTCCATAAGATCAATAAGAGTCCTTTTTTTAATTCCAGGAAGAAAGTGTCGTTTTAGAACACCCGATAGATCCTACCGAAGATTCGAATGCATCTGAACAGAGCAACGTTGTCATAAAGTACGTCACATCTAATTATAACCCGACAAAGAAAGAAACAGAAAGCACAGAATTCATCGAAGTTACTCAACCCGCCACGGTCAAGAAAAACAATTCGATCGACATTAAAAAGAAGTAAGTTCGTTAAATTGATGTATGTACTACAATAAGTATAGTACTTACAAGTGTAAATCGCGGTATGAATTATGACCGCTGATATTTTGCAGCAATATAAAGCTCATATAATAGGGTAGATTCCAGGGTCAAAATAATTACATTTTATTTAGTCCGTATTTTAGATTATAAAAAAATATTGGACACACATTTTTTCTTTTTTTCGATTAAATAAAAAATAACAAAGATATAGCACATTAAAGTTACGTGTGACGTCACCCCGTGCGAAAAAATGCAGCACGGCGTGACGTTATAAAAATACGTATCGCTTATTTTTGAATAATCTAAAGGACGGACTTATACATTTTTTTTCGTCAACTAGCCTATTATATCTATTTGTAAGGAAGTCATTCAGGCTACATTCCGGTTTTAGCTTGTAAGCTTTGTTGAAAATTATTGTCAATATGAAGAGGATATTAATAATCGTAGCTTATTTTTTATTTCACAAAATTACCCACCTTTATCAAATTGCAGCAACAACTTCGCAATTAAATAAAATTGTGTGAATATAAAGAATGGGTTTTTGGGGATGCCACAAGGCTCAACTTAGGTCTCTTTATTTTTATTAATGGTGCATGGTGCGATTAATGCGGCAAGCAATTAGCATTGCGAAACACTCTCAACAGACTCCGTAGAATTCACTCGTCATTACTCATAAATATGTCAATCTCTAAATAAAAAAAATGGGTTAAAGGAATGCCACAAGGCTCAACTTAGTACTACTCTTTATATTTGTCAGTGGTGCGACGAATGTTGCAAGCAACTGGCGTCGCGGAGCACTCTCAACAGGCACCGTAGGGTACACTCAGAAATATTCATAAACATGTCAATGTGTGAATATAAAGTTTTTTGTAGGAATGCCACAAGGCTCAACCTAGGTCTCTTTATTTTCGTCAGTGGTGCATGGTGCGACAAATGCGGCAAGCAACTGGCCTCGCGGAGTGCTCTCAACTAACACCGTAGGATACACACGGAATTACTCATAAATATGTCAATGTGAATAAAATAAAAGGGTTTTAGGAATACCACAAGGCTCAACCTAGGTCTCTTTCTTTTTGTCAGTCGAGCATGGTGTGACGAATGCGGCAAGCAACTGGCGTCGAAGAGCACTCTCAACAGACTCCGTAGAATTCTTTTGTCATCATAAACATGTCAAAATGTGGATAAAAATGAGTTTTTAGGATTGCCACAAGGCTCAATTTAGGTCTCTTTATTTTTGTCAGTGGTGCATGGTGCGACGAGTGTGGCAAACAACTGGCATCGCGAAGTGCTCTCAACCGACACCTCAGGATACACTCAGGAGAGAAACCATACCAGTGTCCACACTGCGGACGAAGGTTTTCACAGAGGGAGGTCATGATGCGACATGCATTGGTGCACCAAGGTAAATGCATAATCCGATTATTATTTACACACTATTGTGTTACCTTAACTATAGCTAAAGTTGTCATTATGCCAATCTTTGATGTTATATCTACTCTAACCTTGTATGTACTCACTTGTGTCGGTAGTAGTAGCTACTTGGTTAAAGTTTTAACTATACAGTAAAATCAAATATTGCATATATTTGATTTTACTGTCATGTTGAATTGTTCTTATTTATACGTTTATTACATTAGTATTTCCCGATTTGTGAATAATTAGAAATATATGTACTTAAATATATTTTTGGATTTCGGATTGACAAATTCCCTGTGCTATTAATAGTTTACCAGATAAATTTAAAAAACCAGCCGCACCTGCACTCTTACTAAAATTGCCGCCGAGGGACAAGAGGTACGACTCCATAAATTTGGATTAAGCTTCACGTTAGCCCCCCTCTAGATATCTATCTCAAAAATTGCTACCCAAACGAAACTTTCAGGACTATACATACCGGACCGTTCGTGTGAATTTAAGTAACATGACATAGTTAAATAATATAGTGGTGGTTTGTGTGGCAGAGCGTCGCCCGTACGCGTGCGTGGTGTGCCCCAAGAGCTTCACTCAGCGCGGCGCGCTGGCGGCGCATGCGCGCGCACACGCGCCGCCGCACGCGCGACCGCTCGCGCTGCATCGCTGCTCGCGCTGCCCCAAGGTCTTCCTCTACGCCTCCGGTAACTATACGACTGTATCTAACGTACACGCACGCGCGCGCACACGCGCCGCCGCACGCGCGACCGCTCGCGCTGCATCGCTGCTCGCGCTGCCCCAAGGTCTTCCTCTACGCCTCCGGTAACTATACGACTGTATCTAACGTACACGCACGCGCGCGCACACGCGCCGCCGCACGCGCGACCGCTCGCGCTGCATCGCTGCTCGCGCTGCCCCAAGGTCTTCCTCTACGCCTCCGGTAACTATACGACTGTATCTAACGTACACGCACGCGCGCGCACACGCGCCGCCGCACGCGCGACCGCTCGCGCTGCATCGCTGCTCGCGCTGCCCCAAGGTCTTCCTCTACGCCTCCGGTAACTATACGACTGTATCTAACGTACACGCACGCGCGCGCACACGCGCCGCCGCACGCGCGACCGCTCGCGCTGCATCGCTGCTCGCGCTGCCCCAAGGTCTTCCTCTACGCCTCCGGTAACTATACGACTGTATCTAACGTACACGCACGCGCGCGCACACGCGCCGCCGCACGCGCGACCGCTCGCGCTGCATCGCTGCTCGCGCTGCCCCAAGGTCTTCCTCTACGCCTCCGGTAACTATACGACTGTATCTAACGTACACGCACGCGCGCGCACACGCGCCGCCGCACGCGCGACCGCTCGCGCTGCATCGCTGCTCGCGCTGCCCCAAGGTCTTCCTCTACGCCTCCGGTAACTATACGACTGTATCTAACGTACACGCACGCGCGCGCACACGCGCCGCCGCACGCGCGACCGCTCGCGCTGCATCGCTGCTCGCGCTGCCCCAAGGTCTTCCTCTACGCCTCCGGTAACTATACGACTGTATCTAACGTACACGCACGCGCGCGCACACGCGCCGCCGCACGCGCGACCGCTCGCGCTGCATCGCTGCTCGCGCTGCCCCAAGGTCTTCCTCTACGCCTCCGGTAACTATACGACTGTATCTAACGTACACGCACGCGCGCGCACACGCGCCGCCGCACGCGCGACCGCTCGCGCTGCATCGCTGCTCGCGCTGCCCCAAGGTCTTCCTCTACGCCTCCGGTAACTATACGACTGTATCTAACGTACACGCACGCGCGCGCACACGCGCCGCCGCACGCGCGACCGCTCGCGCTGCATCGCTGCTCGCGCTGCCCCAAGGTCTTCCTCTACGCCTCCGGTAACTATACGACTGTATCTAACGTACACGCACGCGCGCGCACACGCGCCGCCGCACGCGCGACCGCTCGCGCTGCATCGCTGCTCGCGCTGCCCCAAGGTCTTCCTCTACGCCTCCGGTAACTATACGACTGTATCTAACGTACACGCACGCGCGCGCACACGCGCCGCCGCACGCGCGACCGCTCGCGCTGCACCGCTGCTCGCGCTGCCTCAAGGTCTTCCTCTACGCCTTCGGTAAATATAATCTTCTATCTAACGTATACCTCACGTAGTCCATATACGTAGAAGGACGAGAAGGGAGAGGGCGGCCAAAGAAAAGATGGATGAACTGTGTGAGAATGGATATGAAAGACAAAGGGGCAAACGATCGGATGACTGGTGACAGAGAAGTATGGAAGCGAAGGACATACTGCGCCGACCCCAAATAAATTGGGACCAGGGCAAGACAATGATGATGATGACACGCATTCTATCTTGGCCGGCTTTCTAAGTTTATCACTACTCACCATGATAAGTTCATGCGTATGCAGTACAGTATTCCCCGCGTACCCACCTCCTAATAACCACAGAGTTCCTAAAAGTTGCTTTGCAAAGCCGCTAGTACCAAACGTCAGCCCGGCCTACATAAAATGCGCATACATCGCATGCAAGTTCTTACACATAACATGATATACATTTTCATATCATTCACCTCAGCCCCATGGTCTGAGGGCATCGATATTTGCTAGTTAATCCGAATGCAACTCAAGATTTTCACCTTAAAGCCTGGATTCCGCAGATTATCTACGTATACTTATCCTTTCAGTGTACAAAAAAATACCCCTCTATTAAAACAATGTTGAATTGACGCTAACCAAACTATGAACATGTCCGTGTGGTGACGGATTAAGAATACGAAATGTCACCACCCCATATCATCCCATGGGTGTCGTAAGAGCCGACAGAGGGAGCATATTATGCAGAGAACAACACTGCAAGAGAAGGAAAAATTGATACAAACCCTATGGCCTATAGATACCAACCCGTTGACCAGCGTGGTATAGTAGGCCAATTCTTCCTTTCAAAGGAGAGGCCTAGTCCAGCAGTGAACTATTAAAGGCTGATGTGACGTGACGTGACGAAACTATCACCAAAAATCACCATAATCTTACGCTACTCATCAAGATCAACCTATTTCAGTCCGCTGCTAGACCTAGGACTCCCTCAGGGAACATCGCAAGAACCGCTCTCTAATATTCGCCATCGAGCCATTTTCTACCTCAAGTGATTGGTCCATCTCGCCGGAATGCGTCCAACACTACGTTTGCCTAACCACGTTAAACACCACGAGGTCTCTATTCGAGAGCCTATTGTGTGTTGCGTCGCAGCCCGGCCACAGTCGATTTTCTAATTTATAGACGTATCAATTAAATGTTCTTAAACTGTTCTTGCAGTACCAATTAATAGATTAAATGTACCACAAATATATCTTGTAAAAAAAAACACTTGTTTGTGGCCGGGCAGTACCGTATACGTTGCAGCCCGGCCACGTGTATATTTTCTGGTAAGATGCTCAGAATGTTCTAAAATATAAACCAAATAAATGTTCCTTTATTGTTCTTTATTTTTTCAATGAAATATACCAACAGAAACGCTTATATAAACAAAAAAATATTTTTAAATAAGAATTAGCACCAAGCGCCTGTAGAACTAAAATAGCACGTCTGCTTTTTTGTACAAATTTGCTAACGCATATCTTTAAGAGCAACGCCTGTAGGACTAAAATAACAATATACAGTACTCGCCAATCTTTATGGCCGCTCTGAATGTAGCCATCGGTACGAACTTGCGCATGGTACAGTCGGGTGGACATTTCATAACCAAGAAAAAATATTTGTAATTATTGAATAAAAAATCTTCAGTTACGTTGTTAGATTAGCTATATTATATTGTTTAATTACATATTCAATCAAATTCGATTAATATAAATTCAGTTAGGTGAAGGGACTTCTAAATAAAAAAACACATTGGTTACGACAAAACAATTTTTTTTAAATCTTTATTTGTAATGGGGCTTACACCTTCCATAAAAACATCTTCCATACTCGTAGAAGGTACCTCATCTGAAGAACTTTCTTCGTCACTTTCTTCACTTCGGCACCTCCACCCTCTTCCTCCGATTCATTTTCGCTCACGTGTATGATAAATTGATCGGTGAAATCATCTATCACAACATCGCTCTTTTTATATTCCACCTCAATGCGTCTAACCTTGACACATAACGCAATTCATTCATGTTCACCCATTGCATCGACCTTCGCCTCCACAAGTTTCATGACATTATTAATATTCCCGGTAACATTTTTCTTAGCTACGTACTACGTAGCCTTTTATTGCTGCCCAAGCCATTTCTATTGGGTTTAGATCGGGATGGTAAGGTGGAAGGCGCAACAGACACACCTGTAGCTGCTGCAGTCCGCTTTTGGATTGATTTCAAGTTATACTGAAGGCCTTCCTCAGCATCCTTCTTTATAAACGTTAATACGTCAAACACAATTTTCCGTGTTTGGCGACGTAAAACATACATTTCTTTGAACCTGCCTCGCGGTCGTTTTAACGACCGCGAGGCAGGTTCAAAGAAAATGGTAACTATATATCAGTACAAATAACAACAAGAAACAATAACGATAACAACGAGAAACAACAAAGAAGTAACACTATGAAACTATTCTGAACGCGACGATACTGTCAGAGCTCAGCGTATATGTGATTCGTGTACGAACGTAGCACATTCACACTAACGCGCGGGAGGCGACAGGACGCTAGCGGGTGGAAGACAGCGCGCGCGGGCGTGCCCTGCCTCCACGCCCCGCATACGTCCCGCTGATACCTGATTTTGTGTTCTGCGCAGCGTAATGCGGCTAGGTTCGGAGCGGCCATAAAGTTTGGCGAGTACTGTATGTATGTAAACAAATACACAATAACAAGGCATTGAGGTACATGCTACCTCAATGTAACAAGGAATATTATTATCATGCAATTATTGAAAGCCGTGAATAGAAATTCTTTGTATTTAAAGACTAAACTAATGAAAACAAATTGTAACTTATGGAGTCTAATCAACGTACCTATTAGAACCTGAACTAATTTATTACAAAACTATGTAGATAATACAATGAACAAATATAACTGTATTTTTTGTCCGCTAAATTATACTACTCAGGTCATCTAAACGCTGCCATCTGTAATGTTTTCGCTTACAGCGGGTAACATAATGACGAATACTATCAACGTACTCGATCACTGCTAATAAACTTAATTATTTTCCTTGAAAG
Organism: Euclidia mi; assembly: GCA_944739405.2. Classification (NCBI taxonomy): domain Eukaryota; kingdom Metazoa; phylum Arthropoda; class Insecta; order Lepidoptera; family Erebidae; genus Euclidia; species Euclidia mi. Next base: position 89,478,424 of record OX123184.2, read on the forward strand.
AGTAAATTGCTTGGAATAATATTGAAATCAACTTTTTAAAATTTAATCCAACTGAAAAATCAATATATCTGTCGAATTCCAACTTATTACTTGTTTTCTCATACATCTCATTGCATTCTCCACTATATTGCAACTTATCTATACTAATCTATACTAATATAATAAAGCGGAAGAGTTTGTTTGTTTGTTTGAACGCGCTAATCTCAGGAACTACCGGTCGGGTCTGAAAAATTATTTTTGTATACGATAGCCCAGTTTTTTCGGAAGGCTATAGGCTATATAACATCACGCTTCGACCTTTTGGGGCCAGGCAAAAGGCTAAAAAGGCTAAAAGATAATGTCGGCTAATCTCAGGAACTAGCAGTCGGATTAGAAAAATTGTTATTGCCTATGATAGCCCAAGTATTCCAAAAGGCTATAGGCTATATAAAATTACGCCACAAGTTTTAGGGGCCAGACAAAACTAATAAAATGGTCAAACGAGAAGGGGGAGGGTTGGGTCAAAGGCAAAAAAAGGCTAAACGCATAGGATACAATCTATATGGGTATCGTTTTCAAGATTTTCGGGACGCTGATTAATAATATGAAATTTATTTAGTGATCCAAGATGGCGGACGAGAAATCAAAGATGGCGGATGAGGAAATTTAAAAAATCAATATGGGTATCGCCTTCGATATTTTAGGGGGTGGGGAATCGAAATACAACATCTATTTCGTGATCAAAGATGGCGGATGGGAAATCAAAGATGGCGGATGGAAAAAAATTATAAAATCAATATTGGTATCGTCTGCGATGTTAAAAGGGATGGGAAATCCAAATACAACATCTGTTTCGTGATTCAAGATGGTGGATGGGAAATCAAAGATGGCGGATGGGAAAAATTTTAAAAATCAATATGGGTATCGTCTCTGATGATTTAAGGGATGAAGAATGCAAATACAACAACTATTTCGTGATCAAAGATGGCGGATAGTAAATCAAAGATGGCGGACGGGATCTTTTTAAAAGTCGATATGGGTATCGTCTTCGATATTTAAACGAATGGGGAATTCAAAAACACCATCTATTTCGTGATCAAAGATGGCGGATGGGATTTTTTTTTTTAATCAATATGGGTATCGTCTCCGATGTTTAAAGGGATGGGGAATCCAAATACAACATCTATTTCGTGATTCAAGATGGTGGATGGGAAATCTAAGATGGCGGATGGGAAAAATTAAAAACATCAATATGGGTATCGTCTCTCATGATTTAAGGGATGGTGAATCCAAATACAACATCTATTTCGTGATCAATTATGGCGGATAGGAAATCTAAGATGGTGGACGGGAATTTTTTTGTAAAGTCTATATGGGTATCGTCTCCGATGTTTTAAGGAATGGGGAATTCAATATTATATAAAAATCTATGTTTTTTTGTTCATCATTTATAGACTCTGAAATGATAAGAGATTAAGCGCTATGTCAATGGTAACTTTGGAAATGGGGCTTGGAAACAAGGGAATTAAATAAAAACTCTTAAAAAGGCGATACGGAGTTCGCTGGGTCAGCTAGTTACTAATAAGGTTAAGCATCGATTCTGCTGCTTCTTGAAGTGCTGCCATTCCTTTTTCCGATAAAATGAGTAAGTTTATAGGCATGTATGCGGATTTCCGCTCGACATGATTCTGGATACAGCTGTTGCCTATGCATATTTTTTTCGATGTGACAAAAGGAAAATCATCTATACTAATATAATAAAGCGGAAGAGTTTGTTTGTTTGTTTGAACGCGCTTATCTCAGGAACTATCGGTCGGATCTGAAAAATTCTTTTTGTATACGATAGCCCAGTTATTTCGGAAGGCTATAGGCTATATAACATAGCGCTTCGACCCTTTGGGGCCGGGCAAAAGGCTAAAAAGGCTAAAACATAATGTCGGCTAATCTCAGGAACTAGCAGTCGGATTTTAAAAATTGTTATTGCCTATGATAGCCCAATTATTCCGAAAGGCTATAGGCTATACAAAATTACGCCACAACTTTTAGGGGCCAGACAAAAATAATAAAATGGTCAAACGAGAAGGGGGAGGGTTGGGTCAAAGGCAAAAAAAAGGCTAAACGAATAGGATACAATCTATATGGGTATCGTTTTCGAGATTTTCGGGACGCTGTTTAATAATATGAAATTTATTTAGTGATCCAAGATGGCGGACGGGAAATCAAAGATGGCGGATGAGAAAATTTTTAATATCAATATGGGTATCGCCTTCGATATTTTAAGGGGTGGAGAATCGAAATACAACATCTATTTCGTGATCAAAGATGGCGGATGGGCAATCAAAGATGGCGGATGGGAAAATTTAAAAAAATCAATATTGGTATCGTCTCCGATGTTTAAAGGGATGGGGAATCCAAATACAACATCTATTTCGTGATTCAAGATGGCGGATGGGAAATCAAAAATGGCGTATGGGAAAAATTTAAAAAATCAATATTGGTATCGTCTCTGATGATTTAATGGATGGTGAATCCAAATACAACATCTATTTCGTGATCAAAGATGGCGGATAGGAAATCAAAGATGGCGGACGGGATTTTTTTTAAAAGTCGATATGGGTATCGTCGCCGATATTTGAAGGGATGGGGAATCCAAATCCGACATCTATTTCGTGATCAAAGATGGTGGATGAGAAATCAAAGATGGCGGATGAGAAAGTTTTAAAAAATCAATATGGTTATCGTCTCCGATGTTTTAAGGGATGGCGAATCTAAATACAACATATATTTCGTGATCAAAGATGGCGGATGGGTTTTTTTTTAATCAGTACGGGTATCGTCTCCGATGTTTGAAGGGATGGAGAATCCAAACACAACATCTATTTCGTGATCAAAGATGGCGGATAGGAAATCAAAGATGGCGGACGGGATTTTTTTTAAAGTCGATATGGGTATCGTCTCCAATATTTTAAGGAATGGAGAATTCAAAACCACCATCTATTTCGTGATCAAAGATGGCATATGGGATTTTTAAACAAAATCAATATGGGTCTCGTCTCCGATGTTTGAAGGGATGGGGAATCCAAATACAACATCTATTTCGTGATTCAAGATGGCGGATGGGAAATCAACGATGGCGGATGGGAAAAATTTAAAAATCAATATGAGTATCGTCTCTGATGATTTAAGGGATGGTGAATCCAAATAAAACATCTATTTCGTGATCAAAGATGGCGGATAGGCAATCAAAGATGGCGGACGGGATTTTTTTTAAAGTCGATATGGATAAATATCGGAGACGATACTTTAAGGAATGGGCAATTCAATATTATATAAAAATCTATGTTTGTTTTTGTATCATTTATAGACCCTGCAATGATAAGAGATTAAGCGCTAAGTCAATGGTAACTTGGAAAAAAGGGAATTCAATAAAAACTCTTAAAAAGGCGATACGGAGTTCGCTGGGTCAGCTAGTTTACTAATATACGCAGACAGCATTTTAAGAAGCAGCTGAATCGATGCTTAACCTTAATAGTAATGTAAGTGGCAATATAGTGAAGAATGGAATGAGATGTATGGGAAAACAAGTAATAAGTTAGAATTTCACAGATTGATTTCTCAGTTGAATGAAATTACAGAAAAAAAATAGTTCTAATAGGCACGTTGATTAGACTCCATAAGTTACAATTTGTTTTGATTAGTTTTGTCTTTAAATACAAATAATTTCTATTCACGGCTTTCAATAATTGCATGATAATAATATTCCTTGTTACATTGAGGTAGCATGTACCTCAATGCCTTGTTATTGTGTATTTGTTTACATACATACATTGTTATCTTAGTCCTACAGGCGTTGCTCTTAAAGATATGCGTTAGCAAATTTGTACAAATAAGCAGACGTGCTATTTTAGTTCTACAGGCGCTTGGTGCTAATTCTTATTTAAAAATATTTCTTGTTTATATAAGCGTTTCTCTTGGTATATTTCATTTAAAAAATAAAGAACAATAAAGGAACATTTATTTGGTTTATATTTTAGAACATTCTGAGCATCTTACCAGAAAATATACACGTGGCCGGGCTGCAACGTATGCGGTACTGCCCGGCCACAAACAAGTGCTTTTTATACAAGATATATTTGTGGTACATTTAATCTATTCATTGGTACTGCAAGAACAATTTAAGATCATTAAATTGATACATCTATAAATTAGAAAATCGACTGTGGCCGGGCTGCGACGCAACACACGAGCTTATTTGCTCCACCGACCATGTATGTCAGATTTGACAAACGCACTACCACTTCAGTTTGCTTCACAATGCCATTGTTTTCTCAACAAAGTAAGTCACTTTGGTCTTTTACCGGATAATCTCGTTCCAGAGATTGGCCCGCTGCTAGATTCCAAGCTTTCCATTCAGGTTCCACATATTAGCCCTCTACGTCATGACTTGTAAAACATATTCGTAGATTACGATTGTCTTTAGACATTTGACAAAGGTGACTCAAATATACAATTGCCCAGCCGAAATCCTTTACTAATAAAAATAAAATTGAAAAAAACCGAATCTTAAATTAAAATCCTGTACTACGATTTTACCAATAAAAATATGTTCGAAAGATCAAATAATAATTGGTAAAGTCTTAAGAAATTGTGATAACTACAACAAATTTACTATGTCAGGTCAACATAGTAAATTAGTTGGCAGTTAGGTATGTTACTTTTCTAAAAGTAGAACTTACATGTATATTATACTTACAATTTCTTTTTTGGATCCTTTATGCAGAACTTTACACCCATTCCTATGGATTTGATGGACTTTTCTTAGTGAAGACGCATAGTGTTACTATATTGAACTTAGGTCACATTTCATAAATGGGGGTTGGGTAAAAAAAGCAAAATGTTGCTTACCGGTAGGAAGTGTATGTAATTTAACGGGGTAGATTTTTATGCATTGATTTGATTCCTAAATGCCTTATTCCAGTCTTTTCTGTTATAGATCACTGAGCTTTTGGCATCACATTTCCTTATCTATAACTATTATCACATCAATACTACGTTCCAAATTCAACAATCCCGCCTTATTTAAATCTTCCCTTTAGTGTTCCAATTTTAAATCTCTTTTCGGAAATGATGAAAACCAACAAAATAAAAAACAAACTAACAGTTGGGCCGACAAAATTGTTCGCTAACTTCCTAAAAAACGGGATGATAGACACCATTTTCATGCTAATAAGATCCAGGCGTTAGTTTGAGTATTATCATGATCATCATCATCGTCCTATCGTTATCCCGTTTTCATCCGAGACTTACACGCTTCGGAACGCATCACTTACTAGATGACAGAACATCAGCTTATTAATCAAAATAAGATTCAGGAACGCCTACAATCTCTTTTCATCATCCTCAGGTCTCAGCCGTCACATGACGATGCACGCGGGTCGCGTGTACGTATGCGGCGCCTGCGACCGACAGTTCAAAGACAAGAGCTCCCTCATGCGACACTTGAAGAACGCCAATCACGCCGTCACAGAAGATTCCACCATTTGATACACACACAACACCAGAAGATCTTCGCACCGGAGGTACTTTGGTACCCGAAGACCTGTGAATTAATGGAATTGGCTGGATGTCCAATATCGTAGCAAATAAAGTTCAGATGAAATATCTAGAGCGCTTTTGTAGATTGATGGATGCAATTCAGTGAAAAATGTTTGTATGCCAGTTAAAGCGCTTCTTGAAATACAGTGTATAAGTTGTATTGCTTAGAGGTCTGAGAGTTGTCCACCAAAAAACACATGCTTTTCTTAGTTTTCGACTATTCTGCACATAAAAAGGACGAGGAGGCCATGGCTCTGATCATGTAGTTTACTTCAACGCTCTCTCTGTCCCATACAAGGGCTTGTGCAGCGAAGTAAAAAAACAGCACCGTCATATACGCTTCTTATGGAGTACAGTTCATCCGTTTCTGTTACAAGAATAAGTGCTTAGTGCGCACTCTTAGCTATTCAACAACTGCAACGACGGACAGCATTGAATAATTTCGTACTTAGTCCCCTGAATGTAGCAGTCAATGCACCGTCATACAGCGTAAATTTATGTTCTATGCTGAATTTGTGTCTGTTTTGAACAAAGTCGGACGCATAGCCGATTGTCCGATTAGTTTAATAGTCTTCAGGGTAATTTCTATATATGTCTCTTCGAATAGGCGATGTGTCTGTGACTGTAGTAGATAATTATTCAACGAAGTAATAAACAAATGTGATATACTTTTAGTAGTGTAGTAGTACTCATGACGTTGTGCCAAAACGCACTTAGATAGCTGTGCAACCACCGCCATCTATGACATTTTTGACTTAATTTATTGTTATTACTGAATAATTTATTATTAGCAGGGGCCAAATTCTGCTAAATAAATATAGTCTCGATATCATGTCAGTGTCATACTTACGTCACAAAAAGCGTATTCTTCTAAATTATCTGATATTTGAATGAAATTGTAACGAGATCGTATGTGTCAACGACGAACTCTTTATTTTAAATTATACGATAATGACATTAGGTTATCAGAATACCGCTTTTAAATCCATTCAAAATATAATATCAATATCATAAAAATAGCAGAATTGGCCCCCGGACCTTATCAAACTTTACGCTTGTTCTGACAGTAGGCACGAGTTTTAGTATAATTTTTTTTTTACATATTTCAATTATTTGACTAAACCTGTCCCAAGATCACCGTAGCACACTCCAGGACGAGCGTAAAATTTGTTATGTAATTATTGAGCATGTGTAAATCAAATGTAAATGTTTCACTATGTTTAGTTTATTGTAATTTCAATGAAATGATGATTCTAAATTATATTTACTTGTTGTTAGAAAAATGTATCATAGTTAAACAGAAAACAAATGGAATATTTTCGAAAAAATAAAACACCATTATTTATTTACTTAAATATTTTATTGAAAAAAATTTATATTAAATCCAAGGCAACGTGGTATTGTAAAATTTTAAGAAAATAATGACAAGAAAACATCGGAATACTGGTGCAACTCTGACAATGACATGCGACGAATGGCACTTATATTAAACAAAACACGAACAATTATATTTTCATAACATTTTAATTTTTCACAAAAACCAAGTCGACGCCACCGCATTGTAACTCATGGAATGCCTTCTTCACTTAAAAATTATATACTCCCTACAAGCATACATTTTAGTATCTATTTGAAATTTTGTTCAAGAGATAAGGGGACAGTTTCGTTCGGACAGTAGGGCGGAGAGACACGCGCCAGGCGTACCTCGTGCGTACGTAATATCAGTGGACAGACCGACGAATGACGCTGAAACTGAACTGGAAATAATAATTACACGCACGCAGCTCTAACTCCTACATCTAGATTATAAATGATTATAAAAATAAATAAGGGGCGTCGCCCCCTCCCTTTCACCCCGCTACTCGTCGGGACAAGACTCTGAGCTGATAGTTTGAGCAACCGCTGGACCGAACCGGTGACCGTTCGTACGTCTCGTCCACTCCTCACAACACACACATCTGCCAAACACTAGAATAATCAACAGACTAATTATAATAACCGAATCGACTACCATAAATAAAAATATCCGTCCGGGACACACTTAACGTTCACGTGCCGCACAATAAAATTCAAATTATACTTTTATAAAAGATTATTATTAATAAAAACATCTGTGTGCCTGATTTATGATTTATATGTTATATATCTAATACAATAGGTCGCGGGACGCTATCTCTAGACGCTCGTATTATTAGGTTATAGCACAACGGTCTAAAATAAAATTACTAATAAGTAATAATAATCAATATTTACAGTTAGTTTGGACTACGACGCCCGACAGGTGCGCGACACACAAGCGCCGCTGTACCTCGCCTCCCGACCCCCGCCTCCCGCCTCCCCGCCTCCCGGTGACAACCTGCCCCAGCGTACAGCGCCTGGACGGTGTAGAGTAGCGCCCACCGCTCGCCTCCCGCCGGAGCGCTGTTAGTAATTTGACGGCGGAATGTGGGAGAACTAATTTTTGGCACTTGAAACATGGAGTGGGGCTCGGTGGTGGCGGTTCGCGCGTGACGCCTACATGTTCTCGAACTGGTCGACGCGCCGCTTGGTGTTGCCCTTGCGGATCTCGCGCAGCGTCTTGTACTTGTCGCGGCCCTGGCGCACGTTCTCGCGGTGGATCTTGTCCATGGGCGTCTCCATGGTCTCGTCGCGCGACTGCGCCAGGTCCTGCTTGAGCGCCTTGAGCTGGTTGTGCAGGCGCTCGTTGCGCTCGGCCAGCGTGCGCCGGTCGGTCACCGGGTCCACCAGGTCGTCGGGCCCGCGCGCCAGCTCGCCGCCGCCCGACTCGGAGCCGGCGTCGGAGGCGTTGTCGCCGTCGGCGCCGGTGGAGCCGTCCTGCGGCGAGCCCCGCTCGGCCACGTGGTGGTGCGAGGGCGTGGTGGCGGCCGCCAGCGCCGCCGCCGCCTCCTCCTGCTTGCGGCGCGCCTCCTCCACCTCCTCCTGCAGGCGGCGCGTCTCCGTGTCCTTCACGTCCACCTCCTGCTGGATGCGCGACACCTCCTCCTGCTTCATGCGGATCTCCTCTTCCAACTTGGCGCGCTCCGCCGCTTCCATGTTCTGCGCGACACGACAATACACGTCAGTTACTTATGCACAAATGTTGTTATAAAAAACATCACAGTATAGGCAAATACATTTTTTATGCTCGGTCGTAATGTAAACAAGACACATATGCTATTGTTATGAGTGGACAGTGGAGGCGCAAGTTCGCAGTGTTTCACATTACATTCGGGCCGAACATAAGGTTGTATAAAGAGCACGTATGTGTTACCTTGGTCTCCTCGAGGCGCTGCATCATGGCCTGCAGCTCGTTCTGTCGCTGCTCGAGCTCCTCCTTGGCGGCCTGCAGCTGGCGCAGCTGCTCCTCGAGGCGGCGGATCATGTCCTGCGCCTCCAGCAGGTTGGCCTGCGACCGCTCCATCTCCTCCTGCATCTGTCGCAGCCTGTCCTCGTACTCTTGTTGTTTCTTCTCCGCGCGCTCGCGGGCTGCGATCTCTAGTTGCAGCTTTTCTCTGGAAATCGTACGTGAACGTGGTTAGGCATATTTTAAACGGCATATTTTGTTCGTAATAATTTGGTAGTCTTAGAGATTAGTTAAATGTCCGTAATTTGAAGAAATCCTTTTGGTATCGGTCAGCTGCCTACTCAGAGCCCAGTAACCAACTTAACATCAATCATATCTCCTCCCATACGGGTATTTCAGTGCATATCCTTATTTCATGTACTTTCGGACTCCCACTTTGTTGACTCCCTACAAATTTTGTACACATAACCCAGAAAGTAGCGTCTAGATAGTGCAATAGGTAATCCATACTGGTGTGTCAGTTTGTTGCTCACTTTGGCAACAAAAAAAAATAAAAAAAACTCTGACACTAAGGCTGGCCACACACGAAAAAGACAAGAACTAGGTGTTAGTTTAAAACTCCGACACTAAGGCTGGCCACACACGAAAAAGACAAGAACTAGGTAGAGAACTAGGTGTTAGTTTGAACTCTGGCGTAAACGTAAGTACCAAAAAAGTTCTGAGAACTGGCACTAGAATTGGCCACACATAAAAAGAAAGAATGAAACACACGAAAAAAGAAAGAAACACACGAAAAAGAAAGATCTCCTTACCTCTGCGCCTGCTTGGCCAGTTTCTCCTCTCTTGCCTGAGCCTTCATCTGCTGCACGTCGATGGTGTCGGGCTTGCGCCGGCGCATGTACAGCTCGTGGTTGCCCATGCACAGCGCCAGGATGCGCTTGTTCACCCGCACTCGCGGCGCGAAGAACACGAAGTCCGGCGCCTTCTTGTCGATCGGCTTTATTATGAACTTGCGGTCGTTGAACGATATGTTCCTGATTTCTGACCACGGGAAACCGATTTTTGGGGTCAATCTGGAATTTTCGAATGGTGAGTTTAGTAAGTTCGAGTTATGAATTTTGGAGATTATTCTACGCGAATTTTGAGTAAACTTCGTTATAAATTTTAGTTAAAAGAGTAGGTATATAACATAGAAGATCTTGGTACACTCGAATCTGTCTTGCATTGCATAATTGTATAGAGCGAACTCCACCTTCTTATAATTTACCGCCGGATTCAATATCCGATCTATCCATGGATGTGGAGATTAAGAGTTACATATTTAATGGAAGGAAAGAGGAACCCACTACGCACCCTCGGATTGACCACCCCAACTATTGCAATAGAAAAAGATTGACAATACCCGAACTCCTCTAAAAGGAAAAGGGATATAGGAATGGTATGGGTTCCAGGAAGATGACTTACTAGCTGACTTGCAGTATACCGCTGTATGCGCCGACTATTCTTCGACACGTGTTTCGCCTATGCACGAGGGATCCTTAGGAGCGATGGGCAACGACTGAGCCTGAGTTACATATTTGACATATTTTGTATGGAGTTTATGACAAATACGCATCTCTAATCTCCAAATCCATGAATAAATCGGGTATTGAATCCGGCGGTAAATTATACACGGTAAAGGTTCCTCTACAAAACCATGATAATTAAAAAAATAACATTTTTGAACATAGGCCGTTCTCCGGCAAAAATTTTCAAAAAAATACTAATTTTGAACATTCAACATTCTTAACAAAAACTCTGGAAGAAGACTTCTTGCAAGCCGATTTTCCGAAAAGAATTTTCAAATAAAAGGCACTCACTTATCGTCCTTTTCGTATATGTTGAGTCCGAGCGCGTCTACGCCGAGCCACAGCTCGGTGTTCTTCTTGTTCCTGATCTCGAAGTAGTTGACGCCGTACATCTCGAGGTCCTGTGCGATCTTCAGGTACTCCATCATGGCGTCCTCGCGCAACATGCCGCGGTGCTCCTGCCACCAGTTCGTTATGCTCTGCTCCCATTCTTCGCGGGACATCTATGTAATAAACAACATGGTTCAGTTCATCGTTGATCGAGTCATTTGGTAGCAACCGAACCAGCAGGACAGTTGATAGGTAAATACATTACATAATTTCACGCCTTTATTTTCGAAGGGGTAGGCAGAGGTGTATTACACACACTTCGCCAGATATGTTTCGGTGCGAATGTAATTGGCCTTAAAAAAAGGCCACATTAATAGGCGAGCGATAATTAATATTTTTTTCAACACACTGATTAGAAACTTTACATGGTATACATGCTTAGTTTTGCTACTTGAAGAATCAAGTTCAGATTTGCTAAATTTTGTTGTACTAGATGTAAGTCAACAGTACCACCATGTGCGGTTAGCCCAAAAAAGTCAACCAGTTTTGACAAAACTTTTAGCGCTTTTGAGTAATTTCGAGGTAAGAACTGTCTGAACATTGTTTCAAAGAAAAATAATCCTCAATTTATGACGTTTAAACAAATTTAGACGGTTAGGTGGTTAGACCATTTTTATGGCTGACTGCAAAAAGTCGTGAGTAGGTATACCTAATAACTACTTAAGGTATACCTTATGTTGGTCGGTGACACGCTGCGGCAGCAGGCGGTCGTTGGCGAGGAAGCCGGGCCCGTGCACGGCGGGGATGTGGTCGCCGTGGCGCGCCTGCACCGCGTACGACGCCAGCAGCACCGACGTCTCCGGCGGGCAGTAGATCTCGTCTGATAAGATCGCATTTTTGACCTAAGACAACAAAAATAAATATAAAAGCCGCTCAATTAAATTGGAATAGAAAATAATCTGGAAAAAAAATATAGATTCAGCAGAATCCATCGTCTTCATAGGTTTTCGCAGTTAAAAGATGGACGTAGGCTTATCCGAATTTGAGGCAAAATAACCTTGTGAGTCAGGCAATGTCAATGTGGCCTACTATACCACGCTGGCCAAACGAGTGATGATGCGGAGTTTTCCTTCTTTCCCAAAGACATTATTTTCTTTAATCGTCCTTTTTTCGTTACCCATGGAATGAAATGAGGCAGTAACACTTTGTTTTGTTAATTTCAAGCTGTTAATATACCAAAAGTGGCACATAGTCCAATGTTGAATTTTTAAAGGTGACGTTACTGAATCTAGCTATAAAAGACTAACGGTACTAGTTGGTGCATGTACTAACCTGAAGGTAGAACAGTTTGAGTGTGATCTCTTGGATGAGTTCGTCGGCGACATCCTCAGGATAGAATTTGGCGCGGAACTTGAACTGGAGTGGGTTCTCTTTCTTCACGTCTTGTTGCATCACCTGCAAAATACAAACAGCATTAAATTTTTGCCATAACAGATGAGGGCATTTGGCATTTTGGGACATCCTGTCTTAAATAGATTAAATGACTAGCTTACTTCGACAATGTAATTATGAAACTATATAATTTAGACACCGCAAAATGCGTCTGCAGTAATGCACTTTCGTAAATAACAACATAGATGACCATGCACGTTGTACACGTTTACGTATACACGTATAGACGTACGCATCTAGCGTGTATCAACATTCGTCGCGACAAAATCGTTTTGTCTCGCTCACGCTTATTATTTGCCTATATGTGAAAAAGGAACATACATATTCACACACGACAATATAAATATTCTTATGAACTAACTACGACACATAATTATGTTATAATGTCCATGTCTTACCCATCTCGAGAACGGTAGCGACCCTGACTTCGTTGTGTGCCACGAGATTGTCCAGGGAGAGCGTTAAAAAGGCAACAATTAATTACAATTCATCGCCAGGTTCTGGCTAAATCTCATCATAAATGAGCATTATATATAAACTTAAAAATGACTACTGTATCTAGCTCTAGAATTCAAAGAACCGTTCTAGCATCTATACCACGCGTTTTACGATAGAACTTTTTGCATTTTAGGAATTGTCTATTTTATTTTCTACGTAAATAAATGTTTATTTTACTGCACATTATGGTTTGTCTAGTTATAACGCGCAGTGGCTTATTTAGTCTAGCAAATTTGGAAGATTCAGAAGATAAAAACAATCAATCCAATCTCTAATAGGAGCTTAGCAAGAGGGTTACCCCGATTAAATCAGATTCATTCAGCTGTTGAACACAAATCGACAGTAGCCTAAATGGTAAATAGTGAGATCATATGTTTGCCAAAATGCAATGCAATTACTCGCGAAAATTCTCGTCATCTGCAATGCACTTTATACTTGGTATTATATCCACTATAGCGGGCAAACAGCGACGGTGTAAACGTTCAACGTAGCATATAAATATTTTAACGTTATTTTTATCAAATAGCTATAAAATACACAATACAATAAGGAATTAGCTATGGAATGTTGCTACGAGATTTATTATACGTATCTTAAGTGATTTTTCGTACAAATTGTGTCGCAGTAACTGAACCAAATGAATCCAAAATAAAGGCTGTGAAATTAAACTTGCTAACTAAATTACACGATTATATCGTGATTACGTTAAGGCTAGGCTATTGAAATAAACTGAACTGGCCGGTGAGATTGTGTGGAATGTAGATGATTAATAAATCGATCGCATAGTTATATCATGACAACATTTCTTGTAGAATTATAATACGGCGTATTCATTGATACAATTTAAACCCTAGCGGCCTGCTCTTCCCTTGAGAGATCTCATCTTACACATGATTCATCCAAGGGTCACAAACGCGATGATACATGACTCGCCCATTAAAACCTTCAACGAACTACGTTTATAATTGGTTTTAACCGTTTAAATAATGTAGAACGAATGTTAAATAGAGGCTCACTTTAATGGCGAGTTATGGCGTTCGCCAGTTTGAAGGTGCGCTCGTAACTAGGCTAATAGATCTTCATCGTTTAAGATTTCGCTTAATGAAAGTTCGTTGACACTGGAGCTAAGGGCTGACGCATAACTAAACGATATGCGACAAAACGCAAATTAGAGTCAAGCCCCATAGAGTATTTTTTGTATGGGTATTTGTTGCTTAAATATTTAATTTTAGTAACAAATATAAGTTCCTTTTTCCACACAAGTTTGAGGCGTTGAATTTCTTTGTAATTTCTTTATTCACGGAAATTATGATAATTATCATAAACCTGAGCGCACCTTTTAGATCCATATGGTAGTATCCGGAATTAGATGTAGCAGCAGTTCTAATGGGTATTCACCAGTTACAGTTACAGTACAATGAAGACTGAATCTATGCGTACATTCATTTACATAGACTAATCCAATAATAGTGATCCGTACAACATAATCCCGGCCAAACCAGGACCGAGCCGCCACTATGTGCAATGTGCGCGGCGCACACAGGTACTAGGGAAATATTGAGGATACCTGCCTACTACCTTAGATTTTTAAAATTCGAAAATCCTGGCCGTAGAAATACATGATTATTATCACTCCTCAAAGAACATGTTCCATATTAAAAAAAATCTTTAACATTCTTATAAATTAGTAATAATTACTTAGAATTGTGCCATAGTGCGTAATACACGAAATCAGCTGATTAGATAACACAAGCGCCAAGACTAAATGTGATAATGATTTTATAATTTTATCACAGTACACACAGTTTGTGTACTTTGATCTGAAATCTGTGGAACGCAAGGCCTTCCACTTACTAAACAATGCTGTTAGAACTTGCATAGACGATTTCGTATCGATGTATAACTATCATCGTCGAGTTCCTAAGCGTTAGTGGGTTTGGAATTTCATTATCTACTACTAGTTAATGGAACGGAATATAATTGTGCTAAAGGACTAAAGTTTTTGTTAGACATTGTATTACGCAACCATTTTACCTATAAGATACTTTGAATTCTATAATGGGCGTTGAACAATATGGCCTTTGGTAACTATTAACCAATAGAATCGTATTAATAAAAGAAGATTTCCGTCTACAACTCAACGGCTAGATTCTACATGTAGGTATTACCGACAAATGGTTAGTTGCTTTAAGATGGTTCATTTGTTTTGAAAAAATGATAAGAACACCTTAACGCATATTTTGTAAATACTACGACAACTTTGTTCTGAAGACGTGATTTTAAAAACAACACGAAGTTACAACAAGACGAGTTTCTGTTTGCTTAGTAACCAAGGATTCTCACGTTCGCATAAATATAGCCATAGCGATAACTGAGTTTTTTGTTGCAAACACCATAAATTATAAAAAGTATTTATTCAAACTGATTAAAATTTGACATGGCAACAATGGTTTGTGGTAACCTCCAAACAGACCGATAGCGATCGTAACTAAATAAAAAGCTATCTACTACTCTGTGTCTTTGTAATTTTATTATTTAATTTTCGTATTGTCCATTTTTCTTTGACAGAGCAACTAGCAAGGAAGTCTTATCATTTAACTGGTAATGTGAGTGGCAGGCTGGCAGTGTATTGCTCATGTACTATAAAACTACGGCAACAGGACTGGACCTTGTTTGCAACTGTCATCACCACAAAACAGTATTTTCCAGTCGTTCACGACGAGTAACAACGCCTCCGTATATGCTCGCAAATCAGCATTTCATTGCAGCTTTTTATAACAGAAATAAAGGTAAGCAATATTAGGATTTCCTAGGTTTTTATGAATCAATACATTAGTTATTATCACGTTAATTGTTATTTGGCATTCCCTTAGCTGTTAGTCATGATGAGCTCAGCGAAAAAATACTATCAAAGTATTTGAAGATAATAATTGATTATAGTATCGTATTCGAAGTATTATTTTTAACTAAAGTTACTATAAAACGTGCCCTATGAAGTCTAGGTAGAAATATTTCTAACAATTATTCGTCAATCACGAACCTATTTTAAAATAAGCTTCATTTGGATTACCGCTGACGCGTATAGTATTGACTTAAAGTCTTACAATAATTTCACTTTTAGAAAACATTTCGACTCGTTTTGAAATAGTCGAGGAAAAGCATAAAGATGCTCTAGGTCGTAATCGGTTATCGTAGCTATTAGATCCATGCAAAAGGTTCACAATATTCACCAAAAGTTAATAATCAATCAAGTTATTACGGTTTCTTTAGCACAACTTTTAAAAGGCATTCCATTGATCGGAATACTGCATGAAATCGCCTAATAAAACGAATCGAATCGAGACCTGTTATGAATTGTTACTATTGAATTATGATCCAACGTGAATGATACTTATTAGATTACTAGAAATATAATACGAGGTGATGTACAACGACGCAACGATACTAAAGCCGTAAACATGGAAACTTCTAGACAATGAGAAAAAACAACATATAAACATATTGCTGATCAATTGAAAGTGTACGAAACAGAACAAGCTGATAAAACTGAACATTTGTTACGTCACGGACATATTCTTGGCGCTACAACACTTGATAAAACAAATACAGATCCTTAAGATATGAATTACAACACTAGCAACAGAAGACAGACTGAACGCAATATTTTAATCGAAGATTACTAAATCGTCTTTTGCATAGCAACTAGACAGTCGGTAGTTTATGTCCTAGATTAAATGAGGACTAAACTTATCAGTAGTGTATGGTTTATGAAATCAAATTAGTTATAGCATATGAACTAGCCAACATATTATCATATTAGCTTTACTACTCCAATCCACTGCTTTTGTAGCACCAAGACCGCCTCTTGGTCTTACCAGATCTTCTCCTCTGTCATAAGCAGCTTCTTCATCATCTTCCTCGGCGGGGGCCATTAACTTCTTCATAGCTGACGTGAAAACCTTACCAGTTTTCTCCACGATAGATTCCGGCTTGTAACCATACATAAGTATCTGCATAATTTACTAGTATTACACCGTTTACAATATTTTTGCAACGAATAATTTAAAGAGCTTGACACCAATAGGCGCTTGATTTACGTCAGAAAAATAGCGTTGTACAAATAAAAACCTATTTTGAAATAAAATTCGCAATGTTTTACACGTAACATTAAATTTAAATGTTTGAAATTTGGAAACTTATCAAGACAAATTTTGATGTGCTACGAGATAAAAATACTGTCAATGTCAAAGATGTGCTGGGTGACATCCTGGATGTTTTTGCCACGCGACTTGTAAACGTGTTGGAGCGGTAAACTGTCCATGTATGTGTTATAAGATCAGCATCGTCTTAGACGCTCGACGCTCGTACGTTGAGCAACGCAAGCGTCGTGGGAGCGGCGAAAGTACGGTCGTCGACCCCGTCAATGATCGGCGCACAATCAGCTGTTCTTGTGCGCGAATACCAATGATAAAGATTGCATTGGTGTCAATATATTCTAATGGAATGTTTCGAATTGCTGGGATTGTCGCTCAAAGTACTTTGCTTAAGCATGTAATTATTTAGTTCACAGTGTTTTGCATTGTGATTAAGAAAGCTGACAAAAATGAAAATTGAAACGATACTCTACACCTAATTTAAGAGACACATCCAATATTCCCTGAGCAAAATATAATTCATGGGAAAGACGGTGAAGGTGATACATAACACGATATTGAGGCTCGAATTCCTCGCGAAGCGTACGTGATTACATCAACGACAGATTGAAACGAAAGCGGCGATGAGATATATTCTTCCAAATGAACTATTACTTGCAATCACGTAATACATGTGCACGTAATAATCGAGAAGGAAAATTTTGTGAATTTTTTTTATGCCCTCGTCGGTCGCTGGTGAAGTCACCGACTTGATAGACATTGACACGTCAAGTAAACATGACAAAAATAATTTATGTATAGTTCTATGTATTGTTATCAAACAATTAAGTTCTGTCTTACACGAGGCTTGAAATAACTATAAGTCTAAATGTTGAAATAGTATATATTAGATACTGAAAATAGCAGAAGTCAGGCCAGGTTTTTTGTTGTTACCTCAGTTATCTATAATATAATTTTGGTCTCCTTTGGTTTAGAGCATATTCTATTAATATTTATCTCACGTTTCTTATAAAATATATTACATTACTAGAACGAAAAAATCCCCGCATGGTAATACCACAGAAGTAATGGCATGCTGATGGAAAACCCATGCAAAATGCAGGTAAGAAGTATTATAATTGTATATTTTATCAATAAAGCCTAATCACGAATGCATTTGCACACGCATCTCGGTGTTGTCCAATAAGGTGTGATGGCAGACAGAGAGGACCGTGTAGCTGTCTCTATCAGTAACCTAGTTCGCGGACGACGCCATGGCCCGCCACCTTGCTCGACCCTTCTCTCAAGTGTTGCATTGGCACAATTGCGTTCATTAAGAGGAAAATGGTTGGATGTGGTTTTAGCCGGAAAATCGTATTTCCTTTAACCAATAAATTGAATCACGTCAAGTGACTAAGCAATGGCTATATTCAACCATCAAAATCAGGTAAATGCAACATATAAATACAGTTCTTCGAAACGGTGAGTAAACACGGTCATTTAGAATTAACTCTGAATAACTGCTGAAGTGAATTGAAAGCTTAATACGCCAGCTGCATCCAGACCATTAAACGACGTAAACAAGGTAACAACATCTTTATAAGATGTTTGCGTCTTGTCTCAAGTACTTGTAGACCGCAAATCGGAATGTATACATCGCGTATGATATCCGAGCTGTATTGTTATGCATTAAGGAGACAAGCAAGGTCGTCTAGAGATGGCGTCACGGCACTTTCACCCGTCTATGACTCCCGACCGCCACTCTTACACAGTAGGAAACGCGCGCATTAACCTACTGACAAAGTCATCCGTGCTCAAAACGGAGCCATTGATATTTGTGAAACAACTGATTACGACGTGAATGTCATCGATGGTTCAGCAAGTTTAGTGTAAATAATTGTGTATAATGATCAGGTGTTTAGTGTAGTCAAGGCCAAAGGATGGGTATTGTGCTCGCGGGTCGTGATGAGCACCTGGAGGCATTCGGCGTGGGAACGAGGTCACGCGGGCGCACTGTTGCGCATCGCTGGCCGCGCTTCATGTACGTTTGAACCTGTCGGCAACCTCGAAATAACAACACACACTCGACATGTACTTCAGCTTGTGCATCAATCGGAATTCTTGAACAAGTGTGAAGAAAGTGGCCAAGAAACGTTGGCAGTTTTCGCCTTACGGAACTTGCGCGCGTTAGCACGTACCGCTTGACCTAGCAACATGTTTTAGCATTGATATATGATAAATGAAAAGAGAAGTCGTCGAATGAAACGAAACACGGCTCTAACGTGGGTATCTCAGATACTAATAACCTTTTCTGCAGGTGTTGTAATTTAATGGTGGCCACTGATGATGACCAACGCACGTACACTATTTACTATATCTGATATTATTCATAAAATCTGCAAAATTATTGCGTTATCGATACACCTGTTAAGGCAACGCACGATTTGCGGTGTATTTGTATTAATATATTCAAAAGGCCTTTCCAATCATGTTTCTTATGTAACTTACAATAATAAATTATACTATCCAGCGACTTTTAAATCTTTTCTTTTTGGTTTAAAAAATCTAATAAAACTTGTAGGCTCGTTTCAAAATGTACATAAAATAGCTATGAATTGGCAAATTGAATAAAATATAGTGTTGATAAGTTAAGATTAGTGAGTACGTTTATTAGTTAGTGAAATAAATGCTAACACTTATCTAAGACTTTAAAATTCTGCCGAATTGCCAATGATATCGACAACGGACCCAAGGTCGGCACTGATAGAAACTCAAATGATTAAGTAATCGAATTCTAGGCACTTGACTATAAGTATGATAACGCATTCTTAAGCAGGCGTCGGCAAGTGTCGTGACGCAACGTTCTGCGCGTCACTGGCGGATGCAAGGATGCCACCTGATCGAAATACAAAGAAGAAAGTGTACACCGAAATAAAGTAATACTTGAACTATAAACGTAGGTGGGTAAGAAACTGCTCGTGTCTTTATACACAGAACTAATCAAATAAACGATAATACAAAGAATGTGATGATAACCGACGACAAATGATATAGAAAACCTGAAGTAGGAGGAATTTCAGTAAATAATGAAACAGTAATTTAGTAAGAAAGAGAAGTGAATAACGAAAATTAATATTCGTTAGATTACATTGTATCACAAATAGTATTGAAGAGGATAGGATGATTAGCAGCCCTACCGATATCGGTGCCATGTCTGTACGCGACGATAATCATAATTATCGGGTGTGGACAAAAAGCAGCATTCCTCGCACGGCAGAATGAGATCGCATGCTTCATAGGCGAAACCTAAGCTACAGTGTTCGCGATAACATCTTTCCTATTAACTCATATTTAATCATTAGATCTAACATTGACAGGTGATAAAATATATTGCTAAAGAAACAAACAGTCATCTAGGGTAACATTCAATGAGGCTTTTACTTTTATTATTTCGCCTGCTTGTACTATTACGCATATGAATATTCAGATAATATCCGAAATATTGATTGATTAATGATCTACGTTCTCTCTTCAATTATTGAATGGTCTTGACATCCATGATTGTGCGTTAAGAAATCAGCTTTAATTCTGAACGAAATAACCAAAATGATTGGCGGATATTTATTCGTGCTCATAATAAGCTGTTACTATGTAATACTTCGCGGATAATTGTAAAAACTAACAGTGAACAATTTATTTTAATGACACGTAATCGCCAACAAAAGTGCATTTATGTGTAATCACGAATCTAGTTTCGTCCCGGAATGACTACTTAATGACGAAATAATATCAGAATGAAGGTTTAATTATGATAATGCCGACATTTTATTGCTCTTAGAAAGCGAATTGCCAACGACGAACAGTATATTAAAAGTGGTGAATTTTTGGAAGTAGGAGTTATTTGCATACGTGTAGAATTTAGAACAATGTGCAAGCATACTCGTTTTTTGTATTAGAATGATCTCACCGCCATGTGGGCTAGAACAGACAAAGTAAGACGATATGTTAAACAAATAAGTCACAAGAGACTTAGAAAAAATGAGGTGGCAACAATGAATCAGTATAACACAGAATGAGGTAATTTATTTACTGAACGTAATGTAAATATGTGCGCTATCATAGATACAAACATTGAAGAAAATTAGTAAGGTGTGAGTCAAGTTAGCCTTCCAAGTGTACATATTATGTACATGTTACAAATAGATAAGAGTCCTGCAGATGAGATATATGTAAACAATGTCGAGTTAATTACCAACATTAAAACAATGGATAATTCTACATGCATTATAGATAAAATAGTAAGTAACGTTTCATGTAAATTGCGCTATTGCAGTTCTACATTTAGCCACATCCACGAGTATGCGGGCTGGTTGTGAACAAATCTTACATGTCTACATATGGCTTCAAGTCAACAACTTGTAACACTTGACTCTAAGCGGACAATCGTGGCACACATACTATTCCTAGACTAGGAAACGCACATGGTATTCAGACTAATGCTTTGAGGCCAGTATTCTAATAATGAACAGTTACTAAATTCAGAGATTTTGTCTACATCCAAGTTTAAGATACAGATTCTTCCAACACTTAGAACCATATATAAAACATATAAAATCAACAGTACGCAGCAGGCGTTCGACCGTGGCATTTTACATATGAGAACCGGAATCTGACACATGAATGACTATGGCAAACGAGACGAAGCAGATAGATGATTTAAGAAGACGCATCGATGACTAAGCAAATGCGTGGGAAGGATTCTCCAAACAATATTATTGTTACTACAACTTCGATTAAAAAAATATCATATACAGGACGCAAAAAGGTGACAAGGATAGAAGACGTCGATGACATTAGTTTGACTAAACTTGCTGATATTTATAAAGGTTAATTTAAAATACCAAATAATATTTAAAAAAATACCTAGAAAACAGACCATCAAACATTTAAGATTTCGGCAAAAATAGTGGTGACCGCAGATTAAAAACAAGAGCAATAACTTTCATTAATCGAGACTATTAATGTTATATTGGTGTAAATACGTATCGTTTTCTAGTCGAAGATACTAGATAATCGTCAAGGAAATAAGATAAAGATCATTCCCTTATGAATCAGAGATAACTATGAAAGCTTTCCGTAATATTATCGGTCAACTGACACGACGTAATGGTTTTCCGAAAAGAAGAAAACGAAACCAATTTTCCATCCAACATTTTGAAAATTTCGTGGTACAAAAAGAATTGTGATATAATAAGCATTTAAATATTCGTTGTCAAATACAGTATAATTAAAATGTTTATCGCGGTATACACCACGCACTGAATTCGAGGCTTCGCTATTGCGGCACTGTTGCAAGCCTTATGAATGGATCGCGGATGCACTCAGTTGTAAAAATATAATTGTGCTATTCAGAAACTTAATCATGCCGTCAAAGAGAAGAACTAAATAAGAAATCTTATCAAATTTAAAACACAACTGTTTAATAAAAGCTGACATTAATATAATCATGAGAGTATCAATAAATTCCTAAGCAACACCTATGTATATATGGGCAAAGCCTAGTTTATTAAATAAAGCAAAATACGAAGTATCAACACTTGTAGTTTTACTAGTAGTGATATATTAGTTTTGGTATTAGGTACTCAGTCTTACATCAATATCGTATCTAAAATACCGATCTCTAGTCCCATCTCAGTTGGCTGGAGACATTCAAACGGTGATGTCATATTATGCATACTGATATCAAGAGTTTGCACGCTAAGATAAACGCGTACAATCAAACTACGTGTATTATTGTATTGTTTCATGTGACCCGTAACACTTAACATACGAGATACGTACACAGAGTACTCTGAAATAGGTTTTATGAATGTTCTGTGAACAAAATGAACTTTATTATTTAACTGCAGTATTGCAGCAAGTATTGTCTGAATTTTTACACGGGCTGCGGAGGATGGAAAGGTTGTGATTTCATCCGTGACTGCAAATATTCTCAACTTACTGATCATGATTGAAAAGTATGGTATTATTAGAAAGTATATAGACATAAGCACATGCAGGCCATGCTTTAATCAATATGGTGCCAATTTAGAGGACACGATTACTTCATCAAAATGTATATCCAAATACAAACATTGCTAAACAATTGCTTTTTAGCCATTGATTCACATATTTTTGTGTCCGGCGTGACTAAACACAGTAGTTGATAACTTTGATACTTGGAACTGTTACTATACATATACAAACTACAAATTCGTCATACGCTTTGTATACCGGTAGCTGATAAAACAGAGAATGCTATAATAGCCTTATATTATTTATTTGATTGATTTTATCGACAACCGAGTCTAAACTAACAGTATTTTATTCAATTTATCGATTCGAAAATTTCGTGAGACAAAAATTTTGAGGAAAATCGCGCAGCAGATAAATTGTCAATTTCACAATGAACATTGTTGGATATAATGAACGCCCAGACTTGCAGCGAAAATCTCTAAACATAAGTACAATTACTATCTACACAATGCACCATAATTGCAGTCAAATTATCTTGAGTTTATTTGCTCGTACGAGTACACTAAGCTATTTTTACAATGTCAAACATTGTTTATTTTCACAATGAAGGACGCACTGCAAGTGAGGTCATACAGAATTACATACCGATGGTGAAAGAAAAATGCATCATTTATATCTGATGTATTTTAAATCACATTCAGCCCGCGGCTGCGCCTGCTATCAGGTTATCACTACGAGGTGTAAACATACCTATTTTACGCTACATGACAGCAAATCCGTTTCATATTTTTTGTGTGAAACTCTAACAGACATCCATCTATACTCACAAACTTTTGCGATAGGATTATAAATCGACAGGAAGTTCTTGAATTCTCAGTTGACCTCTATCTATGTACTAGATTAAAAGGCATATAAAATGTGTACATCATCGCCTTAAGAAAACATTCCGCTAATAGATGTATGTACTAAAACTCCCATATCCATGATCTAAGTACTTAATATATGGGGGTGACATCATTTGGTCGTCATCGTCATAAACATGTTAGTCATATTGAGCCTCGGTATGCTTTAGGGAAGTATGTTGATGAAATTCAACAAACCGTTTAAGATAAACTTTATACAATTTTTGTTTATAGGTGTTTATTGTACGACAGAAAAGTGTGATATGATTTATGACGACTTTTGCGAATGTGTAACTCTATTTTAAGAAAAGAAAAGAATTAAAGATGAATCAATAAACAAATATAATTAAAAATGTTGTATGATTTAACTTGAACAGCATGATTAGGCATAAGTGGGCTGTGTTGAAAACTAATAAATATGAAAATCTGTAACTAATAAATATGAAATCCCGTTGCTGCAGTAATTGGATTCTTCCAATGACTGCAGCAACGGGAGATTTCAAAAAGTGACGTAAAATTCGGCCGTTCATAAATGTGACTCTGTTACCTAGATGAAATAAATCATTTTGATTTTGAATAAAGAAAGCAACCGAGATAGAGAGTCCAAAATCATTCAACAATCTCATCGACTCATTGATAGATATTCTTGATATTAATGTAACTTAGAGGGACGGTGTAAAATATGTCGAGTAGAAAAGCTATTGCCACACAATAATTATCACATGTCGCACGAGGCCGCACAGGTACGCGTTACGTAAGTGCTACACACGACATGTATATATAATATGCGAGATACGTAACAGCGGAAACCCTTAACCGTCGTGACCAACGCTAGGTGGAGTTACTTGTCATGTGTGCCAACTTATAAGAAGCTATATGATTACTGAAGCATTGATTGAAACCGAAAAAGCAGATAGAAAAGATTTGCACAGACGCCTACTTGTGAGTTTGAAAACTGAAACTGATTGCAGGTTAGATTGAGAAGAGATCATGATGATGTACCTACATAGACTTTCAGAATGTCGAATAGCTAACAAATATTTTTACAGAACATAATAATATAATAAAAAGGAAGACCAGCTTTGGTAGATTGAAGAAAAACGAAAGATAGCTAGATGGGTATCTACGTTTGAAAGAGTAGCCCAGATATAATGATAAAGAGATCTCGGTAAACATCTTCATGTAATATAGTAAATGTATTCACTGAAGTGCTTATAACAAACCGGTTGTAAACAACTCTACTTACTCATGATTGTTATGTAAACATCTTGAGACGTTCGAAGGCAAAATTATAGAGCTTCAGAACCAGAGGAAATCTATGAAACTGGTATAGATGATCACAACAAAAACGCCCCTCTTGATGTCGAAACAGAGCAATGAAAGATATTTGATAATCTGTTACAGAGATAAGCAAGATGTCAATTAGAAAAAGAATAACCTGCCATCTGTGAATTTTCCCGCGCAAGCTTGAGGGAATTGGATTACAGCAAATGTAGGCGAGACACATTAAATTGTCATTTCTTATACTTTACTTCTTTTACAGTGGCTTGTTTCCAAACAATACCTTCATAATTATGACTTAATTAGTGCCATTACACTTAGAAATATGGAGAAAAGTTTAAGGTATTTTATGCCTTGTAGCACGACTGACGAGATATAGAATAAACTTAAACACAAAAGTAGATTTAATGAAGAGGTATTATTAATTTATATACTTTACCATTAATAAGAACCAAGTGAAGGCCAAGGCTGTTTCTATCCTTCGACCTCTAGTGGATATAGAAGAATTTATTTGAATAACTAGTTTCAAAACAACATGCCACGTTATTGAAATATTGAACCTCACTTGGTAAACATAGAAATACATGTAAAATTTTTCAACATAAATCTTTACATTCCAGGTCTTCTGCTAAAGCAATAGATTCTAAGCTATCTTTGATTAAATATTAGAAATTATAAATCATAGATAGCTGTTAATTTGCTTTCAAACTAGTAATACCACTGCCGTTTTTGGAATGAGTGCCGCCACGCTACATAAATGCAAATGAGATCACTATCCAGTTTTAAAACTAAAATAGTTTCAATCTCAATACATTATCGGCAAGGTTTTACCATGTACAACCTCATGAATAAAATATATTTAGAAATATTCGATAGTAACCAATAGTAAGACACCACATAAGATAAGAAAACTCATTGGCATTGGCAAAAGCGAAGTACAAATATTGACCAAATCGGTTTCAAACTTCGCATCGCCAACTGAATTTTTATACGCAAATATATTCAGATTATATTTAATAAATAACGATTTATCAATGCCATTGACATTGTACGTGAAAAAGTTCATTCGCCATTTGGCTTCCATATGTATCAATTATAGTCAGGATTCGTTAAACGCGATGTGAGCTTCCGATCGTGAGTCATGCCTCGCTCTGTACACCCAGTCCTTGTGGGAACATCCAACCGTTTCAATCTTATAAATTACATCATATTATTTCATAATGCTTTTAACTTGATTTCAACGGTTTTTCTAATGTAAGAGCTGGAGATTTAAAGCTCGTTTCAATATAAGCAAAAAAACCATAACGGTCTGACGAGTCATTCAACATTCTTGGTTTTGTAAATTATATTCTTTATATTAAAAAGACGGGGTTTTTATTTTATTATATGTCAAAGCCAAGCGTAGTATTTCGGCCCCTTAACATATTCATCACAGGTTTTACCTCACAATAACTGCACGAGCAGTATTTGCAAATGTTCATCTCAAAGAGTTACACTTTTCTGTCGAATATAATAGGTAATAAAGACTGCATTATACTAGTGGAATGAAAAGTCGTTTGCTCACGTCCGTCTGAGTCACACCTTCATCGGCTATGGAATATTAGATGTAGGTGGGTTAAACAATCGTTGGAACGAGCATTAGAGGTCGATCAGAATATAACGACGTTTTATTCTATAGACATGTACTCAGTGAGCCATTGTAGAACGCGTTTATTTGCAAAATGTTTGAGAGAAACGGGTCGTTGTGGTTGCTATCAAGTTATTGAGTAACTGTCTCATTATCTATGCAACAATGCAATCTTAATACTACTACTATGTCCATAGAATTATTACGTTTTCTCTTTTCTTTTCAAATTCTTACTTCAATACTCAAATATAAATCTTTTTATTATGACTATTTAACGTTTCCACTGCAAGTATTTACTCGTTACGTAGTTCAAGTTTTTCTCGTAAGCAATAGTGAAAATCGCTAATGTTTATTAGCAAAGTGATTGTACTGTCTATGTCACACGTGTTGAAATTTCTTCGTGATAGAGAAGGACAGCAGCATATACATCTGTTTACATTATGAAGTGGCCGTGTGCATAGGAGAAATTAGCCACACGCAGCTGTTGAAGCGAAAGGTTTGTAAATATGTTGGACGTAAAGCCAACTACCCATTGACTCGTATCGTCAAATCTGCACTTGCAAGACCAATAAAACTGTGTTGTGCGTCATTAACGCCTAAACAAGTGTCTGTCAACTATTAACTGGACATTGAACTCCATTTAGGTTCTATGTGAATCTCTTTGTCATTGTTAAGAATCTATTTCATAAACGAGTACCGTCAAAGTGTTGTATTAAGTATTAAATAAACCCTGATCAAGCTAGACACATCCTAGATACTTAAGGGTATTTTTATGGACGAGTAGAAATCATAGCAATTTAGAATTCAGACATAATTTTATGAAAACAGTTTAGACATTGCCTTGAATATTATGTGGGCTACAAACTATACATATCTATACTGGTGTACAAAGTGCTAGACTGTATTTCTCAGATAATGTGAGATACATGCATGTGACTGGTACCGCCAATAGTAGTTTCGTGTGCCAAAAGTTTACACAGTTTTAACACGCTTCGGCGAAATAACGTAGTCTATTTGCTATATTTGCCAAATGGGTTTACTGATTATGCATAATAAACGATATTTTGTTATTACATTATAGAGGTCCTACAGTTGAACCCTGGGGGACACCTTGCAATACGTTTTTTATTTCCAAGGGAAAACCACATCAACATTTTATAAGTACTTTTTGTCCTTCAAATGATACTAACAAAAGTGTTTTTAATCTCCCCTTTTTACTTTTTGCGCTAGGTATGTAGCAATTCTAGGGTTTTATTTGTCAAACATGCTTGTTAAATCAGCGGGCCGGGTTTAACAAACACAGTGGCTGAATGAGCGTGTTTACATGTTGGCATGTGGGTAGTTGGGTAACGACCGTTGATAGGACATTTGGAGATCTGAAGGTGAAATGCGTGCCATTTATTAGGCTGATATGATTTATTTTGTTGAATGAAAATAATAATATCTGCCAGTAAATTAACACTAATAAATTCAAAAGCAGTAAAGCTACGGTATGCACTGTGACGTAAGTAATAAATTTAGAACCTAGATAATAGTAGGGGGAGCCCATGAAGGGATTTCGGGATTTACTCGAGCGCGTCAGATATTGATACCATTCATGTCCTATGTGTTTTTAATAAAGTGGGAATGTTTATCTGATCGTGGTGGTCGGTCGTTCGAAAGATTTTTATTTATTTATAGACTCACGCCTGTATCCCTGAAGGGGTAGGTAGAGGTGTAATATTACACCCACATTTCGCCATGAATTTTTTAGATCCCACGTAATGGGGGGCCAGCCTATTGCCGTACCGGGCACATTACCAGACTCTGTGCTGCTACTGAGAATTTCCTAACGGAAAAACCCAACAACACCTCGCCCGACCCAGGAATCGAACCCGAGACCTCCCAATCCCACGCGCACATTTGTGCAGCAAGACCGAGCAAGAACGAGGCAGTCGAAAGATTTTAAAATGCAAAACAAAAGAAAATTAATCGAGCGTGTCAGATTTTCTAATGGGATGTTAAGTGAACCTAAAAAAAGGCTCTTATTGAATTATCTGCCGATTTGGGTGTGACGCAAACTAGTAGTCACTATTAGAACGTGCAAAAAGAATTCGCCATTTTGAGATTCTCAAGCACGTCAGATTAAGATGTATAATTTTATATGCTTCATCCTAACGTCCTAGTCGTGCTATCTCTTAATCTGACGATTATCTGGAGGGTTTAGTGCAGCTGATTTTTAAAGTTTTGAAAATCAATAGCCGCTGATCCCACCAATGAAAAGGTATATATTATTTACATCATCTTAGCTTTGTAACCCATTAGGTATCAATGACGCTCGAGTAATTCCCAATTTAGCATCGTGGGCTCAGCTCAGCATTTTATCCTTTATTTTAAGAATATGCATAAATAATTACACTTAGTCGCGATGGCTATCTCAATATTTTTAACAGTTTGTTGAGTAAATACTTTTAATGTAAAACAATTATTACAAAACACGCTTCACTATTAGGTTAGTTAATCTTATCGAAAATGTACTAATAGCATACTGATAATAGGAACGCCTAATCCGGTAAGGACCGTAACATAAAGTTATTTTCACTGGCAAAAAATCTATTATATATATTTGTTACATCTAATTTGAGAACAACGCTACACGCCATAGAAAGGCACAAAATGTGTCAACGAACGAGGATAAAGCATTGCAGTTTTAAAAGCTGCAGTAAAAACGTTGACAATTCTTTGAAAGTACGTGGTTCAATAAACGGCTGATTCAACTTCAACACCAAATTGCCTATTAAATTTGATCGATTGTCATGGCATGCTGAACGGAAAGAAAGTAGTGTGGCCTTCTTGAATATTCATGAATTATAGAGTTGAACACTTAAAATAAACTGGTCGTCCTCACTGATAAAATAAGTAGGCTGTGGTGCAATCATATTCGGTAATGCTGAGCACACGTTGACATTGCATTACGAGGTCAGTGCCGCGCAGAGGATAAGAGTAAAGGAAAACAATTTCACAGAATTGTTTGTTTAAAGGCCAAGACAAAATGACGGAAACGCTCGCAGACGTGAATGAATTGAACGCCGCAAAAGCAATAGGCGAGAGGAAACGGCTGTTTAAGAGTTGCGTATTCAAAAAGACTATTTGGAGAACATAATTTGAGATACTATTTGATTGGAATAATGATTGCGGCATCCGGTTTTCAAAGAAGCAATTTATTAACGTCAGCAATGTATAGTGCCGATACTTTATCTCTCAAATAGAAATAAATAAGAAGCAAACTGAACTTGAACTTGATGGTTGTGGCTGCACTAAAAATAATCGTCTTACAGATTTGGTTTGCGTACACGAACATTAGCCGCCCCCTCACGACGTGCAGTAAACACATAATTTATACGCTAATACGAGTATCCAATAACGTTAGTGATGCTTTGCAATTCAAACATACTCAGATTCATCTAAAATAATGTATGTAAATAGAACGAGCTGTTAATACAACCGATCGATACTGGATTCATCGTATACAGGTTTAAGGCGGTTCATTTATAAAATTGGCAAATTGAAATTTTTATCATTAACATGTCTGTCACACTTTTCGAAAATGTACATAAATAATTTATATTAAAACTTAAAGAAGTCATAACTAACCTTTTTGTAGAGTTTGATCCAGGTGAGGTCACCCTTGGAGTCAGTGTACTGGAGTCCGAAGAACCAGACCTCTCTGAGGCCAATGGTCTTGACGACCTGGTCGAACAACTGTTTGCCGGTCGTCGTCTGCTGGATCGCGAACTCCAGCTCCGCGTCCATCGTCGTCACACGGACGTTCATCTGGAAGAACAAGATTTATTAGTATTTATATAGGAATGACAAATAATCAACATGCAAGAACCTAGGATATCTGAAAGTCTAAGTAACAACGGATTAAGATCCGGTCTTCCTACAACTGCTACAACTAGGCTACATTTCTCCATAAATAGCTATATTTACTTGGTAAAAAATCATGAATACGGTGATATTTCCATTTACAGGTTTATAAGGTCCAAGCGGATTATCATTTTCATCACGAATAATTTACTTTAAATTAATTAGTAGCAATGAAGAACATTAGTTTAAATCGTTGGCAAACCTTATTTAGATTATTTATTCAATCTTAACGGTATCTACAAGCCGTAGATGTGCAATTTATAGTCCTGATAGAAAAAGTTAAGCTCACGAAGTCTTTAAAATATAAGCAAACTCAGTCATCAACTTCTATCCTTTAGAAACATAGTACTTTTGTGTTGTTGCCTACACTGAAGGATTTTTGGAAGGTTATGGCCATTTGGTTTGTGTCTTCTAAATATATCTTGCCTTTTGTTGCACACATCTATACGCAGTAAATTCAATATGTCCGCCCTTGTTCGACCGCAAAGACGACCTTAAGTGTCACTTCATATATGGCGAATAAAACTTA
Organism: Euclidia mi; assembly: GCA_944739405.2. Lineage (NCBI taxonomy): Eukaryota > Metazoa > Arthropoda > Insecta > Lepidoptera > Erebidae > Euclidia > Euclidia mi. The sequence continues at coordinate 89,509,546 of OX123184.2, forward strand.
GTAAAGGACGCTGTATTGTTTATCCCAGATGTTTACCACCTGGGTATTATTACATTTATCTAATACCCCGTATATAGAAATACATATATTTTACATCAGATAAAGCATTGGCAATGTCGGATCATCGTTACAGGGATATCTCGGTTGCTTCAGGGACTTTTCCCTGTTTTTAGTACGCCTAGACATAACTGGCTGACTAGGCCAAACCCTTAGCTAGAATATTAGCGAAAGTCATTTCACCTTAGCAACTCTAATTGATAGCTGTATTTTGTGGTTATAATACGGTTAACAGACAAGAAAACAACCGAGCAAACTTTACAATAACATAAAATAGCTGTACTGGTAACTTTTGCAAAAAGTTGTTTCTTGTGTTATAACTACAAAAGATTAATAAGACAGCTTAATTGAACGATGGATACAAAACATTCAGTTTCTTAAAATAAAACTAATATCCATTCATTCACATGAAAACGAATGACAAGATAAACAGAGAATCGCAAATTGTTACTAAAAATATCGGACAGTGTTGATTCGGCGCCAAGCGGATGTGATCTTCCGGGCCGATTATGTCATCTGCACTATACATTACTTGAACTATAGCTGTTTCATTGTACTATCATTCGTTTATGACCTCGTTTAGATATTTTACTTTTATGGTAAAAAAGAGAAGAGATCGTTTTATGTCAGTTTTATGGCTTTGGCGACCCCTTTGCGTTGGAAGCGTTTTAACTCACTCTATACATCTTTCAGTTGGTCGCTCGTGTCATGAAGAAGTACTTGGAAAGGATTATCATTCCATTGATTTATATCGAAAGATATTAAAAATACCTAACTTAATGAACGATGTACATACGTAAAACGCAAAATGGTGAAAATATTTTCTTGTGAAAAATAATTATAAGCATCGTGATTCAGCTTTAATGGTGTTTAATACACCATCAATAAATAATTGTTATTTGCACGTGCAATCTAGCTTTTAATGCAAATAACTAACCATTGTGTAACATTTGTAATATTTATTTTTGACCAGATTGGAGACATCCTAAAAACAGGACAGATGAGAAGTACCCTGAACAGAAGAGCATGCATGAGGAATCTGATGGGACTAAATGAAGCAAGAGAGATATGTCAGGATCGTTGCAAATGGCGTTCCGTAGTCTCTTTCTACCCCTCCGGGAAACAGGCGTGAGTCTATGTATGTATGTATATTTATTTTATCAATGACATAGAAGATTTGTGATTATTATAAAATTATAGATTTTAGGTGTGCTAGCAAAGAAACATAGTGTTAATTTGAGAATAAAGTATTATACGTATACACTGCTGTAGTTAGGGTGCCATAAAGAAGCTCAATTAAATATAAATAATAATCATACATTAATTGGCACATTCTTCTTAAAATTAAACTATAATAAGACTTATAAGCGAAAGTATTTAAACTGTCAGATATGTTGGAGTAAGAAGATGATTTATAACAAAATGAGAATTTTAATTAAGCCATTGTCTAGTAAAAATTAAAATAAAAAGTGTTTCACAACAGTATGATATAACTGAAAGTGGAGCAAAAGATAACGTAACTTGGTATAAAAACGCCATAATTGTTGTGTCGGCAGTTGCCAGTGAATATACATCGGATCCTAGTAATGAAAACATGATTACACTGACAATAGCCGCTAGTCAGACGAAGATAATATCTTAGCTGTAACAATGGTACACGACTCATTCAAAGTATTTAGAAGTACATACTAATAGGTAGTGCAAAGCCATGTTTTAAGCCTATCGATATGAGACTATCCGTTAGAATTGGAAATATTTGCATTTTTTTAACTTTCATCAATATTGAAAATTGTTCAAGCATACATAGTAGAGGGTTAGGCCGTGGCTAAGCCGTCCCTATACGGTATGATATTGATCCATACAATTCAATTGCTCGAACGGTCATGACAGACAATTTTTAAAAGAGATACTTTTCATTGAGTTGCTGACAGCCACAGCTGTACTTATTTCGAATACTCGAACAGTTCCTGTAATTCTATGATAGAAAGCTACAAGTTCACTAAACCAGACGCATCTTGACTTCTTCAAATTGTCCGTGCATTTCCGCTTCATGTCAATATTTTAATTCAAGATCGTGCAAACGCAAAAATAAGTTGAAGTACAAATCGTAACATCTGAAGATAGAATTTGGCAGCACACCAAGAGGATGAACTCAGGATCTTTCAAGTTATTCTCATTCATTGCTAATAATACATCTTTCTAAATTCGGTTTCCAATGTTTACTATCTTACTTTCACTCATCTTACTGTTTTTATTCCGCTATTTCGATGTTGGAAAATTTAACCGTCGGTATCGATACTGCTTACGTCCCTATTGCTATGTTGTAATTGAATCTCAACAATTCTGTGTACCCCTATAATTCATAGCTTATCAAGCGACCCGCATGGTTAAGTATTTTAAACTGTACCAACGATACCAATTATGTGGTGAATAAGGTTAAGGAAAGGACAAGCGATAGCAACCAATAAATATATCTGTCGTTACTGAAACGTTCTCAATGTCGTATGTTTAATTTGATCTAGTTCTTGTGTGAAATGTATGCAAATTCAATGGCGTCAAGTCATAGTGACTTTGGTGCTCGGATGCATATTTTACACGCTTCAGAACGATTTTGAGACAATTCGTCAGAACAATTGTTTCATTCGCATGTGTGCCACAACTTTTGCCACATTAAAGAATCAGCACAAATCACTTGAATTATTTTTAGAAATGATATGACGTGTTGGTTTTTGCATAAAGTATCTTTCTGAAACCTGGTACTGAAAAGTAACTGTAATATTTAATTGTATGAAATGTTTGCAAACAAAAATAGCATCGCAGAAGGCCATCAATCAGTTGGTATCTGTTTATTTCCGTCGAAGGGTAAAAACATACGAACCAGATTTATTTCGAAAGATTATTTATACACAAATAAATATAAAAAAACAACACATCTTTTTTCGTAAGGTGGCAATATCGGACAGACTATAAAAATATATATCATACTTGTCAATATCTGCAATAAATTGCGAGAATAGTGAGAAATCCTTTTCAAAAATGTAGAATGAAAACTGAATAATTCATTACGAAAGTGCCATAGTAACCGGAAGCCCAGAGACGAGTCGAACAGACGAATCTTATTGCTTCCGATTGACGAAAAAATACCAAAGACTAGTTCCGAACGACTCATCTGGGTTGTTCGTGGTTCGTTTCAATTTTTTTTTGACTCTGACGATATTTTTGTCAGCAAGGAGGGTGGTAATAGTGGCATCCAATTTGAGCACGATTAGGTCATAAAAATATGATTCAATGTTCATTGGTGTGGTCTGCATTATAATGTGAAATTTGTACTTATACTGGTGGCCTTACTATGCGTCAGCAAAATTCGTATCCGTCGTTTGAAATGAGTCATCATTTGGACTAGCAATTTTATGTGCCACCTTAAGTTTGATATTTGGAATTTCCTGAGAATCTAAAACAGGTATAGAAACAAATACCTTTCTCGCAATCGAAAGTTGCATTGATTCAAGATTATAATCTGAAGTATTTATTTGCGTACTTTTATTTCGTTTTTATATTGTCGTCAATGCGGTTATTAATTATTACTATTAATAAACTAGAAAATGAGTTGTGGTAATTCCGAGAGCAAGTTATATATAATAGGTATGCTACGTACCTTTGTTATTATTGTTATTTACAATGGAAAATAATAAAGCTTTAGAGCTCTAATTCATCTTTACACAGACATATTTCGAATAATTCAAGTAGTCGCCTCGAAATTCAAATAATGGCGAACTTACATCAATAAACCAAGAAGGCAGTAGTACAACATTCCACCTACTTTCTAAGTAGCGGTATTTAGTAAAACATTCGGGACGTAGCAGTCAAGGACGGCGTGATAATGGAGTAGTTAATACGCGAACGCATGACTCACCTTCTAGATTGAGAAACTGGCGAGATAAGGTGGTATAACGAAAGGCGTGTTATCGGCTGTGTAAACGACGGATGTTTGTGCAAGCGACCAACAACCTGCTTGCTTTGCTACGCGCGAAACTTGTCGCCAGAAAGTGTACATGTTTCTGAGAGAACGGAAAATTGTTTAAACCTTTGAGTTCAAATAATGCATACCATTGTAGTTTCTATGTATGGCCCAGCTTTTTCTGTTTGTTAATGTTTATAGCATATTGCGAGAGACCTGTACGAAGCAGAAACTGTTCAAAGAGATTAGGAAAGGCTGATGATTTGCGATATAAAATCCATACAATAGGGTAGTTTCCAGGGTCAAAATAATTACATTTTATTTAGTCCGTATTTTAGATTATAAAAAAATATTGGACACGTATTTTTTTCTTTTTTCGATTAAATAAAAAATAACAAAGATATAGCCCTTTAAAGTTACGTGTGACGTCATCTAGTGCGAAACAATGCAGCACGGTGTGACGTTATACGTAACTTTAATGAGCTATATCTTGGTCATTTTTGGTTTAATTTACAAATAAAAAAATACGTATCGCTTATTTTTGAATAATCTAAAGGACGGACTTATAAATTTTTTTTGTCAACTAGCCTATTATCTACCGGTAATCTGTAACTCCATAAGTACCGTAACTTACAGGACGGTAATATAAATGAACAAATGCTTTCACATTAAAACCAACCGAACGAGTCGTTCGTATCAATATCGTCCTGAAACATTTATTGCCCTCGGAGACTACTCAATGAATAAACGATGCCGACCTTGATTCATTCCCCTGATTGAGTCTGTTCGATGCATTATAGAAAATATCATATCGTTGACGTATCGAGTATGATTTAAGGGATACACTGAATAATATTGCCAGCTTTTCTAGTAAGCGATATTATTTGAGAGCATTATTCGCCAGAAGTCCTTAGAAACAGTTTAGTCACCGATCAGCAAGCACTTTCAATTGTGTTTGCTACATATCGTTCCGAGTATCTTACAAAACTATTAAAGAAAAATGCCTATAAGGTAAATACAAGAAAACGAAAGGCATTTTGCCGAGAAATAACCATCGAACAACCGAGTACAAGAACCTGACTAACTCTCTCGCGTGATGGATATCCGTAAACAGCTTCCACCGCTTTAAGATGCGCTATTACCTTGTTTAATGTATGACTATTATCCGATTAGAAAATTGTGAGTTACTGGCAATACAACGTCGATAAATATCAGTATTTATTGACTGTTGCCAAGCATTCACATAGTCACACCGAAACAGGAAAATACTTATTTACTTACAATAAACTGTGACAATATGGAAGGCTTTATGAAATAATTGGAAGAGGATGTCGTGGTATTATTATTGCTGCGGCATTTCTATTTTGGTGTATGACATAATTTTTGATAAAGGTAAATAGGTACAAGTAATGCAAATGCCGAGGTTTACCTCATTTATACCATATAATTACATTTTACGTAAGTATATCCAGCAAACATAATTTAAGTTTTCACCGAGATAATGCTTTTTGTTAGGATATCGTACAGGTAGGTAATGATTTACCCTACGAGCTATAATGTTTTTTTCACTACTTCGGATTCTGATACTCAAAATTTCCCGAGTGAAGAATACATTCCAAAAACAATATGAGTACTTATGACATTCTAAAAATCTAAAACCACCTATAGACCAACAAACAACAAAATTATTTAGATACTATACTATATTGATGTCACGTGGATAAAAGTTTCCAGTCATGAAACAAGCCGAAAAACCAATAACTACTTAACGAAAAAGAAAATGAAATGAATCGCTAGAATCCCACTGGATTCTACATGTACGTTCCCTATCTGACGAACTTCTTATAGGAAAGCTTGCTCTTCAATTCTGCTGCTTTGAAGTTCTTTTATGTAAATTCTTACAGCAATGACATTGGTTAGCATGCTACCATTATGATATATCAGAATGGATGCAGTTAATAACCATATAAAATGCATTTACAAATGCGTTACCGGTACGCAGTGACCTTCGCGTAGGCCATCTGTATTTTCTGCTAACATAATATACTACACGTAATTACAAGGTAGAACGAGGTAAGATCGCAACGATCGATAAATAGTGGCGGATTGCCAGCTTATCGTCCATGAACATAGCAGTTATCCATTTCACCTCATTGGAAACTTTAACTATAAAGAATTACAAAAGTTATTTCCTTCCCTATCCGTTATCCAAAAGTGAAGAAAGGTCAACAAAACGAGGCCTAAATCCAATAATGGTAGTGAAAACCCTGACCGAATATGCGGAATGCTGATGACAAACAGCAACTTAAGAACAATAAGGAATTGCGAAATATATTTTCCTTCCCCTATACGTTTTCAGAGGCAGAAGCCCCTTGTGCTGGTCTGACCAGATCCGCTCTGCTTTGAACACCTCGGTCTACGATGCCATCCATGCTGCCGAAGATAGAGTGAGCTGGCGCAAAATAGTCCAGGAAAAAGTTATCCTAAAAAGCCACGACCCACAGCATTGAGGACAAACGACGCAAGGAGGAGGATACGTTTTCCAAATGTGAAGATAGGTGATCGGCGAAATGAGTCCAAAACCCAATAACGGTAGCTAAAACCCTGACCGAATATGCGGAATGCTGATGACATAATCTAACATAGCATCACGTCTGTTTATTCTAAAGGCTTAAGAGATACCACGTTCAGATAACGCTTGAACATAAAACCCTCACTGGTCGCAATATTTTACTGTTTATCAGAAAGTTTGAAAAAACTGCTACTGAGAATGTTCTTAGAGAAAAAGATCTGGATGTGTAATCTGGAATATCTGGAATACTCAATTGAACAAGAAAGAGGCTTGGCAGTAACAGTTTAACCAAATTCATTACTTACACATCAAAACATTTTCAACACTGTCATATCTGTCTGTGTGAGTTATTCTAATATTTGGTGGAAATCCGTTGGGCATCAAAACAAAATCATTTTTGTTTACCCTACCAATCATCTTTACCATCACACTTAGAACAATTTTATATTATAGGTACTATTAAAACTTCACACTGGTTTCTGACCGCATCTTTACCGAAGAGACGTGACATCATCCCAAGTATGTACAGAGTCGGTTATAGATAGCGATATTCAATGTAAATATCAATCGCGTATGGCGGCCGTATGTGCCGTCTATTTATGGGAAACAGGCGAAGGATTGTGTAAATTTTCTCTACATGCTTATTATATTCATAGAAGAATAATATTACATTGTACCATAGTTAATGAATGGCAGATTTTACTAAAAACAGCAAGCTTGGTCGTCTAGTTTAGTATATCGTCTGTAGTAACGGTTTTGAGTACAAGATCATTTCTATGAACAGTAAATTTTCTATTATCTACACCTATAGCAACTTTATTATGCAATATTCTAAGTCCAAAAATCTGATATTCAAAGAACTTCGTGATTCAACAAATGTACCTACACATGCTCACACTTACGTCATTAAATCAACGAAGTTATAAGAATTTTAAATTATCGTTATAGTCGTGACTCAATTCTATGAATGAAGTTGAATCAAATTCTTCTAACTACCATTCAGCACTGATATCAGTTACTTGTACGAACGTCACTGAAGTAATTACAAATTCTTGTTTTCATCTCATTAATACGTTTGCGTGAAAATCTTTATTATTTATTTATACTTGCTAAACACGTCCCAGGTAACAATAAGGTTATTACAAAAGACTCGACTATTGTTACAGTAAAATATTCAAGAATCAAAAACATGGTGGAACAGTGTCCTTGTACATCTCAAAGTAGGAAGTGAAGTAAGGTGACCAAGGTGAACTCATGATAATTACGAAGATACATTAAATATACTTGTTGTGTATTGACGACATAATTATTAACTTTGAACTCATGTCGGAGGTCGAGGCGCCGAGAAAAACGTTGTAGCAACAACCATTTCGTAATAACATAACTGATATTATTAACAAAGAATCTTTTTTGTTACTCAACATACAACTAACTGTAGAAATAAAATTCGAAAACGAATTTACTAAGCTCAACCAATATTCATAGTAGAATGAAAGGAAGGTTTATTCAAAAATCAAACAAGCAATAATGCAGATAAAACGTTGGGTCTACAAAAAACGTCGGCACTAACAATTTTAAAGATAAACACATGACATAATGCACAGTAATAGTTGATACTGGATTATCAATTTTAATACGAGGAGATAAAGGTTTAAATTGAAAGAAATTTGATAGGGGCAAAAAATCCGGTCGTTAGACAGGAAGGGCAAGGGGATGTAATAAGGGGTAGCAACAGGTGTCCGGACAGATGCATGCAACACGTGGCTAACGTGTCAGGAACACCTTGCGGGAAATACAATTACCTTTTGTTTTGAGGCAAGAACAAAGATTTTTGGTGTGTATATTATATTACAATTATTGCCAGTAATTTAATTGTAGCAGCGCATATTTGAAACGAATCAAACAGCGTTAAGGTTTCAGTCCAAACCAATTAAAATCACACACCTCCGTGATTCGAATTTAGCACTTTCGGAAAAAGTAAGGCTCGAATTCAAGGTGATAGAGAAAGATATTCCATTATGTGCTTTAGAAATCGCAACAGTGTGTGGGTGAAACGTAGTGAAACGGCACTACATGGGCATAGAGCATATCGACCATCAAATTAAATTCAAGCTCAGTAATGAATGAGTTATGGAGTATCACGTGCATCCATTGTGCAAGCGGCGACTGCATTAATTGTCGCTTTAATCACTTCACTTCAAGTACTCTTGTTTTTCTATCTACATTAAGCTGAGCCTCATTAAGAACAGCTGCTGACCTCAGCAAATGATTGTATTGTTCTCGTTCGTTGATCGTTGTCTGTGCTTTACGTGAGTGCATTTACGTGCAGTACTTCATAATGCATCTCAGCCACGAACGTCCTTTTAACCTCTATCTTAATAAAAATCATTTCCTATTTCGACAATTCTATCAATCAACAATCTCAGTAAAATAATGATTTAATATCATGTTTTCATATGCAAACGTGACGATAAAGTTCGAGCTGTAACTAAAACTGGTGTTATTCAAATTGCCAAGGCTCTGGGCAACACGGCAGTTAAAAGACAGCAATAGAATAAATTGTCGGCACATATGTACATGTACCGTGCAAACTAAAATTATAATAAATGAGCGAGCAAGCTTATGAAAAAACATTAAACCAGCCTCTGGGAACTATTGTTAAGTATCTATTCAGTATTCTCGGAAATTAAGCTGCTATAACCGAATTTTATATATAAACAGTTTATTATGTAATTAAAATAATCATCAGATGTTTTAACAACGTTAAAACCAAGCAATTTAATTTAATTTGAAGGCTAGACGAGGAACGTCAGCAAAAACTATTTTAAAACTATAAGTGATTAAATGTTTTTCAAAACCCTAGCAATGTTGCAGATGAGGAAAACCTTGAAAATCTTAATACATTAGATGTACGTGATTTAAGTGACGCTGATGTAGCAAGTTTTAGTCGCAGTGTGGTTAGTACTAGTTCTAGTCATCGTAATGATATGTCAGCACCTCCGGCCTTCGCTGTTATTCACGTGATGTACATTTGTACCAAAGATTATTTACGTGACAAACTCTACTGAAGTACCTACTAGAAACATTGAAATTCTATAATTAATTGATCAGTTCGTAAATCAACATGCTAGATCAGCGATAAGATAGTAAATAATCATTACAATTGTAACGTCAATATCGATAAATAAACTTAGTACAAAATTACACATACTATATGCATGTCTGATAAACACATTAAAATACTTTAGCTAGCCGTAAAAAACAAATTCGATAACGATCTATGAACACAATGTTACTTTTTTTTTTCATCACGAAGCTGCAAGACAAAACTCGCCAACGAAAGCGAGAGTACCAGACCCTTGGCGAAACAGGAAAGTGATTCTGTCTCGCTCCAACATACAACATGAACAGGGATGGGGTATAAAAAGACGGTTACGACCGTTTGCGTGATGCAAAATAAATATTAAAGCCATGACTGACTCCATCTTGAGTTTGCGGGTTTGTGCCGCGATGACATCACCGTAACTTATAATTTCAGTCAACATATTTCTCGACGATCTATACACTAATGTAATTTATTCGTTTGACGAAATACTCGGCCATGGTGACTTCAGCAACAGCCTGTTGCTATGCCGGCATTAATATTAATTGCTTGTAATCGCACTTACTTATGACGAATGTCTTATTGCTGGATGCGATACGATGATTTATGATAATTAATAAATACAGGTGACTAAGACGCCTTGCGAACATACGTGCTGAAGCTTAATTTGGATGACCTTTGAACCAGGAACATGGAGTTTTTCAGCTATCGTGCTTCTGCCGGCGACGTAGTTGCAAAAAGTGGTTATGTACGTCATGTCTGATCGAGAAGGTTGTGGTTCGACCCTTGATCATTATGTAACTAACCTGTTTGCCTCCGGCGACCATGGTGGCAGCTTTTAGGGTCACACGCACTGGATAATGTCACAGGCACAATCACAAGGTTGTATTTAGAGTATGGGGGTGTCGGGGTGAGTGGCACGTAAGCCGCGTCTGCCGGACGCGGCGGTAGAGTTTGAACTGAACGGTCGGTGTCGCGCGGTCGCGCCGGTGCCGGTACTACCGCGGGGATGCGCGCGCGCCCCGAGCTCAAGGCCGCCTTGCGCGCTCACCTTAGCTCAGTCTCACGCCTAGTCTTGCTGCTTTTTCCCTCATCTAAATCCAATTGTGATACAATCGTCGGTGGACTCATCGCTCATTACGTGTACCAGTGTAGTGACTGTCGCTCGGCTACCAATTAGAGTCTGCACAGGTAAGATATTCTTATAAGGTATGCAAATATTTCTCTGCACGCACGATGAGAGCTCTGATTAAATATGACTTGCTAATTATAAACACCTGTACTTGAATATTTTGTTATGTAATTGGTTAAGCTTATCGGAGCGTGAAGCCCCCGTTGAGGGATGTTTACCGTGCTTTTTCTTTACCTTTTCTTCTCTTCATAGTATTTTTATGAAAAATCAACATTATCTTTTACTAAATGAATGTACTTAGCACATATTTTATTGTAAAAAATACTGATACGGATCTGCCGCTGTTTGACGAAATGCCGATTTATTTATGAATGGCAATTTAAGCATGGTCTACTAAACGGTGTCGCCAGAACCGGTATCTTTTAAAAATACTTTTGCTTATTTCCTAGGTGATAAGTCCAAGGGCTTTGAAGAGTTTCTCTTGACACACACAACCAATTATATACAATCCTACATGACAATCATCTTAGCGACCTTCTAGAACGAAATTATCATTATTTAAAATGCTATTTAAGTTAACATCAGGTCTCATTGTCTCATGAAATAATTCCGCCACAGCATTTTCTCGCCTTGTTAATACGTAAATCGCATAACAGTTACAGCAATTAATTAACATTTTATCGTTGTTCTTAAATTAGTTTTTTAATGTCTACTAATAATTTTACGTTGCCAAGGCTTTTAGGAAATGCAAAATACATTGGTCAGGTCTTGAAGGTGATTTTGTAATCTATTTTCTTGGTTGGGAAAATTGTTCTCCAGGTTCTAAGATTCGCCACGATATTCGTTTTACTGATAAGGACAGTCACAGAAAAACCTTATAAATCTGGTATTCATTCAAAAACTTGAACTATAAACGTTTATAAGTGTTACACTCTATCTGATCTATTATACTTCTTCTTTTTTAATGACACATCCTACGCTAGGAATAAATCCTGTGTCGCTAAGGACTTTACAAACATTTAATCAATAGTTTATGTCCAAACCTCAGATGAACTTCTTTTTAGTTCATCTGAGGTCCAAACTCGAAAAAACAACTTGTGGATCACACAAAGTGTTGTTTCGTGTGATGATGATGGAACCCACGACAAGAACTATCTATTCTGTGCCCACGACGCTTGACGAAGTAGTAAACACAGTCCGAGCTATCAAATTCAATAAATAACTCACAATTTATAGACAAATTATAAAAATAATCATGTCTATAAAATAAAAAAACCCTGCCTATAAATTAAAACGCATTTAAATTTTACATCAATTATGTCATAATTTATGTGTTGTACAGTACAATAATTACATATTTGCAGGACACGTGTAAAACCATTCATATGAGGGGTAAACGTGTCCATTGTTGAATAGTTATACTAAATAACTAAATTGTCGTTTATTTTTATCTACTCACGGAATCTTCCATAGTAACGTAGGACGGTAGGTACAAATAGTAAGAACATCATCATTATACGAAATGTTTGCATAAACGAAGATGATGTGCGAAAATTCGATCAGTACATTTTTAGCCTCTTAGATTTTAATTGTAATTTGCCGGGGCAGGTCACCGGGGTAGTTGGGACTCACCCGAAAGCTCCCTATGTTTGGATTGGATAGTCTTAGGGTGTTATTATAAATATTGTTTCCGAGCAAATTTTCTAACCATCTAAAGTCTTGTTCCATATGTTTGTGACTTGTGTGAATGATATTACAAGTGCGTTAATCGTAGTGACATCAATGTTTTGCAAGAGTCCGAGTTTATTGTTTGTAAACATCTTTAGACAAGGATGTTATTAGTGAAAGTGACTACTGGACTACTGGTAACACGATATTGGCAACAGCATGTTGGTAATTTCATAATTTAGTTCGTCAAACTCATCATCATACTAGTACTGTCCTGGTTGCGATCCTAGAATGCTTTGGAACACTGGGTCCGCTAAATTATAATACTTAACTTAATGGATCAGAATAAGTATAAATTATTTCTTGGTTAAAGTGAATCATCATCATTGTTCAGCGTTATAGAGCTAACCCAGTTGCATCCAAGACGTACAGGCCTTGGAGCCCGGGGTGCGTTGACTAGTCTACCCAGACAGTCCTGTCTTGAGTCTGAAAGTTGCGTTTTGCCCACATTTGCCTTTAGTAAAGCTGTATAACTGGTTTCTAGGTTATTGATTAATAATCCTCACTGTCATTCCAAAAACAGTAGGTTTGATACCAATAACAAATCTTTGTGTGTATGAGCGCAATGATGTGGTCAGGATGTTCTATCTATAACATGTGTGTATGAACGTGTAAGAATTGTAAAGTAGATATCAGATACAGTTTCTGGAAAATGTTAAGTTTTATTGACGATAAATCGTACGTATTTCTTAATAAAATATCACGTCTACAACAGACTCAACCCTTCCACAGTAGACTTTACGAATATTTAACGACCGCCAATGAACAAGATAGGGAACAACCAGGACTATATTTATTTATTCAGCTGCATTAAAAAATAGAAGGTTCTAAATTAGGATGTATTTTCTTACGCTTGGCACATCAATACTCTGTCAATTTAATAAACCGATTTCGAAATTATTTTTTTGGTTCAGAAGGATAGTATATCCTAACGAAATAAAAAATAATGATATACCGCCCGATGGCCCCGTCCTAATTTGAGGAATGAATCTTGAATTTCGGATTTTATAAAAAAATATTTGATAATTAGGTATGTGTATCACGCAAATGTTTCAAGTAAGAATTGAATTCACGACACTCAGTGACAACTAACTACTTAAATCATTAAGTCACGGCTATCAAAATAACATTCCATTGAATTTATATCACTAAATTATGTTTTTCGTTGTCAGCGAGCGATGGAGCGCAGCATTCTCTATGTAAAACTAGTAGATCGAGTCAAAATACTACACTGCGCTCTAAAACACAAATCGCAGATGTGTCCCAAAAAGCAGGCAAATTAAAATATGACTGGGCCGGTCATGTCTGTCGTATGTCTGACGATCTTTTCGGCTAAAACTACCACTTTGTGGATCCCAGATCGAAAGCGGCCTCGCGGCAGACCAAAGATTAGGTGGCAAAACGATCTTACAACGAAAGAGTGGGTAACAACAGCTCTCGATAGAGAAAGGTGGAAAGACGGTAGGGAGGCCTTTGCCCTGCAGTGGAACAAGTTAAGCTGCAAATAATAATAATTACGTTTTCTACCTTATAGGCTTATGATGCGAATTTCTAATCATTAATCAATAATCGAATAAAGCTATGAACAGAAATGACTAAGGTAATTATTTTTCTCGTGTTTTTATCTAATGCAGTGACGTGTTAGCAAAGGTGTTATAATGACGATATACGTAATGCAATTACGTTTTTTTTCGTATCATATTTCTCGTAAACCATTCCAGCATGCCACAACTTTACATTGAAGTGTACATGTCAAGTCAAGAGGTACAATTGCAGTAAACAAACCGAAATCTACTGTTATCATTCATGTATCGTCATATCAGCCGAAATAATTCCATTGCTAGACATAGGCCTCCCCCAAGGCTCTCACAACTCAACATGGACTGATCTTGAGCCACCCACCATCTTTAATGTATAAACTTTTTAAAACATAATGTTATTTTAGAATCTTCTTCGCCTTTCTAAGTTTATCTTCCTTTTTAATGGATATTGATATGCTGGGTCGTCAAAAGTAGTGCCAATAAAATGGATATGCATTATGGTTTGTTTACAAATCTTTATCAATGTTTACTTTACGTAGAAATATCATCAAAGGTATAAAAGTCCATGTACGTGATTTTGGATGGTTGTATCGTCCCAACTAATTGACTGTAGCTTTGATATGAGTTCTGGTGGAATTATAATATGATAATTGGTAATTCAGTTTGATCTCAAAGAGATACACTCTTCCAACCTTTTCTACTATGGGCACCTGGGCATGTTTGTTTTCTCTATTAGGTATCTAGCAATGGGACAAATTGTGACACCAAAATGAGGACGTTTGACACTATAAGGCACGACATCTATAGCAAGTCGTCTACAAAATAACAAAGTTAAAGTCGAAATCATTTCTCTAAACACTTGGATCACTGTGACGCGTGACGCTTAAAAACTTTTAATTTACAAATTAATTACTTGAAGATTATACCTTAACATTTCGTACCACGTTCGCAATGCACCTTCCCTAAGATCACGTTTGAAAACGTATATTTCGTTTGTGATTATATTTAAAGCCTACCTAAACCTATGAATGCTTATCTGACAGCGCCACATAAAGTTTATTCAACCGTTTTTGTTGATAACAAAATAATATTGTGACGCGTCTCTAATGTTAAATTCAAAATATTATAAAATAACGTATATTTTAAAGTGACCGTTACTGTATGCATGTGAGTGTTGGAAAAGATCAATGTGTGAGTAAAAGGTGTTTGTAGGTGCGCAAGTTGACTTGATTCACACCTGAAATCGAAGTAAATAGGGCTTTGGATTGGATACTATGGCATTGGATATCTAAGTAATAAACATTGTTTGCATTGCAAGGTTATCCGGTTATCCGTGTGGTGACGGATTAAGAATACGGAATGTCACCACCCCATATCATCCCATGGGTGACGTAAGAGCCGACAGAGGGACCATATTATGCAGAGAACAGCACTGTAAGAGAAGGAAAACTTGATACAAACCCTATACCAACCCGTTTGGTCAGCGTGGCATAGTAGGCCAATGCTTCCTTTCAAAGGAGAGGCCTAGTCCAGCAGTGGACTGTTGAAGGCTGATGATGCATTGCAAGGTAGGTTTATCCTTTAAGTACGATTTATAAAAATAATAAGATCACAGTCCATTTCTTCTCTTTTTTAATTCGATTTTAGATTTTAATTTCTGGGTCGGCAATTCGGAATGTACCTACTAATGTTATTTAGTTTGCGTTATTTTGTCTCAAGTCTCTATATGTGGTTTCTCACGCCAAATTTGATCAAATCAGTGGTTCGGACGCGCTTGAGTAACAAACATGCAAACTTTCACATCTACGGTATTAAGTAGGATTAAGTAACTCATGTCATGCCTAATACTTCTTTGATCTGTTGACTAATGTTGTGACGTTATTAGTCAATATTATAATTACAGTAGCGACCCGCCCCGACTTCGCACGGGTGCATATAAACCTTCCTCTTGAAACATTCTATCTATTGAAAAAACCGCATTGAAATCCGTTGCGTAGTTTTTAAGATTTAAGCATACATAGGGACAGACAGACAGAAGACAGACTTTGTTTTATACTATGTAGTGATAATTAGGATGTTGACACTAATAATAAATCCATGTTATGTTCTAAATTAATGAATTAATAATTTCTGTTCGAATACGTTTACTCTGATCACTATTATAGTGATACTTAATTAGAGACACAGCATAAGCCCAGCAAAATAAAAAAATGAACTTATTCTCTTTTACTTTACGTCATACTCCGAAGTGAAAAAGTTTTTAACTTTTGACATTAAATATTTTTTTTAATTTCATGGGGTTGATTTACATAAAATATTTGTTTATGACAAGCCGTCGGTCCCGATTGTCATGAAGATCTTTGACAATCGTTGCAGGGCGTCAGTGCCGTCTAATAAACTGACACTAGCCTAAACCATGGAATTTAGCTATCCCTTCGGGATGCGGAGGTCAGACAGGCAGTCGCTCCGTGGAAAAGCTAATATTCAGCCAAATCCGGTTAGAGTAGTGAGCGGACCCCAGGTTGAAACTGGGATAACGCTAAGAGGATGATGATGATGATTTGTTTATGACAAGTAAAGCTTTATCTGCGTACTTGTATATTTATATCATCAAGCAGTGGTAACAATAACTGATGAAACAAAACAATACGACACAGCCATATATGAGCGATAGATTAGCTGTCAAATGAATGTCAAAACGTAGAAATTATTCACTGTGCTTCTCGATGTTTTCGCGAGCAGTTTGAAATCATTATTTAATTATTTTAGTGGAATGTATTTTTGCCTTTAGGTGTATCTAAAGAATAGAAGCAGTTTTGCGAATTCGTCACCATCCTTATTTCAGTAATTAACGCCATTACAGGAAATCCAGAGACGGATATGAGTTATTGTAAAAGGACCAAGCTCGTGATATGGTTTAATAATTTGGTTAATCTTTTCATACGTAATCATTTTGAATAATTTTTAGTCATTTACATGATATCTTACATTTATATTGTCTATACATTTTAGTAGGATTTTCCTCAAATTACTTAAAGCAAGCGAAACCGCGTGTACATCTATGTGTCTATAAATAAACATAAGCAAAGCATTGAACTTCGGACTATTCTGCAATGACAGGTATAATAGTAGAAATCATGAAATTCTTAGTAGCATTGCGTGATTATGAAATATGACAGATAAATGGCAATAATGCCAAGAATCAAGCATAAGTCTATACTTATTATAAAATGTAATCGTGTGTCTGTATGAATGCTACTAAATTACTAACTCAAAAAGTAGCCACGGACTTTTATAAGGTTTTCACTTATGCATAGTGCGATTCCTAAGGGAGGTTTCGGTGTAAAATTCACGTGGTCAAAGACGTGGGCGAACTCGAGATATTTTACTTTTGCTGCTTACGACAACTGCCCAACTGACCATCTTGATGGTCAAGTAGAGAGACATGAATTACGCGATACCTGCACAAAATGGACCAACCAGTACAAAAAAAACATTCGGTCTCTTTCGGTTCTATGATTTTCAGAATTATATAGAAAGGGAAGGAAATAAACACCATCAACTTTCAAGAGTATCGCTTCGAACTTTTTAATATAATTATGACGTCATAATTATGACAGCTTTCAAGAGAATACCCTAAACATGGTTCTATGTCTTCACTCTTCTTACCACACCTAGTACAATATTGCAAAAGTTTTACTATTATCTACAATTCCCACCCATTGAACAAACATGTAGGTACAAGCCTAGTGACACAGCGGCGAGTGCAGTGTCCACTAATACGATAACGAGTGGCCCAGTTCCTGCCTTCCTTCCGACAGGCTTCACTACACGTTACTATCATTTATCCATTACGATATTTACAACAGACATACGATTTACGGCGCTTAACGTAAAGATGTAATTGAGGAATTGAGAACAATAAATTGAAGTCCGAGAATTAGTTACGACTTGAAATGAGTCGAGATTTTTAACCCAACTATATTCAGTACTGACATTGACTCAGTCACTTTCAGCAGAATAAATATTGGGGGCGCTTAACAAGATAAGAAAGAGATATCATGTTATGAGGACATCAAAACAAAAATGTGCCCCTTGCAAATGAGAATAAAATTCTAAACATCATAGGGATTATTTCGTTTACGGCGGATCTGGTCCATTAGGTCTTCTGGAGTTCGTCCCCTGTTAAGCTGCTTGAAGCTTTGGTCATCTCATACCTATTTCATTTGGATAAACGCTGGCGTCCGGCACACATAGACTAGCTTCAAAATCAGATCGTTGTAGAATTCACAGAGAGGGCCAATCCGTGCGCCGAACTCGGTCCGAAACGAGAAGAGATATTGCGGGCCCAAAGCCGCGATAAGGCCCAGATTTAGAAGGAATATAACTTGTAAACTCCAAATAGAAACTAACCAAAAGTCCTAGGTTCTAAGCCATTTCTATGACTAGTAGCAGTAAAATTTATTTATTAAGAGTCTGATACTGTTCAAAGAATAAATAATCTGTTCAACATGGGACGACAACGACTAGGACTACTTAGTTTCAGTGCGTTGTCAACATGCGAACAGAATTTTTCATCCAGATAAAAATTAATATAATTAAGCCTGAGGCCAGAAGTACAGCACTTGAAACAAGACGCGTGCAATCTATAGGCCTTGCCACACGGCACAATTTTACCACTGATCAAATTTTCAATCGAATTGGCTTTGCCCGTCCACACGACACAATCAAATCACTGATTTTCATTCCGTCCACCCGATTGGTTAAAATCTAGTGGTACCGCCCACCCGATGAACTTGAGTTGGACGACTGGCGTCTACACGTCACGATATCATCTAGTGATTTAGTCAGGTTGGACATAAAATTGTGCCGTGTGGCAAGGCCTTATACTTGATTAAGCGTTTAAAGCTGACTAATCGTCTACGAGACAATTGAGTGAGGAATTTCTTTTCAGTTTGTCACATATCACGAGTATAGTCATAGCTATAAGTAAGTAAAGATTACTTTCTTTGTAAATTGTCAGTTATTCGTCACTATAAAAATGGTCATTCATTGATATCTTCCAAAAAATATCAAGTATAAAATATGCATCTATATGTATAAAATTCTTGCGTTACTGACAGACAACCCACAGCTAAAACTATAGGGCACAAGAAGCTGAAATTTAACTTGTAAGGGGTGCAACTAAGAAGGGATTTTTCGAAATTTCCACGCGTTCAGGCAGAAATGGTTAAATGTGCGGGCGCAAATGCGAGCATCCTCTAATACTTTATAATAATACTAGAGGACGCCAGCAGCTACGCCTGCAATTTTTTTTAAATTTACCCCTTTTGGCGGATCCCGTGGGAATTTCGGGAAATCCCTTCTTAGTGCACTCCTACGGTCCCCAAGGAACATGCATGCCAAATTTCAGCTTCCTGCGCCCAATAGTTTCGGCTGTAGCGTGTCTGCCAGTCAGTCAATAACGCAAGGATTTTATATATTAAGATTATAGCCTAAGCAATGCTACTCCCTTCGCAGGTCAAGGTCAACAAAGTATTCACCTTTGCACACAATGTTTTGTCCATGACACGCATGCACGGGCCAAGCCGAATCCATCCCAGTTTCCAACGCTTGTTAGAATACGAAAGCATTGCGCCGATATATATAGGGAATATGAGCCGGTTTCAGCTCGTTTAGAATCTGACCGGACGGGCAAGTATGAACTCCGTCTAACAGGCTAGGGGTCGATTTCCACTATCCGTTTAGGTCTTTAGGATGTCTCATTCAGAATGACCCGCTTCCGAAATATGGTGACAAAATATTACATCGTGTATAAATAACTCTAAACTTTTGTAACGACATTTGAACATTCAAGACTATCATCATTTCATCATAGACTGGTTTCGCGATTCATCCCATAAGTTTACTCTGCGCATTCCTAAAGAATAATAATACTCCTACAGACTGTACATTTTGCTACACTTATAAAACATTTCTTGTCAATGAAATTCAACGTATCTGTAACGCACTTATCAATGGCTGTCACAATGGTAAACAGAACACGGTTCGGTTTATCATCGACTGTGATAAAACAATGGAATAAGGAAACCGGATTTATGAATGAGGATGACATTTTAGACTACTCCAAGAGATATTTTAGACTAATTAAAAAAATATTTTAGACTAACCGAAGAGATATTTGAGACTAATCAAAGAGTTATTTTAGACTAATTAGAGTTTTTTTTACGAAATTGCCAGTGATGCAGTTGTTCCTTTGACATACGTTTGCGTTGCTGTCCGTAGACGGTTTCGAGATGCGGAGATTTTTATCAAAATACTCGAACATGGTGCCGAAGACAGGAAAAGCAAAATGCCTCTGTTTATTATTTATCGTTCTTTCGGTTTCATCCAAGACATTTCATCTTGGAGGCCAGAGTCCGAATTTGGGCTTACTGGCCTTACCAGATTTTACAGAAAATTTTAGCAACCTATACACATTAAATTTACCTACATAGAGATTCCACCGTAAATATATTTTTGTGACTTCATGAACATGTAGTAGTGTGGACTTTTATTTTTTCGAACTTTTGTAAGTAATACGCAGGTGCTGAATTCAATATTAATTTTCTCCTTACGTCGGTGCATTTCAATATTGACAATCGGGTCTGTCTTAGATTTAGTCAAGTCTATGTTCTAAGAACCCAGTCTACCAGTTTTATCGGCCAGTGTTCACACTTACACGTTGATAACAGGACCACTTAAGCCACTGTGCCACTGTAAGTGTTGAAACACTTATATCAAAAATAATAAAAACCAGTCCAAACTATTCAATCCAAACATTTCAAACATGCTATGCATTGCATAAACATTAAATCAAACATAGATTAATCGTGGGTTAAAGACAATAATACAGGAAATACTATTTACTCCAAATCTCACCAACACCATTATTCAATAAAATATTAAATCAGAATGAACTTTCATGTAAGTATCAGAAGCGAACTCGGTAGGCAAAATAATTATCATGCAGGACAATTTGTTTGATAGTTATCACATTTGATAATTATCTGATTTATCCATTGACGCGGATTGTTCCCCAAATGATGTAACAGCAGGGCAAATCCGCAATTGATAAATTTTATCATGAATATCGAAATTATCATTATATGCTAACAGAAAATTATATCTGGCTAATTTTTATGACTAACTGTGGGCAGTGATTGCTTTGGGTTCTTCATTTCGTTCAGCCTCTAAGGGTAGTAATGTGATGTTAATTTGTCTATTCCTTAATATATTTTTAAATCTTGTGTGTGGATTGAAGCCACTATACTCGGAGCAGTGTCAAGTGACAAGGCGACCTTGATACTACTGCATGGCAGTATCAATATATGCCTTTTGCAATTGCCAACCGTAACTCATGACAAAACTAATGCTGGCATATTAAACTGTTCTCACAAATAGCTCACCACATTACATTACACACACCACAAAAACCCTAGTGCAGCAAACTATTAAACGCAATCATGCTAATGATACGTCATTCAACTACATTACATTAATGAACATTAATACTTGATAGTCAATGCGATTTATGAAATAACCAATGTAAACTTCTGGGAATATCATGACTAAGCTATAGTTTACAATTGGCTTACTGATACTGCTATAAATGTCAAAAGAGCTTCAAGCACCATTTTTTAAAGAAATGTCTGAAATCTCCCATAATATGGCAGATACCTACAAAAACAAAATGAAAGGTTACTGTTATTATTTGGGCAGTCATTTAAATATTTCCATAATTATACAAACCTAGTGGAAAATACCAAACCTTTTATCCGAATATGGCAAAGCCAAAAGGAAATGTAATTATTTTTAATAAATGATGGTGTTTAGTTTATTATGCATTTTCAAGTAAAAACAGGAAGCTAAATTAGTTATATGGCTGTAGGTCAATACAATGAATACTGATGATTTTTATGATTTAGACAATTCTGGCCTAATGATATTGTACCGGCATGATATATAGTGTCTGTTTACATCAAAGTGTCAAGAAAATAATTTAAAAAATATATAAAATAGTGATATACTGTAGGTGGCCATATTTACATGCAATGCTGAGATTTTGGTGATATTGCTTGGTTGTGTGTGTCACAATAATTATAAGTAGGTAGGTACCTTTATAAGTTAAACAACACAACCTTATAAGTCAATAATATGCGCACCATCACTAAAAACTGGCCACAGATCTTTAAGGGCAAGGGCAAAAATATTTAATGAGATGCTTTATGAGGTACTGTTTCAAGAAATAAGCATGTATGATGAATTGATGATAATAATATACATACAATGACATCATAAAAAATGGTTCTTGAATGACTCTGCCTATTACCAATAGGTTTATAAACTGACAATTATACATTTACTCATTTATGAAAGATTCTAGCTTACATACCACATTAGTAGTATCTGTCTATAATTATTAATTACTTAACAAACAAGCAGCTTATAAAAAAATCAACCAAAAACTATAACAAACACAAAGGGGTAAAAGAAAAATACACAGTCAGACTAACCAAGACATTATCGTTTGCGCCTAAATCGAGCGCGTTCGTAATATAACCGAAAATCTGTAAAATAAATGTAAAGAAGAAACAACTTTAATAGATGAATATAAAATGGAGTAAGTATATAAAACATAGATAACCATTCAAAATGCCAAAGTGGTCATTTATTATGCATAATTATAATATCATTAATTTGATGTCATATCTAGTCAATAACAGTTTGATTCAGTTACATAGATATTCAAAGATTTCAAATAGAACTCTCACACAGCTGATCTGTCTCTTTTTTAGCAATCAGCAGTTAGACTTTGAGCTGATAAGATTTAGGCCATTATAGTGCATATTCAGCTATATAGGCTAGCCCCTTAAACTTACTGAACATGATGATTGATGAGCTTCAATTCAGTAAGACTATTAATTACATACAGTGATGACTAATTACCAACGTAGGCCTCCAAATCATGACCATTATCACTCAATGTCAACCAGGATGTGATGATAAAAATACCGTCACTGTTAAATAGTTTTGTAGTTACAAATTTTTATTGCAATGCTTTAAAACTACCTAGTTATACTGAAAATATCTGAGTCTGACGGAAACAGATTGTGATAATTGTTGACTATATTTTTAGCCATATATGGCCATGCTAAAAAGATAATGAAAGATAATATGGATCCCTGAATTCTTTTTAAATAAAACACATTTTATTAAGATATTGAGAAACAAGAACAAAAATATAATTGTTTCAGTGATCGAGTTGCCTTGTTATTCAGGGAATTTTGAATGTGATAACTTTCTTTTTATATTAGAGGGGAAATTTGTTATAAAAACTGGATTTATAGTAAGTATTTTCTACAGTTATTATAAAATCTCAATTTTGGATTTGTCAGTAATACATTTATTAATATTGTTTAAAATAAAACATTTTGATTGATTTGAAATTTGTTAAGGTAGGTATGTTCAAATTCGCAATATCAAAATTAAACTGAAATTTAAAGTTACCTGAGTTAACATTACTAGGTTAAATTTAACTACATATTTATTACATCCATTTCATAGCATTTATCAAAGGCCTTGACTTAATTGGTTCACATAATGATAAAATTCCATTTGAATTAATCATCGTAACCGTAAAACGTCATTCAAGTTTCAAGAGACATTAACCCACGGCTAAGATACATGGACTGTTTCTGAACATTAGTGCTCAAGGCAGACTTATTACAATATACACATCATCAATGCAGTTCAGAAATGCTGATAATGATAATGTGCAAGCCTACAAAACTAGTTAACTTGTACGAAATACAATCATAAACAGCGGTTCAATTTCAATCTGTAGCATAAATAGAAGAAAGACAATATGAAAACAGAATGAAACAATAAAAATGTTCATTATTATCTAAACACTGTTATTAAATATGCGAAGTTGTGTAGAGGCAATGATTCACTTCAGAATGAAACATTGGATGACAAAAAAAAATACTGAATTTATATACCTAATTATACTGATACATTGATGCATTAATACAAAAATTACAGTCTGCATATGCAGTATTTTTTAAATAGTGAAAATATGATGTTTATATTAATAAGAGTTTAATTTTGTAATAATACTGCAGTATTATCTATTCATATTTCTTATTGGATGAAATTTGATATTCAACAATACTTAAGCTATCAACAGCTCTTATCAAAATTTTAAAACATGATAACCCATAATGTAATTCCTTCATATTAGGAAATACTCCTTATCTTTTACTATAGACAGGTACTTTTACTTTCTTATAGAGCTAGAGATATGTCATTAATATTTATACTGTCACTGCTATGTAGAAAGAGTAACACAATTTCCACAGCTATTTACCCCTTAATTGCACATATTAGATCCAACTTTATGTGCATCTACAATAAGTTACAAAAGTAAAGTAAATTTTGTATGAAAAATATCTCCACCAAGTTTATATAGCATCGTATAAGCAACATGTGTACCTAGTCTGATCACATTGCGATGGTGAAATCAGTAAAAATTACTTGCCTACGACGGATATGAAGTGTCGGCTCTAACAACACTTAATAGGTTTACTATAAACAAATAAACGTAAACATAGGTACTCACCGATTTCGGCATTTTAGTGGTTTAGGATGACAATCTGCAACGAGACAGAATACATGTAACTATGATTTTGTTCATGTAAATTTCCACCGCGACTGACGGGTCCTATGCCGCGTGACATTACATATGAAATTGTGACTGAACGCCTACTCATATGCACGCATAGCAAGCATTAATCGCTCCATAACGTACCGTTCTATACATTTTCTCACAAAATAATCACATTCGAACGATGACAATAAAATTATTGTAGTCACCGGGCAGTCGGCTGAACATAGAAAAACGTTAGATAAAAATTCTGAATGTTATGTTTGGAGACTAACGTAGTGTTTCAGACCTATAGTTAAAATTATATTAAAACCATAACTTACCCGGTAAAAAGAAGAATATCACCTAATAATCCACATAAGTAGAACAACACACATAAAGAATGCACACACCCTTGAGTCACAAAAATATCGAGATGTGACAACTGCCTGCGTGACGTGGTAGCCAGTGTTGTTACTTTACAACTCTCTCTTTCTTCATTTTACATATAAAACCAAATATAAGTTTCAAAGCATAATAGGCGAGCTAACTATTACAAAATTATTATAAATCATCAATATTTTCTTTTCTAATATGCATGAAAATCAAATAGCATCAATGTCGATGATATTAAAAATCTACCAAAAATTCTATTTTTTCATAGTCTTGCAACTTTGTGTTACTTCAATATTTCTAACTACGCAGTCGTAGTCATATAATCAGGATATGAAAATTAAATTGTTCTCAATAAAAATTTTTACAATACCGGTTATTATAGTTCAAAAGCTTGGCTTACGATCACACTATTAAGTTAAAATAGAGCATAATCATTTTACAGAAATAATGGCAGTGGGATTTATCCGTTACAATTTAAACTATGTATATTGAAAAGTAATTTTACAGTTCAAAAACATGCATTTCCTATTTTACTACTTTACAATAATATCATATTAAGTTTTTAATTATCTCTTAATAAGTCACGTCTCAGGAAGCATTAAATTGCTGGAGAAGAGGCATGATAATGTTTTCAAATAAAGTAAATCGCGGTCAATAATAAAATAAATGTACTTTACATTATTTACTATTTCTAGACGAAAGATCTCATGTTATCATGTCATGTCAAGTTGTCAACTGAACTGTCAAAAACGTTAACAAAGCGCAATTTTGATACATTGATTATCGTAAATATTTAATTTAATGTAGTGTTTACCGGCTTCGAAAATATGTCGGTGTGCAGTAAATGATCTTATTTATAATTCATTAATGTTAACGCTGTATAAAAATATTTTTAACCTAATATATCATGGCTTCGACACCCTTCCGTAGGCTATTTCACTGGGGGCCAATATCAGTTTTAGGTAAGCAAAGACACTATTCAGAGGTAAACAAACTGTTTAACATTTAAAACAATTATGTCCATCTACTTATGCATGGATACCGTACAATAAAATCGGAGAATACCCTTAATATAAAATGTCCTGTTAGATTAATAGACAGTCCACCTGTATAGATACAGAAAGTGATCAATCAGCAAATCACTTGATGTCATTGTAAATTAATGAAGTTTATTTTTATGGATTTACTTCAATGAAAACTTAATAACCATTGTTATCAGTTGAACCATTCGCTTATCAGTTTTCTTTGTCATTTAGATTGTTCTGAAGTCTTTTACAACTGAAATAGTGAGTAGTTTTGACAGGGCCGTCTTAAGGTGTGCTGGGGCCCTTGGGCACACAAACTTTTGGAGGCCCTTGTAGCAGCAAAATAAAAAAACAACACAAACTTTTATTATGATGTTCTATTTATTATGGGTAATCAAATATTTAGTATAAATGACTGTATGTATGTATATAATATTACTACTACATTGGTTTTTGGCTATGATAGTGATACTGGTATCTTTCGGGATTTCTGTTTAGCAAAATCTTCTATTATATCCTCAAAGTAATTTTTTTTAAGGATATCACTTTCTATACTCATAATTGACAAATTACTTAGCCGTTCTTGCAACATTGTTGTACGGAATTCATTTTGAATTCTCTTGAGCCGTGAAAATGAACACTCTCCACTACAATTCGTAACCATTAGGCAAAGAAATATGCTTGTAGCGACTTCAAAATTTGGAAAAATTTCTTCTAATTTATCAGACTTTATTAGATTATGTAATGTAGAGATATTTAAATCTGTTGATTGATTTGCTATGTTCCGTAAATACTGCCTTAAATGTAAACATTCAGTTTTGAGCTCATATGCACTAATGTCTTCGTGGTAAAATTCTGCAAACTCTTCGCATTTTTTATTCAATTCGTCAGATTCAATTGTTGTTAACTGACCAAGAAAACTAAAGCGATTATCGATATCTTTGTTTGCTGCTGAACGATTTTTTAAATGTGTATATAATGTGTCAATTATGGGAATAAAAGTGTCTACACGAAACTTATCCTTACCACTCAACTGTGCAGTTTCTGATGATCCTTCAAAAATAGTGATGCGTGTGATGCGTATTCTTTTTCTTTCAAATTTATCTTTGTATTCAGCATGAGGACTTTTATTGAGCAGCTGTTTTGTATTGATCGAAATTATTACGTGCGTTATTGACATAGGTAACTGATCAGAGATTCGTAAAGTTTACTTACGATATCCATAGTCATTGTGCTATTCTGCAAACTTAAACTTGTTCTGTTCATTACTCCCATGAGATCGCTCCATATTTACGTTAGAAGAGCAGTCTCCAATTTTCCATCTTTTTTGCTAGGCTGGAGGCTTCGATTCTAGTATCTCCTGGTTGATTGATGTCACTTGCGATCGAAGACAATGCTTCGGAAATATTTAAATATCCGTTTTGCAAAGCATTAATAGCATTGACACGAGCAAACCATCTAGTTACCGAAAGAGATTTCAGGACTTTATTTGCACCTAAATCCTCTGTCAAAATTTTCCATCGTTTGGTCGAAGTTGAGAAAAATTGAATAATTTTTGTATGAATTGAAAATAAGCCACTGCTTCAGCAACACACTCAACAGCCTGAACAGCTACTAAATTAAGAGAATGTGCCGCGCATGGAACGAAAGTTGCAAATTCGCAAACTTCTTTTATTCTTGTCTGAACACCAGAGTACTTCCCAGACATGTTTGATGTATTGTCGTAGCTTTGTCCGCGGCAATCTTTTATTGGAATATCAAGTTTTTCAAAAAGGTTTAAAATGGTATCTGCTATATGTTTAGCGTTATGGCCATCTATGAGCAAAAATTGTAAAAATCTCTCGATAGGCTGTCCATCTTTCACATATCGTAAAATAAAAGTGAGTTGGTCAATGTGGGATATATCTGGCGTAGAATCCACGCTAATAGAATAATATTTGGCCGATTTAAGTTCCTTTACTATATATTTCAACTCTTGCTGCCCCATTAGACTAATAAATTCATTGCAAATATTTGCAGATAAATAGGATTCACTTCCTTTGCCTCGATTCCCGTAGTTTCGTATGTGGTCAGCAAGAAAAGGATCGAATTCCCTAATCAATTCTAAGCACCCCAAGTAATTTCCATTATTTTAGGATCCTAATATTTCATTATCGCCAGGAAATGCAAGCCCTTTGAGGCAAAAAATTTGATTACTGCAACAATTCTCCTAAGGACATTCTTCAATAGGTCACTTCTGAATTATATTGACATAGCAACTCAAAAAACAAAAAACCGAAAAACTAAAATAAGGATTTTAAAACGAACCAACGACAGGCGTCATTTGTTTTCTCCGGGCAGAATAGTATATTATGACGACTATAATTTTTCAAAAAAAAAACATAAATAAATTTTAAGCAAGCCGTCGGTCCTTCGGGGGCCCCTCTGAGAACGGGGGCCCTGGGCCAGTGCCCCGAGTGCCCCTATGGTAAAGACGGTACTGAGTTTTGAATACCTACTAAGTAATACGTAATGGCAAGTATTTAATATTTTACAATAAACCCTGAATGAAATTAAGAACTCTCAGATTCTTGGTCTATGTTGGTTTAAATCCTTCATATTATTTTATATTAAATTATGAAATAGTTTGACTTCTATATCTATAAGTAGTGCCCAGTTAATATGAATATTCTCTAAATCACTACTCAAATGTAGAAATACCTACTCACAATTTAGTTATTAAGTATTCATTTAAGATAGTCTTTCATAAAGAAATTTATTTCCCATTTCAGGTATAATAAAACTAATAACATGGGCAATGGTGCATCTATTGGGTATGTGGTGGCCGCCACACGGTTCTCTATTAGCTTCAGCACATGCCGCACTTTTCTTAACCCTAGCAGGTGCAACACTATACTATTTTCTACAGTCTTTACTCGAGGGGCCAGGATTTGTGCCACTGGGATGGAAACCTGTAAGTATTTCTACATAATCATACAATTCTGCTTATCATATAATCTTAATTAAGTATGTTCTGAAATATTTTTAGATTTGGCAACATTATCTACTTTTGTGTGTCACTGCATGTTAGTATGAAAATATGTAAACATCTCTTGGTACTCAGATACTTCCAGATAAATATTTCCATATTTAAATTAATTTAAAGTTAGTGGCATTAAATAATAAAAAATTTAGTTTTGCTGTTTTGTACTTGACAACAAAGCTAATGCTCCTTCTACACTTGCGTCTTAACACGTTAATTTAGGTGCTACGTAGATGTGGCTAACGTTATAACTCTTTAAAATACTAATTTCCAATGCGAGTTTTTTAATGTGTTGACTAACGCGTTATTGGACATTGCCATTAACGTTAAAGCTAATGCAGGTGTAGCAGTAGCATAATATAATGCAATATATACATCTATATTATATCATAAAAGGCCTCATTTCCAAATCCAAATAAAATATGCCATAACCAAATCGAATTAGATATTCTATTCTATTTGTCCTTTTAATCAATATTTGAACAACAGCACTGGTATTAATTGATATATTTATTTTACAGGAAAGTGAAGAAGCCAAACAGCATTTACAGTTTTGTACAGTTTGTAATGGATACAAAGCACCAAGGTCACATCACTGTAGGAAATGTAACTATATTAGTGTATTATTTTGAGATACACTTTGGAAATACTTTTCCTTAGTCTGAATTTGGCCAGAGGAACTCTATCACACTTTTCCTTAATGATTGTAGTGTTCACTTAATCAACCATAATGTCTTTTAACTTGCAAGAGTTTTATGTCTATTCTATGCGAATATAATAAAGCTGAAGATTTCCTTTGGTTTCACGCTAATCTCAGTAACTTCTGGACTAATATGAATCAATATTTTTGTGCTGGATATCTCATTTATTGAGGAGGGCTATGCACATCATGCGGTAGTACAGCCTTGCTGCTTTCAGCATGAATGGGCCGGCTCGACCGGGGAAGTACTACCGTCTCACAGAAAATTGACGTAAAGTAACAGTACCCAAAACTGTTGCGTTTCATTCGGTGAGTTAGAGTGCCGGAGGCCCTATCCCCTATTCCTTCTCCCTCATCCCTCTCCTCATCCTATCCCTTTTCCCAACCCCAAGGGGCGGCAACGCACTTGTGACGCCTGTGGTGTTGCTTGTGTCCATGGGCGGCGGTAATTGCTTACCATCAAGCGATCCGTCTGCTTGTTTGCCGCGTATTACTATAAAAAAAAATCACGCTATTTGCCACCAGTGTGGAGTAACAGCCCTAAATAACAGGGGTGTAACCACAGGCACAGCAAGTGGATGCATAAATTGTAAAAAAAAATACTAAGCAATTGCATGTATTATATTGTTTTTAATTTTACACATTTGAATATTTGATTACGTCAGAAAATGGATTTGATTACGGCAGAAAATGGATTATGTTTGAGATATGATACCAATATGCATTTTGTTCTAGGCGGATACTGTATAATGAAGATGGATCATCATTGTCCGTGGATCAACTGCTGTGTGGGGCATGCCAACCATGGATACTTTACAATGTTTCTCACAGCTGCAGTATTAGGATGCTCTCAAGCCGCTGTTGTGAGTATTTGTGCTTTTAACAATGCATTTATGTGCAAGTGAGGATTTTCTGGGGTTTTTTAATGTTAACAATGTAATGTACCTAGTTATCGTTTTTCTTTAGCGTCTATCATTAGAAAGTCAGCAGTATTTTGCCTAAGTACATTGGAAAAACGAAAACTTTGATTGAACAGCACTGAAGTATTTTCATGGCATTAATTTTTTACTTATCTTTTGGCGTTCGCAACTGTTATGCGACGCATCTTCAGAAAGCTATGAATCTCATAGGTAGTCACAGTATGTGATAACAGTTACCCTGATACCCTGATCCATGTAAGTATATGATTCACAACAACTGTTTTTTCCATTGTGTCTCATGTTGGACAGGGTACGTCAATTTCTTACTTTAAGTAAGAAATTGTCGCAATTCTGAATAGGAGTATTCAAATTCAAATTCAAAATCCTTTATTCATTTGGGTCACAATGTGACGCTTATGAACGTCAAAATAATAAATTTATAAAATAATTACTTATACTCAAATTTAAAACATTATTACTGTATGCTTCTACATTTACTGCCACGTTCGCAAAGCAATAGGTAGAACCATGAGAAAGAACGGGCAATAAAACTCACGGTCACTCTTTTTCATCGCCAGGTTTTGTTACACCTTCTATATCACTTGTATATATTTACTGTACATCATATCATCCGTCTTTTAGGCAACATTGTCAATTTTTCAAGCATGTTGTACTGTAGACCGTAAAATAGGCCTAAATGAATATTTTCCTTCATTTCAGGTACTCTCAATCTGCATGTACCACGCAATCAACCGCGTGTGGTACATCCACAACGGCACGGGTCGCGAGCCGATGATCTACCTCACTCTGACTACGCTACTGCTCACCCTGCTGGCTATTGGGATGGCGGTCGGCGTAGTGCTAGCTGTAGGAGCGCTCTTGTATTTACAAGTAAGTCATCATCATCCATGGTTTGTCGCGATCAACCGAGTGTGGTACATCCACAACGGCACGGGTCGCGAGCCGATAATCTACCGCACGCTGACTACGCTACTGCTCACCCTGCTGGCTATTGGGATTGCGTTCGGCGTAGTAATAGATGTAGGAGCGCTCTTGTATTTACAAGTAAGTCATCATCATCCGTGGTTTGTCGCGATCAACCGTGTGTGGTACATCCACAACGGCACGGATCGCGAGCCGATAATCTACCTCACTCTGACTACGCTACTGCTCACCCTGCTGGCTATTGGGATGGCGGTCGGCGTAGTGCTAGCTGTAGGAGCGCTCTTGTATTTACAAGTATGTCATCAACATCCATGGTTTGTCTCGATCAACCGCGTGTGGTACATCCACAACGGCACGGGTCGCGAGCCGATGATCTACCTCACTCTGACTACGCTACTGCTCACCCTGCTGGCTATTGGGATGGCGGTCGGCGTAGTGCTAGCTGTAGGAACGCTCTTGTATTTGCAAGTAAGTCATCAACATGAACATCCATGGTTTGTCTCGATCAACCGTGTGTAGTACATCCACAACGGCACGGGTCGCGAGCCGATGATCTACCTCACTCTGACGACGCTACTGCTCACCCTGCTGGCTATTGGGATGGCGGTCGGCGTAGTGCTAGCTGTAGGAGCGCTCTTGTATATACAAGTAAGTCATCATCATCCATGATTTGTCTCGATCAACCGCGTTTGGTAGGTACAGTCAGCATCAAAAGTCGATGAACACATTCAGATTTTCAAAATCAATGAACATTATATCACCCATAAATCGCTCAACAAGAAGGGCGCCAGTATTGAATGAACATCATTAAAGTTCAAAACTAACTGAACACTACTTGTCAAAAGTCACTGAACACCATTTTGTCAAAAATTGTTGATCGTCATAATATCCGAAAACATTTTAGAATCATCAGTTTGAATTTATACCATCGACGTAATTATAGATTTTTTAGTTCAATTGAATTGTAACCTTATTCGTAAAGCAGTAAGACTTATTTTCAAAAATCACGCAGATTCCGTTCAAATTCATACCGTCGATTTAGTTTATGATTTTTATAGTTACGATTGAATTAGAACCCAATCCGAGGGTACGAAATTTACACGGTGATGATAGGCTAGTCGACGGGAACAATTTTCATACATTTCCTTAATGCGCCCTCTATCGATCGCTACTATCCGATAAGGGTGCTTTTAGAAAATCTATGGAAATAGGGTTGTTTCCAACTAGTCAAATCAAGCACTTTTAATTAAATATCAAAAACGACCTTTGTCAAGGGTTTTGTATGAAATATGATGTAGTGACGTCATAGTGTTTTGCTGTCAAGTAGAATACTTATTATCAATAAATTGACGATAAAAAAATGTTAAATAAAGTTTTAACATTAATTGATGAATTAAACTACTATTATTTTGACATGTTTCACTAGATAAAAATACTTGTATAATTTATTTCACATGCAGGAAACTTCCGTGACGATCGCGTGCAAAACTCGTCGTTTGTTTGTAAAACAAACTCTTGGTAGACCCCCTATGTACATATAAGACTAATTTTCAAAATTCACACAAATTCTGTTTTAATTCAATTCTTTGTAAAACTGAATGAATGTAAAATAATATTTCTACTTAATTATCACTTTGTATCGAATGTAGACCATTGCGGTTGCAATTATTTATCATCTATAAAATATTGTATTAGCTTAAAATATTATTAAATAAAATTATTTATTTCATAATACTTTAATAATAATATAATTAATCACATTAGTTTATCAAATGTAACGACCTCCTTTATTTAGTTCTCGGACGTCACTGGCCGTACTGGCCGAATGACTGGTGACGTGGAACGTGGTGTTATGCTTTTTTTACCATAACTTTGTTTAGCGACTTTTGAAAAGTCATGGTCACCTACTTATGCCCTTTTATGATAATCATTCAATTCTGGCGCTTGTCATGTTGAGCAATTTAGGTGTATTATGGTGTACAGCGATATTGAAAATCTAAATGTGGTCATCAACTTTTGATGTTGACTGTACATCCGCAACGGCACGGGTCGCGAGTTTTGTGTTCTTTGATCTTGCACTTTTTGCTTTGCAGATCATGAACTTAAGTCATACGTTTAATATCAATGATCAACATTCGAGCCGCGACTTTTTTAACCTTTTGGTTGTCAACCCTTTCGTTTTTTGACCTTTTGGTTTTCAAACTATTGCTTTTCAACCTTTAGGTTTTCAATATGAGAGGCCTATTAATTTTGTACTAATCTGTCTTCCAGATCAGGGGTATACTCCGAAACCAAACGACGATAGAAGACTGGATAGTGGAGAAGGCGGTCGGTCGCCGTGAGGAACAGGGGTTGCCTCCATTCGTGTTTCCTTATAATGTAGGCTGGAAGGAGAATATCAAGCAAGTGCTTCTGGGCTCCCGGTACGATGGGATCAACTGGCCGGTGAGGGACGGCTGTGGACCGTATGACTTGACGGTAAGGTTCATTTTAGATATTTGACGGGTTTGTAAAACATAAATGTATACCTTTATTTAGCTTTTGGATTTAATTGAATGATGCCGGTAAAACATAACTGTACATTGAGACCGAAACATAACTGGGGAAGTGTGGGTATGTAATACACCTCTGCCTACCCGAATGAAAGCGTGTATTTATGTTATGCCGGTAAAATTGACTATGTGGCATAAAGTATGATCATACGATCGTTAGACCTGAAAAACTTAGTCAACAGTGTTAAGTTTGGGCATAAATTCAATATGTTTTCATTTCACTTTGCAGTCAATTGTGATGAGTCTTGAATTGGGGTTCTTCTGAGCTTTTCTATATGTAGCCTATGAAAGTACAATACTTTGTTAAATGTGTCCTTACCTCTGTCTCTTCATCGTCGTCCTAGCATTATTTCAGTTGAATCCAGGAGAGGTCCGCTCATGTGTCTCTATATATCCCTAATATCCTGTAAATGCGATACTACACTGACCTTGATCAAAATTTTTATCTGAAGCGAAATGGCAACGGTTCGTTTTTATTTCGGCAATCAGTAGACTACACCATCATCGTAACCAGCCTGTATCAGTAGATTCCTGGACGTAGGCAGGACTACATTTTAAACATATATGTTTCGTTCCCAGCGCGAACAAAAAGCCCAGAAGGAAGACAAGCGGGTCCGATCCCGTCTATACACAGCTGTAGAATCATACTCGGGCCACTGGGTGCCTCTGTTCTCGAGGCCCCGGGCCGCCTGCGCCGCGCCCTGTACCGACGAGCCGAGACTACCGCTCAAGCCCGGAGACCTCATCAGAGCTACGAGACAGAGAAGGTGGGTTTGTGAAATTAAACCGATTTGCCTTAGAAAATAACGTTTTACTGAGACTATGGTAGTCTGCACATATTGTTTTATAAAAACCAGTTCGCGACATTCGAACACCCGTGTCAAACAGCACGCAAGAGGTATCAAGTCAAGCGTAATTGACTATCGTGTTTTGTACTTAGTTTTTAAAATATCTTCAGAGACTAAAGATTTCAATCCCTTATGCATTTAAGATTGAAATCATTAGATGTGCCTTAAGCTTCCAAAAACCTATCCACATTTTAAAGCCTATCTGACAATCCGCGCTCAGTGCTCAGAGCGCA